>CM039726.1:47504617-48843453 GCA_022539455.1 Dendrobium nobile
AAACTTTATTTCTTACAAATTGATTAACATTTCTCTGCATGGCCAATATCCAAAATTCATCTGAGAGTGCTTGATCAATGTTAGTGGGTTCAATATTGAAAATGAAGGCTGAATGATTGACTTCCTGTTTAATTCACGCCTAGTTCTAACACCCTCACTTGGTTCACCTATAATTAATTCCTTTGGGTGATTTTAGAGAATCTCAAATCTCTAGCAAAGGTTCTTCTCTTTCTATATTTTCTTCCACATTTTCTTCCAATTTAATCTATCATCTTTTGAGTTTTCTTCAAATTCTTCTTCAACAACTTTGGCTCTTCTATGTTTCCATTTTCATCAAAACCAACATGTGTGGTTTCTTCAATGACTAAAGTCTTTTGTTGAATACTCTAAAAATTTTCCAACATCTGAATATCCAACAAAAATTCCTTCATCTGATTTGGATCAAATTTTCCAAAGCAGATTTTCCATTATTATGTATGAACACCTTGCAAACAAATACAGTAAATGAGACAATTTGTGTTCTACACCTTTTACCAATTCATAGGGTGTTTTATTCAATTTGATCTCACATTTACCCTATTCAGAACATAGCATGCAGTGCTAACCGCCTCAGCCCAAAAATATCTAGGAAGAGAGTATTCTGCAACATTGCTCGGGCGCTTCTATTAATGTTCTGTTCTTTCTTCTCAACTACTCCATTTTGTTGAGGAGTTCTAGGTGCAGAAAAATTGTGATCAATCCCCTTTTCTTTAAGAAATCTTCAATCTTCATTTTCAAATTCTCTCCTCCATGATCACTTTGTATAGAAATTATTTTCACACCTAGTTTTCTTGTATCCAAGTTGAAAAATTTTCTGAATTCCTCAAATGATTCACTCTTATGAAAAAGAAATTAACCCAGGTGAATCTTGAAAAATCATCTACTATTACAAATCCATATACCTTTCCTCCTAGACTAACCGTGCTTATAGGTCCAAAAAGACCATGTGAAGAATTTCTAAAGGTTTACTGGTCCTAAGATCTTTATTGGATTTAAAAGAGGACTTCACTTGTTTTCCTAATTGACATGCATCACATAATGGTCCTTAGTAAAGTCTAGTTTATGTATTCCTCTAACCAAATTCTTTTGGGTAATTCTCTAAGATTTTTCATACTAGAATGACAAAGTCCCTATGCCAAAGCCATGATTCATCAGAAACAGTTTTCAAACAAAAAGCAGTAGGAGATGAATACAATTTAAATCTAGCATGTAGACATTTCACACCTTTTTCCTATTAAAACAATTTTCCCATTTAGGCTAATTATGCAGCTATAGGTAAAAATTTTTACATTATAGCCCTTAACATAGCTGACTTATGCTAAGCAAATTATGTTGTTTAAGCCTTCAACTAATAAAACATTATCTATGAAAAAGTTTTTCAAATTTCCAATCATACCTGATCCAAACACCTTCTTTGTGGTATTATCTCCAAGGTAACCTTGCCTCCACTCCTGGCTCCACGTTATGAATTGAGCAGTATCTCCAGTCATGTGCTTAGAACATCCGCTGTCCAGGTACCATTACTCTCACGAGGTCTTGTGTGAGAGTATACCTGCAAAATTCTCAATTGTTAGACCTGGGAACCCAAACGTTTGGGTTCACCTTTATGAAATTATAAACAGATGCATGTGTGAATGACTAGGTTTATGCATCTTAGTTCTCCAACCAAATTAGGTTTCATCTTTAAAGTGAGGGTGAGATATATGCCCCAAAAATCCCACATTGTTACATTAACATTAGAAAAATATTCCTATGTTTTCTTTTCATATGATTGTCTTCTAAGGGATTTCATGAATTTAGGATAATATTTAGGATTTGTAAAATCTTCAAGTTTAGGGGGGTTCCTATTATCCTCGAGAGCTCTTATAGTAAGTTTGTAAAATGAATCATATCCTCCAAGATTCGATTTGTATAATTGATTCTATATGTCTTGTGCTCAGATTCATCCTTAAATTTCTTAAATTCTTTTTCAAGTTCAGCATAGGATGATTTTAAATTTTCAAAATTTTTATTCAAGTCATCATATTCATCAAGTAGTTTCATGTGGTGCAATCAATTAGCATGATCTTCCTAAGGATTTCGTGTTCCTTATTAAGCTCTTCCAATTCTAAAACTAAACTAGAATGCATCTTTTTAGTTTTCCTATAGCATCATGCATGTGTTCAAAACTTCAAACAGTTCATCATATGTTAAATCACATACCTCTTCTGATCTGATTGTTCAGCTTTATCTGCCATCAAGCAAAGGTTGTGACTTCTTCTTCGTTTTCAGTCTCAGATGAGTCTGAAGCTGAGTCCGCCCAAAAGCCTTTTGAAACTTCTTCTTGCCTTTTTTACCATTGGTTTCTCCTCTACCTTCTCCTTGCTAAGTGGCTTTAAGTTTTGGACAATCAGTTTTTATATGACCTGGTTTCCTGCATTCATAACAAATCAATCATTAGAAACCCGTCCATTTTTGTTATACTTACCTCTATTCCATTGCTGGCGTCTCTTCTGCTTCCTCTTAAAAAGTTCTGAATTGTCTAGTCATCAGTGCTATATCGTCTTCATCCTCAGTTGTGAGTGTTTCACTTTCTGACTCTTCCACATTTAATGCAAGATTCTTGTCCTTTCTTGGTTCACCTGCATCAATCTTTCTTGACTTACTCCTACTCTTGCTCGTAAGCAATGAGTGACCAAGAAGATTGTCAATAGAATAAATGTTCAGATCTTTGACTCTGTAATTGCATGATTTTAGCATCGTATAGTGAGGTAAACAACGAAGAATCTATTAACCATTTCAGCATTAGTTAATTCCCTACCAAGTGCATGCAAAGAGGTGACAATTTGAGTAATCTTGTGTACATGTCGATATAGATTCATTAGTTTCATGCGAAATAATCGTAGTCATGTAACAAAGATATTGAGTCTTGATTGCTTAACCTCATTGTCCTTAATAAGTAATACAAAGTCTATCCCTATGTCTTTTCCGCTTTTACAAGTGGAAACTCGCATGTAGTCTTCAGATTTTAAAGCACAAAAGAAACAATTTAAACATTTCGCATTAATTTGTGCTAAGTCACGTTCTTCTTCAAAGTCCAATCGCATAGGGTGTACTACCCTAATCCATCAACAAATCTAGTTGGTTTTGTGTAACCTTCCTGGACTAGCATCCACATGCGTAATCAAGTGACTGTAAGAAAGTAGACATGCGTGTTTTCCAAAAATCAAAAGAATATTATCAACCAGTGGAGGCTAGTGATAGAGTAACCCTCAGTGTGTTTTCGGTTTCCAATGTACCATCTAGCGTTAATCAAAAAGTATTCAAACTTATGAATTGAAACTCTGCTCAGATACCACTTGTTGAGTCCAGTAATTAGTTTGTTAAGCCTAAGTAAGTGTCCCAAGGCATACCAAGAGGGGGGTGAATTGGTAGTTTTTAAAATTTTAAACCCCTTAAAAATAAAGTTGAACCGAAATAAAATTTTCTTTTTAAAGTTAGTAGAAAAATATTTTTCAACCCAGAGTTGTTAAAACGAAATTTAAAAGTGCGAAACGAAAGCTATAAAGTAAATGCACACCAGATTTATAGTGGTTCGGTCTATACACAGACCTACATCCACTCCTCAAGCACCCTCTGAGTATTGCACTAATACCAATAGTGACTCTCCTTTTGCACCCACAGCAAGGCGGAGAAGCCCTTACAACACACTCTTTTCACCACTCCGGTGCGGTAAGAAACCGTCCGTCCTTTTACACCAAAACCCAGTGTTGGCAGAGAACCGTCGTCCTTTCACACCCTCCAATGTAGGCAGAGAACCCTTCGTCCTTTCACACTCTCCTAGTGTGGGCAGAGAACCCTTCGTCCTTTCACACTCTCCTAGTGTGGGAGATAACCCTCGTCCTTCACACCTCCTAGTGGGCAGAGAACCCTTCGTCTGTTCACACTCTCCAAGTGTGGGCAGAGAACCCTTCGGCTGTTCACACTCTCCAAGTGTCGGCAGAGAACCGGACCTTCTTGAATGATCTTCTCACAGAATCTAGAAGGAAGAAAGAAAAAGAGTGAAGAAATCCAATTTCACAAGTAGAGACTCTTACCTTAGCAATCCAAGTGAACGACTTCTCGCTCCATGATAGGAATCCCCTTGAATGCTCTCTTCCACTCTCTCCTTGGCTATTCTCTCAAAAGGCACGAAGATCAAATGACAAAAAGATTGGGTGGCAGTCTAATTTGGATTTTTATAAAAAGACAAGTGAAACCGCCCAAAAACTGCAAATTTTCAATTCTGTACGCAGTGAATCGTCCTGTACGATCCTGGAATCGTCCTGGACGATTTTACTTAAACGATCTGAAACGACCCAATTTGTATATTGTGCGAACTGATTCGTACATCTGATCGTCCTGTACGAACTTGGTTCGTCCGTACGAACGGTTATTACAAGGTCGGTTCTAGAAACTGCTGAAAACTGTTCTAATTCGGTTTGTCGTTTGACCGAAAATGTGGTCGTCGGACGAAAATTTTCCAGAGACCGATCGTCCTGGACGATTATTTATTTCGTCTGACGAAAATTTCCAGAGAACCTATCGCCGCGGACGATAACTTGTTTTCGTCTGTACGAAAAAGTTCCAGAGAGCTGATCGTCCTGTACGATATTTATTTTCGTCTGGACAAAAAAATTGTACTTAAAATTTATTTTAATAGAAATAAAAAGAATAAAGTTATAGGAAGATTTACATACATACCACTTATTCTTATGTATTTGTGTATCTAACTTTTAAATTTTTATATTTACTTATATAATATTTTAGTATCTCAATCACTTTATATATATATATATATATATATATATATATATAATCTTATCTAATTTAAAATTTTGAGTTATATATAAAAATATTAAATGTTAGATATCAAATATATAAGTATATAAAAGCTTTACATACATATGTAAATCCTTCAAAATTAAATAATAATAGCGTTACAATATGCTGTGTACTCTCTATTATTCTTGTAACTTAGGTCTCATTTGGGACGACTTTGCTTTTTAAAGAAATGTTTTAGTAAAAAATTAAAATTTTTATACAAGAAAACTGCTTTAATAAGCGGTAAGAAAGCCACCTCAGATGAAGACTTAATCTTTACACATGGTCATTGCACATGATATTATATAAATTAGATAATCAAATATCCAACTGGGCCATTGTGCAATTTATATCATTAGTTGGGATAAATGTGCAAAATAATGTGAATAATATCCGACCGTCCAAACAATTCTAAGGTTCATCAAACATCGTTCCCTTAAGAACTTCTGATAAAAAATATTCTCACCCTTCCAAATGGGATGAAGAGGAAAAATTAGTTTTTATATTTTTTCTCAAATATAAGATAAAAATTTAATAAAAAATATTAGACTATATCACTTAATCTTAGAAAAAAATTAATTAGAGTATATTTTAAAATACTAAATAATTTCAACTATATATAGACTACAACATAATTATCTTATAATGTCGTACTATGCCTGTTTTATTGTTTGGCTTTACAAAATATTTTAAATTCAAAAAATCTTTGGATTAATAAGAAATTTTTTTTTATATAAAAAAAGTCAATAAAATCAATATATTTATTAAAATTTTATTTTTCGAGAAGCATAATTAATACTATGATTAACAAATGAGCTTTTAAAAAATAAAGGAAAATCACAAACTTTTATATTTTTCACTATTATTTTGTAGAACATAGACAATGCAAAAATCATTAAAGGTTTCGATTGAGGCAGCTCATTTTTATTTTTTATTTTTGCTTTTAAAAACTTTATAATCGGCCATTATTTTCAAAAATACTTTTAAAAATAACTTTTTAAATATAAAAATTTTAAATAGCTGTGAAAAAACTATCTTTAAAGCTCTTATTACAGTTATTTCATAATAAAATTGAAATCAAGTATTAAGGTCCTGCTTGGGATAACTGTAGCTTTTCATAAAGTTATTGTAGCGAAAATATATATTTTTTTAGAAACTGCTGAAAATACCAACTTTTAAATATAAATTTTTCTTAAAAACAATGAGAAAGCAGTAGCTAAATGAAATTATGATTACAGTTTGAAAAAGTAAAGCAAGAAGAAAACTATCCCAAACCGATCTTAAACGAAAATAATATATATATGTAAAGACAAAATACAATATGAAAACAAAAAAGTTCAATTCAGTTGAATTCCACTCAATTGATATTTTGAATAAAAGAGATTCTATTTAAACCACAACTTTATTTTCAAACCCTAATAGAATTTAGGCATAATTTCAAAGCTTCCAACCTATATTGATATTGATTTCATCAGCAAAGGCAAACAAATAAACATAAAAATATCAAATAACTTAAATTCTTACCACATTATAAAAGCTATATTAAGAAATTGGACCAAGTTCAACACAGAAATGAAGAAACTCCCAACAAAAAACCATTTTTTTCCATTATTTTAAGCTCAGCAATAATATTTTGACAAGTTAATAGAAAGATTTCAAAATCCGATCCAATTTATCGTAATGGATTAGTTAACATGTTGGTTAACCTTATTCTGAAACACGGAAATAAATCATTGGCTTATCAAATTATCTATCGAGCCATGAAAAAGATTCAACAAAAGACATAAACAAATCCACTATCTGTTTTACGTCAAGCAATATGTGGAGTGACTCCCGATATAGCAGTAAAAAGCAAGACGTGTAGGCAGATCGACTTATAAAGTTCCTATTGAAATAGGATCTGCACAAGGAAAAGCGCTTGCCACTTGTTTTTTTTTTTTTTTTTTTTTTGGTTAAAACCCACTCATGGGGCCTACGTGTTAATATTCAAAAAGGTTACAAAAGTCCTTAGATGGATCCTTCAGCCCGCTAATGCTCAGAAGAGCTACAAATATAAAAGGAAAAGAAAAACCTAAAGGCCAATGGATCCATTAACTACAGTTACAAAAAGAACAACCTAAGGACCTCGGGCTGTGAGTCAACAGCACCCAAAAAAGGAAGAACTTAATATGACCGTTCAGCTCGAACTTCCTGCAAAAACACTTAAAATAACAGCATAAAATATTAGAAAACCAAAAATAGATTACCTTGCGATCAATATTGCTAGAACCATAGGGATTCCAAAGATTCCTTGTTACAAATTCTGCCTTGTTGTTAGTGAATTTCATCCGCATTGCCCTACAACCAGCACACGAATCCTGCACAAAACGAGCGCGAAGCTCCAAAAACCTGCAAAGGAAGCCTGCCAGGATACTAGGAAAACAACTAAACATACTATTAAAAGAGTAAAGAAGAAGAAAAGGACAGTAAAAGGGAAGACCCCTCAAGCCTGGACACTTGCCCGAAGAAAGAGACCTGTAATAAAAATAAAAATGAGAAAATAACCGGAGGATAAGCCAGCCAAAATCACTCCCAGACCACCCAACAGAGCGCAGCCACAGCCACAGCCCAATCCAGCCAACAATCAACATCCTCAGCAATAACCACAGAGACAAGAACGGCCAAAGACAGGCACCAGAGAAAAGCTTGACAAAAGAAGAACAACCAACCACGAAAGAAACCAGAGAAACAGGGGCAGACAGCACCCCCCTAGAGCCAGATTTCCACATTGACCACACCCACGAAGAACTGGACAGAAAAATCCAGCCAAAAATCAACCCCTCAGTATCAAGCACCCAGCACCAGCAACCAATACCCGAAAAAAACACCCAGACAGAGCCAGCAACGACCAAAGACAGCATCCCCCTAGAACCAGGAAACCACAGAGACCACACCCACCAAGAACTGGACAGAAGACTCCAACCAAAAAACAACCCCCACAGCTTTAACAACCCAGAAACAGCAACCTGCACCCGAAAAGCCCCCCAGACAGCACGAGCAGAAAAAGGGGGTAAACCCCAAGAAAAAAACCAAAAACTAGATTCCCAGAACATAGGGGACATTGTTTTTATCTAAATTAATCAAGCCTTTGATCTGCACAGAAAGTTCATTAAAGGGAACATCAGAAATAACGTTAAATTTACTCCCAAGCAAACTCATGGCCCTAGCCGCAGAATTAACCTCAGAAGGAATCATGTTGTAATAACAAATGATAGAATCCTGTATAAACTTAATATCTCTGCGAGAGTAGAAGAAGGAATGGCCACATCTGCAACCATCCTCCTCAAGCAAGGCTTCAAGATTCTCATTCAAGTTATATTCCAAAATAATACTATCAATTTCAAGCCCAACACACATTTGGAGCCCGTGAAGAACAGCCAGCAAAAAACCCCCTAGGCGATCCATACCAGCAGTCCTACCCGCAAACCCCAAGACATACTCCCCATTGAAATTTCTAATTAAACCACCAATACACCAGTCGCTGCCCTCCCTCATAATATCAATGTTCAATTTAAAAGTATTAGCAGGAGGTTTAGACCACACACCCACCGTGCTACGCTGGACTTGAGAGTAACCCTCCAAAGCAATCCCAAACTCCTCAAGAGTGAACACCACTTTAGTAAAACTCTTATAAGAAAGAAGATTAGCAAGGAACAGAGAATTAACCTTGTTTTTGATTCTAAAAATGATATAATTATGATCCATCCTTTTCCCATTAAAACGAGAATCATTTCTAGCCAACCAAATGAACCAAATAATAAGAGGAGGAATAATGTTCCTGATGTGACCTTTAAAACTGACCATCCAAGAATCAAACAATTGAGAAATAGAACAATTAGGTCCCCAATAATTAACACGAAAAATGCCTTCAAAAAAATTCCACACCTTACCAGCAATAGGAGAGGAAACAAAAACATGCTGTAACGTTTCAACATTAGAACAACATTGGCATTTAGAAGTAATCAACAAACCTTTATTCCTAAGAAGCTCATCCGTAGGAATAAACTTCTTCAGAGTTCTCCAACAAAAAACAGAGACCGTAGTAGGAATGCTCTTGTGCCACATCATTTTAAAAACCTTGGTAGGATCTTTAATAGTTCTAAAAACATGCCAAACATCTTTAGTTCTGAAAAGACCATCTTTAGAAAATGTGCAAAGAAGAATATCTTTAGATTCACGATTAAGAGTAATTTGAGTAATCAATTGAACAATAGAGAAAGGGATAATGTAAGAAAGCTTAACCACATCCCAACCATACTCACAAAAAAAGGACTTGACCTTAACCACACTCTTAGAGTTCGTATTAAGGAGGGTATCAAGAGAACAACCATTAATCCAACGATCCTGCCAGAAAAAAATATTCCCTTCCCCAAGACCCCAAGCAAAACAGGGCTCAACTTTCCACTTAATCTGGACCATACGCTGCCAAACCCGAGAATTCCCTTTAGCATAATGACAAGTGGAAGGGTGATGATGACCACAGTATTTTTGCTGCATGAACTTAGCCCACAAAGATTCATTAGCCTTGAAATTATGCCACAATTTAAAAGAAAAACCTAAAACCATATCATGCATGGATTTACAACCAAGGTCACCTTCTTGCTTCAACCCACAACACTTCTCCCACGACGACCAATGTATTTTAGCATTGCTAGAAGACCCTCTCCAAAAAAATTTGTTGAGAATCCTGTCAATCCTCAAACACACAGTTTTAGGGGGAAAAAGAACTTGAAAAGAATAGACAGGAATGGAAGCAAGAACACTTTTGATAAGAATAAGCCTACCACCAAAGCTCAAAAAGTTAGAATCCCAAGAAGATAAACGATTATGCACCTTCGAAATTAAATCATCAAAGAGAAAAATCTTCTTTCTACCTTTGAACAAAGGAATGCCAAGGTAAGTTAAAGGAAGAACAGCTTGAGAAAAACCCGTCAAATTTTTGATATCCACTACTCTGTTATGATTAACATTCTTAGAAATCACAAAACCACTTTTAGATTTGTTAAAAACTAAACCACTAACAGCTTCAAAATGATCAAAAAAACTCAGGACTTTAGACACTTTGTTCTTAGCAGCGTTCATAAAAATAATAAAATCATCCGCAAAACATAAATGCGAAATATTGATGCCACCTAAAGTCCTAAAATACAAACTAGGATACTTACTGAACAAATCCGCAATACCTCTAGAAAAATAGTCAACAGCAAGAATAAAAAGAGCCGGAGAAATCGGATCCCCTTGACGCAACCCATGAGAAGATTTAAAAAAACCATGACATTTACCATTAAGAATAATAGAAAAATAAGGACTTTCAATGCAAGAAGTAATAAGAGAAATGAACCTATCATCAAAACCAAAAGATCTAAGCATGTTATAAATAAAGCTCCAATTAATATTATCATAAGCTTTAGCAATATCTAACTTCAAAATCATGTTCCCACCTCTAGTCTTGATATCCAAATCTTGGCAGAATTCTTGGGCAATCAAAATGTTATCAACAATCGCACGGCCTTTGACAAACCCCATTTGGTTAGAAGAAACAAGTTTAGGAAGAAGAACAGAAAGCCGATTAACCAAAATTTTAGAAATAAGTTTATAGAAAACAGTGCATAAACTTATGGGCCTAAAATCATTCCAAGAGTTCACATTATTACTCTTAGGAATCAAAGCAATAGAGGTAGAGGAGAAAAATTTAGGAATCGGATTACCATTAAAAAAATCCAACACCGCCGCATAAACATCATCTGAAATCAAATGCCACAGATGTTGAAAGAATTTAACAGTAAAACCATCCGGGCCAGCCACAGAATCAGCATTCATATCAAAGAGGGTAATCTTAACCTCTTCCAAAAGGGGAAGAGAAGAAAGAGCCCTATTCTCCTCAGGCATCACAATATTTGGAATAAAAGAGTGATCCACAATAGGAGAAGGAGTAAAATCTTTATTAAGATGGTTTTGAAAGAAATTAACACCAAGATTAGCAATCTCATCACCATTCTCAGAAAACGACCCATCCCCACGGGCAATTTTATGTATACCATTGATAGCACGTTTCTTATTAACCAAAGCATGAAAATAACTAGTATTATTATCCCCTTCCACTAAGTGTTTAATCGCCGCCTTTTGTTTCCAATAAATCTCTTCCTGACCTTGAAGAATAGTAAGGGAAGTTTTAGCCTCGTTAAGGACCATAAAGTTCGAAACCGAAGGATCATTTTGGCAACAGTCCTCAAGAGCATTAATCTTCTCTTCCATCTCCTTAATATTAGAAAAAATATTTTTGAAAACTTTTTTATTCCACCAATTTAAAACCATTTTAAGCCTTTTAAGTTTAGCCCAGAGCCTAAGCATGCCAGTAATGGAGTCATCAGGAAAAATCGGAGCAGACCAATTATTCTGAACAACATTAATGAAAGATTCATGAGAGAGCCACATGTTCTGAAAACGGAAACGAGAGTTAAACCCAGCCGAATTGTAGTTAACATTAATAAGCAAAGGAGAGTGATCAGAAAGCGTCCGACTCAAATGCACCACCTTAGTAGAATTGAAAACATTAATCCAAGCATTATTAAAAAGAACTCTATCTAACCGTTGCCAAATGTGACCCCTGTTCCAAGTGAATTTGTTACCAGTAAAGCCAATGTCAATGAGGTTACAATTCATGATCATATCATTAAAATCATCCATGGAATGGTAATTAGGGTGAAGACCCCCAACACGCTCAGAGGGGTTAATAATGGTGTTAAAATCTCCACCAACCAACCAAGGTAACGTACAAATATTTTGAAAATTAGCAATTTGATCCCACAAGTTTCTCCTAGACGAACGAGAAGTAGCAGCATACACAAAAGAAGCAACACATTGAAAATTGAAGTATTCAATATTACAGTGAAGCACTTGATGATAATCTCCAATAATATCAATTCTAACAAAATCCTTCCAAAAAACCCAAATCTTGTTAGCAACATTGGCAAAAGCATGTTTAAAACCCAAAACTTTAGCAGTATTGACTAGCTTATCCATAGAAATCAGAGGTTCAAGAAGCACAAGAACAGAAATATTATGAATACGACATAAATTCTTAACCCTAAGCTTAGAGGAAGGACAACCAATCCCCCTCACGTTCCAAATGATCGTATTAAACATAACAAAAGGAATTATTTAGAAGTATGTGATCTAGTAGCCCTAGAAGATTGCAGAATAATGTTTCTAGGTTTACTACCTTTCTTACCACGGCTTTTAGAAAAACTCATATCATTGTCCTGTCTAGCATAACATTTAGCATTAATTTCTATTTCCGTATCAGTATAAGCATCACATTGGTATTGATTATTTAAAAGAAAATCATTGTTCATATCATCACCTGTAGGACCCAAACCATTAGTATCCTCTCCAACAAATAGAACTCCATCCTCCACTGTAGAAAAATTGCCTTTTCTTTGATCTGCAGGATCCAAACCAATATTATCCTCTCCAACAAATAGAACTCCATCCTCCACTGTAGAAAAATTGCCTTTTCTTTGATCTGCCAAAGCAAAATGGGAAACAACATTAATATTTTGAGGATCAATAGGATTACTCGTAGGGTCACCATCTTGATTAAAATCATCTTCCTTTTGACAATTCTCCAAATTCTTAGAGGAAACAACATCACTTTCCTCTAAAACAACAACCAAATCATTAGAGCTATTAATAATTTCCGCATTAATCCACTTTTCTTGATGAAGAATACTGTTATCACTGTGTAACACATTACTAGACTGATTTTGAACAGCATTTTCTTGCAACACATTTTCACTGTTAGAAGGAAGAACATTAATGTGACCCGGAACCTGAGCACTATGCACAGCAACATTATACAAATCATCCATACCCTCTTTACCACCATTTTCATTATTCAACTCCTGGATAGCATTAGCAGTACCCATCTCCTCAGAAGGAGTAATAGAGTTAACACCCTTGCTATCAACCAAAACTTTCTCTTTAGGCACATTTCTCTCCTTACGCAAATTAGGATGTAAACGAAAACATTCATTAATACCATGACCGTGCATTTTGCAATGAGAACAAAAATTAGGTAAATTTTCAATTTCAACTTTTTGGAAATAACCATTAATTTCAGATCCCAGCCAAATCTCATGAGGATGTTTTTTCGTGACATCCAATTCAACTAACACACGAGCTATCGAGGGTCTAGACAGAGCAGCCGTAGCTTGATCTGTCTGCAGAGGCCTACCGAAAACAGAAGCCAGACCAAACAGAATTTGCGAATTAAAAAAATGCAATCGAAGGTTCGGAAATGAAATCCACACCGGGGCAATGGGAGATTCCTCCCTCACATCAAAATCCGGTGACCACTTTAACAACCTCATTTGACAACCTTGGATATAGTAAGACCGACGAGAGAAAATACGGCTGTAATCTAAGTCGTTAGCAAGTTGAATGGCTATATGTTTTGAATCTAGCAATCCCACATGAAACGAACCCGACAGTTTTAGCGCATAAAAAAATTTTCGAATGATGTCTAAATTAGGTCTACGAAGCATGAATTTGCCAACAAGAGTAAACGAAAAGGGAACAGCCAACTTCTGAACCACAGCATCCTCAAAGATCAGAGCAGGGCACCCTTTATAGGAGGAATGCACAAAATGAATCTTCGAACCCGAAGAAGAGGAGGCCCCCGAAACAACATCCTTAAAAGACCGAGAGTTACCAGCTAAGGTCGGAGGGACCGCCGGGGAAGACGACGTCGGAGACGTCATCAACCCCCCACCCAACGAAAAACCCTAAAACAAAACAAAACACCAGAGGAAAAAAGCCAAGGCGAATCCGAGAAAAAGGACAGAGAAACCACCGAAAGCGAAAGAGCAGGGAAAAGAACGAGATTACCAACTAAGCGAAGGAGAACCAAAGGTTAGCTGGAAGCACAGAGCGAAGACGATGAAGCCAAACCACCGCGGCCAGAAAATCGCCTCCAAATCGCCAGAGACGGCTAGGGTTTTGGGATGTATGATGTACTCGTGTTTCAATTCCTGACGCGCTTGCCACTTGTTGGTTATTAGGGGCATCCCGAAAGCGTTCGGGTCAAAATATGGCTTTCCAATTAAGTTCTGTCGCCAATACCTTCAATAATAATATATATATTAATGAAGAGCACATCAGATTGTTGGCGATAACTACTATAGAAAGCCACTTGTTTCCTCTCTCCTAACCATTCCGTACGTTTCGAGTCCTAATCTGTCACAAGGATTTTACTACATAATTAATATTTGCTTATTCAAAGGCTTATTTATAGCTGTCTGCCCTCAGATTAGTCTCATATAATTATTTCTCTAACCCATTGTCTAACCGCACCAATACAATGAAGATATACATCATCAAAGGGCTGAAAATTGTTGAAAGGAAGATTGCATTGAGAGGGAGAGAAGAGGAGATGAAGGCCTCCTTGATTGGAAGGGAGGTGGAAGTTCCCAAAGGGTGTTTGGCTGTCTATGTAGGGGATGGTATGAGAAGGTTTATGATTCCAACAGCTTATCTTTGCATGCCAGAGTTTAGGGAGATATTGGACAAGATGGAGAAGGAATTGGGTTTCAATCAGAAGGAAGGGCTGAAGATACTGAATGCCCTCATGGCAAGCTAGGGAAAAAATAGCACGGAGAGAAGAGGAAATAAACATATGTATTATTACTATGTAAAGGTTTGTGCAGGAGGCTTTATATAGATAGCCAAGAGTAACAAAATAAAGAAAGTACATGGTAATGTTAGGATATCCACGTCAGCTGAATGACGTCAATTGGCTTCCTCACATGTCCCCTCAAACTTATCATCCATTTATTGGAGTGTTTGAAAGCAAGTTATGGAAAGAGGTTATGTAAGGATGTCCGCTATTTGATCTATGGAACTGAGATGTTAGATTGTCATAGCCCCGGATTTGATGTGATCACTGATGAACTGGTAGTCAATTTCAATGTGCTTTGTTCTGGCGTGGAAGATGGGGTTATGAGCTAAGGCAATAGCAGAGGTGTTGTCGCAGTATATCTTACTGGGAGCCGTTTGAGGGAGATGAAGTTCAATGACGAGATGACGTAGCCATAGAACATCGGAGGTGGCTGCGGATAAAGATCTATATTCTGCTTCTGTCGATGATTTCTCTATGGTTGGGACAATAAAGAAATTATACTTACATTCTAATTCAACCTGGGTAAATATTCAGATCTTAAAGTCCTCGCAAAATGAGGTTGAAATCTCTTGGTAGTGTCGTATTTCAAACATAATCTATCTTCTGAAAATTTACCTCGAAACTTAATTCGTTAAAACTCTCCTAAAAGAAGGAGAGGTCGAGGGCGCAAAATTTTGGAGCCCACAAGATGCCAAAGAAATTATAATGATTTGGTGAAACAAATAATCCTAAAGTTATATGATTTTGATGAAAATGAGGGAAAATCTCAAAATGAGGATGAGATCTTCCAAATGACCAATATTTCAACTCATTCCTAAAATATCAAGAATAAAGAGATAATGGTAATAACAAGAATGGGGGAAAACGAAAAAGTTATTTTAAAGCTAAGGCTTCGTTTGGTATGGCTTTCTCACTTCTTCTTAAAGCACCTTCTAGTCAAAAACTAAAATTTTGTATTATAAAGCTATTTTAAAAAAGTAATAAAAAGCTATCCCAAACGAATCCTAAATCTTACCCTTTATTTTGCTTTGATGATAAGAAATCGATTCTTATGAAGTGGGAAACAATAAAAATGTTAAAAAATAACTATTTAATCAAAATAAGGTGGCATAATGGGAAAGTTGGAATTTCCTAATTGTATACTTTAGGATGAGAAGTAAGAAAAGGGTTGTAGCATTGTAAGACTAACTAGCATTATTATTACTCAAGTAAAATACTTGCAAAAATTTTCATATTTTAATTTTATTAATTAATAAAATTTAAAATAAGAGTATATGATTTATAAGACTTCATTTGGGACAGCTTTCTTACTGTTTTTTTTTACTTTTTATTATATAATTTCCTTAAACTTTTTTTTTTTTGTACAAAAAAGTTTCTTTATAAGAAATTAGTCCCAAACGAGCCTAATCCACCAAAGAAAAATAATTCCAATTAATTATTACACCCTCAAAACCTTAAAGAGATACTGACAATAAAGAAATTATACTTACATTCTAATTCAACCTGGGTTTATCAAATTAATATAGACATATTGCAAAATTAGAATTATATTTCTAGAATGCATCTTGAAGTATGATATGCCCGTCTTTGTATATTTTACCGAATTCTTGTTTCTCTTTGTCATAATTCAATAATTAGTGTTAGAGTTTTTTTCCTAATAGGAATTGAATGGTTATGGAATTGTAGACCTAATGGGTATTTGCCAACCCTAGTTGACAAAAAATTTCAACAAGTGATTCTCTTTATTTTTTATTTTTTTTTTCTTTTTTTTTTTAATGGATCCTTGTTCTTGAATGGGATATCTGGAATAATTCTTGAAGATATTAAAACACTTTCATTTGATATAAGTGTGATGGTCAATGTCAAGAACTCTAAAATGAGAGGGATATTATAATTAAGGAACATAAAAGTCTTCGGTTTAGTCATGTTGCGTGCTAGAATATATGCGGCGGTAGAGTTTGTAAATTCGCGTCCGAGCGTTGTACGAGTATTCAGCACACAAACAGAAAAGAGAAATGAACACCAAGGTTTTTACGTGGAAAATCCAAAAAGGGAAAAAATCATGGGGTCTCGCCCAGCTAAAAAGCTCCACTAGTGATTTTGTAAATTACAAGAAATTGATTCGTCCCACAAATCAGGACGATCAGATTACAACTTAAAGCAGAGTTACAAAGTTTCACAAATTCCCATCATTTTCCAAAAATCCGGCAGAGTTCTGGCGTCTTCAGGTGGCGGGAAGAGCTCCGGCGGTGATCGAGGAGGAGCTTCTTCCTTCTCTTCCTTCTTCTCTTCTTCTTCTCTCTCTTCACTTGAGTCCCCTTTGTGTTGAATTAGGGCTCTATTTATAGTTTTTCTGGAGTGGCATAGCCCATAAATAGGTGTGAGATCATGGGCAAATAGGGAGTGGTTTGAATGGACGGCCGATATTGAACCCTTCAATTGTGCACCGTTCGTTGGACATTTAGAGGCTTTAATGATGTTGGGATTCAACGATCTTGGGCTCGTTGGATTCGTCTCGTCGAGCCGTTCGGTTCGAGTATAAGCTCATTAAAATCGGAGACTGTTTGGTAACTCAAATTGCTGTTTGAACCTTCCAATAGCGCTTCGGGTCCTTGATTCGGACCCATTTGGGCTAGGATTGGGTTGAATTTGGTGTAGTTGGGTTTGTATTTCCGAGACGCTCAGTTTGACTATAAGCTCATTGAAATCGGAGTTCGGGAGCTTCCAAATTTAATTCTTGAAGTTTCAAACTAGCTTTTGCCTCGAAATTCGTGCCCGATCAAGATAATTTTGTGAAGTCGTATCAGTTGCCCCCCTATTTTTGGATGTCGTAGCTTCAGAAGTCCAAAAATATGCGTCACAATTTTTTAGAGAATTTCTTTCAAGAAAGTCAGAATTAATCTTGTGTACAGGAGCTACGAACGGCACTGAAATTGTCGAAATTGAGTCCGGGATGTCGAAAAACAGTCCTGGGGACCACAAAAACGTTGAATTTGGACTTGTCAGGATGAAAAACTTACTTGAAATAGACCGGGCAGCCAAACTGGCCAGACCGGCAGGCCGGCCACTGTCGCCGCCGACGCGGAACCGCTGCCGCGCTCGCGCGCTGCGGCAGTGCGCCTGCTTGCTCCTGCGAGCCCGCTCTCGGGCTCGCCCGTGCCCACGCTGGGCTACGCCCGCGCCCGCTGGGCCTGCTGCGCCCGCGTGCGCCTACAACGGCTAGCCGTGATCCGAGCGCGCCTGCTGCGGAGTGCCGCGCTGGATGCGCCACTTCGTGCAGTCGGTTGGCTGCACTGTCCTAGTTGGCCCCACGCACGTTGAAAAATAGCATTTCTGTTATTTTTGGGTCCAAAAAATCATGAAAAAATAAAAAAAAAATCAGAAAAATTCGAAAAAAATTTAGAAAAATAGGGCATTCCGAAAATGGCAAAAACTCCCTCCTATTCTCTTCAAAACCTATAAATAGGCCCCCTAGGCCTTTAGAAAAATTGCACCTTCTTCTTTCTCTCCCTTTGGCTCTCTGATAGTTGAGGCTTTCGCTATTTGTGAGTGGGAAATTTCCCCTACTCAAATTAGCGCCCCTCCTCTTGTGTAGGTGTTGACCTCATTTCTGTATGAGGTCACTCTCAACTCCTCCCTGAGTCCTAGATCCTAGGATCTTCTTAGCTCCTAGCCCTTAGGCTCAATTCAAATCTTAATTCAATCCAAACCCAGAATCTTTAGGCTAAAGACTTAGGTCCTAAAGCCCTTCCTAGGTGATTTTTCCACCACCTTAAAACCCAGTCAATTGACATCTGATTCAGGGTATGTCAATTGTATATTGATGTGACATGTCTCTAATGTCAACCCTCCAAATTTGAGCTCATTTGTGTGACTCTAACCCCATAAACTTAATTCAAATCCAAAGGCTGTAAAACCTTCAAATATTTACAGCCCATGCCACTAGAAATTCCACCTAATGAAATTTGACCTTTGAGCCTTCTTTAAACCCTTTGATCACCTTTAATGCCTTTATATTGATTTGTCAAACAATAGTATGCATTTTTTTAGACTCAATTTGACTCAGAATTGACTCGAGGCCAAAATGACCAAAATTCCCTTTAAGGGGATTTTTGGACCTTTGGCCTAAACTTGATTTGTTATGACCACCAACCTTGGAGATTTCTCTCTAATGATTTCAAATGACTTTTGAAACCCTTTTTGACCCAATCCCAGCCTTGGGTCAACTTGGTTGACCAAGTCAACCTAGTTTGACCAAATGGCCCATACACCCCTCTCATCCAAACTCATGGATCTAAACCACTCCAAATCTAGTTGAATCCAAGGGATGACTCCTTTGGACATCCAAGAGACCCCTCTTGGAGACCCAAGACTTGGGTTCACTTAGGTTAGCCATTTGGCTTGACCCAAGTGACCAAAGAGAGGTCTCTCTTGAGCCATCTCTCAACCTTAATCAAATTGAATCCAAATAAAGGTGCTATTGGGTTCCCCTTGACCAGCCCAGCCCTTGGGCTCACTTTGGTCAAGAGTTAGGCTAACCCAAAGTGCCCAAAACAACTTGGGATTGAGCCAATTCTTGACCTAAGTCAAATTGAACTTGACCAACACTTCCATTGGGTTCCCCTTGACCCAATGCACCTCCTTTGACCAGCCAGCCCTTAGGCTCACTTGTGTCAAGAGTTAGGCTAACCCAAAGTACCCAAAACCACTTGGCATTGAGCCAATTCTTGACCTAAGTCAAATTGAACTTGACCAACACTTCCATTGGGTTCCCCTTGACCCAATGCACCACCCTTGACCAGCCCAGCCCTTGGGCTCATTTGGGTCAAGAGTTAGGCTAACCCAATGTGCCCAAAACCACTTTGGATTGAGCCAATTCTTGCCCTAAGTCAAATTGAACATGATCAACACCTCTAATAGGTGGCTCTAGGTCCAACACACCTCCTCCATCCAAACCCATGCCTTGGGCTAACTTGGGTTAGGTTTTAGGCTAACTCAAAGTAGCCAAAACCATATAGACCCGAGCCATTTTTGAACTCAGATCAAATTGAACCCAATTGACACTTGCATTGGGTGCACCAGACCCAGACCCATCTCCCACATCAAGCCCAGGGTCAGGCCTGACCTGGGTTGAGCTCAATTTGACCCAAACCGAGCAGGTTTGGGTCCAACCGAGCCACCAGATCGAATTGGACCTTTTCAGACCCAATTGAGCTCACTCTTGACTCCAGTGTGTCCCCATCGACCTTCCCTGGTCAACCCAACCTAAACCCCGGCCGGCGGCGGTCGGAACCAATGGAGAACAGGCTCCGGTGGTTTCCCTAGGCCGATCCTGACCGAAAGCCTTCCAAAGGATGTGGCTCGCCGGCTTGACACTCACGAGCCCTCTGGGATGGTGCCCCCTTCCACCTGGCGTCAATCCGAGGCCCCTCTAGCTCGATCCTAGACGTTCGAGCTCGCGGGAGATGGCTGAATAGGGTGGAGCTCCCCAGACCTCGCCATTCGATCCCAGATTATTTCAAATTGCTCCCAAAGCTCTTTCGACCTCCCAACGTCTTCCTCCAGCTTCCCAGATCATCCCGTCCACCCGTTCGAGTGAACTCCGGTGAAAGCTCATAGCCTCCCGCTCGAAGTCGTACCTCTGGCCGTCCTCCAGTCCTGACATCTGAAGGAAGTCTGCTCGCCATCATCTCCTGAAGCTTCCTGATAAAGCAGCTCATCCGTTGAGACTGTCTCTGCGGTAATCCCTCCATCCCGAGCTCCCTAGCTAGGTAGTCCAGTCAAGTGTGAAGGAAACCTTCACCCCAATGGATTTCCACCGTTGGATTGAAGGTTTCCACTATCCTGATCCTTCCTGTTAAATTTCATTGAAGTTCGCCGGCGGGATCACTTGGATCACGCCGGAGAAGCTTCACGGTCTCGGGTTCGAGCGGGAGGTTGAAGGCGTAGTCCTGGCCGTTGATTCAGATCAACAGTTCGGATTAGATCCCGCGGTTCCGGAGCGCCATTAATCGTGGCCGTCCGATCCTCCATCCGACGGCTATGGTTAACCCAACTGTTATGCAGTTAGTGCCAATGATTGCCCCGCCAATCGCGACGCGCCGTGTAAAGCGCGGCTGACTGTGTAATGGCCGGATTAAAAAAATTCTAAAAAATTCACAAGAATTTCAAAAATTGATATCTCCCTGCACACTTGACCAAATTAGGTGTTCTTAAGCTCATTGGAAAGGTCTCAGGGAGACCTACAAAAGCCTTATGGTCTCAGCTCCTGGTTACATCTGTGTTGAGCTTAATTTTAGTAATAATGTTTTCTGAATTATTGCATTTATAGCTTATAATTAATTCCCTAAGACTTGAGACTTTGGGAGATTGAATTTGGGCATGTCTCTGACATGTCCAAATTTTATCCTACCTGTTTGAAATATTTAAGGGCTTTAATTTTCAATTTTGGATTCAAGGGTCATGGTTTGACCCTTAAATCCAAATTGAAATTGTGACCTATCCAATGGGATTTAGGGTCTGATTTTTGTGTGATGATGATGTGTAGTATAGGGAGTTTAGAGCCATTGATTTTGCCCCAATCCAAGCTTAGTATAGCTCCCTAGGAATTTTTGAAGGTGACTTAGAGTTCACCTTAGGTGGCTTGGTTAGTGACCTTAGGGTATTCCACTTGAGCCCAAATTTGGTGAGTTTAGGCCTTGGGATCAGGTGATGCTATGGCCTAAATTTCATCAGGTTTTGAGCTCATTTGGTTCATCAAATAGGAGCCATAGTATTCCCCCTTAGAATTGGCCTTTAACCCTAATAAAATTCTAATAAATTAATTTTAATTCCTAAAATTCCCTAAAATACTTCTGACTGATCTCAATTGACCTCTTAATTAGTGAAAATTGAAATCACTTTAGTTTCTCTTTTAAATCTATCTTAATTTAATTTTAAGTTAAAATCAAGGTTTAATCAATATTAATTATTAAAAATCCCAAAAAATCTTTAAACACTTTTTGATCTCTCCTTAGATCATTTCTGATCTTTGGAGCTGATTTCAAGAAGTTTAGGATTCATTTGGGATCAAATCACTAAAATGACCCTTAATTGAAACAATTTAATAATTCCAATAAATACCTAAACTTCCAAAATTCATGACTAATTATAGAAAATTTAAAATCAATCAAACTCAGTAGCTAATGACTCTAATTAAAATCTAGTATTTTCCAAAAATGTCAAACCCCCAAAATCTGGTCAAAGTAAAAAAATCAACATTTTTGTCAACCTTAGGTCAAAATTGGGTCAAAACTTCTAAAAATCATAACTTTTGATAGAAAACTCCAAATTGAATGTACCACCTGTCTAACAACTCATAATAAGGTCTAATATTTATTAAAAATCTGAAACTCTTAAGGTTAACTCTAATTTTAAAAATCAAATTTCGACCCCTTAGTCAGTACATATTCAGATAACCCTCTAAAATCTATTAACTCTCCCAAATTCCAAAATTTTCTTAAAAGGTTAATAAAATTCTCATCTAATCCTTAAAATCAGTAAACAACTCTCCTTAATATTAATTTATGTCTCTTAATTCTAACAAACCTAGAATAACTTAATCAACCCTGATTTCTACTAGGTAACCCAGGCCTACGAGGCTATTAGCTTAGCCCCAAGGGAGGTGAAATAAACTTCATGGCCTCGGGTTGAAACAAAGGTAGTAATCAATTAACTCTTAAAATATACTTAATCAAAATTCTTAATATATTAATATTTAAACATTAATCTAAATCTCCATTTTAAGCCTTAACAAACCCAGAATTTTAGACAACTTTAACTAATCACCCACCTTAGGATCTACCCCAGCCACACGACCTTCTACACACATTTTAGATGATGTGCTAGGAAAACCAACCCTAGATCTAGGTTAGGCCTATGTTTACTTTACTGCTGTGTGCCGAATTTTTCGTAGTTTTCACTACATGTTGTGATTGAAATTGCTTTGTTGTGTCTGCTTACTTTTCTGCACTCTGTGGATGGATTGATGTGTTTGGCGACTAGATTACCCTTAGGTTAGGTACGATCTGGATGTTCACACAGTTTTTTGTAGGTGGCCATGCTCATGCAGGACAATAAAAAGGGGGGCTAAGTTAATAATAAATATTAATTGTTATAAATGCTTGCACAGGTGCTTCAGCTGCTAAAGCCCCCAAATAAAAAGAGCGTGGCCAGTGTGTTTACTTTCTTTTCTACACAAATATAACTGCTTGGGAATAATTGTTTTTTATTTATTAACTGCTTAGGATAATCCTGCAGGTGAGTCTAGATTTTTATTTTCAAAAAAATGTAATTTGTATAAGTGTTAAGTGTTGTTAAAGTTAGATTTTGAGTTGGGATACATAGGTCCAAAGCTTGGACTCCGAAGAGAAAAGAATGCCCCTAAGGAGAGTAGACCTTTTATATTTGGAGATCCAAATTTGGGCCACACTCCTTCCCTACCCAAAGGGGAATGAGTGGCCTTCCCCTTAAAGGAAGTGCCCTCTTATCCATTTGGGTAGTCCAGTACAGAGAAAGAAGCTTGAAGGAAAGGAGCCCAAAGAAGAACAAGACTGAAGACTTGAAGATTGAGAATATCCCACTCAAAACTACTTGCGTCATTACTAGGTTTAGAATCCGGGTTGTTGTCAGCGGTGCCCGGCCACTTTACTTTCTGCTAAATTCTGGTTTGTAATAATCAAGGAAACTTTGCCTATGGACATTTATTGACTAATTAATATTTGATGTGATGAATTGATTGCCTTTAGGACTGCTTATTTTTCTTAGTTTTTATGTGATTGTGTACCGCTTTTGTTTTCGCCTGGATACGTGAGACTCATAATGGTGTGAAAGTTTTATACTCATAACTTTAAAAGTCTAAAATTTTAGTGAGTCTAAATAACATAGAAAGATAACGAACCTAGGGAAATAGCCGGGGATTGACCCCGGGATCGCATGCATATTTCTGCATTACTCTTTCCTTATTTTAGACCCTTCCCCGCCTGCGGGTAGAGTCCGGATAGTTTGACCTATGAGGACGAGGTGCCGGACCTGGAGAAGCCCAGTCTTCAAAAAAAATTATTTTCTAAGACTATTTTTAAAATTTCAAGCATACTTGATTTGAAGTTGTCAACCAGCACGCATTGCATTAGAAACATACTTATAGTCAAAATTTTAATTGCATTAGTCCTTAACATTTTTGCACCCAACATAAGTCAAAGGGGCCAATTAGAAAAATCTCTATATGTCGGCCCCAACTCTCCAAAACCTTAAATACAACGTCCCCACGACTCTTTTATAAAAGACCAGACTCATGTATTTTAAATCGATCAGGTGGTTAGCTGGCTCCGAAATCTTGGCTGGGGTAAGTCCAGGTTCTGCACTGCATTAGTTAGGTTCAGACGACTGTGGTCTAGCGTCCAAAATAGATTTAGGATTCGGGGCAGATCTTTGATTATAAGATCCCAAACTTTAGGAATCTAATCCCAAATTTATAATAAAATGCTCTACTCTAATTAAATATCATTTCAATTCAAAACATAAAGCTCAACACTTAAAATAAGTTGGGGCACTCCCGGATGGTTCTGGAATCTTAAAGTGTCCCCTACCTCTCCTCCCTTAACTTTGTCAATAACTGCTCAATTTTGATCCATTCCTTTTTGAATTTCCAAAATTTCATCTCTCTTTGATATCACTACTAGAAAATCTAGCAAAATTTCGCCACCATTTTAATCGGGAGTTTTCGTAAAAGACTCTACCTACCTACGATATAATTAACTACGAGGGCTTGCGCTCGTAGGAGATTTGGAACCACACACGCACCTGATTTTAAAATTGATTTTCCAAAACCTTATTAGATTTCTTTGGGGAAAAGGTAAAGAAATGACTGTCGTTATTACATTAGGAAGATTATCATTGAATGGTGTTATCTCCCTTCGAGGAGATACATCCTTCTTTGATAAGGCTTTGGATGTGAATTCGACGATAATACTTCTTGAATATTATAATTAGATATTTAGTTGAACTTAACTTAGTTTCCCTCGGGGCTATATAGAGTTCTCTTTAGAATCCGATCATGATATTCAAGACGAGTTCCATAATTCTAAGCCTGAACGCCGCTATGAAATTTTATTTTCATCCTTCGGGGTGATATAATTTTTCTAACGGGTTGATTCGAACTTAGAATTAGAATTAAGATCTCAATTTTAAAATCCCCAAAAAAAACTAATATTTTTCAAAACCTATTTTCAAAATTCCACCAACATTAGAAGTTAGGAGATTTTTCTTCTTCGCCCCCCCGGCTTTCTTACAGTTGAGGCTTCCGCTATTTGCGAGCGGGAAACTTCCCCTACACGAATTAGCGCCCCTCCTCTCGTGTAGGAGTTAGAGGATTTTTCTTCTCCTCCCCCCGACATTCTAATGGTTGAGGCTTTCGCTATTTGCGAGTGGGAAATTTCCCCTACTCGAATTAGCGTCTCTCCTCTTGTGCAGGAGTTAGGGGATTTTTCTTCTCCTCCACTCGACTTTCTAATGGTTGACGCTTCTGCTATTTGCGAGTGTGAAATTTATCATGTTCGAATTTGCGCCCCTCCTCTTGTGTAGAAGTTAGGGGATTTCTACCACTCCTCTGGCTTTCTAATGGTTGAGGCCTCCATTATTTGCGAATGGAAAATTTCCCCCGCTCGAATTAGCGCCCCTCCTCTCTTCTAGGAGTTAGGGGATTTTTTTCGCCCCTCTAGCTTTCTAACGGTTGAGGCCTTCCGCTAATTTTGAGTGGAAAATTTCCCCTGCTTGACTTAGCGCCCTTCCTCTCATGTAGAAGTTAGGAGATTTCTTCCGCCCCTCTTTTCTTCGAGAGATCTTGTGAAGTTCTGATGTTAATTGGTTGGAGATGGAGGTCGGAGAGACTGTTGTAAGGAGGAAGGTTGAAAAGACTGTTGAATTACAGAAATCTGGCATCGGGTAGAAATACGGCGTTAGGCAGAAGACCGGTAAAAGTCCATTGACGGACAGAAGTCCGACAACGGGTAGAAGTACGACGGCAAATAGAAGTCTAACGTTGGGTAGAAGTACGGTGTCGGGCAAAAGACTGATGAAAGTTCATCGACGGCAGAAGTTCGACGACGGGTAAAAGTCCGACGCCCAGTAGAAGTACGGCGTCGGGTAGAAGTACTAAGTCGGGTAGAAGACTGACGAAAGCCCATCGACAGGTAGTAGACTGACTGCAGGCAGAAGTTTGATAGAAGTCCATTGACAGCATCTGGTGATGCTAACCAAGGATGTATGATCTATCCGAGATTAAACGTTAGAGCCTTTGCTCGATGATGTTAACCTATATTGGATCCACCAAAGATGTGAGATCTATCCGAGGTACTATGTTGGAGCTTTTTCTCAACGACGTTAACCTGTAAGGAAGAGGTCGAGAGAATCCATCAAGGATGTGAGACCTATCCGAGGTTGTATTTCGGAGCCCTACTCGATGACGTTAACTTGTGTGAAAGAGGTCAGGAGAATCCACCAAGGATGTGAGACCTATTTGAGGTTGTATGTCAGAGCATTTGTTCGGTGATATTAACCTGTATGGAAGAGGTCGAGAGAATCCACCAAGGATGTGAGACCTATCCGAGGTTGTATGTTGGAGCCTTTGCTCGACGATGTTAACCTGTGTGGAAGAGGTCGAGAGAATCCACCAAGGATGTGAGACCTATCCGAGGTTGTATGTCAGAGCTTTTTCTCGACAACGTTAACCTGTATGGAAGAGGTTGGGAGAATCCACCAAGGATGTGAGACCTATCCGAGGTTATATGTCAGAGCATTTGCTCAGTGACGTTAACCTGTATGGAAGAGGTCAAGAGAATCCACCAAGGATGTAAGACCTATCCGAGGTTATATGTTGAGCCCTACTCGATTACGTTAATATGTGTGGAAGAGGTCGGGAGAATCCACCAAGGATGTGAGACATATCCGAGGTTGTATGTCGGAGCATTTGCTCGGCGATGTTAACCTGTGTAGAAGAGGTCAAGAGAATCCACTAAGGATGTGAGAGCTATCCGAGGTTGTATGTCGGAGCCTTTGCTCGACAACGTTAACCTGTGTGGAAGAGGTTGAGAGAATCCACCAAGGATGTGAGACCTATCTGAGGTTATATGTCAGAGCCCTGCTCGATGACATTAACCTGTGTGGAAGAGGTCAAATCAAATCCCTCTGTGATTGATCATCCGGTGATTGAGATACAATGCAGATTGTGTATTCCTCGAATCACAGAGAAAGAGTTTGATAAATAAAATAATATCACAACAACGTGAACATTATATTACTGCATTATGTAAGACAGTATAATAGTTCCCTAGTATGACTTAGGGATATACAAATTACAAAGTACTCAACACGTAAGATCTACGTACGGTGACAATACAATATTTAACTTGGAAGAAGGCATTAAAGGTATCAAAGTGATTCCCTACTTAACATAAAAAAAAAGATAACAGGACAAGTAGTATCGTTAATACAAATGCACGAAGTGCGTGATCATTCAATCTTTCCAACCATTTGAATATTATTCAATGGTTGTCTTTGTTGTTGACTTTGCCCCCCAGCGGGACGAGCTTCCTCTCGGGCAGGTGAATCTTGAATAAATTCTCGAATGTAGCCCTGTCGCATAAGTCTTTCAATCTCATTCTTGAGTTGCTTACAGGCTTCAGTAGTGTGACCACGACTACGATGAAAGTGACAGTACTGATCTGAATTTTTTGTGTTCGACTTCAAAGGATTTGGCCATTTTAATGTATCTTGATCTCGAACGGCCATCAATACATTTGCTCGAGATGTGTTGAGTGGGGTATACTCCTTCTCCTGTCGGGGTTCCCATTATGTAATGGAGACCTAGGAGGTAGATCATTCTGCCTTTTCTTTTTCTGTTGTGAGAATGAATTGTCCATCCCAGGTGCACCTTTGCGCTTCCCGTTTATTTGCTCAAACAGCTTCCTGTGAGCATTTATATCTTCATCTACAGAAATTTATTCCTCCAAATGATGGATCATGTCACCATTAGAATGAATAGTATTGCGCATGAGTGCTGAATAGAAGGGGCCAGGACGAAGACTTCCAAGAAAGACCCCTCTGAGTAATTTAGGGTCTACTCCTCGAATTTGTCGAGCCTCAGTGGAAAACCGCTGAAAATACTCCTTCAATGATTCTCCCTCATTTTGGCAGATCCCGGAGAGGTGGGAAGAATCCTTAGCAATTCTTCAATTGGCCACAAATTGTTCGACGAATACTTTGGCCAATCTGACAAAAGAGGGGATCGTCCCAGGTGAAAGCGAATAGAACCACGTTCGAGCCTGTCCTTTAAGGGTGGCAGGAAAAATTTGGCAAAGGAGTGCGTCTGACGCTCGTTGAATATGTATGATAGTTCTATAGTAGTCGATATGCTCGTACGGGTTAGTCGTCCCGTCTATGACTCAATGTTAGGTACTTTGAATCTGACCGGAATAGGGTGCTGAAGAATGGCTTCAGTTAGAGGTGATGACTTCTGGAAGTTCCTCTGTCGGGGAGTTTGTCTCACAACCCCTCGGGGGAATTCTTCCCTTACCAACCTTCCTAGTTCGTGATTGGACTGAGTCTTCTAGGAGATTTGGAAGAATGCGAGGTTGCCGAGTTGGGGGCGGAGGATGTGTAGAACTTGCTGTATTAGCAAGTTCATTATCCTGTCGTGACTGAGAATGTCTTCTAGGTGGAGGAAGACGAATTTCTGCTTGATGATGTTCGAATTGAACATCTTCAGCCCGTGGTAGATCCTAAGGGAGAAGAACTTCCTCCCGTTGTGCTAATGCCGGCTATCGATTCTGTCGCAGGAGTTGAAGGATCTCATTCTGAGATTCTTTCATCTTCTTGATTCTTTTTTCTAAAGAAGGTCCTGAGGTCCCTTCTTCGGCAGCATTCTGCCCCCCAGGATGAAAAGTGGTAGATATTTTGCATCTGTGATTCGCAGATTGATTCCTGGATTGGTGGGAGTTAGAGCGGGAAGCTCCAACGATGCGACTGCTACGTCTGTTGACCATTGTAGCAATACTCGAAGTTGTGGGATAGTGTTTCCCACATATGGCGCCAAACAGTTGCGTGCTAGAATATACGTGGCAGTCGAGTTTGTAAATTCGAGTCGGAGCATTGTATGAGTATTCAGCACACAAACAGAAAAGAGAAATGAACACTAAGGTTTTTATGTGGAAAACCCAAAAAGGGAAAAAAACACGGGGTCTCGCCCAGCTAAAAAGCTCCATTACTGTTTTTGTACATTACAAGAAACTGATTCGTCCAACAAACCGGGACTATCAGATTACAACTTAAAGCAGAGTTACAAAGTTATGCAAATTCCCGGCGTTTCCCGAAAATCCGGTAGAGTTCCGACGTCTTCAGGCGGCGGGAAGAGCTCTGGCTGTGGTCGAGGAGGAGCTTCTTCCTTCTCTTCCTTCTTCTCTTCTTCTTCTCTCTCTTCACTTGAGTCCCCTTTGTGTAGAATGAGTGTTCTATTTATAGTTTTTCTAGAGTGGCATAGCCCGTAAATAGGTGTGAGATCATGGGCAAATAGGGAGTGGTTTGAATGGACGGCCGATATTGAACCCTTCGATCGTAAACCGTATGTTGGACATTTGGAAGCTTTAATGATGTTTGAATTTGGCGATCTTGGGCTCGTTAGATTCGTCACGTCGATCTGTTTGATTCGAGTATAAGCTTGTTAAAATCGGAGACCGTTTGGTAACTCAAATTGTGGTTTGAACCTTCCAACAGCGCTTCGGGCCCTTGATTCAGACCCATTTGGGCTTGGATTTGGTTGAATTTGGTGTCGTAGGGTTCGTATTTCCGAGACGCTCAGTTTGACTATGAAATCGGAGTTAGGGAGCTTCCAAATTTAATTTTTGAAGTTTCCAACTAGCTTTTGCCTCGAAATTCATGCCCGATCAAGATAATTTTGTGATGTCGTATCAAGTCCTATACTAAATAGGTGTATTGATGTAGAGTTATCAAATGAGCCTTTAACAATATGTTTATGTGTTTAAAATGAATTGGAATATTAGCCTTTGTAGCCTAACTTTGCTCCTTATATATATACACTCTTGAAGCCTTTGGACGGAATTTTTATATTTCCTAATTATAATCAGCTATGATGATTCTTCTTCTTCTAATTTATAAAATAATTTTGTGACTAAAATTATATATACATTAGAGAATTAGAGTTATAATGCATCTAAGGTTTTATTTGGGACAATTTTCTTATTGTTTTCATATAATGCTTTTTAGAATAAAAAATTTTAATTAAAAAACATTTTCACTAAAAAAATATTTAAATAGAAAATAAAAAAAAAGTTATAGGAAGATTTACATGCATACCACTTATTCTTATGGATTTGTGTACCTAATTTTAAATTTTCATGTTTACTTTTATAATATTTTAGTATCTCTATCACTATATATATATATATATATATATATATATATATATATATATATATATATATATATATATTTCACTTTCGAAAAATTGTTATTAATTATATTTTTTTATGTAATTTAAAATTTTTATATAAAAATATTAAAAGTTAGATATCAAATATATAAATATATAACAGTTCTATGATACATAGGTAAATTCTCCAAAATTAAATAATAATAATAATAATAAATAGTAAAGAAAGCCAATGTGCCATACATGTTCTCAGCGTTACAAACAGGCTGTATACTCTCTATTAATCTTTACGCATAGTCATTGCACGTGGTATTAAATAAAATACATAATCAAATATCAAATTGGGCCACTGTGCAATTTATATCATTAGTTTGGATTTTACTGCAAAATAGTGTGAATAATATCCGACCATTCAAACAGTTCGTCCAACATCGTTCCCTGAAGAACTTCTGATCAAAAATATTCTCAACCTTGGGGATGAAGAGGAAAAATTAATTTTTATATTATTTTTCTCAAATATAAGATAAAAAATTAATAAAAAATATTAGACGATACGATGTAATCAGAGAATAAAAAATCAATTAGAGTATATTTTAAAATACTAAATAATTTCAACTATATAAAGACTACAACATAATTATTTTATAATGTTGTACTATGCCTGTTTTATTGTTTGGCTTTGTTAAAAAAATTTAGCTTCAAAAAATATTTTAATTAAGAAGAAAATATTTTTTTTATAAAAGAAGTCAATAAAATTAATGTATGTTTGGATGCCAATTTTTTTTTTTTTTTTTGGAAAAGCATAATTAAAACTATGGTTGAAAAATGAGCTTTTAAAAACATAAAGAAAAGCATAAACTTTTATATTTTCCACTATTATTTAGTAGAAAATAGACAATGCATAACTGCTTTAAAGATTTACTTTGAGGCCGTTAAAAAAAAAAATTCTTTTAAAAACTTTATTATTGGCCATTATTTTCAAAAATATTTTTAAAAATAACTTTTAAATATAAAAGCTATCTTCCAAGCACTTAATATTTTGTACTATGTCTCTGACCACAAAAACAATCTAAAGTAATTCTAGAACAAATTCAAAATCAAGAATTAAGGTATTGTTTAGGACATCGGCAGCTTTTCATAGAGTTATTGTAAAATTTTTGTTGCAAAAGTAATATTTTTATAGCCGTTACAAATACTAGCTTTCAATTATAAAGATTTCTAAAACGCATCAGGAAAATAATATCCAAATAAAATTATAATTACAATTTAAAAAAGTAAAGTAAGAAAAAAACTTTCCCAAACCGAGCTTAAGTCAATAAAATGCTATATCTAGAGACAAAATACAATATGAAAACAAAAAAAGTTCAATTCAGTTGAATTCCTCTCAATTGATATTTCCAATAAAAGATATTCCATTTAATCCACGACTTGATTTTCAAACCCTGATAGAATTTAAGCAAAAGTTCACTGCCTCCAACCTATATTGATATTGATTTGATCAACAAAGGCAAACAAATAAGCTAAAAATATCAAATAACCTAAATTCATACCACATTAAAAAAGCTACATTAAGAAATTGGACCAAGTCCAACACAGAAATGAAGAAACTCCAAACAAAAAAACCATTTTTCCTTTATTTTAAGCTCAGCGTTAATATACAGACAAATTAATAGAAAGAGGACAACCAATACCTTCAAAAATATATATATTAATTAAGAGCACATCATATTGTGGGCAACTACTAAAGAAAGTTACTTTATTTCCTCTCTCCTTCCCATTCCGTACGCCTCGAGTCAAAATCTATCAAAAGAATTTTTCTACATAATTAAATTTTGATCATTCAAAGGCTTATTTAAAGCTACCTGCTCTCAGAATAGTCTCATCTAACTATTTCTCTAACCCATTGTTTAACAGAACCAATACAATGAAGATCTATATCATCAAAGGGCTGAAAATTGTTGAAAGGAAGATTGCATTGAGAGAGAGAGAAGAGGAGATGAAGGCCTCCTTGATTGGAAGGGAGGTGGAAGTCCCCAAAGGGTGTTTGGCTGTCTACGTAGGGGATGGAATGAGAAGGTTTGTGATTCCAACAGCTTATCTTTGCATGCCAGAGTTTAGGGAAATATTTGACAAGATGGAAAAGGAATTTGGTTTCAATCAGAAGGGGGGGCTGGTGATACCATGTGATGAGGAGGATTTTGAAGAGATTATTAGTTTTTTGGATCAGGTTGGAAGGAGAAAGAGGAAGATAAAAAAGAAGACAACGTAGGAGAAACACTATTTTGCGATCTCACAAGCCTCATAAAACTACTAGCGAAGCCTTGTTTGCAACTTGGAAGCTTTTCAGATTGTTAAATTGAATGTGCAATTGATTAAGATTTTGTTTGGAATAGTTTCTTACAGTTTTTTTAAAATAATTTTTTAATACAAAAATTTTTTGTTTAAAAACTTTTTTGCACTAGAAAGCTATTTTAACCGTATACATGATAGTACACACACAAGTATATTAGCCGTGTACATGTAAGAATATATATCTGTATGGGTAGCGACAAGCGTGCTATAGCTACACACGTGACGTCTGAGAATGCTTCACGAGTCAAAAGATAAATCTAAATTCGAGTCTGATCCTTCTATGAGAGTAGATAGAAATCGACATAATTCAAACTCTCAAACAAACATACAGTCATGAAGTCAACCGATATATTTGTTTTAATATGTTCATATTTGGCCTTCAATGCTGATAACTAGGAAAATTCACTAATAAATGCGTAAAACCTATGAAGAACCTGATCCTCTGTTGACAAGTAGACGGAGTTGATAAGGTTCAATCAATAAAATGAATATGCCCATAAATTTTGACAGCTCAACACGATAGGACATCCCCATTTTCGCTAAAACATACAAAATTTTAATCAAAATATTCGTTAAAACTTGCACTATATAACTTTTTGTATGTTGTAGACATTACGATTATGTATGTTTTGAATATTTTCTGGAAATTTTACAACGAGGGTTTTGAAATTTGTGATATTTTTATTGAATAAAAAATTATTTGGATATTAGAAAATAGTATTGTAGTACAATAAAAGTCTTAAAACATCATTTTACATGATCCCTAGTAATTTGATAATTTTCTAAAAATGTGCATTTTACCTAGTTGGATTTTTTGTTGTTTATCTTTATACAAAACTGTAAAATTTTGATACATGCTTAAGACTTTTAAAGGTCTTTAGAAAGGTCTATGATCAAGGGATTTAATATCTGCCGTCCATCCAATCCACGCCCCATTTGCCCTTGATCCTCCTCCTATTTACTGGTCATGCTACTCTGAGGTAACTATAAATAGCCCCTCAGTTTTCTTAAGTGGGGACCAAAAAATATCCAAGCAAGAGGAGAAAAAGAAGAAGAATGGAAGAGAACAAGAGAACGAGGGAAGAAGCTCCTGCTTGACCACCGCCAGAGTTCCACCCAACTTTCAAGTGATGCCGAAACTCTACCCGAATATACAAGGGATGCCAGAATTCTGTCTGATCTCCATGTGACTCTGGTGTTTGGCCCGAATACCATCTAACGCCGGAGTTCTCCTCGGCCGCCGATTGATCACGTCAGACTTCTACCCGACACCGGACCTCCGCTTATTACTAGATTTCTACCTAACGCCTTCCTTCTAACCTTTGTCATCAGAAACCAGTCCTACCAACATCCATCGCCCACCGACAACGGTCTTTCTGACCACTGTTGCTAGAAAATGGTCCCACTGACCTCTGTCGCCCGCCGACTAAAGTCCTTCTAACTTTTGTCGCCCACCGACTACGGTCCTTCCTACTTATGTCGCCCATCGACTAAATTCCTTCTGACAACCATTGCTAGATAACGGTCATACTAACCTCCGTCGCCCACTGATTACAGTCCTTACAACCTCTGTTGCTAGAAAAAGGTTTTTATGACTTCTATCACCTGTCAACTACGGTCCTTTCGACTTACGTTGCCCACCGATTACATTCCTTCCGACCTTAGTTGCCAGACAACGATCTTTATGACCTCCGTCTCCCACCGACTACGGTTCTTTTGACTTACGTCACCCACCAACTACAATCCTTCTGATATCCGTCCCCAGACTATGGTTCTTCTGACCAAATGAATATGTCAATAGTGGTTCTTTGTTTTCCCACCACGTAATGCACTCCATATGATGTACATTGTGTCAAGGCCCTCCCTCTAGGGAAGGACCTCATTTGTAATCAACTGCAAATACTAGTGTATTTATTCAAACTGGGCTAGACATCATTATTTTCCCCCTTCTTCAGAGGTTTTCCATATAAAAATCTTGGTATCTCATAAATTCTACACCCTCTCGCTTATCTGATTGCATGCCGAATTTTCATACAAAATTAAGACGTTAAATTATATATTTCTCTACCACTATGAATATTTCAGGACGCAACATATATATATATATATATATATATATATATATATATATATATATATATATATATATATATATATATATATATATATATATATATATATATATATATATATATATATATATATATATATATATATATATATATTTTTTTGGTTAAAACCCGTGGAGGGGCCTACGCGTTAATATAAAAAAGGGTTACAGAGTCCTTAAGGGAATCCCTAAGCTCACTACTGCTCAAATGAGCTACAAAACAAAAGCAAAGAAAACCTATGAGCCAATAGTTTTCACTATAAAAGATTTAAGGAACCCTAGTAACTGTTGGCTCAAGAAAAATGGCATAAATGCATGAATCCCGCTTTGCAGCCATAGAATTCCACTTCCCTTAAGTCAGATTGAAGTTAACCAGATTTCCCCTGAGGGTAATGTTAGGGTTTAAAGATCTGGGGTACTTACTTCCTATGAGCGCAAACACTCATAGTTAATTACCCCTCTTACTATGAAGAGAGAACTCTCGATTAAGGATGAATAAATTTATTAGATATATTTAGTCTCAATAATGGGGAAGATGGAGGTAAACCAGATCAAGATCCCATGGTTCCATCGTCCCAGGAATACCGTAGTTTTCAGTCTACCAATTCTAACAATCATTGACTGTAGTGTCTAGGAAATCTAATTAGCAGCCATGGGTTACCTCCTCAAAGGGATCCCGAGTAGACTAAAGTGATTAGGTGTGGGTTTAGTTTGATTAAGTGTTTTGGGGTTTACATCTATTAGAATACCAAAAGATTGTTTTAATTTGGGATTTATAACTTCATTTAGATGTAACCCAAGGATTTTAAATTTAGGTTGGAACTTATGACTTTCCTATGAAAGTAGCCCAGAGATTTAATTTGGAATGGGGATTACTGCTCTATCTATGAGTTGCCAAGGATGGGTTTTACAACCTAACTCTATAGTAAGGCTGCCCGAGAATTTCAATTATTTTAGTAGGACTTAAGCTTCCCTTAGGAAGTAGCCTGAAAAGCGGGTCTTACAACTTAATCTTTTAGACTAAGATGTCCAAAGGTTTGAATTTGATTGTTTGGGTTTTAGGTTCATTACAATTTATTTAGTAATTTTCCTAAAATATTGGGGCTTACGACATCAATTAGAAGTTTCCCAATAACGGGTCTTACAACCTAATCCTATAAACTAGGATGCCCAGGTGAGGGGTCTAGGTTTGTGTTATCACCTAAACATTTCCCTCAAAGGTCGGACTTACGCTTCTATTAGAAGTGGCTGGGGTTTTAATTGGGGGGTTAAGAGTTAGGTCAATTTTACCTAAAACTTTCCCCTAAGATCGGGCTTACTGCTTTCCTATGAAAGTTGCCGGGTAGTGGGTCTTACAACCTAATTCTTATAAATGAGGCTGCCCATATTTTTTTGAATTTGATTATTTGAGTGGACAGTAGTTGTTTGAAGCTAGACTATTATGGTTTTAAGTTGATTGTTTACTAGTAGTTGTACCCACTAGTTTGACCAGTTGTCGTCATATAACACCATTAATTTTACTACAGTAATTTATTTTCCTGTTGTATAGTACTTTCTTTTCTGTGTCAGTAATTTACTGTATCATTTTCTACTTTGGCATTTATTCTTGATATTGATTTAATTATGACGCTTAATGAATTTCATCTATTCATTGCAGAAGTTCTTACAAGAGGGATTTTGGAGAGCCTATAGGGTGTTTGTTCATTAGAAAGTTTTGTATAGGAATTTATAGTGTTTTGTTTGAGTTGTGTTTGATTTGAGTTTGATTTGTTTGTAGATTGACTTTGTTTTGTGAGTTGAATGCTTTGTATACATGTCTATGAAGATAAAATTTACAAAGAAATTTTATCATAAAAAAGTGAGTTTTATGTTTCCAACAATTCTAATATTTAAAAAGAGTCATTTTAGATAACTTCAAGCTCTTTGGCTTAGAAGTCAAAAGAGGGCAACTCTTTCGATTTCGCACAGTAATTTAGCTATAGTAGGAAATTTGTTTTTCAAGTCATTTTGCTTTTGGCATGCAAGAAAGTTTCAAAGACTTGTGGAAAGGAAGTTATCCAAAATTTGGAAGAGTTTTCCCCTTCAAGCACTTTTTTTCATATTCAAAATTTTTTAATTTTTAGCTTAAAGATAATATTGACATTGCTCTCTAAATTTTTTTATGAAATTCTGGCAGCCTCCCAGCATCTCCTCCCCACCGAGGGAGAAATCGGGATGACATTTGTCAATATTTCTTCCTGCCTGGATCAAACATCGACGACGTGAGGTCTTCAATAGTTTAAACCATCATACCCGGATCAAAGATCGACGGTGTATGGCCTTCAAAATTTAAAATCATCATACCAGGATCAAAGATCGATGGTGTATGGTCTTCAAAAATTATAACCATCATACCCTTATCAAAGATCAATAGCTTACGGTCTTAAAAATTTATAACCATCATGCCCGGATCAAAGATCGATGGCATATGGTCTTCAAAATTTATTCTTCCTGATCATATTTAAAATCGATGATACGAGGTACCCTTTTTTTAAGTGAGAGGCGCGTGAAAAAGGGTGTTATGCAATGAGATTTTTTTGTTTGTCGGCAAGAGGAGAAGGGCATCAGAGTCGTGAAATAGGAGGCAGAGGCGGTTTGCAGGCTTTAACAATGGGATTTACCTATGAAAGAGAGATTGATTTTTACAATTGGAAGCGGGCTCGTGCTCAATGACGAGGCAGATCGGGGGCAACATCGTAGAAGGACTTGTGGAGTTTTGGGGCATCAGGCAACAACACCAAGGCGGACCGAATAGAGTCCTTAAATGAACTTGAGCCTTTCTTCAATTTCTATCCTTTTATTGATTGTTGCTGCTCAATAATATTTTTGAACGAAGAAACACATCGTTTTGGCAATGTGGGGCTGAATTTGAGAGATGAAAGGATGCATCTCTAGGATTATTTCATCCTTAATCGAGAGTTTCGCTACCGCTCAGTACATGTTCGGTACCATTCAGTACATGCTCGGTACTGCTCAGTACATGCTCGGTACTGCTCGGTATTTCTCAATACTACGAGGTACATGCTCGGTATTGCTAGGTATATGCTTGGTACTACTCAATACTACTAGGTACATGCTCAGTACTGCTAGGTATTGCTTGGTACATGCTCGGTATTGCTAGGTACATGCTCAGTATTGCTCAATACTGCCCGGTACTGCTAGGTATTGCTCGGTATATGCTTGGTATTGGTCAATACTGCTCAGTACTGCTAGGTATTGCTCGGTACATGCTCGGTATTTCTCAATACTGCTCAGTACTGCTAGGTATTGCTCGGTACATGCTCGGTATTGCTCAATACTGCTCAGTAGTACTAGGTATTACTTGGTAAATGCTCGATATTGCAAGGTACATGCTCGGTACTGCTAGGTACATGCTCGGTATTGCTTAATACTGCTTGGTACTGCTAGGTATTGCTCGGTACATGCTCAGTATTGCTAGGTACATGCTTGGTACATGCTCTCTTTACATATATATTTCTTGAGTCAATAAATTACCTCCCAATGAAGTCATTGTGAGAGTTTCACGTAATGCATTCGTTGCAACACAGTTATATGTTTTTTATTATTCTTATTTTATCTTTTCAGGCCAAGATGTTTAATTGGAGAAGATCTTCATCATTATCTTGTATCAAGCCTTCAGAAGAAGATATTTGGCAAGAGATTGATGTGTATGATCTCTCACATTCGGCTTCATTTTGATTCGTACTTGCTAGTTGGACATGACCCAGCATATTGGATTATTACACAGGTTGCGGTGTACTGATGGTGTTTCTTTGGAGAAAATTATAGAGGGTTTGCGCTATGGAGATCAGGACATTTTGTAGCCAGCAGCTGACCTTGCAAGGAGGACTGGTGCTATCTATTTTCTCAGTTATCGCTTACTGCATCAGGAAATTGATGAGCAACATGATGATCCAGTATTTGGTAGTCCCATTTTGATTTTGAGAGGTTATATTAATTGGGCCCGCTAGACACTTTAGATGCATAAAAAATTACTAAAGCAAGTAGGGGTATATGAAGCTATTTACATGTCGTTATTTGATTACAGCTGTCTCTCTTCTTCTTAGCTTCAGGGCATCATTGAGCATTGGGACAGCGCCATAAACACTTGTTGGGTTGGACCAAATGAAATGACAATTACACTATGGGACTTACATGTCATTTTTGGCTTGCCACTTTTAGGTGTTCCATACGAAGAGTGTATTCCTATAAACTATGACTTATTTGGACGTCGACCAGCAGGTCAACATAGGAGAGGAGAGTTTATTTACTCAGCTGGACTTCATGAGAGTCTGAGGCACTACTACCATCTCCGTCAGCATAAGAAGTGAGGTTGTGGTGGTAGAGTGATTATTTACTTTGATACTTGGATTGAGAGTTTACTACTTCTAGCAGCACTCACTACAAAGTTTGCACATATTTATGATCCTTTTAACAAGAGATCATGATATAGAGCAGCTTTCAGAGTATTTGTTCAAGTCAGGCTTAGCGGATAGATTGCAACCTATTTCAGTTAGAGGATTTTCAAACGATATGCTTTTGGTGTCTTTTGTTGCTACATGACTTAGCTACTTTATTTTTCCTAGTCATAGCAGAATTTTCTGACCAAGCACACTTTTAATGGCTAGTTTGATAGTGAGTGGAAGAAGAGTCTCACTAGGCCCTGCAGTTCTTGCACAAATTTATCATAGGTTGGGGCAGATTAGTACTACATACGGTAGTGGTCAGTGCAATATGGAGATTCCTTGGCACTACCTTCACGGATGAATACACATACACGTTGCAGATGCTTTCAGTTGTCCAGAGTTACCGGGTTACTTTACAGAGCATTGCTTTCCTTCTTTACTCCAGTTAGTTAGAGCGACTTCCTCTACAGATAAAGCTCATATCCAGTTGTTTATGTTTTCATATCTACAGATGAATGATCGTTACAGATTAATTTACAGATCTCCACTTGGTTCATTACCTTCGTAGTGCTTTGGTGTACCCCTAATAGATTCTCAGTCTGAGAAGAGGACTCCTACTTTACTTTCCAAGTCAGGTTATATACTAATTGCTTCATATTTTATTAACATGAGACCTAGTTGGATTTACTACAGACATCATGGTTCAGTGATAATGGAGGGATATAATCCCAATAGGGCAGCAAGACAGTTTGGACTTATTCAGGCCACACCACTAGATGGATTACCAGTTGTTCCTTGGATAATCGACACACGTCAATTGGGCTCTCTTCCATTTTCATTAGGTTTGGAAGCAGCTTCCATGACTTGGGCTTTTCTACTTTGCCTTGGGATAGGTTTGTCATTCTATATTCCACATATGGATGCTTCGACATCCATTTCACACCTACGATTGGCTTGGATTCGGCACACATTTTCTTCTTTCATTGAGATGGGCATTCGGGCATATAGCAGACAAGTTAGAAGACAAACACCATCAAGGTACCCTTCAGTGCCTTAGGGACATACTACTGCACACAATGACACTTCCATACTTGATGATAGAAGGAGGAAGAGGAGCCCTGGGCCTACTTTCAGACATGGTGGCTCAAGTATGTGATGTATATTACTTTTATATATGATTTTTGATTTTCTTGCATACTTATATGCAAATGTTGCATTTGTTAGAGATAGGCCAATCTCTCCTTCTACCGACAGGGGTCACCCTAGGCATCGATCTTCACACGATGTTTCAAGTTAACTCTTCCTTCTTTTGTTAACATAAATTTATCTCAGATTTTCTTGCATTTAGATTTTAATAATGTATTTTTTTTTGTTAAAGTATCCTAACACATCTCTACTAACCTTCTAGGTTCTTTTATTTTGGTGCCGGATAATTTGCCTACTCCTCCAGGCTTCCCTTTTTCTGTTTTCTCAACATACCAGAGTACTGCTTTGAGACCAGTCCCAGGTGTTGCCATATATTAATTAACTATTTATTTTATTTACTTTTTCAATTCTTTAATATATTTATCTTTCAGATGTCGAGCTCGTGGATATAGAGCCTGAATTTACACTAGTATTTTGGAAGAGGATAGTCATCTGGCTACTGAATGCACACCTGATGATGCTGATGGTAAATATATATATATATATATATATATATATATATATATATATATATATCTACTTGTTCATTTCATTAATCAATATTTCTCCTTTTCATTTTTTTTTGCATATATGCATAGGTGACGCTTATCATCTTTCCAATCTGTATACAGTGATTCTACACAGATGTTGTTTGAGGATGTTGCTAATGACACTATTACAAAGTTAGCTATCTCACCTTCTCCTTTCTTTGATTCGACTTGGGTGATCATAGATGATGTACCAGAAAGCTTCATTACCAAGTGTTACTGCCCACTTAGGTGATCACTATTCATCAGGATCATCAGATGAGACCCACCTTTCAGGTATTTATTTTTTATTCTTTTATTGTTATATCTTTATTCTCTTATTTGTCATTATTTTCTCCTCCTCCTCTTCTTCTTCTTCTTCTTCTTCTTCTTCTTCTTCTTCTTCTTTATAACTTTAATTGTGTTTTACATTTAGGTTCAGAATTGGCATGTTTTGTGTCCAGGATACCTTCTCGAGCTCGCAGATATTTTGGTTCTCAACTATTGAGTAGAGCTCATCACATTATCACCGCTCTATGGCACCTACTACTAGGAGTGGATATTGATGACTTGCCATTTCCAGATTTAGCCAATTTTTGTGTTGAAGCTTCTTTACTTTTAGACCGTGCTACAGCTTCTGGACTTCGGGATACTACTTTAGAGACATAGGAGTACCTTTGTCGTGTTGTTGCTTTCGGGCTATACCAATTACACTTTGTCCCTTAGGAGTTAGCAGTTGGAGATCCTGATGGTTTAGAGGATGGAGTGAGAACTGCTTGGGACAGAATGAAGAAGATTAGCGTGGATCGTGACTTTGTCCTTCAGGCTTTGAGGCATTTCCAACAAGATATTTTAGCAGAGCAGCTTGAGCTTTTATAGATATCAATAGAGCTCAGGGTTTTGAGGCAGTGAGGGATGGCTCCTTTGGAGAGGCGATAAGAGCTTCGAGCAACAGCTACTTATATTGAGGAGGAATTTACTTGGATAGCTGGTGAGGTTGAGAGATTAGAGCAGGATTTAACGTCATCCACTGAGGAGTTTGACACATTGCGTCATCAGTTGGAGACCACTCAGACTAGGTAGATGATGTTACAAGATCGCTTGTTTAGAATTAGACTGCAGATAGGGAGCCTTCAGTTTAGACTTCGATAGCTTTACTCTGGTATGAACAAGTGTATTTTTTATATATTTACACATGTATTTTATACATTTTCTCTTCTTTTATTTTATTTTATTGGGATATCTTAGAATTTTAATCTTTTATATTTGATAGAATGTGACTCAACCTTTAGGTTTATGAGCATATAAGATTTGCAAAGTTCGACCCTTAGGCTTGTTGAACTTCAGAGGTTTAGCTCGACCCTTAGGTTTATGAGCATAGAGGATTTCAAAGTTCGACCCTTAGGCTTATTGAACTTTGTGGATTTTAGCTCGACCCTTAGGTTTATGAGCGTAAAAGTTTTTCATAACTCCCTTATTTTTATTTGGTAAAGGGGATAAAATTACCTCCCGACTTTTTAGGAGGGGATTGAATTTATTTTATGCATTACAAGAGATAATATAAAAATTGACTCCTGTCTTTCAAGAGGGAGTGAATTTTATTTCTCCCGTTGCCGGAGAATTTAAAAATTGCCTTCTGCCTTTCAGGAGGGGGTTGAATTTATCTCATGCATTGTAGGAGAATATAAAAATTGCCTCATGTTTTTCAGGAGGAGACTTTAGATTTTGTTTAGGTAAACTTGCACACGTAATATCTTTATGTGTGATATTTATTTAAATATTGAACATTTATTGGTGGCATAGGTCTTTGACCATTTAGGTCTATGAGTTGATAGGCACCTCATTCATACACTATTTCAATGATGAAGGGTCCTTCCCAGATTGGGTCAAATTTGCCGTAAAGGCGACGGTGAGGTATTATAGGTCTTCGGCAAACTAGAACAAGCTCACCTTCTTTAAAGCTTCTTGGACGAACCATTCTATCATGTGCCCTAGTCATTCTTGCTTTATAGGATTCTAAACTTTGTTGAGTCTAGAGTCTAACCTCTTCAAGAGCTTCAAGTTCTTCAAGTTGTAGAAGGTCATTTTCTTCCTTAGTTAATTTGTATTGAACATCAATACAGAGAGATGGAAATTCAACCTTGAGAGGTAATATTGCTTCGGTTCCAAGAACTAATGAGTATGGGGTGGCTTGCATTGCAATTTTATAAGTGGTACGATACACTTAAAGAGCTTCTATCAACTTATCATGCCACTCTCTCTAATTTTTAGAGAGAATTTTCTTGAGCAGCATAACTAAAGTTTTATTAAATGCTTCGGCCAAACCATTAGCTCTTGGGTTATATATCAATGAATAATGCCAGTCTATCTTATGGCGCTCTGTAAATTGAAATTTTTTTGCACTTTTCAAGGCAGTACCGTTATCTGATATAATTCTACGCGGTACGTCAAAACAATATACAATATTATCTCAAAAGAATTTCATCACATCGTCTGCTTTAACTTCTCGTAAGGGAATTGCTTCAGCCCATTTTGAGAAGTAATCAGTGGAAGCTAAGATAAACCGATGTCCTAAGGATGATGATGGTTCTATAGGACCTATTATATCAGTACCCTAGCTTTCAAATGGCCATGACGCTACTGTAGAGAGTTGCGGATTGGGAGGTCGATGCATGATATCTCCATGCACTTGACATTAATGGCTTTTCTTGGCATGGTTGATACAATCTTGAACCATAGTTGGCCAATAATATCCCATACGTTTGATTTTGATTTTTATGATCCTTCATGAACTTACTTATAACTTTTGGAATTCATCGGGACCCAAACATCGTAGCCACATTTGATCAAATGATCTACGATATAATGTATCATTCACAAAAGCATATCTTAGTGCTCTTCATGCTATTTGAGAAGTTTTGGATTTATTCTCGGGTAATCTTCCTTCATTAAAATATCTGATGAATGGATATCTCCAATCATTTTTATTAGATATAGCTAAGCTCTCTTGCATTTCCTTCCCTTTGTCATTTTGTATGATAACTGGAGTTAATGCATGCCTGTTTTGAATAGTTATGAGAATTGGATCCTTATGTGGGTTTGCTAGTTCTTTAGCTAGCTTTGCAGTGCATCAACTTTTCCATTTTCACTACGCATAATCCTTGTAAGAGTTACCTCTGGAATTTGTTGTAGGAGTTTTAGTGCATACTCATGATAAGAGATTAATTCAGGCTTATTGATTTTGAAATTGCATATTATTTGTTGATTATGAGTTGAGAATCTCTATATATATGGAGTTTCTCAATTTTCATATTAATCGCCAACTCAAGGCCCAGTATTAAAGCTTCACATTCAGCCTCATTATTAGTGCGAGGTTCTGTTAAACTATAGGAATATCGGAGTATTCCTTTTTGCGGTGTAATAAATATAAGGCCAATACCCACTTAGATAATTAGAAACTTAGGTGGCTTTGATAATTTTATTGATGAAGCCCCATCGAAATAGAGCTCCCATTCTTGTTGGTTTTCTCCTTCTTCCACTTCGAGTGTTTTCTCATCTGGCAATTCATCATTGAGAGGAGAATCTACAGGTAAAGGATGGGTTGCTAGAAAATCAGCTAGAGCCAGTCCTTTTACCACTTTTTGTGGCATATATGTTATGTCAAATTGCAATAGCAAGACAACCCATTTAGCTAGATGACCCGTGAGAGTGGATCTAGTCATTAGAAATTTTAATGTATCCACTTTAGATATTAAAATGATTTTATGGGATAACATATAATGCCACAGTTTTTGAGTGGCAAAGATCAATGCCAGGCGTTGCTTTTTGATTGGTGAATATTTAGATTATGCCCCTATTAATCATCGACTGATATAATAAAGGGCATTTTCTTTGCCATTTTTATTTGTTTGTGCTAGCAATGCTCCAAGTGATTCTTCAAGAGCAGCTGTATATAGGATTAGGGGTTTCACTAAAATTGGGGCATCAAGGATTGGAGGATTCAATATATATTGCTTTATATTATTAAATGCCTCTTGACAAGCATCATCCCACATGAAAGGAGTGTCTTTCTTCATCAATAATGAAAAGGGTTAGCATCTGCCCGAGAGATTAGATATAAATCTTCAGATGTATGCCAATCTTCCTTGTAATGAATGAAGTTGTCTTAGAGTTTTAGAAGGTGGCATTTCCACTATTGCTTGAATTTTATCAAGATCAATTTCTACCCCTCTATGGCATACAATAAATCCGATAAATTTACCGGATGACACACCTAAAGTGCATTTAAGCAGATTCATTTTCAAATTGAATTTGCAAATTCTTTCGAATACAATTTTAAGATCATTTACATGTTCATGTTGATCTTTGTTTTTTACAACCAAATTATCCACATAACATTATGCATGCTTATGGATAAGATCTTCAAAAATTCGAGTCATCGCTCTTTGGTAAGTAGCCCCAACATTCTTCAAACCGAATGGCATCACTTTGTAGCAATACATGTCAATGGGAGTTCAAAATGAGGTATATTTTTCATCCTCTGGATCCATTTTTAATTTGATTATAGACTGACGATCCATCCATGAATGAGAACATGTCATGATTCGATGTGTTATCGACTATAAGTTCTGCATTGGACAGTAGAAAATCATCTTTTGGGTATGCTTTGTTCAAATCCCGGTAGTCTATACAGACACAAATCTGACATTTTTCTTCTTCACTGGAATGATATTAGCGATCATGTTAGCATACTTCTCTTCTCAAATAAAACCAGCTTCAATAAGCTTCTTAGTTTAAGCAATGACTTGTTCTTCAATTTCAAGTTGTATTCGCCTGGGTGCTTACTTCACAGGTGGTATTTTTGTATCAATGGAGAGTTTATGTGCTGCCACTTTTGGTGACAAATAAGGCATTTTAGTATAGTTCTATGTGAAACAGTCTTTATATTTGAGAAGTAACATTCTTAGCTCCTCTGCCTTGTCTTGCGAGAGATCATAGCTGATGAAACTAAGTTTTGGATCTTCTTCAGTACCCAAGTTTATTTCTTTAAGCTCATCCACAGTAGCTTGGCCACCTTCTTCGAATTCTTTTTGAGCTTCTTTTACATCTACTATTAGATCTTTAACTTGATTTTCAGACTCTGACAATCTCTCCTCTATGTCTGTAACATTGTAGGAGGTTGCATATGTATGACATGGATGTTGAGGACATTCCAGATAATGATAGGATGATGCTCGTGTAAGATGTGTCTATCGAGCATATCCAAGGCCCCATGTTGTTAACAAGCCATAACCAATAGGTCTTTGTGCATGCTCATTGTGCCAGAGTTCTCTGAAATAATGAGCTCGTTTGTTTGTTTGCATGAAAAAGATTATTCTTTCTATCAGCTTTCTCATAATGGGTGAAGAATATTTAGGAATAATTATCCACATATCTTTATAATCCCATTCATTTTTATTTTTTATTTCATGAGTAATATGATGCGGTATTACTCTTGATTCATAAAAAATGGATTCACCTTCATTTAGACCTCTTTTAGGAGTGACATAAAACGTTTTTAACATTTCTATGTTTGTATTTGGTGAGGTAGTCAATGTTTTGAAATGTGCCGCCGGCATAGGCACTATTTTGATGATATCTGTAGATAATTATTCTTTATACACTCTTATCATTGAAATTGATACTTTTTGCAGTTTCTTAGATATGGAACTGGGTCCTGGGTCCCCTTCCTCCTGAGATTCTATAGTACCCATGGGTTGAAAAAGGAGTTCTTCTTCTCCTTCAATGATTAGTTTGCTTGAAAACCGCACCTTATTTGTGTGATTAGCTTCGTAATCAAAAGGGATAGTTGATAGTTCATTCTTTCCTTTCCTTATGATCAAGGGATTGAAAGTTGTGGAGATATCATCCTCTTCGGAATCACTACCGAGATTAGGCACTGAGCAAATTTGTTTTGATTTATTATCGTCTTTATTTTTCAACTTTTCCTTGTCCAGCATAATAGCCTGAATTCTAGGAAGTTTACTTCCTTTTGACTTTTGCACTATAAAGTACTTTGCATCATCATAGTTTGACTTCATACACCAAGAATGGTTGTTCATCCCCATCAATGCAATATTCTTCATCGTCTCAAATGTATTTCATACATTAATGAAGTGTTGAAGGCACTATACCATACTCGTGGAGCCATGGTCTTCCAAGAAGTGCTTTGTATGATGTATTGGAATCAATGATGTGGAATATCGCTTCTGTATTAAGTTCCCAAAAGTTCAGAGGCAAGACTAAAGATCCCAGGGTTCGTTGCCCTTGTTAATTGAATCCTTGTAGAAACACTGTGCTTTTGTTCAAATACTGGACGTCCAGGGCCAATCCTTTACGTATTTTGAGGCTCATTAGATTAACAGAAGAACCTGGATCAATTAAAATTCTATTTATTTCAATATTATTACTCTCCATAGTAACATGTAATGGTCGATTATGTTCTACAGTTCCGATGAGAAATTCAATATCACAGAAAGTGATTGCAACAACGTTTTGAGTATGCAAAGCTTATTTCAAGTTTTGCTGAGCAAAGAATGCCTCATACTGTTTAGGATTTTGCAAAGCTTTAATGAGCGTTTCCCGAAGGTTCTTAGACATCAGAAGGGCATCATAAACACTTAGCAATGCAGGTAATTTGTGGAGATGGGATAATATGTTGTAATCCACATTTACACTATCTACCTTGGGTTTAGGAGCTCTTGTGGAATAACGGCCACATTGAGTTGAATATTCTACTCTTTATCCTTTGTTTTCTTTTGAGGTGGAGGAGCCTTCTTTCCTCTTCTAAGCTAGATTTGTGTCACCTATGAAGATAAATTAGCTTCAACTTGAGAATTCTTTGAAATCTTCATATCATTAACTTCCTCGGACCGAGTTATGGACATTTTTCTTTAGGCATGTTCTTTCCCTTATGATCACTTTCTTCATTGGGAAAATATAATTCTTCATTTGAATTAGTGAAAGGTGATGGTGTACGATGTACTTCCTTAAAAGGCATTTCATGTCAGCTTTATAGATTACAAGAGGTGCATTGCGTCCTCTTGCAACCCTTCCTCCTCGTTGATTTATGACTCGGCAAGTCTCAATTGGAATGATCTCTTCCTTTTCTGACTCAGAGTCAAGAAATAAATCAGCCATATATTCCTCTAACTTGACAGGACATCCAAGTGGTTGCTGATATTCATCGATGGAGTCGATGTATTTTTGAATTACAGTATTCTACTTTTTTAATCTCTTCTTCTTTTTTTCTTTTTGAGATTTTGATCTAGGAGTATTCTTCTCTTTTTTTATCTTTAAAATATTTTAAAGGTTTCTTCTTACTTGAACTGGGTGCTCCTACTACTAGAATCTTCGAAGAAGGAAGTCTTGGATCAACTTCCAATTCTAAAGCACTTTTACGATGAATGCCTTTAATGACCAGTAGGACATTCATCATCTGTTTAGTTTTCTTTGAGATAAAGGTCTCCCAACCACCTTCATCTTCCTGGGGTGTTTTCCCTTTCTCATTCTCAGTGCTTTGACAAGGTATAGAGGAGATAACATTGGTTTTCTCCCTCTTAGGATTAACAAGAATACTATTAGAAATTGTAAGTTCACCATTCTGATAATTCCTTTCGACCCAGTCTTTGATGAAACAGTCTTCGATTGGGTGGCTTATGATCCTATGATACGGATAATAATTCGGATCATCAGTCATGCCATCCTGTTCTGGTCAGCGAGATTCTGGTAATTGAAGACCAATTTTTAGGGCTTGTCTAAAAATCTTTCCCGTACACTCCTTTTTGAAAGAATACGACTTACTGATTTTCTCCTGTAAAGTAGGAGGTCTTTGCCTTTCTTTTATTTATTTCAGCATCTTCAACGGATTCATTGAATCCTTTTTTTCTTTTTTCTCCGGAAGATGGGAATGTGATATTCACTTCACTTCTTTTTGGATCATACATCTTGATCTGTTTTCCTTTTCCAGGTGGATTATTGTTGTAGTTGAAACCAGCACTTTTAGGCCTGGGTAACCTTTCAAATTTGGCTACACGATTAAAGAAACTCCTAAAATGTATTAATTGTAGCCATCGTCAGAATGGATCCATATAATCATCTATATTTCCTAGTAATAACTCGACAGCATGTTTCTCAGTGAGTTGTTGCTCACATTTCATGCTGAGATTTCTCCAGCTGGTTATGTACTTGGTGACTGATTCCTCTCTTTTCCTTTTCTCAAGAGTGAGGTCAGCGATAGTCACCTTCTTCGTTGCACTAAAAAATCTTTAAATGAACATCGTCTCTAATTTAGTGAATGTTCTTACTAATTCATTGGGTAACTCAGCATACCACTAAAAAAATGTACCTATTAAACTACTAACAAATTGACGTAGTAACAGAGCATCATTGCCTCATGTATTTCCACAGGTAGCTTTGAATTGTGCTAGATGTTGACGAGGATTTGCAGTACCGTCAAATAAATTGAACTTTGGCACTATAAACCCTTTTGGATATTTTTCTTGGTCATATTCTGCTGGATACGGGCGACCTTTTCCAACTAAAGCTTCAGCAGCTTCAGAAGCAATAACTGCTATAACCTTTTGGCTGATGAGATTTTCGATTTGAGATTTGCTAACCATTTCACCTTCTTTAGGAGTTATCAGTGTTGACTCATGTAACTCTTCAAATCTTTTATCAGAAGTGAGCACTACATCAGGAGTAGTTTGAATATTTCCTTGTGTATTTACTGCTGGTGGTTGGTTAGTTGTGGCCATCATGCCTAGTTGTCCAAATAACGGTTTCATCATATCACTCATCTCATCAAGACGAGTGTTTAAATGATGGATTTCTAGATCTTTCTTTTGTTGCAAACATTGCATTTTCAACTGTAACTTCTTTACTTCTTCAGCTTCTATTTCCTCAACTTCTTATAGTTGTGGAATTCTATTCACAGATGCTGCTTGTTTTTGAACATCTTGTAGTTGCTCTTCATTTTGCAAATTCAATGCTGTACTTCTATGAGTATGCTGCTGATTAACTCGATCCGATATACGATCAACCATCCGGACAACTTCAATATTCATGGGACCAATACACCCCTCCACTTCTTTATCATTATCAAAGTAATCATCATCTTCCTTTAACTCATGATCATCTCCAAGATGGGACCGCCGCTTCCAATGTATGACTGGAGAGTCGGGGGATTCTTCATAGGCATGACAGCTTTCTTCTTTTGGTGTAATCACATCAATAGAAGTCTCCTTATTAGGGGACAACTTCTGGACATGAGACTTAAGTCATCATTTATAGATTTCTTTATCACGATCATCTTTCTGAGCTTGAGGATATGTGGGTCTTTTGGGAACCCAAATTTGCTGTCTTCTCAGGGTTACATACCGATGATCACCAACATCGAAATGTACCTTTGAATGGCCAGATTCAATGGTAGCATTGTCGGGGCCTTTGTTCATCATATCTTCTATTATAGTATCTTACATGTCGACTATTAGAAGGCTCTCTCAACTGTTTTCTTCCATAATATGGGAATTGACCCATATTAGGACAGAATTCTCTTGGCTTTCAATAGTATGGAGGATGTCTAAACTCCTTACTATAAGGTCTTGTTGAAAATTTGTTACTTTGAGGTCGAACTGCATTTGAGGATATAACTTCAGTGACAGATTTCCTTAATCTTCATTGCAGATTTCTATCTTTGACAGTCTTCAGTATTTTGTAAATCTTGGAAGAAGCAGATTCTTCCTTCTTTGGTGGTAGTGGCTGCTGACGTGAAATCTCCTAGAAAGATTTCTTTAATTGACCCTTATCATCATTTCTTTTTACCCACTTTAACGGTTCAAAGCCATTATTGGTTGGTGCATTTGCTTCTAACTGTGGTGATGACACTTGAAGGGTATCGGGCACCCATCCATTAACTCGTAAGCGAGTGTTGGCCTTTCTTTTGGCTTTCTTTGAAAGCTTAGCACTTGCATCAGGAACTTCAGCATTGTACTCATCAGGCACTTTATCTTGAATTATGTTCTGACCAGTTGTATTCACACCAACAGATTCCAGCTTTGGATCAAAAATTTTCTTTTGAATTACTGGAGCAGCAGTAGGTGTCATAGAGAGCCTTAAAAATACAGAGGCCCTTTGGGAGCATTCTCATTAATAGTTTCAGTAGTAGACTTCTTAGCGACACCTTTGACAGTAGGCATGCTAACAGGATTCTCGAAAAGGAACTGTTCGAATTTCATGACTTCGAAAATAGTTCTGAATTGAATAGTTGCTCCAGCATAGCCTATATTCAGGATAGCTTGAGGGAACTACACTCTAGCTCCCTCACCTAGTTTCACAGTCATGAAAGACTTTGCAGGCGTCATGTTATCAACCTGTCAAAAGAACTTATCTAGATCAGAGTCAACTTGAATTTTACTAAAAAACATCTATATTTGTTTTTAGATGTTTCATTATCTGAGACTATTTATAAATTTTCTTTTCATCCAAAGATGGAGAGAGAAGTAATCCCCAGTGGAGTTGCCAGAAATCTGTTGGTTTAAGAAAAATGGCATGAATGCACGAATCCCGCTTTACAGCCGTAGGATTCCACTTCCCTTAAGTAAGATTGAAGTTAACTAGATTTCCCCTGAGGGTAATATCAGGGTTTAAAGATTTGGGGTACTTACTTCGTATGAGCGCAAGCACTCATAGTTAATTACCCTCTTTATGTAAGAGAGAACTCTCGATTAAGGATGAATAAATTTTTTAGATATATTTAGTCTCAATAATGGGGAAGATGGAGGTAAACCCAATCAAGATCCTATGGTTCTGTTCTCCAGGGAATACCGTAGTTTTTAGTTACCAACACTAACAATTATTGACTATAGTGTCTAGGGAATCTGATTAGTAGCCATGGGTTGCCTCCTCTCAGGGATCCCGGTAGACTAAAGTGATTAGGTGTGGGTTTAGTTTGATTAAGTGTTTTGGGGTTTACATCTATTAGAATATCCAGAGAGTATCTTAGTTTGGGATTTATAACTTCATTTAGAAGTAACCCAGGGATTTTAAATTTAGGTTGGGACTTACGACTTTCCTATAAAAGTAGCCCAGGGATTTAATTTGCAATGGGGCATACTGCTCTATCTATGAATTGCCCAAGGATGGGTCTTACAACTTAACCTATAGCAAGGCTGCCCGAGAATTTAAATTATTTTGGTAGGACTTCTGGCTTCCCTTAGGAAGTAGCCTGAAAAGCGGGTCTTACAACTTAATCTTTTAGACTAGAATGCCCAAAGGTTTGAATTTGATTTTTTGGGTTTTAGGTTCATTACAATTTATTTAGTAATTTTCCTAAAATGTTGGGGCTTACGACTTCAATTATAAGTTGGCCAATAACGAGTCTTACAACCTAATCCTATAGACTAGCATGCCCAGGAGAGGGGTCTACGTTTGTGTTATAACCTAAACATTTCCCTCCAAGGTCGGAGTTACAGCTACTATTAGAAGTGGTCGGGGTTTTAATTGGGGGCTTAAGAGTTATGTCAATTTTACCTAAAACTTTCCCCTAAGATCGGGCTTACTACTTTCCTACGAAAGTTGTCTGATAGTGGGCCTTACAACCTAATTCTTATAAATCAGGCAGCCCATATTTTTTTGAATTTGATTGTGCGAGAAAATAAAATATCTCTAAACTTTATTTTATTTTTATTAGTTATTTTTATTTAAATATAATTCTTTTATGTAAATAATTAATTTAATAAAATATAATAGAATCTATATTGTATAATAAGTCTATATTATTTAAATAGAGAAAGAGAAGGAGAGAGGGATAGATTTTTTAAAATAATTTTGAAAATAAAATATATCTTATCTAGATATGGAAAATAGTTTGCTTTATTTATATTTTGAATATTCTCTTTCGATAGAATCTGTATAGTCAGATGTCAGACCGCCTCGGAAGACAGACTGATATCCTTCTATTGATTCTAAAGAAAGAGAACAGACAATTCACTTTCCTAATCAGATATGACGTATGGAGTATACAAATCACCCGAAAGGATGACCAGTATCTTCCCTACTTACCTAATTAGATTAGTGAATTGTTGATTCTTTCCTAAAATCAAGTATGCAGACGATATTTGATTTACTCGTGAAAGTAAATAAAATACCTATCTATCTCTTGATTATAAGGGATGGATCTAAACAAAAGTATAGATAAAGCTGGGTTTTATATTTAAAAATAGGAATTTTATCTTCTCACACGATTCGCTTTATTTATATTTAGGATATATTTCTCCCAATTAAATCTACATAGTCGGGTATTATACTGCCCCGAAAGACAGACTAATATCCTTCTATTGATTTTAAAGGGAGAAGCAGTACAACTCATTCTCCTAATCAGGTGTAGTATAGAGAATATTCAAATCATCCTGAAGGGATGACGAGTACGTTTTCTAATAGACCTGATTAGATTAACGAGTTGCAAATTTATTTCTATAATCAGGTATAGAAGATATTTGATTTGTTAGCGAGAAACAAATCAAACATCTATCTATTACCTAACTCTAGAAATAACTCCTAAACGTGAATAAAACCTAATCTACTTCCACATATCTTTCCCCTACCTCAGAAAGGAACTTAAGTAGGGTTTAGATTATTCTGGGATCTGGACTCCCTACAGGGGCAAGCCCCTGTAGTTAATTACATCTCCTAAGAGAACACTCTCGATTTAAATGAAGACTAAATGGTTTCCAAAATTATATATATATATATATATATATATATATATATATATATATATAAAATTAAATATTTGGGCAAATAAATTTTCATGATCAGGCTTTAGATTATAGAGTTGTTATCTGACTTTAGAAGATTTAGAATTGATTAGAAGACTGGAATGTGCAGAGAGAGGTGTATACAATCTAGACTTACCACCTGCCTAGAGTGGGCTGCCAGCTAACAATCCTAATCACAACAATTCGCCGATGATGCAAGATTTTAAGATGGCTCTATCCTAGGAATCAAGGAGTTACTAAAGAATCTAAACTAAATGTAGGACAACATGCTTACAAAAATCAAAAATCTACTCGTATGCGGATGATGTATGAAACAATTGTATATAAGAGAGCTGATTTTATCTATATAATTTTCATCGGTTACACCCCAGAATTTGCAGTAAAGTAAAGGTGGCCAGGTCCCACCGACAACAAACCTAGATTCTAAGCCTATAAGAAAGTAGGATTAAATACAACTGCTTATGGTCTTCGGGCTCCGGGTCTTCTTTGGAATTCCAAAAGGAACGTCCTTTTTAAGGGAGGACATTACTTTTTGGTGCCCCATTTGTATATTTATAAGCAGTTATTTTTAATCCCTTTACAGACTCTAGATGCTGTACATACTCAATCTATATACAATAATTCTAGTAAATAAAAGCGGTACATCAGATCCTAAGAACATTCTACTATTGCAGTATTATAAAAGACAGGAAATAAAGTAGTTATATAATGATGCATGTTATGAGTTCGTTGCGTACAGTTATAAATGCAGGAAAGTTAAGACAGAAAAGTAAATACAGCGGCCCTCACTTTATTCACTCCGCTCTCTGGTGTACAGACATGAAAGATATATGCTATGATATGCAGTACAGGAAAGTAAGCAATCACACATAGGTGCCCTTTAGGCAAGACACTCGCAAACAAATCAAAACAAACCACCAGCCTAACTTAGGCTAGAGTTGGTTGTCCTAGCAAGCATCTAAGTGTGTGAATAAAGCTGTGTGGTTTGGGTAAATCCTAATGGGTTTATTTGTTCAAATTGCATGTATTATTAGGATTGATTTATTATAGGTCAAAGGAATTTGGTTAAAATTTAAGTAAACTATATTTAGATTTATTAAGAATTATCTCAATTTTAAATGTTAGAGTTATTTAGTTTAAGTTATAAAGAACTTATAGATTGATGATTCCCTAAGTGCAGAAAATCATCAATTTATAAATCCTAGAACTTTCAGAATAAATACCCGTCTTAGACGGAAGATAGGTATTTATTTTGAGAGTCCTTAAAAATTTATTAAGGAGAGAAGAAGGGACCTTACAAATGTAATACAACGTGCCCTCCCGAAGGAATCTAGCACGTTGTATAAGGTCGGTAGTTTATTGTTTTTTGTTTGGAGATCTTCAAATCCAAATGGGTTAGTGCCTTCCTAGAAGGAGTCGTGCACAACCCATAGGAGATCTTTTGTTATTTAAATGCTTTAGGGGTCTTTTGAAATCAAAATGCCCAAAGTCCTCCAGAAGGAATCCAACTTTAGGCATAGAAGACCCGAATTCGTTTAATCTAAATTAAATATCAAATCTGATTGATTAAGGGAAATCTTAACCAATCAAATTATCAAACTAATTTAGATTAAAGGAATTTAGAATTTAATTAAATAATTAATGAATTTTAATTAATAATATTCAGAAATCTTAAGAATTGGGGGGTTATTGAATTATTAAGGACTTGAGATTTGATTTAAGGAGATTTGATTTTTAATATTAGTTGGATTCCACCTTTGTTTCACACCGAGGCCGTGAAGTTTATTTCACCTTTCTTGGGGCTAAGCTAATAGCCTCGTAGGCCTGGGTTACCTAGTGGTACCCGGTATAGTTAAGTAGTTTAAATTAATTAAGAATTAGGAATTAATGAATTTTATTAGAAATGTGTTAGGTTACTGATTTTAAAAGTTGGTTAATCATTTTTAGAGTTTTAGAACAATTCTTGAATTTTTAGGAATTATTGGAATATTTTAATCATTTAATTAAGGTGTCAAAAATTGACTTTTTATTTAAAGGTGTTTTCTATAAAGTTAGTATTTTATTAAAATATTAGACCTTAGGACGATCAGTTAGGAGGTAAGTTTGCTAAAATTGGATTTTTCTGGATTTAGTTATGAAGGTTTGAAATTTTGAACTAGTTTTGACTTACAATTGATCATTTTGTTGACTTTTTGAATTTAAAGCTTTTCTAGAATTTTTATATATTTAATAAATATTATGCCTTATTATGAGTTGAATGCAACTGAGTTTGGTTAATTTGGATTTTTCTTGAATTAGTTAGGATTTTCCAAAGTTTAAGGTATTTAATGTATTTTTTGGAAATTGTTTAATTAAGGCCCTTTTTTATGGTTTTGTTCCAAATGGATTCCAAACCTCTTGAAATTAGCTCCAAAGGTCAGGGATGACCTAAGGAGGGATTCCCAAGTTTTTGGGAATTCATTGGAATTTTTAATTATTATTAATTAATTAAATGATTTAAATGTTGAATTTTACTTAAAATTAAAACAAGCTTTAAATTGCTGTCAAATAATTTTAGTTTTGTTTTTCATTGGTTAAGGATTTAATTCTGGTCAATTAGAGGTATTATTTGTATTTTTTGGATTTAATATTGTTTTATTACATTTTTTGGAAGGTTTAGGGTTAATTAAGGATTTGATGAAATTAGTGAAATTTGAGTTTGTACTTTGGCTTTGAAGGACTTGATAAGTATTTTAAGATCAGTTAAGGTGATTTGAGTTTGATTTAGATTTTTATGAATTTGATTTGATTTATTTGAATTTATTGAAATCAAGGAAAGGGGAGAATCCTTAATCTACTAGTTGTTTTGAGATCAATTAATGTCCAATCAAAATGTATTTGATTAAAAGGCTATGACACTAGTTTTCTAAGTTTTTGTTCAATCCCAAAAGGGATGTAAGTGTAGTTCTTCCTAAATAGACTAAGTTAGCTAAGACTGGGTCCTTAATTGTTGTCCTTAGTATCACTAGGTTATAGGTAAGCAAATCAATGTTCTTCTAACCCTTAGACACTAATTACAAGCACAACAAAACAAATCATGAGCAAGTGTAGTAATTCTAAGAAGGAATGAATGCAATGAGGTTTGAAAATTATATTTAAAACATTATTTAGTTATATCCCCAAGCTCATTCAATAAACAATCATACCCTTAGTACATGCATCAATCCCTTTTATGATAAGACCAGAATCCAAAATGACATATTAAGACTCCTTTTGATATCTAAGAATGCATGCATGTGATTATTGGGAAATCATTGAATTAATAATGATTTTTCCTTTAAAAAAAAAACTTAGGTTAAATCATAACCTATTTAAAAGAAAATTCAAATAAGAATTCAATAAAATTCCAAGTAATCTCATATAAAGACATCTAAGATGCATGTAAATCTCTTGATCATGCCACTCAGAACTGAATCATGCCATTTCAAAATAGGAAGTTGATTTAATTTGAGATTAAAAAAAAAGATTAAAGAAAATTAGGGTCTAAAATATAACGTTTAAAATAATAATTTTTGAAAATAGGAAATTTAATTCCGAGAAAAATGAGTGGTTGTACACGGAATTTGGCTGAGTATTTTATTTTATATAATTTTTTGAAGTTCTGGCGATAAATCTAATTAAAATAAAAACCCCAACCCCGAATTTACACGCGGCGGACGGCGATTGGGCTAGGTGAAAGGCGGCGGTCAGCTGACTGTGCTCACTTAAATGAGTCAGCACAGCCTACCAGCCATCGGATCAACCGCGACTCGATCTAACGGAGGGGATTAAATCCCGTGACTTGATCTCGTTCAGAAGATCGGACGGCCATAGACAATCCCGCCATTTGAAACAAACGGATCAGATGTAGTTGGATGAACCGGTTCACTCTCACATTTCGCACGGACCAAACCGAGCGAAACGAACTGTTAAATCCTGGCCGTTAGAATCAAACAGATCGAAACGACGACCCTGATTTCGTCTTCCCCATCCAGACACCGTAAACCCTAAAACTAAAATTTTATTTAAACTTCTGAAATAGTGGATTAAATGGCATGAGGAATGAGATCCATGCGACAGTCACTGAGAAGAAGAGTGGGGAATAGTTTTTACACTTTTAAAACTCCTATTGGGATGCCTATTTAGAAACCTAGATACGAATCTAGGGTTTAGGATTTCTTACCGAAATATGGATCGATTTAGTTGATTTTTTCACGGTTGAATTTGTAGGCTGTCCACGTGTTGTTCTCCTTCAGGCTTTGAGCTCGGAGGAGGCTTCTATACGGAGTAGGGATGACTTGGACGGAGTTAGCTTCTCGGTCAGAAAAGGATCTTACCGGCGGTAGCTTCGACTGGCAGGAAATAACTGGGAGGATGCAGGAGGTGCTCTGGGGAATCAAAACAAAAGCTCAGAGCGTCTAAGGAGTGACTGGATGCAGGATAGCTTAGAATGAGGCTCTACCGTGCCTCTTGCCCTATTCCACCTTTGGAGCCAAAAGAAACGGCTAGGATGAATCAGAGGAGACGCTGGGATGGTGGACATGTGTCTCTGGCCGTTAGAGGAGCAGGGGATCATGCTTCCTCAGGTGAAAATGACTCCAAGTCCCTATCAAGTGGAGGGGACCACTAGATGGGTAGCTCGGGTCTAGGGGCACGCTGGGAGCTAGGGGAAGTCTGAAAAGCTTTAGGGAAGTTTCTAGAGTTGTTTAGAAAGGCTAGATTGTCCTGGTTTGGGCTGGGTGAGTGTGTTGACTGGGTGAACCCATTCAAGCTCCCATTGACTGTTTGACCAGTCAATGGGGGCATGGGCTGTTGAGCTGGAGTTGGAGTGAGCTGTGAATCACTTGAGGTTGCTGAAAAGGCTTGGGTTTGAGCTTGATGAGGTTGTTTAGTCGGTTTGACCATTGGCATAGTTCTTTAAGGCTTGAGTTGACTGGTTTGACCAATCAACTCAGTCAATGATAGGTGAGGTGGCAGTGAGGCAGGCTATAGGGTGTTCTAAGACTATTAAATGAATTTGAATTGGGCTGGATTCATTGAGTTGGGAGGTTGGACCAAAGGGATGGCTCTTTAAGACTTAGGTTGACTGGTTTGACCAGTTAACTCAGTCAACACTTGATAAGGGAGGTTATGAGAAGTCCATGGTATGTTAATTGAGTGATGGGACCTTGATTGAGGGCTTGAATGGGTTAGATATCCCAAATGGGTTGAGATGACCCATTAAGACCCTTAAAGGGAAATGAGTCAACTGGATTGACTGGGCCAAACAGATTGACCCAGTAAGTGGGTCTGGGTTGATCAAGTTTGATTAAATTTAGAATCCATCTGGTAAAGAATTGAAGAAAAAAAATGATGTTTGTGATCGATTGAGCTAGCTCAATTGATCATCTTGATCAATCATTAATTGAAGAGATTAATGATATGTGATTTGATGTATAAAACTCCAAATGAAATGAACCGAACCCTGACTGAACTCAGGGAGTCAATGTACTATGTAAAGTAGTACACTAAGGTGCCTACCTATAGTGCAAGACTATATGTGATTGATTGAAGACTTGATATATGCAGGTTAATTAACCAGGAACTGGGTGATTGAAACTTGATTAATTAGGAGCTGGATAATTGAAGTATGATTGAGTGAAGATTTGATATAGGTTTGAATTGGAGTTTGAATCAGGTAGAGTTCAGAAGTCTGGGCTTGATTTGAGGTCTGAATTTGATTGAAATCTAAGTGGGTTGAGATGTGAATTGACTTGAGTTTGAATTAATTTGGATTTTGAGTTGATTTTAGAGTCTATTAGAGTCCTCATACAAAAATGAGGTCAACAGATTGTTTGAGTGGACAGTAGCTGTTTGAAGCTAAACTATCGTGGTTTTCAGTTGGTTGTTTACTAGTAGTTGTACCCACTAGTTTGAGTAGTTGACGTCATATAGCATCATTATTTTTACTACAGTAATTTATTTTCCTGTTGTATGGTACCTTCTTTTTAGTGTCAGTAATTTACTATAGCATTTTCTGCTTTGGCATTTATTTTTGATATTAATTTAGTTATGACGCTTAATGAATTTCATTTATTCATTACAGAAGTTTGTATAAGAGGGATTTTGGAGAGCTTATAGTGTGTTTTGTTCATTGGAGAGTTTTGTATAGGAATTTGTAGGGTTTTGTTTGAGTTGTGTTTGATTTGAGTTTGAGTTGTTTGTAGATTGACTTTGTTTTGTGAGTTGATTGTTTTGTATACATGTCTATAAAGATAAAATTTACAAAGAAATTTTATCATAAAAAAGTGAGTTTTATGTTTCCAACAATTCTAATATTTAAAAAGAGACATTGTAGATAACTTCAAGCTCTTTGGCTTAGAAGGCAAAAGAGGGCAACTCTTTCGATTTTGCACAGTAATTTAACTCTAGTAGGAAATTTGTTTTTCAAGTCATTTTACTTTTGGCATGTAAGAAAGTTTCAAAGACTTGGGGAAAGGAAGTTATCTAAATTTGGAAGAGTTTTCCCCTTTAAGCACTTTTTTCAAATTCAAAAATTTTGTATTTATAGGTTAAAGATCAAATTGACATTGCTCTCGAAAATTTTTGATGAAATTTTGGCAGCCTCCCGGTGTCTCCTCCCCATCGAGGGAGAAATCAGGATGGCATTTGCAAATATTTCTTCCCGCCCGAATCAAAGATCGACGGCGCGACGTCTTCAATAATTTAAACCATCATACTTAGATCAAAGATCGATTGCATATGATCTTAAAAATTTAAAATCATCATACCCGGATCAAAGATCGATGGTGTCTGGTCTTTAAAAATTATAACCATCATACCCGGATCAAAGATCGACGGCGTATGTTCTTCAAAAATTTATAAACATCATACCCGGATCAAAGATCGACAGTGTATGGTCTTCAAAATTTATTCTTCCCGATCATTTTTAAAATTGACGTTATGAGGTCACCTTTTTTTTAAGTGAGAGGCGTGTGAAAAAGGGTGTTATGCGACGAGATTTTTTTATTTGTCGGAAAGAGGAGAAGGGCATTAGAGTCATGAAATAGGAGGCTGAGGCGGTTTGTAGACTTTAAAATCGGAATTTACCTGTGAAGGGGAGATTGATTTTTGTGATTGGAAACAGGCTCGTGCTCGACGATGAGGCAGATCAGGGGCCGCGTCGCAAAAGGACTTGTGGAGTTTTGGGGTGTCGGGCAAAAACACCAAGGCGGACCGAACAGAGCCCTTAAATGAATGTGAGCCTCTCTTCAATTTCTATCCCTTTATTGATTAAGTTGCCACTCAATAATATTTTTGAAAGAAGCAACATATCTTTTTGGCAATGTGGGGCCGACTTCGAGAGATGAAAGGATGCATCTCTAGGATTATTTCATCCTTAATGGAGAGTTTCGCTACCGCTCAGTACATGCTCAGTACCGTTCATTACATGCTCGATACTGCTCATTACATGCTAGGTACTGCTCGGTATTGCTAGGTACATGCTCGGTATTGCTCAATACTGCTAGGTACATGCTTGGCATTACTAGGTATATACTCGGTGATGCTCAATACTACTAGATACATGCTCGGCACTGCTAGGTTTTGCTCGGTACATGCTCGATATTACTCAATACTGCTCGGTACTGCTAGGTATTGCTCGGTATTGCTCAATACTGCTTAGTACTGCTAGGTATTGCTCGATACATGCTCGGTATTGCTAGATACATGCTCGGTACTGCTAGGTACATGATTAGTATTGCTCAATACTGCTCGGTACTGCTAGGTATTGCTCGGTATATGCTCGGTATTGCTCAATACTGCTCAGTACTGCTAGGTATTGCTTGGTTCATGCTCGGTATTCCTTGGTACATGCTCGGTACTTCTAGGTACATGCTCGATACTTCTAGGTACATGCTCGGTATTGCTCAATACTGCTCGGTACTGCTAGGTATTGCTCGGTACATGCTCGATATTGCTAGGTACATGCTCGGTACATGCTTCGTACATGCTCTCTTTACATATATATTTAATGAGTCAATAGTAACATTATATAGATGCTAAAGAGTAGCATCCAAAAAAGAAAGAACAGTAAATAACCATGAAGCTCAGTCTTTCTGCCAAAATGTTTGAAGACATGCTTCCTCTGTAAAAAAGAGAAAGCACAAAAAGGAAGGCTACAGGAAAAAGAAGTATTAGTACCACAGAATAGAGAATAAAAATAAAGTAAGTAACCACAATATAGGATAGACCCAAGTGAAGCTAGTCTCAGAAAATAGCTGATAAGTGCTCAGAAAACAATCACTAAACTTAGCCTCATTCCACTCAAACCCACCAAAAGCAATCCTGCAGCAGCTACTAAAGTTCCCACAAACAAAACAGAGAATAGCATTAGAATTGTACATGACCTGCAAGATAGTCCCAACCAAAGCAAGGAATACAGTCATATAGTAACCATCCAGATAATAACTCCCTAAAGGCCAGAGACTAAAATCCATGTTATACAAACCATTCAAGCAAGGCCACTCAGGAAACCATCGAGAAACCATTGAAAATTGTCTAGAAACTACACACCTGAGCCCAGGTAACAACACAAAACCAATAGACACAACAACCACACAAAGACTGCAGCCCGATAAACAACCCCTCAGCAGCCACACAAAAGTAATCATAGCTCCCTTCTAAAATCGCCAAAACAAAAACATCACAAAGCTTCCAGTTATGAATCCAACCCCAGCAAACAAAAACAGAACACCACTCCCCCAGAACAAGAGAAGCATTGACAAAGCAGCTCTCAGCAAACAGCAATACCAGAAAAAATACCAGCACATGGAGAGCCAAAAAGTTAAGTGTTAACATAAGGGACACCACACGCATCAAGATATATCAGACCCTTAAGATGAGCAGGTATAAAATTTTTAATATAATAAGTAAAACAATCCAGGTTACACCCATGATTAGCAAGCCAAAGAGCCGAAGCATTACCAGCCTTACCAATATGAGTGAAAGAAGTATTCATAAAGACCTGCAACTTCTTAATTCCCCTAACAAAATAAAAGATATTTGGGCTACAGCAGCCTTCCTTCAAAACCTGAAACCAAGTGATGTTAAAACCAGAATCCACCTCAACAACCAGATTAGTTAAGTTTAGAGGAATACAGAGTTGGATACCATAAAGAAGGGCCATACAAATAGCAAAATCAATATTACCATTATGAACGGGCCCTGTAAAAGCCATAATCAACTGGCCATTAGAGACCCTAATCAAACCACCACAACCAGCACCAGACTCAGAATGACAACCATCAACAATAAGTTAAAAAACAGTAGGAGGAGGTTTAGTCCAGTAAAATACATTGATAGCAACAGGAGCCTTCTTCCAACCAATCCCTTAAGAAGAGGTAATAGGAAAGTAATTCTTAAAACTTTTAATAGTAATCAAATTAATAGCCATAAGAGATAAGACCTTATCTTTAACCCTTTGGATAATATATATTGAGGTGGTTAATCCTAACTCCATTAAACAGGGAGTTATTTCTTTCTAGCCAAATAAACCACAAATAAGGACTGGGATAATACCGTGAATATGACCTTTAGTATCGACAAACCAAGACTTAAGTAAAGCATTAAGGGGGAGATGCGCTTTAAAACTATTTAATTGAAATAAATCATCAAAGTAGACCCAAGTTCTGATAGCCACAGGACCAGAGACGAACACATGATGCATGCTTTCAGTATGAAAATAGCAGTGGCATTTTGAAGCAAGAATGAAACCCTTTATAATGAGGTTGTCTTCCATAGGAATATATTTATAAAGATCTCTCCAAAGAAAAATAGAAACCGTAGAGGGGATGCTCTTGTGCCAAATGTTAGCAAATATCCTCATGTTACCTTTTTACTTCTAAAAGAATGCCAAACATTCTTAATATGAGATTCCCCATCATTAGAAAAATCACACAGAATAGTATCTTTAGAATTGAAATTAATAGGCAAGTCAAGAATTCTCGAACTAATGTAATGAGGGATATAGTAAGATAATTTCTCATAATCCCAACTGTGATCCTTAAAGAAAAAATTAACTTTAATAGAATAAGAAGAAGTAGAGTGCAAAATGGAGTTAATAGAATCTTTACCAAGCCATTTATCTTACCAGAAAAAGATGTTGCCATCACCAAGCCCCCACGAAATAAAAAGTTCCATCTCCCATTTTATCTTACACAATCTTTTCCAAACTTTAGAGTCACCCATTTTAGAGGCAATAATGGTAGGGTGATTAGTCATACAATATTTAGAAATCATAAATTTAGACCAGAGATTCTCTTTAGAGCGCAACTTAAACCAAAGTTCAAAAGAAAAGGCCTTAGCAATATCAGAAAGGGACTTGCAACCAAGACCACCTTCTTCCAACACACCACAACTTTTCTCCCAAGAAGACCAATAAATTTTAGAAGAAGAGAGCAAAAAAACTTATTAATAATCTTGTGAATCCTATTACAAACAGTTTGAGTAGGAAATATAGTCTGAAACACATAAACAGGTAAAGCACAAAGCACACTTTTAATTAAAGTAACCCGACCACTAAAACTTAGAAAATTAGAATCGTACAATAAATGTTTGTTATGAACAGAGGCAATAAGTTCATCAAATAAGAAGGTTTGTTTTCTACCTTTGAACAAGGGAACACCAAGATACTTGATAGGCAAGTTAGTGTGAGTAAAACCAGTAACATCTTTAATAGCACGAATACGATCAATTGGAATCCTTTTAGAAGTAATAAAAGAACATTTATTATTACTAAAAGAGAGGCCACTAACTAACTCAAAATGATTGAAAAAAGACATGATTTTTTGAATTCATTTAATGGTAGCATTAGTAAAAATAATGAAGTCATCAACAAAACATAAATGGGATAAATAAAAGCCTCCCGCACTTCTATAATAAAGGCTAGGATTAAGTTCAAATAAATTGGAAATACCTCTAGACAGAAATTTATCCACAATGATAAAGAGAGCAGGAGAAATAGGATCACCTTGCCTTAAACCATGGGAGAAGTTGAAAAAGTCGTGGTTAGAAACATTGAAAATAATAGAAAAATAAACATTTTCAACACAATTTTTAATAAGGTTAATAAAGGTAGTGTTAAAACTAAAAAGGTCAAGCATAAAGTAAATGAACTTCCAACTAATGTTGTCATAAGCCTTGGCAATGTCAAGCTTCAAAATCATATTACCCCCTCTAACCTTAATATCTAAATCTTGAGTTAATTCCTGAGCCAAAAGAATATTAATCGAAATAGCCCTACATTTAACAAAGCCCATTTGAAAAGGAGAGATAATTTTAGGCAACATAGAAGACAAACGATTTGAAATAATCTTAGAAATCAATTTATTAAAAAAAGTACAAAGATAGATAGGCCTAAAATCATTCCACGTTTGAGTAGAAGTACATTTAGGAATAAGCACAAGAGAAGTGGACATAAAAAATTTAGGAATAGGATTACCCACTAAAAAATCTAAAGAAGCCGAAAAGATATCATCATAAATAATATGCCAACATTTTTGAAAGAAAAGAGTCGTCTAACCATCAGGACCCGCAACAGAATCACTATTCATACCAAAAATAGTATCTTTAACTTCTTCAAAGGAAGGAGGAGAAGAAAGGAAAACATTATCCTCATTAGAAATAAGGTTGGGAATAAAATAGTGATCCATGGCCTGAATAGGATTAAAAACTTTATTAAAATGGTTTTTAAAATGATTAACAGCTAGATTAGAAATCTCAGCAGTATCATTAGAAAATGAACCATCCTCTCTTTGAATGTTGATAATACTATTCTTAGCCCTTTTTCTCTTAGTTCAAGCATGAAAATACTTAGTGTTACTGTCACCCTCGACCAAGTGCTTAGCAGCAGCTTTCTGCTTCCAAATAACCTCTTCCTGAGCTTGAAAGTTAAAAAGATCAAGTTTAGATTGATTAAGTAAAGAAAAATTAACATCAGAAGGATCAATTTGGCAAAAGTTTTCATTAAAAACCACACATTGCTCAGCTTGCAGAATATTAGTGAAAATATTTCTAAAAAAATTACGATTCCACCAATTGAGAACTTGTTTCAATCTCTTAAGCTTGAACCAAAGCCTTTTCATGCCAACAAAAGAGTCGACAGGATGAAGCGGAGCTTGCCAATAATACTTAACCACCTCAAATAAGGTATTGTTAAATAACCATATATTCTGAAACTTGAATTGAGAAGGAGCATTAATATGTTTATTGTTAATGTTAAGAAGTAAATGAGTGGTCCGACAAGGTTCTACTAAGATGCAACACAGTAATATAACAAAAGGCATTAATCCATGAATCATTGAAAAGAACACGATCAAGCCTTTGCCATAAGTGGCCCCTATTCCAAGTGAACTTATTACCAGCAAAGCCAATATCAATCAAGTTGCAACATAAGATCATCTTATTAAAATCAGACATAGAACGATGAGAGGGAGGCGACCCTCCACACCTCTCAGAAGGAGTAGTAATAGCGTTAAAGTCACCTCTAACCATCCAAGGTAATTGATAGAGACTATTAAAATTCATAAGCTAGTCACATAACACTTTCCTAATATAAAGGGAAGAAGCAGCATACATAAAGGAGGCACAACACTGATAATTGAAAGCCTCAAATTTATAATGTAAAACTTGAATAAAATCTCCAATAACATCAATTTTAATAAGATTTTCCCAAAAGACCCAAATTTTATTAGCAGTGTTCGAAACAGCATTGTTAAAACTAAGAAAACGAGAGGTACTATCTAATCTAGAAGTAGGGATAAGGGGTTCAAGCAAAACCAAAATAGAAATATGATGAATACGACATAAATTTCTAACATGAATCTTAGAAGAAGGGCATCCACTACCCCTAACATTCCAAATAATAGTACTAAACAAAAAGTCATATTAATGAGAAGCATTTAAATGAGCACTTCTTGGAGTGTTTCTAGCCGGTTGTAAAGAAACATGCTTGGGCTTGCGACCCCTTTTACTCTGAAATTTAATAAAACTAGTATCATTGTCATCAGAGGCAAAGCACCTAGAAGCAGTCATGATCTCATCAGTATCACTAAGATTATCACTGTTATAATTAGAAGAAGAAACAGCCTTACCAACATTGTGGAGATGAGGATCATCATCTTCCATAAACCTACCATCATCCTCTCATATTTTAGAATCCTTTCTCTCTGCAACATTAAGGATAGCTGAAGATAAAAGATTGTGTTCCATATCAACAAATTCTCCATCCTCTAAAATAGTAACATTCTTATCTTTATCATTGTCAACCAGTAGAATAACACCATTAGTAATCGTTTCAGCATTATGACCACAAAGAGGATCAGCAATCATAATATCATCAACCTCATTTATATTATGATTGGGAATACAAGAAGGAGAAGGATCAACATTATGCACAATAATAGCAACATTTCCCTCACAGTCAACAGAACCAGCATTAATAAAATTATTAGGCAAATTATTGACAAGAGAACCTCTCTGTTCAAGAGGATCAGAAGCAATAATTTCCTCAGGATGAACCGTCTGGGGTTCGACCACGGGGCTCACATATAGAGATTTTCCTATAGGTTCAGTGCCAGATGATTATTTCAAAGAGTTCTTATCAGTACATAAATGGGGGTTTTCTTGAAAACATTGATTCAAAGCATGACAATGCATCTTACAGAAAGAACAAAATATAGGCAAATTTTTAAAATCAACTTTTTGGAAATAACCTTTCATTTTAGAACCAATCCAAATTTCAGTAGGATGTTTCTTAGAAACATCCAACTCAACCAATACCCTAGCCATAGACGGACGAGTACAGACACAGTCGCTTGATCAGTCTGTAAGGGACGGCCAAAGATAGAAGCTAAACCAAATAAAATTAGATGATTAAAAAAATGCAGAGCAAATTAGGAAATGAAATCCAAACCGGAGTAATAGGCGATTCTTCTCTAACATCAAATTCTGGAGTCCATTTCAAAAGACATATTTGACAAGCTTGAATGTAATATAAATGCCTAGCAAAAATCTGGCTATAATCAAGGTCATTAGCTAATTGGATCGCAATATGCCTTTGATCCAGTAAACCCACATGGAAAGAACCAGAATGCTTTAGATTAACAAAAAAACTTTTGGATAACATCAAGATTTGGCCTTCTCAAAACAAATTTACCAACTAAGGTTAAATCATACGGAGCAGTAAGTAGATCCACAACCGAATCGTCAAAAAGAAGGGCCAGACAGCCCTTAAAGGAAGAGTGAACAAACTTAAGTTTCAGAGAAGACTATGAAGAACCAGCAAGACCTTCTTTGAAAGATCATGTTTTCCCTTCAAAGGATGAAGGAATCGGGCCAGATGACGACGAGGTCGTCATCTTCCCACACGAAAAAACAACAAAAAATTGTTGCAAACTTGATTTCATAGATAGTGATTTTGATGTTAGCAAACACTTTGACTACCTTCCTCTACTGATATTTCAGGACCAAAAGATCACTCAACAAACGGAGCCAACTCAAGATTGGGTAGACTAGGTCTGGTCTGTCTGTAAGTTTCTTTTCTCTTTCTTGAGTCAATTGTAATTATTTGAAGTGATTGATGTTAAGTAACCCTACACACACTTGAGAGATTTAGAATTTGTATTTTTACTCACATCATCCCGGACGATATTTATATCGGCCTGGATGATCGAGTTCAAAATAGAAGTTCAAATTAGAATTTCTTAGTTAAGGCAGTCATAATTAACTGATTGGCCTAGACGATACTTGTATCGGTCAGGACAATATGCTCAAAATAGAAAGAAATAGCCTCCATAATCAATTTAGGTATTCTGTTTTTTTGGAAATCGGCCGGGACGATCGTGAGATCGGCCTGGATGATATTACACAATTATGCCTAAATTGATCCAGGAATCAAGGAAGTAATTAAGGATGATTGATACGATCACATTGTCCTGGACGATCGCAGGATCAGCCAGGACGATCTATTCAAAAACCCTTAGTTACTCCTCGATGATAACTACCGGCCAACTCAAATTCAGGGCGATGCTCTGGACGATTTTCCTCTAATTTGAACTATTCGGTCGGGACAATCAAGCCAATTTTCAATTGTCCAGATCCTCTTCAGGGCGATGTTCTGGCCGATCATCTGTATTTTTAACTAATCGTACAGGACGATATTATTATCGTCCTAGACGATAAAGTCGACAACTTGCAATTATTGTGCTCCTTTGGCTCTTCTATTTAAGAGCTCTTGTTTAACATTTTTTTAAGAGATCTTTGGCTACTGTCTTGACCTGAGAAAACCTAAAGGAGAGAGAGAGAGAGGATCTTGTGAGGGGGAGCTTGTGAGAGAGTTTACAAGGGTTGCTCTAAGCATTATTCCACTTCTTCTTCCCTAGAGTCTCTTATCTGTGAAAGGGTTGGGAGAGGTAAGCTTCAGCGATCGATCAAGGTTCTCTGCCTGCTTTAGGAGGAAGCAAAGGAGTTGGGTTCTCTGCCTTGCCGGGTGTGGCAAAAAGGAGGTGTTTTGTAAGAGCTTCTCCGCCTAGCTGTGGTGGTTAAAGGAGAGTCATGTTTGTAGTGCAATACTTGGAGGGCACCTCCGGAGAGTGGACGTATGTCAAGTTGACCGAACCACTATAAACCCTTATGTTCTTTTTACTGCTTCTGCACATTTATTTTCAGCACTTATTTTTCCGTGGTGACTTTGGGTTGTGACATTTATTCTTGGTTTTTAAGAACTTTTTAAAAAATACCAATTCACCTCCCCTCTTGGTTACCCTCGAGACTAGTTCATAGGGCCTAACATCCCTAACGAACTTTCAAGTGGTATCAGAGCGAGATTCATAAAAATTAAGCTTAAATTTTTTTTGAATTTTGATCCATGGCTAACTTTAAGAATCATAATATAACTGAAGGATATTCTATTACACGACCTCCTTTGTTTGACAACCTTCCTTTTGATTTTTGGAAAACTCGCATGTCTACTTTTTTGCAATCAACTGACTATCGCATGTGGATGCTTATTAAAGAAGGATATTCTCCACCTTCTCGTGAAATTAACGATATTAAAACTAAAGTTGCTTTTACTGAATTTACTACCGATGAAAGAGATTTAGCTCAATTGAATGCGAAGTGTTTGAACTATTTTTTCTGTGCTTTAAAGTCTGAAGATTACATGCGTATTTCTACTTGCTCTACTGGAAAAGAAATTTGGGATAGGTTGTGCATTATTTATGAAGGAACCAATGAACTAAAACAATCTCATTTGAATATTCTCTTGCATGACTACTAACTTTTTCGTATGAAACCTTCTGAATCAATTTTTGATATGTATACACGGTTTACTCAAATTGTAACTTCTTCGCATGTCTTAGGAAGAGAACTTTTAAACTATAAAAAAGTGAACAAAATCTCAAGATGCTTACCTTCCTCTTTTGATGCTAAAATCACTTCAATCACTAAATCTAAGGATTTAAACACTTATTCGATTGATAACTTACTTGGCTCACTCATTGCTTACGAGTAAGGGGTAAATCAAAGAAATCTTAATGCAGGTGAAAAAAAAGAGAAAACAGTGGCACTAAAAGTGCACAAATTGGACTCTGACTCTACTGGGTCTGAAAGCGATGACTTTGCCTTAATCACAAGGCAATTCAAAAAATTTCTAAGGAAGAAACACAAGCATCATCAAAGTTGGAGAAAAGGTAAGGATAATAAATATTCTAAAAGATTTTCTGATGTTGTTTGCTTTGAATGCAAGAAGTCTTGACATGTCAAATCGGATTGTCCTACACTTCAAGATCACACAAGCAAAGAAAAGGGTGAGGAAAAACTCAAGATCAGGAAGGACAAAAAGAGACTTCAAAAGGCATTTTGGGTGGATTCTACAACTAATTCATCGGAGATTGAACCTGAAGATGAAACAACAAACTTGTGCTTAATGGCGGAAGATCATTTTGATCAAAGTGATGAAGAAGAGGCATGTAAACCAACTTATGATCAATTATTCAAAATTTGTGAGAAAATTCATGCATCATACAAAAAACTTAAGAAAACTCATGCTCATTTGAAGTTGGAACTTTTAAATTTACAAAAAGAGCATGAAATTATTCTCAAAGATCATTCTACAAATTTTTCAAATCACATACCTCTACTTGATGAATTTGATGATTTAAACAAAAAGCATTCAGAATTAATTGATGAGCATGATGCATTAAAAGTTTCACACACCTCACTCAAATCTGATTTGAAGAAATCTAAAGAGATAGTGTGCAACTTGAGGATTGATAATAATGCTTTAGAAAATACTAACTTGAGGCTTAAAGATGAATTGGACTCAATTAAGAGAAATTGGATGACACCTACTTTTGATCTAAAGCCAAGAACTAAGAAGAGGCATTACAATCCAAACCATTTAAGAAATTCTTTTCCTTATGTTAGATGCTTTTCATGTGGTATGCTAGGACACATCTCACACACTTGCACTGTTTACTGTAGTACACATTGGGTGTGGAAACCAAAATTGCATAATTCACAGCATAGCACACATGCATTACATTCTACTTTTCATGAGAAGGGACCAAAACTAATTTGGGTTCCTAAATCTGACAGTTGTTGATTCTTTCAGGATTGCTTTCACCAAAGACCTCATGAAAGTATAGGATACTTGGACAAACAGAGGCTCGCAGCTCATAAATTGCTTAAACTTGCTGCTTCATAAATTCTTGAAATGCATTTATTGTTTATTGTTGGTTTTGTTTTTCGTACTAGTGTTTTGTTATTTTAGTTATTTGATCTTTTTTTTATTTTAATCTTGGTTTTCTATATGATAATTTTTTAAGCTTTTAGATTTTTGGAGATTTAATGCTAACGATTAGCATCTCTACATCAGTTAAAGGGATAAACACCGTTGATGTTTTCCCTCTTTCTAACCTCTTTTGGTAGGTATAATTTTCTTTTCCAAACAAAAGTTTATCTCTTTTTAACAAATGGTTTTTTTGAAAATAAGATCTTTTTTTATCTTACTACAATGATCTATCTTAATATATAATGTCCAAAGTTTTTATATATCTTTCAAGTTATTTGAAATCTTGCCATTGCACATATCATTTGATTGAGATTTGTGACTTGATTCTTCCTTGTGTTAGAGAGAGAGCTCCTATTCTCTAGAAGATATACTCACAACTAAGAATCATTTTTAAGAGATTGTAAAAGAGAATTTAGCTTGTAAAAATAAAAAAAAATTGGCAAAGATGCAAAATTGAAAGAGTATACACAAAAGTGTATCAAGAATCAAAAGATGCTCAAAGAGCCAATCAAAGTGTCAAGAGGCATAAAAAGAGCCCACTAAATGCAAGCTATCCTCTCTCTTCAAATCTTTTAAAACTTAGAAGAACTAATGGGTTATTTGATATTTTCAAATGTTTGATTTCAAAATTTCATGATTGAGACAAATTACTTTGCTATATTATCTATGAGATATTTATCATTGTAATCAGGTTTTAAATGAATCTTTTTTTACACAATTAAGTTATTATGAGTTAAGCTTTTTATGTTCAAAAGACAATTTTTTCCCTGAAAGAAGTTTGAGCTAGGGATTAACAGGATCGGATATTCTACCGTCTTTAGATTGTGACATTGTTAACTCATTGATATTTTGAATCTCTAAAATTTAATGTTTCGAGAAATTTGTCATATAGATACTTTGCTAAAACAAAAAAAAAAGAAAATTTAAAAACAAATAAAAAAAATTAAAAAAAATTCTTTGATTGTTTTTTTTTTGTTTTTGTTTGTTAACTTTTTAATTATTTATTTAATTTATTTGGGGCTTTCTCTGATCATCTCCATCTTTCCTTGGTTTTTAAATTCTTATCACATCGTCCTAGCCGATACCTCTATCGTCCTGGATGATATGATAATTTCTCTTCAAAAATTCTATTTGCTAAACTTTTCTGAGCTTTCTGTAACGCATCGTCTCGGACGATACCGTATCATCCTAGACGATTTTATAAAACTCTATTACAATCATCTTAATTGTCTTGGCCAATACAATTGTCGTCCTGGCCGATGTACTTATGGTCATCGTCCTGGCCGATACACTAGATCATCCCGTACGATCCACGTGTCTGTACGTTTAAATCCTTAAAATCGGCCCCAGACGATCAATTATTGGACAATCATCCTGGCTGATCCACTGTTCATCCTGGACGATACACATGGCACAGATTTAAAACGTCTTAATTTTAGCTGGTATGATCAATTATTGCGCATCGTCCTGGACGATACACCTAATCGGCCCGGATGATCTGCTTTTTCAAAAGTCGTCTTGCATGACTCCTCGGGATGATCGCCTGTGTCTAATCATCATGGCCGATATCTGATCGGCCCGGCCGATCGGACCCACTTTATAACCTATCAGCCTGTACGCAATAATTGAACTATATCGTCTTGGACGTTTCTACGATCGTCCTGGACGATGTGGCCATTTCTTTAAATACAGGCCATTCCAGCAATTGTTTTCACCTCTCAACTTCTTCTTATCTCATTTTTACTTACTGATTCGTTGCTATGGCTGGTGGAAAGTGAGTCTGACAAGCTTCTGGAAGTTCCTCGAGGGCCACTCTGGACCCTCAATTCAGGGAAGTAGAGGATCAAGCAGCTTACCGTCATTACAAAGAATGTGGCATCACTCTTTCCAGAACCATCAATCCTGTCCATCTTTCGTATCCGGTAATGGATCTCTTTGCTCACACTTCTCTCTACTTCATTCTTACCCTTGCTGTCCCTTTTTCCTCTGAACTTATGTTAGAATTTTATGCAAATCTTCGTATAAATTTTGCTTTCACAGCCCTGACTTCCTATGTGAATCGACGCCTGGTCGAGATCACATATCAGGACTATGCTGAACTGTTCCAACTATCCACCATCGGGGATAAGCTGTATACCATTATTTCTGATCCTGATTTTGATTGGACTTCTTCAAATCACTTCTTTCGCCAGACCAACACACCCATTCATATTGGGGAGACTAGCTCTTTAGTCAAAGATGCTAGGACAATCCAATATGTCCTTCGCACTTCTATAATTCCAAAGGCTGGGGATCGTGTCCACATCACACTACTTTCTTTGACTACTTTTTGCATCATGGCCCATAGAGATTTCAATGCTACAGACCTGATTTTTCATTACATTGATCATTTAACAACTATTAGCGATCCAGGCCATAGGAGGAAACCCAACCTTATTTTAGGACACCTCCAGCCTATATTCTTGAAACAAAATATAATCTTTAATATCCTGCTCGTCACGACCTTCAACCTCCCTGCTACTTTAACAGTTCTTTCAATATCCTTCATAGTACTCGTCTCCAACCAAGGGATGAGGAACCTCAGAGGGCCAAGGAGGAGGAGGCTCCCGATCCTGTTCCTGAACCTGCTCCTCTCCGCCAGCACTCACAGTTTGATCAGTTAGTGGAGAGATTTGATCGATTGGAGACCCGATTCGACACTTTTGCTGCACACCAGCAGCAGTAGCACGATCAGGACATGGCCTAGTTTGGCTCACAGTTTGCTGCGTTGACTAGTTACTTTCAGCAGCCACCAACACTACCACCTCCGTCTGATAATCAAGGACCCTCATTTTTCTAGTCTTAGATTTTCTTTCCTATAGTTGCTTATATTTGTTTTTTCTTCTTTTTTATACCTTTTTTTGCTTTAGTTGCTTTTTAGTTCCCTTTTTTAGATGTCAAAAGTAGGAGTAATGTGTTTGTACTTGTTAGTTTGTACTTGCACTTATTTGTATTTAATTGAATTCTTATTGTTTAAACTTCCTTACTCGAATTTTTGAATTACAATGTCATAATCATCAAAGTGTTTTCCATCATAAAAAAGGGGGAGATTATTGCAAACTTGATTTCATGGATTGTGATTTTGATGTTAGAAAACACTTTGACTGCCTTCCTCTACTGATGTTTCAGGACCAAAAGATCAAACGATAAACGGAGCCAGCTCAAGATTGGGTAGACTAGGTCTGAGTATGTCTGTAATTTTCTTTTTCTCTTTCTTGAGTCAATTATAATTATTTGAAGTGACTGATGTTAAGTAACCCTACACACACACTTGAGAGATTTAGAATTTATATTTTTACTCACATCATCCTGGTTGATATTTATATCGGCCTGGACGATCGAGTTGAAAACAGAAGTTCTAATCAGGATTTCTTAGTTAAGGCAACCGTAATTAACTCATCGGCCTGGACGATACTTGTATCAGCCAGTACGATATGCTCAAAACAGAAAGAAATAGCCGCCATAATCAATTTAGATATTCTGTATTTTTGGAAATCGGCCGGGACAATCGTGAGATCGGCCTGGACGATATTACACAATTATGCTTAAATTGATCCAGGAATCAAGGAAGTAATTAAGGATGATTGATATGATCACATCGTCCCGGACGATCGCAGGATCAGCCATGACGATCTATTCAAAAACCCTTAGTTACTCCTGGACGATAACTATCAGCCAACTCAAATTCAGAGCGATGCTCTGGACGATTTTCCTTTGATTTGAACTAATCGGCCGGGACGATTGTTAGATTGGCCTGGACGATCAAGCCAATTTTCAATCGTCCAGATCCTCTTCAGGGCGATGTTCTGGCCGATCGTCTGTGTTTTGAACTAATCGTATAGGACGATATTATTATCGTTCTGGACGGTAAAGTCAGCAACTTGCAATTATTTAGCTCCTTTGAAGCTCTTCTATTTAAGAGCTCTTGTTCAACATTTTTTTTAAAGAGATCTTTGGCTGTTGTCTTGACCTGAGAAAACCTAAAGGAGAGAGAGAGAGAGGGGGAGAGAGAGAGAGAGGATCTTGTGAGGGGGAGCTTGTGAGGGAGTTCACAAGGGTTGCTCCAAGCATTGTTCAACTTCTTCTTCTCTAGAGTCTCTTGTCCTTGGAAGGGTTAGGAGAGGTAAGCTTCAGTGATCGATCAAGGTTTTCTACCTGCTTCAGAAGGAAATAAAAGGAGGTTGGTTCTCTTCCTTGCCGGGTGTGGCAAAAAGGTGGTGTTTTGTAAGGGCTTCTCCGCCTAGTTGTGGGGGCTAAAGAAGAGTCACGTTGGTAGTGCAATACTCGGAGGGCGCCTCCGGGGAGTGGACGTAGGTCAAGTTAACCGAACTACTATAAACCCTTGTGTTCTTTTTACTGCTTCCGCACATTTATTTTCCGCACTTGTTTTTCCGTGGTGACTTTGGGTTGTGATATTTGTTCTTGGTTTTTAAGAATTTTTTTAAAAATACCAATTCACCCCCCCCCCCCCCCCCTCTTGGTTAGCCTCGGGACTAGTTCATAAGGCCTAATATCCCTAACGAACTTTCAAAAACAACAAAAGCAAAACACGATATAGAACCAGAAGCAAAGAGTAAGAAAACCAAACCAAAATCTCCAAGAAATTCCGGCCAGGAGGGCCAGAAGCGCTCGCACAGAAGGAAGCCCTAAATTGCCAAGAAATCGCCTCAGGCCAGAGCAGAGAGACGTTGCGAAAATGATGTATAATATGATCTTTAATATATATATATATATATGAAGTATTTCACTTTCAAAAAATTGTTATTAATTATATTATTTTATGTAATTTAAAATTGAGTGTTATATAAAAATATTAAAAGATAGATATCATATATATAAATAAATAAAAGTTATATGATACACAGGTAAATCTTTCAAAATTAATTAATAATAATAAATAATAAAGAAAGCCAATGTGCCATACATGTTCTCAGCGTTACAAATATGTTGTATACTCTGAATTAATCTTGTAACTTAATCTTTACGCTTAGTCATTGCACGTGATATTAAATAAATTACATAATCAAACTAATGTGATTGAGAAACTCCGAGCGACCAAACAGTACTTGTATGGTTCATCCAACATCGTTTCCTGAAGAACTTCTGATCAAAAATATTCTCACCTTTCCAAATGGGATGAAGAGGATTAATTAATTTTTATATTTTTTTTCTCAAAGATAAGATTACAATTTAGTTAAAAAAAAATTAGACTATATAATTTTACCTCAGAATAAACAATTAATTATAATATACTTTAAAATACTAAATAATTTCTACTATATATATAATTACTACAACATAATTATTTTATAATGTTGTACTATGCTTTACAAAAATATTTTAGCTTCAAAAATAGTTGGATTAATAAGAATGTTTTTTTTTATATATAAAATAAGTCAATAGAATTAATGTATGTTTGGATGACAATTTTTACTTAACTCTTTTCAAATTTTATCATTAAAATTTTATTTTTTGAAAAGCATAATTAAAACTATGATTGAAAAATGAGCTTTTAAAAGCATGAAGGAAAGGCATAAACTTTTATAATTATCATTATTATTTACTAGAAAATAGACAATGCAAAACTACATTAAAGGTTTCGTTTGAGGCATATAATATATATTTTATTTTTTTGCTTTTAAAAACTTTTTATTGGTCATTATTTTCAAAAATACTTTTAAAAATAAAATTTTAAATATTAAAATTTGAAATACAAGTGAAAAAGCTATCTTCCAAGCTCTAATTATTTTGTATTAACTATGACTTCGGTTGGGACAACTTTCGTACTGCTTTTTAAAATAGCTTTCTAGTACACTAATTTTAAATTCGAGAAATTTTTGTAAAGTTATTTTAGAAAGCAAGAGGAAAGCCATCCCAAACGAAGCCTATGTCTCTTACCACAAAAGCAACCTAAAGTTATTCCAAAACAAAACCGAAATCGAGCATTAAGGTACTGTTTGGGACAACAATAACTTTTATTAAAGTTATTGTAGCGAAAGTAATATTTTTAAAACTGCTACAAATACCAACTTCCAAAAATAAATTTTTTTTAAAAAGCAACGAGAAAGCAGTAGCTAAATAAAATTATGATTACAGTTTGAAAAAATAAAGCAAGAAGAAATCTATCCCAAACCAGTCTTAAGTCAAAATAATACTATATATAAAGACAAAATACTATATGAAAACAAAAAAGTTCAATTCAGTTGAATTCCGCTCAATTGATATTTCCAGACAAAATACTATATTAAACCTCAAATTGATTTTCAAACCCTAATAGAATTAAGCACAAGTTCACAGCCTCCAACCTATATTGATATTGATTTGATCACATAAAAAACATCAAATAACTTAAATTCTTACCACAGTACAATAGCTATATAAAGAATTTGGACCAAGCACAACACCGAAATGATGAAACTCCCAACAAAAAACCATATTTTCCTTTATTTTAAGCTCAGTACTAATATATGGACAAGTTAATAGAAAGATGACAGCCAATACCTTCAGTAATATATATTAATTAGGAGCACATCAAATTGTTGGCGACAACTACTAAAGAAAGCTACTTTATTTCCTCTCTCTCCTTCCCATTCCGTATGCTTTGAGTCATAATCTGTTACAAGGATTTTACTACATAATTAATATTTGCTCATTCATAGGCTTATTTAAAGCTGCCTGCTCTCAGATTAGTCTCATCTAATTATTTCTCTAACCCATTGTCTAATAGCACAAATACAATGAAGATCTACTTCGTCAAAGGGGTGAAAATTGTTGGAAGGAAGATTGCATTGAGAGGGAGCGAAGAGGAGATAAATGCCTCCTTGATTGGAAGGGAGGTGGAAGTCCCCAAAGGGTTTTTGGCTGTCTATGTAGGGGATGGAATGAGAAGGTTTGTGATTCCAACTGCTTATCTTTGCATGCCAGAGTTTAGGGAGATATTGGACAAGATGGAGAAGGAATTTGGTTTCAATCAGAAGGGGGGGCTGAAGATACCATGTGATGAGGAGGATTTTGAAGTGATGATTAGTTTTTTGGATCAGGTTGAGCAGAGAAAGAGGAAGATAAAAATGAAGACACTGCAAAAGAAACAATATTTTGCGATCTCACAGGCCTCATAAGCAACCAAGCAGCATGTAAGATTGCTAAAATGACTGTGCAAGTGATTAAGTTTTGTTTGGAATAGTTTTCTTACTGCTTTTAAAATTAATTTTTAGTACAAAAATTTTTAGTTCAAGATTTTTTAACACTAGAAAGTTGCTTTAATCGTATACATGATAAGGTTGGAAGGAGAAAGAGGAAGATAAAAATGAAGACAACGCAGGAGAAAAACTTTTTTGCGATCTCACAGGCCTCATTTGATGACCCTAAACTACTTCTGAAGCCTTGTTTGCAACAAGGCAGCTTGTCAGAATGCTAAAATGAATGTCAAAGTGATTAAGATTTTGTTTGGCACAATTTTCTTTCTGCTTTTTAAAGTAATTTTTTAATACAAAAATTTTTAGTTCAAGAAATGCAAGCACTTAAAAGTTGTTTTAACCATATTCATGATAGTACACACAAGTATATATATTAATCGTATACCTGTAAGAATATTTTTTGTGTGGGCACCGATGAGTGTCTTATAGTTACACATGTGAAATCTGAGAATGCTACGCGAGTCAAATGATAAATTTAAGTTCGATTCTGATCTTTCTATATGAGTAGATAAGAGTCGACACAATTCAAACTATCAAACAAACATACGGTCATGATGTCAATCGATATATTTGTTTTAATACGTTCATATTAGGCCTTTAATGTTGACAACAAGAAAAATTCATTGATAAATGCATTAAGCGTATGACGAATCTAATCCTCTGTTGACAAGTAAACAGAGTTGACAATGTTCATTAAAAGAAATGAATATGCCCATAAATACCCCAATGATGACCCTATTGAACGCAGATCTCAACTGACATGGTTAATTTAAAATTTTAAAATTAGCCCCCCAAATGTCTATAAAATTTAAAACTCTATAATTCCAATAAAATTAAAATCTAGTATATTTAAAACTTAAATAAATCATCAACCATTTAAAGAAAAAAAAATCAATCCATCTATTGCAAGAAGTTGTCGAGGTGGACAAGTTAGCAAATACACTTCAACTCAGAAAGAGCAAATATCTAGTTAAGAATATTATTAAGATTCATTCTGAAACAATCTCCTATCAGCAATGACGTAGCATTAGTCCTCTAATCGGTAGTTTGGCCAGATAGCTCTGTGAAGAACCCCTGGCTTGGCCAGATGGCTTCGTGTGGTCAACGATTATGATCGTTGTAGATTCCGTATAGGTTTTTAAACCTAAGCAATTGTCCCAAGGCTAACTAAGAGGTGGGGGAGTGAATTGATAATTTAAAAAATTCTTAGATTTTTTTAATAGAAAACTGATTTTTTGTATTTTTTGTAAAAATAAAATTCTTAGCCACAAATACTAAAGTGTAGAAAATAAAAGTGTTGAAAATAAAATGACACAGAGATTTATAGTGGTTTGATCAAACACGACCTACATCTATTCCCTGAAGACTCACTCTTCAAGTATTACACTATTACCAAACTGACTCTCTTTTTGCTTATACGGCAAGGCGGAGAAGCCTTTACAATTCCTCTCTTCCACAAATCCCTTGTGCGGCAGAGAACTGTCTTCCTTTCACACCTTTCAAGTGTCAGCAGAGAACTATCGTCTATTCACACTCACTAAATGTCAGCAGAGAACTGTCATCCTTTCACACCCTCCAAGTGTCAGCAGAGTATCGTCATCCTTTCACACCCTGTAAGTATCGATAGAGTACTGTCATTCTTTACACCGTCTAATTGTCGGCAGAGTACCAGATCTTCTTCAAAGATCTTCTCTCAACCAAGTAGAAAGAAGAAAGGAAGAGTAATAACCAAAAACCAAAAATATTCTTATATTTGAGTAACCTTGTGATTCCTTCACACTCCACTTGCAAGAACTCTCTCTCAAACACTCTTTCACAATCACTCTTTCACTTGCTATTGAAAAATCATGAAGAACAACACTTTTCACGTCAATTTTTAAGGATAGTTTATATGAAATACACAAAAAATTATCCAGAAAACTAAAATTTTCTATTTTGAGCAAGTACAATTGTATAGTATGATCGTATTTTCATATGTACGAACAGATAAAAAACTATTACGTATGAACCTTTGTGAATCTGTACGTAATTTTTTTGTACACGATTATCGTGTAGTACAAACCAAGTTCATACTGTATGAACTATTAGAAAAATTTTCAACATCATCGGTACAAAAAGGTACCCCACATTTTCATACTCTGAATGTCGTCTGTACAAACAGGATATCATACATTATGATTAGTTCATAAAAATTTAGCATTTGTCGGGACGAAAAGGCCTTTAAACTCATACTCTGGACGTCCTCTGTACGAATAAGATAATGTATAGTACAATCAGATAAAAAAACTTTAGGATTCGTCAGGATAAAAAGGGATTCGTCCATTTCTTACTCTAGATATCATCTGTACGAACATGATATCATACATTATGAGTCATTCAGAAAAAAATTTGAATTTGTAGGGACGAAAAAGGACCCATCCAATTCGTCCTTTGGACATTGTCTGTATGAAGGCCTTCATACAATACAATCTATACTTAGAAAAAAAATTTAGATGTAGTTTGTTTCACTACTCGTAGGGGAAAATAACTGAATAAATCATCCCATACAAAATTACTTCGTATAGTATGATTAGTTTAAGAAATTATAATTTTTAAACACTCCCCCAGTGTGTGTGTATGCCCAGTTACTCAATTTATAATTACACTCTCTCAAACTCAATAAAATGAAAAAAAATACATACTTCAATCATAATAAATTCTAATCTCATATGATTTGAAGTCTTCAACAATTTGGTGTATGATTTTCCTGAAATTTTAGTACACACAAATGATAAAATAATACATCCAAAATATGTTAGGAGAAATTATAATTAAAATAATAATATTCAGAATCATAAAAAAACATACATGTTGCAAGAATATCAACAATCAAAAAACCAAGTAGTAACAATCTCAACAATCTCTTCCTTTTTTATGATGGTAAAATAATTATTATTTGAATTAATATGTACCCCGTAAATTTCTTCTTAGCTCTCTCTAAAAGAATAAATATGTAAATATAGAGAAATTCCATGAAGAGCTCACTTTAATTTTTTTTTAAATAAACATCAAATTTGAAAAACACAAATACACAAAAAAAAAAACACACACACACACACACAAAATAATATTACTCCCCTTTTTGACAACAATAAAATGGGAAAAATAAAGTTGAAATGAAAGATGTCAAATGAGAAAATATAATAATTGATCTTAAAAGAGATTGCAATATAATTGCAATACAAAGTTAATTAATTAAAAAAAAAAGATTTAAAAATTTTAAATTAAAGAACAGTTTAGATAAGAAAATTTTTTCAAGGTCATAATGCATTATAGATAATTAGATAAGGAAGATTATTATAAAAGTGATGAAATGAAGATTAGTTAATTTCAATTTTTAATATAGGATATAATTTAAAATTAGATTTATTTGAAATAAAGATTAAATGATAGAGAAAAGAATATATTCAATTGGAGACATTGCACATCTTTTCAAAAACTTTGTGGCACACTTTGTGCATCTTTTTCAATTTGGTCTAGTTTTATGCCTCCTTTCATTTTGCAAACTATTGCACATTCTTTTGATTTTTGTACATATTATATATTTCTTTTTGATATACTCCCCCTTTTTTTATTTGATCTTTCCAAAATAAATAATCTAAAAATCAAATTTCTCTAATAACAAAAATAATTATATTGAAAAAAATAAAAAATAAAAAATAATAAGACATAAAAATTGTAATAATAATATTCAAATAATATTTGTCTTAAAAAAACATGATATTGATATGTTTAACTTGATCAAGTTATAAGTTAACTTAAATTTTTTAATAAATTAGATTTCATAATGAAATTAATTTTATAATGCATGTTAATTTATATCACTTTTTAGATCAATTAAAACTAACTTTTGATATAAGCAAACTCTCCAAAAGAAACTAAACAAAACATAACATTTTTTATTGATAACAAAAAGAGCGGATACATCAAAGCCATTGATATCAAAAAACAAAAACTAAAATATCATAACATCAACACAAATCTAAATTAAAAAAAAAGTACTACAGAAAGAAATAAATAAAGTCATCATCACATCATCACATCATTAGGAAAAGAATGACAAAAGCAACTAGAAGGAAGTACATCTAAAACTCTGAAGGACCCTGATCTAGAGGAGGAGACTGGTTGAAGACTATATAAGAAATAGCTATTCATCATAGCTACATTCATGTTCACCGAGTCAAACTAACCTCGGATCCACCCCATATCTTGTTGGTACTATACATCCTACTAATTTAAATGAGTTTGAATTTGATCAAAATGTTGATCAAAATGACTCTCCTTCTTATCAAATTGTAGGACCATCTCCTGAAAATAGTTGTAATCAGGTCCCTGAGTAGGTGCAGGTGCTCCCCCTTCTCCCTCAATATCCTTACTTGAACTCTCATTCCTCCCAAATAGAGACCAAAAAGAAGCATCTGTGAAGATGATTGGCATTTCAGTGGGAGGATTATGATTAATAATATTATACTTGGTCACTAAATATCTTAAAGCAATATTTTTCTTCCTCTTATGATGAAGAGGCTCAATTTTAAAAAGGTTATGAATATAATCAAAAATGAGTTGAGCCTCATCAATTGGTTGTCTAGTCATGATCAAATAGGTAACTATGGATAAAAGAGGATTCATATTTATGCGATCACAAACCTTAGTAATGATTAAAGTTCTTAAGACATGTTGGATGACTTTGGCATTTTGATTCAAAGTGTAGACTCTAGCCAAGTGACAAACTTGAGTTATACCTCTAAGAGTTTTGTTTATCTCAGACCAGTCATAATCAGATTTAGAGGTTAAAGTGTATGCTCTAATCCCATGAGTCCTTAAATGAAGAAAGGTTCCTAAATTTTCCTTAGTGATTTCAACCCACTATTTTTTAACAAATAAAGTTATCCTACTCTCATCCTCACTAAACCTCATATTTGCTAAGAAATATTGAAAAGTTTCTTTATGGTAAGTGTAGATCAGAGTTAAAATAAAAGAGAACTAGGTTGAGGCGAAGAGAGGCATAATAGAAAAGTGGATTTCATTTGGAATCATTAGTATTGAAGGAGTGATTTTAAAGGCTATATACTTATACAAAGAGTCCTTATTATCTTTAAATAAGAAGTTGTCATCCCCACCCCTGGATGACGATCCCTTAGTAACTCTAGAGTGGTCATTATATTGACATTATTTGATTAAACTCTGATTTGTTCTAGAGAGAGAAACTCTGATTTGTTCTAGAGAGAGAAACTGTTATTGGTTTTGATTTCTGATTTCGCTGGCTTTTTCCGATCGGATCGCATTGGAGGATGGCATTCCCGGACCGTCAGCAGCGGCTTGCCGACGATAGTCTTCCATCCGACAATCATCATAATGTTCCTCTTAAACCGGTTGATCAGAGATCTAGCAGAAATCGCGGGGGTTCTTTGGATCAAGAAGCGCTCAGGGTTTCTTCTAACTTGGTAAACATAGAAGGTTATAGGCATTCGGCATGATTAGAGCCGATTGTGGAAGGGAAAGGAAAAGGTATCGTTGTTGATCGAATTGTGGAAGATGAAGTGATACAGCGGTTTTCTTCAAAATTGGATACAGAGGCGTTATCTTCAGACGTTGATTTAAAGGTGAAGAATCGTGCTGGGTTGATTATTTCAAAAAACCAGAAACAAATTAATATGAATCTTACGGATGCTTTTGAGAAAGATGGAGATAAAGCGGATGAGGTTGTTAAATCAAATAGTGATACGGCTCATGTTAACAATTTTGCTTCGGCCTAGAAAAAGACGCAACACATCAAATTGAATTTTAATGCTAATTCTACCCAGCTGACTGAAGATGGTTTGGCGGTTAAGCTAAACAACGATAAGGAAATAAAAAATTCTTAGGTGTTGAAGAAATCGTTGGTTATCAAGGTGCTGGGACAGGACATTCCATTCTCAGTTTGTAGTCGAGAACTCAGACGGCAATGGAGTATGTATGGAAGTTTTCATCTAACGACATTGGGTCGTAACTGGATTCTGTGTTCATTTCCCAACATGGAATCCATGGAGGAAGTTTTAAGTGGGGGTCCCTGGTATATTGGGAACCATATCATCGATATGGATAGATGGTCATCTTCCTTCTCCACAGAGTCGCTAAAGGGTATTACTTCTCCAGTGTGGATTTGGTTTCCTGGATTGCCTTTGAGCTGCTGGGATGAGAAAAATATTCCCATGATTGCTTTTATGATCGGAGTTCCCATGATTCTTGATGGGAATTCATTTAAATGGGGGAAGAGAGAATATGCTAGATGCTGCGTTCGAATTGAATTGGAGAAGAAACTCCCTAAAGGAGTGTGGATTGAAGGTCTTCATGGCAGGACATTTCAACGTGTGGAATATGAAAAGCTGACATCCCTTTGTTATCAATGTGGTAAAGTTGGTCACAATAAGAATATCTGTCCTGATTCTATTTCAGTGTTGAATATGGAGAAAAGCATTCTGGATACCAAGGAGGCTATGAAATAGGGTGATGTTGTGAAGGCTGATGGAAAGAAAAACCAAGAGGAAGAATATGGCTCGTGGATCCATGTTAACTTTAAAAATAGAATATTAAAAAATGCTAGAAAGAATATTGGAGTTAATACTCAAGTTAAAAAGGTGTTTAGACCTGTTGGATATGTTAAACAGGTTAAGGCTGCTGAACATATGGATGATTCACTTAATCCAGATGGATAAAATTCCTGAAACTGTGACAAAAATTGAAGAATTCCGGGTGCAGGAAATACCTGTTGCTTTGAATAAATTCCAAATTTTGGATTGTGATTTGGAGGACGGAGAATTTGTTGAGAAGACTAATGAGGAGCTGCTGAATAAATCTAATCTTTTGGATTCTGTTGAAGTTGGTATTTCTTCAGAATTACAGGCTGCTAATACTGTACAGATTTGTGAAGTCCAGTTGGTATCAACTTCTAATTCAGGGAAAGGCAAGCTTTCAAAATAATTGAGGTCCTTGGGCCCTATGGAAACTAAGCAAAGAAAGAGAAGAGGAGACAAGGAAAACAACAAAATGGTAGGGGATATTTCCCCTATTATTGCTTAATGGCTTCTATTATTTTTTGGAATTGTAGGGGGGCTAGAAAGAGGGAGGCCTCCCTATATTTGAGAGAAGTTGTGAAAGATCATTATGGTTTTTTTGTGGGTTTGATTGAAACCAAGATTTCTTTTATTGATAGGAATGATATTAACCAAATTATTGGGAGTGAATGGGATTATTTCCATCATCCTGCGATTGGTACTTCGGATGGCATCCTAGTCATGTGGAAAAAAGAGTTTGCTTCTTTTGAAATTGTTGATCATTCCTCTCAAGTAATAGTGGGACAGTTCAACATCAATGCTTTGGGTAAATGGAACATTGCAACTGTTTATGGAGGTAAAGATGCTCAAACCCGTAGATCTCTTTGGAACAAGATTGAAGACCGTATGTGTGGTAATGAACCTTGTATCATAGGAGGGGATTTTAATTGTATCCTCTCTAAGGAGGACAAGAGGGGTGGAAAGAGGTTCCATCTTTCCAATGGGTCTAAAGTTTATGATTAATAATGACTTCCATGATATAGGATTTGTGGGTCCTAGTTATACATGGTGTAATAACAAGGAAGGGAATTCTAGAATCTGGGAGAAACTTGACAGATGTCTCTTAAATTCTATGGCTCTTCACAATATTCCTATGGCTAAGGTACATCACTTGCCTAGAGTTGCTTCGGATCATGCTCCTATATCTATCAATCCAGTGGATAATCAAAAACATAATTCGAGTCTCTTAAGATTTGAAGACACATGGAAGAGTTATCTAGCCACTTGGAATATTATTCTCAAAGCTTGGGCAAGAATGGATTTTGGATCTTGTGTTGAAATTCTTCAATGGAAGTTGAGGAGATCTATTAAAGCTCTTTATCACTGGAATAAAAATAAGTGTAGAGAACTGAATTCTTTAAGGGAAGAGTTGAATAAAGACATTCTGTTATTACAAATTGAAGAAGCTAATGAAGGAGGCTTAACGGAAGATAAGCTGAATTTGTTGAGGAATAAAGTTCATATTCTCAATGTTACTTTGAGTAGGCTGTCCACTTGGTTGAACCAAAGATCCAAAATCAGATGGAAACAAGTTGGAGATTTAAATTCTAATTTTTTTCACCAGTATGCTTCAGCGAAGAAGAACGGCAATATGATTTGGCAGATTAAAGATGATAATGGGACTGTGGTGGAAGATTTGGAACAAATTGAAATGGCTTTCTACATATTTTTTCATAAAAAATGGTCAGCAAGAATGCTTTCGGGTTGGCCTTCCTATCTGGAAAATTTGATTATTTCCAAGGAGGATGCTGATGCTCTGAACATGGATTTCACTAAAGAAGAACTGACAGAAGCTGTCTTCATGCAAGGTAACAATAAATCCCCTGGTTTAGATGGCATTACCACTTCTTTTTTCAAGTTTTATTAGAAGATTGTGGAGGAAGATATTTGGAAAGCTATTAATGACTTCTTTAAATCCGGCATTATGTATAACGAGTGGAAGAATACACTTTTAGTTCTTATCCCCAAAATTAAGAAGCCTACTTTACCTTCCAATTATAGACCTATTAGCTTGTATCAATCGACATATAAGTTTGTGGATACAATGATTTTAAATAGAATGAAGAGTTACATTACTAAATGTATTAGAGAAGAACAAGCAGCTTTTCTTAATGGTAGATCAATGTCTGATCATTGTCTACTAGCTCAAGAAGTTATCCACAAGCTTAGAACTTCCAAGAGAAGAAAAGGTTTAATGGTGGTTAAGCTTGATATGGAGCAAGCTTATGATTGTATGAATTGGGAAACCTTATCTCAAGTTTTAAACATGTTTGGGTTTCCAAGGAAGATGAATTTGCTCATTATGGAATGTGTTAGGAATGCTAGATTTTCCTTTTTTATTAATGGTAAAACATCCAATTGGATTAGTGCAGAGAATGGCTTTAGACAAGGATGCCCTTTATCGCCATATTTGTACATTTTGTGTTCTCAGATTTTTTCCTTAGCTATGGAGCAAAGAGGTCAAGGATTGGGAATTCAGATTTCACAAAGAGCTCACAAGGTTAGCCACTTGTTATTTGCTAATGATGTTTTTCTTTTCTCTCATGCTTCTAAAAATCTTGCTACCAAGATGAATAAAATTATTGTGGATTTCTGTTCATGGACTGGATTAAGGGTTAACAATGCAAAATCTCAAATATTGTTCAGTAAGGGGATGAATAGAATGGATATGTTACAGGTGAAGAAAATTCTGAAATTTAAAACTGTTGAAGAATTTCAGTATCTTGGAATCAAATTGATGTTGAGAAGACCGGTTAGAACTGATTTCAAATTTATTTTGTATTCAATGATGCTTAAATTGAATGCTTGGGGTAGTAAATGCCTTTCTTTGGCAGGGAGAATGACTCTTGTGAAGACTTCCCTCTTAAGACTTCCTAATTTCATTTCTACCCACACTTTGGTTCCAAAAATAATCCTACATGAGATTGAAAGATGCTGCAGAAATTTTATTTGGCACAAAAGGGATGGAAAAAAGAGTTTGAAATACATTGCTTGGAACAAATTGTGTAAACCAAAAGATCAAGGAGGGTTGAATTTCACTCGGCAGTGAGTAGAACTGGTCCTCTCAAGGCAAGGCTATCCTGGAGACAGCTGAATAATCAAAACTCTTTATTATATCAAGTTATAACTGCCAAATATGGTAATAGCTGGTGGCGTGGATGCAATAGTTATGGCAAATCTTTTGCTTGGAAGGTTTTGAATGAAGGTGCTGTTCACTTAAAACCTCTTTTGAAGTGGAGAGTGGTTAATGCGAAGAAAATTGATGCTCTTAAGGACATTTGGCTCTTAGATAAAAGCTTAAGTGAATGGCCAATTACAGCGAATTGTGTAAATATGGATGGGTTAAAACTCATCCATTTCATTACAGATCATGGCTTCTGAAATCTAGAAGAATTGAAGGATTTTTTTACTGAAGAAATCATTACTGTGGTTATGCAGATACCTATAGACAAGGATGCCAATGAAGATTTTTTGGAGGAGATTAGTTTTCCATCTGGGAAAACTATAATAGCCCGTGTTGTTGCAGCTTCCAGGAAGGAGAATAATAGTAATGAAGACATGGGTTTTTACAATTGGTTGAGGAAATTAAAACTATCTGTTCGTGTTGATCTTTTCTGGTGGAGGGTGAGTAAAGAAGCTATTCCTACCAATGAGTTTTTAAAATATAGGAAACTTACTGAGGATGAACGTTGTGCTAGAGGTTGTTCAGAATGTGAAAATCTGCAGCATATTACTGTTAGATGTAAAGAGTTGCAGAAACTCCTTAAACAAATCCAGAAATGGGGAGTCTTTGTTCTGATTTTTGAATCCATGAATGAATGTTTAGCTGAGCTGAAAATCCTCTATACTCTTACACCAAACATAGTTAGTCTTTACTGCAATGCGGTGTACCAAAATTGGAAGAGCAGAAATGTTGTTAAGCAAGGAAAAACAGCAACTTCCATTCCAATTCTAGCGGCTTATGTGCTTTATTCTGCAGGTAACTATCTTAATCCTGTCATTGATAGTTGGGTGCTAATCTCCCTTGGGAGTTTCAAACCTCTTGGCACCCTCCACCGCAAGACTGGATTAAGATTAATGTGGATGCATCTCTCATGACTTCTTATACGGCTAGAATTGGAGGCTGTTTCATGGATTATAAAGGAAGATTGTTGATTGCTTTTGGAGAAAAGAGAACGCATTGTGATATTGCTCATCTTGAAATGGATGCTATTATGACTCTTAGAAGACTTATCCAACCTTGGATGCTTGAAAGTAAAGGGGTAATAATTGAAGGAGATAACATCAACGTTATCAAATTCATTCAAAAATCTTTGAACAAGACCAATTGGCAAGGTTTCAATCGGAGGGAGGAGGACTTTCTTTTCTTAACCGATTTCAATAAGGTAATTCTTCATCATGTTCATAGAAATTGTAATAAGGTAGCTGATTTGTGTGCTACTTTAGCTCTTGATACAAACTTTTACTTTAATAGCTATTCCTTTGCTAACATTCCTCCTTCTCTTTATTTTTTATTGAAGAAGGAATGTGAGCCTTTACTTTAGTTTGTAATTAGCTTCTTTCATTAAATTGCAATTTGCATTTCTCAAAAAAAAAAAAAAAATAGTAACTCTAGAGCGCTCGTTAGAACTTGTCATTCCTAGGCTAGTGCCTCTAGAAGGATTCAAGAAGGGTTTTGAAGTGAATGAAAATGAATTCTATATCCCTCCTATTTAAAGAAAAAAAGACCCACCATATAGTACGAAAATGGATTCATACCTACGATCTTGGGATCGTACGGGACAAAAAATTTTTCGTATGGACAAACGATAACGTCTAAAATGAAACGAATTTTTGTAAACATATAATTTATGAGGTGTCATTTTATACAAACTTTTTGACCATACGATTCTACAGACGAACATGTGTTCTTCTAGGACAATCAGTTATTTAAGATCGTTTTAATGACAGTTAGGTTCGTCCCCCATAAGAAATGGCATGTGGATCATACGTACAAAATTTGATTTCGTACGTACGATTAGTTATAATAACTACTTCTACCCAGATAACCGTCTACACGTATACTGACGAATGTATATAGATCGAACATTATGATGACATTATGGTACTATATGTTCTATGTGTAAAAATCCAAATTTTACACATTCAACTCCAAAACAATGATTTATATGCTACGGAATTTGTACAATACAAAAAATAATTTCGTACAATATGAATGAAACACATAGAAAAAATAGAATGAAAACCAGGAAAAAACTTTTGATAATGATACATGTCTAAATAAACCAAAACACAAAATTAAAACAAAAATAAAAAACACACACAAATAAAGAAAAAAAATATTAACAAATAAAAACAGAAAACATACATAAGAAATATATCAAGTTTTCAAAAATTTCTATCTATGCATTAAGATCAATCACTCACTAACATTATTCTTAAGGTGCTAAAAGTATTAAAGACTAGTAGTTTTATAAAAATATATGTATGTTGATTTTCGGTTGAAACATGATTCAATTCAATTTCTCCTTTGGCTACATGATCCCTAATAAAATGGTATCTTATGTCTATATGTTTGATTCTAGAATGTTGAATATGATTCTTTGAATTATAAATCACATTAGTGTTATCAGAATAAATTAGAATTGTGTCTATTATAAATTCTAAATTAATCAATTTTTATTTCATCTAAAGAACATGTGCTACACAACTTCCTAAGGCAATATATTCAGCTACAGTAATAGATAGGGCTAAGGAATTCTATTTTCTACTTAACCAAGAAACTAATGAATTTCCTATAAATTAACAAGATTTAGATGTGCTCTTTCGATCAACCCAATAACCTACAAAGTCTAAATAAAAAAATCCAACAATTTCAAATGAAGAGTTATGCTTAGGATACCAAATCTCTAAGTTCTGAGTTTCCAAAGGATATATCAAAATCTTTTTTATTGCAATCAAATGTGATTCTTTTAGAACTGATTGAAATCTAATACATAAATAAACACTAAATATAATCTCTGATCTGCTAGCTGTCAAATAAAGCAAAGATCCTATAATTCTTCTAATTTTTTTATCAATAGATTTTCCCTTTGAGTCTTTATCCAACTAAACTAAAGAACTCATTGGTGTACTTACTAATTTAGCATTATCTATTTCATATTTCTTGAGGATGTCCTTAACATACTTTAACTAACTAAAAAATAATCTCTCATTAATTTGCTTAATGCTAAAACTAAGAAAATTGCTTAAATCTCTAATCAAGTTCATCTCAAATTCACTACTCATTATTTTAGAAAAATTATCACAAAGATTTTTCTATGTAGATCCAAAAATTATATCATCAATATAAATTTGAATAATGAGTATATTATCTTCTAATTTATTCAAAAAGAGAGTGATTTCCACACTTCTTTTTACAAAAGATATCTCTAATAGAAAAGTGCGTAACCTTTCACATCAAGCCCATGGCGAATGTTTCAATCCATACAATGCCTTTTTCAATTTATACATATTATTAGAGAATTTAGAACATTTAAAACTTGGAGGTTATTCCACATAAATATCCTCTTGTATCACCCCATTCAATAAAGCACTTTTAACGTCTATTTGAAATAATTTAAATCCTCTAAAACACATAAAGACTAATAAAATCGTAATTGCTTCATGTCTTGTTATAGGGGCAAAAGTCTCCTCAAAATCAATCCCTTTATTTTGATTATACCTCTTAGCCACCAATCTAGCCTTATTTATAACAACAACTCCTGAGTCATTCATTTTATTTTTAAATACCCACTTAGTTCCAACTATACTTTGATCATTTGGCCTTGCAATTAATTCCCAAACATCATTCCTTACAAACTGATTTAATTCTTTTTGCATGGACAAAATCCAAAATTCATTCAAAAGTGCTTGATTAACATTTGTGGGTTCTATCATTGAATTAAAAGCATAGTAATTGACTTCTTTACTAACTCCACGCCTAGTCCTAACACTCTCACTAGGTTCACTTAGAATCAATTCCTTTTAGGATAGTTTTTAGAAAATTTTAATTCTCTAGGCAAAGGGTTTTCTTGTTTCAAATTTTTATCCAAATTAATCTTCTCAATCCTTTGAGAGATATTTTCTATATCATCCTCTTTCAAACATGGCTCTTCCAAAATGTCAGATTTATCAAATATAATATGTGTGGTTTTCTCAACTACCAAAGTTTTTTTGTTAAATACTTTATATGATTTTCTAACACTATAGTATCCAAGAAAAATTTCTTCATCTGATTTTGGATCAATTTATTTTATAGAAGATTTTTTATTATTATGAATGAACATCTTACTTCCAAAAATATGCAAATATGACAAATTAAGTGTTCTCCCTTTAAGAAGCTCATTAGATATTAGTTTTGATCTAATATTCACTCTATTCAAAACATAACATACAGTACTAATCGCTTTAGTCCAAATATATTTAGAAAGTGAATATTCTGTCAACATGCCTCTAATGGCTTTAATTAATATTCTATTCTTTCTTTCGACTATCCCATTCTATTGAGAGGTTCTAGGTGCAAAAAAATTATGATCAATTTCATGTTCTTTACAAAAATCTTCAAAATTTTTATTTTCAAATTTACCTCTGTGATCACTTCGAATTGTTAGAATTTGACAACCTTATTTTCTCTAAATCCAAGTCAAAAAATCTCTAAATTCCTTAAGTGATTCACTTTTATGAAATAAAAATTTAACTCATATGAATTTTGAGAAATCATCAACTATCACAAATCCTTATACCTTCCCTCCTAGACTTATAGTGCTAAATGATGCAAAAAGATCCATAAGAATTATTTCTAATTATTTGTTAGTTCTAAGATCCTTAGTGGAATGATATAAGGACATCACATATTTTCCTAGTTGACTGCATCACAAAGGTGATCCTTAGTAAAGTTTAGTTTTAGTATACCTCTAACCAGTTCTTTTTGGGTAATTTTCTTAAGATTTTTCATACTAGCGTGACAAAGTCTTCTATGCCATAACCATGATTCATCAGAAATTATTTTTAAACAAAAAGTATTAAGAGTTTTAATACAATTCAAATCTATCATATAAATATTATTTACCCTAATTTCATGCAATACATTATTTTCATTTAGGCTTAATATACAGCTAGTGGGAAAAAATTTTATGCTATACCCTTTGTCACATAGATGGCTTAGCTTATATTTAATAAATTATGCTTTAAGCCTTCTACAAGTAATATATTCTCAATAAAAAAGTTATTCAAATTTTCAATTATACCTGTGCCAACCATTTTCCTACTGGTATTATCTCCCAGTGTAACCTTACCTCCATTCCTGACTTCTAGTGATATGAATTATGTAGTGTCTCCACTCATATGCTTCGAGCAAACATTATCCAAGAACCAAATGATCTCATGAGATCTTTTATGAGAGCGTACCTATAAAATAATCAAATATTATTCTTGGGAACCCAAACAAGTTTAGATTTTTCTTTTGGCAAATTAAAATTAGATGCATATATGATATGACTTATTTTATGCATCTTATATTTCCATTCTAAATAAGTTTTTCTGTAAAGTACAAATATGTTAAATATGTCTAATCATCCCACAAGTAAAATACTTAACTCTAGGAAAGGGTTTATCAATTTCTGATAATAAATCTATCTCTTCCTAGGTTTTAAAAAAATTGCCTTCAAAATTGGATTAGTAAAATCTTTAAGCGCAGGGTGTCCTATTTTTCTCGAGAGCATTCACTTTCAATTTTAAAAATGTGTTTACATATTCTAATACATTAATATCATATTTTAGATAGTGCTCTCTATTTTTCAGATTCATCCTCAAAAGATTTAAATTATTTTTCTAATTTAGTATAGGATGATTTAGAAGATCATTTTGCTTATTCAAATCATCAAATTTATCAAGTAAGCTCATGTGGTTATTGTCAATCAGTGTGTGATCTTTTCTAAGGATTTCATGCTCTTTTTGTAACTCTTACAATTCTAAGTTCAATCTAGCAAGCATTTTCTTAAGTTTTCTATATACAGTATGAATTCTTTCAGAAACTTTAAGTAATTTATCATAGGTTAAGTCACATATCTCTTCTTAACTTGACTGATCAAGATTATTAGCCATTAAGAACAAGTTGGTGACTTCTTCCTTTTCTATTTCTGACGAATTCAAAGCTGAGTCCGCTCAAAAAGCTCACTGAAACCTCTTCTTTCCCTTCCTCACATTTTCTTTTTCCTCTATCTTCTTCTTGTTAGGAGTGGCTTTAAGATTAGGGTAATCTATTTTTATATGTCCAAATTTCTTACATTCATAAAAATTCACATAATAGAAACCTTAATATTTTTGTGGAACTTACCTTTATTCCACTGCTAGCATCTCCTTTGATTCCTTTTAAGAAAACTCTTGAATTGCCTTGTCATCAAGGCAATGTCATCCTCATCCTTAGGTTGTGACTGATCACTCTCTGAGTCATCCACTTTCAATGCTATTTTTTTTCCTTTCGTTGTTCTCCTGCATCAATCTTCCTTTAGCTCACTCCTTACTTGTAAGCAATTAGTGATCCAAGAAGATTATTAATAAAATAAACATTTATGTCCTTATACTCTATAATAGCAATTATTTTAGTGTATAAGCAGTATACAAACAATAAAGAATTTTATGAATCATTTCAGCATTCATTAATTTCATACCTAATGCATGCAAAGAAGTGACTATTTGAGTAAATCTTATATATATATGTCAGAAATGAATTTATTGGATTTCATGTAAAATAATTTATAGTCATGTAACAAGATATTTAATCTAGATTATTTTACTTTATTAATCCCTTCATACGTAATACAAAGCCTATCCCAAATGTCCTTTCAACTTTTATAAATGGAAACTCGCATGTAATCTTCAGACTTAAGTTCACAAAAGAAACTATTTAAATATTTTGTATTTTGTTTTATTAAGTCACATTCTTTTACAATCCAATCAGTAAAAGGTGTTTCAACTCTATTCTCATCTATAAGTCTAGTTGGCCTAGTATACCCTTTATGAACTAAAATCCATATGCGATAGTCAAGTGATTGAAGAAATGTAGACATACATATTTTTCAAAAATCAAAAGAAATATTATCAAATTATAGAGGTCTAGTGATCGAATACCTTTTAGGTGTGTTTAAGCTTTCAAAGTAGTCATTATCATTTTTAAAAAGTAGTCCAAACTTATACTTTTAAAACAAAGCTCTAATAACACTTGTTGATTCTGTATAGGTTGTTAAGCCTAAGCAATTATTCCAAGGCTAACCAAAAAGAGGGGGGGGGGGGGGGGGGGGTGTGAATTGGTAATTTAAATAATTTCTTGGATTTTTTTAATAGAAAACTGATTTTTTGTACTTTTTGCAAAAAAAAAAATTCTCAACTATAAATACTAAAGTGCAGAAAAAAAATGCGGAAAATAAATTGACACAAACACTTATAGTGGTACGGTCAAACACGACCTACATCTACTTCCTGAAGACTCCCCTTCAAGGATTACACTATTATCAAAGTGACTCTCCTTTTGCAATCGCAGTAAGGCGGAGAAGCCTTTACAATTCCTCTCTTCCACCAATCCCCGGTGCGATAAAGAACCATCATCCTTTTACACCCTCCAAGTGTCGGCAGAGAACTATCGTTTGTTCAGACTCTCCAAGTGTTGGCAGAGAACCATCATCCTTTCACACCCTCTAAGTGTCGGCAGAGTACCATCATCCTTTCACCCCTTCTAAGTGTCGGTAGAGTATCGTCGTCCTTTCACACCCACGAAGTGTCGGTAGAGTACCATATCTTTTTCAAAGATCTTCTCTTGAGCAACTAAAAAGAAGGAAGGAAGAGTAATAACCAAAAACCAAAAGAGATTCTTAGTTTTGAGTAACATTATGATCCCTTCACACTCCACTTATAAGAATTCTCTCTCAAACACTCTCCTACAATCACTCTTTCACTTGCTCTTGAAAAATCACTAAAAAAATACTTTTCATGTTAGTTTTTAAGGACCTTTTATATGAAAGACACAAAAAATTGTCCAAAAAATTAAAATTTTCCATTTTGAGCAAGTATGACTGTATAGTATGATTGTACTTTCATATATATGAACAGTTCAAAAATTGTTGCATACAAATCTTTTGTGAATATGTATGAAATATTTTCGTACACGATAATCATCTAGTATAAACTAGGTTCGTTTTATACAAATAGTTAGAAAATTTTTCAACTTCATCAGGACGAAAAGGTTCCCCACATTTTCATACTCTAGACGTCATCTATACAACATGATATCGTACAATACGATCAGTTCAAAAAAAAAATTTAGCATTCGTCGGAACGAAAAGGGACCTTCAAACTCATACTCTGAACATCGTCTGTACGTTGAAGATATCGTATAGTATGATCAGTTCAGAAAACTTTGGGATTTATCGGAACGAAAAGAGACCCATCCATTTCATAATGTCGTCTATACGAAAAGGATATCATACAGTACGATCCATTCAGAAAAAAATTTGAATTCATAAGGATGAAGACCCGTCCAATTCGTACTCTTAACATCGTTTGTACGAAGGAACCTTCATACAGTATGATCTGTACTTAAAATAATTTTCTACCTGCAGTTCATTTGACTGCTCGTAGGGGAAGATAACTAATCAAATCGTCTCGTACAAAATTAATTCATATAGTATGATTTGTTTAAAAAATAATAATTTTATAACACTCCCTCAGTGTGTGTGCCCAGTTACTCCATTACAATTACACTCTCTCAGACTCAATAAAAAAAAAAACATACTTCAATTACAATGAATCCTAATTTAATCTGATTTGAAGTCTTCAATAATCTGGAGAATGATTTTCCTGAAATGTTAGTATACTCAAACGATAAATAATACATCCAAAATATGCTAGAAGAAATTATAATTAAAATAATAATATTCGAAATCATCAATAAATATACATGTCGCAAGAATATTTACAATCGAAAAATTAAGTTGCAACAATCTCAACAATCTCCCCCTTTTGATGATGGCAAAATAATAACTATTTGAATTAACATGTACACTCTAAATTTCTCCTTACCTCCACCTAAAAGAATAAACATGTGAATATAGAGAAATTCTAAGAAGAGCACACATGATTTTCTTTTTTAAATAAACATCTAAATTCAAAAATACATACAAACACACACAAAAACACACACACACACACACACACACACACACACACACAAAACAATATTACTACCCTTTTGACAACAACTAAAAGGGAAAAAGAAAGTTGAAATGAAAGATGTCAAATGAGAAACCATAATAATTGATCTTAAAAGAGATTGAAATATAATTGCAATAACAAAGTTAATTACATAAGACGAAAAGAAAGATTCAAAAATTTTAAATTAAAGAACAACTTAGAAATTATAATGATTTGTTGAAATAAATCATCCTAAAGTTATATGATGAAAATGATGGAAAATCTCAAAAAGAGGATGAGATCTTCCAAATGACCAAAATTTTAATTCCTTCCTAAATATCAAGAATAGAGAGATAATGATAATAACAAGAAAGGGGGAAAATTGAAAAGTTATTTTGAATCTAAGGCGTCGATTGGGATGGCTTTATCACTGCTTCTTAAAGCTCCATTCTAGTACAAAATTTAAAATTTTTATATTAGAAATCTATTTTACAAAGCAATTAGAAAGCAATCCGAAACGAAGCCTAAATCTTATTCTATATTTTGCTTTGAATATAAGAAATGAAGTTTTATAAATTGAGAATCAATAAAAATGTTAAAAAAAAAAACTATTTAATCAACATAAGGTGACATAATGAGAAGTATGAATTTTCTAATTGTATACCTTAAAATGAGAAGTAAGAAAATGGTTGTAGCATTGTAAGATTAACTATTCTTATTATTACTCAAGTAAACTACTTCAAAAAATGTTCATATTTTTATATTATCAGTTAAAAAAATAAAATTTAAAATAAGAACTTCTGATCAAAAATATTCTACGGTTCATCCAACAACGTTCACTGAAGACCTTCTGATCAAAAATATTCTCACCCTTCCAAATGGGATGAAGAGGAAAAATTAATTTTTATATTTTTTTCTCAAAGATAAGATAAAAATTTAATAAAAAAATATTAGACTATATGACTTAATCTTAGAATTAAAAATAAATTAGAGTATATTTTATAATACTAAATACTTTCAACTATATAAAGAATACATAATTATTTTATAATGTCGTACTATGCCTGTTTTATTGTTTGGCTTTCCAAAAATACTTTAATTCAAAAAATATTTGGATTAATAAGAAAATAATTTTTTTATAAAAGAGGTCAATTAAATTAATGCATGTTATCATTAAAATTTTATTTTTTGAGAAGCATAATTAATACTATGATTGAAAAATGAGCTTTTAAAAACATAAAGGAAGATCACAAACTTTTATATTTTTCAATATTATTTAGTAGAAACTAGACAATGCAAAAATGCATTAATGGTTTCGTTTGAGGCAGTATATATATATATATATTTATAATCGGCCATTATTTTCAAAAATACTTTTAAAAATAACTTTTTAAATATGAAAATCTGAAATAGCTGTGAAAAAGCTATTTTTAAAGATCTTATTATTTTTACTAACTATCTCTCTTACCACAAAAGCAGCTAAAGTTATTCCAGAACAAATCCAAATATAAAATTTCCTAAAAAGCAATGAGAAAGAAACAGTAAAATGAAATTATGATTACAATTTGAAAAAGTAAAATATGAAAAAAGTTATCCCAAACCAATCCTATATGTAAAGAAATAATTTTATATATAAAGAAAACACAATATGAAAATAAGAAAAGTTCAATTCAGTTGAATTCCACTAAATTGATATTTCCAATAAAACAGATTCTATTTAAACCACAACTTCATTTTCAAACCGTAATAGAATTTAAGCATAAGTTCACTGCCACCAACCTATATTGATATTGATTTGAACCTCTAAGGCAAAGAAATAAACATAAAAATATCAAATAGCTTAAATTCTTACCACAATATAAAAGCTATATTAAAAAATTGGACCAAGTCCACAACTCCGAAATGAAGAAACTCACAACAAAAAAACATATTTTACTTTATTTTAAGCTCAGTACTAATATATAGACAAGTTAAAAGAAAGATGACAGCCAATACCTTCAATAATATATATATATATATATATATATATTAATTAGGAGCACATCAAATTGTGGGCGACAACTACAAAAGAAAGCTAATTTATTTCCTTTCTCCCTCCCATTCCGTACACTTTAAGTCATAATCTGTTACAAGGATTTTACTACATAATTAATATTTGCTCATTCATAGGCTTATTTAAAGCTGCCTGCTCTCAGATTAGTCTCATCTAATTATTTCTCTAACCCATTGTCTAATAGCACCAATAGAATGAAGATCTACTTCGTCAAAGGGCTGAAAATTGTTGGAAGGAAGGTTGCATTGAGAGGGATAGAAGAGGAGACGAAGGCCTCCTTGATTGGAAGGGAGGTGGAGGTCCCCAAAGGGTGTTTGGCTGTCTACGTAGGGGATGCAATGAGAAGGTTTGTGATTCCAACAGCTTATCTTTGCTTGCCAGAGTTTAGGGAGATATTGGACAAGATGGAGAAGGAATTTGGTTTCAATCAAAAGGGGGGGCTGAAGATACCATGTGATGAGGAGGATTTTGAAGTGATGATTAGTTTTTTGGATCAGGTTGAAAGGAGAAAGAGGAAGATAAAAATGAAGACACTGCAGGGGAAACACTATTTTGCGATCTCACATGCCTCATAAAAATGGTTGCAAAGCTTTGTTTGCAACCAGGCAGCTTGTCAGATAGCTAAAATGAATATGGAAGTGATTGAGGTTTTGTTTGCAACAGCTTTTTTTCTGCTTTATAAAGCAACTTGTTATAATAAAATATTTTTGTTCAAAATTTTTTGGCACTAGGAAGCTGCTTTAAAAAACAATATGAAAGTTTTCCCAAACGACAAATGAAGCCTAAGAATTGTAAGTTTTTGAGTCTGCATTATTGGATTCAATTAGTGATTTATGATAATTAGTTATTGTTACATAATGGATTCAAGCAGATTTTATAGGCTTGCTCAATAATCAATTGTTTTATATTGAAAAAATATATATTTTTTATATTGAAGGCTTATTGATAAAAAATATTGTTAATATGTTTCTTCTTGATTTTTTGGATAGTTACACTTTATATATATATATATTCATTAGATCTTTTATATATAATTTTTTTGGTAAAACTCAAATACCCATAACTTTTATTCAAATTGAGATCTTCTAAAGACTCACCTTTTTTAGAACAGAGCTTTGTGAGCATGCTTGTAGAAGTTTTCTTCTATTGAACTTGATCAATTATCAGAATGGGAAAAAGCCTATCAAGAAGGATGAATTAAGTTTCCAATGATCACATTGAACATATTTCGTAGTTCTTTCAAATCAAAAGTGGCATAGATGTAGGAGAAAATATATTCACAATGGAAGAGTTTTTAAATATTTAACATAATCGAAATGATTATATTTAGTAATATTAGTAAATAATGCTTTAATTAATCAATATATGACATCACATAGGTTAACTAAGATGTTGATTAAATGAAAAAGCAATTTAGTTAGTTGCACGACTTGTGAGCACAATTAATATTAGGGGTGTAAACGAGTCTAGTTGTGCTTGAGTCATTCCTGGCTTAAGCTTAAACTTGATTAATTAATTAAGATTGAGCTCGAGCTCAAATTTTATTCTACGAGTTTGAGGTGGCTCATTTACTATGAAAGAGAGAAAATGATTATGATTTAAATAATCATTATAATAAAATGATAAAAAGAATGAGAAATTAAAAGAATAATAAAGAATAAATTAATACAAGAAAGTAACTTATAAATTTAAAACATTTTTAATAATTTTGTACTTAAAATCATTAATGCTAATATATTTTAAAAGTATTTTATATTAATATTGTTTTAAATTAGATTTCTCGCGAGCTAACGAATCGAGTTAGAGCTGCCTCAAGCATGGTTTAATAATAACACATCAAGCTTAACTCACGAGCCATTTATCTTGTCGATCCCAAGCCGGCTTACAAGTTGACTTGACTCATTTACACCCCTAATAAAAATATATCAATTTGACTAAACAAGGTTGGACAATCAATTCACTAAACACTAAAGTTGAAAATAAGGTAATGCCCAAAGGATCTACATAAGATAGAATAAAGATAATGCTAATGTTACAAATCTAGATCTTGATCTTGTGATTTTGATGATAATAAATATTATTGGGTTGTCTTTATGTTATCACTTGTTATTATCATTATTGGATTTGCACTAACATTTTTGGTCTATCGTACACCGCACAAAGTGATCAACTCAAGACTAGGTTGAATAGGTTTAAGGTTCTTTAATAGTCTGTAATTTTACTTTTATTTAATTCTACTTTTCTTTAGTCAAAATCTTGGATTTGGTGGATGCTAAACATGGATACCGTGCACACACAAACAAGGGAGTGAGAAAATTAAAAGGTTAGTTTTTTTTTTTGAATTAATCGTACTGTATGAACCACTATTCAAAAAATCATTATAACATCTTTTTTGCATAATTATTATTTTTGTACTAATCATGTTGTATGATCCATATTGTATAGAATGATCAGTAGAAATCAAGATCTCAGCCGTCAATCATGATTTTAGTAATATTTTAAAATTCAAAATTTATAGTAATCATACCTCGTGATACTCATCGCATTGTACAATATAATTTAATCTTGCCTAATCTAATCCTGTAATTAGGGGTCAAATTTGGATTAAATAATCCAGTTAGATCATGCGGTATGATTAGACCAATCGTACCATACGACCCGATCATTGCATGGGATGAAAATTAATCGCCAATGAATAAATGAGATGGGTAATCCAATTTGATTGAGCTAATTGTACAGGACTATGTCATATATTGTATTGGACAATCATCTCAAATACTTGAATTGATACTACATCATATTGTTCTTCGTACAATACCAACATGGCTATTTTAACTAATCATACAGTACAGTTTGTGATTGTACAGTATGATCAGTGTTGAGAAAATTGAGTTATTAGGATTTATGTGGAGCCTTGAATTTAAGCTCTCTTATTAGACTTGTTCCAAATCTTTTGATTGTTGGGTTTTTTAGAGGGAGAAATTTGAGAGAGGTCTTGGAGAGCATTAAGAATTAGAAAGGAGAGACTATATGTGATTGAGGGTGAGGGGATTCCACACAGTTACTTCGAGCAAGCTTCTACCGTATTTCCTCCAATTGTTATACTTGATTTCTTTGGTTGCTCTAGGAAGAAGAACTTCAGCCGGAAGATCACCGAGGTTCTATGTCTTCTCCAGGAGGGTGACAAAGGATTATAATGTTCTCTGCCTTCACCAGGAATGTGAAAAAGGATTGTAAGGCTCTTCATTAGAAAGGAGGGAGAAAAAAGAGGCAAGATTCTCTACCACACCATGCTGGTGAAAAGATTGTAAAGGCTTCTCTGACTAGCTATAAGGAAAAAGGAGGGGCACTAAAGTTTTAGTATAATACCCGGAGAGGAGGACTCTGGGGAGTGGAAGTAGGTCATTGCTTGACAAAATTACTATAAAATTCTAGTGTATTCCTTCTGATTTTTAATTTCTGTATTTTACTTTTCTGTAATTTATTTTTTCTAAAAATTGCATGTTGAAAAAATCTATGTTTTTTGTTATATTGATTTGACTAACACGTCAACATTATTGTTATATTTTTATTTCTTTAATTTTATTCCCCATTAGATGATAAAATTGTTTGTTTTGAGTTATTGAAAATTCTAAAAAAAATTATTTTGTAATAAAGAAATTTTTAAAACAACTAATTCACCCCTCCTCTTGGTGTGCCTTGGGATAGTTCAAGGAGGCATAACGTCCTCCATCAAACTTTTAACTGGTATTAGAGATGATCTCACCGAGAAAATCTTTAGAAAAATTATCCATGGCACATTTTGGCAATAAAATACTATGGAGGGTTATTTTATTAGCCGTCCACCTTTTTTTGATAACATCCCCTTTGATTTCTACAAAATACACAAGTCAACATTTTTACAATTTATTAATTATCTCATGTGGTATTTAATTCAAGATGGTTATTCTACACCATTTTATTTAGTTAATGTACTTAATGTAGAAACACCCTTTAATGAGTTGAGTAATAAGGATATATATCTTGTTCAATTAAATAGAAAGTACTTGAATTATTTTTTCTATGCATTAGAATCTGAAGGTTACATGAGAGTGTCCATATGATATATGATAGACTATGCATCACATATAAGTGTACTAGTGAGATAAAAATCTATGTTTAATATTTTATTGCATGACTATGAACTATTTCTCATGAAACTTAATGAGATAATTTCTAAAATTTACACTAGATTCACTCAGAATGTGACATCTATGCATGTTATAGGTAGAGAACTACCCAATTCTAAAAAGGTTAATAAAATCTTACATTGTCTTTCTAGTGCTTAAGATGTAAAGGTTACTATAATATATGATTTTATATTCTATTGATAACTTACTTGACTCACTCATCACCTATAAGAATGATGTTAGTCAATGATTATTGATATAGGTGACAACAAAAAGGAGAAATCTATAACTTTAAAATCTAATAGCTTGGACAATGACAGTTTTGTAGCTGAGGAGAACGGCGACATTGCATTGATGACTTGAAAGTTTAAAAGCTTTTTGAAAGAAGTGGAAGCATCTTCAGCAATGGAGCAAAATTAAAAGTAGTAAAAAATTTAAAGCTTTATCTAACACAATCTATTTGATTACAGGAAGCTAGGGCATCTGAGATCTGATTTCCCCGACCTAAAAATTTACCCGAGTAAGGAGAAGGATGATGAAAAGTCAAACTTTAGGAAAGAAAATAATAGGACACATAAGGCTTTTTAGGCTAACTCTACATCAAAATCATTATAATAAGTAGTAGAGGAGGTAACTAATATGTGGAGAGAGAGAACGCGTCCGAGTTTTTAGAGAGAGAAACAGAATTTCGAATACCCGTTTAGCGATAACGGTCGAAAAATTGATGAAGGCGGACGATCGCCGGCACATCGCTGGTGATTATCCCAAAGATGATCGCGGTGCTTCTTCTGAGGATATGTTGCCATCGAAAGTGGCGAATAACCTCTGGCAGGGTTAGAATGTAGAATTGGATATCTCAGAGCAATCTATTTTGTCAAAATCTCCACTGGTCAAGGAGAATGGAGATGGAATGGCGCTCTTAAATTCTATACAAATTGGTAATATTCCTTTGATGAAACGTCAAGGAGTATTGGTGATTAAAGAATTTTCATAATCATCACCGATGTTGGTTAAGCATGTGGAAGGTAAAGTTAAGGATGTTGTTGACTTGGTGAATATGGTTACTCCTAAAAGTATGAAACCATCTGTAATTCCATCTGATAATGCTGCTTCTACATCTGGAATGAAGATTTTTGTTAATCGGTTTGTGAATTCGAATGCAATCCCTGGACTCTGTCGCAGCGTAATAAATGAAGATTCACAAATTTTGGTTAACAACAATGTTCACTCTGTTTTGAAAAAAATCAAATATATCGGATGGAGTTAAGATGTCTGATGATTTGCTTAAATTGGTTGATTCTGGTTCAATGAATCCATGGAGAATAAAACCATACATTAAACTGGATTTCGAAGAAGATGAGGCGCTCTTATCGAATGATGGAAAGGCAGTGAAGCTCGATGTGGAATTGGAGAAGTTGAATTCTAAGAAGTTGTCTAAATCCTTGGTTATCAAGGTTTTCAGGAAGGATTTATCGTCCCATATGGTAGCATGGGAGCTAAGGAAACAATGGAGACAGTTTGGCCAATTCCATTTTACTACTCTAGGAAGAGGTTGGTTTCTTTGCTCATTCTCATCAGAAGAAATGGTGGAAGCTATTCACTCTGGAGGACCGTGGTATGTAAATGAACACATAGTAGGAATGGAAAAGTGGTCTCCCGAATTCAATTCTTCTTCAACAAATAGACTTTCTTCTCCAATTTGGATTAGAATGCCACACCTTCCTTTACAATGTTGGGATGAGAAAAATATTGCTTGTATTGCTTCAAGAATTGAAAAACCAATTATGATAGATGGAAATATGTTTCATTGGGTAAGAAGAGAATTTGCTAGAGTATGTGTGAGAATCCAACTTGGTCAACCTCTTCCTTTAGGGGTATGGGTTGATAGCATGAGTGGAAGGTTCTTTCAACAAGTGGAGTATGAAAAGATATCAAACTTTTGTTTTGTTTGTGGGAAGATAGGACACGTGGAGAAGGAATGTGTGCCTTTGAAAGAAGTCCACAAGGATGTGGAGGCTACTCATGAAGCTGCTGAAGTTAAAGATATGGGAAGGGAACATATAATTTCCAAAGAACCTGCTTATGGTCCTTGGATTTTGGTTAACAACAAGAAGAAGAGGATTTCTACTCTGAGAAATAAGTGGATTAATCCAAATTATACCAGATTGTCAAAAAACCTGTTGTTCCAGTGGTAGTAGTTGATAAAAATCGGTCTGTGATAGAAGCTGATACTGGTAAAGAATTGATTCAGGATTTACCAAAAAAATTACTCTTTGCTACTCATCAGCTAGAAGAAGGGGAGATTAACAATTCAGATTTTTCTCAGGATTTCAACATAAAGGGGAAGGGTTTCTTGTGAACTCAGGTAAATCCTAAGGGATTATCTACGAACTCAAGTATTCCCTATCAGGATACAAATGGCAAGAATCAGGAAGTTGTAAGGAAGCTGTTGGTAATTCATAATCCTTCTGTAGTTGTAGAAAATAGTTATTCTGCAGCTGAAGCTATTTCTATTCAGAAGAAGGAATACTCTTTTGATTTCATAACAGAAAATATGAATACTGATAAAGTTTCTGTTGATCTTAATAGCAAGAACAAGTTTTCTATTCTTCAAACTGTTTCTAAGGAAGATAAGACTGATCCTTTTAAGGATAATCCTTTCACTGAAAGTGAAGAAAATGTCCTGGAGGCAAATGGAATATTTGAGTGAAAGGACTTGGTGGAGAAGTTTGTTTATGGTGAAGTGAAGTTCAAGCTGCAAAAAGAATTAAAATCATTGGGAAATAATTCTTTGAAATCTAAAACAAGAAAGGGCGAATCTAAAAGTATTTGTGGTGGGTCTAATCCCACTTCAAAGAAGAAATGAGTTCCCTTATATTTTGGAATTGTAGGGGGGCTAGGAAGGTGGTGGCCTCCAGGTACTTGAAAGAAATAGTGAAAGATACTAATGCATTGTTTGTGGGTTTAATGGAAACTAAAGTTTCTTCTATGGACCCTATTGAAGTTAGTAAATTTATTGGTGATATGTGGGATTCCTTTCTATATCTGGCAGTTGGATTATCAGGCGGTATAATGGTTTGTTGGAGGCAAGACTTGGCAACATTTGAAGTGATAGAAGCTAATGAACAGGTAGTGGTGGGAAGACTTAAAATCAAAAACCATCAAACATGGATGATAGCCACGGTTTATGGAAATAGGGAGAACAGATAAAGAAGGCTTCTTTGGAGTAATCTGGAAAATCTTTATGATGACAACTTTCCATGGATTATAGGGGGAGATTTCAATTACATAATTTCCCAAAGTGATAAGAGAGGGGGAAGGAAGTTTGTACACTCTCAAGGTTCACAAGATATGGTTTCTTTTATGAGTAGAAGAGATCTTCATGAAGTTGGCTACTTGGGTCCTAAATATACTTGGTGCAATAATAAAAATGGAGGAGGAAGGATTTTGGAAAGGATAGACCGATGCCTTCTTAATTGTACTGCTCTAAATCTTATCCAGACGACAGTGGTTAAGCATCTAGCTAGGATAGCATCGGATCATTGTCCTATTTCTATTAATGTCTTGGTTATCAAGATAACAAAAAGAAGGAATTTTATGTTTGAAGACACTTGGTTAACTTATAAAGCTTCGCATTTAGTGGTTCTAGCCTCCTGGAAAAAACATACAAAAGGTTCAGTTAAAGAGATTTTAAATACTAGATTCAAAAGGACTTTAAGAGCCTTATTCTTTTGGAGTAGGGAAAAGCATAAAAATCTGTTAGAAATCAAAGAGAAGCTGAAAAAAGAAATACTGGATTTACAAGAGGAAGAAATCAATTTGGGAGGTTTATTAGAGCTGAAACTTTGCTGTTTAAGAACAAAAATTGCAGAATTTAACAACACATTGGGCAGGCTTAGCATGTGGTGGAAGCAAAGGGCTAAAATTCAATGGTTAAGAGATGGAGACTCTAATTCCAAATTCTTCCATGCTTATGCATCAGCAAGGAGAAATGATAACAGGATAAATTGTGTGAAAAAAGAAGAAGGATTCATTTGTGAAGACAAGCAAAGCATTGAAGAGGTATTTATCAAATTCTTTAGCTGCAAATGGAAGGCTAGGAATTGCATTTTAAATGGATGGCCGACTTCTTAAAAAAAAACTGGATGAGGAGGATTGTAAAATTCTTTGTAAAAACTTTACCTTGACAGAGTTGGAGGATATTATTACAAACTTGGGATCCAATATTTCACCAGGTATTGATGGCATCACATATTCTTTTATAAAATCCTATTGGCCAATCATTAAACAAGATGTTTGGGCTGCTATTAAGGATTTCTTTATTTCGGGTTCTCTTTGTCCTGGTTGGAAAGAAACCAACATGGTATTAATTCCCAAGGTAGATTCTCCTATGTCTCCTACTAATTATCGTCCTATTAGCTTGTGTAATGCTATCTATAAAATAGTGGCCAAAATGATCTTAAATAGAATGAGTTTCTTATTCCCTAAAATCATTTCAGTAGAACAAAATGCTTTTATCAAGGGAAGGTCTATGTCAGACCAAATTCTTCTAGCTCAAGAATTGTTTAACAAATTTAGACATTCTAAAGCTAAGAAAGGTTTGGTAGCTATCAAAGTTGATATGGAACAGGCATATGACAGTATGTGTTGGTCTACTTTGGAAAAAGTGATGGTTTGGTTTGGGTTTCCTAAGCTCTTTTCTAAATTAATTTTAGAATGTGTAGTTAGTCCAAAATTTTCCATTTTGATTAATGGTGAAAGTTCGAAATGGATAGAGGCCGAATGTGGATTTAGACAAGGATGCCCTTTGTCTCATTTCCTTTTTATCATGTGTTCTCAATTATTGACGGAAGAATTTGGAAATATTGGAAAGAGGATTGGTATTAAAATCAATCCTAATGGCCCTATTATCTCTCACTTAATGTATGCGGATGACATTATGATTTTCTCTAGAGCTAATAAGAAATGTACGAAGAAAGTGGATAAAATCTTGAAGAACTATTGTAGTTGGACAGGGCAGAAGATCAACTTGCTTAAATATGTAGTTTTATTCAGTAAAACAGTGAAGAAAAGAGAATGCAGATCCCTTCTCAAGGTGATTAACATAAATATGGTGAAATAAATGGATTATTTGGGAGTTAAGATTGCTATTAGAAGATTGAACAAATCAGATTTCAGCAAAATCATTGTGAAAACAGCGGCTAAGATGAACATTTGGGGTTCAAATTTCATTTCTCTTGCAGGTAAAGTTTCTTTGATCAATGTTTTAGTTGTTTCTTTACCAACTTATCTATCTAGCCATTCTTTGATCCCTTTGGGGGTATTATATGAAGTGGAGAAGATGTGTAGAGATTTTCTTTGGAATAAAAGAGATGGAAGTTATGGTATGCATTATGTTTCTTTCTTTGATCAATGCTTTAGTTGTTTCTTTACCAACTTATCTATCTAGCCATTCTTTGATCCCTTTGGGGGTATTATATGAAGTGGAGAAGATGTGTAGAGATTTTCTATGGAATAAAAGAGATGGAAGTTATGGTATGCATTATGTTTCTTGGAGCTCTTTGTGTAAACCAAAAAATAAAGGAGGCTATGGTTTACAATCTTTGGTAGAGAAGTTGGGACCTTTGAGGTATAAACATGCATTCAATTTTATTATAAAACCCAATACTCTTCTCAATAAAGTTTTAAGAGCCAAGAATGGAAATGTTTTATGGAATGGTGCTAATAGCAGTGGTTGCTCTTCAACTTGGAAAATCATCCAGAATGGTGCTGAATTTTACTTCCTGAAATGAGATGGTCGATTTCTAAGGGAGAGTATGTTGATACTTTAAAAGATATATAGAATCTGGATAGAACAATAGACAAATGGCCTACTTTTGTAACAATTATAGATCCTGAATTTAGTCAGGTCTCGGATTTTATTACTGGAGGAAGGTGGGATCTTGAGAAACTGAAGCCCTATTTTGGAGAAATCCTTATTGATTTGATCATCTCAATTCCAATTCACTCAGATCAAATTGAAGACAAGCTGGAGTGTATTAAGAAGTTAACTGGTAAATCTATAGCTGCTATTGTTTATGAGAAAAATTTTGAAGACATCAGTGAAGATGAAAATTTTAAGTGGAGAAAAAAATTGAAGCTAAAACCCAAGATTGAAATGTTTTGGTGGAGATTAAGCAAGAATGGCATTCCAACATTTGCATATTTACTATATAGAAGGCTTGCTGATCATGGAGTTTGTTCGAGAGGCTACTTGGAGATGGAAGATACAGAGCATGTGACGTCTAGATGTTTTTTTATCAAAAGGGTATTAAAATTGCTTGCTGATTGGCATTTTAATATACCAGAATTTGATTCCTTAGCGAATTGTTATTAGATTTTATTTAAATTGGCTTCTTCTAATCCTTTTCTATGAAATCTTCTTTATGTGATCTTCTACTGCTGGAATAGTAGAAATAAACTAGTTCATGGAGGTGTAGACGACAACTGTTCTACCATTGCTTCAAGATCTATTATTCAGACTGTTTCATCATTTGATTCTTGTTTAATCTGGGAAAACTAGGATGCTAATCAGCTATTTAAGCTGTCTCAATCATCTTGGCATCCTCCTCCTCCGGGTTGGATCAAGGTAAATATTGATGCTTCAATTTTTCATAAAAATAGTGCCGGCATTGGAGGAATATTCAAGGACTGCAAAGGCCATGGAATTGCTGCTTTTGGAATTCATTGTCTCCAATGGGATTGTTCACAAATGGAGCTATTAGCTATTCTTGCTTTCAGAGATTATATCCAAGATTGGATGCTTGAAGTTAAAGGTATTGTGATTGAGGGTGACAATTCTAATGTCAACAAGGTCTTTCAAAATGCCTTTAAAAGCCGATGATGGATGAAGATTTTCTAAAGCCGAAGGATTTAGATTTTCTTCTTAATTTTAAGCATTTCTACTTTTCTTTTGCTAATAGAAATTGTAATAAGTTAGCTCATTTTTGTGCTAACTATGCCCATTTTTCATCCTTCTTTTGGGATGATTTTTCTAGGGATAAAGTTCCTCTTTCTTTTTTAGATTTATTGAAGGATGAATCTTCTTGTAAGTAATTGGTAGGTAATAAAAATCATTGCTATTTGCACTTTTCAAAAAAAAAAACTAATATGTGTCTTATACCTAATAACCGTCTCTATTTGTCTGATCAAGATGAGCTATGTCAGTTATCCTATGAAGAATTATTTATTATTTCTGAAAAGATTCATGATTCATATAAGAAGTTAAAGAAATTGTATGCTACTTTGAACTCTAATTTTTCTACTTTACAAAAGGAGCAAGATAGTCTTAGGATTGAACATTCTATATTAGATAAAGAGTACATATCTTTACTCAATGAGTTTAATACATTAAATAAGAAGCATGTTGACTTAACTAATGCATATGAATCATTGAAGTCAGATCATATCAAGATAAATAATGTATTTGATAGATTAAATATAGTTACAGATGATCTAGAATCAAGTATTCATGGAATTTTATTAAAACTAGCACTTGAGAAAAGTACAACTACTGCTTTAGATATAATGTTAAAAGACTGCAACAAGATACTCACAAGCCTATGCATACACAATAATAGCTTAGAATATAGCATCTATTGCATATCCCTAGGAAGAGGCATAACCCCAAAGATAGACTAGTAAATCTATTACATGGGGTAAGGTGTTATTCTTTTTTCATGTTAGGTCACATAGCCTGCACTTGCACAATATACCATATAACTCATTTAGTGTGGAGGCCTAAATTGCTTGCATCACAGAAAACATGCATGCTAGCCATTCATCAAAGCATAAGGTCGAACCCAAACTCACTTGGGTTCTCAAATCTAACCAGTGATTGACATTATAGAGGTGCTCAATTAAAAGGCCTAATGAGAGCATGTAGTACCTAGATAGTGTACGATCATGACATATGACCAGCAATATGAAGTAATTCATCTTATTGGAGGATAGGACAGGAGGCAAAGTTACACTCGGAGATAATACCACCAGGAAAGTGGTAGGTTTAGGTATGATTAGAAATTCTAAAATTTTATTATTGAAAATATTTAACTACTAGAAGTTTTGAAATATAACATGCTTAGTATCGATCAATTATCTGACAAATGATTTGATATTAGATTTTTATTTACTAAATGTTTAATTAGTTTAAATGGAAATGTTATTTTGGAAGGTAAAAGAATTAATAATATTTACATGTTTGACTTGAATTATGTTGAATATTCTAGTTTTGTATGTTTGAAATTTATTGTTGATGAATCTTGTCTATGACATAAGAGACTACGCTATACAAGCATGATAACACTTAAAAAGGTAACCCAAAAGGACCTAGCTAGAGGCATACCCAAATTAGAATTCTCTAAGGATTGCCTTTATAATGCATGCCAACTAGGAAAATAAATCAAATCTTCATTTCATGCAATCAACGACATCACAACCAATAGACATTTATAAATCCTTCACATGGATTTGTTTGGACCGATTAACACTACCAACTTAGGTAGAAAAATATATGGATATATGATTATTGATGATTACTCTAGATTTACCTAGGTTATATTTTTAAGACATAAGAATGAATCATTTAAATAATTTAGGGCATTCTCTACATGGATTTGGAAGAAATTGTATTGTAAAATTACAACTATTTTTAGTGATCATGATTGAGAATTTGAAAATGATAGGTTTAAATCATTCTATAAGGAGCTAGGAATAGAAGAAAATTTTTATCTCCTAGAACCTCTCAGTAGAATGGGATAGCTGAAAGAAAGAATAGAACACTAGTAGAAGCTGCTAGAGTCAGGCTAGCTCTATATTCACTTCCTAGACATTTTTTGGTAGAATAGTAAATATTACTTGCTATATTATTAATAGGGTTAATGTCAGATCCAAACTCAATAAAATACCCTATTAAATTCTTAAAGGTAGGACACCCATTCTTTCCCACCTTTATTTTTTGGTTGTATGGTATTTATTCTAATAAATAGAAATTCTCCCATAGGAAAATTTGACCCTAAATTTGATGATGGAGTCTTCCTAGGATATTCATATATAGGTAAAGCTTATAGAGATTTTAATAGGAGAACCTTAGTGGTAGAGGAGACCACCCATATATTATTTAATGAAACTGTCAAATCTGTGAGCCTATTATAGATATAAAAGAAGAGTTAGAAGTAACCCATTAAATAGAGCCTATTAACTTAAAACATAGGGTAGAGCCTTAGGACTTTTTTACATTAGATTGAAGATATTTATCTAGTCATCCTAAGGAGCTTATCTTAGGAAATCCATCTAGAACAGTTAGAGCTAGGCATAAACATAGAAAGGAGATTACACTTTCTTTTTTCATCTCTATGGTAGCTAGAACCCTTAAACATAGATCAAGCATTATCTAATGAGTTATTAATCCTAGCTATGCAAGAAGAATTGAATTAATTTGTTAAGAATGACATTTGGGAGTTGGTTAGAAGAACTAAGGATAGGAGTACAATCAAAACCAAGTGTGACTTTAAGAATAAGATAAATGACTCTGGTATAGTGATTAGGAATATGGAAAGGTTTGTAGCTAAGGGGTTGTTGACCTCATATTTCTATAAGGTCACTAAGATTTATCTAGAACCCTAGGATCTATTTAGACCCTAGGATCAATCCAATTCTTGAGCCTATATAGACCCTAGGACTCTTTAAGATTTTAGACCCTAGAATTCCTCCAAATTCTAGGACCAATTTAGACTTGAGATCAACCTAATCCTCAAACCAATCTAGATTCTAGAGTTTTCTAAGCTTCATATTAATCCATCTTCTTATCAAACTGTAGCCCTATCTAGTCATATACAATCATTTAAATGATTGTCATTGATTTATATAATCCAAATTCAAGCATTCAAATTTAAATCCTAGTTCAAACCCAAAAATCTGGACCAAAATCCAAGGTTCAAAGACTTAGGTCTTGAAATCCTTTTCTAATAATTTTTCAAACACTTCAAAACCAAGTCAAATAACCCCCAATTCTCTAAACCCTAAAACTAATTTTTTTTCCAAAGACTACAAAACCTTCAAATATTTACGGCCTATGCCATTATACCTATCACCTAGTAGAATTAAACCTTAGAGCCTCCTCCAATCCATTTTATCTCATTTAGACCCTTGATTATGACTTTTTAAACATTAATATGCATTTTGGTGGACTCACTTTAACCCCCAGTTGACCAGGGGTAAAAAGGACTAAAATGCCCTTAAAGGGCAATATTAGAATTTTCTCTAAACTCCAACATAACATTTTCAAATAAAATCCTAGGAACACTTCCAATATATTCTTATCATCATTATGAGTGTATAGGACTCAAACCTAGACCCTGGTCAAGCCTTGTTGAGCAGGTCAAGCCTTGTTGACCAGGTCAACCAAAAATACCCTTAAGGGTGTAAATAGTCGTTTTGAACCAAATGAACTAATCTTTGGATGAGAAAATTTCCATTCAATTTCAAATATCAAACAAAACCTTTTAGACCCAAACACTAACCCTGGGATAACTTGGTTGACTAAGTCAACCTAGATTGATATAATAGGCCCTTAGGGGTCCAAACAATCAATTTTACTGAATTGAACTCCTTAGATGTTGGGACCACCTCCCACAAACTCAAAGTATTATTTTAAACTTATTAAGCCTAGACCTAGCTCCTAGGTCAACCTAGTTGAGCAAGTCAATTTAGGTTCACCCAAATACCCTTTAATAGGCCCGATAAGTCATTTTGACCCAAATGACATTTCTAGTGCAAAAAACTACCTTTACTAGACTTTAAATATCAAATTATAGCTCTCAAGCCCAAACCCTAACCCTAGGTTGACCAAATCAACCCTTAAGCGTTCTTATTTTGAATCAAGCTTCAAATTAATTCAAAACTTTGTCAAACTCCTTTGGTCACATCCCTTAATGATTTGAACTTAACTTGATTCTTGATCTAGTCAATAGTTAAGAAAGTCAACTAAGACCCAAGTTTAATAAAATTTGACCCATATGGGTCAAATAAAATCGCACCATTAAAACTATATCCTTAAGTCTTCAATTTTGTTCCAATATATTTTTCCAATATATTTGAACGTGCCATGAATTAAGTCAAGGTTGATTGGACCAAGCCAAACTATTTTGACTTGGTCAAATCTCTCTCTCTCTCTCTCTCTCTCTCTCTCTCTCTCTCTCTCTCTCTCTCTCTCTCTCTCTCTCTCTCTCTCTCTCTCTCTCTCTCTCTCTCTATATATATATATATATTTAAACATTGAACCTAAGGCTTGATACCCCTTCCAAACCAGCTCAACACTTTCCCCTATGCCACCTTAGTTTCCACATGGCATAGGGACTAGTTAAGCAGTCAAACCCAGACTAGAGAGTGGTTGGTCAACAAACCTTTAAAGGGTCAAATCCATTATCTTAAGCTAATCCACTCAAAATCAAATCACTCCAGCAACTTAAGACAGCTTACCCGGCCACCTAGATGCCACCTCAGTAGTCTAAGTAGCTTTGGACATGTCAAAGAGTCAAACTAACTCTTTCAAGTTGTTAAAAATGGTCAAATGACCTCTTAAGATAATTCTTTCCATCTCTAAGAGATTCCAGCATACCTAATCATCTTCTGGAATGTTCTTAAACTCCATATAATCCTTGGAATAAACCTAAAGTAGCCTTAGTGGGCCCAAATGGCTAGAAGATGATTAAGGGCCTTTCCACCTAGGATGTCCTTCCCTTGTCCTAGGATCTTGCTCCTACCAACCCCTTGGACAGATGGCATCCCTCTAAAGTCCATACAAATGAATCCGAGCGACCCATTTTATATGGGGGAATTTGAGCTCTCATTTTAACCTAGCCACCAATTTATTTGAGCTCCAAACTCCTCCCTCGTCAGTTCCAGATCAAATAACATCGTCAAGACCAGTCGGCTATGATCCTCTAGCATACCAAAGCTTTATCTATTCAATGTAGAGCTTATCCAGCCTCATTTTTAATTAGGAAGTGATACAAGGACAATCTACAAGCTCAACCGAATCATTTTCTCGTAAATCCAATGGTGAAATACCATTAAAACTCATACTTTAGGTCACTTTACTTAGGTTTAATTATCTTTATGGTAAGTGATTTTCAAGCCATTAAATGCATACCCCATAATTTCAATTCATGTCTAGAGTTTAGGTTTAAAATTTTAAGGAAAATGATCGATCTGATCAAAAGAACAAGGCAAAAAACCTATTCTAGGGTTCTTGGCAATGCACCCTTAGTGTACATTTTATGGGTCATTAATCATGCGATAAATATCCCATTTCTAGCTATTTCACAGCTTTGTTTGACCGCTAATCCAATCCCACTATCATTTTCTCTATTCAGCTCCATCCCAGTCATCCATTTTGCAACCATGAATAAAAACCAACAGCGTTGAGGCTTCACTGAAGCGGATTAGTGAAATTGCATCTACGGTTTCATAATTGAGCAATGATTATTGGTGGCGCAATCATTGCTCCACCGATAATGATTGCCATGTAATTTATGATGTCTAATCATAAGTCGACATGTGTCCCTCTCCCACCGTCGGTGCTATGAGAGTGTATTTAAGTTTTTTTTTTAATTATTTATATGTATTTTAAGTATAAAGTTGGATTTGGTATAGTGTTTGTTACACCAGATAAAGGTTTAATGTATTACCTTACCATTTGTCAAAGCCTTATACAAATAATGTAATTAAGTACCAGGCATTGATAACTAGCTTAACATTAACAATCTTAAATGGAATCCAATATATTAAATTATTTGGAGATAAGAAGCTTGTGATTAGTCAAGTGGCTGGATTTCATAATGTAATTAAAGAGTCTTTGATTCCATACCATCAGCATATAATGAAAGTTTGTGATGTTTTTTAAACCATTATGAATAAGCCCGAAACTAACCAAGATGGGAGGGGGTAAATTAGTAATTTTAAAAATTACTTAAAGCCAAAAAGATAAATCTTTTTATATTTATAAATATTTTAAAATAAACAAGATTATCCCATAATGCAAAAGATGATGAAGCTCAGAATAATTAGAAATTTCAACCACAATAAAATCATAAATGAGTTTGAAAATTAAAATATGGAAAAAGAAAAAAAATGAACACACCAGATTTTATAATGGTTTGATCAAATCTGACCTATGTCCATTCCGTCTAGGATTCATCCGAATATTATACTAAACCTTTTATTGTCTCTCCTTTAACCTCCACACCTAGGTAGAGAAGTCCTTACAAAAACTCTTCCACCGACCTAATGAGGAAGAGTACCTTGAATCTTTTTCACCCTCTTTGTGAAGGCAGAGAACTTGAATCCTTTTACTCCCTCCTAGAGTATAAAGAGAACTTGAATCCTTTTACTCCCTCTTAGAGTAGGCTGAGAGCTTGAATCCTTTTACTCCCTGATGGAGTAGGAAGAGAACCTGAATCTGATGTTGAATAATGTCTCACCAGAGCCACTAAGGAATAAAGAAAGTATCTTGAAGAAGATAATGGAAACCTTGCTTGGAGCAACCTTTTTTAATCCCTCATAACTCCCCCTCACAAGAATCTCACCTTTCCTTTTCTCCCAAAGCTCTCCTTCTCTTCCTCTATGTTCCCTCTCAAGTACAATCAATAGAAAAAATCTCTTAAAAGATATATATGATAGCTTAAATAGAGATCCTCTAAAAGAAGCCATAATTTTCAATTTGTTGTCAAGGATCGTACAATATGATTGTTAGATCATGTTGTACAATTAGTACAAAGTAGCCCTTTCAAACAGTGCAACCCATATTATCCTGTACAATCTATTTAAGTATTTGTGTTGATCGTCCTGTATGATTATGTGATCATACTATACAATTAGTTTAACATACTATACTAGTCATCTATTACAATAGGCGAAGATGGGCGATGATTTAAATATCATATGATACCTTTCTTGGGTCATCATGTACGATTAGAAGAAAAATCTTTTTTTTTTTTTGTCTTGGATGATGTGGGAGATAAAGTATTATCTCATGTATCTCTCGGGTCGTCTAGTACGATCATCATCGATCATCCCGTATGATCTGATCAAGAAATTCTACCATAATTAGTCCCCTAATAACAAGATTAATTTAGGAATGATTATCATAAATAGCCCAATACGATGTATATCATACTGTGCAATTAGAACAAAATTTGAATATTAAGATATTTCCTAAATTATGATGGGTAGTTATTTTTCATAATCATAAATGATTGTCCTCTATGATATGGATCATTCAGTATGATTAGTTTAATCCCTCTTAATTAATAGAGGCACCCTAATTAGGGTTTTCTATTTTAACTGATTGTCCAATATGATAAGTTTAAAAACAAAAAATTTCACTAACTCACTAACTCACTACCTTGAGTGTCTGTGCAAGGTTACTTAGCCTAGTGTCATCCAGATACATAAATTGACTTAGGAAAGGGAAAAATACATTGAAATTGAAATTACAGATAGACTCAACCCTAGTCTATCCAATCTTGAGCTAAATGACATTGCTAGTGGACTTGTGAACCTGAAATGTTAGTAAATAGGGAAATAATATAGATATGAAATAATAATAGTGATAAGGAAATAATAATGTTGGTTATAATCAAAATCACAGTACTTGGGCCTAGATTTGCAACATATGATGCATTTACAAAAAATAAATTAAATGTGACGTTATGTAGAATATCTCGTGGAAAGAATTTCACAGCAGATGCTCTTGCTAAGTTAGCAAAGACACTAGCAAGTTTTGAGAAAGATTATGTTTTGATAGAAGTGGGAGGCAAACTAGTTCTATTTTATGTAGACTTGGAATATATAAATAAAAAATTTCAAGTATAGGTAAAATTGTTTTAGTAGTAGATAATGAAGCAGTGGATTGAAGAAAATCCTTCATCAAATACTTGTAAGGAAACAAGCTCTCTCAATATAAATTTATGGTTTATTAAATCAAAAGTATATTGTTATCCTCTGCATAAATTACAGTCACCCTCCATAGAAGATCATTAAATTAGATATGGTTTTAGTGTTTAAGTAAATAAGAAGCATAGAAAATCCTAGAAGAAGAACACCCTGGATTTTTTGTGTACACCAATTTGGACTCGAGATAAAAATGAAAATCAAATGATTATGATATTATTGGTCATTTATGATCAATGATTGAATGAATATTGCACGTCATTATCATCAATGTTAGGTGCATAGTGTAATTCTGCATTAACCTTCAAATATCCTACATCCAACCATCACCTCATGGCCTTTTGAAAGTTGGGGTACATATATCATCAGTATGATAGACCCTCTTTATTAAAAGTCAGAGATTCATATTAGCATCTATGAATTACATCTGAAAATAGGTAGAAGTTGTTCCTTTGAGAGAAGTCAAGGCTCAACATGTTCTGAAGTTCATTAAGGAGAATGTGGTGTACCAGTTCAATTTTCCTTTCCATATTATCTCAGGTAATAGTCCTTCATTTCAAAGCACTAAGATAATAACTTTTTTATATGTTACAACATCGATTGGAGATACTCTGCCATCAATTGCCCTTAGGAAAATGGATTCGTAGAAGCCTACAATAAAACACAAGTTTGTTTATTAAAGAAAACGTTTGATAAAAATAAGTATCAATGGCTCAAGAAGTTGGTTGAAGCTTTATGGTCATGCCAGTCTACATATAAAACTCCAACTCAATCTTAATTGTATGCTTTAGTCTTTAGTGCAAAAGCTATTATTCCCTTGGAAGTATAACTATCATCACTTAGAGTCATAGTAAATTACAATATAACCTTAGAACATAATGCTAAACTATGGTTAGATGAGCTCAAAGATTTAAAAATTAAATGTCTACCAGCTTAATAGAACCTTGAGTTATATAAAGCTAAAATGATCCAAGCTCACAACAAGTTGGTCATTCGAGAACGTTCCAAGTTGGCGACTTGGTTGCTAGTTCTGTGTAGACCTATCTTAGCTCATCAAAAGATAGTTGGTAAATTTGAACCAATGTGGGAAGGTTCGTTCGTGCTGGAGGAAGTCTACCAATGAATATCTTATCAGCTAATAGATTATAAAGGAGATTGTTCTAAGTTGTCTATCAATGAATGATACATCAAGAAGTATTATAATGGTTGATCTACAATAAGAATTTTATAATGAAATAAATATTCAAGTTTAAATTATTGGTGCTTTTAAAGATTTATAGGTTAATCTGGTCCAAAGATTTTTATTCTGAATTAACTCATCTGGGAATCATCTCCCATTGAGTTATTTAGAATTATCTAAAAATTGATTTTCGATTCAAAGAATAAATTTACCTTTTGATAATCGATCTATTGGTTAGGTTCTAAATTCACTCGTTTAGTAATTTATCTCCCATTTAGATATTCAACTTTTCCAAATATCGATCTTCCATTCAAAGTCTAAATCTTCTAGTCTGATAATTAATATATCGGTCAGGAATTTACTCGTATGGGAATCAATTTTTCATTCAAGTATCCAGCTTTATTTGAGAATTGATCTCTTAGACTAAGTCTAAATTTCCGTTTTCGATAACAGATTAATCAATTAGATTTCAATTCACCCATTTGGGAATCAATCTCCCATTTGGGTATTCAGCTTTTCCTAGAAATTGATCTTATAGTCAAAGTCTAAATCTCCCTATCCAATAATTGATTTATCAGTAAGATTCTAAATTTTCCTATATGGGAATCAATTTCCCATTTTAGTATTGATTTTTTTTAGAATTGATCTCTCACTCAAAATCTAAATTTTGTCTCTAATAATTGATATATAGGTCAGGTTCTAAATTCACTCATTTGGGAATCGATCTCCCATTCAAGTACTCATTTTTTTCATGGAAATAAACCTTCAATTCAAAGTCTAAATTTCCCTATCTGAGAATTGATCTCTCAATTAGGTTCAACATATGCTTGTTTGAAAATTGATCCTTAAATTAAGCTCTCAACTTTCAAAAATTTGATGATTACCTAAGTCAATGCTAACACATACGATTTACTCCATGAGTTCCACGAAAAGCATGAGAGCTTAATTCAAATTTTTGCTGATCTCATTTATTTATAAGGTCATCATCCTGAATTACCATAAATTGCTAATCATCCATCAGCTGGCTAACATCCAGCCAAGCTTCAATTATATTCTAGTTAATTTTAATAAACACTATACAATCAATTAACCATCCTATAATCATCCTACTATCAATCAACAAATCATTTAATTAGTACTTCAACTACCCTGTAATAATTTAATCTTCAAATCTTCAGTCAATCAATTAGTGTCTAGATGCAATTACTATCATGCACTATAATCAGTTGATCTACTACACTTCTTAGCTTAATACACTAACCTCCTTGACCTCAACCATCACTCAAATCATCTCACTAAGAACCTTTCATAGTAAATCATCAATCAGTAGACCCTGCAGTCATCAATCGACATATCTAACCCAGTTGAGTTAGCTTATGCTAGCTCATTAATCATTAACACACTCAATCACCTCTAATTTTACTTCAAATGAACACTTATCTTCACCAAACTTCACTAAACATCACTCATAGTATATTGGATTTGATTGATCACCCTCACCAAGTCAATAATTGACTTGGATAACTAGACCCATGCTTCATCAAACCTACATAAACCCCATTAAGTCCTTAAGACTTCTTTATTGCCTTGTTCAAATATAACTACGCCTATCATGAGCTAGTCATTAACTGATTTGATTGGTCAAACAAGCTATAGTGGTCAAACCTAAGACATACACTCATTCATTTGACCAAATACCAAGCCTATTCCTTTAAACCCCTTGGCATGAACTTCAATAGCATGTTACACTTCCCTAAACTCCATCCAAGTCTACCTTGACTGTCTGAATAGTCAAACTTGTTAAATCAAACTTGAATGAGGCCTTCTATAGTAAACCCTTCCTTCAAACATCAAACTCATGTCTCTATACTCTTGCCAACTCATTCCACTAGTAAGCCATATACTCCTAGACTCCACCTCATCTCACATTCATTATTTGATAGTTCAAATAGTCAATGAAAGCTTAAAATCTCTTATATAGTCAAACCACCAAATCTCGTAAATGGTCAAACCACCCTCCTCAAAGCATTTCCCTCCAACCTAGCCAGCCAACCTCATTCAAATGAACTCTAATATATTCATAAAACTTAGACCAACCCAGTACAATGAGTGGTTTAGCCATAAATGGCAACGTGCACCCCTCCCATGTGAAAAATTCCAATCCTCCACCTCCTTGCAAAGCCAACTATAGTTGTCCACTATGCTCCCTAACGGCCTACAATAGTTATCCTCTTTCTAAGCAGTTCCTCTAGCCAATCCCACCCATACAAAATAACTCTAAGGTTCCAAGTTACCCAAAATAATCTCATTCAAACCCCTCATACTCTCTCACTACCCTGCGTCGCCTAAACACTTAACTATTGAGATATGTTTGCTTTGGCCAAAGAGCCTCACAATTTTATCTTGTTAGTATATCTTCTCATTAGGTTCACCCATCCCAAAATTACTTTAAGATGAGCAAGCTTAGCAGAGGAGTTTCTTAAATGAAATTCCAACCATTACACCAAAAGGCACTTTGATGTTTAAAAGTTTAGCTTCTTTTACTTAAGGGGTTCAATTTCAAAATATCCCCCACATAAGTAACTGACATCCTCATCAACATCCATATCCCATAATCATGCACTAGCTAGATAAGATTTTAGAGGTGGCCCCTACAAGTTGAAGTGGTGGCTCCCATCTTGTAGCACTTTATCCTATATATGGTTCAAGAGGTGGCTCCCACAACATAGTATTTCGTCTTATATGACATTAATTTCCAATTTTTGGGATGGTATATTATTCTCATACCATTTGAAATAGCCTAAACTCTTATAATCCAGACCATTCCAGCCATCGACTTTACCAAAAAAACTATTCTAAAAGTCTCAAAAATTAAATAAGATCAAAGCAACCTTCTAAGACCCATCCTATAAAGGTAAAATTAAAATCATAGCTTACAATAGATAGGGTTAAATAACTTTCTATAAAGCACTTTTCAAATTATAAAAACATGTCTCCATTATTCTATTAAATCCCTAAAGCTCTGTCTAAATTTCTATCAAGTTTAGTTGAGTATTCTGAAAGAATGATATGTTCATCAATAGGGCCACAATTAACCTATGCATGAATTGCATGAGATATGAGCAATTTATTTCATTATTAGCTAGTTAGATTCATTCATTCTGTCATTCATCAAAACCATAAGATATTCCTGGCAATTTGGATTCGTGTTCGATGACATCATGATCATCCATCCATTCTATGTGTATACGAGATGCTATGATCCATTACTGACTCAAATAATTGAACTATGACGTTGTCTCAGTTATCTTTTAATCATTTGCAATGATTATGCCATCATACAATCATTGCAATTGATTGCCACCGAAAAATTAAAAAGAAATATATGAATTAAATAATTATTTTTACACCTAGGAACTTTGAAAATTCTAATAAAATTATTTTTATTATATAATTAAATATATAATACAACTATGGATTTTGAATTTCAAACCCTGTATTTAAAAAAATAGCTAAAATTGATAAATATATTTTGAATTATTTTACTTATAATCAAATTCTATTTTTAATTATAAATAGAAAAATATATATCTAATGGGTTTGAATTTTAGCAGGGGTAAATTAAGGTCTATCGATGACCCTCTTTAATTTTACTAGTCCATTTAATGTGAGCTTATTAATACATGAATTTATAAAAACTTAGTCATGATTTGACATAATATTTTAAAAATTCATGATTAATTTAACCAATGTCCAATCCTTTTTATATAAGGTGTTGCAAACCTGGATTCAAAAATTATAATTTTGATGATAGCAAGCATTTCTGACATTCATAATTTCTTATAACTATTACTATTACACATCTATTTTAGTTGTCCTGTCTACTAACAGTTTAGGTCCACAAAGTTAATTACAATTCAAGCCAGCTCAAGATTGGGTATATTAGGACTGAGCCAATTTGTAAGTGTAATTCTAGTATTTTTACATTTTCTTGAGTCAAATGTAATAAAGTGGATCATGATGCTAAGTAACCTTAAACACACACTCAGAGGGATAATTTTTGTAAGGTAAAAGGTTTTTGTTATTTTGATCATATCATACTGGATTATCCAAAATCATCCTGGATAATGAATTAAAAATAGAAACTCTAATTAGAGCCTCTCTGTTAAGATAACTAAATTAAGAAAATTGTCCTTGATTATTTAATATCATCCTGGATGATAGGCTCAAAAAAGAAAGAATCCGCCGCCAAATTCTTTAAGGTATGATTTTATTTTTAGAATCATACAGGATGATCCCATATCGTCCTGAATGATTCATTATAATCATGCCTAAATTAATCAGGTGATTAAAGAAAGAAATTAAGATTTGATTGAATTGATCTTATCATCCTAGATGATCATAAGATCATCCTGGACAATTAGTTATTAAAACCTTCATCTTCTCCTGGATCTCTTGGATGACCAAAATGATATGTTGGATGATCAGTTCAAATTCTTCATCATACAAGTGTATCACCTGGACTAACATAATGATGTGTTGGATGAAAATTCTTGATTTGAACTAATCATACATGATGATTCAAGGATCATCCTGGACGATAGGTTATGTTTCTTCATCGTTTAACATATATGACTCTACATGACCAGAACAATGTGTTGGATGATATGTATGGTTTTGAACTAATTATATATGATGATGTCCACATCATCCTGGATGTCCAGTCCTCCCAGATTATCTTGGCTCAAAAGGTTAAAATTAAATACACTGATCATACAGGACGTGATTGTCATGGATGATCTTTGATGGAAAGTTACAAATTAGGTCAAATTTTAATGCCTTCTTTATAAGATCTCTTATTTATTCAAGGTGAGATCTTTTGCTACTATCCTAACTTGAGAGAGCTAAGAGATGGAGAGGAAGAGCTTGGGAGAGAGAGAGAGAGAGAGAGAGAGAGAGAGAGAGAGGATCTTATGAGGGGAGTTCATGAGGGGTTCACAAAGGTTGCTCTAAGCAAGGATCTGAGTCATCTTCTCCGTTCATCTTCGTTGGTTCCTTGGAGGCTCTAGGGAGGTCTTCTTCAGCAATCGATCAAGGTTCTCTACCTACTTTAGGAGGAAGCAAAAGGAGGTTGGGTTTTCTACCTCACGAGAGTCGCTGGAAAGGAGTTTGTAAAGGCTTCCCCACCTTGCTGTAGGAGTAAAAGGAGAGTCTCTGTTGGTTTAATGCAATACCTGGAGAGAGGCTCCGGGGAGTAAACATATGTCAAGTTGACTAAACCATTATAAAATCTAGTGTGCTCTTTCTTATTAAGTTTCCATATTTTAATTTTTGCACTTTATTTTCATGTGGATGATCATATGGTTTCATGGTTTAAAACATTTCAAAAAGATCAAGCTTTTTGTTTATGAATTTTTAAAAATACCAATTCACCCACCCCCTCCCCTTCTTGGTTAACCTCGTGCAAGTTCAAAAGGGCTTAACAACCCTAGTGAACTTTCAAGTGGTATCAGAGGGAGATTCATTAAATCTAGTTTTTGTAAACTTTTAAATTTTGATCCATGGTTAACTTTGGTAAAAGAAACACCGCAAAAGGTTATTTAATTACTAGACCACCTCTTTTATAATATAACATTTGATTTCTGGAAAACTCGCATGTCCACATTTTTATAATCTATAGATTATCATATGTGGATGCTTATTAAAGATTAATATTCTGCACCAACACGTGAAATTAATGTCATAAAATTGAACTTATGTTTACTGAATGAAATTTTGATGATAAGGATCTAGCATAACTTAATGATAAATGTTGAAATTATTTTTTCTGTGTATTGAAATATAAAGATTATATGTGTGTCTCAACTTGTGCTACTGGTAAAGAAATATTGAATAGATTGTGTATTACTTATGAAGGAATAAGTGAAGTTAAGCTATCTAGGTTGATATTTTACTTCTTGACTATGAACTCTTTCACATGAAACCTAGTGAGTCAATATCTAAAATGTATACTAGGTTCACACAAACTTTTACCTCCCTACATGCCTTAGGAGGAGAACTCACTAACTATGAGAAAGTTAACAAAATCTTCAGATGTTTACCCTCTTCCTATGATGCTAAGATAACTGCTATTATTGAATCCAAGGATTTGAATACTTATTTTGTTAATAACTTACTTGGATCACTCCTTGCTTACGAGCAAGGAGTGAACCAAAGACAACTTGATGCATGAGAGAAAAAGAAGTAGAAAACTATGGCGATGAAGGCTAATGATATAAATATTGATTCTTCTGGGTCTAAACGTGATGATGTTTCCTTAATCACTAGGAAATTCAAAAGCATTCAAAGGAAGAAACAAAACCACCATCAGAAATGGAATAAAGGTAAGAGTGGAAAGAATTTTAAAGGTTCTTCTGATATGCTTTTCTTTGAATGAAGGAAGACAGCACATGTAAGAACTAGTTATCTTACACATAAGGCTCACCCAAGTAAGAAGAAGGGTGACAAGAAACCAAAGTTTAGGAAGGATAAGAAGCTGATTCAAAAGGCTTTCTAGGTGGATTCTACATCTGACTTCTCTGAGATTGAAGCTGAGGAGGAGACAACAAACTTGTGTTTGATGGCAGACGAACATCTTGGTCAGTCTGACTAAGAAGAGGTATGTGAACTATCATATGATGAATTTCTTAAATTTTCTAAGAAAATTTATTCATCATATAGAAAACTTAAGAAAGTGCATGTTAGCCTAAAATTAAAATTTTTAAACTTGCAAAAAGAGAATGAAGTTTGGCTTAAAGATCACTCTACACTTGATAACAACCACATGTCATTACTTGATGAATTTGATGAGTTAAATAAAAAGTATTCTGATTTAATCATTAAACATGATTCAATGAAAGCATCACACATTAAACTTAAAAATGATTTTAAAATATTTGTAAATGAGTTTAAGAGTAGGGAGCACTATTTGAAAGTTGATAATATTGTTTTAGAAAGTGCTAACTCATTTTTTAAAGCTAAATTGAAAGTATTTGAGGAAAATAAAATTCCACTCACACTTAAAATAATATTTCAATCCAGATCCAAAGCCAAAAGTTTTAAAATCTAGGAAGAGGCACTATAACCTAAATAAATTAGTAAAACCTTTTCTTGGTGTTAGATATTTTTTATATGGCATGCTAGGTCACATCTCCCATACTTGCACTATTCACCATAGTATACATTGGGTTTGGACCTAAACTTATTTGGGTTCATAAATTTGACGTTTGATTATTTTATAGGTGTGCTCTCACAAAAGACCTCATGAGAGCATATGGTTCTTGGACAGTGGATGCTTAGGACATATGACTAGAGATGCTAATCAATTCATTTCTTTGGAAGCTAGGGCTGGAGGCAAGGTCACTCTTGGAGACAACATCATTAGGAAAGTGGTGTGCGTTGGTATAATCTGAAACTCCAAGAGCCTTATGATTGAAATGTTTTACTTGTTGATGGCTTGAAACACAACTTGCTCAGCATCTGTCAGCTTTGCGATAAGGGCTTTATCATAATTTTTTTGTCAAATACATGCATCATTAGCTTAAATAATAATAATATTTTATAGGAAATAAGGATCAACAATGTTTACATGCTTGATTTAAATAACATAAAATTTCCTGCTTTATTTTACTTAAAAAACTACTACTGATGAGTCTTGGTTGTGACATATGAGGTTATGTCATGCCAGCATGAAAACCCTAAGGGAGTAAGCCAAAAGGACCTAAATAGAGGTGTCCCCAAGCTTATGTTCATTAAGGACCACCTATGTGATGCTTGTCAACTAGGAAAATAAGTCCAATCCACTTTCCATTCCATTTAGAATATTAGCACCTCTAGCCCCTAGAAGTCCTTCATATGGATTTATTTGGAACCATTTGTATTGCCAATTTAGTGGGAAAAGTCTATGGATTTATTATTATCGATTACTATTTGAGGTTCACTTAGATTATATTTTTGTCACATAAAAGTGAGTCTTTTGATGAATTTAAATCCTTTTTTACTTGGATTCAAAAAAAGCTAAGTTGTGTAATTTTGGCTATCATAGTAACCATGATAGAGAGTTTTAAAATATGAGATTTGGAACCTTTTGTGAGGATTAAGGGATTAGTCACACCTTCTCAACTTCTAGGATCCCTCAGTAGAATGTGATAGCTGAAAGGAAGAATAGGGCCTTAGTTGAAGCCGCTAGAGCAATGTTTACTAAGTATTCGCTTCCAAAATACTTTTGGACTGAAGCAATAAACGCAGCTTCTTATATGTTGAATAGGGTGAATGTTAAATCCAAACTGATTAAGATTCCCTATGAGATCATTAAGAGTAGAGAACCCAACCTTTCTCACCTTCATGTCTTTAGCTATAATTTCATTCTTAATAATGGGAAATCACACATAGGAAAATTTGATCCAAAATATGATAAAGGAGTGTTATTAGGATATTCAAGTGTTAGAAAATCCTTTAAAGTGTTTAACAAGAGGAAATTTATGTTAGATGAGACTACTCTTATAGTGTTTGATGAATCTGATCCTAAAAAGTTTAGAGTTGAGGAAGAAGATAAAGTTGGAGGAGTACCCAAGGAGCAGAAATTACAAATTTGGAGAAAATGGTAGAGCCTCAAAACACTGATGGAATATGTGAGATTACCCAAGAAGTAGAAACTGTAAATCTAGAGGAAAGGGTAGAACCTCAAAATACATTGCTTAGAGATTGGACATATTCTTCAAGTCATCCTAAATAACTGATCTTAAGAGACCATCTAAAGGTGTTAGAACTAGGCATGGATTTAGGAAGGAAGTAAACCACACTACCTTTATATCAATGATTGAACCCACCAACATCAATCAAGCCCTTTCTAATGAATTCTGGATCTTAGCGATGCAAGAAGAACTTAATCAATTTATGAGGAATAATATTTGGGAGTTAGTAGAAAGACCTAAGATCAAGGTGTAGTAGGAACCAAATGGTTCTTTATGAATAAAATGAATGATTATGGTGTGGGGGTTAGGAATAAGATAAGATTGGTGGATAAGGGGTACAACTAAATAGAATGGATTGATTTTAAGGAGATATTTTCCCCTGTAGCTGGATTGAAATCCATTAGAGTACTATTAGCCTTTGCGTGTTATAAGGGATTTAAGCTTTTTCAAATGAACGTCAAGAGTGCCTTTTTAAATAGGGCAGTAAAAGAGGATGTGTTTGTAGAGCAACCCCCAGGTTTTGAGAGTTTTAATTTTTTAAATCATGTTTTCAAATTAAAAAATGCCTTATATGGATTAAAAAAGGAACCAAAAGCTTGGTATGAGAGGCTTCGCACATTTTTAGACACCACCCTTTTTCTGAGAAAAGTTGGAGATGAGTTACTCATTATTCAGATCTATATTGATAATATACTTTTGGGATCTTCTAATAAAAAGCTATGTGATGATTTTTCTAAAATAATGAGTAAGGAGTTTGAGATGAGCATGATGGAAGATTTGTCCTACTTTTTGGGGTTTAGCATAAGGCAAATGGATGATGGAACCTTTCTTAATCAATCAAAGTAGATTAAGGACATCTTGAAGAAATATGAAATGGATAAAGCCAAGCCAATAAACACTCCCATGAGCTCCTGTGTCCAGTTAGAACAAGACTCACATGAAAAATTTGTTGATCAATAGTCATATAGAGGAATGATTGGATCACTACTTTACTTGACTACTAGTCGACCTAATATAGTGTTTAATGTTTATTACTGTTCTAGATTTTAAGCAGATCCTAAAGAATCACACATGACTGTAGTTAAGAGAGTTATTCAATATCTTTTAGGTACTTAAAACTTAAAAATCTGGTATCCTAGGCATAACACTTCCTTAGAAATTATTGGATATTTTGATTCTAATTTTGTAGGGTGTTGGGTGGATAGAAAGATCACTTCTGAAACTTGCCAATTCATTAGAAAGTCTTTAGTCTCCTAGTCCAGTAGAAAACAAAACTCTATTGCACTTTCCACTACTGAAGCTGAGTATATTTCCTTAGGAAGTTATGTGGCCGAAGTCCTTTAGTTGAAGCAATAAATTTTGGATTTAGGATTACCAGTAGGCACAATTTCAATTCTATGTGACAGCACTAGTACCATTTATATCTCTTAAAATCCTATCCAACATTCAAGGACCAAACACATTGACATAAGACATCACTTTATTAGGGACCATGTTATCAAAGGAGACATTGAGTTACACCATGTATCAACTAAAAACCAAGTAGCTAAAATCTTTACTAAACCACTAGCCTTTGACACATTCAGCATCTTAAGGACTAAATTTGGTGTGATTGACATAAATGCATGAACTTGATGATTTTTAACTCTGAACTTTATATTTTTTTGATTTTTTTCTTATTTTTGTTTTCTGGTTTTCCTTTTGTTTTTTATCTTTTCTTATTTTTATTTTTGATTGTTTATTCCTGTTTATTTGCTGTTATTTTTCATGTTTTTAGTTTTATGTTTTCTTTATCCTTTAAGTTCTCTTTTGGTCACTGCTGAAATGATATTTTATGTATTATTTTTATTTTTTGAAAATTTGTAATCAATGATTGATATCCCTAAATATGTTAAAGGAAGACACATCATGATTGTTTCCCTTACACTAACTCATTTTAGCGGTGTAATTCTCTTTTTTACACAAAATGTTTTTTCAAATTAATAATTGGACTTTAAATTGAGATCTCTTCTTTCTTTCTATAGTAATCTATCTCATGTGAATAATGTTCAAAGTCATTAAATCACTTTTAAGCTTTCTTAATCATGTTGATGCATCGATCTTATGAATACGATTATGATTTGTGTTCTACTCCTCCTTATGTTAGAGAGTGAGTTTTTCTTCTCAAATATTTGAAGATATTCTCACAACTAAGAATCTTTAAAAGTTTTGAAAGAGAGCTAGCTTACAAAAATGGCAAGAAGTATAAAATGAGCCCAAAAAGAAAATCTGAAAAGATGCGCAATGATCGCCAAAATTGAAAGATACACAAAGTGTATCAAAAATTAAAAGATGTGTAAAGTGTGTTAAATAATTGACAAGCATCATAAAATGAGACCACAAGAAATCAAGCTTCCCTCTCTTTCAAAAACCTTTAAATCTTAGAAGAATTCATGTATCACATGAAATTTTTAAAGACTTGATTTTGAAACTAATGATTATGACTAATTACTTTGCTATAATATTCTGTAAGATATTTTTCTAGAATGAAGTTTTGAACGTATCGCTTTTATTATTCAATTGCTATTTTTTGAATTAGATATTTGTTTTCAAAAGATGGTTTGCCCTATAAGAAGTCTGAACTATGGATATCAGGATCAATTATTCTACCATTTTTCATATTCCAGCGATGTTAATTCAGTTCTTTACTAATTTTTAAATTCAATCACATGGAAAAGTTATCATATTCTTGCATTGATAAAAAAAAACTTTGTTTTTATTTTATTTTATTATTGTTTGTCCTTTTTACCATCCTTTCGTTGTTTTATGTTTTAATTTTTACTTGGTTTTTATGTTTTGGGGGACCTTCTGATCACCTACTTCCATCATTCAAATTTTCATTTTTTGTGCACATTGTTCGAGGCAATATTTATATCATCCTGGATGATATCAATAAATCACCCTTCATTATCCATCTAACGGCTGATCTTACTTAACCACAGTCTTTTTCAGCCACCACCACCTCCTCCTTTGCCTGATCAGGGTCCCTCGTACATGTAGTCTGATTTGTTTTTTGTGATGGTTTTTCTTGTACTACTATTAATTTCTGAGTTGTATTTCTTTTCTACTTTGTCCTCCTTTTTATGATGTCAAAAGGGGGAGTAGTGTTAGTGTTAGTATGTTATTGTTGTTTTGTTGTGTTATTGGTTTTTGTACTACTGTTGTTTAGTGTTTGTTCCACCTTCTTATTTTTAGTAAAATTTGCATTACCTGGTTCATACTATTCTTCATCATAAAAAGGGGGAGGTTGCAGTAAACCTGGATTAAAGAATTCTAATTTTGATGATAATAAATATTTTTGACATTCATAATTTCTTACTACTGTTATTATTGCACATCTATTTTGGTTTCCCTGCCTACTAACGTTTCAGGTCCACAAAGTCAATTGCAATTCAAGACAACTTAAGTTTAGGTAGACTAGAATTGAGTCAATTTGTAAGTGTAATTCAAGTGTTTTTGTCTTTTCTTGAGTGAAATGTAATAAAGTGGATCCTGATGTTAAGTAACCTTGCACACACACACACTCAGGGGGAGAATTTCTATAAGGTAAATGGTTTTTTCTATTTTCATCGTATCGTATAGGATGATCCAAAATCATCCTAGATGATCAGTGAAAAATAGAAATCCGAATTAGAGCCTCTCTATTAAGACAGTCAAATTAAGCAAATCGTCCTAGACGATTTAATATCATCTTAGATGATAGGATCAAATAAGAAAGAATTAGACTCCAAATTCTTTAAGGTGTGATTTTATTTTTAGAAATTATACAAGATGATCCCATATCATCCTAGATGATTTATTACAATCATGCCTAAATTAATCAGGTGATTAAGGAAAGCAAATAGGTTTGATTCAATCGATCATATCATCTTGGATGATCTTAGGATCGTCCTTGACAATTAGTTATATAAACCTTCATCTTCTCCTGGATCACTTGGATGACCAGAATGATATGCTAGATAATCAGTTGGAATTCTTCATCATCCAGGTGTATCACCTGGATGAACAGAACAATGTGCTTGATAAAAATCCCTGATTTTGAGCTAATCGTACATGACGATTCAAGGATCATCTTGGACAATAAATTATGTTTCTTTATCATCCAACATATATGACTCTGAATGACAAGAATGATTTATTGAATGATATGTATGGTTTTGAACTAATTGTACAGGATGATGTCCAGGATGATCAAAACAAATAAGGGTTCTAATCGTCCAGCCCTTCTAGATCGTTCTGGCTAAAAGGGTTGAAAATACACTAATCATACAGGATGATCTATCTATCTCCCTGGATGATCTTTGATGGCAAGGTACAAATTAGGGCAAATTTTAAGCCCTTCTTTATAAGATCTCTTGTTTATTCAAGGTGAGATCTTTTGTTGTTGTCTTGACCTGAGAGAGCCAAGAAGGAGAGAGAGATCTTGGGAGAGAGAGAGAGGATCTTGTGAGGGGGAGTTTTTGAGAGGTTCACAACGGTTGCTCCAAGTAAGGATCCTAATCATCTTCTCTAGTTATCTTCCCTAGTTCCTTGGAGGCTTTAAGGAGGTCTTCTTCTACAATCGATTAACTTTCTCGGCCAGCTTTAAGAGGAAGAAAAAGGAGGTTGGATTATCTTCCTCACTGATGTTGGTGAAAAGGAGCTTGTAAAGGTTTCTCTGCTTTCCTATAGGAGAAAAAGGAAAGTCACTGTTGGTTTAGTGCAATACTTGGAGGAGAGGCTCTGTGGAGTGGTCATAAATCAAGTTAACCGAACCACTTTAAAATATAGTGGGCTCTTTCTTATTACATTTCCGTATTTTAATTTTTGCACATTATTTTCATATTGATGATCGTATGATTTGATGTTTAAAATATTTTAAAATGATCGATTTTTTTGTTTAAGAATTTTGAAAGCTACCAATTCACCCACCCACCCGCCCCCCCCCCCCCCCCCCCCCCCCCCCCCCCCCTGCCCTCTTGGTTAGCCTTGGGCTAGTTCAAAAGGGCTTAATAACCCTAACAAACTTTCGTTAGGGCTTTATGATATCAGTAAATAAAGCTTAACCATAGGTAAGTAAAATCAACCAAGTTTGATACATGTGTGTCTGGTAATTATATGATTATTGTTCTTTCAATTTTTGCATTATTATACCTTAAATATTTAACAACTTACATTTAAACATGGTTTATAAATGTTATGATACTTCTTTGATTTAGCATAACATTTAGAGAAAGTTGAATGAGGGATTATCTTGTTATGGGAATTCCCAAGCATTTGGGCAATTATTTGACCCAAAAGCTCAAAAATTCATTAATTCCAAAGCACCTAGATTTAGCACATTATTTTGTTTTGGCTTGATTGTGTATGTATATACAAATGGTTAGAAACATTGATTGTAAACCCATTCAACATTAGTGCCACTTAAGGAAAATAATCAATGACCAAGTCTAACTAACTTAGGCAAATTCTCATATGTTCACATCCCTTAGGGATCAAAACTTTAAATATATAAAATATAGTGACATTACACATTAGGATTAAATTCACCCCATTTTCCCATAAGTGGTCTAAAACTAATAATAATATTCATTAACCCTTCATTAAGGGTTGATTTTTCATAATCAATAGTAATTATAGTAAAAATCACAAAAATGCTAAAACTACTTTAATTAACTCCAATCAACATCTATAATCATAGGAAGGTAAAATTCAAATTTCAATTTAATTAAACTTTAATTATTGACTAATTAGATTCAATTAATTATTAATTAATTAAATTCATTAAAAATTAAAAAAAATACAAAATACAAAATAAATTTAAACAAAAATAAAGTAAAATTAGAGATAATTAATTCAAATTTAATTCAAAATTTTCAAAAAAATTTTAATTTTTATTCATTAAATAATTAATTCTTTAATATAATTAATTAAATATAATAAATAAAATTCAAAAATCTATAAATATTTAAATAAAATTAAATAGAATTTAGAAATTAATTAATTAAATTTAAATAAAATTTTTGAATAAAATATAATTATAATTTAATAAGAATTTTTTAATAATTAATTAAAATTAAATAAAAAATTCACTAATTAATAAAATTTCAAATAATTCAATAAAATACAACAAATTATAATTAAATTTGAAATTATTTCAACCATATTAATTTTATAATTTCCTAGATTAAAATTCCTTTTAATTAAATAAATTTGAAAATTAATATTAATTAAAAAATTAAGCATTTATAATTTATTCTTTGTTCTTTTTCGACGGCATATTAGCATTTTATTTCAAGGTCTCTAATACATTTTTAATAACCCAAAGACCCCTATATGTTATGCACACCTAATTTTAGGATGGCATAAAAATATTGGATTGTGGTATCTTTAAACAATAAATAACACACTAACCCTATATATCATACTTGATTGCACTTGGACACTATGTGTATTGGATTGGCAGTCCCTTCTCTATCTCTAATGAACTATAAATAAATGTTCAAAGACTTTCATGTGATCATCTGTCCTATTTGAGATATGATTGTATTTCATTTATAAGCCTTAGGATTTACAAATTATTAACCCTTGCACTTTGGAATTAGTAATCTATAAATTCTTTATAATTTAATAAATAACTCCAACCATTAAAAATATTAAAAATTAATTCAATTTTCTGCAAGATATACTTCAATTAAATTCACTTTTTACCTTTAATGAACAAACAATCTAAATTTATGCAACTCAAATATTAAACTCCTATAGGACATACCAAAGCCACATAGCCTCTCTCACACACTTAGATTTTTTGTTGGGACAATCGATTTTAGCCTAGGTTAGGTCAATGGATTGGTTTGGTTTGATTGATGGTACATTTTCCTAGAGGGTATTCAAGTTTATTTTCTTAGTTTCTACAAATCTGGAAGTCATATTTACTTTATGCTAGTGCATCAAAGATGGGAGTTAGAATTCACAGCCATGCAATTTTATTTTTATTAACATTTCTTTACATATATAACTTCTCATATTGTACCATCATATCTGAATATTTTTAAATTCTACTATTTTTATTTCTGGAAGGCAAAATGTATTTAGGAGATGATGTAAATACTGACGTAAATGTAAATGTTTTAGATTTTTGTATAGTTAGATTGAGTTGTGAAGTGTCAAGAGTGGTAAATTGTTTAGAAGTTTATGTAAATTCCATAAGGAGATAATCACCATTCCTTGGGGGATCTTTGGTTTTGGAATTTTATAGAAGATGCAACACTCAGAAGATTCGAAGGATATATAAATAATCACATTTAAACTTACACATTATATAAGCATAGAAACCCAGGCTTGTTGTTCATAGAGTCTTGCCACATTTCTTTTATATAGACCCTTGGTTATACCTTGAATAATTGAATTAAAATTCTTTTATTTATACAATGTTATTCATGCATCATTTCATTTTGTGATCATAAACATGTTGTAGAATTATGATTAAGAAGTTTCTGAATTATAAATTCTTGATTCTTAAGATATAGCCTACCAAAACTAGCATTTATTTGGCAATTAATTATACCTAGGATATAGCCTATCAAAACTTGTAGATCACTCTAAGTAAGTGTAATCCCATATTACATACACTGCCTCATTTCTACATATTCCTTTCCCTATCTTATTCTTTCAAAATTCAAAAAATCATATCTAAATCAAAATTTTAAGTGAAATCATAGAATTTATAATCTAAAGCATGTACATTGAAATCATATTAGCCCAATCATTTCTTTAAGTTTATATAAATTTAAAAATCTTAAGTCTTTACCTTAACTGAGAGTATTCTCTTAGAAGATTTAAATTATATGGCCTTGCCTCAATAGGGAGTTTAGAAACCAGAATAAAATAAACACTGCCTTATTTATTTCAAAGGTAGGGAAAACATTTATGGATACAGACCTAAGCTTTAAACATAATTTTATTTCCATAATCAAAAGATAAGTGAATATTCTTTTTACCCTTTTGGGTAAGTTAAATATCTATGTTATATTTGATTATGAAAATAAATAGTTGAATTTAATTTCATTATTAAATGATATGTGAATATTATTTTTATCCTTAGGAATAAATTGAATATTTCTTATATAATTTGATTATGAAAACAAATTTATTAATATACTTTCATGATTGAAACGATAAGTGAATATATTATTCATCGTTAGGGATGAATTGAATATTTCTTATAAAGTTTTGATTATGAAAATATATTCATTAATTTAATTTTATGATTAAAATGATAGGCAAATATTATTTTATTCCTTCAGGATAAATTAAATATTCAATATGATGTGTTTGATCATGAAAAAAAATTAAAAGTTTTTCTTTTCAAATCAATAATGAGATAATAGTCTATCCTTTGGGATGTATAATGTCAATCTATATAGATTTAACATAAAAAATCTAAATATAACTTAAAATGATTTTTTTTGGCTCCTATAATATAAAATTTGTCCACATATCTAGTTGAGATTATATACGGCTCAATATGCCTCCTTTTTTATTGGATGAATGGAGAAAGATAAGGAGTAGCAGCTCGAGATAGCTGTAGGGTTAATCCATATTGATAGAAGCTAAAGATCTACAGTTGGAGGTAGAGGATCTGGCACTAGTGGATTGAGGTCATTAGGTGAGTTCAGGGCTGACAGGAGGTTCTATTGGTTGTGGTTGGTACTAACTGCATGAGGGTCATAGGTTGGAGATATTGCCAATAAAGCGGTTGGATTATGGCTAGTGTGGGTCATCATCAAGAGGGGCTGAACGGATAGATATAGGTGAAGTCATGCTCGGAGATGAAGCTGGGCTATTGGTAGGCCAGTGGTTGGGAGGTTAGTGGAACTTGAGTCGGTTGGAGTTGGCTAGCGTTGGTGATGGAGAGGGAGCTATATTTTCACGTGAGGGAGAGATATCCATGAGTGCCCTTTTCACGTGAATAGGAAGGAGTGAATCTGCTAGCCCTAGCTCTTCTTTAGTAAAAAAACTAAAAAATAAAAAACCCTCATATCAATCCTTATGATGTAATGACAAAATAACCCAAGTATCCCTTGATACAATGGTCAAATCTTATTTTTGATGATGCTCTTAATTTAAAACCCTTAATTTAATGATGCATATTAAATCTCTATGCTCCCCCTAATACTTTATTTTAGACACTAGATGAGAATATTTCCTAATTTGGGAATATGAAAGGTTTAGTAAAAATTATTTTTTATTTAAGTCCAATTTGAAATTAAATTGAATGTATTTTTTATGGTTTTATAATTTTTTTTCTTCATGTATATATGTGTATATATATATATATATATAAAGTTTGTGAGGGTTATTAAACCTTATGAACTAGCCCGAGGCTAACCAAGAAGGATGGTGAATTTGTTATTTAAAACATTTCTTTAAAATTATAAAATCTTTTTTAATATTTTAAAAAAACAAATTTATGTGGAAGCAACACAAATTTCTCAATAACAAAAATATGAGATTTCGACCACAGAACAAATCACAGAATAATGCAAAAATTATATGTGAAAAAGTAACTAGAAAGAATACACCAGATTTATAGTGACTCGATCCACTTGAACTATGTCCACTTCCTTGAAACCTCCTTTCCCGGTATTGCACTAAAAGCAGTGTCTCTCTTTCTTCCCTCACAACAAGGTGGAGAAGCCCTTATAAAACTTTCCATCGACCCGGTGAGGCAGAGTATGTTGAATCCTTTTACTCCCTCCTCGAGTTGGTAGATAACCTCTCCTAGAGTAGGCAGAGAACCCTTAATCCTTTTACTCCTTCCTGGAGTAGGTAAAAAACCTTTGATCCAATGCTGATGAAGATCTCCCTAGAGCCACCAAAGAACTAAGGAAGATACTTGATGAAGATGATGGAAACCTTGCTCGAAGAAACCTTTGTGAATCCCTCATAACTCCCCCTCACAAGGATCTCTCTCTCTCTCTCTCTCTCTCTCTCTCTCTCTCTCTCTCTCTCTCTCTCTCTCTCTCTCTCTTAAGGCTCTCCTCTCTTCCTTCTCTAAGCTCTCTCTCTCAGGTTAACCCAACAGAAAAAAATGATCTCAAATCTAATAATAGAGCTTAAATATAAAACAACCACAAGAAGCCATAATTTTCAATTCTACGCTTCTGATTGTCCAATATAATCTAAGATCATCCTGTACGATTAGTTCAAAAAATCTCTTTGAGATAGTACAAATTACATTAACCTGCACAATTAGTTCAAGAGTAATAAACATATAAACCTAGATGATTAGAATATCAACCAGGATGATTAGTATAAAACTATAGAGTATTGTCTAGTACGGTATCCAGCGATGCCTTATCATCCCACGCTCCTCTTTATCATCTAGTAAGAAAGGGGTCAATCATCCATGATGATTGAATGAAAAATTATGGTATTTATCTGGTACAATAGGTGGCAATACCTTTTCATCACATGCTTGCTCCCTATCATCCAGGATGACCATCACCAATCATCTTATGTAATCATATCGAATTGAGCTTTAATATAATTATTCTCCTAGTTGCATGATTTATTTAGGCATGATTGTCAAATATCATCCAAGATGATTTGGATATGAAATTACTAGATGGACAAGAGGGGGGTGAATTGTGAAAGATTTATAGCAATAAATAAAACCTAAATAGGAGTTCTAATATTTTTGATGTTTTTTAAGGTTTTAACATGAAAATAAAGTGCAATAATGGAATCCTGTTCAATCACAATATTTCACTAAGCAAATATACTGAAAATGAAAAATGCACGCAAGAATAAAAACGATAAGGAAAAATCACACCAGATTTTTATAGTGGTTCGGTCAAACCATGACCTACGTCCTCTCCCCGGAGTCCTCCGCTTCAGGAATTTCACTACAAGCAATAGCTCTCCTTTTTCCCCCCTTGGCAAGGCAGAGAAGCCCTTACAATACTCCCTTTCACCAACCCGACATGGTGGAGTGCCAAACTCTATTTTCACCCTCCTGGCTATGGCAGAGAACCTTCTCATTTTTCTCCCTACTGGAGAAGACAGAGTACCTCGAGGTCATGGATGTATAAGAGCCTTCCCCTATGAGATCCTCTCACAAATTCTTCAAGGGCCACAGGAGGAGCAAGATGCAGCAAGTTTGGAGCAACCATGTGATCTCCCTCACACCTTTTCTCCCTCACAATGCTCACCTTCTCCTTCCTCTCTCAAGTCGAAAAGAACTTCTCAAGAGCTCTCTCCCTTGGAATCCCTCTCTAACCACGTTCACCTCTCTGATTCACACTGCCAAAACATAACTATTTTGACACCTTAAAAAGGGCTCCAAAATCTCTGAAATTTCAAATTAGTCGTTACTATCATACAATACGCTTTGTAATCGTACAGTACGATATGTATACCAAGCTTCGTCCTGGTACGAAGATGTACAAATAGTTCAAAATCAATTATACAGTGCAATGATGAATCGTACGGTACGATCCTCAACATTACTGATCGTACGGGACGATAGCATGGACGATCAAATGTTATCTCTATTCATCGTATTGTACGATATATATCGTATAGTACGAATGGTCAAAATTCAAGGAATCATCCAAGATGAATTTTGGGACGATCAAGAGTCATTTATGTTCATCATATAGTATGATCTACATCGTACTATATGACGAGGCAAAAATAATGGATCATCCGGGATGATCTCCGGGACGATCAGAATTCGTCTCTGTTCATTGTATTCTACGAACTGGTTCGTATAGTATGATATTCAATTTTAAATTGAGCCTTGAATTATTCCACTAATCACGGGGTAATTTAAGTAAGTATTTAAAATAAATCGTATAGTATGAATTACTTCGAACAGTACGAACGACGGAGAAAATACTTACTTAAGTTAATTTAACGGCTAAGGTTTTTGGATTTGAACATATCGTACAGTATGATTGTGATTCGTACAGTACGATCTATTTACAAAATCGTCCTACAAGCTCAGATCGTACGGTACGACATAAATTCGTACAGTACGATCTACAGAGAAAGAAAATCTCCAAATTTTTCTTTTAAAAAATCCTCTCCCCCTCTGTGTGTGCATGGTTGCTCAGACTTTTATGCATTTTGTGGCCAGACTCAAGAAAGTAAAAATAAAATAAATTACAAAATATATTGTCAGACTCATACTCCTGATCTACCCATTCTTGAGTCTTCCTATCGTCCTGAGTAGCTTGTCATCTTCCTGAAATGTTAGTACTCATGAAAAATATCAAACAAAATAATATTCAATGAACAGATAATTCAGACGACATTATTTGTCATTTTCAAAATCTCAAACTCGGGGTGGGTTGCAACAGGATAGTCCTGTATGATATATACAAATTTTGAAATTTAAAATATTGCAAAAATTTTGATTGGTGGCTATTTTTCTTAATCTTAATTGATCTTCCTGTATGATAAGGATCGTATATTATAATTAGTTTAATCATTCTTAATTATCAGGATGCCCTTATTTTGGTTTTCTATTTTTAACTAATTGTCCAGTATGATAGAAAAATATCCTGTATGATTAAGTCAAAAATTTAAAAAAAAATCTCTAACTCATCAAACCATTCCCTTGAGTGTGTGTATGCAAGGTTATATAGCTTGGGGTCCACCAGATATTTCACTTGACTCAAGAAAGGTAAAAAGAATATTAAAATTAAAATTATAGATAGACTCAACCCTAGTATACTTGATCTTGAGCTGATTTGCATTGCAAGTAAACTTGTAGACCTGAAAGGTTAGTAACCAAGGCAAACAAAACACATATCCAATAATATAGATAGAAAAGAAACAATAATATTTGTTATCATCAAAATTATTGTACTTGGGCCTAGATCTGCAATAATCTCTCCCTTTTTAATGATGGTAAACATTATTGTTAAAATTTTTTAAAGTTTTTTTTTTTGCTATTCTCAAGACTCCCCCTTACTAAGTTAATCTTTAAAAATAAATTGGAGAAGTGATTTTTTTAAATAAAATACAAAACACTAAACAGGACACTAAGTTGAAAACAAACTTCATTAAAATAGAATATGAAGGTAATTAATAACAAACTACTACTCCCCCTTCTGACACCTTAAAAAGGATGAAACAACTGAAAAAAAATGACATATAGAAAAGACATCACATAAGTAAGGAATAGTACACACATATGAATAACCAAAAAACTAAAAAAGAAGAAGCAAGTTAGTAAAAGAAACCACCCTAATTAGGTGGAGGAGGTAGTGTTGATGGTTAAAAGAAACTATGAATGGAAGCAAACTGCTCCTTGAACTAGGCCATATCCTAGTCATACTGCTACTGCTATTGGGCTATGTAAGAATCAAATCAAGCTACCTCTTTGGCCTGTTGCTGCTCTTGTGTGGCTATATAGGAGTCAAACATAGCTTCCCATTGGTTAAACCTCTCAACCAACTGATCAAGATGGGATTGCTGGTAGATAGTGACAGGTATAGGAATAAGTGCTGGACCTTCCTCGTGTTCTTCTACTTCTCGATAGTGAGCCTAGCATTGAGAGCACTTTGAATGACATGGAAGGAGGTTTAGGAAATGGTCCAGTAGTGTAGGAAATTAACAGTTGTATTTGGATTCCATAAAAAAGCTATGATGTGTCCTAAGGCCAGATTGGATATTCTCCTATGTTTGGGATCTCTAATGCATGTCAGATTTGAAAGATAACAAATTATAAGATCAAATGCATTAAAGTATATTTGAGCCATTATGAAGTAAGATTTAAGAGAAAGAATAAGAGTAATATTGAATCAATCACCAGCTTCAGGAATGATAGAATTTCTAAGTATGTGCTGGATGAAGTCAGCATCCTGGACTAGAGTGCTAACCTGGGCAATATTGAAGTTACTATTAGATTGCCTTAGGATAGTGTTGATAGGGGTCTAATTAAACTCAGGATTTGTAGCTAAAGTATGAATTTTTTCACTAGTAGTGGACATGTGGAGAAAATCATGAATGTCTTGGTAGGTAATTTCTACTGGACGCCTAATAACAAATGATTGGATGCAGTACCCTCATTATTGATATAAAGGCTTGCAAAAAAAAATCAAAAAGTAGTTCAGAATAGAAGGAATAAGCAAGAGTTAGAATGAAGGTCACAGTGGTATGAGTGAATAAAGGTAGTACTTAAAAGTGGAGGTCCTCATATTTGATGATTTTGGAGGGATCTTCATTAGCTACCTCAGTAAATCTTATTTTGACTTGATGTTGGGAAGAATTTCCAAAAATTATCCAGGATGATCAAGTGCAATCAATTCAACCAGGTGATTGGTTAGAAAAGTTGGTCATATCATTTAGGATAATAGGATATCATACGAAATGAGTAGACACATGGTGAATGTCCCAAGGAGTTAGCATGTACTATCATTGAGTAACTACATCATACAGGACAAACACATGGATCGTCAACAATGATGTGTCATTATGAATCATACCTACTACATTAAAATTGTCCAACCATTTTTGCCATGTGGATCATACAGGATGAAACAAAAATAGTGCATTATTATCAGCAATAATTAATTCAGATTAGCTGTTAGATGTACAATGATTAGTGGTTGGAATTTTTATTAAGATCATACAGGATGATGTGCATCATCTCTGATGATGTAGGAAAAAATTCAAAAATTTAGGAGATGGAATGTGATGATCAGGAGGGTTTCAAACACAAAAAGGAAAATTCAAAAAACATAAAATAACCCAAAATTAGTCATAAATTATAATCAAAATGAAAACCTTTTTTTTTTAAAAAACTAATCTTGTTAACCTTATCTCGAACTTCTTACATGTTAAATTCTTTTTAAACAAAAATATAAATCATAAATGAAATTACATAGGAAAAGTGGTCTTTTCAAACTTCATTTCAGAGAAATATCTGATAGAATAATATTACAGAGTAATCAACCAAAAATTATAATTTTCAAAATTTAAGTGTTTGAAGATATTAAGTGGCACATGGATTCTTCTAAGATTTAAAGATTTGAAAGAGAATGAAGCTTATTTCTTTGTGGGCTCATTTTGTGCCTCATTTTTAGTTATTTGATGCACTTTTTACATTTTCTGATTTTTTATACACTTTGTGCATCTTGCAAATGTTTGGCGGTCATTACGCGTATTTTTAATTTTGAACTCATTTTGTACATCTTATCATTTTTCCTTTTAATGAGTTAATGAAGCTGTATTGATTGGTTTTTTCTAGTGAGAGAAACACCCATTTTTTCTAGTGATAGAAATGTTCAAAAATTTGATAATTTTATTCCTGGTTTTCATTCCTTCCATTTAGGAGGTGACTGGGGAAATGCTGGTGGATGGCCGATGGCCATCTTTGGCTGCGACGGAAGGAGTTGAGGTGGTTAGAGGAAATTCTAATCATAATATGGCTGGAGACGATAGTTTGAAGATGGTTTCTACAAGATCGGTAGTTGATCCTTGGTACAGAGCTTCTAATGGTCCTTTGGTGATCAAGGACAATTGCGGTGTTGTTCCGAAAAAGGTTTTATATGTTGAGGGCAAAGGTAAGGATGTTGCCTATGAGAATGATATAAAAACCTCACGGGTATCTAGGAATTCTTCGGAGAAGGTATTTATTGATCTGTCGGCTTCGTCCTCTGAAATGAAAATTTATGTTAACAGGTTCGGATATTCAAATGCAATCTCTGGACCTATGCATGAGATAAATGCGAATTCTGATATCAATGTTAACAGAAATCTTCATTTCAATGATAGTTTGACTGTAAAAGATTTTTGTGTTGTGAACAAGATGAATGAAGGAATTCTAGTTAAGAATAATATTAATGCAGAGGTTAACCCGTGGAAGAAAAAGCCTTACATTATGTTGGATTTCAAGGAAGAAGATATGGTACTAGCTGATGATGGTAAATCCGTGAAGATGATGGAAGATGCTGAAATGATAAATGCTAATAGGCTGAGAAATTCCTTAGTAATTAAGGTGTTTGGAAAGGAATTACCTGCTCATATTGTTGCCTGGGAAGTGAGAAGGCAATGGAAGCCATTTGGGAACTTTCATTTCACAACTCTTGGCAAGGGTTGGTTTTTGTGTTCTTTTGATTCAGCAGATATGATGGAAGGAGTTCTATCTGGAGGGCCTTGGTTTGTTAATGGCCATATAATGGGAATGGAGAAATGGACGGTGGAGTTTTCTACTCTATCCTTGAAGGGTCTTACTTCACCTATCTGGATTAGGATGCCACACTTGCCCCTTCAATGTTGGGATGAAGTCAATGTGGCTATGATTGCTTCATCAGTTGGAAAACCTATTTTGATGGATGGAAACATATTTTAGTCAGGGAAGAGGGAATTTGCTAGAGTTTATGTGAGGATCAAGTTGGATCAACAACTTCCCCTAGGTGTTTGGGTGGAAAGTATCTCAGGAAGGTTTTTTCAGAAGTTTGAGTATGAGAAGATCTCTACATTCTGCTATGAATGTCGATTGATTGGGCATGTGAAATTAGATTGAAAAAATAAGAAGATTGATACTATGGAGAAGATTGCTGACTATGGATAGCCAGGACCTGTTATTGAAGTAGAGAAAGCTATAAGCAGGGAAACTGAATCCTCTTATGGACCATGGATCATGGTTAAAAAGAGGAACAATAGAAGACCAGAGAGGCTAAATGTTGATCCAAAGGTTGTTAGAAAATAATGGAAGAAAATAAATGGGGCTCAAGGGGAGGAAGCTGTAGGGGATTCAACTAATCTTTATGTCAATAAAGAGAAGACATTGGATTCTTATGTTGTTAATAAACAACTGGAGAAGGGGGAAATTCATGTGGAATCTGATTTGCAGAGTAACGGGCTGCAGGCTGCTACAATTGGAAATGCTGAAGTGGTGAATAATGTTAATACAGAGGATGGAGCGTTAACTAACAAGCTGAAAGTTTTAAAAAATCATGTTGAAGTTCGTGGTTCAAATGAAGCTGCAGTGAATTCTTGTGAAGCCGAGAAGGTTATTAATTTCCAAGCCAATAGATTAACAGATCACAGAGATCCTGATGGGAATTTGGAGGTTGATTCAACCAGGGAGGCCATTCTGTTACCAGGTAATAAATTTGAGTTACTGAACTCTTCATGTGAAGAAGATATTGGTGTGGGTACTCAAGTTGATTCCTTAGAAGAAGAATTGGAAGAAGATGAAGTGATGGAAAATATGGAGGAATGCCAAAATAATGGCATAATGGAAACTGCTCAAGAAAAGTTTGATAAGAAACCTATTATTATGGCTGAGGAGAATGGTGCTAGGAGTATTGAGAAAAATTCTTCTCAAAAAACTAAACTAGCGAAGGAACTGTGGCATTTGGTGAAAGTTCATTCGGGATGTTAAACCCTATGAACTTAGTCCCAAGCTAACCAAGAGGGGGGTGAATTGGTATTTTAAAAAATCTTTTCAATCAAGACAATAATGAAAAACCAAAACTCACCACAATAGAGTAAATACGGAAATAAAAGTGCGGAAGCAAGAAAATAAGAACACAGGAATTTATAGTGGTTCGGTCAACTCGACCTACGTCTACTCCTTGGAGGCACCCTCCAAGTATTGCACTACAAAACGTGACTCTCCTTTAGCCCCCACGGCTAGGCGGAGAAGCCCTCACAAGAACCTCCTTTTTGCCACCCCGGCAAGGCAGAGAACCTATCTCCTTTTGCTTCCTCCTGAAGCTGGCAGAGCACCACAACCAAAAGCTAACTCCTTACCTCTACCGACCCTTCTACGGACAAGAAACTCTAGACGAAGAACAAGCAGAGCGATCCTTGAAGCAACCCTTGTGAATCCCCTCACAAGCTCCCCCTCACAAGATCCTCTCTCTCTCCCTCTCTCTCTTTCTCTCCTCAAGGTCTTCTCAGGTCAAGGTAGCAGCCAAAGGTGTTAAAAAACGTTGAACAAGAGCTCTTAAATAGAAGAGCTTCAAAGGAGCTCGTTAATTGCAAGTTGCCGACAATATCGTCCAGGCCGATATGGACATCGGCCTAGCCGATCAGTACAAATCTCAAAAGATCGGCCTGGGCAACGCCCTGTTTTGGATGCTGGACGATTGAAATTTGACTTGATCGTCCTGGCCGATCTCACGATCGTCCAGGCCGATTAGTTCAATTCAGAAGAAAATCGTCCTGAGCATCGCCCTGTTTTCATGCTAGCCGATCCTGATCGTCTAGGAGTGACCAAGGATATGGAATATATCGTCCTGGCCGATCTTACGATCGTCCAGGACGATGTGATCGTATCAATCATCCTTAATTACTTCCCTGATTTGTCTGTTCAATTAAGGCATAATTGTGAATATCGTCCTAGCCTATAATTTAAAAATACAGTATACCTTAATTATCTATGGTGGCAATTTCTTTCTGTTTTGAGCTTATCATCCTGGCTGATAAACGTATCGTCCAGGCCGATATGTTAATGTCAGCTTCCTTAATTAAGAATCCTTAATTAGACTTTCTGCTTTAAGCCTGATCGTCCAGGACGATGTAAATATCGTTTAGGCCAATATGAGTAAAAACAAAATTCTAAGTCTCTCAAGTGTGTGTGTGTAGGGTTACTTAGTATCAGTCTTTTGAACATTACAAACTGACTCAAGAAGAGAAAAAATATATTACAGACTGACTCAACCCCATCCTACCCACTTCTTCATTTGCATCGTTTGTTCGTCCAATCTTCGATTCTTGAAATGTTAGAAAAAATAGGCAGTTCAAGAAAATCAGTAGGGTTTGCCAATCATCAAAACATAAGTCATGAAATAAGGTTTGCAACAATCTCCCCCTTTTTGATGATGGCAAAACAAATAAGCAATTCCTATTTTTCCTATTTCTCCCCCTTTTGACATATCAAAAAGAAAATATGCAAAAAAGAAAAAATAATAAAGAAAAAGAATCTCTCCTACATTTTTTAATTTTGATTCAAAGCATGAATATGATATAGCATTCCATGTGATTGATTTTAAAAGCATGTAAGTTAATGAGTTGAACAACATCAAAAATTTAAAGAATCAAAAAAGTATCCGATCATGTTTACCCTTAAGCTTGAAGTATCTTTGTAGGGTAGAGTTGTGTTTTGAAATCAATGACCTAACTCAAAACTTCAATCATATATTAGTATGAAGGATCTAATCATCACTTGAGTCAAGAAAAAAATATCTTATAGAATAAAGGATCAAAGTAGATACATCATAATCGCAAAACGAACTCAAGTCTTTGGTATATGAAAGCTTCTAAGTTTTTAAAAGATTTGAAAAGAGAGAAGAGCTTGCTTTTGATGGGCTCATTTTATGCCTCTTGTCATTTGAATCGCGCTTTGCGCATCCCCTTTTTTTCATAAATTCAATTTGGCGGCTTTACGCTTCTTTTGTTGGCATCTTTGGCCAAATTTTTTTTTTTTTCAAGCTAGATTCTCTTTTAGTCATCTCTTAAAAAGGACTTAGTTGTGAGTATATCTTCTAGATATTAGAGAATAGGGGCTCTCTCTCTAACATAGAGAAGAACAATCCACAAAACAGAATCACGGACCAATGTCAAGAGTAACTATGAATCTTGATTTGATAAAAAGACTTTAATCCCTATAATATAAGATAGATTTGCTTTAGCAAGATTAGAAAAGACCTTAATTTCATATATAATCGTTTAATTTGAGATAGATTTTTGATTAGAGAAGAAAACTGTGCCACTAAACTATACTAAAGAAAGAGACACAATCAACGAAATTTTTCAATCATCTAATGGATTTAAGAGATGCAAACCATTGACTACAAATTTTCAAAAGCAAATGCAAGGCATACAATATCATATTAGCGATGATTTTGAAAAAATTTTGATAATAAATTTTTTTTTTTCAAGAAGAATAAATCAAACAAACAAAACAACATAAAAAGGAACAATCAACCAAAACAAAAGAACATATAAACTAGAAGAAAAAGAAAAAAAAAAGGAAAGCAAGTAAAGAAATCAAGTTCATGCATTTATGTGCTGCGTGCCTCCTTATGTCCAATTATCATATGCTCCCACGAGGTCTTTGGTGAGAGCACTCCTGCAAAAACTCAACGACAGTCAGATTTAGGAACCCAAACAGGTTTGGGTCCCATCTTATGAAAAGTAGAAGGTAATGCTTGTGTGCCATGCTGTGCATTATTTAATTTTGGTCTCCACACCCATCGTGTACTACGATAAACTGTGCAAGTGTGTGAGATGAGTCCTAGCATGCCACAAGAAAAAATTGAACTCCAGGAAAAGATTTTCTTAAATGGTTTGGGTAAAAATGCCTCTTCCTAGGTTCTGGCTTTTGATTAGGAGTTGGTGTCATCCTAGCTTTCTTACATGTTTCCAAATCATTTTGAATCCTCAAGTTGGTTCCTTTTAAGGCATCATTGTCAATCCTCAAATTTTTCTCAATCTCTTTAGATTTCTTAAGATCAGAATTAAGAGATGTGTGTGAATCTTTCAATGCATTATGTTCATCAATTAATTCCAAATATTTCTTGTTTATGTCATCAAATTCATCAAGAAGAGCCATGTGATTTGAATCAATCGTTGCATGATCTTTGAGAATAACTTCATGCTCTCTTTGTAAATTTAAAAGTTCTAATTTTAGATTTGCATGAGTTTTCTTGAGTTTTTTGTATGAAGCATGCATTTTTTCACAAATCTCAAACAATTCATCATAGGTTGGTTTGCATACCTCATCTTCATCACTTTGATCTTCTCCCATTAAGCATAAGTTTGTTGTCTCATTCTTCGGTTCAGTTTCAGAGGAATCAGTACCAGATTCTGCCCAGAATGATTTTTGAACTTTCTTCTTGTCCTTCCTAAACTTAGGTTTTTCCTCAATCTTTTCCATGCTTGTGTTATCCTGAAGTGTTGGGCAATCGGCTCTCACATGTCCAGGTTTCCTGCATTCAAAACAAACAACATCAGAAGATCCTTTAACATGTTTATGATTCTTACCTTTTCTCCAACTTTGATGATGCTTTTGTTTCTTCCTTAGAAAGCTTTTGAATTGCCTTGTGCTGAAGGCAACTTCATCGCTTTCAGACCCGGAAGATTCTGAATCCGATTTGTGCGCCTTTAGAGCAATAGTCTTTTCTTTCTTCTTCTCACCTGCATCAAGATTTCTTTGATTCACCCCTTGCTCGTAAGTAATGAGCGAGCCAAGTAAGTTGTCAAACGAGTAGGTGTTTAAATCCTTTGATTCAGATATAGCAGTGATTTTAGCATCATATGAAGAAGGTAAGCATCTCAAGATTTTGTTCACTTTTTCATAGTTCGAAAGCTCTTTTCCTAAAGAATGCAGTGAAGTAACAATCTGTGTAAATCTAGTGTACATGTTAGAAATAGTTTTAGATGGTTTCATACGAAAAAGTTCATAGTCATGCAAAAGAATATTCAACCTAGATTGTTTTACTTCAGTGGTTCCTACATAGGTGATACATAACCTATCTCAAATCTCCTTACCTGTTGAACAAGTAGAAACACGCATGTAGTCCTCAGATTTTAAGGCACAGAAAAAATAGTTCAAACATTTCTCATTTAATTGAGCTAAATCTCGTTCATCGAAAGTCCATTCAATAAAAGCAATTTCAATTGTAATCCCATTTATTTCACGAGAAGGTGGAGAATAACCTTCTTGAATAAGCATCCACATGCGATAATCAGTAGATTATAAAAAGGTAGACATGCGAGTTTTCCAGAAATCAAACGGCAAGTTGTCAAATAGTGGAAGTCGTGTAATCGAATAACCTTCAGAAGTGTTTCTATTTCCAAAGTTAGCCATGAATCTAATTCAAAAAGTTTTTAAACTTAAATTTTTGAATCCCGCTCTAATACCACTTGAAAGTTCGTTCGGGATGTTAAGCCCTATGAACTTAGTCCCAAGCTAACCAAGAGGGGGGTGAATTGGTATTTTAAAAAATCTTTTCAATCAAGACAATAATGAAAAACCAAAACTCACCACAATAAAGTAAATGCGGAAATAAAAGTGCAGAAGCAAGAAAACAAGAACACAAGAATTTATAGTGGTTCGGTCAACTCGACCTACGTCCACTCCTTGGAGGCACCCTCCAAGTATTGCACTATAAAACGTGACTCTCCTTTAGCCCCCACGGCTAGGCGGAGAAGCCCTCACAAGAACCTCCTTTTGGCCACCCCGGCAAGGCAGAGAACCTATCTCCTTTTGCTTCCTCCTGAAGATGGCAGAGAACCACAACCAAAAGCTAACTCCTTACCTCTACTGACCCTTCCACGGATGAGAAACTCAAGACGAAGAACAAGCAGAGCGATCCTTGAAGCAACCCTTATGAATCCCCTCACAAGCTCCCCCTCACAAGATCCTCTCTCTCTCCCTCTCTCTCTTTCTCTCCTCAAGGTCTTCTCAGGTCAAGGCAGCAGCCAAAGGTGTTCAAAAACATTGAATAAGAGCTCTTAAATAGAAGAGCTTCAAAGGAGCTCATTAATTGCAAGTTGCCGACAATATCGTCCAGGCCGATATGGACATCGGCCTGGCCGATCAGTACAAATCTCAGAAGATCAGCCTGGGCAACGCCCTGTTTTGGATGTTGGACGATTAAAATTTGACTTGATCGTCCTGTCCGATCTTACGATTGTCCAAGCCGATTAGTTCAATTCAGAAGAAAATCGTCCTGAGTATCGCCTTGTTTTCATGCTGGCCGATCCTGATCGTCCAGGAGTGACCAAGGATATGGAATATATCATCCTGGCAGATCCTGCGATCGTCCAGGACGATGTGATCATATCAATCATCCTTAATTACTTCCCTGATTTGTCTGTTCAATTAAGGCATAATTGTGAATATCGTCCAGGCCGATCAATGATCGTCCTGGCCGATAATTTAAAAATACAGTATACCTTAATTGTCTATGGCGGCAATTTCTTTCTGTTTTGAGCTTATCGTCATGGCCGATAAACGTATCGTCCAGGCCGATATGTTAATGTCGGCTGCCTTAATTAAGAATCCTTAATTAGACTTTCTGTTTTAAGCCTGATCGTCCAGGACGATGTAAATATCGTCCAGGCCGATATGAGTAAAAATAGAAATTCTAAGTCTCTCAAGTGTGTGTGTGTAGGGTTACTTAGTATCAGTCTTTTGAACATTACAAACTGACTCAAGAAGAGAAAAAATATATTACAGACTGACTCAACCCCATCCTACCCACTTCTTCATTTGCATCGTTTGTTCGTCCAATCTTCGATTCCTGAAATATTAGAAAAAATAGGCAGTCCAAGATAATCAGTAGGGTTTGCCAATCATCAAAACATAAGCCATGAAATAAGGTTTGCAACATTTGGGCCCTCTGAATTTATCTTCCAGGCAAGGTAGAAATAATATGAACAAAAGAATGGGTGGGGATATACCCCCATTTGTCTCCAAATGAGTTCCATTAGCTTTTGGAATTGTAGGGGGCCTAACAAGAAAGAGGCCTCCCTATATTTGAAGGAGTATATTAAAAATTGGGATGTTTGTTTTGTGGGTATTATTGAAACAAAGATTGCTTCTCTTTCTAAAGATGAATTTATCAAATTTATGGGTGAAGACTAGGATTTTTTCCTGCAGCCCTCTAGAGGGAATTCTGGTGAAATCATGGTGATCTAGAAAACTAATGTGGCTTCATTTTCCTTGATTAAGTCTTTGGACCAATGTTTGCTCGGAGAATTGGAAATATTCAACAAAAGCAAGTGGATGATAACTACCATTTATGGTAGCAGGGAGTACCAATGTAGAAGAGAACTGTGGAGTTCTTTGGATGGCTTGGTTAAACAGGATATCCCTTCTGTGATTGGAGGCGACTTCAATTGCATACTTTCTCAATATGAGAAGAAAGGTGGGAAGAAATTTTCTTTCACTCATGGGCCTTTGGAAATGAAGGCTTTTATGAACAATAATGACCTACATGATATGGATATTATTGGTGCTAAATTTATTTGGTGTAATAACAAGAGTGGAAGTGCCCAGATTTTAGAAAGACTGGATAGATGCATGCTGAATTCTAAAGCTTTGGAATTGATCAATCTAGCAGCAGTGAGGCATTTGGAAAGAATTGCATCTAACCATTGTCCCATAGTTTTGAAGTTGTTTAATCAACAATTTCAAAGAACCAGAATTCACAAATTTGAGGATGTATGATGTCATATTCAGTGGCTACTTCAGTGGTCAGGAATTCTTAGGCTAAACCAGTGAGAGGTGATGATATGGAAGCTCTTAATAAGAAAATGTCTAGAGTTCTTAAAGCCTTATTTTTTTGGAGTAAGGCTAAACATAAAAAACTGGAAGATTTGAAGGAGATTTTGAGGAAGGAGATTGAAGAACTGCAGCAGGAGGAAGCTTCCGAGCTGCTATTTTCGGACAGCAAAGCCTTACTCCTTAGAACCAAAGTCAAGGAATTAAACTGCACTCTTGCAAGATTGAATACATGGTGGAAACAAAGGGAAAAAGCTAATTGGATGAAGGAAGGGGATGTGAACTCTTCATTCTTTCATGCATTTGCTAAAGGAAGAAGAAATGGCAATTCTATTAAGCAATTGAGAAATGAAAAGGGAGAGTTAATTGAAGACCCGGCTTGTATAAGAAGCAGTTTCTTTTAGTTTTTTCATAACAAATGAAAGTATAGAGAATGCAGTTTAATCAATTGGCCTTTGAATGAGAACGTCCTGAAGGCGGAAGAGTGCAAAATCTTGGAATCTGCATTTACTCTGGAATAAGTTGAAAAAGTGATTGAAGAACTTGGCAAAAACATCTTTTCGGGTTTGAATGGAACTACATATTCCTTTCTTAAAGCTTATTGGAATATTATTGGGAGGGATGTGTGGAAAGTAATCCAATTGTGTTTCAATTCGGGGAAAATGTCTGCTAAATGGAAGGAGACACTAGTGGTACTTCTACCCAAAGTAAGTAATCCTCTTTCTCCCTCAAATTTTAGGCCTATAAGCCTTTGTATGTCAATCTAAAAAATTGTGGTAAAAGTTATTCTAAACAGAATAAAGAAAGTGATTCATTGCTTACTATCTGAAGAGCAAGTGGCATTCATTGAAGGGAGGGCCTTATCTGAGCATATGCTTCTTACTCAGGAACTTTTTCATAAGTTTAGGTTCTCTAAATCTAAAAGGGGATTGGTGGCAATCAAACTTGATATGGAACAAGCATACGACAGTATGGCTTGGGACACCCTTAAACAAGTTTTGAATTATTTTAGTTTTCTAGGAAGATTTTCTAAACTCATTATCGATTGTGTTACTGATCCAGTTTTCTTGGTTCATATAAATGGAGTAGAACTGGAAGGAATTCAAGGGAGAAGTGGATTTTGGCAGGGTTTCCCTCTCTCTCCTTACTTATTCATACATTATTCCCAATTATTTACGAATGCTTTTTTATCCAAAGGCAGTATGTTGCGTTTGAAAATTGCCCCTTTGGCACCAAGGATCTCACATTTGTTGTTTGTAGATGACATCTTGATCTTCTCTAATGCTAAAGTAGAGAATATTAAGAAAATTGTCAAAATCACTATGAACTATTGTAACTGGACTGGTAAACAAATAAATGTATCAAAATCTTCTATTATTTATAGTTAGAATATGGAGAGAAGGAGGAGGAAGATAATCTCGAAACTTTTGGAGTTCAGGGAGACCAAAGAACTCAATTATTTGGGCAATAAAATTACCTTAAGGAGGCGCGTGGCTTCAAACTTCTCTGACAATTTGGAGAAGGCAGCTTTTAAATTGGACATATGGGGCAAGAAGTTAATCTCTTCAGCTGGCAGGGTTACTCTTATCAATTCTGTATTACAAGCCATCCCGGTATTCTATACTTCTATGTCCATGGTGCCGTTATCAATTTTAAAGAAAATTGACAGAATGAGCAGGGAATTTATTTGGAATAAAAGCAATGGAGAGAATGGGTTACATTATGTATCATGGAAGGAATTATGTAAACCAAAAGACCAAGGGGGTCTTGGAATTCAATCTGCTGTTGATTCGGTGGAGCCCCTTAGAACCAAATTGGTTTGGAATTTTTTTAGGAAGCCAAATTCCTTATTTAGTTAATCCCTTACTGCTAAATATGGGAAGAATGTGAGGGATGATGGTATTATACCAAACTCTTCTTCAGCATGGAAATCGATAATAAAAGGTGCCAAAGCTTTAAAACAAATTGTAAGGTGGAGCATTAAAGATGGTGTTTCTGTTGACATTATGAAGGGCATATGGATCCTTGATAGAAGATTGGATAGTTGGCCTACTTTCATTACAAATGAAGTTAACCTTTTAACAAATCTATCCAGCTTCATATCGGAAGGTGTTTGGGTGCCAGAGAAACTACAGGAATACTTTGGAGAAGAAATGGTGAAAGTCATCTGCAATATAAAGTTAGAATTGGATAATCATGAAGACAAATTGGAGTTGTTGAAGGTTCATTCAAGGAAAACAATTTCAGGGATGATCAAACATATTAGAGCTGCTAATGAAGAGTTCAAACCAATGTGGATCCAAGATTGGAATTGTATCAAAAAAATTAAACTTAATCCTCGGGTTTCTTTTTTCTGGTGAAAGTTATTAAAGAAAGCAATCCCCACAATGGATTTCTTACTGCATAGAAGATTGACTGTTAGTAACCTTTGCCCAAGAGGTTGTAATATGGTAGAAAATGGAGAGCATGTAGCGGTGAAGTATTTCAAATTAAAACAGATTATTCAAAAGGCAAGCCGTTGGGGATTCAATCTTCCTGTTTTAAATAGTTTGGAAGATTGCTTGTGTTTCTTGAGGAAACAAAGAGAGGAGAACCCTTTTATAGCCAATTTTTATTGTGCTTTGGTGTTCAATTCCTGGAAGAGTAGAAACATGTTGGTTCATGAAGGCAAAGAGCTTGGAATTGGTATCATTGTGACAAATGCCATCATCTATGCATCTAATTCAGCTTCTATAATTCTTTCGAACCACTGGGATGCTAAACAGCAATATGAGCTGATTTCTTTTACTTGGCATCCCCCTCCACCCGGATGGATTAAAGTGAACATAGATGCTTCCCTTCTTATCTCTAATGAAGCTGGTATTGGAGGCATTTTTAGAGACCATAGAGGAAGGATGCTTCTAGCATTTGGATTCTTGATAATGCACTGGGACGCAGGATTCTTGGAGCTGCTCGCTGTGCATTCTTTAAGGAGTGTTATACAAGATTGGATGTTCAATGCTAAAGGCTTAATTGTGGAAGGAGACAACTATAACGTCATTACTTACAAAATTCGATTGGTCTTCATAGCCAAGAGGTGGACAGTAATAATAGAGAAGACTTGGATTTTCTAAAAGAGTTCGTGGTAATCTTATTCCATTTTGTTAATAGAAGTTGTAATAAGTTAGCTCATTGGTGTGCTAACCATGCTTTGAAAGGTGATTTCTTTTGGGACATGCTAGAGGTTAATAAGGTTCCTCCTAATTTTTATTCCTTGTTAAAGGAGGAAAGTGATAGGATTACTATCACTTAGTTGGTTGTTCTTTTCTTTTATTTATTTTTTAATGCAATTGGCAGTTTATCAAAAAAAAAAGGTTACTTCCTTTTAAAATCTTTAAAGACTCTCAGTTGTGAGATTATATTCTAAATATAAGAGAAGAAAAACTCACTGTATAATATAAGGATGAGAAAATAAAAAAAATAGAATCTTATTTATATGATAAATGCAATAACTAATTAAGAAAATTCTATAGTGATTCATTAACTTGGAATACTATTTATATGAGATAGATTATTTTAGGAAGACTTAATAGATCCCTATTTCAAAATCTAAATTTTAATTTAAAGTAGACTTTGATTTAGAAGAAATAAAACCACTAAGGGAGTCAGAGGAAGAGAGACCATCATCAATGTTTCTTCTTTTAACTGATTTAGGGAAGTCAAACACTGCTTACTAATTTTTAAAACCAAAAGCAATGCAAAAATGTTATTTAAGAATTCAATATCAGAAGTGAGCATTGATCTGATTCTTTAAAAAAACTGAAGGAAACACAACAGAATCATAAAAAAAAACTTAAAACAAAAATACATAAATAAAAATAACACACAAATAAAATAAAACAAAACATCAAAAATAAAAAGCAATAATTACAAGCATTAATACCTATTACACCTAATATGATTCTTAAGATGTTGAAAGATTCAAAGGCCAATGGTTTTATAAAGATATCAGCAAGTTGGTTTTCAGTGGCTACATGGTGTAGCTCTACTTCTACTTTAAGAACGTGGTTCCTAATGATGTGGTGCCTTATGTCAATATATTTGGTCTTGGAGTGTTGGATTGGATTCTTTGAAATACAAATGGAACTAGTGTTATCATATAGGATTAAAATTATTCCTACATGTACTCCTAAATCCAAAACTTGTTGCTTCAACTAGAGGACTTGGGCCATATAATTCCCTAAGGCTATGTACTCAACTTCAACAGTGGATAAGGAAACTAAGTTCTAGTTCTACTGGACCAAGAGACTAACGACTGTCCTATGAATTGAGATGTTTCAGAAGTACTTTTTATATATACTCGGCATCCTATAAAATTTGAATCATAATATTCTATGATTTCAAAGGAGGTACTATACCTTAGATATCAGATTCCTAAGTTTGGAGTTCCTATGAAATATCTAAGAATTCTCTAAACAGAAGTCAAGTGAGACTCATTTTGATCAGCCTGAAATCTAGTACAAAGATAAAAACTAAACATAATATCAAGTTGGCTAGCAGTCAAGTAAAGAAGAGATCTAATTATTACTCTATATTTCTTTTGATTAACATAATTTCCATTTTATTCCTTATCTAACTGAACTGTGGAACTTATGTTAGTATTGATTGGCTTGGCTTTATCCATTTTACATTTCCTAAGGATATCCTTAATGTGTTTTGATTTACTAAGAAAAGTTCTATTAGCCTTCTTCCTTGTGCTAAATATAAGAAAGTTGGTCAATTTTCCCATCATACTAATCTCAAATTCAATACTCAATATTTTTAAAAACTCATCGCAAAGGCTTTTATCAGAGGATCCAAATAAAATATGTATTATTTGAATTTAAAAAGGGGTTTTTAAAAAAAATAATTTTCTTCGAGAAAGTTTAACTTCTGGAATATAGTTTTGAAATCGAACACATTATTATAAATGATATATAACATCGAGAGGCAAATATATCATTCACTAATGGGTTCAAATTATAAAACTTTGTATCCAATCTTATTATCATAGTCAAACTCAAAAAAGAATAACATATAACCCTAGATGGTCAAAATGAAACTTCATCAAGTGTTTAACTACAACAATCTGGATAAAGAGATTATTAATTTTAAAATCAAAATTATATTAATAAAATGATATATCTTCCTAAAGAAAGAAGATATCATTCTATCAATCATATGAAAATGATGATAAAGATTATTGTATTTGAATTTCCTAAAGATAATTCATTGAAGTTTTAAAAATTTTGATTTTTGAAAATTCGATCTGAGTTTCTAAATCTCCTATGAGCGCAAGCCCTCATAGTTAATTACATCGTAGAGAAACCAGAGTTTCCTATGAATACTCTCGATTAAAATAGCAGTAAAAATTTCATTTGAAATTCAAAGCTCAATGTCAAAGAAGGTAAGGACTAGAAATTTCAATCGAGATTGGATCAAACTTCAACACTTATTTAAGGAATCAAAGGAAGAAGGGTAGGAGGTGTCTTGAGATTCTAAATCACTTCAAAAACATCACAGCCTATCCTAAGTGTTGGGGTTGAATTTAATTGAAAGAGATTTAAGTTAAATGGTCAATTTTATTAGAAAGTTGAGATTATATTCTCGAAGGTTGAGGTCTTATAGCTTGAGCATGCCTCAGAACCTAAGTCTAAATTGAGTCCAAAAAAATAAGTAACTTGAACCTAACTAATATTGTGAAGGATTTGGATTTACCCCGATCTAGATTGGGGAGCCAGCTAAACCACCAAGACGCTTGAAAACTATGAGTCCGGCCTTTTTTACAAGTGGTAGGGACGTTAATTAGATATTGTTTAAGGAATTGGGGTTAACATCTAGAATATATTCCTAATTGACCCCTTAACTTATGTTGTGTATTTGATGCTTAAGTAAATATAATTAAAGTCTTAGACACATTTAAATTTGTTATTAATACAATGCATGCTAGTTGACTCGATAAAATGCTTAAATCAAAATGAAGCAGTTTAAAAATTAGGCTTAAGAAAATAGGTTTTTTCCCTAAAGATTGAATAACATCCCCTTGATAAGACTGAACCCTAATAGGTCAGGTGGCCTGCCAGAACTCACAAGCAAGGAGGTTCCTAACAAGGTTGAAAAAGTTTAATATATATGCATGAAAAACTCCCGGCTATCCAAGGTTATTTCTTAAATGCATTAGAGTTTCTATGTTGACTTAAAATTTTAATTTAAATTAAAATAGAAATAGTTTTAACGATCCCACATGAGCCTCTAATCGGGTTCCAGGCTAAATCAAAATTGGCATGCAAGAATCGCCAAAAAACTACTAAAAGTAGGCAATCTGATATCACAATCAACATCAAACAATTGATATAAATAAACAAATCTATTAAAATTTAATGTCTATTGGCAAATGTCTTTTAATATTATAACCCAAAATTATAAAAAAAGTAAAGTGATCAGGTATCACTGACAACAAGCCCAAATTCTACTCCTAAGACTCAAGTGACTTTGAGAATTGGGATTCTTCTCATTCTTCACTTATTCTTCCTTTTATGGTTCTCCTTGGATCGTTAGGTCTAGATATTAAAATGAAAAGAAACTCCCTCTTGAAAAGGGTGTTATATTTTCTTTTTGAATACTTTAAGGTTATCCTAATTTGGATCTCCAAATGGAAAGGGACTCTCCCCTAAGGGATATCCCTTCCTCTTTGGACTCCAAATTAGATACTACCCCATCTAAAATGTCACATTTAAAAATACAACTCAATGCTTAAATAAAATTATATTTAAAAATATAAAATTCTAAACTCAAACACAACTTATAGGATTATCCTAAGTAGTTATAATCATATTTAAAATCTCAAGCAGTTATATTTATCAAAATTAAATTGTTCAAATCACAGCCACACATGATCATGCTCTTTTAATTCAAAGGGGTCTTAGCATTTTGTTGCATCTACAAAAAACATCATTAATTTTAAAAGCATAATTATTTTTCCCCCTTTAATCAATGCCATGTATGAGTATATTCACATGCATAAGATTGGATTAGCATAAATCATCCCTAACCTAAGGGTAATCTAATGTACAATCAATCATATCACATAGTGCATAAATTAAATAAATAATCACATCAACATTAATAACAATCATGTAGTGAAACCCAGAAACATGGCACACAACAAAAAGAGCAAACACCATTCTAGCCTAAGACTAGAGTCAATTGTCCTAGCAAACCAACTAAAGTTTGTGTAGAGGTTGTGTGGTTTTAATATGTCTTATGTAGGACATTTGATTAAAGTTACTTAAAGATTTGATTGGTTGTAAGGCTTAAGAGAAGATTTTAGTTAAAGTTTAAGTCTTAATAATTTGAAATTAATTTTAAGATTTATTTTTTACTATTTGTTAGATAATAACTTTGTTGCTCACCGAGGCTGTAAAGTTTATTTCACCTTCTTTGGGGCTAAGCTAACAACCTCGTAGTTTTAGGTTACTTAGTGGTAACTAGTATAATTAAGTGACTTAAGTTGATTGAGGTTAAAAAATTGATTAATTTATAATTAAGGTTGGTTGATTGTTAGTATTAAGGTTGATTAAAGACTTCTAGAATTTTAAAGTTGAATATCAAATTTTAAATATTTTTTGGATTATTTTAATCATTTAAATAAAAGATCAAAACTTGACATTTTGATTAAGGTTGAATTCTAAAAATTTAAAAATTTCATAAATATTAAACCTTAAGATGATCAGTCAGACTATAAGTATGCTAGATTTGGATTTTTCTACATTTTATTTTGAAGGTTTGAAGACTTGACTTGATATTTGACTTAGATTCGACCAAAAGTTCACTTTTTCAAATTTTAATGATTTCTAGTGGATTGCTATTTTTAATAAATATAAGATTTTTATATGAGTTAAATGCCTTTGAGTTTGATTAATTTGAATTTTCCTAGAATTAGATATGATTTTTTTAAGTTTTTTAATTATTTGAATTTTTAAATTGATTTAATTAATGGGGTTTTTTTTATTTTGCTTCAAATGAACTACCAACTTCTTTAAATCAACTCCAAAGGTTAGGGATGACCCAAGGAGAGATTTCCAAGTATTTGGGAATTTTCTAAAATTTTTTATTTATTTGTAATTAATTAAATATTTATTTTCAATTAAAATTAAATTAAGCTTGAATTTAAAGTCCAATTGAGAGACATTTATTTTTCATAAGTTAAATATTTAATTCTACTCAGTTTGAGTTATTATTTGTATTTTTTGGATTTATATTTAATTTATTGGAATTTTTGGAAGTTCAAATGCTTAATTTAGTGTTTAATTTCAAGAAAATTAATTAAAGGGCTTAATGAAGTTTAAAGTTAATAAAAAATTTTTTATGGGCTAAAAATGTCACTAGGTTTGAATGTTCAAAGTTTCAAATGAAAAGGATGTGCATGTATCCTAATTATTAAAATTAATCTAAGTTCTCTGTACATTACTCCTTAATTATTATCTTTTATGGTGTAGCTAAGTTAAGTAGGTTTGATTTAAAGTTCTACTAACCCTTGGACTTAACACATATGAATGCATCACACATAAGCATAATCAAATCCTAAATTTAGGAGAACCTAAACTAAGTAGTGTGTGCATCCTAAGCATGCAAAAGATAAAATTAATAAGAATATTTAACAAATTGATTAGTGAATAATCAAGATAATTATTCTCTAAAAAACCCCATTAAATCTATTCATTCAAGCTCAATCAATGTTTAAAGTTTCATAAGATCTCTTAACATTTAAAAATTTAAATATATATATAATTTTAAAATAGAATATATATATATATATATATATATATATATATATATATATATATATATATATATATATATATATATATATATATATATATATATATATATATATATATATATATGTTTTAAAATAAGATAATTTAAAATATTATGAAAATATTTTTTTTAAAACTTGAGAGATCTTCTGATTTTTTTTTAAATTTATTTGAAAATAATTTTTAATTTTGAAAATAAATAATACAAAATTAAATTAAATATTATTTAAATATTAAGATATTTAAATCATTAAAAGTATTTATTAAAAATTTAATATTAAAATTTCAAAATTAATTTTAAATTAAAGTATTCTAAATTCTAAAAATTTTGATATATTGTTTAAAATTTTTTGAATTAATTTGAATTTAATTTCAATTTTTCAAGTTTAGGATTAATTAAGGTTTTGAAATTAATTTAAATTAATTAAAGTTTAAAATAATTTAAAATCAAATTAAAAGTTCTTTAAAATTTTTAAATTACAAAAATTTTATTTGAATTCTAAAAATCTATTAAATTTAATTTTAATTAAATATTAATTAATATTTAAATATTTAATTAATTAAAAAATGATTTATAATATCTAAAATATAACTTAAATTAAATTTAATTTAAAATTTAGTTATTTTAAAATAAAATTAAATAATTTAATATATTTTAATATATAAAATTTTAAATTTTGAAAAATATTTAATTTAATATTTAATTAATTATTTAATTAAAGTATTTTAAAATTATTTAAAATATATTGAATATTTTAAAATAATTTTAAATTTAAATTAAAGGATTTAATTTTCCTTTTATTTTAATATAAAGTATTATTTTTTATTTATTTTTAATAAAATTTTAATAATTTTTTAAAAAATAATTGGGTTTAAAATAATTTAAAATTAAATTTTAAATCATTTAATTACACTTGTGGCGTCGCCGGTAGTGGAGGATACGTGGCAGCCTAGGACTCGCAGGATCAAAATGAATGGTGATGATTATCAGTAGCGTAATAATTGAGCCTCCATAGATCATTGGGCATTCAGTGACCGTGGAGATGTGATCTACTATTGTGCGTTAGCATGGCCTCTCAGCCATTGGATCGTCTGCGCTAGGGATCAAGGGCTCAGATTGAGTCTATTAATATTATCTGCCTCATGACTTATTTTAGAGATTTTTATGATAACATACATATACTTGGAAGTTTTAATTTGTGTGTTAAGTATTTCAAGTATAATGATGTGCATAATAATTACTTATGGGACTTACATTGCATAACTCAAGTTCAATTAAATATTAAGATTAAGATGGACTAAGATGGACAACTTGAAAGATTTTATATTATCGTAGAAGTTTATTAGTGGCCCATTAATATTTACATGCATGATTTGTTTTGCTCACAATCTAAAAATCTATTAATTATATGTTAATCTTGATATAGAAATCTATAAGATTTCTTTATTAAATAAATTTTATAACCTTCATTGATTGCATAATTATTATCAAATATGGAAAGTTATCTAATTAGGAAAATTAAAGGTAATAAGCATATATGGTAAAATATTTATTATTTAAATTGACTTTTTTCACATCAATTTAGTTATGTATGATTAATTCTATAAAAATTACATCATATTATTACATTAATATTCAATCTATCCTTAAATATTTAAAAATGTGCATGAGTTTTTATTTTATGGAATATGATATTACTTTGATAGAAACGTGGCCTAATTTTTATTGCATTAGATGTTTTGGATTCTGTAGATAAAATTTGATAGGTTGAAAGACTCATTTGGATTTCATTTAAATTTATAATGAATTTCCATACATTATCAGATTTAAATATAATCTGCTGGTAGACATTTTTGCTCTATTTGAAATGTATATGAAGACTTTTTTATTTTTCCATATGGCTAGCCATTTTATAGCCATTTGAATCTCATATATATTTAATATAAATGAATTCTTGATCAAATATAATATTACTTGTTGACAAATTAATATTAGTTTAATAGTTTTATTCAAATTTTACTTTACTTACCCTTTCCCTTTAAATACCTCTCTTCTCCTTCATATAAGGGCTGCTCAAAAAGAAATATCTCCAACAATTCTTCCATTCTTTCTTTCTTCTTTACATGCTAAATATTGAGAGGAGAAATTTTTGTATTTTTATTCCAAGTGCTCTTTTCATTTGCGAGATCGAAATCTTGGTTGGAAAGCTTCAACATACAAAATCGAATAACATCTATTGGAGTTCTTCAATTTTCTTTCTTTCACTGAATCTTTACCTGTTATTCTTTAGCATTCACCATATATTTCTTTCTTGAAAATATTTATTTTTTGGTGAAATACTTGTTAGAAATTTTATATTAAAGTTTTCTATATTACGTCTTTTAAATCCATAAAGTTTAGCTAAGCAAGTATTTTTACTTCTTTAAGGTGCCATAGATTTACATCTAAAATCTAATTTATTTTATTTGATTTGAAGAGTTAAAGTTTAAATCATCAAGAATATATTTTTATTTAACATAATATTCTTATTTTAAATAAAATATAAATCTATCTTAAAGTGAGCAAATTTAATATTTCATTTACAAGTAGTAAGGTGGTTAAAATTAATTTGTAAGATCACCTCAAATATTTTGGATATTTTATTGCAAGATAATTTGGGCTTATATTATTTACATCAAATTATATTTTTCATTTTCTTGGTTTAAGCTATTTGGCTTAGTTAAGTTTTAATTGTAATTAGATTGGGTTGTACTTGCCCGTGTAGGAGAGGACTTAGGTTAAAAACTTCTTTAGTTTAAAGAAGTGAGGTTTGAAAAATAAACATAGGATTAGTGAATTCTAGCCCAAGAGTTGGCTAGCGTGGACGTAGGTCGGATGGGAATACATGCCAAACCTTGTAAAAATATTATGCCTCTTATTTTTATTTCTTGCATCTATTTTTCTTTATCTTTTTCATAAAAAATTGTGCGATTTCTTTTTCTTCTCAAAACTATTTTAAAATCATTTTAATTTCCTTCTTTTAATAACATTTTTAAAAACCCCAATTCACCCCCCCCCCCCCCCCCCCCCCCCCCCCCCCTTGGGGTGCCATAGTCATCCAATAATTGGTATCAGAGCCTTAGCTCTTTTTATTTTGGCTTAACATCCTAGAGTTACACTTATTGGCATAAGGTTTTCCTAAGGGTTCACTTCTCGAAGGATAATCCACTCATCGTCCTCCATTATTAGCTAACATTCCATTTGATTATTGGAAAAATAGATTTAGTACATTCTTAAGAGGTCAAGACTCTCATATATGGCACATGCTTACACACCAATATCATACACACACTAAAGAAATTTATGGAATTAAAATTGAAAAACCATTTGATGAATGGATTACTTTAGAGAGGGAATTAGATGAGTTAAATGTTAGGGCATGCAATACTTTTCATTGTGCACTTCTTCTAGATGATTAAATGAAAATTTCTAGGTTAAATTCAGCGAAAGAAATTTGGGACAATTTAATTATAACTTAGGAAGGTACTAGTAAAGTTAGAGATGCTCAGATAAATAGACTTGTTCATGAATATGAATTATTTTGTATGTCTCCTTCTGAGTTATTTCTGATATGTATATAAGATTTATGAAAATAACTAATACATTATATTCTCTTGGAAGAATATATAAGAATTAAGACTTATTCTATAAGATTCTTAGATGCCTTCCCAAAGAATGGGATGCTAAAGTAACTGCAATTAGTGAGGTTAAAGGTTTATATACTTATCCACTTGTTCAACTTTTGGGTTCTTTGATAGCACATGAACATATTATAGCTCAAAGGAATAAATTGGATAGACCTTCTAAGAAAGAGAAAGATAGAGGTAAAACTATAGCCGTACAGGTTGATGATAATGATGAACCTAGTTCATCAAGCTCTAATAACGATAGTGAGGTGGTGGCCATGCTTTCAAGAAGACTTGGAAGCTTACTAAGGAATAAAAATCAAATATAAAAGAAATCCAAAAATTATAAATTTTAAACTAAGAAATTTCCCGTAGGAGAAGGGATTATTTGTTACCATTGTAAGAAGCCTGGACATATAAGATGAGATTGTCCAGATCTTATTGATTCAAAGAAGAAAGAGATGAATATAAAGAGAAAGAGTGACAACAAAGAAAAGAATCATTTTAAGAAGAAGAAGAAGGCTATATGGGCAAACCCATATTCAGATGAATCAAGTTTATCAAATGAAGAGGTGAACACTTGTCTTATGGCTGAAGGAGAATCAGATTGTGATTCTCAAGAGGTATGTAATGATATTTCCTATGAAGAATTAGATTATGCTTTTAATTAATTAGTTATTAAATATAAAAAATTAAAAATAAAATATAATGCTTTAGGAAAAGAGAAAAAAATTTTAGATATGCGTTTTCATGATTTAAAAAATGAATGTGATGATTTGAAAAATAAAAATTATTCTTTATTAGATCATTCTTTACTTGTTTATAAACTTAAAAGAAAAAATATTCTATTAAAAGCAAGATTAGATTTATACATGAAATCACATATTTATTATAAATCTCCATCAAGTACAACATCAAACAAAAATTCTTCTTATATGTTATATTGAAATCATGGAAAGCCATATGCAAACACTAATATTTGGTGTAATTCTTATGGTAGAAAGGTCATATCTCATTTGATTGCTATGCAAATAGATCACAAAATGCTAAACACTCATCTTTTGTATGAGTTTCAAAAAATAGAAGCACTTCAACTACCCTACAGAATAGATATCATACTACTCATTTAGAATGTGGACCCAAAAATATTTGGGTTCCAAAAGTTAATATTTGATTTTCTTTTATAGGAATACCTTCAAAGTAAAATCAATGAAGGCATGTGGTACTTGGATAGTGGATGTTCAAGACATATGACGGGCAACAACAACAACATCAAGCCTTTATCCCACTACGTGGGGTCGGCTACATGAATCCTTTTTCTCCATTGTATCCTATTAAAAGTCAAATTCTCATTTAAATCTAATAAAGAAAGGTCATTCCTAATATTTTCTAACCAACTCTTTTTAAGTCTACCCCTACCTTTCTTAACATAAGTCAAGTCTAATACCTCTACTCTCCCAATTGGGTCATCGGAAGGCCGCCGTTTTATGTGACCAAACCATCTAAGGCGACTCTCTCAATTCTTATCTTCTACTGGAGCTACTCCAACCTATTCACATATATGCTCATTTCGTATCCTATATCTGAGGGTAAAGCCACTCATCCACCTGAGCATCCTCATCTCTGCCACACTTAACTTAGTATTATGCTTCTCTTTAAATGGCCAACATTCGGCACCATAAAGCATTGCAGGCCTCACTACCATCTTATAGAATTTTCCCTTAAGTTTGAGGGGTACATTTCTATCACATAACAAGCCCGATGCATTCCTCCAATTCAACCATCCGACTTGAATTCTGCTGATAATATCTCCATCTATTTCACCATCACTCTGAACAACAGATCCAAGATATCTAAAACGTGTACTCTTATTAATGACTTGATCGCCCAAAGTCACAATCCCCTCACTAGGTCTATTACTACTAAAATTACACTCCATATATTCCGTTTTAGATCTACTCAAGCGAAAACCTTTAGACTCTAAGGTTGACCTCCATAATTCAAGTTTACCTTCAACTCCCTCTTTAGTCTTATCAACAAGAAGAATATCATCAGCAAAAAGCATACACCAAGGTACATCCTCTTGCAAATGTCTAGTGAGAACATCCATGACTAAAGCAAAAAAGATATGGGCTTAAGGCTGATCCTTGATGTAACCCAACCGAAATAGGAAAATAATATAATTTAATAGTAAAGTCGCACAATTAAAAAAAAAATCTTGATGAAAATATACATAAAAGACTGATGAATAAATTTTAATAATGCTCAAACATAGAAATCCTTCATCATACCCATCACATGTATTTTCTAATGAAATGAGTCAAAATATAATTGTATCAAGTTTTAAAACTCTAAAACAATAATAATCAAGAAGCCAAAATATATTTGGCCAGAAGAAAATATTTCTAGGAAAAATATATAAATATGAACGAAGAAAGTCATGATTAAGGTAAGACAGCGATGCAAATAATATAATTTAATAGTAAAGTCACACAACAACAACAACAACAACAACATCAAGCCTTTATCCCACTACGTGGGGTCGGCTACATGAATCCTTTTTCTCCATTGTGTCCTATTAAAAGTCAAATTCTCATTTAAATCTAATAAAGAAAGGTCATTCCTAATATTTTCTAACCAAGTCTTTTTAGGTCTACCCCTACCTTTCTTAACATAAGTTAAATCTAATACCTCTACTCTCCTAACCGGGTCATCGGAAGGCCGCCGTTTTATGTGACCAAACCATCTAAGGCGACTCTCTCTAATCTTATCTTCTAGTGCAGCTACTCCAACCTTTTCACGTATATGCTCATTTCGCATCCTATCTCTAATGGTAAAGCCACTCATCCACCTGAGCATCCTCATCTCCGCCACACTTAACTTAGTATTATGCTTCTCTTTTAATGGCCAACATTCGGCACCATAAAGCATTGCAGACCTCACTACCATCTTATAGAATTTTCCCTTAAGTTTGAGGGGTACATTTCTATCACATAACAAACCCGATGCATTCCTCCACTTCAACCAACCAACTTGAATTCTACTGATAATATCTCCATCTATTTCACCATCACTCTGAATAACAGATCCAAGATATCTAAAACGTATACTCTTATTAATGACTTGATCGCCCAAAGTCACAATCCCCTCACTTGGTCTAGCACTACTAAAATTACACTCCATATATTTTGTTTTAGATCTACTCAAGTGAAAACCTTAAGCCTTTAAGGTTGACCTCCATAATTCAAGTTTACCTTCAACTCCCTCTCTAGTATTATCAACAAGAAGAATATCATCAGCAAAAAGCATACACCAAGGTACATCCTCTTGCAAATGTCTAGTGAGAACATCCATGACTAAAGAAAAAAGATATGGGCTTAAGGTTGATCCTTGATGTAACCAAACCAAAATAGGAAAATACTTGGTCAATCCACCTTGTGTTTGAACATAAGTAATAGCTCCTACATACATATCTTTAATGATTTGAATATAAGCATTATTGACTCCTTTCTTTTCAAGAACTCTCCATAGCACTTCTCTTGGAACTTTATCATATGTGTTTCTAAATCAATAAATATCATATGTAGATGCTCCTTATTTTCTCTATATTTCTCCATCAAACCTCTTAATAAATGTATGGCTTCCATAGTCGACCTACCCGGCATGAATCCAAATTGATTTTGAGAAACATCAGTATCACGCCGCAGCCTATGCTCCATAACTCTTTCCCATAGTTTTAAAGTATGACACATTAACTTAATACCTCTATAATTTGCACAATCTTTTGCACCACCTTTATTCTTAAAAATAGGAATTAACACACTCATTCTCCACTCATCTGGCATCTTTTTAGTCTTCAAAATAGTATTAAAAATTTTATTAAGCCATGAAATTCCTTCATCTCGTAAGCATTTCCACACCTCTATTAGAATATCATTAGGTCTAACAGCTTTTCCACCCTACATTTTCTTTAAAGCCTCTCTAACTTCAGTTTTACTAATACGTCGATAAAAATGGAAATCTTTATATTCATTTAGGGTGCTAAGATCACTATAGTCAATCTTATTTTCACAATCTTCATTAAAAAGTTTAGCAAAATATCTCATCCACCTTTGTTGAATGTCATCTTCTAAGAAAAGTATTTTTTGATCTTCATCCTTAATACACTTCACTTGAACTAAATCCTTACTACTCATGTCTCTTTGTCTGGATAACTTATACATATATCTTTCTCCCTCTTTAGTGTTTAATCAATTATATAAATCACTAAAAGCTAATATCTTTGCATTGCATATTACTTTCTTAGCATCCTTACGAGCCACTTTATATATTTCCCAATTATTAGAATTTTTAAAATTAAACCAATTTTTATAACAAAACTTCTTATTTTTAATCTTTTCTTGCACGTTTGGATTCCACCACCAACTATTTTTACTATTAGGAGCTTTTCCCTTTGATACTCCAAGAACATCTTTTGGAATATTCTTAATATCACTAGCCACTTTTTCCCACATAGCATTAGCATCCTCATGCACAAACAAAATCTTAAGATCTAAAATCTTATTCTCAAAAATATTTTTGTTAATATTCTGTAAATGCCCCCATCTAATCCTAGAAAATTATTTTACTTTATTTTTTATTTAATGTCCCTTTATCTTAAAGTCCAAAACTAATAATCGATGTTGGGAACATAAATTTTCACTCGGAATAACTTTACAATCTTTGCAATCTAAACGATTTTCTAATAAAAAAATAGTCAATCTGCGTTGTACTATATCCATTTTTATAAGTGATGAGATGCTCATTCCTTGAAAAATCAAAAGCTAAACAAAAATCCAATATGGTCTTGCCACCTTCATTCGTCGTTCCAAATCCATGGCCACCATGAATGCTTTTAAAATCATCTACCTCTCTACCAACATGTCTATTTAATGCTTCGTTTGGGACGACTTTTTTACTGCTTTCTAAAACGGAGTTTTAGTACAAAATTTTTTATTTTTGTACTAAAACTCCATTTTAGAAAGCAATAAAAAAGCCGTCCCAAACCAAGCCTAAATCTCCTCCAATAAAAACTCTTTCTTCAAAAGGTATCTTTTGTATTAATTCTTCTAAGTCATTCCAAAAATTTAATTTAGAACTCATATCCAAACCTACTTGAGGAGCATAAGCACTTATAATATTAACAATCTTATCATCAACAACAATTTTTAAAGCTATAATTCTATCTCCAATCCTATTAATTTTTATAGCATTATCCTTTAAACTCTTATCTATAATAACACCTACACCATTTCTAGTACAACTCCTACCCGAATACCAAAGTTTAAATCCTAAACTATCAATTTCCTTAGCCTTCTCTCCAACCCATTTAGTTTCCTGAATGCATAAAATATTTAACTTCCTATGAATCATAATATCTATTAATTCCATTAATTTTCCTGTAAGGGAACCTATATTCTAAGTTCCTATCCTAATTTTAGTATCATGGACTAGCTTCTTTACCCACATCCGTGCTTGATGTGGGAACTCTTACCTATTTAACACTGCACCCAGGCGTCGGTATAGTGGCCCTTCCAGGGGACGCCCGAGCATTAACACAATTTTTTAAAGGATTCATATCATTATTGTTTGATACGTTTTACGCTAGCTGTCGACTACCTAACCCAACCCTCCACTTTTCTCATCCAGGACTTGGGACTTGGCAACAGTAGTGTTAAGGAAAAATTCTCTACATTAGAATCAAGTGATGGAGGTTATATCACATATGGAGATAATGCAAAAGGAAAGATTATTGGCATTTGATCCATATGTAAGAACTCTATTACTTTAGAAAAATTCTTATTTGTTTCAGGTTTAAAACATAACTTAATTTCAATTAGTCAATTATGCAATAAAGGTTTAAATGTTTCTTTTTATGCTTCACAATGCATTAGAAATAATGATATTATTTTGCTTATAGGAATAGACATAAAAATATTTATTTAATTGATTTAGAGAATACAAATGATGTTAATTTGAACTTACTTTGCATGAAATCTACAAATGATGATGTTTGGTTATGGCATAGAAGGTTATGTCATGCTAATATCCACACTTTAAATAAAATTTCTAAACATGATTTAGTAGTTGGTTTACCAAAAATTAATTTTCATTTTAACTCTTTATGTGATGCATGTATTCATGGTAAACATATGAAAAGTTCATTCAAGAGTAAAAATATAGTTTCTATGAGTAGACCTTTAGAATTATTACACATAGATTAATTTGGGCCTACTAACAAACCTAGTTTGGGTGGTAAAATTATGGATTTGTTATTGTTGATGATTATTCATGATACACTTGAGTATTAATCCTATCTAATAAAAATAATGCATTCAATAATTTTAGAAAATTGCTAAGTATATTTAAAAAGAACAAGATTATTTAATTCATAGAATTCAAATAAATCACGGTGGAGAATTTGAAAATAAATCATTTGTAAATTATTGTGATGAAAATGGAATTAGACATAATTTTTTAGCTCCCAGGACTCCTTAATAAAATGATGTAGTTGAAAGAAATAATCTTTTAGAAACCTAAGATTAGTCATTTACATGTTTTTGGATGTAAGAGTTTTATTTAAAACAATGATAAGGACCCTATAGGTAAATTTGATAGTAAGTCTGATGATGGTATATTCTTAGGATATTAAATTTTTGGAAAATCTTTTAGAGTTTTTAATAAGAGAAAATTAATTATTGAAGAATCCATTCATGTAATTTTTGATGAAAATCCTATAGATTTAATAAGAAATTATTTGAATGATGATATTGAAAACATAAAGGAAATAAATTTGGAAGAAAAGGGGGATGCTTCATTGCCTAAAGAATGGAGATATAATAGAAATCATCCAAAAGAATTAATAATTACTGATCCTTCCCAAGGTGTTAAGACTAGGAGAAACCTTAGGGATGAGGTATAACATTCTACATTTCTATCAGAAATTGAACCTAAAAATATAGATGAAGATTTACAAGATAATTTTTGGATAATTTCTATGGAAGAGGAGCTTAACCAATTTATAAGAAATGATATTCGGGAGTTAGTTACAAAATATGATAAAAATATAATTGGAACTAAATGGGTTTATAAAAATAAGCTAGATGACTCAGGTAGTATCATTATAAATAAAGCTAGATTAGTTGCACAAGGGTATACACAAATAAAAGGAATAGTCTTTAAAGAATCTTTTACACCCGTAGTAAGACTAGAAGACATTTAATTACTCCTTGCCTTTGCGTGTTTTAACGACTTTAAACTTTTTCAAATGGATGTCAAAAGTGCATTTTTGAATGGGTATATTGATCAAGATATTTTTGAAGAATATTCACCAGGTTTTGAAAGCATTAACTTTCCTAACCATGTATATAAATTAAAGAAATATTTATAAGGTTTAAAATAGGCTCGACGTGCTTGGTATGATGGGTTAAGTCATTTTTTAATTGAATATAATTTTAGAAAACATAAGGAAGATACAACTCTTTTTATCAAAAATATTAGAGATGATTTGATTATTATACAGATTTATGTTGATGAAGTAATATTTATAAGTATAAATGAAAGTTTATGTCATGAGTTTTCCTCATTAATGTCAAAGGAATTTGAAATGAGTATGATGGAGAACTCACCTTTTTCTTAGGATTTCAAGTAAAACAACTAGAGTCTGGCACATTTATATATCAAACCAAATACATAAATGAATTATTATAATAGTTTGATATGAAGATATTTAAATTGAGTAAAACTCCCATAAGCCCATCAACTAGACTTGATTTAAATGAATTAGGAAAATCAATTGATCAAAAATTTTATAGGAGTATGATAGGTTCACTTTTGTATCTAACTGCAAATCAGCCTGATATTATGTTTGTTGTATGTTTATATACAAGATTTCAAGCTAATCCTAAGGAATCACACATAACAGTAGTTAAGCGAATATTTCACTATTTGATTGGAACACATAAGTTAGGCTTATGGTATCCTAAAACTTTATTATCATGTAGTTTAGTTGTATATTTTGATGCAGACAATGTTGGTTGTAAGATTGATAGGAAAAGTACATATGGAACCTATAAATTCTTAAGATTGTCGCTTACTTCTTGGTCTTCTAGAAAACAAAATTCACTAACTTTATCCACTACTGAAGTAAAGTACATAGCTGCAGGTAGTTGTGCTGCGCAAGTTTTATGGCTAAAGCAACAAATAGAAGATTTTGGAATTAAGCTTAAAAATATTCCCATTAAATGTGATAATACAAGTGTTATAAGTTTAACAAAAAATTCTATATAGCATTCACAAACTAAACATATAGAAATTAAACACCATTTTATTAGAGATCATGTTAATAAAGGTGATGTGAATATAGATTTTGTAAACACAAATTATCAAATAACTGATATCTTTATAAAACCTTTAGATAAAGAGAGATTTTGCAAGTTAAGATGTATGCTTAGGATGTTAGATCCAAACATTTAAATTTCTTTTATATTTTTAATTATTCTATTTAATGTTGTCAAAGGGGGAGAAGAACTATATTTATTGGTCATAATTCATTTTACATGCATATATTTAGGTGGAGAATTATTTGGTTTAGTAAATTAGCATTCAAATATATTATCATTTTTTTTCTAATGCTTAAAAGATATCATAAAAGGTCAATTTGCACCTTTGTTATAACTATACCCAACATAAGTTTGTCATCATCAAAAAGGGGGAGATTATTAATATTATCTATCTCAAGACCTATTTTGGAGATTTTAATGATAACAAACATATACATGGATGTTCTAATTTGTGTGCTAAATATTTCAGGTGTAATGATGTGCATAGTAATTACTTATGGGACTTATCTTGCACAATTTAAGTTCAATCAAATGTTGAGATTAAGATGGACTAAGATGGACAACTTGAAAGACTTTATATTATCATAAGAGTTTGTTAGTGGTCCATTAATATGTACTTGCATGATTTGATTTGCTCACAATCAAAATATTTATATATATATATTAATCTTGATATAAAAATCAATAAGATTTCTTTTTTAAATAAATTTTATAACCTTCATTGATTGTATAATTATTATCAAATATGAAAAGTTATCTAATTAGGGAAATTAGAGGTAATAAGCTTATATGGTAAAAGTTTTATTATTTAAATTGACTTGTTTCACATCAATTTATTTATGTATGATTATTTCTATATAAATTACATTCATAGTATTATATTAATATTTAATATATCCTTAAATATTTAAAAATATGCATGGGTTTTTATTTTATTGAATATGATATTTTTTTGACAGAAATGTGGTCTACCTTTCATTACATTATATTGTTTGGATTCTGTAGATAAAATTTGATAGGTTATATGACTTTTGGATTTTATTTAAATTTATAATGAATTTTCAAACATTATCTAATTCAAATATAATCTGCTAGTAGCCATTTTTGCTATATTTTGGATGTATATGAATACTTTTTGACTTTCCCATGTGGCTAGCCATTTTATAGCTATTTGAATCTCATATATATACAATATAAATGAATTATTGATCAAATATTATTTGTTGATTAATTCAATTTAATATTTTTATTCAAATTTGGCTTTACTTACCCTTTCCCTTTAAATACCTCTCCTCTTCTTCATATAAGGGCTGCTCAAAAAGAAATATCTCTAGCAATTCTTCCATTCTTCCTTTGTTCTTTACATGCTAAATATTGAGAGAAGAGATTTTGTATTTTTATTCCAAGTGCTCTTTTCATTTGCAAGATCGAAATCTTGGTTGGAAAGCTTCAAGACATAAAACTGAAAAACATCTATTGGAGTTCTTGAGTTTTCTTTCCTTCACTAAATCTTTACTTGTTTTTCTTTAGCTTTCATCATATATTTCTTTCTTGAATATATTTATTTTTTTGTGAAATACTTGTTAGAAATTTTGTATTAAAGTTTTTTAAATTACATCTTTTAAATCCATGAAGTTTAGTAAAGCAAGTATTTTTATTACTTTAAGGTGGCATAGATTTACATCTATAATCTAATTTATTTTATTTGATTTGAAGAGTTAAAGTTTAAATCAGTAAGAATATATTTTTTATTTAAAACAATATTCTTATTTTAAACAAAATATAAATCTATCTTAAAGTGAGCAAATTTAATATTTCATTTGCAAGTAGTGAGGTGATTAAAATTGTAAGATCACCTCAAATATTGTGGATATTTTATTACAAGGTTATTTGGGATTGTATTATTTACATCGATTTGTATTTTTCATTTTCCTGATTTAAGCCATTTGGCTTAGTAAAGTTTTAATTGTATTTAGATTGGGTTGTACTTGCCTGTGTAGGAGAGTACTTAGGTTGTAAAAAACTTCTTTGGTTTATAGATGTGAGGTTTGTAAAGCAAACATGGGTTTAGTGAATTCTAGCCCAAGAGTTGGCTAGCATGGACGTAGTTCTGATGGGAATCTGGGCCGAACCACATAAAAATATTGTGACTCTTATTTTCATTTCTTGCATCTATTTTTCTTTTTCTTTTTCATAAAAAAATGTGTGATTTCTTTTTCTTTTCAAAATTATTTTAAAATCATTTTAATTTTCTTCTTTTAATAAAAAAATTTAAATACCCTAATTCACCCCCGCTCTTAGGGTGCCATAATCATCCAATAATTTGTATCAGAGCCTTGGCCCTTTTTATTTTGGCTTAACATCCTAGAGTAGATCCACTTATAAACTATGGAATAAGCGTTTTCTAAGAGTTCACTTCTCGAAGGATAATCCACTCATCGTCCTCCATTATTAGATAACGTTCCATTTGATTATTTGAAAAATAGAATTAGTATATTCTTAAGAGGTCAAGACTCTTGTATGTGGCACATTCTTACACACTAATAGCATACACCCACTAAAGAAATTAATGGAATTAAAATTAAAATACCTTTTGATGAATGGAATGCATTAGAGAGGGAATTAGATGAGTTAAATGTTAGGGAATGTAATACTTTGCATTGTGCACTTCTTCCAGATGATTACATGAAAACTTCTAGGTTAAATTCAACAAAAGAAATTTGGGACAAATTAATTATAACTTATGAAGGTGCTAGTGATGTTAGAGATGCTCACATAAATAGACTTGTTCATGAATATGAATTATTTCATATGTCTCGTTCTGAATTATTTCTGATATGTATACAAGATTTATGAAAATAATTAATGCATTATATTCTCTTGGAAGAATATATAAGAATCAAGACATAGTCTATAAGATTCTTAGATGCCTTCACAAAGAATGGGATGCTAAAGTAATTGCAATTAGTGAGGTTAAAGATTTATCTACTTATCCACTTTTTCAACTTTTGGGTTCTTTGATAGCACATGAACATATTATAGCTCAAAGGAATAAATTGTATAGACCTTCTAAGAAAGAGAAAGAGAGAGGTAAAACTATTGCCTTACAGGTTGATGTTAATGATGAACCTAGTTCATTAAGCTCTAATAAAGATAGTGATGAGGTGGCCATGCTTTCAAGAATACTTGGAAGCTTATTAAGGAAGAAAAATCAAAGGTATAAGAAATCCAAAAATTATAAATTTCAAACTAAGAAATTTCCTACAGGAGAAGAGATTATTTGTTACCATTGTAAGAATCCTGAACATATAAGAGGATATTATCCAGATCTTATTGATTCAAAGAAGAAATTGATGGATATAGAGAGTAAGAGTGACAAGAAAGAAAAGAATCATTTCAAGAAGAAGAAGAAGGCTCTATGGGCTAACCCAGATTCAGATGAATCAAGTTCATCAGATCACCTGTGAACATTTGCCTTATGGCAGGAGGAGAATCAGATTGTGATTCTCAAGAGGTATGTAATGATATTTCTTATGAAGAATTAGATGATGCTTTTAATGAATTAGTTATTGAGAATATTAAAAATTAAAAAATAAATATAATGCTTTAGAAAAAGTGCATAAAAATTTAGATATGCATTTTCATGATTTAAAAAATAAATCTGATGATTTAAAAAATAAAAATAGTTCTTTATTAGATCGTTCTTTACTTGTTTATAAACTTGAAAGAGAAATATATTCTATTAAATGCAAGATTAGATTTATGCATGAAATCACATGTTTATTATAAATCTCCATCATGTACAACATCAAATAAAAATTCTTCTTATATGTCACATAGAAATCATGTAAAGCCATATGCAAACATTAATATTTGGTGTAATTATTGTGGTAGAAGAGGACATATTTCATTTGATTACTATGCTCGTAGATCACAAAATGCTAAATAATCATGTTTTGTATGGGTTCCAAAAATTACAAGCACTTCAACTATCATACAGAATAGATATCATACTACTCATTTAGAATGTGGACCTAAAAATATTTGGGTTCCAAAAGTTAATATTTGATTTTCTTTTATAGGAATGCCTTCAAAGTAAAATGAATGAAGGCATGTGGTACTTGTATAGTGGATGTTCAAGACATATGACGAGCGATAAAACAAAATTCTCTACATTAGAATCAAGCGATGGAGGTTATGTCACATATGGAGATAATGCAAAAGGAAAGATTATTGGCTTTGGATCCATATGTAAGAACTCTATTACTTTAGAAAAAGTCTTATTTGTTTCTGGTTTAAAACATAACTTAATATCAATTAGTCAATTATGTGATAAAGATTTAAATGTTTATTTTTATACTTCACATTGCATTATTAGAAATAATGAAACTATTTTGCTTATAGGAAATGGACATAAAAATATTTATTTAATTGATTTAGAGAATACAAATGATGTAAATTTGAATTTATTTTGCATGAAATCTACAAAATATTAAGTTTGGTTATGGCATAGAAGGTTATGTCATGCTAATATCCACATTTTTAATAAAATTTCTAAACATGATTTAGTAGTTGGTATACCAAAAATTAATGTTCATTTTGATTCTATATGTGATGCATATATTCTTGGTAAACATATGAAAAGTTCATTCAAGAATAAAAATATAGTTTCTCTAAGTAAACCATTAGAATTATTACACATTGACTTTTTTGGGCCTATTACACAACTAGCTTAGGTGATTAAAATTATGGATTTGTTATTATTGTTGATTATTCAAGATACACTTGGGTATTATTCTTATCTAATAAAAACAATACATTTGATAATTTTAGAAAATTTGCTAAGTATATTCACATAGAATAAGATTATTTGATTCATAGAATTCAAATAGATCATGGTGGAGAATTTAAAAATAAATCATTTGAAAATTATTATGATGAGAATGGAATTAGACATAATTTTTCAGCTCCTAGGACTACTCAACAAAATGATGTAGTTGAAAGAAATAATCGTACTTTGGTAGAATTAGCAAAATCAATGTTAAATGAATATAAACTTCCAAAGTATTTTTGGGCAGAAGGAATAAACACTGCATGTTATGTTACAAATAGAGTTTATTTAAGACCAATTCTTAAAAGACCACTTATGAAATAATTTTTGGAAAGAAACCTAAGATTAGTCATTTACATGTTTTTGAATATAAGTGTTTTATTTTAAATAATGATAAGGACCCTTTAGATATATTTGATAGTAAGTTTGATCATGGTATATTCTTAGGATAATAATTTTTTTTGAAAATCTTTTAAAGTTTTTAATAAGAGAAAATTAATTGTTGATGAATCCGTTCATATAATTTTTGATGAAAACCCTATAGATTTAATAAGAAATGGTTTGAATGATGATGATATTGAAACTATAAAGAAAATAAATTTGGAAGAAAAGGGGGATGATTCATTGCCTAAAGAATGGAGATATAATAAAAATCATCCAAAAGAATTAATAATTGGTGATCCTTCCCAAGGTGTTAAAATTAGGAGAAACCTTAGGGATGAGGTAGAACATTCTGTATTTCTAGCAGAAATTGAACCTAAAAATATAGACGAAGCTTTACAAGATAATTTTTGGATAATTGTTATGGAAGAGAAACTTAACTATTTTATAAGAAATGATGTTTGGGAGTTAGTCACAAGATATGATCAAAATATAATTGGAACTAAATGGGTTTATAAAAATAAGCTAGATGACTCAGGAAGTATTATTAGAAATAAAGCTTGATTAGTTGCACAAGGGTACTCACAAATAGAAGGAATAGACTTTGAAGAATCTTTTGCACTCATAGCAAGACTAGAAGCCATTAAATTACTCCTTGCCTTTGCTTGTTTTAAAGACATTAAACTTTTTCAATTGGATGTCAAAAGTTCATTTTTGAGTCGGTATATTGATCAAGATATTTTTGTAGAACAACCACCAGGTTTTGAAAGCATTAATTTTCCTAATCATGTATATAAATTAAAGAAAGATTTGTATGGTTTAAAACATGCTACATGTGCTTGGTATGATGGGTTAAGTAATTTTTTAATTGTACATAATTTTAGAAAAGATAAGGAAGATACAACTCTTTTATCAAAAATATTTGAGATGATTTAATTATTATACATATTTATGTTCATGATATATTATTTGTAAGTACAAATGAAAGTTTATGTCATGAGTTTTCCTCATTAACTTCAAAAGAATTTGAAATGAGTATGATGAGAGAACTCATCTTTTTCTTAGGACTTCAAGTAAAACAACTAGAGTCTGGCACATTCATATGTCAAACCAAATACAGAAATGAATTATTAGAATAATTTTATATGAAGAGATTTAAATTGAGTAAAACTCCTATAAGCCCATCAACTAAACTTGATTAGATGAATTAGGAAAACCAATATATCAAACATTTATAGGAGTATGATAGGTTCACTTTTGTATCTTACTGCTAATCGGCCTGATATTATGTTTGTTGTATGTTTATGTAAAAGATTTCAAGCCAATTCTAAGGAATCACACTTAACAGCAGTTAAGAAAATATTTCACTATTTGATTGGAACTCATAAGTTAGGCTTATGGTATCCTAAAAATTTATTATCATGAAGTTTAGTTGCAAATTCTTATGCAGACTATGTTGGTTGTAAGATTGATAGGATATGTACATATAGAACCTATCAATTCTGAAGATCGTCGCTTATTTCTTGGTCTTCTAGAAAACAAAATTAGTTCACTTTATCCACTGCTTAAGCAGAGTACATAACCGCAGGTAGTTGTGCTGCTCATGTTTTATGGCTAAAGCAACAAATAGAAGATTTTGGAATTAAGCTTAAAAATATACATATTAAATGTGATAATACAAGTGCTATAAGTTTAACAAAAAATCCTATACAGCATTCACAAACTAAACATATAGAGATTAGACAATATTTTATTAGAGATCATGTTAATAAAGATGATGTGAATATAGATTTTATAAACATAGATTCTTAAATAGCTGATATCTTTATAAAACTTTTACTTGTAGAGAGATTTTGCATGTTAAGACGTATGCTTGGGATGTTAGTACCAAACATTTAAATTTCTTTTATATTTTTAATTATACATTTTAATGTTGTCAAAGGGGGAGAAGAACTATATATGTTGGTCATAATTCAATTTACATGCATATATTTAGGTGGAGAATTATTCAGTTTAGCAAATTAGCATTCAAACATATTATCATATATATATATATATATATTTCTAATGCTTAAAAGTTATCATAAAAGGTCAATTTGCACCTTTGTTATAACTATACCCAACATAAGTTTATCATCAAAAAAAATGGGAAGATTGTTAATATTATCTACCTCATGACCTATTTTGGAGATTTTAATGATAACAAATATATACTTGGATCTTCTAATTTGTGTGCTAAATATTTTAGGTGTAATGATGTGCAAAGTAATTACTTATGAGACTTACATTGCACAACTTAAGTTCAATCAAATATTGAGATTAAGATGGACCAAGATGGACAACTTGAAAGATTTTATATTATCGTAGGAGTTTGTTAGTGGTCCATTAATATTTACTTGCATGATTTGATTTGCTCACAATCCAAATATCTATTAATTATATATTAATCTTGATATAGAAATCTATAAGAATTTTTTAAAAATAAATTTTATAACTTTCATTGATTACATAATTATTATCAAATATGAAAAGTTATCTAAATAGCGAAATTAAAGGTAAAAAGCTTATATGGTAAAATGTTTATTATTTAAATTGACTTGTTTTACATCAGTTTATTTATGTATGATTAATTTTATATAATTTTCATCATATTATTATATTAATATTCAATATATCCTTAAATATTTAAAAATTTGCATTAGTTTTTATTTTACAGAATATGATATTACTTTGATCGAAACATGGCCTAATTTTTATTGCATTAGATTTTTTGTATTTGGTAGATAAAATTTGATAGGTTATATGACTCATTTGGAATTCATGTAAATTTATAATGAATTTCCAAACATTATCAGATTTAAATATAATCTGCTAGTAGTCTTTTTTTCTCTATTTTGGATGTATATGAAGGCTTTTTTATTTTCCCATGTGGCTAGCCATTTTTTAGTCATTTGAATCACATATATATTTAATATAAATGAATTCTTTATCAAATATAATATTATTAGTTGATAAATTAATATTAGTTTAATAGTTTTATTCAAATTTGGCTTTATTTACCCTTTCCCTTTAAATACCTCTCTTCTTCTTCATGTAAGGGCTGCTTAAAAAGAAAAATCTCCGACAATTCTTTGATTATTCTTTTCTTCTTTACATGCTAAATATTGAGAAGAAAAAAATTTTATTTTTCTTCCAAGTGCTCTTTTCATTCGTGAGATCGAAATCTTGGTTAAAAAGTTTCAAAACATAAAACTGTATAACATCTATTGGAGTTCTTGAGTTTGTTTTCCTTCACTAAATCTTTACTTGTTGTTCTTTAGCTTTCACCAAATATTTCTTTCTTGAAAATATTTATTTTTTGTTGAAATACTTGTTGGAAATTTTATATTAAAGTTTTCTATATTACATCTTTTAAATCCATAATGTTTAGCAAAACAAGTATTTTTACTTCTATAAGGTGGCATAGATTTACATCTATAATCTAATTTATTTTATTTGATTTAAAGATTTAAAGTTTAAATCAGCAAGAATTTATTTTTATTTAAAATAATATTCTTATTTTAAACAAAATATAAATCTATCCTAAAGTGAGCAAATTTAATATTTCATTTGCAAGTAGTGAGGTGACTAAAATTAATTTGTAAGATCACCTCAAATATTGTGGATTTTTTATTGCAAGATAATTTGGACTTGTATTATTTACATCAAATTGTATTTTCATTTTCCTGATCTAAGCTATTTGTCTTAGTGAAGTTTTAATTGTAATTAGATTGGGTTGTACTCCCCCGTGTAGGAGAGTGCTTAGGTTATAAAGAACTTCTTTGGTTTAAAGAACTGAGGGTTGCAAAGCAAACCTGGGATTAGTGAATTCTAGCCCAAGAGTTGGCTAGCGTGGATGTAAGTCGGATTGGAATCCGGGCTGAACCAGGTAAAAATATTGTATCTCTTATTTTCATTTCTTGAATCTAATTTTTTAGTCTTTTTCATAAAAAATTGTGTAATTTCTTTTTCTTTTTCTTTTCAAAATTGCTTTAAAATCATTTTAATTTTCTTCTTTTAATAAAAATTTTAAAAACCATAATTCACTCCCCCCCCCCTCTATATGGGTGCCATAGTCATCCAACAGAGCTGGAAGATGAAACCAAATGCCAGATCAAATGCATGGTTTGGAAATGCCACAGAATGACAGGATCTCCGTTGTTGATCAAAAGATCAACGAAATAGATTTCCTACACCTGAAATAGGCTACCGAAATGCTTTAGAATGATAAAATACCTGGTTCTTTCAATATACTCAAAAAAATTCATGAAATTTTAAACATAAATATCATTAATGAAGAGCACTAACGGGGAGTTAAAAAGATAGCCTGAAAAGTGCTTTTTGTAAAGATATTTTAGCCTAAATATTTTGACCTAGGGCTAAGGATTTAAAGAAATCTAACTATTGGATTAGAACAATTTTTGTTTCTCTGAATTTGTAGACTGACCCCATATAATTTTGCTGAAGACACCATGGTTTGAAAGCTCCTAGATCTATGACAATTCAACTTGGAAAGACTTTGGCCATGGCTCGCTGGAGATCTCATTGCTGGTGCAGTTTAAGTGGTGGATTTCTATTGTAGAAAGTTAGAGGAACGTCTAGGGTGCTCAAACAAAATAAGTTTGAGCACAGGGAGAGCTTGAGTGGAGAGATAGTAGGTGATTGAGAATGAGAGTCATTCTAAGTGTTTTTCTTTATTCAAAAGGACTCAGGCTAATTGGATGGCTGAGATCGACTGGATAGGCTTCCTGATGGTTGCCAAGTGTCCTGGAGTTTGTTCGGAGCAGGAGAATCAAAGGACATAAGGACATTCTAGGTGAAAAAGTGTCCTTGTCCTCATATAAGTATGTGGGGATGCTAAGGGCCATTTAATCTAGATTTGATCACTAATAATTACTCTTGGAAAGTTCTAGAGGAAATTTAAGCAGCTAGAATGGTTTGAATAAAAAGAGATTAAGCTTAAGAGGAAATTTGACTGGGTTTGACCACTCCCTAGCCTAGGTTTGACGGTTTCACTGGTCCTCATGCCACATGGCAGCTAAGGTGGCATGGGGTAAGTGGGTTTGAGCTGGTTGGGTGATTTGATAGGGAGTGGGTTAGCTTGGGTTAAGCCATTTAAAGGAGTTTGTTGACTATATTGACTAGTCAACTGGTCAACAATAGGTGAGGTGGCATGTGAGGATGCCATGGGTGCTAGAGTTTCAAAGAATCCTAGAGCCTAGAATCTAGGGGGATTCTAGAGTAATAAGTCGTAGGGTCTAGGGTTTAGAAGAATGCTAGGGTCTATAGTAGATCCTAAGGTCTGGAGTCTAAGAGGATCCTAGAATCTAGATTGGTCTGGAGGCTAGATTAATCTGGGGTCAAAATTGATTTGAAATATGGGAAAAGTCTCAGTGACCTCATACAAAAATGAGGTTAATAATATCATCAGCATAAATTTAAATATTTAGTAATTCATCTCCAATCTTTTTTCAAAAATAGGGTAGTGTCTATGCTCTGCTCAACAAAGGTTCTTTCTAGTAGGAATATGCTTAGCTTTCATACCATGCGGTGGGTGTTTATTTAAGTCTATATAATGCCTTTTTTTTAATTTGAACAAATGATTAGGAAATTGTGAATTTTAAAAGCCTGGGGGTTATTCAACATGCACATCTTTTTTATTACCACATGCAGAAAGGCACTTTTTATGTCCATTTGGTATAGTTTGAATCTCTTAAAATAAGTGAAGGCTAGTAGCACCCTAATGGCTTTCAATCTAGCTAAGGGGGAAATGTCTCTTCAAAATCAATTCCTTCTATCTAGTTATACCTCTTAGCCACTAATCTTGCTTTATTTCTAACCACTAAACCAAAATCGTTCAATTTATTTTTTAAAAAACATTTAGTTCCAACCATACTCTGATCCTTAGGTCTTCCAAGTAGCTCCCATATAGTTTCAATTATACCTCTTAGTTTGTTTTTTTTCTTTTCTTGAGCCTAGCCATAAAATATGTAAGAAAACTAAATAACCATGCACACACATAGGGGAAGAGTTTATTTTTAGTGAAAAATTTTTACTCTCTATAGATCGTACAGTATATAATTTTAAATTGTACTGTACGAACTACTGTGACTCAGTAGCTATTCTCTGTGAACTAATTATACTATATGACAACCATCATATTGTATAATTTTTTTTTAGTTTAAAACTTTAGCTTCCAGATTAATTTAAGTTTTTAAGTTTTGAATTTTGAACTGATCATATTATATGATCACATCAATTAGTATAAATATTTGAATACTTGCTTAAATTAACCCCGATGATTTGACAATTAAATCAAGGCTTAACAATTGATCGGAAATCATACTATATGACCTTATTAATACCGTATGATGAACCGAGGTTATTTTTGGTCATCCCGAAGATCGTACCTGATGATCCCTTGATCTTTACACTATTGTACTGAATTATATGGAGATTTTTAACAAATCATACTTTATGATTTGGATCATACCAGATGATAAATAGAAAAAAATTTCTCTCGTCCCAGTGTTCGTCCTGTGTGAATAGAATAAATTTACCACATCAGACTGGTCAAAATTTGTATCGTACTATATGATATAGTTCAGAATTATTGTTTACTTGTACACCTTCATACCAGGACGAAAGCTATTTTGAACGGATCATATTGTACGATCTTGGATCATATTGTACGAACAAAAAATAACTAAATTGAAAATTTAGGGTTTCATAAAGCATGATATTTAAGTGTTATTTGTGTCTTTTTGAAAGAAGAGAGAGGAACATGACAAGAAAGGGAACTCTTGAGAGGGAGCTACTTGATGGGATTTTTGGGTTTATGAGAGGAAGGAATAGGTGAGTTTGTGAGGGAGAAGGACTACGAGGGGATCACATGATTGCTCCTAGCTTTCTGCACGCTTTCTTCTCCTATGGCCTGGGTAAATCTTATTGGAGCTCTCTAGGGGGAGAGCCTTCAAGGTGGATGTCCTCAAAGGTCCTCTGCCTTCTCCAGAAGGAAGAAAAACAAGAAGGTTTTCTGCCATCACCGGGAGGGTGACATAGCATTTGGTACTCTGCCACACTGAGGAAGGTGAAAGTGAGGTTGTGTTAAGGCTTCTTTGTCTTAATGTGAGGGCAAAAGAAGAATTACTTTTGAGCAATGAAATTCATATAGTGGAGTACTCTGGAGAGTGTACGTAGGACAAGTGACCAAACTACTATAAATCTTCTGGTGTGCTTTTTCTATTTATTGCACTTTACTTACTTTTTGCATCTTACAATTGCTCTAACTGCTTGGTGAGAATTATATTTTAGATCTTTATTGTGTGATTTAAAATTTCATCACTTATGTTGCAATCATGTTTTAATCGATGGCTTCCACTTCAAGTTAAGTTATATTTTACAAATCACAAAAAAAAAGTAGAAACTCATGTTTAGGATTTGTTTTTTATTTCAAAAAATATAAATTCACCCCCCCCCCCCCCCTCTTGGCGCATCTTGTACTTTCAATTGGTATCAGCGAGGGTTTCAAAAATAGTGTTTTAGAAAACCTTGAAAAAATTAACCATGACATATTTTGGTAACCATAATATTGCAAAGGGTTTTTCTATAACTTGTCCACCCATGTTTGACAACATACCGTTTGATTTTTGGAAAATTCTAGTGTCTATATTTTTAAAGTCTATAGACTATCATATATTGATATTGGTTCAAGAAGGTTACACTGCACCTTTTAAACTTTTGAATGGCATGAAAACTCAAATATCGTTTATTGAATGGAGCAATGAGGATAGGGAACTAGCATAATTAAATGCAAAGTATTTGAATTATTTCTTTTGTGCATTAAAATCAAAAGACTACTTAAGAGTGTCTACATGTGCTACTGGTAAGAAGATCTTGGATAGAATGTGTATCACATACAAAGGAACTAATGAGGTTAAACATTCTAGATTAAACATTTTATTGCAAAATTACAAACTCTTCCATATAAAACCTAACGAAACTATATCAGACACATACACTAGGTTCACCCTGATAGTGACATCTTTGCATGCACTAGGTAGAAAATTTTCAAATTCTGAAAAGGTCAATAAAATTTTGAGATGCTTATCGAGTTCTTATGATACTAAAATCTCTGCACTCAGTACAAAGATTTAAATATTTACTCAACTGATAATTTTCTTGGCTCACTCATTGCTTATGAACCAAGGCGTGAGTCAAAGGCAAAATGATACATAAGAGAAGAAGGATCGAATGGTGGCTCTAAAAGCAAACAACTCGGAAAGTGAAAGCTCTGCAAGAGAAGAAGATGATGATATAGCCCTGATGACCCCGACAATTCAAGAATTTTTTGAAAAGAAAGCAAACGCGTCATCAAAACAACTAGAAAAAAGGTAAAAGCTCAAAAATTACTAAAGTTTCGACTGACATGATTTTTTAGTGGAGAAAACCAAGTACCTTCAAGCTGATTGCCCCAACATAAAGATCTAGCCAACTATGAAAAAGGGTGAGGGGAAGGCAAAATAAGAAAGGGAAGATGAAGACACAAACGGCATTTTTGGCTGACTCTGCCACAGAATCATCAGAAGAAGAAGCAGAAGAGGAGGTAACAAATTTGTGTCTAATAGCTAATAATAATATTGATCCATCAGATCAAGATGAGGTATGTCAACTTTCATATGAAGATTTATTGATCATTTCTAAAAAAATCCATGATTCATATAGAAAGTTTAAAAAAATGCATGCTAATCTTAACGCTGAATTTAGTACTTTACAAACTAAGCATTCTAATTAAGTTAAAGAACATTCTGATTTAGATAGAGATCACATGTTCCTGCTTGATGAGTTTGATGCATTAAATAAGAAGCATATTAAATTATCTAATACACATGAATCCTTAAAGGCATCGCATATTGAATTAGAAAAGGAGATCAAAAAATTAGAGGAACTTGCATAGGAAATAGATAACAATGAACATCGGTTAAAAGTGGAAGTGGCAGCTTTTGAATATGAAAATAAAGCATTGAAAGAAAAATGCATATCATTTGAAAATCATAAAACATCATCAGTATTAGCCCAAATAAGAAAACCCCCGGCATTGCATGCATCACACAACTTTAAGAAGAGGCATCACCACCCACATAGGTTAGTGAACCCATTTCCAAATGTTAGGTGCTTTTCTTGTGGCATGCTAAGTCATATAGCCCACACTTGCATGATTCACCATAAAACATACCTTGTGTTGAGACCAAAGTTGCATTCATCACAGCATAGCATGCATACATCTCATTCATGCAAGTATAAGGAGGAACCCAAACTCACTTGGGTTTCCAAATCTAACCTTTGAATGTCTTTGTAGGGGTGCTCTCACAAAAGTACTAGTGAGATTATGCGATATATGGACAGTGGCTGCTCAAGACATATGACTGGATACATGAAGAAGTTCATTATACTAGAGACCAAGACTGGAGGCAAAGTGACTTTAGTAGACAATACTACTAGGAAAGTGGTGGGCTTAGGTATTATTAGAAATGCTAAAAAAATTTTAATTAAAAAAATTTTATTAGTTGATGGTTTAAAGCATAATTTGTTAAGCATTAGTCAATTGTGTGATAAAGCTTTTTACATAAATTTCTTTCTGATAAATGCTTGATTAGTCTAAATGATAAATTTGTATTAGAAGGAAAATGAATAAATAATGTTTACATGTTAGAGCTTAATTGTATTGAAAATTCAAATTCACTGTGTTTGAAAATAATAATGGATGACTCTTGGTTGTGGCATAGGATACTATGTCATGCTAAAACTCTTAGAAATATCACTCAGAAATATCTAGTTAGAGGCATACCTAAGTTACACTTCACCAAAGACCATCTATATGATGCCTGCCAATTAGAAAAACAAGTAAAATCATCATTTCATTCAATTAAGGAGGTGAATACATCTAGGCCACTAGAAATCCTTCACATTGGCCTATTTGGTTCCGTTAACACAACTAGCCTAGGTGGGAAAATTATGGTTGTGATTTTAGATGAATTCCTTAGATTCACTTGGTTAAGATTCCTAAAACATAAGAATGAGTCATTTCAGGAGTTTAGAACTTTCTCCACTTGGATTCAATGAAAATTAGGATGTGAAATCTCAACAATCCAGTGATCATGGTGGAGAGTTTCAAAATGAAAAATTTTAATCCTTCTGTCAAGATAGGAATAGAGCATAATTTTTCTACACCTACAACCCTTAGTAAAATGAGATAGTCGAGAAAAAGAATAGAACCTTAGTAGAAGTTGCTAGGGCAATGTTAGTTGAGTACTCTCTTCTTAAATATTTTTGGGCAGAAGCTATGAATATTGTATATTATTTCTTAAATAGGGTAAACATTAGGATGAAGTTGAATAAAACACCCTATGAACTCCTTAAGGGTTGGACACTGAATCTTTTGCACTTACATATTTTTGAATGCAAATGTTTTATCTTAATCAATGGGAAATCTCCCTTAGGAAAATTTTATCCCAAGGCTGATGAGGGTGTCTTCTTAGGTTATTCATCTGTAAGTAAGGCCTATAGAATCTTCAATAAGAGAATCCTAGTAGTAGAAGAATCCACACATATAGTATTTGATGAATCGGATAAGACCTTTGAACCTAAATTTGAAGAATATGAGATATAGACTATTCAGGGAGTAGAAACTTTAACCATAGGAGAAAGGGGAGAACCTCAGGAAGAGTTGTCTGGAGATTGGAGATATGTTTCTAGTCATCCTAAAGAATTAATCTTAGGAGACCCATCAAAAGGTGTGAGGACTAGGCACTGACTTTGGAAGGAGGTTAGTCATTCTGCATTCATCTCTATGATAGAACCCACGCCATAAATCAAGCTTTTGGAGATGAATTTTGGAACCTAACAATGCAGGATGAATTGAACCAATTTACTTGGAATGATGTATGGGAATTAGTCAATAGACATAAAGAGCAGAGTGTAGTAGAAACAAAGTGGATTTTTAATAATAAGGTGAATGATTCAGGAACCATAGTAAGGAATAAGGCTAGACTAGTAGTAAAGGGATCTAGCTAGATTAAGGGCATAGACTTTGAAGAAACCTTTGCCCTAGTAGCTAGACTAGAAGCCATAAGGGTGGTCTTATCCTTTGCTTGGTTCAATTGTTTTAAACTATATTAAATGGATATGAAGAATGCTTTTTTAAATGGGATAATTAAATATGATGTTTATGTTGAGCAACCCCCTAGATTTGAAAACTCATGATTTCCAAATCATGTATTCAAATTAAAAAAGGCATAATATGGATTAAAGTAAGCACCTAGAGCCTGGCATAAAAGACTTAGCTCATTCTTACTAGATAGAGGATTTTTTAAGGGTAGCGTGGACACCACTATCTTCTTATAAAGGATAAAAGATGAAATTCTCATTATTTAGATTTATGTAGATGGCATTCTATTTGGATCTTTAGATAAAACCCTATGTGATGAATTCTCTAAAATAATGAGTAGTGATTTTGAAATGAGTATAATGGGAGAGCTGAATTATTTTTTTGGGTTTAGTGTAAAATAAATGGAAGATGGAATGTTCCTTTGCCAAACCTAATACATCAAGGATATTCTAAAAAAGTATGAGATGGATAATGCTAAGGCCATGAGCACTCCCATGAGTTTTATGATTTAATTAGACAAAGACCTGAATAGAAAATCAGTAGACCAGAAAAAATATAGAGGAATAATTAGATCTCTTCTCTATTTAATTACCAGTAGACCTGACATAATATTTAGTGTGTGTCTCTGTGCCCAATTCCAAGCTGACCCTAAAGAATCACACTTGACTGCCATCAAGAGAATTCTTAGATATCTACTAGGCATAGCACCTCCTTTGAAATCTTAAGGTACTCATATTCTAATTTTGCATGATGTAGGGTAGATAGGAAAAGCACCTCTAACACTTATCAATTCATAGGATAATCCTTAGTTTCTTGGTCTGTAGGAAGTAAAATTTAATAGCCATTTCCACGATCGAGGTAGAGTACATAGTAGTAAGAAGTTGTGTTGAATAAGTACTATGGTTGAAATAGCAACTTCTACATCTTAGGTTACTCGTATGAACCATCCCAATCATGTGTGATAATACTAGTGCAATTTGCATATCCAAAAATTCAATTCAACACTCCCGAACAAAATATAGACATTAAACATCACTTCATAAGAGATCATCTAGCAAAAAAAGACATAAAATTGTACCATTTATAGGAGACCAATTGAAAGACATTTTCATGAAACTACTAGCCTATGACACCTTTAGCATCTTGAGGATAAAATTAGGTGTCATAGACATTCATGCGTGATCCAAAATAAAAAAATAAAAAAATAAAACAAAATAATAATAATATTAATAATAACCAAAAAATTGGTCTATGGTGATTCCTTATTGTCACACACTCACCTCACTGAACTCCAAACTGACAAATTTTTATCCCCATCGTACTATATGATTCATTTTCGTACTGTACAATCTATACAAAAATGCATATATCATAACCCTTTATCGAACCAATAGTCCAGATTCAATTTCTAATCTATAGATCGTATTATACGATTCTCTTCATGTTGTATGATACACATGGTCATGCATTCAAATTATTTGGTATGATATAATTGCACTTTATACTGTATGATAGCTCTATTTTGTATTATATGATCCACATGTACAAAGGGATTGGGATGAATTAAACTCGGTCAGTATGATATAATTGCACTTCATACTGTACGAACACCCATTCGTATTATATGAGCCATTTCATCAAAGGTCTTACTGATGACTCCTCGGGACGAATGTAATTCCTTCAGATCGTACTATACGAAATCGATCATACTATACGATTTAAGCACCTTTTTTTCCCAACTACCCGTCTAGACAAAATAAGTGTCTCATTGTATTATATGATACTCAATTGTACTATACGAACAGCCAAAATTTCTATAAATAAGAGAGGAAAGAAGCTTATTTCACCTAACCCCTACTCACTACACCTGTTCTCACTTGTTCTTACTCAATTGTAAGCTCTAGAAATGAGGCCGACTCGTCCTGGGAAGCTCCTTTTCCTCTCATTACCACGATGATCATTTTTTGCCATCTAAGGATGAGGAAGCATACCATAAGTTCAAGGTATGCAAGACAACCATTTCTCGTATGCTAAATCAAGCATCCTTAAACTTTGAGGTGATGAGCCTCGTTATTTCCACTACCTTATAGTTTCTACTCACCCTGGCTTTTCCCTTCAATTATGAGCTCCTTTCTGAGTTCCTTACAAATATAAGGATAAATGTAAAAAGCTTGACCCTCACCTCTTTTGCCTGCCATCAAAATGTAGAAAACTCCAAAGAAGACCTCACTCAATACATTGGGCTTTCCACTGAAGAACCTCGAGTCCACTCTTTCATAACAAATAAATTTTACTGGACTTCCATTAATCTAATTTTTAGGACTCTTTCTTTGAACCAACACCAACCACTTTTCTAGCCCTTCACCCAAAATGTTCGCATCATCCAACATGTTCTTAGGATATTAATTATACCCAAAGCTGGAGATAGGATACTTATGACCCCAATTTTATTTGTTGTCACCTAACTAATCATTTCAAATACTAGATTTGATGAAGCCAATTTAATTCTTGACTATATCTAGACTATGACCCTAATTCATCTTCCGAGCACCCATAGAAAACTCAATTTAGCACTCAACCACCACATATGATACATTCTTCACCAAAAATATTAGTTAACCTATCCTGGTGAACCTAATAATATTCCTATTTTCTATATGGATGCCTCCTTCCATATCTTATTTCATCAAAGCCAAGTGTGTAATGAGCCAGATTTTGATGAACAAGGGGAGGATGCTCTAGTAGGAGAGCCTCCTCCACCAAGAAGACCTCCTCCACCTAGAAGACCTGCACTGCATTATCCTCATGATGACATCAGTCAATGAATAGACTAACTATAAATCCTATTTGACTCTCATATCTGGGAACAATAACAACATAACGAGGAGGACATGTGATGGTTTAGGAAAAGATTTCTTTTAATTGATCAATAGTTCTCATCCTTCAATCACTTCTTTCATCCACCTCCACCACCAATTGATCAGGATCCTCCTTTTTAACTATCATTATTTGATGTTTTCTATTTTTTTTTTTTTTGTATTCCTCATTTTGGTGATGTCAAAAGGGGGAGAAGTTTGTCTACTTTAGTTAGTATGCCTTCTTATTTGGATATCATATTTATCAAATTTTATTTGTATCTACTTCAAATGAAATGCATGTTTATTTATTAGATCATGTCTCTATTCATGTTTTTATGTATATATATATATATATATATATATATATATATATATATATATATATATATATATATATATATATATATATATATATAAGTAAAAAATAATAAAAAATTTATACTAACTTGCTTATTAATAATATTATTTGATATCATTAAAAATGGGGAGATTATTGTAGTCCATGAACCCTAGCTTGAGATTTTGATTATGATAAATTATGTTGATTGAAATTATCTCATTATTCATTAAATATTTTGAATGTTACTCTTGTCTGTGAGTACTAACATTTCAGGGAGATCACATATTGCTCTAGACAATAGAAGACTCGAGATTGGATAGAATAGGATGTGAAGTATGTAACTTTGTACTTTTTTATTTGTTTCCTTTTCTTGAGTCTGACCACAAAATGTGCAAACAAACTCAGTAACCATGCACACACATAGGGGAGAGTTTTTTCGAAGGAAAAATTTTTACTCTCTATAGATTGTACTACATGATTTTAAATCATATTGTACAAACTACTATAGCTCAATGGCTATTCTCTGTGAACTAATTGTAATGTATGATTTGTTTTTAGTTTGAAACCCTAGCTGCTAGATTAATTTAAGTAAGTTTTTAAATATTGAATTTTGAAATGATCGTATTGTATGACTACATCGTACAATATGAATATTTGATTATTTTCTTAAATTAACCCTCATGATTAGTCAATTAAATCAAGGATTAATTACTGATTGGTAATCATAATGTATGACCTTGTTCGTACCATATGATAAATCGAGGTTATTTTTAGTCATCTCCAAGATCATACAAAACGATCTCTTGATTTTTGAACTAATCATACTAAATGATGTATATATCATACCGGATGAACTAAAGATTTTAACGAATTATATTATACATTTTGGATCATACCAGACAATGAATAGAGATGTATTTCTCTCATCCCACTATTTTCCCTGTATAAATAGATGAAATTTATCATATCATACTGGATGATATTTGTATTATACTATACAATATAGTTTAGAATTGTTATCTGTTCGTACTCCTTTGTACCAAGATGAAAGCTATTTTGAATTGATCATACTGTATGATCTTGGATTTTACTGTACAAACAGAAATAGCTAAATTAAAAATTTAGGGTTTCTTAAATCCTAATAATTAAGTATAAAAGTTTGTTAGGGATGTTAAGCCTTTAAGAACTAGCCCGAGTCTAACCAAGAGGGGGGGGGGTGAATTGAAATTTTAAAAATTTTCTTAAGCAAAGTACAATTAAAACCAAACCAATATCACGACAAAGAAATCAATGTGCAAAAAAATAAATGCAGAATGTAGTAAGAAAAGAACACAAAGAATTTATAGTGGTTCGGTCAACTCGACCTACGTCCACTCCCCAGAGGCGCCCTCTGGGTATTACACTACGAATGTGACTCTCCTTTTGCTCCCACAGCAAGGCAGAGAAGCCCTTATAAAAACTCCTTTCCGCCAACCCCGACGAGGCAGAGAACCCAACTCCTTTTGCTTCCTCCTAAAGCAGGTAGAGAACCTCGACCAATTATTGAAGAAGACCTCCCTTGAACCCCCAAGGATGAAGGACGAAGACTGGAGAAGACACCTTGGAACCTCTCCACAAACTCCCCCTCACAAGTTCCTCCCTCTTCCTCCCTCTCTCTCCCTCTCTTCTTAGCTCTCTCAGGTCAAGATAGCAGCTAAAGGTCTTACAAAGTGAAGAACAAGAGCTCTTAAATAGAAAGCTTCAAAATAGCTCATTAATTGCAACTTGCCGACTTTATCGTCCATGATATAAATATCATCCTGTACGATCAATGCAATTTAAGCCTAATCAGCCTGGACGATTTGGGACGTATAGAAGAAATTTGTTCATATCGTCTAGGACAATAATATATCATCTTGTACGATTAGTTTAAATCATAGATTATCATCCAAACAATCGCTTGAAAAGGAGGTCTGGATGATCCAAAATTAGCTTAATCCTTTGGGTCGATCGCACGATCATCCCGGATGATTAGTTCAAAATCGAGGAAAATCGTCTAGAACATCACTCTGAATACGAGCTGGCTAATATTGAACGTCCAGGAGCAACCAAGGATTTTTGAACTGATCATCTCAGACGATCCTACGATCATCCAGGACAATGTGATCATATCAATCAAGCCTTAATTGCTTTCCTTAATTACCAGATTAATTTAGGCATAATTGTGATAAATCGTCCAGGCCGATGTAATAGATCATCCTAGCCGATGTCCAAAAATAAATCTTACCTAAATAAATCTTGCGGCAGATCGAAGAAAACTCTTAATTAAGGATGTTAAATTATCTTCTCAAATGGGTTTAGCGCAAAGGAATTTCTAGGCTTTCCTAATCAAAGGGAAAGAGAGGCTCAATTTAGTTTAATCAACACACGTGGCTCAATATCAACATTTGGTAGATTTGAAGAAGTGAAACTGGAGAAAAAGAAAAGACAACGCACCTCAAATATGCATGAGAGAAAGAGGGAGTGGTGTCATCTATGTGACAAGGACAGGTAGGATTTATTACCTCCGAAAGAATAGAGAGCTTACCCAACAATAAGGCGTATAGTGGTGTACTCATACCACTAGCCTTAGATCCTAAATCTATAAAAGATGTAGTCTCTTACATATGACACTAACATCTATAACCTAACTAATGCAACTTATTCCTTGCCAGAAAAGGATGCCAGCTAAAACCACCTAATTGTATAAAATCCATGATATCTGATCCATATGAAAGATGGTGGGTAGTTAAAATTTGGAATTTGAGACCAACATCTAGAGGAGTTCCTAAGTGGCCTTGTACACATGAATGGTGTTATGCTTCTAAGATTAATGCAATTAAGTTTTAATTTTAGTAAGTTACTAATGCAATGTATGTTAATTAAAGTATTCAAATCAAAAATATATGAAATTTTAAAAGAGGCTTATAAAAATAATTTTTTTTAGAAAGACTAAGCTTTCCCAGGTCCGGCACTTCATCCTCATAGGCCAGATTATTTAGACTCTACCAGTAGACGGGGAAGTGTCTAAACAAGGAAGAGAGGAGAATGCATTAAGATGCATGCGACCCCGAACAATTATGACTATTCTCTAGTTCTTTATATTTCTATGTTATTTAATTCTTAAAATTTTATTATTAATTACGAGTTGAAGAATTTTATCCCTAAGAGCCTAGCGAGTTAGGTACATGCGCATGCAAGAAAGAAGCCTATAAAAATTATGCCAATTCTTCTGCGCAAATAAAGTAAACAAACACCACAACAAATCACAAAAAAGTATCCAAAGTCCATGGCAAGTGCTATACAATATACAAATCAGAGTATAGAAAAGTAGTGGTGGCCGGGCTCCACCAGCAATAACTTGGGTTCTACTCCTAAGGAACGATGCAAATCTTAAAACAAGGCATTTTTAAATTGCTCCTCATCTTTGCTTTCTTGATTAGTCTATGGATCATCTTCCTTCCTTCGAGTTTCTCGTAGTGTGACATCCAAAAGGATGCCAAAATAAAAAAGAAATTCTCTATAAGAGACTTTCTTTTCTCTTTTGACCCCTTCATATTTAAAAAGGACTTATTTTATAGATTTTCATAACTCTTGACATCAATTATATTACATCAAAAAAATGAAAATCTAGACTCTCCTATAGGATTATTCTAAACAATTATAATCAAACAACCCAAGCAGTTATATATATGAAAATAAAATGCTCAAACCAATCACACTTGGCCATGCTTTTTTATTTGGGGGCTAAGCAGCTAAAGCACCTATAGTAGTTATATATTTTATTAATTTTTAACCCCCTTTTAGTGCTATGTGAGCATGGCCACCTGCAGGAAACATTGTCAATATAAAAAGCATTCCTAACCTAAGGGTATTCTATCATTCATAATACAGTGCAGAAAGAAACTAGTAAATATCACAGAAAGCTAAAACAAGTATCAAAATAAATAGCACACATTTCATATGCAAGGCGTCACAACCTAAAGACAGAAAGAAAAGAAAACATCGGCCTAACCTAGAACTAGGAGTTGTGTCCTAACAAATAAGTCTAGGTGTGTGTAGGCTTTGAGTTTTGGGTAAGTCCTATGTATGATGATTTAATTATAGTTGCTTGCATTTGATTATTTAAAGGCCAAAAGAGAAGTTTTTGTTTAAGTTTAAATGTTAGTATTTTAAGATTAATTTTTTATATTTTGTTTTAGTGTTTAATCAATTACCAGCTTTAATGCTCACCAAGGCCGTGAAGTTTATTTCACCCTCCTTGGGGCTAATTTAATAACCTCGTAGGCCTGGGTTACCCAGTGGTAACTAATTTAGGTTGTTATAAATTAAAAAGAAAAAGTGAATTAAGTAGTTTATTAATTAGGGAGTTTGTTGATTAATTTTAAAAGAATAGCTTTAATGTTTGAGTAATCTTAGGAGTTCTTTAGCTAAGCAAATTTTAGTTTACGTTTAACCTCCTAATTTAGTCTACATCTTTTAAACTTTAAATGTGTTGGAGGATGATTAATAAATTAGTTAAACTTGATTTAGGTGTATGTCTTAAGCTTGCAATTTAATGATTATATATATTAATTATAGTTTAATTAATAATTAAGTATTTTTTAAAACATTTTAAGAGTTAGATTATGATTGATTGATTGATTATTACTAGATTAAGGGGCACTAAATCTAGGAAAATGTGTAACTAAGTTTTTATTTTGATGTTCTATCCTATAAGAAGCATGCACCCTAAGTCTATATTATCTAAGACTCAGATCTTAATTTTTACCCTTAGATGTCACTAGAGTTATGGAATGAGAAATATGTGTTTCTAACCCTTAGGACATTCATATATGTGTCAACAGATTTAGGGATCTAAAATAAAAGAAAAGTAATCCTAATTATAAATAAGTTTCTATAGGGTCCTAAAAGGTAGGGGCGTACAACCATGAAGGCTCCTAAAGGCTTTCTAAGTTTAAGGAGACTTACAGCACCGGGGCCCATGACCAATGGTTCCACCCGTAGCGCTCCTACCAGACTGAATTAGGACGACTGATGCTCGGATCCAACTGTCTATGCTACTTCGCCTAGTGCTCCGATGCTCCTTACCCTTTGCTCTCCAAAAGCACCTTGCAAAGACACAAAAAAGGGTTGTATTAGAGCATATTCTATGTGATAAGCAAATAATAGCAAAAACGATAATGCAAATTAAATAAGAATGTACCTTTTTGTTGTTTGCATATCAAGTGAGCCACTTGCCATTTGAATCTTTTCATTTATTGTGAGCATTAAATCTTAAAGCATAAGTAGAGAAGAGATAGAAAGACTAAAAGTAAAGAAAAAGATGACAAAATGCAATAAAAACAAAGGAATGAAAAAATCAAAATAATTAATGGAATGTATGCATCTTACTATTGGGCATGCTTCTTCAAATCCAAGCATGTCTCTAAAGCATCCTTCACTCCAATTCAATACCATATGAATAAGAGAAAGGGAGCTTTTGATGTCATTTGCTATCCACACATTCCAAACAAAGAACTCGAGAAAACCCGACTCAATTATATATACCATTTCCCACATAAAACTCAAAACTAGTGAAGGGGAAGGAAGCTCCCAAATCTGAAACCAAGATAAATGTTCTTTCCACATTCTTCCAAACTTATCTTCAAGAAGCAAACACTAATAAAAGAAAGACAACTCATATAAGAAAGATCATTCGTTCCAAAGAGACATCAAAGAGTTTCAACCCAAAGCTAATCATAAAGCTCTAAATCCCAAAATTTGATTTATGAAACTTTTCAAATGAAATGGCACATAAAACCTTTATTAAAAAGAAAGCAATATATAAAAACTCTTCCTAACAAAAAAGACCGAGTGCTTTTTATGTTTTTCGTGGGGTAAAACTGTGAGAATTCTCCAATAAGAGAGTTTCACAAAGCTTCTTCCATTATAAAACCTTCACAAAACTAAAATCCATTCAAAAGCATCAATTCTTCAAAGAAAGAGAGCTTCATAGCAAGGCTTACAAACTGAGAATCAATCCGACCAAAAAGAAATACCAAAGTGCAACAATGGTTGAATGACTCCCATATAAAAGAAAACAAGGCAAAATCACACATGTTAATTTTCAACAAGTATGATACCATCACAAACTCATACACGCCAACTTTCACAAATCACCATTCCACCAAATATTGTTAGGAGGAAGAAAACTTGATGCAACCTCATTGCTCTCTAAGGTTTGAGTTGGTATCACACTCAAAACAAAATCACAGTGAATCCATGCAAACTCATTCAAGGGAGAAAATACATTAGTATTTCTCCAAGAATAGTTACCAACAAAATATCTTTCTGAATACAAAAGTACATAAGTAATACAACAAATTTCTTTCTCAAAACATACTTAAAGAAATGGGTTTATTTTCTAGAAAAAATCCTTTGAAAAAGAACCCAAAATGAGAGGGACACATAAAGAAAGAGAGCTTGAACTTTCAAGAGTGAACACAAAACTTGACTATACAAATTAACCACAAGTGTTAGAAGCTCTAGGTTACTTCAAGCTATCATGCCTTCATCAACACAAAAGGAAACAGCATGTGTCATATATCTTAAAAAATTTCAAGAAAGCTTGCAAATGCATAATTCAGCAAACAATAAAATCTATAACAATTCATGCATTAGGCTACATTTCCCATGTGATAAGGTTCGTATCCCCACAACAATGATTCTTGCCAAAGCCTAATGCCAATGCCATGCTTACGTGGTAACAAAAAGGGATGTAAGACTAATGATCATTTAATACTTTCTCCAAACTCCACTAATAAAACCACTTTAATATAGAAATATATTTAAAGTTATCTCAACCAATCATATCTCAAAAAGGCCAAACAAGCACTTGATGTGTTACCATAAAAGAAACAAATCTATTTCTTACTTCAACCACAATGCATATATTTAAAGAATATTCGCCTCAATAATTCCAACAAGCTCAAAAAAATCTTCTCAAAAGAAGAAAGCATATAAATATTCTCCAAAATTCATCTACAAAAATGGTTTATTGAAATACTAATAAGTGATTTCAATTCTATAAATATTCACATGCTAAGAAGTGATTTCACATTTTTCGTTAACTAAATCAATCATAGAAACAAGATATGCCTTAGCACTTTATCGAAATCGAAGAACAAGGTCACATATAATGATAACTTTCCAATTCCATGAATCATATGATTTATGCATGACACTAAAATACCATTTTCTTAGTTCTAAATAATCCACGCTTCCATCATGAATACAAACAAAACCTTAAGATGTAAACCACATGGATATGTAGATTTAAAAAAGGTTAAGTATTCTTGTTTTAACTTTCTCCAACCCTTCACAAAATCCTCATGAAAGCTTTAGATACATACTAAAAGAAAAAACTTGAAACTCGTCAAAACACATTATCAACATCAATAATCAAAAGAGCATTAGACACTCCACTAAGGAGATTTTGGGACGAACTTCGCAAACATAGTTATGTCCAAACTCATGAGAAACATGTGAAACCCTTACATCTAAATATGCTCATCAAACATTTGGTTAAGTGGGTTCATATGCAATCCCAAGCTTCATGAGTCACTACCCAAATATCACAATCTTTCTTTAAAGACATTTCACCAAACACTTGGTGTGCAATAGTTGTGAAATCATACAAAGCAAGTCACCACAAAAGCCAAAATTTATACACCTATTTGATCACAAACTCATCAATAATCTACACAAAGAAACTTTTCATGATTCATGTAATCAACTCAATAAGAAAGCACCTATGTATACATATAGAAAAGAGAACCAAGACAACGCTAAATTTCAGATTTTGTCTTTAATGTAAGCAAAACAAATATAATTTTTCTTTGGGGAATTATCATAAACACTTTGATTGCATACTTTGAGGAGAAATCAACATGGCCTCTCACTACCTTCGACAATCTACAAAAAGCTTATTGATAACAAATAGTCAATTTGGCAAACAATGACTACATTGCTAAGCATTAGTATAATCACCTTCCAAATTTTCCTTCCAACAAAGATTAGTGACCCCTCTGTATCAAAAATCACTCAAATGCATTTACTAACAAAAGATAGAAAATTTCCTTAAGGAAAGAAATATGTAACTCATACTACCAAATCTCCTTATGAAGTAAGATATTCACTAAGTACTTGCAAGAGAAATAGGCTTAGAACATATGCTTCTCACCCCTTTGGAACTTTTATGTTCATAAAAGAAATACATAGATGAGACGAGGCATAAACATATCAATAATTTCTTAGTAGGCATAACTACAAACATCTCTTGTGCATGCCTTGATAGAGGATCAAAATGGCCTCTTATACATTTTTATAGTTTACATCTAAAACTCTAAATCATGTGACATAAAGCAAATGTAGGCTCACATACTAATTATCTATTTCAAAACAAGGTAAATCAACAAGTTGGATAGAAATATAAATCAACACATGATACCAAAATCAACTATGCAAGCTATCATAAAATCTAACATAGAGTGAATGAATTCACTAGAAATCAATAGGGCTAGAGGTGTAATGACATATACACCATGAAATTTCCATCCATACTTTCAATCTTAGTCAAAATAAACTCCACATAGACACAACTTATTACCAACTAAATCATCCTCAAGGTCATAGATTAGAATGAGAAGCAACTAAAGGTAAGGGGAGGAAGAGGATGATAATGAGAAGAAACAAAGAAGAAGAAGAAGAAGAAGAAGAAGAAGGAGAAGAAGAAGAAGAAGGGGAGAATACTCACCTTGCAAAGAGGAGGAGGAGTAAGCGACCTAGAGGTCGGATCGGCTTTGGCTTGTGCTTAGAGTCGTGAACTGAGAGGTCGGGGAGGAGGCGAGGTGACTTCAACTATGCGAAACTAAGAGGGAGAGGACGGGGGCCTTTCGACCTGGGCCTTACGAAACTAAGAGGGAGAGAGCTGGGAGTTTGGTCCTCTTGCGATCGGGAGAGACAAATAGAGAAGAGAAAATGTTAGCAGGGATCAGGAGAGGGAGAGAAGTCCAGGGTGCTCAATGCCAAAGATCCCCATTCCTGGAGCCTTCATTTGGGATAAGTATGAGCTGATGCTGAAGAAGGAAGCCCGCCATTTCCCATCCATCGCGTAGTAGCTCAAACACGCGAATGGAGCCTGCTATCTGCTTCGTATCTCTACCACGACTGCTGAAGATCATAGACATCGAATTAGGCTCTACGAGGTCTAATTAAATCGATCGAAGGTGCTCGAGAGGTATAAAAAAAATGAGGTCAATAGTCGACATCCTAAAAGTTCCTTTGCCTTCTCAAGGAGGGAGAAAAATGAGAAGGTTCACTGCCATCATCGGGAGGATGACATAGCTTTTGGTACTCCGCCACACCGGGGAAGATGAAAGTGAGGTTATGTAAAGGCTTCTTCGCTTTATTATGGGGCAAAAGGAGAATTATTTTTGATAAGTGAAATTCTCATAGTGGAGCACTTCGGAGAGTGGACGCAGGTCAAGTGATTGAACCACTATAAATCTTCTGGTGTGCTTTTTTGTTTAATGCACTTTAGTACTTTTTTGCATCTTATAATTATTATAACTGTTTAGTGAGAATTCTATTCTAGATATTTATTGTGTGATTTAAAATTTCTTCACTTATGTTGCAATCATATTTTAATCACTTGCTTCCAATTCAAGTTAAGTTATTTTTTGAAATTCATAAAAAAGGTTAGAACTCCTTTTTAGGATTTTTTTTTTATTTCAAAAAATACCAATTCCCCCCCCCCCCCCATCTTGGTGCATCTTGTACATTCAAAACCTTATTTAGATTGAACACTTTATATTCAAAGACATGAAGGTGAAAAAAGTTTGGTGACCTTCCCTTAAGAATTTCATAGGGTGTCTTATTCAATTTTGATTTAACATTTACCTTATTCAGAACATAATAGGTTGTATTCATTGCTTGTGCTCAAAAGTATTTAGGAAGTGAGTATTCAGCTAACATGGCTCTAACAGCTTCTACCAGGGCCATATTCTTTCTTTCAGCAACCCCATTCTGTTGAGGAGTTCTAGGAGCTAAAAAGTATGATCATTCCCTTACTCCTTATAGTAAGATTCAAATTTTATATTTTTAAATTCTCTACCATGATCGTTATAAATTGTTAGAATTTCATAACCTAGCTTCCTCTGAATCCAAGTGGAGAATGATCTAAATACCTCGAATGATTCACTTTTATGAGATAGGAATCTAACCTAAGTAAACCTTGAATAATTATATATCAACAATCATATACCCAAAGACTTTCCTTCCTGAGCTTGAGTGCTAATAGGTCCAAAGAGATCCATATGTAGGACTTCTAAGGGTTTGCTAGTGTTTATGTCTTTGATTGAGTGGAATGAGGATTTGACTTGTTTCCCTAATTGATAGGCATCACTTAGGAGGTCCTTAGTAAACTCTAGTTTGGGAATTCCTCGCACTAAGTTTTTTGGGTGATTTTCCTAAGATTTTCATACTTACATGACACAATCTCCTATGTCATAACCAAGATTCATCAACAATAGTTTTTAGGCAAAAGAAGCAACAAATTCAACACTATTTAAATTAAGCATGTAAACATTATTAATTATTTTTCCTTATAGCACAGTGTTTCCATTTAAGCTAATCATGCAGCTAATAGATAAACATTTAATTCTAAATCCTTTATCATAAAGTTGGCTTTTGGTAAGTATGTTATGTTTCAAGTTATCTACTAGTAAAATATTTTAAATAATGAAATTTTTGGAGTTTCCAATCATATCAGATCCAACCACTCTCCTGGTGGTGTTATCTCCAAGTGTCACCTTACCTCCTACCCTGGCCTCTAATGAAATGAACTAATAACAAAAATCAAAGATTTCAACCATAGAATAAATCACAAAATAATATTAAAATTAAATGAAAAAAGTAACTAAAAAGAACACATCAGATTTATAGTGGTTCGATCAACTTAACCTACATTCACTCCCTATAAACCTCCTTTCCATGTATTACACTAAAACTAGTGTCTCTCTTTTTACCCCCACAGTAAGGCAAAGAAGCTCTTACCAATTCTTTCTTTCGACCTGATGAGGTAGAGTACCTTGAATCCTTTACTCCCTCCTGGAGTTGACAAAGAACATGTAAATCCTTTTACTCCCTCCTAAAGTAGGTAAAGAACCTTAAATCCTTTTACTCCCTCCTAGAGCAGGCAGAAAACCTTTGATCCAATACTGATGAAGATCTCCCAGAGCCACTAAGGAACAAAAGAATAAGCTTGACAAATATGATGGAAACCTTTCTTGGAATAACCTTTGTGAATCCCTCACAACTCCCCCTTATAAGGATCTCCTCTCTTCCTTCTCTAAGCACTCTCTCATGTCAACCCAATAGCAAAATATGAACTCAAATATAATATGAGAGCTTAAATAGATAACCTCTAAAACAAGCCCTAATTTTTAATTCTGCACTTCTAATCATCTAGTACGATCTAAAATCATCCTGTATAACAAGTTCAAAATAGCCCTTTCAGCTAGTATGAATTATATTACCTACGATTAGTTTAAGAGTAATAAATGGATCATCTCGGGTGATTAGAAAATCTTCCTAGATTATTAGTATAAAACTATTAAACTTCATCTAGTATGATACCCAACGATGCCTTATTATCCCATATACTTCTCTATCATCTAGTACGAAGGGGGTCAATCATCTTGGATGATTCATTGAAAAATTATGGTATTTGTCTGGTATGATAGGTGGTGATCCCTTATCATCCCATGTATGATCTCTATCATCTAAGATGAACGTCACTAATCATCTAGTATGATCAGATATAGTTAAGTTTTACCATAATTATTCTCCTAAATTTAGGTATAATTATCATATATCATCCAGGATGATTCAAATCATTTTGTACGATATGTATAAATTTTGAAATTTAAAATAATACATAAATTATGATTGCCGACTATTTTTTATAATATAAACTAATCATCTTATATGATAGGGATTGTATAGTACGATTAGTTTAATCACTCTTAATTAAAGGGATGCCCTAATTTGGGTTTTTTATTTTTAATTGATCATCCAGTACAATAAAAAATTATCATGTACGATTAGGTCAAAAGTAAGAAAAATTCTCTAACTCACCAACCCATTCCATTGAGTGTGTGTGCGTGTTATTAATTAGCTTGGGGTCCACCAGATACATGACTTGACTCAAGAAAGGTAAAAAGTGCATTAAAATTGAAATTATAGACAGACTCAATCCTAGTCTACTTTATCTTGAGCTGATTTACATTGCAAGTGAACTTGTGGACCTAAAAGATTAATAAGTAGGGGAAAAAATGTAATAATAGCAATAGAAAAGAAATAATAATATTTGTTATCATCAAAATTACGGTACTTGGGCCCAGATTTGCAACATATATCTGATTTGCAACATATATATGTATATATGTTTTTAATTTATAATTCTTATTTATTACATATATATTTTTTAATCAACTAGATTTCCTTTAAAATAAAATTTTTGGTGTAATCCTAACTGATATGAAAATGGAGCATAAGGAGATAGATTTATATGAAATGATATATTGAAGCATATGAAGTAATGACTTCTAATATGAAAGTTAGATGTCCTAAATGAGTACTTGTGATATGATTGATTTCTAGAAATAGGATTAATATAATTGAGACTGATTCCTATAGAGTTGGCCTACAAGACTGGATACAAGAAAAAATACAATAGATAGTTAGATGTTTTATCTTGCTTACTAAATATTGTGCTTGCATATGCATATGACATAAATATATATGTGATAAATTACATAATTGGCATGACATATTTTACATAAGATATAAGTTATAATTGATACAAGTATTTGATAAACTTATAAAATTGATACAAATTTATTTGATATGTTTGAATCACTAAATTTATATAATATACATGTGTAACATAAAAACTATATGACAAATATATGAAAATGACAGGTGTAGTGGTGTAATAAGATGCTGTATAAACTACTTTGTAATTATTTGATATAGGATTGACATAATATATTGATCATTATTCACTTGGTTACTAATTCCTGGTCATTTGGTTATTGATCACTAATTATGAATTATATTGCTTATAATGATTTTATTGTTGATATGAAACTAATCACATTGACTACCACATATTTTATAATTATATGTTTATATTGATATTGACAAAATGATGATTTAAGTTGTAGGTTCTGATAACATGTTGAGTTTTTAACTTACTCTGGGATTTTATGCATTTTTTTAGGAAGAGGTCACGATTTAGGAGAGTAAAGAAGAATTGGATTCTTTTTTTTTCTTTTTTTTTAATATATTCTTTTGTATTCAAGAGCAAAAAGATAGACCAATAAATGTATGTCTGAAATCATGGCTATTGTACATAAATTTTGAGGGATGAATATAATTTTATATTTTAATATATATGATTTATAGTCTCATTCATTGTATTGATTTATGTTAATGAATTTATAGAAACACTGGTTGATTAATTAAGAGATAAAATAGGTAATTCTTCTAAAATTTGTTCTTGGCATGCTATACAGGCGAAGTTGAAGAAGCAACTATGGAGGTGATTGAAGCATAAGTTGAGCCGTCAGCAGTGGTATAAATGGAGGGTAAGTTTATGGAGATACATGAATAGTGGGCTATAGGTTTGAAAAACTAATTAGGGATTTTGAGTCTCAAGTGACATGCAAGGTATGGAGGACATTTCTTAGTCATGATGGGCATGAGTGTGCAATTTACATGCATCATCTCCTAATGGAATCCTAAGAAATATTTTAAAATAATCTTTGTTAGGTTTGAGCTAAGTGACAGGCTTGCTGGAGAATTATGAACCATTGAGATTTGGGTCGACAGGCTTCCATTATGAAGTGATTAAGAAAGGTGACCCACCTTCTTTGTTAGAGAGAGAAAGTCTCGATTTTGAGAGGAATTTTTCAAATTTGGTGTTTCGTGTCCTGGTGGCGGGTTTCTCGCTGGAGGATTGAGGATCTTCCTTCGGCCAACTCTGGTGACCGGAATGCTCCTCCGTGGAAAGGTTTAGCCTCGACGACATCCATAAAAGCTTTCTCTGGGAAAGCGACGGGATTTTGTAATTCGACTCTGGTGATCTGAGAGCATAATTTGGATAAAATGCCAGTTTTATCTCCTATTATGGGGAAAGGCAAACAAATTATGTTGGAAGATGATACGTCCTCAGCCCATCATAAAATGGGGTCATCATCTTCAGGTTGAAAGCTGATTGTTAACAGGTTTTCCAATCTGAAACCTGTGTCAGTAACTGAGGATGTCCGTTTGTCTGAGAATTCTCAAGGCTGCAAGTTAGGTGTTTGTGAAAAACCCTTAAGAGGATGAAAAGCAATCAAAATTATATCAGAAGAGATAGCCAATGTCTCAGTTTCAGATCAAGAGCAAGTGAATCCATGGAAAAAACGCCCTTATATTAAAGTAAATCTTCCAGCTTGTGGTCCTTTTCTGACGGAAGACGGATCTACTATCAAATTATTTGAGCCCAATGTGAGAGCTAATTCTGAGAAACTGCAATACTCCATAGTTGTGAAGGTGTTTGGGAGACGCTTACATGTTCAATTGGTAGCGGCCAAACTTAGACGTCAGTGGATTAAGTTTGGTAAATTTCATCTAACTAGCCTTGGTTCTGATTGGGCGTTATGTTCTTTCTTCTCTAAGGAAGCTATGGAGAATGTCTTATCAGGAGGACCATGGTTTGTCAATGGGAATATAATTGGATTAGATAAGTGGAGTTCTGAATTCAACCCCAACTCACTCAAGGGGCTTTCTTCTCTTATCTGGATTAGAATGCCAAGTCTGCCGATGTTCTGTTGGGATGAAATTAATGTATCAAGAATAGCTTCTTCAATCGGAGAACCCATTTTGATAGATGGGGATATGTTTGAATGGGGGAGAAGAGAATTTGCCAGGGTTTGTGTCAGCTTACAACTTGATTGGCAACTGCCTACTGGTGTTTGGGTGGAAGGTGTTAATGGGAAATTTTTTCAAAAAGTTGAATACGAGAAAATTTCTATCTTTTGCCATAAATACGATCGCATTGGCCATTTTAAGAAGACTGCAATGTTGTGGAGAAGATTGTAGAACCTGAAGAGAAATCTAAACATAGTGGAGATTCAATTTTAGCTATAAATATGGTTTCCAAGGTAGAAACTGAAGCTAATTCCTGGCAATTAGTCAACTACAGAAGAGTTAAAAAGAAGAAGGTGGGTTTGCATAGTATGAGATACATACCTAAGGAAGGAGTCTCCCCTAAGTCTGCTAAGGGGGAAGGAGCCAGTAATGTTCTGTACAAAGAAGAAATATCAAGGAATCCGAAAAACAGAGAGTTGATCGTGGGTAATAAAGAAGATGGCAACTTGGCTTATGTTAAATCAAAAGAAATGGAAAATTCTAGCAGGTATGCTGGTATTTGTAATGCTACGGAGAATGTTGTGGATTCTGTTGAAGCTATTGGGGGTGACAGTACTCAAGCCAAATGTATGTTGGAATCCAGAGACCCCATGGGAAATCTTGGAGTTGATTCTATACAAGAAGTCTCTTTCTTTTCAGGTAATAAATTTGAACTTCTTAACTCTTTATGTGAAGAGGGAAGCAATGTGGAAATTCAAGAGGTTTCCATAGATGATGTTGTGGAAGAAGGTGAGTTAGTGGAGATACTGGAAGAGTGTCAGACTAATAACAAAATTGAAGCAGTAATAAAGAAGAGTAGTGAAGGCAAAGATGGGAAGAGTTCTAGTCTCAGTAATGGAAAGGTTTCTATTCAAAAAACAAAATTGGCTAATGAACTTAGATACCTTGGTCCTTTGAATGTGGCTTCAAGACAAGATAAAAACAGTATGAGCAAGAGAAGGGGTGGGGGTATTTCCCCATTCTTACAAAAATGAGTTCCATTAGCTTTTGGAATTGTAGGGGGGCTAAAAAAAAAGTAAGCCTCCTTATATTTGAAGGAGTATATTAAAGATTGGGATGTTTTTTTCGTAGGGATCGTTGAAACAAAAATTTCTTCTCTTTCAAAAGAATAATTTAACAAATTATTGGGTGAAACTGGGATTACTTTTTGTTTCCTTCAAGAGGGAATTCTGGTGGAATTCTGTTAATATGGAAATTAGATTTAGCTTCCTTCTCCTTGGTGAAATCCTCGGATCAGAGTGTGATGGGTGAATTGAAGGTATTCAATAAAGGCAGTTGGATGATAGCTACCATTTATGGTAGTAGAGTGATGCAGGGAAGAAGAGAACTATGGGAATTGCTGGACAGGAATTTGAAACAAGATATTCCTACCATGGTAGGAGGTGACTTCAACTGCATATTATCCCAAGAGGAAAAGAAAGGTGGGAAGAAATTTTCATTCTCACTTAGTCCTTTAGAAATAAAGGAATTCATGAATAGGAATGACCTTCATGATGTGGGTTTTCTTGGCTCAAGATTTACTTAGTGCAACAACAAGAGTGGAAGTGCACGGATCTTGGATAGATTGGACAGGTGCATACTTAATTCAAAAGCCTTGGAACAGATCAATCAAGCTACTGTGAGACATTTGAGTAGGATTGCTTCAGATCACTATCCTATTGTTCTAAAGATGTTTAATCATAATTATCAAAAAACCAATCGTAGATTTGAAGATGTGTGGTTATCTTATTCAGCTGCAGCATCAGTTGTAAAGTACGCATGGGCTAAACCTGTTAAGGGAGATGATATGGAAGTTCTGAATAAAAAACTGTCAAGGGTTCTTAAAGCATTCTTCTTTTGGAGCAAGGCCAAGCATCAAAAGCTAGAAGATTTGAAGAATAAGTTGAAGACTGAGATTGAAGAAATTTAGCAAGAAGAAGAACGGGATATGCAGTTTTCGGACAGCAGGATTCTGTTACTTAGATCAAAAATCAGTGAATTCAACTGTACGCTAGCTCGATTGAATACTTAGTGGAGACAAAGGGCTAAAACCAAGTGGATGAAGGAAGGAGAATCAAATTCTAAGTTCTTTCATGCCTTTGCTAATGGTAGAAGGAATAATAATTTGATTAAGCAATTGAAAAATGATGAGGGGGAGCTGATTGAAGATCCTGAAAGTATTAGAAGCTGTTTTATAAATTTTTCTGTAACAAATGGGACTACAGGGGTTGTCAATTGGACAATTGGCCTCCAAATAACAACATTCTGAATCAGGAAAGCTACGAGTTTCTGGATTCTACTTTTTATATTGAAGAAGTTGAAAAGGTAATTGGAGAACTTGGCAATAACATTTGTCCTAGGATGGATGGAATTACCTATTCCTTTTTTAAAACATACTAGAAGATCATTGGGATGGACGTATGGAAAGCTTTTCAATTATTCTTTAGCTCGGGTTCAATGTCTTCCAAGTGGAAAGAAACAATGGTGGTGCTCATCCCCAAAGTAAGTAATCCTTTATATCCTTCAAATTTTCGGGCAATCAGCCTATGCACGTTTATTTACAAAATAGTGGCAAAAATGTTATTAAATAGAATGATGAAAGTAATTCACCACTTAGTATCATAGGAACAAGTGGCATTCATTAAAGGAAGGTCTTTATCTGAGAATGTGCTTCTTGCACAAGAACTTTTTCATAAGTTCAGGCTCTCTAAATCCAAAAGGGGTTTGGTAGCAATCAAATTGGATATGGAACAGGCATATGATAGTATGGCCTAGAACACTTTGAAACAAGTCTTGAGTTACTTTGGTTTTCTAGTGGGTTTCTCAAATCTTGTGATGGAATGTGTTACTGATCCCATTTTCTTGGTTCAAATCAATGGAGTCGGTTTGGAAGGTATCAGAGGAAAAAGTGGCTTTAGATAAGGGTGTCCATTATCACCCTATCTATTCATTCTTTGTTCTCAGTTATTTACCAATGCTTTCTTTTATAAAGGAAAGGATTTGGGCTTAAAAGTAGCACCTATGGCTCCAAGGATTTCTCACTTGTTATTTGCTGACGACATAGTGATTTTCTCTATTGCCAAGAGGGAGAATTTAATGAAAATAAAAAATATCACTTTTGATTATTTTAAGTGGACGGGTCAGCAAATAAATTTCTTAAAATCTGTAATCATTTTCAATAAGAAGATGGAGAGAAGGAGGAGGGAGTTCTCTAATCTTATGGCATTCATGGAGGTCAAAGAGCTCAATTACTTGGGCATTAAAATTTCTTTAAGAAGACTTGTTGTAGCTGATTATTCTAAAGTATTGGAGAAAGCTGCATCAAAATTAGACATTTGGGGCAAAAATTTTATATCCTTTGCGGGCAGAGTGGTGCTTATAAAGACAGTGGTGCAAGCTCTTCACAACTTCTATTCTTCCTTGTCTCTGTTTCCTATGAGTATTTTGTGAAAACTGGATAGGATGTGCAAAGATTTTCTCTGGAATAAGAATAATGGAAGTAATGGACTTCATTTTGTAGCATGGAAAGAATTATGTAGTCTGGAGAATCTTGGCGGTCTAGGAATTCTTTCAGCTATAGATTCGGTTGAACCTTTAAGAGCTAAACTAGCTTGGAATTTCTTGAAGAAGCCACACTCTTTGCTTAATAAATAATTATCAGTTAAATATGGGAGAAGTGTCTGGAATGAGGAAAGGAGGCTGAACTTCTCTCCATCGTGGAAGTTGATTCTGAGTGGAGCCAAGGCGTTAAGGCATATTGTGAGGTGGAGTATTAAAGATGGGACTGCAGTTAACATTTTGAAAGACGTCTGGATCCTTGATAGAAGTTTAGACAAATGGCCCACTTTATTGCAATGGGAAATGAAAACTTTCTAAATCTGTCTAGTTTTATTTCAGAAGGAGATTGGATTCCTGATAAACTTCAAGATTTTTTTTTAGATGAACTGGTGAAAGTGATATGTAAAACGAATTTTGACATGGACAATAATGAGGATGATTTAAAATTGTTGGAAAGCTTCTCAAGAAAAACAATTTCGGCTATGGCTTGATGCAGGAATTCAAACCTAGGAGAAGAAAGAAATCATTCATTTGTTCATGATTGGAAATGTATTAAAAATCTGAAGATAAATCCTCGGGTAGCTTTGTTCTGGTGGAGGCTTTTGAAGAATGCCATTCCTTCATGTGATTTCTTAATGCATAGAAGTTTATTGGAGAATAACCTTTGTGCAAGAGGTTGTGGTATGAAAGAAGATGAAGAGCATGTGGCAGTGAAATGCTTGAAATTAATTCAGATAATTCAATTGGCTAATAAATGGGGTTTCTCAATACCTATTTTTAACAGCCTACAAGAATTTCTTATTTTTCTGAACAAACATGAGAAGAAGGATATTTTTATTGCTAGATCTTATTGTGCATTGGTTTTCAACTCTTGGAAGAGTAGAAATAATCTTACTCATGAAGGCCGTGAAATGGTCGCTGAGTTTATTGTGACTAATGCCATAACTTATGCAGCTATATCATCTAACAATCTTTATTCGGACCACTAGGGTGCTAACCAGCTTTATAAGCTGATTCCTTCATTTTGGCATCCCCCTCCACCCGAATGGATTAAGGTGAACATAGATGCATCTCTTCTTTCTTCTAATGAAGCAGAGATTGGAGGTATATTCAGAAATCATAAAGGAAGGATGCTTCTTTCATTTGGATTCTCGAAGGTTCACTGGGACATTGGATTTTTGGAGTTATTGGCCTTTCGATCGTTGAGAAAAGTCATAAAAGATTGGATGATGGATGCTAGAGGTTTGATTATTTAAAGTGATAACTTTAATGTCATAAGTTATCTTTAGAAATCGGTTTGTCATGAAAATCGAGGGTTGGATCTGTCAACAAAGGAGAACGTCGATTTCCTAAAAGGGTTTGAGGTAATTATTTTTCAATTTGTTAATAGAGATTGTAACAAGTTAGCTCATTGGTGTGCTAACTTTTCTTTGAGAGGAGATTTCTTTTGGGAAGTTCTAGAAGTTAATAAGGTTCCTCCTAGTTTTTATTTTTTGTTAAAGGAGGAAAGTGATAGGATTGCTATCACTTAGATTTTGTACTAGCTTTTCTTTTTATTTGCTATTAATGCTATCTGCATTTCCTTCAAAAAAAAACAAGAAAGGTGACCCACTAAAGAGATCAAGTTATTTGGATTATTAAGTTATTTGGAGGAGGTTGTCTTGGAGAAGTCATGAAGGAGTTTTGCATAGATCAAAGAGGTTAACTTGGAAACCATGTAAGGTTCTTTTTAGACTAAGGTGGATAACTTATAGAAGTTAGCATGGAGGTTGAGTTAGGGAGTTTGCTCTAGAGGTTGAGCTCTAGAGAGAAGGCTATCGAGTTCTAGCTCCAAGAAAATTATTGATGAACGAAAGAGGCACTTGTACTAATTAACTTACTAGTGATGGATTTCGCCTTTCGAGATGGACCTAAGAGATTGACCAAATCATTCTTAAGTTTATGTCACTACAAAGAATTTTTTAACATCTTAGATTTTTCCAAATATATTATAAATTAACAAGCATCTACATCTTATTAAGAAAATTGAATAACATGGAAATTATTATTTAAAAATCTTTGAATTAGAATGTTATGGCACAACTAAGAGGTGGAGGGTGAATTGTTTATTTAAAAAATAACTAAAGTCTTAAATGAAAATTTTTTTTTTTTCATTTTATCAAAAAACATATTTTAATTTTCTTCACAAAATAACGTGACAAAAACTGATATTTGATTTGAGATTCAATTGTCACAAATATAATAATAACAATAACAAGCCTTTATCCCACTTTATGTTGTCAGCTACATGAATCTTTTTTCTTTATTGTGTCATATTAAGAGTCAAATTCTCATTTAAATCTAATAAAATTATCATTTTAATAAAAATAAAAATAATAATAATAAAATGATTTCAAACATGATCTAAAAACTTAAGTAATTACAGAAGATATGAACCACTAAGGCGGAAGATCCTCAAGTTATTTTCCATAATGAGGCTTGTAGATGGAAATATCAAGACAAAGAATCCTCAATGATTCCTCAATAATAAAATATATTTTACCCTAAAATTAGCCAAACCTAGAACATATAAGGGAGTGCCAATTTATTATCATCTTTGTATTAAGATAGTATAACAAAGCAGCAATTCTACCACATAAAGCATCCATTGAAAGAAAAATCACCATCTAAACACCCACTGTTATAATGAAAAGAAGTGGCAATGTACAAAGTATCAGCTCCAAAAACAAATCTCAAAAATAAAAAATTAAGTAATACAAAGATGAACTATCAAAAGTCTTTGAGACTGTGATGCAACAAAATTGGGAGAGTTTTTATAATAAATTGTTGGGATAAAAAAGCTTTAAGAATAAGGTAATGTTAAGAAGATAAGATATATTTTTAAGGAATAGGGCATTTATTTAATTTTCTATTTCTCACTTTGCCTAATATAAACTCAAAGACATCATCACCATTTATACTAGTGATACTTTAATTAGAATTACGAAAAGATATATTTTGTTATAAAAGTACCCCTCAAACTTAAGAGAATATTTTATAAATGGTGGTAAGGCCTGCAATGCTTTTTGGTGCAGAATGTTGGCCATTAAAAGAGAAGCATAATACTATGTTAAGTGTTGCAAAATGAGGATGCTCAGGTGAATGAGTGGATTTACCCTTAAAGATAGGATATCAAATGAGCATATACGTGAAAAAGTTGGAGTAGCTCTAGTGGAATATAAGATTAGATAGAGACGCCTTAGATGGTTTGGTCATATAGAATGATGACCTTCTGATGACCCAGTTAGGAAAGTAGAGGTATTAGATTGGACTTATATTAAGAAAGGTAGAGATAGACCTAAAAAGAATTTGTTAGAAAATATTATGAATGATCTTTCTTTATTAGATTTAAACAAGAATTTGACTTTTAACATGACACAATGGAGAAAAAGTGTTCATGTAGCCGACCTCATGTAGTGGGACAAATGCTTGATGTTGTTATGGTTGTTGTTGTCATCGTACTCTATTTTAAAGATTACTCTAAAATAAGGTTCTAGCATCCTCAAAGGATTATTCTAAAATAAAGGCTCTACTTGGACAACTAAAGTCCAGGTAATAATTGATTGAAATTAAGTTTAACTTTCAACACCCTCTCTTAAACTTGATTTTGTAACTCAAAGTAAACTTTTCTCATCTTGATAAAATCTTCAACTTGAGTGGCATGGTAAAAATATCCATAATATATTCTTGAGAATGTACATGCTCCAATACTTTCATTTCCTTCTTTACAATTCATTCTCAGATGTTGTGATAACGAATATCTATGTGATTGCAGCTAACATAGAAAATTTAATTTTCAGCTAGTATTATTATAGACTTATATAAATATAAATATTAGTTTCTTCTTCATATGATAAATTTAATTCCCTTAACAAAATATGAAGCCAAACTATATGAAAAATAAATAAGGTTGCAGTTGTGTACTCTGCTTTGCAAGCAAAAAGGGTGATAATTAGTTGTTTAACATATAGGCAACAATATAGTTCCCATAAAGAACACAAATCTAGTAGTACTTTTCTATCATTTATGTGTCCAACCATCTCACAGTCTATATATAATCTAAGTTTAAAATCATTAGATGATGAATAGATCAAGCCAAAATTAATTGCACATTTGATATAACATAGAATTCTTATAGATGTTATTAAGTGTGTAGTAGTTGGAGTATCCACGCAATGACAAATATGTTTAACAGCATAAAAGATACTAATTCTTCTGCATTCAAGTTGCAAAAACTCCTAACCAAACTCTACAAAAAGTTTTGGTTCTATTATTTCCCCTTTATATACTTGTATAGCTTGGACCACATTCTATAGGAGTGTTTATGCTCATGCTATTTTCCATCTTAAACTTATTTAATATCATGCTCAAAAAACATTCTTGTGAGATAAAAATTTCATCTTTTACTTGGCTGACTTTAGTACCAAGGTGGTTATTCATAAGCCAAATCTTCATCATATCAACCCCCTTGTTCATTTCTTGTTTGAACTCTTCAAAAATTTCTTCGATTGCTTTTGGTGAAGATCAAGTCATTGATGTTCAAAAAAAATAATCAAAATATTTCTATCATTGTTCTTGATGTAAAGATAATGCTCATAAGAACATTTAATAAAGCATTTCTCTTATAAGTTTTTATCTAATCAGCTATTGCATGCTCTTAATACTTGTTTCAACCTATAAAGAGCCTCCTTTAGCTTTAGAACCTTGTCTTCTTATATCATAACCTAGTGCATCATAAATATAAACTTATTCATTAATAATTTCATTTAGGAAGGTCAATTTTAATTACATCCATTTTATGAATTCACCATTTATTTTAAGATGCAAAAGAAATGATTAGTCTAATAGTTTATAATCAAGCAACAAGAGTAAATAACTTATCATACTTGATGCTAGCTATTACATTAGCCTTTGTTATTTATCTTGTGTTGTATCATTAGACTTTTCCTTTAGCAGTCTTCTTTAATTAATAAACCCACTTTATGCCAGTATTCTTGTGTTCTTCAAAAAGAAAAACTAAGCCCCATGCACATTTTCTCAATTGTCTTAATTTCTTCATCCATAGCATTTTTTTACTCTTTTATTTATCTTTATTGAAAAGCATCACTCACAATCAATAAAGGGAAAGAAGAAAGTAAGATTATATTGCTACCTAATTACCTCATAAATATTTTATAATCTCTTGAAGCACGGTACTCTTCCACTTGAACTCTTACTTAAGTTATAGAAGATGAGTTTTTTTAAGTACTTGTAGTCAATGTTACTAGTGGAGTAATAGACATCCTGGATGATTAGAATAAAATTTGAATCTTAAAATCATACATAAATTATGATTGGTAGCTATTTTTTATGATCATAACTAATCAACTTATATGATATAAATCATCTAGTATGATTAGTTAGAAGAGTTGATTATATAGTATGATTAGTTCAAAATTTGAACTTCTTGTTTTGACTCAATCTCAGTCCCCTTGAGAGTGTGTGTGTGCATGATCACCAACCTAGCATACACCCTTACAAGACTTGACTCAAAAAATAAAAAATACATTAATAAATATTACAAAAATCTTTACAACACAATATATTCTACCCAATCTTAAGCCATGAATCTTTGTTGGATGGTGCATGATGTTTCTAAAATGTTAGAACACACATAAATAAAAATACATTATAAATATGAGTAGACATAAGGATGTGAGTCACAATATTTATTATCATCAAAAAATACAAACTCATAAGCTCGAGTTGCAACAATATGACCTATGCCACCAAAAACTCTAAGATAATAGATGTGAGAGTTCCTTCGTCTTTATGCTCCTTATTCTATCTTTCCCCATGCAATTGCTTTATCCCTAAATTCCTTCAACAATCTCTTTCTTTAAAGATACTCATCATGTCAAGGATTATTCTACTATTCTTTTATTCCATTAGGTTTTGTTAATGGTATCTCAAAAACATAGAAGTTCGATGTATTCCATTGGCTTCATAAAATTCTTGAAAATCTTTTGAAGCAAATTCTCTTACGTGATCAGATCACATGGCTTTTGATCTTAAGTCTATTTTCTTTCCCCACACCAATCTTAAACTTCTTGAATACTTAAATCTCTCTGTTTTTTTTTCTTCAAGAAATACATCTACAATTTTTTATGAAAAAATATCCATGATAAAAAAGAAATAGTTACTCTTATTGAGTGAGTTCGACTTTAATGGATTGCAAAAAACTGTATGTTTGAATTGAAGTAGATTTCGAGTTCTTGAACATGAATCCCTTTGAAAGCTTCCCCTAAAATGCATCTCAATTAAACATGCTTCAGATAATTAGTCAGAGATGTTTGATGCAAGATAGTTCTCGGATTATCATTTTTTCTTATTATTATTTTAAATGAAAGTAACTCCAATCCTCAAAAATTGAGGTAATCAAATTAAAGACGTCATAGTCAATAAGCATCTTTATAATAAATTTTGAGATAATTGGTAACCATTTTGAATGTTGAGCTAGAATATTATATTTTTTTGACATTGGCATCTTAACAATCAAGTTGCTATTATTTTCTTGAAGAAAAGAGTGCTTTCTATCAAAAGAATATCATTTTTTTTTTCTCCAAGAGTTGTTGTAAACTCAACATGTCACTCTTCATATATTGCACAAAATAAATACTATTGATGCTTTTGCTTTCTTCAATTGGAAAATAATATTTCTTTTTTTCTTTTTCCTCTATCTTTTCCTCTATCTTTGAAAGACACATTATCACACATCAATTTATCAAGCTCTATGAACATGCTTCTTTCTTCAAACATGTAATTCCTTTCACCCACATCTAGGTATTATGTTTCATATTCGTCTCTTCCAGTATCTTTATATGTAGCAGTAGAGTATCATCTTCTTCTCCTCTATTTCTAACATAGTTGAATCGTTCATATATTTTATTTTTTGGTGTTCTGCATTTATTGCCTGAACTTTTCGTAGTTATGGCACTTCAGATTTATCAAACCTTGAGTCTAAACATTTTCTTGTTAACTTTTCTCTTTTGTATTTATTGTTGTTGTTGGAATTCAATCCTCACTAACTAACATAACCTCATCCTTGTCCACAACCTCTTCCATATTGGTCTCTATTATTTTTTATGCTTTTCTATTTCTGTGTGGGTTTAAGATCAAACTTGAGTTTTTAATATTCCCTTCATATATATTTTCTTTCTTTTTTACATGCTTGCAATGAACCCAATAGTTACACTATTTTCATATCTTGTATATGATTGGTCTATTTGATGATGGGTGTGATATTATCAAATTTTTATTCTAACAATCAAAGAATTTTATTTAGGATTTTCATAACTTCTAACTTTGCACCATTTCCTTAGTTGATTGAAAATAGTAATGATTATAAAAAACGTAATCAAATACTAACTCATATTCTTTCATGTACAAAGTATTAAATTGGTTTCTTAATGTTTGATGTTTTTCCCTTTTTCCCTTCTTTCCTCCCTTATACGAGATTTGGAGCTACTCCCATACTTGCTTTGTCGAAGTAACACTTGAGATCATTTTAAAATCATCATCATTTAAGGCTTGAAGATGAGAAAGAGGGCCTTCTTGAGTCTCTTTTTTAAGACTTTTAGGTTGCCCTTTTGCACTGAGGATAAGGATGACTCGTCACTTGCTCAACATAGCCTCTCTCCATAACCTCCCAAACATCGTGTGCCACAAGGAGAGCCTTTTTCTTGATAATCGAATTATCATAGTCACTTGTCTTTAGCATGGGTTCTTTAAAGGAAATCGTGTCATTGATCGCCTTTTTTTCTAGTAATGAACATTCATATTTTGATACCATTTTGTTGGAATGAGAAAAGTTTTAGAACTAAACAAGGTTAAGATGATATGAGAAGATATATTTTGATGGATTATGCTACTTTTTTTTTCCTGTTATGCTTAATACAAATTCAAAGATATTATCAGTATTTATACTAGTGGCACCTCCGTTTAGATTATACAAATTCATTGTACTCTAATGGTTATAATTAATTCTTTAAAAAACTCTTCTATCTTCTATCACAAAAGTCATTAATTTTATTCCTATTTTTTAAAGAAAAATTTCTTGTATCGTCTAAAAATATTCTAAAATATAGGCTTAATTAAACAACTGAAGTCCAAATAACAATGGGTGAAAATCAAATTTAACTTCAAACATAAACAAGAGTTAGAAACCTTTAAAAAAACCAGTTACAATACAAGTAACAAGTTATTGAAAGGCAACGACCTTTCCAAACAAAATTAGCTAAAGTACTAGATTGGTTATATAACGCATTAAAATGCAAAAGATAATTATGAAGAAATAATAGCAAGTAGGGGTGTAAGTGAGTCAAATCAACTCATGAGCAAGCTTAGGCTCAACTCAATAAATAGCTCCTAAGCCTAACTCGATGAGCTAACGAGCTAAGCCTCAGCCAGCCTTGACTCGACTCGTTAGCTCACGTGCTACTAGTTTATAAAATATTAAAATAAAATACACTTAAAATATATTAGCATTTAGAATTTTAATTATAAAGTAATTAAAAATATTTAAAAGCTATATTTAACTTTCTTATATCAAGTGATTTCTTCATTATTTTTCTTCTACTTTCTTTCTTTTTATCGTTTATTATAATAATTGTTCGAATCATAATCATTTTCTCTTTTTCATGATAAACGAGCTGCTTTTTGAGCTATTCAAACTCATAAAATAAAACTCAAGCTCAAGCTCAAACTCAACTTATTAATCAAGCTCAAGCTCAAGCCAAAGGTGACAGGAGCTCAGCTCTACTCATTTACACCCCTTATACTAAGAAATCCACCTACATCAACAGTTACCAAAACCAAAGTTTTGCATCATTCAAAATCCTGTAGTATGGAGGTGAAATTTTGATAGATAAAAAAATGCAGAAACATTTGAACATTCTATTGATACAATATTCCACAACAAAACTTCCCAAATTTATTCAGTAGGTTGCAGCATATAAGAAGCTACACAATCTACAAACAACATATGGTTTCACATTTCTTCAAAAACAATTTCAGTAAAAAATTTCTGCTAAGATTTGTGTAAACATTTCCTTCTAGAACACCAATTTTAAAATATCTTATTAATAACGAATTAATGAAAAAAACCATTGAATTTTAATAAAATACAATAATAAAAACTCAGACTTAGTTTTGGTTTATTAACCACCATAGAAATTCTAAGTATTAATTCAATTATTTGTTATGCAAGCATGTTCGTGAATGCAATTACTGCTTAGAATGAAGCTCAGAGCTCTTTTGGTTGCCTGAAAAAGAAATTTATTTTATAAATAATGATTCCATTTTCACTAATTTTGTGTTTCATCATTGTTGAGGAAGTTCTAAGAAGATTAATAGAGTTTAAATTTTACATTGATGTCTCCAACTTACCTTTGGAAAGTCTATTAATCCATTAGTTACAAAAATGGAAAAATAAACTAAGTAAATCTCTTGCTCTGTTGATAATCTGACAGTTAACCTTCCTTTTTTCTAGTTCAAATGCTCACAACATAGCACCTCAATCTACCCATTAAAAAAGGGGGAAAAATGCAGAAAGAGAAGAAATCAGTAAGGAGCTGCTTCTGTCTTTTCCTGAAAATTCAAGATAGAAGCAGCTCTAAATAACATTCACCTACACATTCATTCTGGTGGAAGCAGACCTGACTCAGATCAGTCTCTGAAAAGCAGTGACGAAATCCAACCTTGTTCTTCTTATCCACCATCTTAAGCACATCCTCAAACATGGAGACCTCACAAGGAATCCTCAGAACACCTTCATTTTGAAATCCAAACTCCTCTTCAGCTTCTTGAAGAAGAACTTCAAAGGCTTTGTGCCTCAAATACTCCATAGGAATAACAAATCTCTTCATCTCTATTCCAACACACAGTGCAAGATATCCTTTTGGAACATAGCAGTTCAGCACTGATGAACTGTCTGAGAAAGAAAAGGTCTTTTTGAGTAGGCTGATGCTCTTCTTGCTATTGCTCTTTTGAGTAATCGCGAACTTCTTCCACTTCTTCAGTATTTGCTGAAGCCTTACTACGTCTGTGATTTTGTTGCTTGCTTTGACTGAATCCATGGAGATTGCCAGTGATAGTGATGATCGAATAGAGTTTGATGTATGACAATTTATAGGGGAAAAAATAGTTGATAGGTATATTTTAATGTATTTATGTGGCTTAAATTTAAAATAATTAGTCAAAAGTAAAATTTTGAATCATGCCCATCATTACTTATCTTGGTTGGAGGGCGAGCGCGGTTGGGTACTCCTAATCCGCATTCGATTCCCTTCGAGCGGCAGCGCCTCTTCAGTAAGGCACAATCAAGTGCAGGCCAGGAGGTTTTTGTGGTCGGTGTCTCTTCCAGGTCAGCCGGGGATTACTCACACCGTCAAACACCTCAAAAGCTGAGGTGGCAGCGGTTGGATACCCCATTTCAAAAAAAAAATTGAATCATTATGGAAGAGGTTGTTGAGGTGAATTAAATTCTAAGATTGACCAAACTGATATAGAAATACATCAGAAATGATACAGTTTGTTCAGAAATATATATTTTTCTCTTTGCCTAGTTTGTGGTGCAGTCTGAAGCATCGTTTCCAATGTAAAGGGTCATATGCTATATAATTTTATTGGATGAGTTGGTTTAGATTCCTGGTAGTTATGTCTTTTCTTTATTATTTTGCTTTTGTGCTCAATGAAATATGTGATTGGAGTTTTTAGGTCTATATTTTAACCTTTAGAGTATCTTCTGCACATAGAGCAAATCTGAAGGCCATTGATTTTAATCATGAAAATGGTCTCATTTTTTTAAAGGATTCTGAGGTTTTTTTTTTTTTAAAAGAAAAGTTTATAATAATAGACATTAATATTCGTAATAAGCTTCTGACTTCTAAGCCAGTTGGGTGGTACCTAATGTATTAATACTATCTTTTAACAATTATAAAATATCATTATTTATCGGTAATAAGCTTTTCAACTATATTTATCTTTTTTTTTCAACTATATTTATCATATTTTTAATTAGTATTAATTATGGTTTGGAATGAAGAGTGGTGAGGAGAGAATAAGGAGAGACTTAAAATTTCACATTTCAAAATTTAAATATGCATACAAAACCTTTCAAATATAACCTTCTTAAATTTTTCATATTTAATTAATCTCTCTTGGCCTCGGATCTTGATCTTTTAATAGGGCAATCATAGCCATTGATCTCATCTTGACCCTTCGTCTTGCTCTGGTTGTAAGGCCATTGAATTTTTTTCTTAATATTTTACATCAACTATCTTGACTTGGCTTGAAATAAAGGAAAATTTTAAGTATAATTTTCTTTTCCAAAACATCATATTAAGGAACTCCATAGCGAGCTTATGACATTAAGGAAAGGGACTCTACATTTAATTGATTATTTAGACTTAGAGGACCTAAAATTTAAGAATAAATTGAAATTATAAGTGTTTCTAACAATTCCTCTTCCTTTCTTTGGCTTGATAGCCATGAGGCATCTCCCTTGTCAAGTGCTAAATTTTGTTTGTTTCTTTTATTTCTATAATGAATAAATAATGAAGCCTAGATAGGTTGCCACCAAGGGCAAAACTTTCCTATATTAGCAAATGCTAATTTTCTAACCCAATCCTACTATTCTCAAGATTATTAGACTTGCACAACTTGGCTGACCCACACATCTCCACCATCAATTCTTGATGTTACTAACTTCATCCATAAGATTCCTAAGACATGAAGCATGCCTATTATAAAATGCATAGCCCTTGAAATGCTTCAATCTAAGGATTCATCAATTTTTCTATTAGTGCAAAAATAAGGACTTAAAAAAATATATTTAAATGACTTGACACGTACCAGTGGACATTACATTTAGTGGATAAGTGTCTCTTTCTTCAGGCAACATCTACATTTCTAACTTTTTAATTCCTTACTATAGTTCAAATTGCTTATTTTTTATATGTTGAGAAGTTCTATGATAATTTGCAAATTTATATTGTGAACTATATTATCTAATTAGTCACTTCCACTACAAGGCCAAACCATTTTGGAATAAGTCCACCCAACAAAATTTGTTTCTATGTGTTAGAATGTTGAAAGGCTATCAATCACTATAAATTTGGTAACCTTACAACTCCTTAATTAAGGAATAAATCATTACCTGAGTCCACTTTTTTAAATATTATTATATCAAGTAATTGTGCATTTATAGTTTTTGTTCTATGAACTAATTATGGCATATTTTAATTGGAAGTAAAGGTAATAATATTATTATTGGATATCAATAACCTATCCAAAATTAAGCATTAATTTTCAAATAAAACAAAAGTATATCAAATCATTTGCTTGCCAAATGTGCTACTTAAGTCATCAAGAGTATAGCAATTAATCCTTAGAAGACTTATCTACTAGATTCTATAGCATTAAACTTAGGAATCAAGAATCCTTAAGAAATAAAGGTAGCCAAATTCATGACCTATCCTCTCAAGTTAAAGCTATATTAGTCTAATTAGAATAAGTATAACTTGCATTATAAGCCCCTCCTCTAAATCATGTAAAAGATATTCTAATCTTAAACCAACATTTTAAAATTGACTGTAGTATAATCCTTAAGATGACTAAGATGTTAGGAGATATCATCCTATCAAAAAAGAGTAAAATGATGAGGTCATTAATCTTAGAAAAAAATGTTAAAATGGAAATGCCTACATTTGATAGAACTATCGATCATAAGTGATTTAATGGCTAGCTTAACTAAATAAATGATTTTTTTCCTACAATAGTTTTAATATTTATGAAAGAGTTTCTTTCATAAGATAAAGCTCATCTGTCATGCAAATATATATTAGAATGTTGTACTAGCAAAGGAGGAAAGATTATGTAGGACTATCTTGACTTGGATTGAAATGAAGGAAATGTTAGGGATTAAATATTTCAACAAATAACTTAACGCTAGGGATCCTACATATGACTCATTATTTAAGCACATATAAGGGCCTAATAGCTTGGACTAATTGCACCTATAACTATTGGTGATTGACTATTAAGTTTATTTTAAATTTTAGAGCTAAAATTATGAATAAGCACGAAATTCAAGACACTGGGATTCTAGATGATGAATTCCATCATGTTCTACTAGTATAAAAAATAGAGAAGATGCATCAAGGATTTATACCTAAAGGTCCCATCTCTATGCAACAAGCTCTAGGCCTACAAATATACCAACACAAATTATGTCTAATTTATCCACTAATTCTATCTATTAGAAATTCTACAACTGTAACAACTAAAAACATCAAAGTTATTGTATATTTTAAGTTCCAAGAGAAGGTTCAAATATAATGGCAAAACCATTCAACCTTTCCCCAACTACCACACCAAAAGATTAGTTCAAATTTTAAGCAGATACTAATTAAAAATATGATAGAATGGCAACATATCATGATCTTTTGACCACCTATTAACACACCAGCCATAGATATTCTTTCTCTACATCCTATATTGGTCAGTGCATCTTTGATATGCATATCTTAATTACAACTATGCTATCCAATTCATTGCCTATTATCTTGAGCGTATCTTTGAGATTTCCTATAATAGTTGATCTTTATTCAAATTTTATATTTGCATTTATTATTTCATTAGAACATTACTTTCAAAACATTCATTCATATGTGATACATTAAGTTAACATAAATAATGAAAAAATAAAATAGATATATTTCGAAACTAGCATTTGTTTGAGTATTGTTTGAGTACTAATGATTTTATTTTCCACTAATGTTCCTTGTTATATTATGTTTCAAATGTTGAATAGGAACTTCATAATGTATGATTTTGTTAGAGTTTATCTTATTTATATATTAATGCTCTTTTACTGTATTTAATTTGTTACCAATTAAGGAAACTAAAAATGTATGAATTTTGGTGTATTAACCTAAGGGTAGGAAAGTAAGAACCCAATTTTATACATGTCTCCATTTAAAAAGGTCTAACTACACCAATAAACTCTATAGAGCAATGTTGTTTCTAAGTGTGTTTTATTATTTATGTCAAGTATTATAGTTTAAGATAAGTATTGTTCTATGGTTATACATATAGTTGTGTTGTTTAATTTAGGATATATATTTGTATTCATAATTATGTAAGGGTTGTAATAGCATACCTTAAGTCTTTATTCTAGTACTTATAGTGCATTAATTCATCATACGGTGAAAGGTGACTAAATGAAAATAAAAAAAAAATAAAAAAAATCAAGACTAATCAATTTATAAGTGGACAACCAAAGTTATCTCTATTAACTATCAATTTGGTGCAAATGTAGATGGATACTTTTATAAGTTAAAATTGGCATGAAGGAATATTTAAGGAACGATTTAAATAATCTCAAATAACATGAAAGGACACATTAGGCATCTTACTCATAATTTAGAGTTGGCCCCCTCCTTTTTCTATATATCCATCAACAACTTTCTTAGCCATAAAACCATCACTCAAGCCATTTTTAACTTCAATTTTTCTTGGAACTTGTAGGAAGGATATATTAATAGTAAATAAATTCTCTAATAAACAATTAATGTGACTGGACAAAATTTTAGAAAGTAATTTTAACAACTCTTCTTTTCTCTCACTATAGAAAAAGAACTCACTACAGAAAATTCATGCATTACCGGCGTTACTATAGTTGCCGGTATTACCGGCGGTCTAACCATCGATATTAACCAGCAGTTGATCCAACAATTTTTTATAAACAACAGACAGAATTAGCGGCGGTATAATAACCCCCGACAAAGGCGCCTGTTTTATGTTTTACTGGCACCTTTACCGGTGGCCTAGGATGTCTGTTTTAAGTGATTTTTTTTTGCGGTCGAAATTGCCGAAAAACTGTCAAAAATAGCCCTTAAATTGGCCAAACCAAGCCTTCCTCTTCATTTCTTCATGTTTATCTTTCGCTGCAGATGCTTGCTCGCCCCCACTCTCCGGCCGCTCGCGATCGCGCCTCCAAGTGACTGTACAAGAATATGGCCGCTGACAACCTCTCTCAGACCGATAATCTCACACCCACTCTGGTAGTCGAGCACGCCCACAATTTACCCACAAAAGTCGTTGATCGGTAATAGTCCCGATCCGAAATTAGGTTTGCTTTTTTTTCTCAATTTTGCAATAGGTGGTTTGAATAAGTATTTTCCTATTTTGGTTGGATTAAATCAAGGATCAACATTAAGTCCATATCCTTTTGCTTTAGTCATGGATATTCTCACTAGACATTTGCAAGAGGATGTACCTTGGTGTTTGCTTTTTGCTCATGATATTCTTCTTGTTGATAAAACTAGAGAGGGAGTTCATGGTAAACTTGAATTATGGAGGTCAACCTTAGAGGATGTACCTTGGTTTTTGGTTTTTTCTCATGATATTCTTCTTGTTGATAAGACTACAGAGGGAGTTCAAGGTAAACTTTGTTTGAATAGTTGCTATTTGAATGAGTTATATTTATGCAACTTATGTAGTTTTGATGATTCCAAACATTATTGTTCAAATGTATAGTTATCTCCTAACAATTTCAGAAGATTTGCACTTGCTCTTGTGTGTACTAACATTTCAGGAAAATCAGACTCCAGACTATGAAAAGTTCAATTCAAATTCAACATGAGATATTTTGTTTAATTGATGTTTGTCTTTTCTTTGAATTAATTTTGAAAGGGAGTGATTGTAATTGAGTGAATAAAATCTCACACACACAAATAAGGAGATCTTGAAATTCTATACTGATCGTACAGGACGATATTTATCGTACTGGACGATCTGTCAGTTATCTCCTATAGAGCACTTGGAACGAATAGGAACTTGCTTTGAAAAATTTTCTAAGTCCTATTCGTCCAGGACGAAATTTATTATCGTACCAGGCGATGGGTTCTCTGTAAAATTTTCGTCCAGACGAATTTTACCATCGTACGAGGCGACGAGTCCTCTGGAAAATTTTCGTCCAGAAGAAAATAAATATCGTACAGGACGATCAGCTCTCTGGAAATTTTTCGTCCAAACGAAAACAAATTATCGTCCGCGGCGATTGGTTCTCTGGAAAATTTTCGTCCAGACGAAATAAATAATCGTCCAGGACGATCGGCTCTCAGGAAAATTTTCGTCCAGACGATCACATTTTCGTTCAAACGATAAACCGACTTAGAACAGTTTTCAGCAGTTTCTAGAACCGACCTTGTAATAACCGTTCGTACTGGACGAACCAAGTTCGTACAGGACGATCAGCTGTACGAAGTCAGTTCGTACACATATACAAATTGGGTCGTTTCAGATCGTTTAAGTAAAATCGTCCAGGACGATCCAGAATCGTACAGGACGATCCACTGCGTACAGAATTGAAAATTTGCAGTTTTTGGGCGGTTTCACTTGTCTTTTATATAAATAGTCCAAATTAGACTGCCACCCAATCTTTTTGTCATTTGATCTTCGTGCCTCTTGAGAGAATAGCCAAGAAGAGAGTGGAAGAGAGCATTCAAAGGAGGATTCCTACCACTAGAGCGAGAAGGCTTCACTTGGATTGCTAAGGTAAGAGTCTCTACTTGTGGAATTGGATTTCTTCACTCTTTTTCTTTCTTCCTTCTAGATTCTTGTGAGAAGATCATTCAAGAAGGTCCGGTTCTCTGCCGACACTTGGAGAGTGTGAACAGACGAGGGTTCTCTGCCCACACTAGGAGAGTGTGAAAGGAAGAAGGTTCTCTGCCTACACTTGGAGAGTGTAAACAGCCGTAGGGTTCTCTGCCCACACTAGGAGAGTGTGAAAGGACGAGGGTTCTCTGCCCACACTAGGAGAGTGTGAAAGGAAGAAGGTTCTCTGCCTACACTTGGAGAGTGTAAACAGCCGTAGGGTTCTCTGCCCACACTAGGAGAGTGTGAAAGGAAGAAGGTTCTCTGCCTACACTTGGAGAGTGTAAACAGCCGTAGGGTTCTCTGCCCACACTAGGAGAGTGTGAAAGGACGACGGTTCTCTGCCGCACCGGGTAGTGGTGAAAAGAGTGTTTTGTACAGGCTTCTCCGCCTTGCTGTGGGTGCTAAAGGAGAGTCACTTTGTGGTATTAGTGCAATACTCAGAGGGTGCCTCTGAGGAGTGGATGTAGGTCTGGTTATAGACCGAACCACTATAAATCTGGTGTCATTTACTTTATAGCTTTTACGTTTCCGCACTTTAAATTTCAGTTTTAACAACTCTGTGGTTGAAAAACATTTTTCTACTAACTTTAAAAGAAAATTTTATTTCGGTTCAACTTTATTATTAAGAGGGTTTAAAATTTTAAAAACTACCAATTCACCCCCCTCTTGGTAGCCTTGGGACACTTACTTAGGCTTAACAACCTAATTACTGGACTCAACAAGTGGTATCAGAGCAGAGTTTCAAAATCATAAGTTTGAACTACTTTTTGATTAACGTAGATGGCTACATTTGGAAACCGAAACACACCTGAGGGTTACTCTATCACTAGACCTCCACTGTTTGATAATATTCCTTTTGATTTTTGGAAAACACGCATGTCTACTTTCTTACAGTCACTTGATTATCGCATGTGGATGCTAGTCCAGGAAGGTTACACAAAACCAACTAGATTAGTTGATGGAATTAGGGTAGATACACCCTATGCAGATTGGACTATAGAAGAACGTGACTTAGCACAATTAAATGCGAAATGTTTAAATAGTTTCTTTTGTGCTTTAAAATCTGAAGACTACATGCGAGTTTCCACTTGTAAAAGCGGAAAAGACATATGGGATAGACTTTGTATTACTTATGAAGGGACAAATGAGGTTAAGCAATCAAGACTCAATATCTTGTTACATGACTACGAGTTATTTCGCATGAAACCTAATGAATCTATATCTGACATGTACACAAGATTCACTCAAATTGTAACCTCTTTGCATGCACTTGGTAGGGAATTAACTAATGCTGAAATGGTTAATAAGATTCTTCGTTGTTTACCTACTGCATACGATGCTAAAATTACTGCAATTACAGAGTCAAAAGATCTGAACATTTATTCTATTGACAATCTTCTTGGTTCACTCATTGCTTACGAGCAAGGAGTAAGTCAAAGAAAGATTGATGCAGGTGAACCAAGAAAGGACAAGAATCTTGCATTAAATGTGGAAGAGTCAGAAAGTGAACACTCACAACCTGAGGATGAAGACGATATAGCACTGATGACTAGACAATTCAGAAGCTTTTTAAAGAGGAAGCAGAAGAGACGCCAGCAATGGAATAGAGGTAAGTATAACAAAAATGGCAGGGTTTCTAATGAAGTGATTTGTTATGAATGCAGGAAACCAGGTCATATAAAAACTGATTGTCCAAAACTTAAAGCCACTCCTAGCAAGGAGAAGGTAGAGGAGAAACCAATGGTAAAAAGGGGCAAGAAGAAGTTTCAAAAGGCTTTTTGGGCGGACTCAGCTTCAGACTCATCTGAGACTGAAAACGAAGAAGAAGTCACCAACCTTTGCTTGATGGCAGATAAAGCTGAACAATCAGATCAAGAAGAGGTATACTCTCACACAAGACCTCGTGAGAGTATATGGTACCTGGACAGCGGATGTTCTAAGCACATGACTGGAGATACTGCTCAATTCATAACGCTGGAAGCCAGGAGTGGAGGCAAGGTTACACTTGGAGATAATACCACAAAGAAGGTGGTTGGATCAGGTATGATTGGAAATTTGAAAAACTTTTTCATAGATAATGTTTTATTAGTTGAAGGCTTAAAACATAATTTGCTTAGCATAAGTCGGCTATGTGATAAGGGCTATAATGTAAAATTTTTACCTACTAGCTGCATAATTAGCCTAAATGGGAAATTTGTTTTAAATGGAAAAAGGGTGAACAATGTCTACATGCTAGATTTAAATTGTATTCAATCTCCTACTGCTTTTTGTTTGAAAACTGTTTCTGATGAATCATGGCTTTGGCATAGGAGACTTTGTCATTCTAGTATGAAAAATCTTAGAAGAATTACCCAAAAGAATTTGGTTAGAGGAATACCTAAACTAGACTTTACTAAGGACCACTTATGTGATGCATGTCAATTAGGAAAACAAGTGAAGTCCTCTTTTAAGTCCAATAAAGATCTTAGGACCAGTAAACCTTTAGAAATTCTTCACATGGATCTTTTTGGACCTGTAAGCACGGTTAGTCTAGGAGGAAAGGTATATGGATTTGTAATAGTAGATGATTTTTCAAGATTCACCTGGGTTAAATTTCTTTTTCAAAAGAGTGAATCATTTGAGGAATTCAGAAATTTTTCAACTTGGATACAAAGAAAACTAGGATGTGAAATAATTTCTATACAAAGTGATCATGGAAGAGAATTTGAAAATGAAAGATTTGAAGATTTCTGTAAAGAAAAGGGGATTGATCACAATTTTTCTGCACCTAGAACTCCTCAACAAAATGGAGTAGTTGAAAGAAAGAACAGAACATTAATAGAAGCCGCCCGAGCAATGTTAGCAGAATACTCTCTTCCTAGATATTTTTGGGCTGAGGCGGTTAGCACTGCATGCTATGTTCTGAATAGGGTAAATGTGAGATCAAATTTGAATAAAACACCCTATGAATTGGTAAAAGGTAGAACACCAAATTTGTCTCATTTACATGTATTTGGTTGCAAGGTGTTCATACATAATAATGGAAAATCTGCCTTAGGAAAATTTGATCCAAAATCAGATGAAGGAATTTTTGTTGGATATTCAAGTGTTGGAAAATCTTATAGAGTATTCAACAAAAGAACTTTAGTCATTGAAGAAACCACACATGTTGTTTTTGATGAAAATGGAAACATAGAAGAGCCAAAAGTTGTTGAAGAAGAAATTGAAGAAAACTCCCAAAAGATTGATAGATTAAATTTGGAAGAAAATGTGGAAGAAATTATAGAAAGAGAAGACCCTTTGCCTAGAGATTTGAGATTCTCTAAAAATCACCCAAAAGAATTAATTATAGGTGAACCAAGTGAGGGTGTTAGAACTAGGCGTGGATTAAACAAGGAAGTCAATCATTCAGCTTTTATTTCAACTATTGAACCCACTAACATTGATCAAGCACTTTCAGATGAATTTTGGATATTGGCCATGCAAGAAGAGTTAAATCAATTTGTAAGAAATAAAGTTTGGGAACTAACTACAAGGCCAAAAGATCAAAGTGTTGTTGGAACCAAGTGGGTGTTCAAAAATAAAATGAATGACTCAGGAGTAGTTATTAGAAATAAGGCTAGATTAGTAGCTAAGGGGTATAATCAAATTGAAGGAATTGATTTTGAGGAAACTTTTGCCCCTGTAGCTAGACTTGAAGCAATTAGGGTTTTACTAGCCTTTGCCTGTTTTAAAGGTTTTAAATTGTTTCAAATGGATGTTAAAAGTGCCTTTTTAAATGGAGTAATTGAAGAAGATGTTTTTGCAGAACAACCTCCAGGTTTTGAAAATTCTAAATTTCCAAATCATGTTTTCAAATTAAAAAAGGCATTATATGGATTGAAACAGGCACCTAGGGCTTGGTATGAGAGGTTAAGCACCTTCCTACTTGAAAGATCTTTTGAAAAAAGAAGTGTGGATACAACTCTCTTTTTAAGAAAAATTGGAAAGGATATACTTATTGTTCAAATTTATGTGGATGACATCATCTTTGGATCTTCAAATAAACATCTTTGTGATGATTTTTCTAAAACAATGAGTAATGAATTCGAAATGAGTCTAATGGGAGATTTAAATTACTTTCTAGGATTTAGCATTAAGCAACTTGAGGAAGGTACTTTTCTTAGTCAAAACAAATATATTAAGGACATCCTCAAAAAATATGAAATGGACAATGCTAAACCTGTTAGTACACCAATGAGTTCTTCAGTTCAGTTGGATAAGGACCTTAAGGGAAAATCTGTTGATCAAAAGAAATTTAGAGGGATAATTGGATCTTTACTTTACTTGACTGCTAGCCGACCAGATATTATGTTTAGTGTTTGCCTATGTGCTAGATTTCAATCAGATCCAAAAGAATCACATTTGACAGCAGTAAAAAGGATTTTAAGATATCTACTAGGAACTCAAAACTTAGGAATTTGGTATCCTAAGTTTAGCTCTTCATTTGAAATTATTGGTTACTCAGATTCTGACTTTGCAGGCTGTAGAGTGGATAGGAAAAGCACTTCTGGAACATGTCAATTCATTGGAAATTCATTAGTTTCATGGTCTAGTAGAAAACAAAATTCAGTGGCACTATCTACTGCAGAAGCAGAATACATTGCATTAGGAAGTTGTGTGGCACAAGTACTTTGGTTAAAACAACAGTTGATTGACTTAGGATTAACTATAGGCACTATTCCAATTTATTGTGACAATACTAGTGCTATTTGTATTTCAAAAAATCCTATTCAACATTCTAGAACCAAACACATCGATATAAGGCATCATTTCATAAGGGATCACGTATCCAAAGGAGAAATTGAACTCATACATGTTTCAACTGAAAATCAACTTGCAGACATTTTTACAAAACCTTTAGCCTTTGATACCTTCAGTACTTTAAGAACAAGGCTTGGTGTTATTGATTTGAATGCTTAACTAAAATGTCTTTGCAACATTGATACTTGTTATGTTTTGTTTTTGAAATTTTGTGAATTTTGTGTTTTTAATGAATTGTTTTTGGATTTATGATTTTGTTTTATGTTTTCTGTGTTTCTGATTGTTTTTGTTGATTTTGTTAATTTAAAAATTTAAATTTTTTGGAGGAAATCGTCCAGGACGATTTATTTTCGTACGGGACGATGTGTAAAGGAACAGTTTGCGAAAATTTAAACCGTTTTAGAGCAGTTTTTTATTGGATCGTCTATACGATCTGTGATCGTCCAGGACGAATTTTTTTTCTCTCAAACGTCGGAACGATTGAATGCAGCGGTTGAGTGTGCAAGCTTCTGCTTCTCAATCAGATTACCAGAATCTGATTGAGAGATTTGATAGACTAGAGACTCACATTGATCAAAGGTTTGATCAATTTGATGCTCAACTTACTCAGCAGCAACATGACATTGGTAACATTAAAGATGAAGTTCATGAAATTAATACCAATGTAATGTTGATGGCCTCCTACTTCAACCTCTTTGGCGGCATACCTCCTCCTCCTCCAGAACAGTAAAAATTTTTTTTATTTTTTTTTGTTGTTGTGTGTCTGTTGTATTTTTTGTTTTGTTGTTTTGTTTTTATCTTATATGTGTTATTGTGATTGTTTTTATGTTTTTAAGTTCAATGTTTATGTAATCTTTTCTTTTCAATGAAAGTTTGTTTTTGTTAGATTTGTTTTGAAATGTGGCTAATATTTATGAATTTCATTAGTATTTTTTAATCTACATAGTGCTTAAATTCGATTGTAATTTGAGATTATCTATATTAGAAAATCTAGACTTTCTAAATTTATAATTTGTTTATAACTTGTTGTACTTAGAACTTTTAAATTCATGTCTATTCATTTAGACTACATAAAAGTTAATATTGTTATTACAATTTTGATGTTTTCTTAGTTTGTATTTCTATGCTCAAATGATATTTATGCACCTAGAAAAATTTGAAATTTTAGATTATAGATTTTGGAAAGAATTGGTCAAATTACTCTTGAACAGTGTACAAATGTACAAAAATCAAAAGGGATTCACAAAAATTTGTAAAATGGAAAAGAGGCACAAAATAAGCCCAACCAAAGAAAAATGCACAAAAATGTGCTACAAAACTTTGAAAAGATGTGCAAAGCACCACATGAGGTAATTCTCTTCTTTCCAAATTCGTTCAATCTCTTAATTCAAGTTGATCTAATGTTCATTCATATTCTCTTGAACTTTGAAATATAGAATTTTTTTCATCTGACTTGTAATGATTTTCAATAATCAAAATGTCTAAATTGAATCATGTCTTTGAAAAATTCTTCTTACTTACAATGTTATATCATTTCATAAATTTTATGAATTTCTATGATTGACCTAATATCTTTAGTTTAAAATTGCATACCCTATGTCAATCACCATTTAGATTAAATTTTAACAATGACTTTCATATAATTATTTACATTTCTTGTCTTTTTCTTCTTCACTTTTTGTTGCTGTCAAAAAGGGGGAGAAATTATTAGTTTGTGTATGTTTGTGTTAGTTTGTGTATGTTTGTGTTTTCTCTTTTTAGTTGTTCTGTTTGCAAGTTTGTGTAGTTTGTGTTAAAATTTTTGAAAAAACAAAAATTTTGTTCGTTAAATATTGTTCTTTAATGCCTCCTTATTTTAATGTACTCATAAATTCAGGGGGAGTTTAGGAGATAAAAAAAGTGTTTTAACTTGAAACCATACTAATAATAATTGTTTTGCCATCATCAAAAAGGGGAGATTGTTTGAATAGTTGCTATTTGAATGAGTTATATTTATGCAACTTATGTAGTTTTGATGATTCCAAACATTATTGTTCAAATGTATAGTTATCTCCTAACAATTTCAGAAGATTTGCACTTGCTCTTGTGTGTACTAACATTTCAGGAAAATCAGACTCCAGACTACGAAAAGTTCAATTCAAATTCAACATGAGATATTTTGTTTAATTGATGTTTGTCTTTTCTTTGAATTAATTTTGAAAGGGAGTGATTGTAATTGAGTGAATAAAATCTCACACACACAAATAAGGAGATCTTGAAATTCTATACTGATCGTACAGGACGATATTTATCGTACTGGACGATCTGTCAGTTATCTCCTATAGAGCACTTGGAACGAATAGGAACTTGCTTTGAAAAATTTTCTAAGTCCTATTCGTCTAGGACGAAATTTATTATCGTACCAGGCGATGGGTTCTCTGTAAAATTTTCGTCCAGACGAATTTTACCATCGTACGAGGCGACGAGTCCTCTTGAAAATTTTCGTCCAGACGAAAATAAATATCGTACAGGACGATCAGCTCTCTGGAAATTTTTCGTCCAGACGAAAACAAATTATCATCCGCGGCGATTGGTTCTCTGGAAAATTTTCGTCCAGACGAAATAAATAATCGTCCAGGACGATCGGCTCTCAGGAAAATTTTCGTCCAGACGATCACATTTTCGTTCAAACGATAAACCGACTTAGAACAGTTTTCAGCAGTTTCTAGAACCGACCTTGTAATAACCGTTCGTACTGGACGAACCAAGTTCGTACAGGACGATCAGCTGTACGAAGTCAGTTCGTACACATATACAAATTGGGTCGTTTCAGATCGTTTAAGTAAAATCGTCCAGGACGATCCAGAATCGTACAGGACGATCCACTGCGTACAGAATTGAAAATTTGCAGTTTTTGGGCGGTTTCACTTGTCTTTTATATAAATAGTCCAAATTAGACTGCCACCCAATCTTTTTGTCATTTGATCTTCGTGCCTCTTGAGAGAATAGCCAAGAAGAGAGTGGAAGAGAGCATTCAAAGGAGGATTCCTACCACTGGAGCGAGAAGGCTTCACTTGGATTGCTAAGGTAAGAGTCTCTACTTGTGGAATTGGATTTCTTCACTCTTTTTCTTTCTTCCTTCTAGATTCTTGTGAGAAGATCATTCAAGAAGGTCCGGTTCTCTGCCGACACTTGGAGAGTGTGAACAGACGAGGGTTCTCTGCCCACACTAGGAGAGTGTGAAAGGAAGAAGGTTCTCTGCCTACACTTGGAGAGTGTAAACAGCCGTAGGGTTCTCTGCCCACACTAGGAGAGTGTGAAAGGACGAGGGTTCTCTGCCCACACTAGGAGAGTGTGAAAGGAAGAAGGTTCTCTGCCTACACTTGGAGAGTGTAAACAGCCGTAGGGTTCTCTGCCCACACTAGGAGAGTGTGAAAGGAAGAAGGTTCTCTGCCTACACTTGGAGAGTGTAAACAGCCGTAGGGTTCTCTGCCCACACTAGGAGAGTGTGAAAGGACGACGGTTCTCTGCCGCACCGGGTAGTGGTGAAAAGAGTGTTTTGTACAGGCTTCTCCGCCTTGCTGTGGGTGCTAAAGGAGAGTCACTTTGTGGTATTAGTGCAATACTCAGAGGGTGCCTCTGAGGAGTGGATGTAGGTCTGGTTATAGACCGAACCACTATAAATCTGGTGTCATTTACTTTATAGCTTTTACGTTTCCGCACTTTAAATTTCAGTTTTAACAACTCTGTGGTTGAAAAACATTTTTCTACTAACTTTAAAAGAAAATTTTATTTCGGTTCAACTTTATTATTAAGAGGGTTTAAAATTTTAAAAACTACCAATTCACCCCCCTCTTGGTAGCCTTGGGACACTTACTTAGGCTTAACAACCTAATTACTGGACTCAACAAACTTGAATTATGGAGGTCAACCTTAGAGGATTACCTTTGAGTTTGCTTTTTGCTCATGATATTCTTCTTATTGATAAGACTAGAGAGGGAGTTCAAGGTAAACTTGAATTATGGTGGTCAACCTTAGAGGATGTACCTTTGTGTTTGCTTTTTGCTCATGATATTCTTCTTATTGATAAGACTAGAGAGGGAGTTCAAGGTAAACTTGAATTATGAAGGTCAACCTTAGAGTCTAAAGGTTTTCGCTTGAGTGACATTGGGCGATTGTAACTTTCAGCGATCAAGTCATTAATAAGAGTACACATTTTAGATATCTTGGTTCTATTACATCGGGCTTATTGTGTAATAGAAAAGTCCCCCTCAAACTTAAGGAAAAATTATATAAGATGGTTTTGAGACCTACAATGCTTTATGGTGTCGAATGTTGGCCAATAAAAGATAAGCATAATATTGATCTAAGTGTTGCAGAGATGAGGATGCTCAGGTGGATAAGTGGTTTTACCCTTAGAGATAGGATACGAGTCATTAGCCAAGTTTTCCATTTTGTCACATAAGTTATTTATCATGTATTATTGTATTTATCTTTGAAAAATATATGTTGAAAGACTTCATCAATTTTTTGCCACCCATAAAAGTTTTATTCTATTTTCTATATTTATCATCTGAGTGATGGTGAAATAAATAGGGTTATTATTAGTAGAATTCAAGTTGATTATATTCCAATTCAAATAAAGTACACTTATTCAAAAGTAAAGCACATATACTTGTTCAGACTGTATATCTTCTAATAATTGATTTCATAATTATATAAGGAAACATTTTCTTTAACATCAAAATGATTATCCAAGAAGAGAGATATTGGATGTATAACAGATTGTTATCGAATCGAAGAGGATTGATAGATGAATTTATATAGGGAGTTGAGACTTTTATTTAAGTTGCATCTCAAGTACCTTCCTTTAAGTTTGATGGAATATTTAGATGTCCATATTCAAAGCACAAAATCAAGCATTCCTCAAGCCCGATGATGTGAAGGTTAATTTATATCATAGGGGATTTATTCCAGACTACTAGATTTGGAACTCACATGGTAAGTACAAGCCACACAAAGATACTCATATCGGTCCATCCACAACTTTTGAAACATTTGATGAAGATCAAATGACTAGATCATACGAAGAACTTATTTTTTATGAGCAGGTCCTAATTTAAGGGCTAGTGTGAAAGAGCCACCAAATATGGAAATAAAAAAATTCTTTGAGTTACTACATGCAGCTCAAAAACCAATTCAGAATGGTTGTAAAACTCATTTATAATTATCGATTGCAATGACGATGCTAAGTATAAAAACTAAATATAATATTCATCATAATTATTTCATTAACTTTATTGGTCTTCTCAAGAAAATAAATCCAACGGACATTTTAATTCCCTCAAATTTATATCAAATAAAAAAATAGTATCTAAGTTGGGTTTTACTGATACAAAAATTGATTGTTGTATCAATGGATGTATGTTATACTATAAGGGTGATGCAAAAAAAAGTTTATTGTCGCACCTGCAATACGTCTTGGTTTAAGCCAAACTCGAAAAAATAACGTTATCAAAAGAAAGATGTTCTATATTCTTATTTATTTTATTTATCAGCTATTCCAAGACTTCAGCGGCTCTATGCATCAATGAGTTCAGCAGATCATATGAGATGGCATAAGGAGAAATTAGTAAATAGTGGTGTTCTTTCTCATCCATCAGATGCTGAAGCGTAGAAATATTTTGATCAAGTACATGCTTCATTTGATATTGAACCACGTAATATAAGATTGAGATTATGTGTTGATGGTTTTGCTTCATATAGTCAAGCAACTTTATCGTACTCTTGTTGGCCAGTTATACTAACTCCATACAACCTTCCACCAGAGATGTATATGACTATCCCGTACATGTTCTTATCACTTATAATACCTGGATCACATAATTCAAAAACAAAAATTAATATTTTTTTTGTAAATATTAATTAATGATCTCAAGTTATTACAGGAAGAAGGTGTCCTCATATATGACATCTCAACCAAAAAAAAGTTTCTCCTTTAAGCTACATTGCTTTGGACCATTAGCGATTTTTCAGCTTATGGTATGTTGTCTAGTTGGAACACAGTAGGAAAATTAGCTTGCCCTTACTACATGGAGAATACTAAAGCTTTCACACTAAAATATGGAGGGAAAAATACTTGGTTTGATTGTTATCGTATATTCCTACCTGCTGATCATCCATTTAGGAGTAATAAGGAAGTATTCATTAAAAATAGAATTGAGAAGTCCCCTCCTCTACCCAGATTAAGTGGTGATGATGTACTACAGAAACTTTTTGACTTTTTAACAATTATTAATTTTCTAATATTATCAGAGTCTAAATTTTTTAGATATAGTGTTCAACATAATTGGATTAAAAAAATATTTCTAGATATTACCATATCAAAGAACAAATTTGATAAGGCATAATCTAGATATTATGCACATTGAGAAGAACTTCATAGACAATATTTTTAATATAATTATAGATGTTAAAGATAAGAGCAAGGATAATACAAAATTAGGATGAACATTAAAGAGTACTACTAGTGAAAAAATTTAGAGTTAGTAACAACTACCGATAATAAATAATGAAGCCCAAAGCACCTTACTCTTTCACGTTATAGCAAAAAATATCAATATGCCAAGGGTTTAAAGGTTTAAAAATGCCTAATGGCTACGGATCAAACTTAAGCTGATGTGTAGACCTTAAATATGTGAGATTATTTGAACTAAAAAGTCATGACTGTCACATAAGTATAGAGGTTCTCTTTATGATCATAGTATATATACTACCATATTACATATTAAACCTGTTGACTGAGCTTAACATTTTCTTCAAAGAGTTTGCATTTGTTTAAGGTGGAGCGAGTTAGACATATATTTATCTAAACTAAATGAAGATGCTTTACGAAGGAGCGAGAAGAACATATCAATCATCCTATGCAAGTTAAAAAAAATTTCCCCAGGGATTTTTTAATTATATAGAATGTCTTCCTGTCCATCTACCTTACGAAGCTAGAGTTGGTGAACCTGTACAATATCGTTAGATATACCCTTTCGAAGGGTGAAACATATTTTTATTAAGTTGACTTAAATATTTTTTAACTAGTTTAAAAAATATATTTACTAACTTAATAATTATAATTATTTAACAGATATTTGAACAAATTGAAAAAATATGTTAAGAATAAAGCACGACTAGAAGGATCGATATGTGAAACATATTTATCTCAAGAAACCACTCACTTCTGCTCATACTACTTCGACCCCCATGTAAGGAGTACAAGAATAAATATTAGTCGTAACATGTACTTCGATGTAGAAGAATAATCATAAGCTGCACTATCAGTCTTTTGAAGTTATAAAAAGCCTACTGATAAATGTGTTGAAAGTTTTCTCAATGATTTAGAAATTAAAATAGCTACTTTATATGTGTTATTGAACTATGAAGAAGTCCAACCAATCATTAGAGTAAGTTCTTTCATAATGTGCAAAATGAGTCATGTTTATTTAAAATACTAAAGTAATATTTAGATGATTTGCCACCAGGTATTTTGTAAGTAATTTGCCTCTAACAAATACTACGGATGTTGAGCAAGTTGTTGCAAATGAATTCTCAGCTTGGTTTAGATCTTATGTGAGCCCTTAAATTTTAAATATTGTATTTGAATTACATCTTATTTAATACTAAAAACTCTAACATTTAAAAATTTTCTTAGGTGCATAACGTTTATAATAAGTATTTTGATGAAGGTCTACAAGCACTAGCATAGGGCCCAATACGAAAAGTAAAGACCTGGCCAATATATATAGTGAATGGGTTCAAATTTAATTTTAAATCATGGAGTGAAGGAAGAAAAACTAAAAATTGTGGAGTATGTGTTAGAGGGAATAGTCATGAAAAAAGATAAGAGTGATTATTATGGTATTCTGAATGAAGTTTTTGACCTAGAGTACCAGACAAAGATGAGAACTTTGTATGTCTCTTTAACTATCAATGGTATGATCCAGTACAAAATAGAGGCACAAGATTTCATCACGTGTATGATTTAATAGATGTAAAATATAGTAGAAGATATGAGAAGTTTGATCCATTTATGTTAGAAAGTCAAGCTGTTAAAGTTTATTTCTATAAATATCACAATGGTCATATGGATAAATAAGATTGGCTAAATGTCATAAAAATAGAAGCACAGAGGATAATTGAATAATAATATATTGTAGCAACTACACATCAAAAGGTTGAGATGTCAAAATTTAGGTCTGTTAAAATTGAGGAGATGTCAACTACAACCCATAATATTGAAATGTAGTTGGAAGATATGAATAGTTCAACTAGTTCATCAAGTGAGAATGAGGATGAACGTGAAGATACCTTTGAGAGCAATGAAAATATTTTTGATTCTGAGTAATTTTTATAATTTAAGTGACTAAATTTATTGTAATGTACTTATTGAAATATTTTTTTTTTTAAATCAAGTTAGTAAACATATCATTCTCTTGCTAAATATCTCTTACCAAATCCATTTTGTATATTAATTATTATTATGTATTATGTAATTCTTTATATTTGTTATTACTAATTTATCTACATTATATTTTTTTAATTTATATTTATGCAAAACTATGGAACACTTATAATTTAATTTTTTAAATATTACAATGATTTAACAATTACTTCTTTTAATGCAGATGACTTCATGTGACGATCCTCCTCGTATATCCTTCACTTCAAAGTTTTCTCATAAAAAATATTTGAGTTATTGAACAAGCAGACCTAGACAGATTGATGAAAGTGAGGGGAAATGATCAGTTCCACCAGTGATACAAACACCACCACCACCCAGGAGTCAGCAGCAGTCCCCTAGTGAGCAGGGTCAAAGCTAGTTAGATCCACCTGCTGTTGGTGTACCACCACCCTTTTCTAGGTACTTTCCTCCAACATCGAAGAGTCCTTGATTTCCCTCTCCATATCGGGCACACATAGCTCAATTCTATCCATATTATCCCCCACCAGCATAATAAACTGGTCCATCCACTATCCCTTACCCTCATTACCCCAACCTCTATTATTTCTCATATTTAGTACAGCCAAAACATGGTGGATAATCTACACCAACAGAGATTGGTGTTGGGAAATCCAATAGCTGCAACAGATAAGCATCTATCTATTGAGCTTGAGGGTGATACATAAGTTCATTTTATTTTTTTAAGTTTATTGTAATTTGATATATTATATTTTATTGGCAAAAAATTTTACCTGCAGCTTTAATCCCTCAAGGCCACCTACCTACAAGATTCAAGATATCATAAGAAGCAAATATGATGCTCCATTGCTTCTTACTTGTCCTGGAAGAAGATTCCAAAGAAAATTAGGGATATATGATTTAGAGAATTTCATATATATATATATATATATATATATATATATATATATATATATGGCATGAATTAAAATATTTGATGTAATTTATATTAATATTACTTATTATGACTATATTTTTTTATAGAAAGATTTTAGGTGGTTTCCTGAGCATAGCACGAGGATCAGAACAAATTTTGAGAGGAGATGATCGACCCATCTTAGGGACATATTCACTACTATTATAAAGTTTGGATATCATCTATTATGGATTGGAGAGAGCGTATGGGCAGATCTGAGTAGAGTTTGGGTGAGACTTAAGTTCATAAAAATAAGAGATAAAAATAAGCAGAACAGAGCATCTAATTGTGGGAGTTTAGGAAGCTCCCTTCATATTGGTAAATCTATTCCTCATAATAAATATAGACGACGACTGGTAAAAGCTTTCAATTAGTTTAATAAATATATGTATATTTTTTAACTATATCTTCTATTTTTAAAAAGAGTTTCTTGGCCGGGAGCGGACACTATTGGAGTTGTATATGAGAACTCACCAACATAAAGCTGACCTTTAGTGGGTTTATGCAAAGATTAAAAAAGCTCATGTGATTATAATTTTTGGAGTTCAGGAATATAAAATTAAATATTAAAAAATCTCATTCTAATATTAATTTATTTTATGGATTTATTCTCACATGATGATTTTGTACGAGTACATGAAAGTCGTCAATCTACTGGTGAGGGATCATCTTTAGGATCGACCAAATATTCTGAGTATCATATATGGTTAGATGTTGTTGGAAGAAAGTAGAGGGGGAGGGTATATGGCTTAGGTTCATAAGGCTATGCTTATGAGAGCAGTTCATCCGCATCAGCATTTTACTATCCTAATGGAGCTGAAGAAACTATTAGCTAGAGGATTACTTCCCTGATGAGAGAGATAGAAGAGATGAGAAATGTTCAAAATGAGATGCATGTAGAGCTGTGATCCTATAGAGATGAAAATCAAAAGAAGAAAGAGCAAGAGCAGAAACATAAATCACCAAGCAGCGAGGACACAAAGAATGATTAGTGTTCTTATTTGTTTAATGAACTTTTAGTTTAAACATTTGGTTTGATGAACTTATTATGTGTAAGAGAGGACATGACATCTTATTATTGATTTATATGTTATGTTTATTATAGATTTTATTTTGTTTGATGAACTTTTTGTTTAAACATTTGGTTATGCTTATTGTGGATTTCATTTGAATATTATATATATGTTAATTTTGGACTATAACTGTGGGTTGATTATAGTGGCATGTTGCCCATATTTGTGATATATATTTTTAATTCTTTGTAAGTTTGTAGAAAAATTAGTAAATAGAGCGAAGGCTGTCATTTTTTTTGAAAATGCTACAGAATTATGTCGACCAACCGACTGTTTGGCCACTAGAAGCTTTGATACAGGATGACTTATTATAGCCTCTGGAAGTTTAATATAGCCGTTGGTAAATACCAACATATTACTGTTGTTCACCAGTGGTCAACAGGCAGTAAACCAGTGGTTAGGCTACTGGTAAAAATAGTATTTTTTTGATGGTCGGTAAGCCACCGGTGGTCACTAGCATTATGACAGCAGGAATTTATCAGTCGTTTATGCCACCGGTAAGCTTAACCGCCGGAAACAGATCGCTGAAAATTGTTTCCTATACAGTTCATACCGGCGATTTACTAACCGCCGGTATTTTATGAAACTGTATGAAATATAATAGAAACCGGTAGAAAAAGCTGACGGTAATTCCTGATTTTCCAGTACTTGTAATTCCAACATATAAAATCCCACAAAAATGAATGTTATCCACCAAAAGTATTAACTTTCCACTGGATTCTCAATGGAAAATCGGTTGAAAATAAAATGCACATTTGATACATGTTTCCAAAAAAAAAAAAAATAAGACCACCAGAAATATTTTTTTGCAGATTCACCGATGATTCTCTGGCGAAAATGTTATCTCAAAAATGACGGTTCTATATCCTTGTTTCTAGTGGGGATTTCCACCTGTATTTCTGACAGAGTATACCCACTGAAATACCAACAGTCACGCCTTCAGTTATTTCCACTGAGATAACCGACGGGTATCATCGATAAAATATTCGCTGGAATTTTTAGTGGAAAAGTATCACCAAAAATGTTGCAACAATTTATGATATCATAGTTATCAATGAATAATCTACCATAAATTAGTCCAAAACATGTATAAGAAACAAAAAAAAAACCCTTCCTCTTAAATATTCAACAACATAACAATCATGTAAAAAAGCATACATATATCGCACATTTCAACTTCGAATAGAAATACTAATGCTATATGTAATAAGGCATTTGATCACAAAAATATGTTCTACAATCACCAAATAGTTCTAAAATGAATATCAAGTTCATTACACACAAAGAAATGGACCATAAATTATACATACATATATATATATATATTAAATGTCTAGTAATAATAAAAAGTCTAATCATAATCAATTTTGTTTTTCTCTTCCCCTACTAATGCTGGCTACTTTCCACTGAATTGATCTCTCGTTCTCTCCAGCTCCTCCAGTATCTAACTTTGTTGCATCTACATGTACATTTGTATGTCAGCTTTTGATTTTTGAACACTATCAAGCTCTACTATAAGGGCATTCACATGTTGGCTATAATAAGTATCATTAATACATGTTAGGAAACTGGAGCCACCATAGGTTTATCTCTCGTATGCATAGGATTGAGAACATAATTCATATACTCATCCTTTTTGTATTCCACCTACTGCTTGCGACCAAGTACGCTAATCAGAATAATATGTAGATCCCCTAGAGGAACCCTCACATGTTTTAACCTGGCTATCTTGATGCTGTGTAAACTCTTCCTATAAAATCTAATATAAGTTTAATCTATTTTTGCAAGGAACCTAAAATATTAAACTTATATACTCATGTAGACTATCCTAGCTCTCTCAAAAACCCATTGCTAGTCCTCCAGCCACTTATGGGTATGAATATGCAACTCAACAGTGGATGATTCTCTACCCAGCAGCGATTTCTACAATATACTTATATTAGCATTCATAACTATATAAATTATTAAAATTCTTACCAAATGTCTCTTGAGCTCAGTGTGTGTAACTGAGCCCTTAGTATGGAGTGAACTACCCATTCCCCCAACATCAGAAGCTCTATTCAGTTTTCTGGTCCCTCCTGCTGGTATAATCTGGGCTGCCCCAATCACTGGTCGGCTTGGCCCATACACTCTCACCAATACAGAGGGGTCGCTTGTATGACTTCCTAATGTCCATAAACATTTCTCATAGGTTAGTCAACCCGAGCTTCTCAAAAATTTTTTTAAACTTATCATTGTGCTCAAGCAACCAGTAAAAATCTTTTTATATATAAAAATATACAATATAAAATATTTTTTTGGCTTAATTAAAAAGATATAACATAGAACATATATTTGTATTAATAACTAACCTCAAACTCTCTAAACTACAATGCATAATATGAAGTTATTAGAGGGGTACATTTTATCCTACACATGCATTGAATTCATAATGATTTGCAAATCGACCTAGAGCACTATGGATTTAATTCAAAATGATTCACAAAATGACCTAGAGTACACATTTTTCTTAACATTAATGGGATTGACATGGAGCTTTCATATAGAAATCTATCTTTATAATAATAATAATAGCATCAACCCTTTATTCATATGTGTGGTCGGCAACATGAATTGTTTTTCTCTATTGTGTCATGTTAAGAGTTAAACTCTCATAATAGTGTCATCAGAAGGCCAATGTTTTGTTGGGTCTAGTAATTAGGTTGTTAAGCCTAAGTGAATGTCCCAAGGCTAACCAAGAGGGGGGGTGAATTGGCAATTAAAAAAATGTAACTTCAACTCTTGGAATTTTAGAAAACCTTTTGAATTATTGATGCAAGTTAAAATTAAAGTTTAAAAAATAAACTTTTCAACCAGAGTAAACAACTTGCAATGAAATTAAATGCGGAATAAAAAATAAGAAAGAACACACCAGATTTATAGTGGTTCGGTCAAACCTTGACCTACATCCACTCCCCAGAGGCACCCTCTGAGTATTGCACTAATACCACAAAGTGACTCTCCTTTTGCTCCCACAGCAAGGCGGAGAAGCCTGTACAAAAACACTTTCACCTTCCCCGGTGCGGCGGAGTAGCCGGGTTCTTTAACACCAAAGAGATCTTCTTCTTGCCAAAACTTCCCTCAAGACGACCCTTGAATCCGATGGTACTGAAGTGCAAGTTCGCCGGAGCAACCGTGTGAATATCCCCTTCACACTCCCTTGAAATCCCCTTCAAAGATCTTCTCCCTCTCAAACTCCACCTTTTCCTCTCTCCCTTTCAAGTTCTCTCTTCTAGTTTTCTCCACAAGAACGAAGACACAATGAATGTCAAAGATACACTTTGTCGTCCTTTTACACTTCTCCAAGTGTCGGCAGAGAACCGGACCGATGTTGTTGAACTTCACTTGAGAGCCTTCACCGGAGCAACCGTGTGAATATCCCCTCCACACTCCCTTGAAATCCCCTCCAAGGATCTTCTCCCTCTCAATGATCCCTCTCAAGAGAAAACAACTCCAAAGTCATTTGTAATAGTTTTTAGGACTCCTTATATAGAAAGCAGAAGAAAAACCGTCCAAAAAACTGCCCAAAACAAGTTTTTCTGCGCACTGGATCGTCCCGTACGAAATTTTGTTCATCTGTACGAACCAATTTCGTCCTGGACGAAATTGGTTCGTCCCGGGACGAAAATATTTCGTCTGGACGAACAGTTATATCAAAAGTCGGTTCCGGAAACTGCCAGAAACTGCCATAGTCGGTTCCCATCGTCCTGGACGAACTGGACTTCGTCTGGACGAAAATTTTACAGAGAACCCATCGCCTGGTACGATAATAAATTTCGTCCTGGACGAATAGGACTTAGAAAATATTTCCAGTTCAGTTCTTGTCCGTTCCATTGCTCTTACAAGGAGATAACTGATCTGATCGTCCCGTACGAACAATGTTCGTCCCGTACGATCAGTATAAAAACTTTTTCAAGATCTCCTTTAAGTTTGTGTAAATTTATTCACTCAATAACAATCACTCCCTCTCAAATTTAATTCAAATAAAAAGTACAAGCTTCAATTTCACAAAGTATCTCATGCTGAATTTGATTTGAAGTCTTCGTAGTCTGGAGTTTGATTTTCCTGAAATATTAGTACACACAAGAGCAAAAACAAATCTTCCAAAAAGTGTTAGGAGATAACTACACATAAAACAATAATATTTGGAATCATCAAAATAATACAAGTTGCAAGAATGTAAAATATGCAAATAACAACTTTCCTAACAATCTCCCCCTTTTTGATGATGGCAAAATAATTATTGTTAGTAAAATTTCAAACCATTTTAAAATCTCCTAAACTCCCCCTGAATTAATGAATGCATTAAAATAAGGAGGCATTTTAAAAAACAATTTTTTTTTTTTTTTAATTTTACATACACACATACACAAAAACAATACACAAAAAACATTACAAGACACAAAATTTTAAAAAAAATTCTCCCCCTAAACAATACAAACAATTACATACACACATACACAAAAACAATACACAAAAATTATTACAAGACACACACAAAATTTAAAAAAAAATTCTCCCCCTAAATAATACAAACAATAATCTCTCCCCCTTTTTGACAACAACAAAAAGTGAAGAAGAAATAGACTAGTAATGTAGAAAATCTTATGAAAAATTCATGTATAAATTTAATCTAAAAAAGTGATTGACATAAGAATGCAACTAAGAATTAAGAACATTAGTCAAATCATAGAATTTCATAGAATTTAAAAAATTGATATAACATTGTAATAAGTAAGAATTTATGAAAAACATGATTCAATTTAGACATTTATGATATGAAAAATCATTGTAATAAAGATGAGTAAAAAATTGCATATTCCAAAAATCAATTGAAATATAAATGAACATTAGATCTACTTGAATTAATAGACTAAAAAGAATCTGGAAAGAAGAAAATCACCACAAGTGGCGCTTTGCGCATCTTTTTCATATAGGTGGCACATTTTTGTGCATCTTTTTCATATAGGTGGCACATTTTTGTGCATCTTTCTTTATTGGGCTTATTTTGTGCCTCTTTTTCACATTTGCAACTTTGTTGCGCATTCCTTTTGATTTTGTACATTTGTACAATTTTCAAGAGTAATTGAATTCTTTCCAAAGACAATAATCTAGAATCTCAAATTTTTCTAAGTGCATAAATATTAATTGAAAAATGAAATACAAAATAAGATAGACATCTAAGATACAATAATAATAATTAAGATTTTGTAGTCTAAAATGAAAGACATGACATTAAAAAAAATTCTAACTAAAACAAGTTATAGGCAAAAAATTAAATTTAGATAAACTAGATTTTCTAATGAAATTAATTTCTAATTACAATTTTAGTTTAGGCACAATAGAGATTAAAAGTACTAAATGAATTTCATAAAGATTAAGAACATTAACATCGATCTAAAACATGAAATCAAAAGTTGTTGCTATTTGTGAATCGAAAAATTTGAATGAATATTCTATTGATAATTTGATTGGCTCACTCATTGCCTACGAGGAATGTTTGGGTCAAAGACTTTTGGATGCAGGTGAAACAATAATGCTAAAAGCGGAAGACATGGAGAAAAGTGGCTTAGTTGGTGAGAAAAGCGATGACTTAACAAGCAAATTGAAAAGTCCACTAAAGCACAAGAATAAGCATCAACAAAAGTGGAATAAAGGTAAAAATGGTAAGAATGTTCTGATTTCTTCAAATATTATTTGCTTTGGATGTAGGAAATCTGGACATCTGAAAAGTCAGTGCCCTAATTTGAGAACTCTTCCTGCTAAAGAAAAGGGCAAAGCTAAGAAAATTATAAAATGAGAAAATAATGAAAAGCAAAAAAATCTCCTGGGCGGATCTAGCTTCTGAATCATCAGACCAGGAGAAAAATGATGTTTAAAACCCTTTGTTTATTTATTTTTGTTGTATTTTTATTTTTGCTTGTTTTGTGTGTTTTTGTGTTTTGAATGATTTTGAAATGTTTTCTCATTTGATTTCATGTTTTAGATCGATGTTAATGTTCTTAATCTTTATGAAATTCATTTAGTACTTTTAATCTCTATTGTGCCTAAACTAAAATTGTAATTAGAAATTAATTTCATTAGAAAATCTAGTTTATCTAAATTTAATTTTTTGCCTATAACTTGTTTTAGTTAGAATTTTTTTTAATGTCATGTCTTTCATTTTAGACTACAAAATCTTAATTATTATTATTGTATCTTAGATGTCTATCTTATTTTGTATTTCATTTTTCAATTAATATTTATGCACTTAGAAAAATTTGAGATTCTAGATTATTGTCTTTGGAAAGAATTCAATTACTCTTGAAAATTGTACAAATGTACAAAATCAAAAGGAATGCGCAACAAAGTTGCAAATGTGAAAAAGAGGCACAAAATAAGCCCAATAAAGAAAGATGCACAAAAATGTGCCACCTATATGAAAAAGATGCACAAAAATGTGCCACCTATATGAAAAAGATGCGCAAAGCGCCACTTGTGGTGATTTTCTTCTTTCCAGATTCTTTTTAGTCTATTAATTCAAGTAGATCTAATGTTCATTTATATTTCAATTGATTTTTGGAATATGCAATTTTTTACTCATCTTTATTACAATGATTTTTCATATCATAAATGTCTAAATTGAATCATGTTTTTCATAAATTCTTACTTATTACAATGTTATATCAATTTTTTAAATTCTATGAAATTCTATGATTTGACTAATGTTCTTAATTCTTAGTTGCATTCTTATGTCAATCACTTTTTTAGATTAAATTTATACATGAATTTTTCATAAGATTTTCTACATTACTAGTCTATTTCTTCTTCACTTTTTGTTGTTGTCAAAAAGGGGGAGAGATTATTGTTTGTATTATTTAGGGGGAGAATTTTTTTTTAAATTTTGTGTGTGTCTTGTAATAATTTTTGTGTATTGTTTTTGTGTATGTGTGTATGTAATTGTTTGTATTGTTTAGGGGGAGAATTTTTTTTAAAATTTTGTGTCTTGTAATGTTTTTTGTGTATTGTTTTTGTGTATGTGTGTATGTAAAATTAAAAAAAAAAAAAAAATTGTTTTTTAAAATGCCTCCTTATTTTAATGCATTCATTAATTCAGGGGGAGTTTAGGAGATTTTAAAATGGTTTGAAATTTTACTAACAATAATTATTTTGCCATCATCAAAAAGGGGGAGATTGTTATGAAAGTTGTTATTTGCATATTTTACATTCTTGCAACTTGTATTATTTTGATGATTCCAAATATTATTGTTTTATGTGTAGTTATCTCCTAACACTTTTTGGAAGATTTGTTTTTGCTCTTGTGTGTACTAATATTTCAGGAAAATCAAACTCCAGACTACGAAGACTTCAAATCAAATTCAGCATGAGATACTTTGTGAAATTGAAGCTTGTACTTTTTATTTGAATTAAATTTGAGAGGGAGTGATTGTTATTGAGTGAATAAATTTACACAAACTTAAAGGAGATCTTGAAAAAGTTTTTATACTGATCGTACGGGACGAACATTGTTCGTACGGGACGATCAGATCAGTTATCTCCTTGTAAGAGCAATGGAACGGACAAGAACTGAACTGGAAATATTTTCTAAGTCCTATTCGTCCAGGACGAAATTTATTATCGTACCAGGCGATGGGTTCTCTGTAAAATTTTCGTCCAGACGAAGTCCAGTTCGTCCAGGACGATGGGAACCGACTATGGCAGTTTCTGGCAGTTTCCGGAACCGACTTTTGATATAACTGTTCGTCCAGACGAAATATTTTCGTCCCGGGACGAACCAATTTCGTCCAGGACGAAATTGGTTCGTACAGATGAACAAAATTTCGTACGGGACGATCCAGTGCGCAGAAAAACTTGTTTTGGGCAGTTTTTTGGACGGTTTTTCTTCTGCTTTCTATATAAGGAGTCCTAGAAACTATTACAAATGCCTTTGGAGTTGTTTTCTCTTGAGAGGGATCATTGAGAGGGAGAAGATCCTTGGAGGGGATTTCAAGGGAGTGTGGAGGGGATATTCACACGGTTGCTCCGGTGAAGGCTCTCAAGTGAAGTTCAACAACATCGGTCCGGTTCTCTGCCGACACTTGGAGAAGTGTAAAAGGACGACAAAGTGTATCTTTGACATTCATTGTGTCTTCGTTCTTGTGGAGAAAACTAGAAGAGAGAACTTGAAAGGGAGAGAGGAAAAGGTGGAGTTTGAGAGGGAGAAAATCTTTGACCCAAACATTCCTCGTAGGCAATGAGTGAGCCAATCAAATTATCAATAGAATATTCATTCAAATTTTTCGATTCACAAATAGCAACAACTTTGGCATCAAACTTGTCAAGTAAACAACGTAGAATTTTATTGACTATTTCAAAGTTTGAAAACTCTTTACCTAAAGCATGCAATGATGTTACAATTTGAATAAACCTAGTATACATGTCTAAGATCGACTCATAAGGTTTCATGCTAAAGAGTTCATAGTCATTCATCCAAAAATTCAACTTAGATTGCTTGACTTCACTAGTACCTTCATATGTAATGCATAAACTGTCCCAAATTTCCTTACCTGTAGTACATGTAGAGACTCTCATATAATCTTCAGAATTTAAAGCACAGAATAAACAATTCATACATTTAGCATTTAATTGTGCATAAATTTGTTCTACTCTACTCCATTCAGAAAAAGGGATATCAGTTTTGATTCCATCTATAATACGTGACGGTACAGAATAACCACTTTGAATCATATGCCACATGCGATAATCTATTGATTGCAAGACAGTAGACATTCGAATTTTCCAAAAATCAAAAGAAATACTTTCAAATAAAGGTGGTCTAACAATCGAACATCCATCTAACAATTTATGGTTTCTAAAATTAGCCATATTCGTTTTTCAAAAAGTAGTCTAAACTTATGATTTTGAAACAAAGCTCTGATACCACTTGTTAGGTCTAGTAATTAGGTTGTTAAGCCTAAGTGAATGTCCCAAGGCTAACCAAGAGGGGGGGTGAATTGGCAATTAAAAAAATGTAACTTCAACTCTTGGAATTTTAGAAAACCTTTTGAATTATTGATGCAAGTTAAAATTAAAGTTTAAAAAATAAACTTTTCAACCAGAGTAAACAACTTGCAATGAAATTAAATGCGGAATAAAAAATAAGAAAGAACACACCAGATTTATAGTGGTTCGGTCAAACCTTGACCTACATCCACTCCCCAGAGGCACCCTCTGAGTATTGCACTAATACCACAAAGTGACTCTCCTTTTGCTCCCACAGCAAGGCGGAGAAGCCTGTACAAAAACACTTTCACCTTCCCCGGTGCGGCGGAGTAGCCGGGTTCTTTAACACCAAAGAGATCTTCTTCTTGCCAAAACTTCCCTCAAGACGACCCTTGAATCCGATGGTACTGAAGTGCAAGTTCGCCGGAGCAACCGTGTGAATATCCCCTTCACACTCCCTTGAAATCCCCTTCAAAGATCTTCTCCCTCTCAAACCAAATAATCTAAGGTGACTCTTTCTAATCCTAACTATCATTAGAGCTAGTCTAAATTTTTCATGTATATGCAATGTTCTCATTCTATCCCTAAAATTAAAGTCACTCATCCACTGATCATCTTCATCTCTACAACACTTAAATTAATTATATGCTTCTATTATAATGGCTAACATTATACGCTATAAAGCATTACAGGTCCTCTTATCCCTTAAGTTTGAGGGGAACATTTCTATCACAAAAATAAATTATAAAGATACCATGGAATCATAGACGAGACAGCAGACAGATACACAACAATGAGACGGTGGATGACTACAGCACGATGATGCGGCGAACGATGCGAACACTAGTAACAAACTACGAGCGATGACTCACGCGAATTAGAGGAGGGAGAAAATCCAAACAAAAGACCAAGAATGGCTGGAAATAGCTAGGGCTTCCTCCGGCAGTGCTTCAACTGGAAACAAGCCAACGGGTTTAAATAACCCGACAGATATTCCACCGATAGTTTTGCTGGAAAATTTTCAACGCAATTTCAAATGATAATTTTATCGGCTTAAAATTACTAGCGGCCTACCCAACAGATTGGCCGTCATAAAATTACCGATGAAAATACGGCTGGTTTAGCCACCAATAATTCTAGTGAATGTATAATCGTTGGAAATGCCATCGAAAATTTTGATTTTTCTCGTAGTGTCTTTTCTTGACGACCAAGAGGTTATATTTTATTAGTAAGAGCTTAATTTATGTCCTACTATCCTCTCTCATCATTCATGAAGCATTCAAGCCATTCCCTACACAAAAATAAAAAATCTAACTAAAACACTCTGTCGACCAAGCATGGTCATATGTGACCTAGTTTTGATTTTGCTTTAAGTTATCAATTCTAAACCACTTACCTCCACCACTTCTCCATGCCGCTACATTTTTTTAGGATTATTAATATATAAAGGACACTCATTACAACAAACATAGCCATTGGAACGCTTTAATCCAAGAATCCATCAGTTGTTATAATAGAAAGATAGAAAGAAGACAACAAGGAAAACCTCATAACAAAGAAAATAAATACAACTCGGGCAAGGGTGAGAAAGATTTCTCAACTATTGGAAAAGCATTTTGTCAATTAGTATTTCTTACAATCACAACTAATTGGTTGCATGTAATATGAATTTCACCTTGAATATTAATGTGAACGAAAGGAGAGTCCATGTTCTTCCTCTTATAATCTTCACTACTAATATATCAAACTTTCATAGTGCTTTGTTAACCTACTGCAGTGGTTCACAAACTGCCACTATGAACTGCAATGGAAACATTAAATTTTTTGTTGTGCTTATTCCCATCATTGCATTCATATGTCAATATATGTGCTTCTTTTTTTTTTCTTTTTTTTGGAGACAAGCAATCATGTTAGTGGGTCCAACTCATCATCTTGATCACCATCTTGAGATATCTACTAAAAAGACCAAAGACTAATGTTGTATCTACTGTTTATAGAACTAACTAATCAGCTCAATGCCATTTAATATTATTATTAATTAACTAATTATTTTTAATTTATTTTAACTCATTTGTTTTCCTCATCTAATCATCTTAATCATGTATTGTAATCTTGTGTTGATTTAAAGATTCTTCTTGCATGTTACTTAATGCATAAAATCTGCAATTTTGTCTGCATACACTGATCATTAATTACTATTGAGCATTTTCTCAAAAGCTTAGCAGAATTTGTAACATAGTTCAGTGGCATGTGCAATCTGACTTCCAAGAAATAATTGCTTTACTTTTAATAAGTAATCTTTTTTATTAAAAATAACAGTAATAATTGTCAGATTTGCAATAAAGTCTACTCTTTTTTATTATTATTATTCTGTTTGCACTAAATGGCATTTGTAAAAGTATGAAGTACACTTTTGAATATATTTTTATGTTAGAATTACTATTACTATTACAACAAGTTTTTATGCCAATGAATAGAGTCTACTATATGAATCATATTTCTTGAATGGGTCCTATTAAGAGTTCAATTCCTATTTAAATTTAATAAAAATATCATTTTTAATACTATCTAATTAAATCTTTTTATGTCTATTTTTATCTTTCTTAGCTATATCAGAAGTATAAAATAAATAAATAATAATGTTTTTGTTATTTTTATTTTTATTCAAGTATTAATTTTTAATTATAATGTAATTAATTTATACTTATACCAATTTATCTCATATTTTGAATAAATATTTTTCTCTTCAATTATAAGAATTAAAATGATCCATTAACTATTTTCTCTAGACTATTTAAAAGTCTCATTTTAGTATTTTGACTTTTTATATTAGGACCTGAATGATCAAAGAGGGAAAAATTAATATAGTCAAGCAAATTGATACTTTTATATGGCGAGGGGTTTATTTTGATCCTTTAGAAAAAAAAAAAAATATTGGGGTTCAATTTGATTCTCATCTTATTATTTTATTTTATGTTGGTAAGTTCAATTTTGTTTGGGATAGTTTTATTACTATTTTTTAAAATATTTTTTTAATACAAAAAATTTATATTAAAATGTTACTTTATAAAACAATTAGAATGTTATTGTGAATGAAGTCTTAGGCTTCGTTTGAGACAACGTTTTATTAGTTTATGGATATATTTTTAATACAAATTATTTTTAGCATAAAATTTTCATAATAAAAAATTATTTCATAAAGTATTAAAAAAATATACAAATGAAACCTTAATTTATTTCACAAACTTATGCTGCGAATTGTCAAAGATGGGTCCCTAAATAACTGTTAGAGCACGCCTATCATAGTTGTGTGAGCTGAAGCTATATTTATTATAGCCATGTGCACCATGCATGATTACGTACCCGAAAGATCTGCCATTTTCAACGAACAGTTGCAGCTATTTTTGTGCTTTTAGATGCTGCACTTCAGAGTTTTCAGTGCTTTTCTGTTTTTTTTTTTTTTTTCTAAAGAATGTCGAGGGTCGTGCTGATATTTTATTGATCAGTAAAAAAATATTACAAATGGATTAACGAAGTTAAGCCAAAAAGGTTAAAAGGTAACAGAATCATCAACCACAACACAACGGGAAAGAATGTTAGACAAGTATAATGTTTGTGTGCCTGCTCTGTGTAGGACTTTTTTAGAAGAATTCTGTCCCGGAGTTTCCTTACGAGATAGAGCATCGGATTTTCCCAAAAGCACACCAATTGAGCTTACATATACTAGGAAGAATAAGTAGTGGTTTATTTACAAAACATTCTACTTTCTTTCGTACCAGCGATCTGGTCTTGTGTCAGCCAAGCCTTCGTTCGACATAAATCCTATTCGTGAACAACTTTATATACAATGCCTCAACATGTTTCATACATACTACCTCTTTAATTTTGAAAAAATTGCTATTACCATCGGACTTTCCAACGGATTTCAATGCTCTGGAAAAAGCGACGAACTGACCGGTGGATATTTCGCCGATAACTTTACGGCGGAATTTCCGGTGCATTTTCTATCGTTAATTTACTAGTGCATATTCCACCAGCTAATTCGCCGGTATATATTATATTCCGACACATTTTCCGTCGGAAATCACCGATGAAATCACCAGCATTAATTGTGCTGGCTTATTTAAACTCGACGAAAACTTTCCGGCATATTCTATACTTGTATTGTTACAGATAGAAAATAAGCTTGAAAATCTGGAGGAGAAGGCCTTATTTCGCTCGCTCTGCCATCTTTTTCTCACTTTGTTTCCTCTTCGTTCTGGTTCGCTCCGCTCGCGTTAGAGACCTGCATCGAATGCCACCGTCATCGAGACCAGTCTGTCGCAGACGTTCGCCGCCGACCTTTCCCACGTTTGTCGCCATCTTTGTAGAAATTTGCCACCTTCTTTGCAGACTTTTGCCGCCTGATTTACCAAAATACTCCGTAAGTTTTTCCTTTTGTCATGGATGTTCTCAATAGAAATTTGCAAGAGATTGTAGCTTGGTGTATGCATTTTGTTGATGATATTCTTCTCATTGATGAGTTTAGAGATATTGTAGCAAAATTTCAGACGGATTTCCCTTGTTACCAGCAAAATTTCAGACGGATTTCCCTCCTCTATTACATTCCATGTATTATTTCCATGAAGCCATATCTAGCTAACCTTATAGATGCAGGTTTCCTTGGTTGCATGTTAATTTAGTGTGATAAGAAAGACTAACCAGCTTGTATCCAAGCCAGGTTGGATAGATGTTTAATCAATTCATGCTGGTAAGTTCAGTTTCTCCACACTACAACACCTAAGTCGAACACTTGAATGAAGATCATGCCCCGTTGCTGTTATCCTTCCGCCGCGACTCAACAGACAGGGAACCAAGACCCTTCAGGTTTCAACAAATGTGGACCACACATGCTGATTTCAGATCCATGGTAGAGAATAACTGGGACATCCCTATATATGCCAGCCCTCTTTAGAAACTGGTGGGTAAGCTCAAGCGCTGGAACATCAATGGATTTGGAAATGCTTTTAACAATGTTTTTGTAAGGAAAAATTGATTAATGGACGTCACTACAAGTGAAAAGCAAATTACATAACAAAAAGTCTAGAACAAATTCATGCAGCATAGAATATTATCTTAGAAGACCTCAAGGTTACAGAACATCATGGAAAGCCAAATGCTGGATTCTCATAATGTTAAGAAGAAAGTTCTAACCACAACATAAGGTTGATAAAGTTAAAATAAAAAATCAATCAATCCACAGTCAAAAATAGGATGAAAAAGAAAGAAGCATAGGATTTTAATCTTCTCAAAAATCTCACTTTCGAACTCCCACCTCCCTCTTTTTGGATTAACATTGTTGCCTTTAATTTGATGCTAGCATCTAACTGCATGTTATCTTTGTGATGTACGTAGCTTTGGATGTAATTTAGATCATGTATACTTTTTATATTCTTATGGATGTATCTGAACCCTATTTTTAGGTTCTATTAAATGTCTTCTTCTTAAAAGAAATTATTTAGAGTACACAATTTTCTCTTGGTAGCTATATAACAATTTTTTTATAAATTTGTTGGTCATTTCAAAATTAACATTTTTTTTTTGTTAAAACCCATAGAGGACTTATGCGTTAATTATGAAAATAAGTTACAAAATCTATAAAAGGTATAAAAAACTTAGTAAATGCTCATGGAGCTATAGTCAAAAAGAAAATAAAACATAACAAGTGTAAGATATCATGCTAGTTACATATATATAAAAAGAAAAAGGATGGTAAAAAAGTCAAACCCAAAAAAGGTGAAAATGAGATTAGCATTAGAGAATAAAGGAATAGAGATTGAATGATATGATCAAACCTATAAAGTAACACCAAAAAAACAATAAAAATAATATACAAAAGGGAAAAGAAACACATGAGAACACCAATAGTTGGAAAAGATTATAGATGTAGAAGGAGAACATTTGAACCATAAAGCTGATAGCATGATCGGCAATACCAGAGAAATAACCACCAAGCCATCCAATCCAAAGGCAAGATCCTTGATTTGAAACTGCAAGAAAAGATAGAACTCTAAAGAAAACCATATAAGCAAAACATGAAGAATGAAGTAGATACACCACCAAATGGATAGAATAGCTGAAAAATAGCCAACCCTATACTACAAGGCTGCAGAAGCACAACAACAAGCTATAAACCAACTTGAGAACAAAAAAAAAGGAAAAATTACCAACTACCCAACCCAAAAAATAGTAACCAACAAGAAGAACCTAGAAAATAGGACCAGAAAACCAACCAGGGACCCAAAAAGGGCACACAGAACAAAGGCCCCCAACAAACTCAAGAAAAAAAAGTTAAGCCTACTAGCAACAACCAAAGCTAACCATCACCGAGCAAGAACTCCAACAACAGTTAAACCCAACACTATCAGAACTAAATATAAAAAATTAGGATTAGAGGAAGCTTTAGATCTAGTAGGTCTACCTTCAGAATACTTGAAGTTTGCACCAAATTTTTATTCTTTTTCTTAGTTTTCTTACCAATAACATTGGATAAACCATCATTATCAACTTGTACAATATTCAAATCATTACCCTCCTGAGAGCCATTGCCAAGACCATCTTTAACCTCCCTAAAACTTCAATTAGCCAAAGAATCAAAAGGGATCAATTAGTCAAAGTGATCAACATGATTCTCATTTGAATGCAAATCCAAATGCTGCTTACCCAAACCCAAGTTTAATAAACCTCCTAAGAGCCATTTCCAAGACAATCATTTCACATTTAACATGTAACTTTCTTAGAGCAATTTTTTAATTAATGAAATTTGCTATATGAGGCCCACCCTCATATTTCCTTATAATGATTATTCAAAATCTAAGTAAATGGCCTACATAGAAAGAAGAAGGAGCCTTGGGAATTTAAGATCTAATAAGGGCTATGAAAATAAATCATTCAAAAAAATAAAAAATTATGAGTTTCAAATTTTGGATTTCACGGCGCATAATTTTAATCGCCAAGAATGTCTTTCATAACAAATAGACCTTTTATTGTAAGCTCTTGATTCATCCCTTTTCATATAAATAAAACATTATAATAGCATTATGTTTGAAAAATATAATCATGTACCAACCTTCAATTGGGATTTGATGATATAAGAACTTATAGATTGTATAAGAACTTAGCATAGCCATACCAAAGAGTGCTTTTTGCTAAATGTTTTTATAGGGATCTTCTGACAATCTTCAACACAACTTGCCTCTCCACCATTCATGATGTTTGTAACCATGTTTAGGCTATATTTATCAAATTAGTGAATTGCAAAATATAAAGGATGCAAAAAATGGATTTGCTAAAGATTGTAAGGTCATAATACAATGAAATAATATTATTATTGCTTATTAAAAAGACATCCATATTTTAATTTTAGTGGGATTATATTTCATTAATTACTTCCTAGAGGTTGTTAAAGGGAAAAATATGATGATATAAAGGCATTCCTTGTACATTAGTTTTTACAATAAAAGATTGGGTAAGTGGTTAATATGGTAGAGCCAAAAAAAATTTGTTTGAACTTGGGTAAATTACTCATGATATAAAATATAAATGTCTTATGAACTTTTTTTGGGATAAGATAGATTTTATTTCATAAAAAAAAATTGGTTACACTGTCCTTAAGAAATTCTCGGCTCAATAATGCTCAAAGAACTATAATAAAAAAAATCCAAAAAAAAAAACATATAGAGTACAGGATTCCTAGCTATGGTAAATAAAGATGCATAAAGTTAATGTCATGCAAGTAGCCAAGCCCAAAAATCCAAGAGGATGCATATGAAAATTAATGCACTTTAAAGCCCATTGACAAAAAAGAGCACTCATCCTGCAAAAAGGAATGATAACCAAAAAGGGAATCATCTGATAAAAATTAAACCTAAAGGAGCCAAAACTTCGACAAGCAACACCACCAAAGAGAAGGCCAGGATAACCAGCACACATAGAAGTAAGAAAAATAGCCATGAGTAAGACAATCAAGAATAACCTAAACACTACAACTAGAAATGATGTAGCAGTATATTTGCCTCCTCTCCAAATATGAGATATTTTATAATCAAAATGATGTAGAATAGATATAATTTTATGAAATAAATAAAATAAAGAGGCATTATAATAATAATTGGACGAGATCAAATTAACTAATGTTTGGGAATGAGATTCTATACAATATCAGTAATTTGATGATCCAAACAGATTTGAGGTTTTGAACCATTTCAGCCAAAATAATATTACAAATATGAATATTGGAGGAAAATGCCAGAAAAAAACACCATGAAAATTATGGATAATAACCCCACAACTACCACTCACATTGGGTACATAACCATCAATATTTAATTTGAATTTATTCACAACCGGCTTAATTTAATTAAAAATGTTGGGGACGCCATGATTGGTGACATTAATATTAAGATTAAAAAAAGTGGCGATAAATGAATTTCCCAAACATAGTTTAGTTTTCAATAAATTAACATTAAACAATTGATGAATTTTATTCTTAAGGAGAATGATAATACTCTCATCAGTCATTTTAAAGCAATGATGCTTGGAATAGTTTCTTTCTTGCCACATGAGCCAAAATATTATCATAGGAATGATAGTAATAATATGACCTTTAGGTTTTCTAAAAAAACCTATCCTGAAGAAGATCAAAACTATTGCTATAATTAGCTCTCATTCTAATATTCAAATCTTTCTCCAAGGTGTACCAAACTTTGGAAGCAATAGGCCCATTTAAAAAAATATAATTAATAGTTTTTAGATGATAAGAACATTTACATTTAGATAACAATAGATGCCTTCGGCTTTTAATTTCTTATCCACTAGATTGAATTCTTTAATCAGCCTTCAAATGAAAAGGGATATATTAAAAGGAGTAGTAGAGTTCCATATTTTGCCAAAATTTAAATTCATTTCATTTTTATACCTAAATTGGTTCTACACATAACTAAGATTAAATTTCCCATTAGCAAAATAGAGGCAAATAGGTTGATAAGGAATAGGAATGTCACAAATTAATTCAATCATGCAATTGAGAATATGCTCAGCAAGCCTATCCCAACACCAATTCCCCTTAACAATAAAATAGAAAACTTTCAAATTATAGATGGAGTTTGTATTGAAAAGGGTATCAATAGATCCATTCCCCATCTAATTATCCTTTTAGAAGAATGAAGAGCCATTACTAGTACCCCACTTGAGAGATAATTCACTAATCCAACTAATTTTGCATAATTTAGACCACCTAGGAGTTTAAACTTTATTAAAGAAACAATGAAAATGATGATAATTTTTATAATATTTAATGTTCATAAAGTTAGCTCAAAAAATCTTATTCATTCTAAAATTTTGCCAAAGTTTAATAGAAAAACTTTTGACATGTCCATAATATACTTAAACCCTAAATCACCCTCTTTTTAAGTACCACAAGAAAAGCACCAAGCACTCTAAAGAATTCTTTTCTTACCCTGAGAAGAGTGCCAAAAATAATTATTAATGGATTTTTTAATTCTGGAATATACCTCCAGAGTAGGATTGATAGTTTGAAGCAAGTAAATAGGCATTGAACAAAATAAATACTTTTAATTAGGATCAGTCTGCCACCCAGGGACAAAATTTTGAATTCCCAAGTTATTAATATATTTTTATTGTTAGATAGCATTTTATAAAATAAGGTCTTATTGTGACCTTTGTGAAGATGGGTACCAAGGTAGTATTGAGAGAAAAATTGAATATTGAAGCCAATTATATTCTTAATAGAATTGATATAAACATGTTTCATCTCTTTCCCCCTAACAAAAGTACTTGCTCTGATTGAATTGCATGCCACTTTCACAATTATTTTAACATTATTAATAGCCTCATTGCAAAAGATAAAGATATCATTAGCAATGGTAAGATGAAAGACCCTCAAACCACCATAAGCTATATAGGAGACGCACTTATAGTGAAAAAAAGAGATGGTGAAGACCTCTGAAAAAATTTTCAATAATATTTATATAAAGAAAAAATGAGAGTAGAAGCCCTTGTCTCATCCCTAGCACAACTTTAAAAAAACTGTTAAATTTACCATTAACTATAATAAGATGTCACACCCCAACCTGATCAGGATAAATCCCATTGTGTTGAACTATGACATGATATTCTTAAGATCTAGTTTTAGAATGTTCATATCTCTTCCAATTTTATTTCAAATAAAACTAGAGATAATAGAACTAATAAAATATCCAAATAATGAAAATAAACTCAACAATTTTTTATTTCATAAAAATAAATATCTATACTATAGTATATGGCTACAGACGAGAACTACATAACTAAAATTTAAATGGCCATGACTATACAAAAATTAAAATAGAAAAATACCTATCAACTCAGATTTGATCCAAAACTGCTAATCAATAGCCTCCTTGCCCTTCCCGGACCCTAAAAATCACAAGCAACCACCAATGAGCTACAACAGCTTAGCAAATCAAACAGACCAATCTAAATTTTTAAATTCTCTTTTATTAATATTTTGTTAAATATTTAAAATTAGTTAAATAAATCATTTATTATACTTGGAAAGAAAAAATGCATAACAATTATCCAATTTATATCACATATATGATGAATAGATAAATCATAAAGCAATTATATCATATAGTAATTCATATTATATATCCTAGCCACATATAGAATCTCAATGGATTTTAGTCTTTTATGTTTCTCTTTTGTGCGTATAGAACTAGAACATGCCCGTAGGCACCAAAATATAGCTTATAGCCACCAGAATATGCCATATAGGCAACAAAATAATCCCTGACATAAAAGTAATTTCAAAGATCTACCACTTAATTATAACTCCCAACTGATGATTTTCAATCATATAAATATACATTTCATCATAGAAAAATATTTTTTATCACATTGTAATAGTTAAAGAAAAATTAAAAACATGTTAGAATTACACAATATTGTATAACAGTACACAACTGAACTTCCTACTGGGCAAATTTTTATAATGTCAAAATGTAACAAAATTATGAAGGAATGTGTAAAACATTATTTCTAGACATTTATTGAAATACAACATTATTTTTCAGTGTCTAAATTATTTTTTGTTCAATTAAAATTGTACAACTTCCAAAAAACCCTATATAAAATTTTTAGAAAATACTTAAAATGTTCATAATCATATTCTATATAACATATAAAAAGTTTTGCCAATGCAATTTTAATTAAAAATTTTGAAAATTTTTTGTAATCTAAAAATTGAGATTGGCATAAGGTAACCTACCCCGACACGGACAACTTTTTTCAACCTCTCTCTTTCTCTCTCCTATATGCCAGCTGCTCAAATGCGAATAATAGAATTAAATGAAAATTTTCATAAATGGATAATTAAATGTAAAATTAAAAATAAAAGTCCAATTTATATTATCTTAAACCTTAGAAATTTAATGTCAATATTAAATTCCGACCATTCATTTTAGTGTTGATATCATGAAGGAGTTCTTAGGTAAGAAGCACATTATCAGAAATGCAACTCCCTTTGACAAAACTCATCTGATTTATAAAAATAACCTTTGGCAATAAGGAAGTCATCCTGGAAGAAAGAACTTTAGAAATAATTTTATTGAAAATGGTGTAGAAGCGATAGGTCTAAAGTCATTTCAATTCTCAGGGTTCTCACACTTAGGGGTGAGGATAATGAAAGTACAAGAAAAAAAATAGGTAAAATAGCACCATTGAAAAAGGAAGCTTTGATAATTAATTCTTAATAATATGCCAATATTTTTAATAAAAATAAGTACTGAACCCATCAGAGTCATCTACATAATCCATATTCATGTCCATAATAATCTTGAAATTTTCAATTTCAATAGGAATAACAGTAAAAGTAAGATTATCAAAATAAAAAATAATAGATGGAATAAAATGAGGGTTAGAAATATCATCTACAATTTTAGTAAAACCAAGTAATGTATTAAAATGAGAAACAACAGAGTTACAAATCATATCCTAATCCTCAATCTACATACTTGAATCCTATTTAATTTTTTTTTAAAAAAAAGTTTTTTCTTGCTTATAAGAAGCTAAAGCATGAAAATACTTAGAATTCCTATCTCCTTCAAAAATATGTTTAAAATTAGCATTTTGGCACCATAATTCCTCTTCTTTGAGTTGGAGGTCAATAAGAATGATTTTTTCATAAATGAGATTATTTTTATTAGCTTCATAATGGTTGTTGATAAGAATACCCTCCAAATTGATCTCCTCATTTTCAGCTTTACTAATGTTTTTCAAAAACGTTCCCAAAAAATTCTTATTCCACCATCTCAAACTTTTATTTAAGCTCCTTTAGTTTTAAAGAAAAATAATTAATAATATCATAAAGACCATCATAATAAGGGGTAGGATCCACCCAATTAGCTTGCACAACATTAAGGAAATTACGGGAGAGAAACCACATATTTTGAAATCTAAAGAGGGTAAAGCCTAAGTTGCTCAATGAGCTTATAACTATCAATAGAGAAGTATAGTCAGAAGATGTTATGCTAAGAAGTTCCACCTTAGTATTTTGAAAAAGGGTAACCAATCATTGTTAAACAAAATCCTATTTAGCCTCTCCCTCAACCAATAATTCAACCAAGTAAATTTAAGATCATAAAAGCCAATATCATATAATCCCCAATCTAAGTTCATATTATTAAAGTCATCCATAGCATTTAAATTAGAAGAGGATCTACCAATCCTCTCATCAACCTTAGAAATAATATTAAAATCCCCCCAGCAAATCATGGACCAAAATAAGCATTAGCCAAATCCGGTAGTCGTTGCCATAAAGGTAATCTATCAAATCCAGTAGAACTAGTATAGGTAATAAAACTCATCATAGAAAAGTTCAAGATATATAATAAACAATGCTCCACTTGCCCAAAATCACCAATGGTAGTGAGATTTATGTTTCCTTTCCAAAAAAGCTAAATTTTCTCATTAGAATTAGCATAAGAATTATAAAAACCAAGTTTCCTTTGACAAATAGAAAGTTTAAAATCATCCATCGTTGGTTCTAAAAGAGCAAGAAAAGAAATTTTATGTAACCAACAAAGGTTATGAATTTGAGAGTGAGTGGTAAGGTTCCCAACACCCCTAATATTCTAGATAATATAATTAATCATGATCTATAGATTTGAAAGCATATCTAGCTCTAGTTAGCCTAGAAATTGGAATAGGAGCACCTAGCTTTTTCTTTTTATGTTTATTTTTAGAAGAAATAACTTTAAAATAATCCAAAGTTTCATGGATATAATTAAGTTTATGCTCTGAAGATGAAGGATTAAAGTTAACTTCCATATCAGAATAAATTTGCCCTTGTTTCCAAATAGAATCGGATTGTTCACCATGACTCTCCACATTAGAATGCTCCAACTCGACATCAGTGGATAACTTGGCCAGATCAAAAATGGGCATAGAAGGATTATTAAATTTATCTTTGATTTCATTACTTAATTCCTTAATAGGGAGGTAGGGTCTTTATGAGAATAGTTATCTTCAATGGTTAAAACATGATCATCAATATTTCCTTGGAGATCAACTACTTCATTAACATTGGAAGGACCGAGCATGTTATCATCAGATGAAGCAGATATGTCCACCACAAGATTTAAACCATTCAAAATTTCTAGATTAATAATGATATTGTTTTGATCCTTAACCACAAATGAGACAGTGTTAGCACCACGTTTCTCATCAGCCGTATCCCCAAATGAGGATGTAAATAGAAACATTTTGATTTATCATGGACAATACATTTATAAATGCTCACAAAAAAAAGGAAAATTGCTCATAACAACTTTTTGAACATACCAAAAATTTTCTTAGCCAAGCTAAATCGTATTGGGATATTTCTTAGTGATATCAAGTTCCACTAAAATATGAGCTACAAAAGGCCTCAAGTCAAATGCAATAGCATTATCAATATGGAAGGGATGGACAAAGATGGAGCCCAACACAAATAAAATGTGATGAGAAAATAAGTGAGGATGAAGATCAGGGAAGGAAATCCAAATGGGAGCTATAAGAGATTCCTCGCTAATATTAAAAAGGAGACAATTTGATGAGCTTCAACAAACAATTGTTAACATAATACAAACCCTGAGAAAAAATCCTGCTATAATCCAAATCATTTGATAATTTTACGAAAGCATGCCTAGGATTCAATAAAGATGCTAAAAACTAGTATGAGAGCTTCAAGTTAAAGAAAAATCTATAAATCGCATCCAATGATGGTCTATAGACCAAAAACTTGCCGACAAGTGAAAATTCAAAAGGTGCAGCGAAGGCCTGGATCTCATCCTTAGAAATCCAGAGAGAGGCCAAACCACGATAGGTAGAAGCCTTCATATCCGAAAAAATAGAAGAGCAAGTGGATCCAGCGAACACATCCTTAAAGAGTTTAGACACACAAAAAATGGTCTTAAAAGGGAGTTATTATCATTACCAGCGAAGCACTTCCCCAAAGAAAAACCAAGAGAAAAAAAAAAGCATTATACACGGCTTACAGCTAGTCCATAGCAAGAAAATATAATGAAAGAAGAATTTAGAAAACTTCCCTAAGCAGATCCAAGAAAATCTTGCCAAGCAACGACCGAATACAAAGAAGCGAGAAGATGGGGCGATAGAGGTCCAAACCCTAACAGAATCCACGAGCTGATATGTTCAAATGAGGATGACAATTATCTAATGAGCATATGATGCTTGAGAAATAGTTAACTCAGGTTCACTATGAGTCAACCTGGTTTGATCTAAAATCAACCAAGTTTGACCAAGGCACAACACCTATGTGTGCAAAGTGTTATTAACTTTTTTTTAAAATGGAACCAAATCATATAATTTTTATTTTCAAAGTTTTAATTTATCAAAATAATTTTAGGATTTGAGACTAATAATTTTATGTTTGTTATGTTTTGAGCCATTTCTTTCTGGGCAATTTTATAAACTTGTGTTGAAGAAATATAAGCCCAAATTTTCTAAAAAGAAGATAAACTTATATACTGAATTCAAACATCAAAATCTTAAACGCCAACATAAGATAATTTAGAGTGCTAATTTTGAGCTTACCATTATCCAATATTTTTTACTTTTCTTCCCTTGATTTTTGTAAAAGAATTATTCCAATTTAAACTAACCTCATTTGAAATTTCAAAATTATATCATTTTTTTCTAAAATTTGAAATATTAAAAATATTTATCGAAATTTTAATCAAGCGTATAGTTAAGAATTCACACCTTTGAGATATAATTAATCATAAGGGCTTATCTTTATTAAGAATTTATATCTCATAATAGTATGAACTCTATCTTATCCACGTTAGATAAAGAAAATCTCTCTAGAAATATTAATAAATGTTTAAAGTCCTATTTTTATCTTTATATCTATTATAGAATAGTAATTTTATATTTCAAGATAGAATATTATTATATATATCATATTCAATTAAAAAAATAGTTTTTCAAACTTATAATTAAAATTACTCATAGATTTTATGGAGACTCTACTAGGGAGAATTTCTTTATCCATTTTTAGCGGTAACTTATATTTTTATACCTCAATAGTATGCTTACATCCTTTCTAGGCAATGACTAAGTTTCTTTCATTAATAACTTGTTCTATTCATTCTTGGACAAGTTCTTAAAAAACTTTTGCTTGTGTCAATGTGTTAAACACATAGGCGCAATACAAATTATAGAATTAAGAAGAGAAACATAAGAGAAAAAGCCCAGACTAATGCCAATGGTGGCTACCTCTAAGGAGGATCGTGAGTTTATTCCAACATAATGTTACAAATCATATTAGTAATAGTCTGTCAAAGGTTTTTTTTTCTCTCTCTCTCTAATGCACTATTTTCAGTAAAGATGAACATTAGGATAAAACAATGAAATAGAAATAGTAAACTATTATTTACTAAATAAAATTTAAATTTATTATTCACTTCAAGGAATTTTAATACTGTCCTTGTCAGGTCCCATTCAAGTCCTGAAAGACCTTGTTAGTATTAGCACAACATAGAAGGGCTTTATGACCGTTACATATATATTTACATCTTTACCTTTGTTTAGTCTATTTAAGTCTTAGTCTGTAACAGTACTGGGATGATAATAATATTTTTCTCCTTCACTCGTCTTCCTTGGCTTTTCCCGTTTCTCTTTTCCTCTCCTCTCTCTAATCTCTCATATGGTATCTGAGCCATAAAGGAAGTTCAAGATTACATGGATTCTTTACCTCCTTCCTCCTCCTCCTCCGCTTCCTCCACCCAAACCGAAACCACCGGCACATCCACCTGCATCCCGCCAAATCTCAAGTTCCTTGTCTCCAACATCAAGAACCTAGCACCTCACCATCTCACGCCGGAAAACTACCCGATCTTGCGGGCTCAACTACTACAGCAATTTACCGCAAATGGATTCGCCGGACACCTTTTTGGCACTGTTCCAGCACCACTCGATACAACCTCCAACGACTACACTCAATGGCTCATCATCGATAGCAACCTCCTCTCCGCACTCTTCTCAACGGTATCTCAATCCATCTTACCATACATCATCACATCCTCCACCGCCAATGATGCCTGGACAGTTCTTGAGAAGCGACTTCAACCAACAAGTCGCTCCCGTGTCATCCAGCTTAAGAATGAGCTATACCGCACTCAAATGAGGGACCTCTCCGTCCAACAATACCTTACTCGCATCAAGACTATCGTTGACAACATCTCTGAGTCCGGATCCAAGATCGAATCAGAAGATGTCATGCTTCACATACTCAACGGTCTTCCGCCAACGTATAACTCATTTAAATCGACGATCTGTAACTCCCTCCTACCGATCGATTTGGATACCTTCTATGCTTTGCTTTGCAACGAGGAAATTCATCTACAGCAAGAAAATCTTCAAGAACAAAACCCCAAGATCAACCCCACGGCCCTCTACGCCGCCTCGTCTAACTCGTCTCGCAACCGCAACAATAATAACAGAAGGTTCAATAAACCCAAGAACCAGCCATCGTCCCAAATTACCTCTGTCTCGCCGCAAGCTACCACCACAACGCCTTCGTCGTCCAGACCCACCTGCCAAATCTGCGGCAAACTCGGGCACATTGCCCTCAATTGCTGGCATCGCAACAACCCAAAATATGCCCCCACCGACACTCGCCAACCTCGAGCTCTCTTCGCAAATTCGTCCGCCCAAGTCAGTCAAGACTGGATTCTTGACTCCGGTGCATCCACCCACCTAACACCGGATGCCAACCACCTCTACTACCCGACGGCTTATCATGGTTCGGAAACGGTCTCCACCGCAAACGGTAACTCCCTTCCCATCAACAACGCCGGTCAAGGTCTTCTTCCTTTGCCGGACACCGCTCGTAAGTTAAAACTCAACAATCTCTTACACGTTCCCACACTCACTCACAACTTTCTATCTGTCTCGAAACTTACTTCCGATAATTACGTTTCTATTTCTTTCGACGCTAACTGTTTTGTCATAAAGGACTCACGGGACCACCGTCCTCTGCTTCATGGACATCTCAGTAATGGTCTATACCACCTCCGCACAGCCTAGGCCAACAAGAACTCGGCTCTCACGATTACCACCAACGCCTCGTACAACTGGCATTCTCGCCTCGGCCACCCAAACAAAGACACCCACAATACTCTTTCTCATTTATTTCCCGAAATTAACAATGTACATCGTTCTTTCATTTGCAATTCTTGTAATCAGGCCAAGAGCCACAATTTAGTCTTTAATAAAAGAGTTACCGTTACCACGGCACCCTTCGAGCTTGTGCACACCGACATCTGGGGACCGGCACCTCACCCATCCATGGATGGCCATCGATACTATATAATATTTATCGATGACTACACCAGGTTCTCATGGCTTTATTTGCTCTACACTAAGAACGAAGCTCTAACTGCATTCATGAATTTCCATAATCTTGTAAGAACTCAACACAATAAAACTCCCAAAATCCTCCGCTCAAATGGCGGAGGTGAATTCACCAGCCACGCTTTCCGCCACTTCCTTCAAGAAAATGGAATCGTACATCATCTTACCTGTCCACACACGCCAAAATAAAATGGCATCGCCGAATGCAAACATCGTCACCTACTAGACCTAACTCGAGCTCTTTTACATGAATCCGGTCTCCCACCCAAGTTCTGGTCTTCGGCACTCTCCACCGCCCATTACTTAATTAACAAACTTCCATCCAAATCCATCTCTAATCAAGTTCCGCACCAACGCCTCACCGGTACCTCGCCGTCCTATATGCATCTTCGAACTTACGGATGCTTATGCTATCCGTGGTTGAAGCCCTACTCCAAGGAAAAAACTTGCCCCAAGATCCTACCCTTGTGTTTTCATCGGATACTCGCCTCAGTAAAAAGGCTACTTATGTCACAACTTCACCACTGGTCACACTTATATCTCCAGACACGTGGTCTTCTACGAACAAACTTTCCGTTCAAACATCAATCACTCCCGAAACTCACAGAACATCAGGACATTACCCCTCACATACCACCTCTTCTCCTAACACCATCCTCCACCATCCCTCACCCACCTACACCACACACCCTGCCATCACATAATTCTACCACCGATCCCTTTATTCACAATGCACAGCAATGTACCTCCCACACATCGCACCCAACACCTGAAATTCCCAGCCATTCTCGGCAACACATTCACACGGCGGCACCCATACATCATATGCAAACTCGCCTTAAATCTGGTATCCGCAAACCAAAGCCGGTGTTCAACCTTCTCGCACAGATCACTCCACAAACCACACCAACCACTTACCTTCAGGCGCTCAAATCAGAACAGTGGCGGGCAGCAATGAAGGCCGAATTCGATGCACTTCAACAGCAATCAACCTGGACACTCGTTCCTCCTCCATCAGGCAAGCCGGTACTAGGTTGCAAATGGACATACAAGATCAAGCTCCTACCCAACAGGCAAGTAGACCGCTATAAAGCTCGACTCGTCGCCCTCGGTTATGATCAGAAATTCGGTATAAACTACAATGAGACTTTCAGCCCGGTCGCGAAGATGCCTACAATCCGATTACTGCTCACGCTCTCCCTCAACCGAGACTGGCCCGTGTACCAACTTGACATAGCCAACGCCTTTCTACATGGAGATCTACCAGATGACATCTACATGCGCCAACCACCTGGCTTCACCGATCAAAATCAACCTCAAGCGGTGTGCAAACTCCATAAATCCCTCTATGGCCTAAAGCAAGCACCGCGTCAATGGTTTCAAAAGCTAACAAGCTTCCTGCAACAACTCGGATTCGGGTTTAGTCATTCCGATCCCTCACTTTTGATTTTTAACCAAAACGGCGTTCATATATATATATACTCATTTATGTAGATGATTTCTTGGTAATAGGTAATAATGAACACGCCATTCGCCTACTTCTCACACAACTTCAAAAGCAATTCTCACTCAAGCAGCTAGGCAACATCTCCCTCTTCCTCGGAATCCAGGTGACCCGTACTAAACAAGGTTTCTTTCTGTCTCAAGAACACTACGCTACCAAAATTCTTAACGACGCAGGGTACAAGGACTGCAAAGCAGCCCCAACTCCGGTCACTCCTGTCACCAAACTGAAGACACCAAACCTGCAGCTACATCCGGACCCGTCCCTATACCGTCGCATCACCGGCTCACTTCAGTACCTACCGATCACAAGACCTGACATCGCCTTTGCAACAAACCGTGTCTGCCAACACATGCAATCGCCAACCGAACAAGACTTCAAAGAACTAAAGCGCCTACTTCGCTACGTCAAAGGCACTCTATCCTACGGCCTGCCAATCACAGCCAGCTCAATGGAACTCCGATCTTACTCCGACGCGGACTGGGCATTAAATACAACTGACCGAAATTCGGTATCAGGCTTCTGTACGTTCATCGGCCCCAACCTCATCTCTTGGATGGTCAAAAAGCAAGCGACCGTTGCCAAATCATCCACCCAAGCCGAGTACCGGTCTCTCTCCGCCGCCGTGTCGGACGTAATCTGGCTCAGAAGACTTGCAGCCGAACTCAATCTCCCACAACAATCGCCGACCACCATCCATTGCGACAACACCTCGGCCATGGCCATAGCCAAAAATCCGGTGTTTCATGCAAGAACGAAACATATCGAGATCGACTACCACTTTATCCGTCAGCACATCACCTCCGGCAACATCAAACTCGAGAACATCTCCTCCAACGACCAAATAGCGGATATTCTCACTAAACCTTTTTTGATCTCTCGGTTCATGGAATTGTGCAACAAATTAACCACTCGGTCAACGACTGCCTAATTTGAGGGAGGATATTAGCACAACATAGAAGGGCTTTATGACCGTTACATATATATTTACATCTTTACCTTTGTTTAGTCTATTTAAGTCTTAGTCTGTAACAGTACTGGGATGATAATAATATTTTTCTCCTTCACTCGTCTTCCTTGGCTTTTCCCGTTTCTCTTTTCCTCTCCTCTCTCTAATCTCTCAGTTAGGAAGTCGACACTCAACGTAAACTAATCTAATAATAATGACTTAATATAATAGAGAAAAATGATATATGTGTTTGACCCATACAATGAGATAAAAATTTGATGTTATTGTTATAATATTCACTTCAAAGAAATTTATTTTTAAGTACTTAGTTGATTCCTTATTTTCAATGAATGAAAGTCACCAAATATTTTCTCTGACCTATTCCACATGGTACCTGTAATGATTAAAGAAAACACATGATTGACAGAGAAGAGATGGAACCTAGCCCTCGAATCCTCTGCTTGATGATGATAGTTGTCTCCATCATAACCTGCTATCAGGACCGGGCCCTGCATAATCTACGTACCATCTTAGCTGCAAAGTGGTTTTTTTTTTATGTTATAGGGCTAAACTTTCTGTAAAATAAACTATTCTGCAAGCAGATAACTAGTTTGAATGAGCGAAAGGCAAATGCAGATTTTGAATTTTTCTTTATATTTTCAGTATTTCTCCGTTTGGTACGGCTTTTTTATAACTTCTTAATATAATTTTTTTATAAAAAATTATAATTTTTATATAAAAAATTGTTTTAAGAAGCAATAAAAAAATTGCCCCAAATGAAACCTGAATACCTATTGAAACTGTAGTACGATTGCTACCTAACATTCATGCTTGATTCTCCATAACTTTAATAAAAGTTATTTATCCATAAATGCTTCTGTCATCTTCATTTTAAAATGCTGGTGGATGATTTGTTTGAACCAAGCTGTTATAATTGTATGGCTGAAGAATAGTGAAGATAGATAAGGTAAATCAAGAGAACCAATTTCAAATTCAGATGCCAGATCAAGATGACTTAATTAGGTTTTTATTATTTAATACTAAGATAATGATGGATTGGTTATACGATATCATGTGATATTCTATGTTCAGTGAGAGAAAAAAGGGTTTGTTTATTATCAACTACTTGGAGGATTATAGCTGTGCATGTGAAGTTTTGGAGTCTGTAGTGTAGATAGTGATGGGCCTAACTGTCTGGGATTTCTAAAAGTAATACGGCCATTTGTCTTTGCTTCTGCTACAAAAAGGACATTCAAATAATTAAACTTTTTTCAGTACCTTATGAGCATATTCTTATTCTTTGCATCATGATCATTTGCGTTTTAAGATTTTAATTCCCTTTTACTCTACTGTTTGAGTCAAGTCAAGGGCCTTGAAAGATCTGATCTCAAAGCATTTGGTTAATTTTGATTTCGTTTGAGACGGGTTTCTAGAAAGCATCATTAAGAAGCAGTAAGAAAGCCGTCCCTAATATGTATATATATGTATATATATACATATATGTATATATACATATAGGTATATATATATATGAAAGCCATCCCAAATGATATCTTAATTTGAGGGTTCAATTCAAATCTTGAAGGTTACTCGATCATTCAAAGCTGGCATGTTTCAGTCTTAAACCGAGCCATGTATAACTGCATGTAAGCTGGTCTGATTTGATTTTTATTTAAGTAGATCTGACTTCTGAGTTTTGTACCTAGCTGTATCTATTCTAAAATTGATTTGAAGCAGTCCACTCTATATTCACTATTAATTGTTTATTCATGAAGGCATAGCTCTGGAGCCTTTTTAGGCACATCCATTATCATGTATGCAACTTCATTTTCTTAAACACAAGCTACACTTTTTAAACCACAATTATAAATAAAGTTAGATATTATTCTTTATCAAACTTGCTACTAATTTTTTTTAAAAAAAATTGTTGTTGGAGAAAGTATGCTCATCTTCATGCGCTCTCTCTCTCTCTCTCTCTCTCTCTCTCTCTCTCTCTCCTTTCCTCTCAAAATTTAAGTACAAGTCCACCAACTATGCTCATCGAAGATAGAGGAAATCATGCCTTATTTTACCTAAAAACGCCTCATTGGTCATCAGGTCTCATGGCAGTAATCGAATTACTCTGAGAAGGCCATCAACTTTCAATTGTCATGCTTTCTCCACAAGGCTTTTGTTGATCATCCAATAGATAAATCATTTTAATTGACATCAACCAAGATGTCTATAAATCTCATATTACTCCATTAGCCACTTCTCTTATCTCCAACTCTACACCTAGCTAAATAAAAGATAAGTATTTGGGGTGATCTTACATATTATGCAACTATTTCCTTATATTATGTTTAGACATACAATAATCTTATAATTGTAAAGTAGATGGTGTGGGTACAAAACTTATAAAGACTAGTTAGTGGTTGTAGGTAATCAACTTGCAAGTGTTAGGTAGATGATGATATATAAGATACTCTAGATGTTTGAAAAAACAAATTACCTCCACATCCCAATGGACTCTCACTTGGAGATTACATTCTACTTTATTACATTGCGGGTGTTATCTTTATATGACACCCCCTCTCAATCTTCCATATGGGTTGACTGAGATTTATAGAATGTCAATCCAGTGGTGATAAATCTATCATCCTTTGCCACCATTAATTTTCTTATTACCATGTTATTCTTTAATCATAAAATATTATTTTTCCTGCAATGCACATGTGTTCTTTTTTAGCTTTCACTTGATAGAAATTTTATCCTATATCACATTTCCAAATCATGATCAATCAATTTATCATTTTCTCTTGATATTTTTATGTTTGATTTCATGTATGCAGTACCATCCTTATGTGCCATCATCATTAAATTCATAGTCACCTTCTTGGTATAAGTATAAAAACATAAGACTAAACATTACTCACTAATTAAGTTGTCAAATTGAGGACATTCTCCTCTTCATACATCATGAAGCTTCCATATGGTCCCATACTAATATTGATTTATGCATTACCAATCCCATAACATTTAAGAATTCAATATCAACAAGATTAACATTATCATAATTTCTTATAGAATAACCACATATAAGACTTTTATGCTGAGCTTATGAAAAACACTCTTGAGTGTAAGTCTGTGATTTCTTTAAATTATTTAAACTAAGGATGAATGCATCAAATTTTTCCTCACTTGAAGCATTTACAAATTCATCGATCTAACTCAGACTCTGTGTACCATTCCTTTGTGAACAGCCCTTATTCATGTAACAAGTCTTACCAAATTGCTAGAATACACAACCAAGACCTTTTTATTATGTACATCATCATGGCATCATTAAGTTTTAGCTTAACAAACCCACATGAATTGCTATTTTTAATCACAATTTTAGTCAAGTTGTTTTGCAGTGATTATAATAATCTCAATGCATGAACTTTGTAATTAAATTTGATATCAACTGACTTAATTGATTTGTGACTAAATTGAACACATTAATATGCTCGACCATAGAAGCATCTTTAACCACCTTAAGATTAAAAAGAATATTTAGATATACATTATTCACTATCAAACATGTGTGACAAATCTTTCTTTACACCATTTATGATCCACTCGTCCTATATGTTGAATGCAATATTCTCTATCAGTGGCAGAGGTATGCCTACTTATTCATGAGAACCCACTCCTCTTGTCTTTAATTTGTGCATTTCATCTCATAGAGAGATAGTTGCAATATTTTATGGTATAAATAATCTTTAATTTATATCTTCAGTGGCGACAAAAGTCCTTATAATTTAAGCAATCTACCTTCACCTTCCCATCCCTTTAACTTTTCTCTTTCTTTTTAAAATGCTATGAAGTGCACAACCTTGATATCAAATACCAGAAAAACTCATGTACTTGACAATAATGCCAATCACCATAATGGAAAAATAATTTACAAAGAGAATACTTCCGAACGAACATAAAATTGTTTATATTTTATGTATTCAACATACCTTCAAGGCTACATAGAGAGATAATTGTCTACTACTTTTGAGAAAACAAATTTAAATATTTACCCTAAAAAATAATTATCTCTAGTGTTCTTCCCTCTTTCCTATATCTTGTCTCTAATCATGTGCATGATCCTTCATCATTTATACTCACAAGAGAAATAAAAGTCTATCGCCTCCTAAATCTAATCACTTCATGAGCCATAAGTACTTGTGGTAGTTGACAATTTCCTATTAAGATGGAAAATAATTAACTTGAAGACATCACATATGGCTCTTTATTCCTCATCAATAACTACCTAATAGAGAAATCCCTCTATATAACACTAACAAATACAATCAACATCTTCTGATCACTCTACCAACCACTTCTCTAATATCTGCCTCTACATTTGAACAATGCCAGAGAAAAAATGTGTGATGCATTTTAACACCATGCAATCATCTCTTATATGTGAATTAAACTTAGAGATGATAAAGTAAACTTTTAGCATTTCAGCAAATAGTAATAGGTAACATACTTGTTAAGGCAAGGTAGAGGGTGAAAGCTAACAAATATCTAATGTTTAACTACATGATTATAGGAACATAGTTGTAAGGATTATATATTTCTCCAATTCTTAAAAATTATTCTCCATGTGTATTTTTTTTTTTTAATAATTAGATAAGTTATTAAAAAATACAATATTATCTAATACACTTCAAGTCTTAATCATATTAAAGACATTTATAAAAATATAAGTAAAAGTGGGTGTTAGCAAGCTTAGCTAGCAATGATCTTAGAAGTTGTTGCAATTGCTCTTAACTTTAAATCCCGCTAGCATCAAACTTGTAATGTGACACTGACCATTAAAAAAACACACGTAAATTACAGCAATAAACAATATACTTTTTTAGCATAATTTTTGTACTAGGTTATAAATATCATTACACAAATTCATGAAGAAAAAAAAAACTTGTTTGAATCTTTTATCAAAAAAGATATTCTCCTTCACGTAAGACAAGAATTTAATTAGATCCAGTACTTGAGTTAGGAAGAAGGAAGGCTAACTAAAGTATGATACCATAATAAAACTATATCCTAAATGCTTCAATGATTCATTTCCTTGCAATGTATGTTTATAATCTTTTGGTGCTAAGGATAAATAAGGATTCATTTGAAACAATTTTTTTACTGCTTCTAAAGCAGTTTTTTAGTACAAAGAATTCAAGTTCAAGAAAATTTTGTGCTGCTTTAAAATATGGTTAGAAAGTTGTCCTAAACGAAGTCTAAATTAATGAGGTGATTATAAATGAGCTTGGGTTTTCTCTAATTTTATTCATTACATTGCTAACACAAGCCCAATGGCTGCTTATATTTGCTTCAAATGAGACCACAAGCCTCAAGGAAGTAGAACTGAAACCCATTAACTCAATTGTAGCATACTGATCCACTATGATGCATGGACACGGACACGGTAACACGGACACGACACGACACGGACACGGGACACGACTTTTTTTAAAAATATAGGACACGGGTATGGCGCGGACACGGCAATACATTTTTTTATATAGTGTATATATATTAATGTAATATCATATTAAAAATGACAAATAATAATAAATGAATGACATGATAACTTGTCTAGCTTATAATATAAAATATTTAGTATAAAATATCTAATACAACCACAAAAATATAAGCAAATAATCACTTATTACAACATCAAGCATTCAAGCTTCAACTACTATGATTAGCTTTACAGGTTTGTTTTTGGCCTTCAATATCATCATCATTGAATATCAATGCTTTCAACTCTGATTCAAAAAGAGAAAGATTTGTAATTGTACAAAAAGAGAGGAGATGAAAATACCTTCACTGCCAAAGAAATGAAAATGAAAATATTCGATGAATGGGTATTAAATGCAAACGTTGATTTGGTGTTGTGGATAGGAAATAAGAAATTTAGTTTAAATCTCGCCAAACATTAGAAACTATATTTTAAAAAAAATATAAAATATTTAAGATACGTGTCGGACACGCGTGTACAATTAGTTTTTAATATTTTTTTAATCAGACACATTTTTGGCGTGTCCGACACATGTCGGAGGAGTGTCGGACGAGTGTCGTGTCGGACACGGTGTCGGACACTGCACGCCTCTTTGAGGAGAAGTGTCGGTGCATCATAGCTGATCCACTAGTACAAAGCATAATAAGCCAGACCCATTAGATCCATATGCTTAAATTTGAATGTCTATAGAGGCTTTTAACAGACTTGATACAAGTGTAAATGCTTTCGATGATAAATATTAGATGTTTGTAATTTTTTATTACATATTCATGAGAAGAATTTCATGCTGATAGAAAAGATCCGTTGTTGAGGAGAGTGGCGGTTGGGGGGGTGGTCCAAGTAGACTGACCTGCTAGAGTTTTCGGGGGATAAGCCGCTTCAAAATTTTTCGGTAGAAAATTCACCGGTTTTACCTTTAGTGGATCTTTTTGATGGATTTTCAACTTTTAAACTACTAAATTTTTTGCAGTTTTTTTGTCTAAAAAAAAAAAGTTTTGGTAGTGATTTTACTAATAGATAGGGTCCCATAAGAATTTTGTTTGACAGATATTCCTATTTATTATTGATTTTTTTTTCACTATTTGGTTCATAATCTTTTAGGCTTTGTTTGGGACAGTTTTTTTACTATTTCTAAAATGATTTTTTAGTGCAAAATTTTTTCTAATGCAAAAAAATTTTGTATTATAAAGTTACTTTAAAAAACAATAAGAAAGTTGTCACAAACGAAAACTTATTTGTATATTTTAAAATTTATTGTTGAGCATAAAGTCTCTTGTTATGTCAGATATTATTAATTTTTAACGACTTATTGTTCTTTATATTTTCTATGGCATGAAAGGAATGAGATGAGGTTTTCTGGGAATTGCAGGAATTTGGATTTTATTTTTGGGCTTATTCAACAGGCGATTTTTGCTAAGGTTTCTATTTGGAGATCTTTTTATGAGATTTTTAGTTTCTTTGTTTAATGTTTGGTTGGTTCTTTTAATTTACTTTTTTGTAAACCAATTCTTAATCAGGAAGGACATTAATAGCCTTTTTTATTTTGTTTAGCTTTTTGCTCTTCTTTTACTTTTTGGTTAGTTTGTGGTTATTTTTTGTGGCAGGTTATTGGGCTGGCAGGTTGGGGAGTTTCTGGCCTTGGTCTTTGCTGGAGATTTTATGTTTTTTCTTTCGTGGGATTGGTATGTTGCTTTTATTATTGTTGGTTGGTTGTTTTTGGCAGGTCTTTAGCTCCTGCTTTGGATGAGGATGTTGCTTTTGTCATTGTTTTTGGAATATATTACTTGGTTCTTGGTTTGTCTCTTTTAATTTTTATGTGAATATTTAGCTGGCTGCTGTTGGTTCTTCTTTAAGAAGGGCTTCTTTCTTGGTTGTGGTTGAAGCTGCTGGTTGTTTTTGTTCTCCTCTTTGTGGAGGGCCATGTCATTATTGCACATTTTTGTTTGAAGCCTTTTAGTTTATTTTTATGGCTTGTTTTTATTTATCTTTTCTATTTTTCTTTTTCAGGATGAAGAGATACACTGGTCTTGGTTTTTTGTAGGCAATTTTGAGGATTCTTGAGTGGTTTGGAACTATTACCATTTTTTAGGCTGATGGAAGGATCATGGTCTTATTTTTGTGGATTCAGTCTGTAGATCTCCTTGTTGATGTTGTTAGATCGTGGTTTAGATTGCTAAGTTGTTGTTGGCTCTTCTTTGATTTGAACTTTTACCATTTTTTAGGCTGCTGGCAGAATCGTGGTCTTATTTTCATGGATTCAGTTTATGGATCCTGTTGCTATTGCTAGATCTTGGTTTAATTGCTGGTTGTTGTTGGCTCTTTTTTGAGAAGGGTAGTTATTTTGGTGCTACTATCTTTAGAGGGCCTAGTTCTTGTTGGGTATTGTGATAGCAGATTTTCTGCATATGTTACTGTTTATGATGTTTTGGTTATTAGTTCTCTAGATTATTGGGCTACTTTGTTTTTGTAGCTTTAGTTTGGTTCAGGTTATGTTGGCTTTGTTTAGTTTTCTAGACATAGCCTATTGTTCTTTTTCTCTTTTCTTGGGTTCTAAGTTTTTCTTGCTTTTCTTTCATCCTTTTGAATTTTGCAACCTTTTTTATTCTTTAATGAAAATTGGGCATGTTTGCTCTTAATTTTCCAAAAAAAAAAAGGTCAAGTACTTTAAAAAAATATCAAAATTTCAAAACTTAACTTAAATAAAAAAGTCGAATTTTGACCCCTTAACTTAACGAACTAAATAATTCATAAAAAAAATTCTAAAAATTCAAAAATTGATTGAAATTCTAAAAAATGTTAACTTAATCATTTAAATCAGCAACCAACCAATTAATATTAAAATATTCAACCCTTTAATTTCAATCTATTAAATTAATTAATAATATAGGTTACTAATGGGTAACATAGGCCAACGAGGTAATTAACACAGCCCCAAGGAATGTGAAATAAACTTGAAGAATCTGGTATAAATAAAGGTAGTAATCACTCAACACATAAAAAAACATCTTAAACTTAAATTAAATCCCCTTTGACCTTCAACAAATTAAAATACTAGACCACTTCAAAAAATTGTCCTGTATATGATATATCTAAATCACAGAGCCTGCTCCACACACTTCAGATGGTTGGTTAGGACAACTAATCCTAATTTTAAGCAAAATTGGTGATTTCCTCTTCTTCTACTTGTGAGCCATATTTTTTGTGGTTTTCACTGCATGTTGGTTGTTATAGTTAATTGATGTGATATTTATAAAGTGTTAATTTTATTATGCTCTTTGTGAATTAATGTGATGAGCATTATAATGCTCTTAAGTTGTGAATGATCCGGATGCTCATAGGATTTTTTGTAGGTGGTCATGCTCATGCAGAGCTAAAATCAAATTGGCTAAATAAAAATTTAACTAACAAATTTTTTGCAAGTGGTCATGCTCATGAAAGGTTGAAATCAAGGGGGTTAAATAAGAATTTAATAGACAAATTTTCTATAGGTGCTAAATATGTCATGTCCCCGTTGAAATTAAAAGAGCATGGTCAAGCTTATTTGTGCTCAAATGTGAGCAAATTTAATTATATAACAGCTTGAAATAATGTTAATGATTTTGATTATAATTGTTCAGGATAACCATGCAGGTTATCTAGAGTCTTTTAAAACTTTAATATGCATCATAGTTCAATTAAGTTATGAAAGTGAATTTTAAGATGAGATATTAACAATTTGACTTGGAGCTCAAAGAGAATGAAAAATCCCTTAGAGAGAGTTTCCTTTATTTGGAAATTCAAGTTATGATGATTTAAAAATTCAAAGAGAAAAGAAATACCCCTTAGAGGAGTTCTTTTCCATTTGGATACTTGAACCCAATGAATCTAAGGAACTTGCAGAAGGGAGGACGACAAATAAATGAAGACATTGAGAACATCTCACTCTCAAAATCACTTACGTCATTTCTAGGGCTAGACTCTGGGTTATTATCAGTGGTACCCAGCCACTTTTTATCACAATAAACCCTGGGTTATAATTAAGTGGCTCCTGCCACATAAACCTTACATTTATTTAATGATATTTTATGGTTTACATTGTTTGTCTTAGAAATTGCCTATTTTCTTAGTTTCTTTCTTACATGTTGCTTTTGATTTAGCCTGAAAAAACTCAGAGGCTCGTGAGGGTATGCTAAAAATTTTTTATACTCAAATTAAATAAAAAATATCAGGCTCACATAGAAAGATAATCAATTTTAGGAAGTAAACTTCATATTAAAATCTTATTCTCCTTTTTAGGCACCTCCCCTCTAATGGGTTATGGCAGATCGATTAGATTATAAGGGTGCAGTTGTGTTAAGGGTATATTATATAATCTCTACAAAAAAAAAATATTTTTTAAACTTGATTTTAAATATGCTTCAAATCATTTATGCATTTAAGGTCAATAAACATACATTGCATTAAAAATAAATTAATTAAATTAATTTTAATTATAATTCAAAGCATAATTAACCTATATAAGTAAAGGGACCAATTAGGATATTCTCTAGACTTTAGCCCCAATTTCTTAAAACTTAAACAATAGCCCATCCATCTTTCATAAAAGATCAAATACATGATTTTGAAGCATTAGGTGGTTAACTGGCCCCCCAATCTAGGCTAAAACCTAAATCAAAATTTCTCTTCAAACTAAATTTAAAGCCAAACACATAAAATGGGTGGAGGCATTTCTGAATTATTTTCATAATCCAAAAATGTCTCCTATTCTTCTGCCATTGGTTATCAGTAATAAGTGCTCAAATTTGATCCAATTTGGTCCAATCCCGATTGAAAATTCCATCCTCACTCCCTTTGATATGATTCCTTAAGAATTCAAAAATAAAATTTTTATAATTATTTTAATCGAGAGTTTTCATAAGAAACTCAAATTTCTTACGATATAATTAACTAAGAGGGTTTAAGTTGGTAGGAGATTTAAAGACCCTAGATCTATTTTAAAATTCAGTTAATTCTCTTTGAAAAAAATTAAAATCAATAATGATAATTATCGTCATATTCAAATGATTGATAATAAATAATATTTTCTTTCTATGGAAAGATATATCATTTATTATTATGACTTTGAATATGAAATTAATTATACTTCATCTAGAATATCAAAGTCAAATATGTGATTGAGCATCATTTCGACCCTTCAGAGTCATATGCAGTTCTTCCTTGAATATGATTATCATAATTAGGATGAGACATACTGTTTTGATATTTGAACCAATTAGGAAATGATATTATCTCATCCCGATGTGATATATCATTCATAATGATGTGATCTACCTCAAATTTTAAATTCTAAAAATTAAATTGTCTTAAAGAAGTTTAATTCCAATTTACTTTGTATATTTCCTAAACAAAGCTTCTTTAAGCATATAAAAATTCCTATCCATTACAAAAGTGTGCGTTAACATTATAAATATAAATAGAAATATCCCAAAGGTAAAAAATACATATTAGTAATGCCTCCTCTTATAACGATGTGGTATCGCATCACTACTAGGAGTGAAATGTTGAGGTGCATGTAAAGGTGTGGTGCATAGGTTTTGCTGCTCCTCAACAATCTCCTCGGCCTATGTGGTGGATGCCTAAGAAAAGGATGAAGTATAAAATCAGGAGAAAATGCAGCCTTAATATATCGTAGTGTAGGAATCGTAATGGATGGGCCCTCATCAGCGTAAGAGGAAGGAACAACACTGTATGACTCTATAGGTACAAATGCTAGGCTAGATCCACTACTCATTCTTCGCAACCATACCTTCTTTTGTGTCAATGGTCCTATAACAATACTTTTAATGACCTCATGTATATCACAATTTACTTCTACATTTGCTTCATTCATATTAGGGATCAATTCACCATCATCATTGTCTGATTCATTCTCGCTATATCCACTACTCAATGTTTCATAACATTCATCTGAACTTAAATGTTTCATGCTCCTTTTGAATCACTATTTGGTTCCTCGAAAAGTGCAAATAAAGAGCCATCCATTCCATGATCCTTTGAATAAAATGAAAGAACATATTGAGATGACAATTTTTTTTTCAAAATAACTGGAATTTGGTAACTCTACAACTTTCATCTACAGTATAAGAATTTGAATCGCAGCATGCGATAGCACCATAGCAAAAACAGCATCATCTTCAACAGTACAAGCAATAAACTTATTAACTACTGGAAATTGACACACTAACGTCATAGTGTACTTTGACGTGTCATACTTAAGTCCTTTCAGAACACTCAACTTAAGCTGCTCTAACTTTAACTTATGACACTTGCAAAGGGCGATAAGTTCCCCCAATATAAGTCAGTGTATACTTAGCATCGATGAATAACTGATCACCATACATCAGAACAGATAAAGAACTTCCTGAACTCATGCTTGGCTTCTACTAACTAACAAAATATCCATTGACACCCAGTGATTAAACAAATACATCATTTGACTTCTCCAAAAAATACTAAAGCTTATGTCTACCCATATTTTCCTAAATTTAAAATAATTCTCAAAAAAAAGACACTTCTTACAAAACTTATACCCATTTTCAAAAGTCATCAAATAATCCTCACAAAATTTCACATCAACAAACAGATGACAAAAGAGAAGACACATACATGTCATTTCTCGCACAAACAAAAATATTTAAAATAAATCTCATGAAAATCCAAAAGTCACACTCAGTCGCCACATTTTCAAAAAATCTTTTATTTTCTTTATATAAAACAAAATTTTGACCAAAAAATTTTAAATTCACGAACAAAAAACTCATTTCACCAAAACTCAAAATAATCAAAAACTTTGGGATTTAGTGTAAACAATAGCAAGATCTAACATCTAAGAGTACTAAACAAGTGAAACTAAACAATACAAACAGGAAGAAATAACAAAATTCAAAAAATACCTTACCTTCTGTGTTGGTGATTCACTAGAGCGTGACCTAGCTTCGAACGATAGAAAGCTGAATGACGAATGATGGAGCAGGATTTTTAATCAGGGATTTTTAATCGGGATTTGGAAATTTCATCAATATTTATTAGGCATTGAGTTCATTATTCCCACCAATCATAGAAGTCTTTGTGATTTTCAAACCCAAATCCTTAAAATATTAGACTACCAATATTATTTTCGTAAACTCTTATCACATTAAGTTCTATATTGAGTTTTTGATTCATTATCTTCATTGCCCGAAGATAGGGTCATTTTTCCTCTTTCCTTATTTTTACTCTCCAGACTTACTAATTTCACTTTTTTATTAATCAATGATTTAAAGAAGGAAGCCCTTAAATCCCTCTATATCCTTCCACTCCCTTCTCAACTATCTAAAGGTGAAATATCCCCTTTGGATTATCAAATTCAAGACAATATTCTTTATTTTCAATGTTGAATCTATATCAGTAAGTCTTCTTCTCTTAAAAACTACATTCTTATTGAATTTTATTCTACACCACTTACCGGCCATCAAAGAATTCTCAAAACCATTAAAAGAATCTCTGCAAATTTTTATTGGACTGGAGTCCAAAAAGATGCCACTGATTTCATTAATAATTTTCTTACATGTCAAGAAATCAAAACCTTTATGTTGCTTCACACCATTGTATTAACTCCTTTATTTGTTTCATTAAAATTTTGGGAAGATTTATCTATGGACTTCATTACTGTCAAATCATCAGATATTATTCAAAGCATTATTTTCAAACTTTAATTATACTAAAAATTTATTTTATAGACACTTAAAATAATGCACTTTCCAAAAATCCCCTGTGTAAAATTTCCAGAAAAATACTTAAATATCTAGAATCATATGTATGACTACTTTTCTATAGTTATTCGATTTTTAGAATTAGATATTCATTTTCTCAGAAGCGACATATAGAATATACTGTGAATGACAAACATATGATCTGGCAAGTGGCAACTGCAACATGTAGACATATTTTCTAATTCTTTATATTATTTCAAACAGCCCAATCTACAATGGTTTCAACTTTCCTTCTTTCCCAAACATGCTGATACCTTTCATCGGCTTGATTTTCACATATGCAAAATCTCCTAGTTGAAACTCTACTACTTGGTTCTTATCATCATAATGCTACTTTTGCCTTTCATGCACAACTTTTAATCTATCCCTAATCAAATGACTCTTTTAAGTAACATCGTTAACCAAAGCTAGCCCAATTAGATTTCTTTCACCTATCTCTTTCCAAGATAGCTGGGTTCTATAATTTCTATCGTATAAAGCTTCATATGAAGCCATATATAAACTTGATTGAAAGTTGTTATTGTAGGCAAATTTGATATAAGGGATATGTCTCTCCCAAGAACCAGGAAAGTTTAGAACATAAAATCTCAAAAGATCTTCCTTAACAAAATAGTCCTTTTAAAATGTCCATCAGTCTGTGGATGAATAGCCGAACTAAAATATAGTTTAGTACCCAAACCTTATTGAATACTTAATTTTATATTTTTTTTGTGTAGATAATTGAATAATTAACTTTACCAAAATATTCATCAATAAAAGGAATCACTTCTAAATGTAGTATTTCCATATCCTGAATCAGATATTCATAAGAGGTAAGCAAAATACTCGTTATTCCAAAAGACTTCCTGCTTAGAGCATCTGCTACGACATTTGCCTTACCAAGCTGATAAAAAATAGAGAATTCATAATCTTTAATTTCCTCAAGTCATAATTTTTCCTCAAATTCATATCATTCTGAGTGAACTTATATTTTAGGCTCTAATGATCAGTAAAAATGTCACACCTTATTTCATATCGATAGCGTCTCTAAATCTATAAGGCAAACACAATAATAGTAGCTCCATATTTTTTTTTAGAAAATTCCTCTCGTATGAATTTATTTGTCTAGAACTATAAGCTATAACTTTCATGTACTACATCAGAGAACATCCCAATCCTTTCAGTGAAACATCATCGGATACCCTTAAATACATCTGCATTAGATGGAAGAATCATAACTAAAGAAGATTTTAAATAGTACTTTAATTTGAAAGCTTTCCTCACAATAAAATAACTAAATAAAAGCAATTGGCTTATGAGTTAGTCTTTATAGAGGCAAAGAAATTTGAGAAAATCACTTTATGAACATGTCGTAGCCAACCATGCCTAAAAAGCTATGTACCTTAGATACAGTAGTAAACCTTAGAAATCAAAAATAGTCTAAAACTCTTGAGGATCTACATAAATAACTATGTCTCTCACAACATGTAACACCTGGCAAGTCAGTCTACAATTTAACCCATTCTGACCTTACCATATTTAAGGTAATATGTTAATTTTTTTGCATTTAAACCCTTTTGTATATGTTTTGTACGCATATGAGAGTCATTATTTTTTCTAAAATGGGTCTTGGGGTCTATTTGCATGTTTGAAAAGTTTGAATATTTACCCTAGCGGCAACTTGGTGCCAAGCTCTCTACAATTTTGAAGAAAAATTCAGTGCAACGATGATGGGGTTGGTGCAGCAATGCTTTGGGCTCCTTGAAGGAGAGTCGTGGCAGGAGCCATGACGTTAAGACAAATTTTAATAATAAATTTAACTAACTTCACTTTTCACTCCATTTCATTTCTCTAATGGGTGATCAACTAATGAGAGTGGGAGACATATTTCTAGCAAGAGAAATCCATATTTGGGCTGCTTCAGGCCTAATTCATCTAACGACCCAATTTTGAAAGTTGCTTAGATCAAGGTTGGTGCCATTTTTTTTATCTCAGTTATTAAAATTATAAAAATTTCTAAAGTTTTATGATTTAATGTATAATTTTATTAGTAAAAAATTTGGATAACTTATTATCTATAAAATTTTCTCTATCTAACTTTTTGTATGTTATAGAAACAGAGATTCTGAACATTTAAGTATTTTTGTAAAAAACTTTATACTAGAGATTTTCAAAACTTTGCTATTTTAATTGATTAAAAAAAATTCCAACTTTGACAAATATATTGTTGTACAATTAAAGTCTTTAAATAGTATTTTGAATAATCTCAAAAAATTTGGTGACATTTTAAAATAATAAATTTCTACACAATAGTGTATTCTACTGCCTACTATTAACAAACTTTGGTAATTTCTAAAATTAGCTTATTTATATTTATGTTATTGTAATGCAATGAATTATGTGTTTATCTAATTGAATTATGTTATTTTGAGGAGGCTTAGGGTGGATGGAGATGTTGTGTTATAGTGTTAAATGCATATTTTGGTGTCAAGGGCACATTCTGGTGCTATATGCACACTTTGTTATCAAAATTCTTTGAATTTTGGCTGTTGGGAGGCATAAGGGTCAGAATTTTATAAATATATATATATATATATATATATATATATATATATATATATATATATATATATATATATTAGGAGGCATAAGGTTAAAATTCTCTGCATTTTATTTTTTGGGTGGCGTATAGGTCAAAATTTTTTGAATTATGTCTGATATGAGTACTTATTTATTTATTTTTCCAATACTATTATTTGAATTCTTGATAACTATAATGCTTATTTGGCTCAACACAATGATTTATTATATTGCTTTTTGCAATCATCTAAAGGCCTATTAATATATTCATTTAAAAATTTTTATTGGTAAATATGGTCTGCTGAGTTGTGTTAACTCACTATTGTTTTGTCTTCTATTTTTAGGGTAAGAGAAGGGAAAATAGCTATTTGAGTAGCAATTTTAAGATATGATTTGAGCTTGTATAGGTATTCCTTTCTTTTGACTTTTGTATAATTATGACTAGTTATTATTCCACTATATTCTGTATTCCAGTCTATAGCCATGTACTATAGTGTAATAATTATATATACATTTTAATAAGAAATGAAAAGGGGATTTTGTAGATGAGTTTATTTTTAGACTCCTTGATGTTATTAGTAGTATCCAAAAGGGGGCTACACTATTGCAATCTAACACCCCTAATCTGTGATTTTGATGATGATAAACATTATAGATTAAATTATTCTTTTTCTCACTTAATATTTTTTATATTCTTTTTTTATATGGGCACTCATGTTATAGATAAAATATATACTGTTCAAGGCTAATGGAAGCTTAAGACTGGGTAAAATACGATGTCAAGTAAAAGAGCGTAATTATTTTTTTTCTATTTCTTGAGTCTGATCACATAAGAGTATATGAAATTGGGTTAACATGCACATACAGGGGGAGTGAGAAAAATTTAAAGTTAAATTTTTTTATACTAATCATAGTATACGACTTACAATCATAATGTATAATCATATATAGAGAGAATGAGCATAACGGCTAATTAAAAAATTAGTTTCTATGAACTAATCATACTATAGGATCCAAATCGTATTATACGATTTATTACGATCTAAAAACCCTAGCCACCGAATAAATTAAGATATTTGAAATTTAAATTTTAAACTACTCGCATTGTACGATGTGATTCGTACTGTACAAAAATTTAAAATTTTATTTAAATTAACCTTCGTAATTAGTCAATCAAATCATGGTTTAACTAATAATAATAGATTGTACCGTATGATTGGCAGAGACAAAATTTGGTTGTCCTAAATATCGTACCAAATGAAACAATGATTTTTAAACTAATCATATTGTACGATATTCTTATTATACTAGATGAATGACTTGAAATCAATTAACTATATTGAATGATGATAGCAGCACAGGATGATTGACAGAGATGATTTCCAATCGACCCATGAATCATCCTGTACGAATAGAGAGAAACCAAATAGATCGAACTACTATAAAATTCTGGTGTGCTCTTTTTTATTTTTAATTTAAGTATTTTACTTTTCTACCATTTATTTTCCTGATAATTGCTTGGTTAAAAGTCTGTGGTTGATGTTAGATTGAGTTGATTCAATTATTTTTACCATTATTATAAGTATTGTTAAGTTTATTAGCTTTCGCATCGGATGATCAAAAATTATTTATTTCAAAGTATTTAAAAAATACAAAATATTTTATTGAATTTAAAAATAATTGATAATTTTTTTTTATTATATTGAACCATATATCAGAATAGTACTTGTAATTATCTGAAATATAAATTATAATGATGGAAAAGTAAATAAATAAGTACTTCATATATTAGAGTAAATAACAATAGATTTTCCTTAAACCCGTATAGCTCCCAGAGAATAGAAATCAAATAATTCTATCTCTTATGACCATCACATTAGTATATCAGCTTAAGCCCTTATAGCTCCCATGAGAATAGAAATCAAATAGTTCTATCTCTTATGACCATCATATTAGTATATTAGAAAAAATATGTTATTATGACTCTCAATTCATAGCAACATAACAGAATGCTCGTAATGTTGCGGATCTATGGTTTATGATTTTGATGATAGCAAACATTCCTTATTTCTCTACGATTGCCTTATGTGCTAACATTTCAGGTCCACACGATCAGACTGCAATCTGGAACCAGCTCAAGATTGGGTAGACTAGGTCTATGTCAGTTTGTAATCTTTTTCCTTTCTTGAGTCTGTTGTATTTGGTGTGACATCTGATAATTTGTAATTTGGAAGATTTTCTATTGTGCCCTAAAAATTTCTATTTTTGGTAACATTGTTCGGGCCGATATTTATATCGTCCTGGACGATCTGACAAAAGTAGAAACCCTAATTAGGGCATCCTCTTTAAAGCAGCCGTCTTTATGCAAAACACATCATCCTGGACGATTTTGTATCGGCCAGGACGATCGGCTCAATTTAGCAAGAATCTGCCGCCAGATCTACTTAGGAAATTCTTATTTTTGGATATCGGCCTAGATTATAAAATATCATCCAGGACGATCCAGGACATTTTTCCAAAATTTCAAAGGCAGTTTTGGAAAGCATTTAATGGGGATTTCGTCCAGGCCGATCGCAAGATCGTCCGGGACGATTAGACATCGTCCAGCTTCATTTCAGGGCGATATTCAGGACGATTTTCCTCATATTTGAACTAATCGGCCAGGACGATATGCCTATCGTCCTAGACGATAATGTCGGCAACTTGCATTAATGAGCTCGTTTTGAGAGCTTCTATTTAAGCTATGGCATGGCAACTTTTGTAAGTGTCTTTGGCAGCCATTGGAGCTTCGTTTTTGTGGGGGAGACTTAAAGAGAGAGCTTGTAAGGGAGAGAGGAAAGGGTGGAGTTTGAGAGGGAGAAGATCATGTGATGGGGAGGAACTCAAGGGAGTGTGGTGAGGGATCCACACGGTTGCTCCGGCAAACTCGCACCTTAGTACCATCGGATTCAAGGCTTGTCTTGAGGTAAGTTCACCAAAGAAGAAGATCTCTTTGGTGTCAACGGACCCGCGACTCCGCCGCACCGGGGAAGGTGGAAGTGATTTTGTAAGGGCTTCTCCGCCTAGCTGTGGGGGCTAAAGGAGAGACACTTGTGTTAGTGCAATACTTGGAGGGTGCCTCCAAGGAGTGGACGTAGGTCAATGTTTGACCGAACCACTATAAATCTGGTGTGTTCTTCTCTTATTATCGCTTCCGCATTTATTTTTCTTCCGCACTTTGTTTGTGGTGATTTTGGTTGGAGTTTTATCTTTGGTTTTATGTTTTTCCAATTTACCCCCCCCCCTCTTGATTAGCTTGGGACTAAGTTCATAGGGCTTAACATCTCTAACGAACTTTCAAGTGGTATCAGAGCGATTTTCATAAAACAGTTTTAAAAAGCTTTTGAATTTTCGATCCATGGCTAATCGTATTGTTGCGGAAGGTTATTCAATCACCAGACCTCCTTTATTTGAAAATATGTCATTTGATTTTTGGAAAACTCGCATGTCTATTTTCTTGCAATCGATTGATTTTCGCATATGGCATATGATTTTAACTGGTTATTCATTACCGTCTTGAATTGTTAATGGAGTTAAAATTGATATTCCTTTTAGTCAATGGAACAGAGAAGAACAACTCAATGCTCAAATGAATGAAAAATCATTAAATTGCTTTTTCTGTGCTTTAAATTCTGATGACTTTATGTTAGTTTCCACGTGCACTACAGGTAAGGAAGTTTGGGATAAATTACACACCATATACGAAGGCTCTAATGAAATCAAGCAATCAAAGTTGAATATTTTAATGCATGATTTTGAAATATTTTTTATGAAACCTTTTGAAACAATTTTAGACATGTATACAAGATTTATTCAAATTACTACATCATTGCATGTCTTAGCAAAAGATTTTTCAAATTTTGAAAAAGTTAACAAAATTCTTCGTTGTTTACTTAAAAAATTTGATGCTAAAGTAGTTTCTATTTGTGAATCAAAAGATTTGAATAATTATTCTATTGATAATTAGATTGGCTCACTCATTGCCTACGAGCAAGGTTTGGGTCAAAGACTTTTGGATGCAGGTGAAACGATTGTTCTAAAAGCTGAAGATATGGAAAAGGATTGCTTAGTTGGTAACGAATGCAATAACTTGCCAAGCAAATCACAAAGCTCACCAAAGCATAAGCAAAAGTGGAAAAAAGGTAAAAGTGGTAAGGATGTCCATATTTCTTCTGACGTTATTTGCTTTCGATGTAGGAAGCCTAGACAAATGAAAAATCAGTGCCCTAATTTAAGAATTCTTCCTACGAAAGAAAAGGGCAAGGCGAAGCAAAATTTAAACTGGGGAAATAATGAAAGGCAAAAAATCTCAAGGGCAGATCTGATTTCTGAAGCATCGGACCAAGAGAGAGATAATGGTTAAAAGCCTTTCGTGTTTTTGTGTTGTGTTTTTCTTTTTTATTTTTGTGTTTTAGTTTTGTTTATTCTTTTAAATTTTTGTTTTCGTGAAAGTTTTTCTCTGATCAACACACATTCACTTTTCTAAAAATGAAAAATCTACTTCCTATTTTTTTTTGAAATCTTTGGTAAGTTGTGTTTGACTTCTCTAAAACAGTCAAAGGAAGGAAACTCGTGTTTTTGTTTCTCTTTCTCTCTTCTTAAAGAGGTTATTTTACTTTTGATTCAAAATCTTCATCATATTTTAAATTGAATTTTGAAACTATTTTTTTTATCTCCCTACATTTTTTCTATCGCATAGGAATCTTTTGCAAGATTGTTAAATCCACCATAAAATTTTCTTAATCAAGTTGTTCGTGTTGTCAATAATTTGGGTTTACTTTGGTTTTGAAAATATAAGAAAGAAAGCATATTTTTTTGAAAATAATTAAAAAAAGTGGCCAATGATGCCAAAGCAAAAGATGCACAATGACGCCATATTAAAAAAAAATAATACACAAAGTGTATTAAAATCAAAAGATGCTCAAAGAGCCATTCAAGTGATAAAGGGCATAAAATGAGCCCACAAAAAAAATATGCTTATTTTTTCTTATACTACTAAAAACTTAAGAAAATCCTTGATATGTTCGAAACTTGTGCTTGAATATCTTGGTTCCTGATTCAGCAATTCGTGCATTGATCTTCTATTAGATATGTTTTATGGAAGGAGTTTTCAAAAATTAATGTTTCTTTTTCCCGTTTATTCCTTGATTTAGATATTGGATTAAAAAGTTTTTGAGCCTTTAAAAGAACGAGTTTGGATTATCAAATTATGAATTTCTAACATTTTCTGGGCTATGCGTTGTCAATTCAATTCTACTAAGTTTTTGATTAAAACCAAGAGGTAACTTTCTCATTTTAAGAATATTTGTTTTTTTCACTAGATCAGGAAACATTTTTGTCTTTTGTTTTGTTTTTTGTTTGTGTCTCCTCTCTTTTTGATAATGTCAAAGGGGGAGAATGTATTGTTGAATTTTTGTACTGTTATCATGTTTGTATCTTTGTTTCAAAAAATTAAAAACAATAAAAATATTTTTATCTCCCCTATTTATTTTAAAAGGATTTATTCTAGTGAGGGGGAGATTAGGAGGATTTACTTTTATGAAAATTCAAATTGAAATGTTTTACCATCATTAAAAAGGGGGAGATTGTTACGGATTTATGGTTTATGATTTTGATGATAGCAAACATTCCTTATTTCTCTACGATTGCCTTATGTGCTAACATTTTAGGTCCACACGATCAGACTGCAATCTGGAACCAGCTCAAGATTGGGTAAACTAGGTCTGTGTCAGTTTGTAATCTTTTTCCTTTCTTGAGTCTGTTGTATTTGGTGTGACATCTGATGATTTGTAATTTGAAATATTTTCTATTGTGCCCTAAAAGATTTCTATTTTTGGTAACATCGTCCGGGACGATATTTATATCATCCTGGACGATCTGACAAAAGTAGAAACCCTAATTAGGGCATCCTTTTTAAAGCAGCCGTCTTTATGCAAAACACATCGTCCTGGACGATTTTGTATCGGCCATGACGATCGGCTCAATTCAGCAAGAATCTGCCGCCAGATCTACTTAGGAAATTCTTATTTTTGGATATCGTCCTAGTATATCGGCCTGGACTATAAAATATCGTCCAGGACGATCCAGGACAATTTTTCCAAAATTTTTCAGGCAGTTTTGGAAAGCATTTAATGGGGATTTCGTCCAGGCCGATCGCAAGATCGTCCGGAACGATTAGACATCGTCCAGCTTCATTTCAGGGCGATATTCAAGATGATTTTCCTCATATTTGAACTAATCGGCCAGGACGATATGCCTATCGTCCTGGACGATAATGTCGGCAACTTGCATTAATGAGCTTGTTTTGAGAGCTTCTATTTAAGCTATGGCATGGCAACTTTTGTAAGTGTCTTTGGCAGCCATTGAAGCTTTGTTCTTGTGGAGGAGACTTGAAGAGAGAGCTTGAAAGGGAGAGAGAAAAGGGTGGAGTTTGAGAGGGAGAAGATCTTGTGAGGGGGAGGAACTCAAGGGAGTGTGGTGGGGGATCCACACGGTTGCTCCGGCAAACTCGCACCTTAGTACCATCGAATTCAAGGCTTGTCTCGAGGTAAGTTCACCAAAGAAGAAGATCTCTTTGGTGTCAAAGGACCCGGCGACTCCGCCGCACCGGGGAAGGTGGAAGTGATTTTGTAAGGGCTTCTCCGCCTAGCTGTGGGGGCTAAAGAAGAGACACTTGTGTTAGTGCAATACTTGGAGGGTGCCTCCAAGGAGTGGACGTAGGTCAAGGTTTGACCGAACCACTATAAATCTGGTGTGTTCTTTTCTTATTATCGCTTCCGCATTTATTTTTCTTCCGCACTTTGTTTGTGGTGATTTTGGTTGGAGTTTTATCTTTGGTTTTAAGTTTTTCCAATTCTCTCCCCCCTCTTGATTAGCTTGGGACTAAGTTCATAGGGCTTAACATCCCTAATGAACTTTCACGTACATCACCATAAAAAGTGTGCATATAACACTAAAATGTGCCTTTGTCACCAAAATATGTGTTTAGCATTAGAACAAAACTACTTCAACACACACTAGATCTCCTAAGAATCACATATTTCAATCAAATAAATATATAATTCATTACATTACAACAAAAGAAAAATAATAAAATCCAAGCAAAAGAATATACTAAGCAAAAATGCACTATTTTAAAATATAACTAAATTATCAGAAATTGTTCAAAACATTATTTTGAAACTTTAATTGTACTACAACATTTATTTTCAGTGTTAAAATTATTTTTCAAACAATTAAAATAGCACACCTTTCAAAATCTATAGTGTAAATTCTTAGAAAAAAATATCTAAATGTCTAGAATCATTTCTCTATAACATACAAAAAGTTATGTAGTAAAAGTTTTGATGGCTTAAAGTTCTCCTCATTTTTAGACTACAAAAATATAAATTTAATCAGAAAAATTAAAAAAATTATATTTTTTCAAAACTGAGATAAACAAAATGCAACCTACCTTAACTAAAACAACTTTCAAAATTGAGCTAACAGCTGAAATGGATCAAAGTCGCCCAAAATCAGCTTTCTCTCTCGAGAAATCCTCTCTCTCTCTCTCTCTCTCTCTCTCTCTCTCTCTCTCTCTCTCTCTCTCTCTCTCTCTCGGTCAGCTACCTTGAGGGATGAAATGAATTTTTTTAGCAAAAAATAATATTTTTATTTTAAAATCAGGACCCAGCGTCGTAGTGCTCAATCTCGCATTCCCCATCACTTCCTTAAGGAGCACATAGTTCCACAACGTCGTCGTGTTAAATTAATATGTAAAACTCTAGAGAGCTTAGTGTCTCTTCACCCCAGGGGGAAATTTTAGATTTCATAAACATGCGCAAAGACCCTGGGACACTCTTTAAATTACATATAGACCTTGACATGTATACAAAACATCTTTAGACACATGTAGATGAGCTCAAATGTAGAAATTCAATGGATTACTTTAGATCAGATCAGGTCAAAACATGTTGAATAATGCACGAATCTGTAGGTATTATATCGAGTTGCTAAAATTTTCACCAATATGGTCATTAAATTGAATCACTTTCCTAAGACAATTGTCTCCAACTGCAACAACATTTTTTAAAGTCATTTCTCGAGTCATCTTTTTGCTTCGAGTGGTACCACTCTTCTCTATAGAACTGCATATCTTCATGCCATTACATCAACCATAGCCCAATTATTGTTTACATTTATTTATTGGGTTGGATTTTTTATAATACTTTTTTTCATACTACTATTCAAATAACCACTTATTAGGCTCTATGATATATTACATCTATACATTCCATTATTTCTTCAAGGTACTTCTAGCATTTATGTTGTATATACTTTATTAACAAACTGTAACACCCTATTATAGCACCTTCGTCAGAACATATTTCAAGCCCAACATCGCATGAAGATAATGGTTGATTGACATTGTCATGATTTAAAATTATCCATTAGCGATTTTTTTATGCTTAAACTCTAACCTTTTCACAAAGATTCTATAGTCAATCACACACATTCTAAATTTGCATAATGTTATTTTAGACCATTTCCCATTCAAGTCATTTAAGTTCTGTGGCCTATGAATTAACCCTATTTGTCAAATGCAAAATACACCAAGTCTTCCATATTCTCTTCTTAAAACTATTAAAGGAACTCCTCCACCAAACACTACTCTTCTTCTCATTTTCAGTCTCAATAATCACCTCATTCTTCTTCCATATTCTATTTTAGCTTTGTGTACCATACAATTATGTGGCCAACCTCACAGTCAGATTCTTTTACAATGGAAACTCTCTCTTCTAGATGATGCCACTTGGTAAATTTTTTCAACTATTTGGCTTATTTTCCATCTCTCACCCTTGGGGACAAAATTATTTTCCATGCCGACAGAAGTGTTAAGTAACAACACATTATTCATATATAGTGTAGCAACGTTGCCAAGAATGGGTGAAGAATTTAAAAATTTAGTACCAAGATGATAAAATACTTCAAGTTTATCTTAGAAGAAGTAGGGCTAAAGCCCTCCAAGGAACAATGCAAGCAGCAAGGCAGCCCGTGGTTCATGTTATTTTAGCATTAAATCAACCCTCAAACCAATTTTAGTTATTTATTATTAATTGTATTGAACCAACTGGTCTAACTCTTTATTAGACTCATAACGTAAAGACTAAATAGACCTCTAATGCTGTAATTTAATTTCAGAAAATAAGATTTCTGCTTTCTTTCTTTTCTAATCTCTGTTATTCCACATCTTCTTCCTCAAGGAGTCCACACCTCTTAAATGGTGCACTTCCCTTCTTGATGTACATCAAGAAGCTTATCAATCTCCTGGCATTCTGACTAAATTTCTTTACATAAACATCCAAGCATTCTTACTCTAGCTGAAGTAGCATCTTACACGCTCCTCATTAATCTGACTGACCTCATACCATATGATGACTGACCTCATACCATATGATCTAATTACTTACTGAACTTAAGTTCATGCCAACTATCAGCATAAAAAATGATAATTCTGATCATTATAACACCTGAAGTTGCTGCAACAAATATCCACAGGTGGTTTGAGTTTTGAAGAGAGATTGAGAATTTGTTACATCCATTTGTATGCAAGAAATTTTCTTCTTTTTTCTGATAGAAAATTTCAGATTCACTAAATTGAAAGCTAATTCACTTAGGTTCTATTTGGGTCGGTTTTCTTCCCACTTCTTAAAGCAGACTTTTAGTACAAAAATTTTAATTTTTATATTAGAAACCTGCTTTAAGAAGAAGTAAGAAAGTCTTCCCAAACAAAGCCTTAGTCTTATAGAAACAATCAGCAATGCAAGAAATGCTGACATTAATCACTGTAATTATCAATCAACTCTTTGAAATGATGAACCTCTGGAAGAAAAAAATAGTAACAACAAAAAAAAAAAGATAAGAAAATATTTTTGGCTGAGAAACTATAAAATCTGATTGTAGAAACACATGTGGGAATTGCTCCAATGGTTTCTAACGAATGAATTATTACAAACACTACTTATAAATCCACTCATTGGATCGCCCTTCACTCATATCCATGTCCACGAAAATGCTAACTGCCTGCAGATCATAGAAGAGAAGCATTCTGAGGAAGCTAAATGAAAATGCAGTGAAGATTAGTAATCCTTCAAGATGTATGAATAAAAGGGATCAATATGCAATGTTTTATCTTTAAAACAGAAAAGCCCAATCAGATTATAGAAAAAGCCAATTACATAGGTGTAACATAACATCCACAATCACCATTTTACCTCTGCCATAATTGTCAGCTTTGTCTGGATAAACAAGAAAAATTAAGATTTTCAAATGCATCCTACCACAAAACTACATCTCAACAGCATGCTACATGATATATCATCAAAAAATTATCTAGATCAGGCACAAATCTCGAGGCAAAATCAAGTTGGAAACTTTAAAAATTAAATCCGGTATCATCTAAACTCTTATTTCAGCAAACCTATAATGGAACAAAACGTCTAAAAAATACAAACCTAACGACACCAAATTCGACTCAAATCTGAGCTGAAATGGATCCAAATCAATGACCTGAAGTGATTTTGGAAGGTTCAAACCATAATTTGGACTATCAAATAGTTTCCAAAGGTGACATGCTCATAGTCAAATCGAGCGGCTCAATGAGAAGAATCCAACGAGCCCAGGATCGTCAAATTTTGATATCGTTTAAACATTCAAATGCCTAGTAAAATGTCCACGATCAAGGGATTCAACATCAACCGTCCATTCAAACCACTCCCAATTTATCTTTGATCTTCCTCCTATTTACTGGTCATGCCTCTTTCAAAAAACTATAAATAGACCCCTCATTTCTCATGAGAGGGGACCCAAGCAAGAGGAGAAGAGAAGGAAACAAAGAAGCAAGAAGAGATGGAAAAAAAGGAAAATGAGGATAGCTCTCTTGCCACCGAACTCTTCCTCGACTACTGCCAGACTTCCACTCGGCAGCCGACCGAAGCTGGAGTTCTGCCCGATCTCCAACTGACACTGGAGTTCTTCCCAACAACCAACTGACACTAGAGTTCTACCCGACAGTCGACTGACGCCGGATTTTTTCTGGACCGTCAATTGAATCCAGATTTCCACCCGACCACCAATGTCGCTGGATTTTCGATCTCCGTTTGTAACTAAATTTCAACCTGACTGTTGATTATTGTAATCTGATTGTACTCAATTTCAGGGACAGGTCAGCCACTTATAATATAAGTAACACTAGTGGAATTCTTTCAACGGGGCGTGGCCCCATGATTTTTCCCTTTTCGAGTGTTTCCATGTAAAAATTCTGGTGCTAAAACTTTTTTTTTCTGTTTGTGTGCTAAATATTCGTAATGCAGAGATGAAAATTTTCTAACTCTTTTGCCGCATATATTCTAGCCAGCAACACTACATGATGTACACAATTTACATGACAAACATCATTTGCAGGCAATCTTTTTAAATTTGCAATCAAAGCTTCCAATCGAATTAAGAATCAGAAAGAAAAATGAATAATTGCTTTCTTCTATGCGCCTTGATGAAGAAAAGCAAATAAAAGAAAAATTAATATGAAAGCAAAATGTCCAAATGACCAACTTGCTAAAGAAATGAGGTTCAGCATTGCAGACTTGTCCTTCAGAACAGAAAATAAGGAAACTCTAATGAAAGAAATGTCATTTCATTCACACAACTGAAGCTTAAGATCTTGAAACTACATATATTAACTATCTTCATTTGATATGAAAGTTAGAACATGAACTGTATGCACTGCTTTTCATGTATAAAAACATTGCACTGATAACAAACTGCATTCCTATTTAAAATTAAAATATCCAAACTCTATGCCAAAAAATAATGCATCAGAACACTACTCATCAATTTGAAAATCACCTGGTTGAAAAGCTACTGGCAAATTTTCCAAGTTGAGGATATCTAATGATCGAAGTTCAGCAATGTAGAGGACTTGTTTGTCACTGTCATTATCTACTCATTTTGGATGTCAACGATTAGTATATAAAACTAGTTTTAAACTACAAAATTAAGTTGATAAAGCAGAGTTATTCTAAGATAGAGGTCATTCAGTCTATTCCATAAGTACTTGCATCAAAGAGATAGGTCATTCAGAGTCTCCAGTGCATAGTACATCTCCTTGATGTTCTTGCATGTTTTCCAAACTTGAAAAAAACCTTTCCTTCTTCTTCATTGCCGAAGTTCAGTCTTCTCTAATCTCAAGAATAATTAGTATTTGACTTAGTGTGGAAATCAACATTTCTCTAACAAATTATAGTCTATTCTGCTGAAACCTTTTTATAAAGCACAAAAGTGAAACTAGTTTATAGAGGGGCACAATTTAGAACTATAAAAGCATGAATTTCTCTGCATAGTAAAGAAGAATTGGAGGAAGTTTAAAGAGATTGCATAGAATGCGAATACCTTGGGTTTGGGCTATTTTTGATAATTTTCTGGCCAAACTTCCTCCATTTATATTCATCATCTGCAACTCCATTTATAAGGGTCTTTATTTGAGTGTGTACTTGCCGTCCATCTTAGTACTTGACCCCTTCGCTGGAAACCTAGATTCACAAGTTAAATGAATGATTCTAATCATCAAAATAATTGAAAATTTGAAAATCTAGCAACGAATAAATTGCTTCTTTCATAGACTAGTCTAGATCTGGTGTAGTTACCGCCATCGAGCTTATCATCTCTGCATCTTAGACTCAATGCACTTTCTTAATTCTTAGCTATGAACTTCTGGTGTAGGCTCAATTTTTCTCAGCTGGGAAGCCATGAGAGGAACTTATTGCTTCCAGAGAATTAGAAATTGCAATATTGACTTCTTATAGTTGCTTCTTGATCAACAATGGCACCATGATTGATGGGATTGGTAGCATTTTTAGTTCATCCAGCTATCATTAAGTTAGCATAAAAAAATATATAAGTATTTGTGCAAATGGGTGTGTACTTATTATTTTATCAACTTTTTAACCAAATAAAGTATATAAGTTCTTTTAACTCATAAGTTATTCATTTGAATTCATTATATTTTTAATTATCTTAAGGCAAACTCTAATTTTAAATTCATATATTAAAAATAATTTATGTAAGCATTGATTGGTGGAAATACACCAATTAATATTCTTTTTTTTTATGAAATTGATACACTAATTCTTATTAAGAAGATTTAATAATTCATTTGGTACTGGTTAGTTCTATTTTTATCTTATGTTGGAATGAATCACATGCATGCTCAAATTAACCTCTTGTTAATTAAACTTATTTGGATATTAATTTGCCTTCATATGAGCTCAATGATAATCTATTTATTTAAGTTAAGGGGGCCTAAGATTGTTTGTGTTGAACTTAATATTTTAAACTTAAGGTGAATTGGGTTAAGGCCACAAAAAGCTACCCTAAAATTAGATAAAGGCTTCGTTTGGAACTGTTTTAATACTACTTTTTGAAGCAGCTTTCTAGTACAAAATGTTTTAGTTTAAAAAAAATTTGTATTAAAAAGCTATTTTAGAAAGCAGTAAAAAAGCCATTCCAAAGGAAGCCTTAGACATGAAATACCAAATGGAGTTTATGGAAGCCAAGTTTGCCAAGTTGCCCAATGGGTGAAAATAGGCTAGTTTCAAATTAAATTTGACCTAAAATGTGTCAAAGAGAGTCCTAAAACTTACCTGATGGCGAATTGAGTTTATTATGGTTTCCAAGGTGATGAAAATTTTCAAGTAGGTATTTGGTAATCCAAATACAAATTTTAAGGAATTTAGAAGTTCTGAAAATCAAATGTATTTTTTATAATTATTTAAAAATTAAGAAATTAGTGTCTTCTATTACTTATTGATAGATTGATTTTGGATTAAATTTCTGTTAATCTACTAATTTTTAGGTGTGTGTGGGTTTTGTGTTTGTATTTTTCATACTACTCTAGATTTGGGTATGACTTTAGAGTATTTAATAATTAATTTGATTAACTCTAGAACATAAGAAAATCATAAGTCATGCCATATATGCTCAATTTTTATGAAAATTTTATGGTAGATTCTTGATCTAGAGAACATCCTATAAGGGCTTGAGAATTTTCGGAGATCATAATCTTAATATTTAATAATTATAGTGCTTTTATCTTAGCTAATCCTACTTCAAATCTCCTTTAGTATGTTGTCAACTATAGCTATTGTAGCAAAGGATAATGATAATGCTATTATTTCTTTAGTCAATCTACTTATATGTGTTTTTAAGAAAATGTGATGTTAAAAAATAACTCACAATTTGCCTTTTGCTCTGTTAGGGTTTTCTCCTCGCCTTAGTCACCACCTCCCCTCTTGTCACCCCCTTCTTATGGCTCTGTTCGAGGAACCCCCACTCCCCTTTTTCTCACAGATTCTTCGCAATATACTTGAGACTTCCCCCTTCTCTCAAAACCACTCCCCGCCCCTACGCACTGCTCCTTTATGTTTAACTGAGCTATGAAATAAAATTTTATGTCTACTAGAAGCTCCTCTTTGAATGAACTCCCTCATGAAAGTTCGAGTTGTGCCAAAAGGGGGAGGAGAATTGGTACTTTAAAAATAATCCTAAACAGAAGTGCTGACCTTTGTGTATAGTTTTCAGACTTTTGAAATAAGCAATTTAATTTCACAATGCCGAAGCTAACAAATTAACTTCAATTTGCAAACAATGATGATGAAATTATAAATTACATAACAGAACATTAATCTCAGAAACTCACCAACCAATTATAACAAAAATTAAATGCAAAAAGTAAAATGCGGAAAATGAAAAAGCACACTAGAGATTTTTTTTATAGTGGTTTGGTTAACCTTGACATACGTCCACTCCCCGGAATCCTCCACTCCGAGTATTGTACTAACACTAAGTGACTCTCATTTTGCTCCCTCAGTAAGCTAGAGAAGCCTATACAAACTCTCTTCCACCAACCCGGTGCAACAGAGAACCAAAGATCCTTTTACAGGCAGAGAACCTCGACTCTTTTTTCTCCCTCATGGAGAAGGCAAAGAACCACGACTCCTTTTTCACCCTCCTAGAGAAGGAAGAGAATCTCGAGGACTAGACTAAGAATCCTCTCTCCCTAGAGAGCTCCCAAAAGACTCACCAATGCCATAGGAGGAGCAAACATGCAGCTAGCCTGGAGCAATCGTGTAATCCCCCTCACACTACTTCTCCCTCATGCTTAAGCTCACATTCTCCTTTCTCTCACAAACCTTGATTTTCTTAAAAAGCTCTCTGTTAGAGTTCCTCCTTCAGTCATGTTCCTCTCTTTGCATCTTTTAAAAAAGATTAAAGCATGGCTTTTATAATAGGAATCAAGAAATCTTAAAAATTTAAGTTGTTCGTCACTATTCGTATAGTATGATCCAAGTTCATACAGTAGTACGATAATTCAAAACTAGTTCTATCTAGTATGATGTAAACAATCATTCAAATGAACTGTTCAAATTTTATGAACACATCGTATAGTACGATCCAGATATCGTCCAATACGATATGTTTAATTTCATCTATACAAACATGATGATTTCTAGGATGACTGAAAGACTTCTCTATCACTCATCCCATACTATTCTTATCGTACAATATAATTAGTTTTTTTAGGTAAATCATCTAGTACGATATGGATATCGTATAGTATAATTAGTTTAAAAGTTTTAGCTTCATCTAGTATGGTTTTCTGGATCACTAAAGTTGTCTCTTTGACATTTGGTATGATCATCATTGTACAGTACGATTAGTTCAAAAATTATGGTTTCATTTGGTACGATATCTAGGATGACCATATTTCTTCTCTGTCAGTCATCTGGTATGATCGATTATCATTAAGTAACCATGATTTTATTGACTAATTATGGGGGGGGGGGGTGTTAATGTTAGCAAGATTTAAATTTTCATATAATACAATTAGTTCAAAAAATCAATTTCAAAATCTTACTTAAATTAAACCGGCGGCTATGGTTCTGATAATGAAACAAATTGTACAGTACGATATATATCATATTGTACGATTAGTTCACAGAACATGAGATTTCAATTAGCCATTGAGCCAATCTTTAAATCAATTGATCATATAGTATGATTTTAAATCGTACAGCGTGATTAGTTTAAAAAACTTTAATTTTAAAAACTTTTCTCACTCCACCTGTGTGTGTGCATGATCACCCAATTGCATACACTCTAATGTGGCTTGACTCAAGAAAATAAAAAACTAAAGAAAATTAAAATACATACACTTTTGACTTGACATCCTAACCTACCCATTCTTGAGTATTGTACTTGCAATCATTAGTGCACAAGATACAAACAATATCAAACATATTTCCTGATAATGTACAATTCAATCAATAAGATTATTCATCATCAAAATCACAGGCTAGGGATCCTAGATTTGTAACACCTCTTTCCTTTATCCCAACCTAACCTGAAATTATCCCCTTTTCTAAAGAGGATATCTCCCAAGGTTCGTCGAAATGGAACCATTTTCTTGCCTGATACCTGATTAGCAAGCATCCATATTATGAATCATTGTTGGCTACAATAAGAAAGACCTGGAAGCTCAAAGGTACACTTTAGCTTCTCGCCATGTGCAAAAACTTTTTTCTACTTTGGTATTCTTCTCTAAAGGTTTACGACATGGCATGGATTGAAGGAGTATGGCTTTTCCTGGGAAAACCATTTCTCCAACAAAATGGTCTCCATGTTCTCATCCTCAATGTGAAAATTTTGCCACCGTCTCAATTTGGCTCAAAATCCATAATCTTCTTCTTTAGTGTTTGAATTCAGAAGGCATTTCCAAAATTACAAATAATATCAACATTCCCTTGGTTATCGAAGCATTAACAGCTGAGAAGACAAGGTTTACCTATGCTAGTGTCACGACCCGACCCGAGACGAGACGGATCCCGCCCGCGCCGGATCGCGACGGAGGATAGCTAACCAGGATCTGGCTTTGGATTAGGTTACTGAACTGATCTTCCAAATTCTTAACTCAACAGAAGCACACAGAACAACAGAGCTACTAAAAACATCAAATGCAGCGGAACAAAACATCTATCTTTTCATTTCCTCAAAATAATCATCTACAGAACAGTACATGGCTTTCAACAGAAAGAAAGACAGAACAGGAAAGCCATGACTACACAAAAATCAAAAGTACAAAAGTACCTAATCTGATCAGACTCTGAAATCTAATCCTGGACTTCCTTGCCCTTCCCAGAACCTGAAAACCACCAGAAAGCAAGGGTGAGCTCAACAGCTCAGCAAAGCAACAAACCACCAATCTAAATCCTCAGAAAACAAAACCAAACTTATCAGACAGAAATCAGATCAGAAGTCGGAACAGAATCGGAAATCAAAACTTATACGGACAGATATCAAAGCAGAAATAGAATCGTACAGATCAGATCACAGAACAGAATAAACTCAGCAGAGTCAGAATTATACAGATCATATCGAAACGGAACCAAATCGTATCAGAATCACATATCAGATCAGATATCAGATATTTAATATAGTTAAGTGTGCCCCCGGCACCAGAATAATAGCTGAGTAATTAATAGCTAAACTAAACTAAACAGAATCACTGCGGATTCTAACCCTTATGTCTCCCTTGTGCTCACGGCACCTGAAATTCGCTGAATAATTAATAGCTAAGCTAAATGTGCTCACGGCACCTGAATAATAGAATTCACGGATCCGGAATATAACAGATATTTCTCCAACTTGAGCTCTTCTAAATTTCCCGTTTCACTAACTGAATCTCATAGGATCCAGGCCCCTTATAGCTCCCTTTTTATAGCTTATACACATAGCATTTCAATTCAGAAGAAATCCGGACAATTCAGAAATTACACAAAAATCGGGCAGCACAACGGCAGTATACGGAATTTACACAAAAATTCCTGCAAAGAAAATTTACCGAATTCGCACAGAATACAGATATCAACATTTCAAAACCTTTATTCTACTGCACAGATAATTTCCAATTTCGCAGAAAAATCCGGTCGACTAAAAACACAGTCGAATCAAAAATACCCGGATGAAAATCTTCAAAATATAGTCAAAACGTGCACACCCGGCACAGCAACGATATACAAAAAGTTACGCGGTAAAAACTGAACCGTTCAAAAGATACGGACAAAAATCATTAACGAAAACGAAATCCGGACAGAATATACCGCCAAACACGACGGAACTGAAAATTGAGAAAGGCGGAATGTGCCTTACCTCGAGCACAGCAATTTTCTCAACAGTCACTTCGATCGAAAACGGCTCCGCGTCGTCCGAAAATCCACTTTTGCACAAAAGTCCACGACTTTCTCTCTCCTCGGCTGATATTTTCGTTTTTAATGATTTTCTCTCTCCTCAAAATGACTTGAAATCAGCTTTATAATACACAGATCGGCCCGGCCGATCGCAGCATCGTCCCGGGACGATCCGACCAAAAGGATCGGCCTGGCCTCCCTTCAGGGCTATTGCATGGACGATATTTTCTACAGTGCCGATCGGCCTGGCCGATGTCTCCAATCGGCCTGGACGATGCATGCAGAAAATCACCTGGAGCAAAACTGGGCTAAAACTGGAGCTGAATTCCACTGATCGTCCCAGGACGATCCCAGATCGTCCTGGACGATACTGGAGCAGATCTTGATATTACAATCTCCCCAACTCAGAAAAATGTCGTCCTCGACATTATCCAGTCCAAACTCAGTCAAAACAAGTACGGGTACGACCGTCTCATATCAGACTCCTTCTCCCAAGTTGCTTCCCGTGCAGTCCGGTGCTTCCACTGGACTTTAACCATCGGAATCTCTTTATTTCTTAACTTTCGGACGTCGTACGCCAAAATAAGCTCTGGCTCTTCCTTGTACGCCAGATTCTCCTGAATCTCCACCTCATCAGCTAACAACTTCTTCCCAGAGTCTGAAACCCACTTCCTCAGAGTGGATACGTGAAACACATTATGCACATCCGGCATAGATTCAGAAAGCAATAACTTGTAAGAAGCTTTTCCAATTCTTTCCGAAATCTCAAATGGTGTTAGGTATGTTGGACCTTGAACTGAACTTGCTCACCCTTCCAAAGTCTGGAAGTAAAACGTCCATCTCGATCAGATACGATCACACGAGGCACACCGTGCAATCTGACTATCTCCTTCACATAAATCTGTGCCAAGCGATCAACTGAATCCGTCTGTCTGACCGGAAGAAAATGGGCTGACTTCGTCAATCGATCTACAACCACCCAAATGGCATCATGACCTTGTCTAGATCGAGGAAAACCCATCGCAAAATCCATCGTTACCTCCTCCCATTTCCACTCAGGGATTGGCAACGACTGCAACAGTCCACCTGGTCGCTGATGCTCTGCCTTCACCAACTGACAGGCTTCGCATCTCGACACAAATTCTGCCACATCTTTCTTCATCCCAGGCCACCAAAACAAAAGCTTCATGTCAGCATACATCTTACCACTGCCTGGATGAACAGTGTAGCCAGAATGATGAGATTCACACAGAATCTCCCGCCTCAAATCTCCAGACACAGGTACCCACAACCTGTTCTTACAGAAAATAACACCAGAATCAGAAATTCGAAGTTCAGGAGTCTTACCAGATCCAATCTGTGCAATCAACTTCGAATAATCAAAATCTGACTTCTGGGCTTCTTGAATCCGTGCTTCCAAAGAAGACTGAATACTCATCTGAGCCAACTCCAAATCATTGGAGGAAACCACCTCCAACTGCAATCTCTCCAAATCACGAATCAGAAAGTCATCACAGGTAAGCTGAATACCTGAGAATCCAGAAGACTTTCTGCTCAGAGCGTCCGCTACCACATTCGCCTTCCCAGGCTGATACTGAATAGTCAAATCGTAGTCCTTGATCAACTCGAGCCACCTCCTCTGTCTCAGATTCAGATCCTTCTGAGTAAAAATATACTTCAGGCTCTTATGATCAGTAAAGATCTCACATCTGACGCCATACAGGTAATGACGCCAAATCTTCAAAGCAAAAACAACTGCAGCTAACTCCAGATCATGCGTCGGGTAATTCTTCTCATGTGGCTTCAACTGTCTCGAAGCATAAGCAATTACCTGACCATGCTGCATCAGAACACAACCCAATCCTTTCAGTGAAGCATCACTGAACACCTGGAAACCCTCCGTACCTGACGGAAGTGCCAACACTGGAGCTGAAGTCAAACACTCCTTCAATCTCTGAAAACTAGCTTCACACTCCGGTGTCCAAACAAAAGGTACTGACTTCTGAGTCAGTCTCGTCAGAGGAGTCGAAATCTGTGAAAATCCTTTCACAAACTTCCTATAATACCCGGCCATGCCCAAGAAACTACGTACCTCAAATACCGTAGTCGGCCTTGGCCAATCAGCAACAGCCTGAATCTTCTGGGGATCTACAGAAATGCCTTCTCCGCTAACCACATGCCCCAGAAATGAAATGCTCTTCAGCCAGAATTCACACTTGGAGAACTTGGCATACAGCTGATGCCTCCTCAAAGTCTCCAACACAATCCTCAAATGTCTGGCATGCTCATCCTCAGATGCAGAATATACCAGAATATCGTCAATGAAGACGATCACAAACTGATCCAAATACTCCCTGAATACTCGGTTCATCAGATCCATGAAAATCGCAGGCGCATTGGTTACCCCAAAAGGCATAACCAAAAACTCGTAGTGCCCGTACCGAGTACTGAAAGCAGTCTTCACCACATCAGCTTCCTTCACCTTCACCTGATAGTATCCGGATCTCAAATCAATCTTCGAAAATACCGAAGATCCGGAAAGTTGATCAAACAAGTCGTCAATCCGAGGCAAAGGGTACTTGTTCTTGATCGTGACCTTGTTTAAATCTCTGTAATCAATACACATACGGAGTGTACCGTCCTTCTTCTTCACAAATAATACAGGTGCTCCCCAGGGCGAAACACTAGAACGTACAAACCCTCTGTCAACCAACTCCTGAAGCTGAACTTTCAACTCAGAAAGTTCTTTCGGTGCCATCCTGTACGGAGCTTTCGATATCGGAGCTGTACCCGGAAAAACATCGATAGAGAACTCCACATCTCTATCCGGAGGTAAACCAACCAACTCCTCAGGAAAAACATCGGCAAACTCCCGTACCACAGGGATCTCAGAAACAGAACCAACCTCTAGGTTCAGATCCCGCACCGAAGCTAAAAATACCGGACATCCTTTCTTCCACATCCTGCTCACCTCCAACGCAGAAACCAGACTGGAGAGAACACCTCGTAATCCCTGAAATACAACTCTCTCTCCAGCCACAAGCAAACTCACTTGCTTCTTCAGACAGTCAATCTGGGCTTCATACTGACTCAGCCAATCCATGCCCAGAATCACATCATACGACGAAATCGGCAATCGAATCAAACTCGATTTCCACTTCTTGCCAGAAATCTCGATCTCACACAAACAAAACTGTCGAGCAATCAATGGATTCCCAGCCGGTAAAATCACAGACAAAGAAACCGGTAAAACCATCGAATCCAAATGTAAAATCTCAAAACAATGCTCGGACAGAAAAGAATGACTCGCTCCAGAGTCAAACAAAACACGACAGGGCTGATCAGAAATGTAAACCGTACCTGTCACAACATCCGGAGCATCACGAGCCTCCTGCTGACTCAGACTGTAAACTCGTGGCTGAACTGGAGCAGGAGCTGAAGCAACAGAACTACTCTGCTCCCTCTGAATCGTAGGTGGTCTCCGTGGTGCGGAACTAAAACCACCACCTCTACCAGCAAATCCCTCAGGGCGTGGAGGAACAGTCCTCGGTCTTCCTGCTGCTGAACCAACAGGTCTGACAAAGCCCTCAGATCGCTGCTCAGAACGCTGATCAAATCCCATCTGCGGACATTCTGCAATCCTATGTCCTGACTGACCACATCTGAAACAAAGACCAGCTATCCTGTAGCACTGGCCATGGTGTCGTCGTCCACAACTCTGGCACACAGGTGCCGTACTGACTGATCCAGAACTAGTCGTACTGGTAGCAGTACCAGACGATCCTCCGCTCTTCCTGGAATCTCCAGATCCAGATCCAGAAACGAATCTCCTCTTCCCAGAGGAACCACTGCCAGATGTCTCTCCTCCAAACCTCTTCCTACTCGCAGTCCACCGCTGCTGAGTAGCCGTCATATCATTCTCAATCAGACGAGCTCGCTCCACAAGCTCAGAGAAATCGGTAATCCGGAACGGTATCAGAGGCTGCCTCAAAGTGTCTCGTAAGCCTCTCAGAAATCTGTAGCACCTCTCAGCAGACGTGCTAACCAGCTGCGGAGCGTACCTGGCTAATGCAGTAAACTCAGCCTCGTACTGCATCACCGTCTTGCTCCCCTGAACAAGTCTCAGAAAACTCTCCTGCATCTACTGTCGTGCAGAAGGGGGAACAAACCAGTCCCGAAATACTTCGGTGAACTCCTCCCAAGTGATCAAGGAGTTCAATCTGCCCTGAAATCTGGCTGCTTGCTGGCCATCCCACCAGTGCTCAGCCTCTCCGTCCAACAGAAAAACAGCTAACGGAACTTTCCTGTCTGCAGGACACTGCATCCCGTCAAAAGTCTTCTCCAATCTCCTCAGCCACTCCTCGGCTGCTCTGGGCTCAACAGCGCCCTCAAACCTCGGAGGCTTCAACCTCAAAAATAACTGCAGGTGTCGATCAATATCCTCAGATCTAACAGTCGAAGCTCTGCTCTGAGTCTCGCTCATCATCTGAGCAACAAGTGAAGCAAACTGTGAAAGCGTATCAGCACCGACCACTGGGGCTGTACTCCCCACTGGTGCTGCCTGATCGTCACTCTGACCGTCTGTCATGTCTGGGTCTGGCTGATCCATACAGAAAAATCCAGAAAATCCGGAAAACTATCACAAAACAACACAAAATAACACAATAAAAAGCCAAACGACCCAAAACTACCTCCCAGACAGACTCACTGATCACTTCCTAGAGCTCTGTTTTACAATCCAACCTGTTTCCAAAACCAGTGCTCTGATACCACAAAAACTTGTCACGACCCGACCCGAGACGAGACGGATCCCGCCCGCGCCGGATCGCGACGGAGGATAGCTAACCAGGATCTGGCTTTGGATTAGGTTACTGAACTGATCTTCCAAATTCTTAACTCAACAGAAGCACACAGAACAACAGAGCTACTAAAAACATCAAATGCAGCGGAACAAAACATCTATCTTTTCATTTCCTCAAAATAATCATCTACAGAACAGTACATGGCTTTCAACAGAAAGAAAGACAGAACAGGAAAGCCATGACTACACAAAAATCAAAAGTACAAAAGTACCTAATCTGATCAGACTCTGAAATCTAATCCTGGACTTCCTTGCCCTTCCCAGAACCTGAAAACCACCAGAAAGCAAGGGTGAGCTCAACAGCTCAGCAAAGCAACAAACCACCAATCTAAATCCTCAGAAAACAAAACCAAACTTATCAGACAGAAATCAGATCAGAAGTCGGAACAGAATCGGAAATCAAAACTTATACGGACAGATATCAAAGCAGAAATAGAATCGTACAGATCAGATCACAGAACAGAATAAACTCAGCAGAGTCAGAATTATACAGATCATATCGAAACGGAACCAAATCGTATCAGAATCACATATCAGATCAGATATCAGATATTTAATATAGTTAAGTGTGCCCTCGGCACCAGAATAATAGCTGAGTAATTAATAGCTAAACTAAACTAAACAGAATCACTGCGGATTCTAACCCTTATGTCTCCCTTGTGCTCACGGCACCTGAAATTCGCTGAATAATTAATAGCTAAGCTAAATGTGCTCACGGCACCTGAATAATAGAATTCACGGATCCGGAATATAACAGATATTTCTCCAACTTGAGCTCTTCTAAATTTCCCGTTTCACTAACTGAATCTCATAGGATCCAGGCCCCTTATAGCTCCCTTTTTATAGCTTATACACATAGCATTTCAATTCAGAAGAAATCCGGACAATTCAGAAATTACACAAAAATCGGGCAGCACAACGGCAGTATACGGAATTTACACAAAAATTCCTGCAAAGAAAATTTACCGAATTCGCACAGAATACAGATATCAACATTTCAAAACCTTTATTCTACTGCACAGATAATTTCCAATTTCGCAGAAAAATCCGGTCGACTAAAAACACAGTCGAATCAAAAATACCCGGACGAAAATCTTCAAAATATAGTCAAAACGTGCACACCCGGCACAGCAACGATATACAAAAAGTTACGCGGTAAAAACTGAACCGTTCAAAAGATACGGACAAAAATCATTAACGAAAATGAAATCCGGACAGAATATACCGCCAAACACGACGGAACTGAAAATTGAGAAAGGCGGAATGTGCCTTACCTCGAGCACAGCAATTTTCTCAACAGTCACTTCGATCGAAAACGGCTCCGCGTCGTCCGAAAATCCACTTTTGCACAAAAGTCCACGACTTTCTCTCTCCTCGGCTGATATTTTCGTTTTTAATGATTTTCTCTCTCCTCAAAATGACTTGAAATCAGCTTTATAATACACAGATCGGCCCGGCCGATCGCAGCATCGTCCCGGGACGATCCGACCAAAAGGATCGGCCTGGCCTCCCTTCAGGGCTATTGCATGGACGATATTTTCTACAGTGCCGATCGGCCTGGCCGATGTCTCCAATCGGCCTGGACGATGCATGCAGAAAATCACCTGGAGCAAAACTGGGCTAAAACTGGAGCTGAATTCCACTGATCGTCCCAGGACGATCCCAGATCGTCCTGGACGATACTGGAGCAGATCTTGATATTACAGCTAGGGCCAGGTCTATATCTAAGTATCTAACACCATAGTCTACCCCGACCACATTCTAATATCCATAAAAGATGATGTCATTAACATGGAGATTCAATACGAATGGAGGCCAAATTCATGTGAAACACGTGGCACCCTTATTCACCCCTCTTCTATATACCAGTAAAGCCAATCCTTCTTTTGAACATGAGGCTCCCAAGTAGGGATTAGCACTAACATATGATATTGAAATTGTACTCCAATTACCTCTCGACCTCCTCAAACCCCCCAACCTTGCCAACTAACTAGCCAAACAATCGGCTAACCAAACTAACCTCATATTAGCTTCCTCCACTTCAGCCACCCATAACACCACATCAACCTCTACTACTATCCCATCAGCTAATCCCAACTCCACCACTAACACCTGAAGCCTCTCTTATTATTTCTTATACCACAGTAAGTCCCACAATCACCTTCCCTCCCCATTTATCCAGCCCATTCTACCCAACCTAAACTCTCCTATATAAGAGATTCCTTATTCATATGTTCCCACCAATCAAGGCAGCCTAGTTCCATCAGGTGTAATATCACCTAACAAATTCAATTTTTTACAACACCCCTCTAATGGCTTGCAGATGGTCACCTTTGTTGATTCCTCTCCCAAGGTTACAAATCCTAATGTTTCTGCTACTAATGTCGCCCATCAAGTAAAAATTACAAGTGGAAAGCATGAAAGAAAACCCCTAACCCTCCTCCTCCTAAATCCTAATGAACCTTGCCTCAATTGTAACTTGGAATTTTAGTGGCTTCTATGGCCTGGAAAAGGTCTTTTATTGCAAGAATTTTGTCCAAACTTATGGTTTAAACTTGTTTTGTGTGCTAGAGAATATGATTCATAACTCTTTCTTCTCATATCCTGGGTTCTTTCCCTCCCATTCTATCTTTGACATGGAAGAAAGTTGTCATAATTTTGAATTTAAAAACTGGAAGGATCTGGGTGAAGTGGTGTCCTACTAAGGCGAATTTTGTTCCCTCTTATGTCTCTCCTCAGATGATCAGTGGAATAGTCTTCTTTTGATGCATTCCCCCCTTTCTGCTTTTTGTTATTTATGTTTCAAACACTATTAAAGAAAGATTGGATATTTGGGATAGTATTAGGGTTACTATCCCAACTTCTGGCTCTCCTTAGATTCTCATGGGGGATTTCAACAACTGTTGATTCCCCTCTAAAAAAGATGGAGGGACGTTTATTTACAGAATAAGCTCTTTGATTCCAATTGTCTTGTCTTTGATGCAAACTTGAAGGATATTTCATATATTGGAAACTTTTTCATATGGTTCAACTAAAGAATAAATAACCCTATTCACATAAAATTAGACCGTGCTCTTGTTAATGATGTTGCAACTCGAGCTTATAAGTTTATATTGTGGATCACTTCTGCTGTCTACTTGTATTCACAATCTATGTTTGTTTGTGTGTTTACTAATATTTCAGGAATGCCATACAACATCAAATAAAGAATCAGAGCTCAAGATTTGGTTGAATAATGTTATATTGTAAAGAGTATATAGTATTCATTGATGTAATTTTTGATTTCTTGAGTCAAGTCTTATAAGGGAGTATGCTTGCTTGGTGACCATGCACACACACACTCAAGGGAGTTAGATCTACTCAAATCCAGAAGATCAAGATTTGAACTAATCGTACTGGATGATTTTGGATCATCCAGGATGATCCTTTATGATCTTAGAAAGCAGCCGCCAATAATAATTTAGGCAATGATTTAAGATTTAAATTTTGTTCTAATCATCCTGGATGATCTTGATCATCCTGGACGATCAATACCAATCATGCCTAAATTGATCATGTGAAGGGACTAATTATGGTTCAATTTCTCAATCATATCGTCCTGGACGATTTGTATATCGTTCTAGACAATCTTTTTTGACATACTTGATTTTCCCAAATCGGTCAGGACGAAATACTATAATTTCTCTTCTACATCGTTCCGAACAATCCAAATATCATTATGGATGATATGTATATTTTTTGTTCTAATCGTCCTGGACTATCCTAATATCGTCCAGGACTATCATGTCAAATTCTGCACATCGTACTGACGTTCCTGAGATCGTCTAGGATGATTTTGGGCACTGAAATTGAGTTTTTAGGGTTTTTTGAAGCCCTCTTTTTAAGCGCATCATATGGGACGATCCTGTGATCATCCTGGACGATGTTTGGCGCCAAAATTAAGTTTTTAAGGTTTTCGAAAGCTCTCTTTTTATGCATATCGTACATGACGATCTGATGATCATTCTAGATGATAATGATGGTTTTGCAAATCTATTTAAAGACCCCTTACTTTCTCATGAAGAGTGTCTTTGGCAGCCATTGAGGCTTCATTTCTTTTGGAGAAAATTTGAAGAGAGAGCTTGAAAGGGAGAGAGGAAAAGGTAGAGTTTGAGAGAGGGAGAAGATCCATGGAGGGGGTTTCAAGGGAGTGTGGAGGGGGTTTCACACGATTGCTCTAGCAAGCATGCGCCTTAGTACCATCGGATTCAAGGCTCATCTTGAGGGAAGTTTTGGGAAGAAGAATATCTCTTTGGTGTCAAATGACCCAGCTACTCTGTCGTACTGGAGAAGGTGGAAATGATTTTGTAAGGGCTTCTCCACCTAGCTATGGGGGCTAAAAGCGAGACACTGAGTTTAGTGCAATACTCGGAGGGTGCATATGAGGAGTGGACGTAGGTCAAGGTTTGACCGAACCACTATAAATCTGGTGTGTTCTTTCCTTTATTATATCCGCATTTAATTTCCACAATTTGATTTTCTTTGTGGTGAATTTTGGTTTGAGTTTTGTGATTTTGCTTTAAAAATTTTTTAAATACCAATTCACCCCCCCTCTTGGTTAGCCTCGGGCTAGTTCTTAAGGGCTTAACATCCCTAACGAACTTTCAAATGATGCTTGGTTGGAGATTTTTCCAAGCTCTTCTTGCTAAGTTGAGAACCCTGCTTATTCTGATCATTGCCCTATTGCCCTGTAGTTTGGTTTTACACATTCTAAGCGCCACAGATTTGTATACAAAAGCTACTAGGTCTAAGGCTACAAATGAACCAGGTTTCAGCATGTTCGATCTTGAGCTCATTTTATAGGACCCTATTCGTTCTTGGTTTGATAAGATTCAAGTTTTTTTGTCTCTCCTCAAGCTCATTTAGAAAACACCTACTCAAGCTTAGCTCGTGTTCATATTTGAGCTCAGTTTATTTTAGGCTTATCAAGCCTATTAACGAGCCACTTGTTTAATAAATTGAGCCTATTAATGAGCTGCTAGTTTAACAAAATAAAATATATTATACCAACAACTTAATAACCAGCAGTAAGCCAACCCTCGCCACCTTCCCACTGCTTAATAAATAAAATATTCTCCACATATATTTTTAATTTTTATATAGTAGAACCAAATCAGTCAAAAATTGAGTGGGACTAAACTTCTCACCTTTTTTTATTTTTTCTCCACGGAGGACAAAGAGCAAGGAGGGCAGGCTTTTCAAGCTAGATATTCAAAAATGGGAAATGGTTCAAATGAAAGGTACGAGAGTGAATTAAATATATATTTACTACTAATAAAAATAATATCATTATTAGCATTTATTTAAAAATAAGTGATAAAATTATTTAAATTAATTTAATAATATTTATTTTTAAAACTATTTATTTATTTCAAGTTAATTCAAGCCAAACACTAGCCTTAATAAGGCTCTAATCAAGCTTCTTAATGTGTTTATTTACAAGCTTTAAACAATATTATTTGTGAACATAAACAAACTGAACAACAAGCTATTCAAGATTGTTTATTTAGGTGTCAAATATTTATCTAAGTGTTCAAGCTCATTCATTTAGCTTATCAAATGAAAATGAATGAGCTCTTATCAAGCCAAGCCATGAGCAGCTGAATGAATGCTTGGTTCATTTACAGCCATAACTGGGACAAATTTGATATATTATGGATTTTACTTATTTCAGTGTTCGCTACACCCACTAATGGAAGACTCCTAATGGATCTATGCTTTAAACTCAAGTAGCTCAAATCCTCTTTAAAATAAAAAATGGGCTAATTGAAATATTGTTGCTTCTATTTTCTCTGATATTCAACATAAATAAAGTGAATGTCTGGATAAGTTGGGTGCTGATTGGTTTGAATGTTTAGCTTTAGCAATTAAATCTTAAAATTTATAATTTCTCCTCTATTTGAACATCTTGGATTATTTTAAGGGCTAAAACTAAATTGTTATATCATGGTGAAGATGATCTCAACTTTATGTATTGCAGAATTCATATGGGGAAAACTCAAGGAATTCTTCTATTACTTTGGCTATGACATATTCTTCCTCTAATCATGATGAAGATATCAACTCCATGATTTAGCACTTTTAAAATCTCTACAACACTATTCCCTCTCCCTCTCCTGATGTCAGTAAAATCCCTCTTGGAGATGTTCTTCCAGATCATCTTAATGCCTCGCTCGCCCTTCCTATTTCTGACTCTAAGATTAAGAAGGCTATTTTCTTAGGCTCCTCCTTATCTAGCTTGGGTCTAACGAGTTTAATTTTGACTTTTATAAGTCTACTTTGCTGTTAGGGGCCTTATTGTATGCAATGTTGTTAAATCATTTTTTGATAAAGGCTACCTTTTTAGAGGTGCAAAAGCCATTGTTTTAGCTTTTATTTATGAAATAAATCATATAAAGTCCATTTTTCATTTCAAGCCTATCATTTTTTTAATTCTATTTACATATTGCTAAAGTATTCAATGTGAGGCTTAAACCCATCATGCCAATCATTGTTAGAGATAATCAGTATGGTTTCATTTAAAAAAGGCTATCTACTGATAATGTTATCCTTGCCAAGGAGCTTCTTAGCTTCTCTAGAAAATAAGCATCCTTCAAGCTAATGTGTGCTAAGTTTTATATCAAAAAAACTTGTGATAACATTTTTAGAGAATCTTCGCTTGCTGTTGGTGGAATTTTGAAAATAGGTTTTTTGAAAAATATTGATTTTCTTTGGGACTTCAAATTAAATTCTAAAATCTAATTGTCTCGTTAGAAAAATTATATCACCTCGAGAGGCGAAATAAAATTTCATAATGGTATTCAGATTTAGAATTATGAAATTCATCTTGAATATTATGATCGGATGCTAAAGAGAACTCCATATGGCCTTGATGGGTCAAAATGAGGTTCTACTGAATATCCAGCTGCAATATACAAGAAGTGTAATTATTAAGTTCACAACTAAAGCCTTATCAAAGAAAGATGTATCTCCCCAAAGGGAGATAACACCATTCAATGATAATTCTTTGAATATGATAATAACGATCACTTTTGATCTTTCCCAAAGAAACCCAATATGGATTTTGAAAAATAAAATTTTGAAATCAGGTGAGTGTGTGATTCTAAATCTCCTACGAGCGCAAGCCCTCATAGTTAATTACATCATAGGGAGATAAAATCCCCTACAAAAACTCTCGATTAAAATAGTGGCAAAATTTTGTTAGATTTTCTAGGAGTGATATCAAAAAGAGAGGTGAATTTTGGAAGCTCAAAAGGGAATGGATCGAGATTGAGCAGTTATTAATAGAATCAAAGGAAGAGGAGTAGGGGACACTTTGAGATTCCAGAACCATCCGGATGTGTCCCAACTTAATCTAAATGTTGGGCTTTACATTTTAGATTGAATGATATTTAATTAAAGTTGGACATTTTATTAGAAATTTGGGATTATATTCCCAAAGTTTGGGGTCTGTAATCATAGATCTGCCCCGGATCCTAAATCTAATTTGGACATTGGACCACAGTCGTCCGAACCTAACTAATGCAGTATAGAACCTGGACTTACCGCAGTCTGGATTGGAGAGCCAGCTAAACACCTAATCGATTTAAAATACATGAATCCGGTCTTTTATGAAAGAGTGGAAGGGACGTTTTATTTAAAGTTTTGGAGAGTTGGGGCCGACATCTAGAGATTTTTTTAATTGGCCCCTTTGACTTATGTTGGGAGCAAAAATGCTAAGGACTAATGTAATTAAATTTTTGACTCTTTAAGTATGTTTCTAATGCAATGCGTGCTGGTTGACAACTTTAAATCAAATATGCTTGAAATTTTAAAAACAGGCTTAGAAAATAATTTTTTTAGAAGACTGGACTTCCCCAAGTCTGGCATCTCGTCCTCATAGGTCAGACTATCTAGACTCTACCCGCAGGCGGGGAAGGGTCTAAAGCAAGGAAAGAGTAATGCAGAAATATGCATGCGACCCCAGGGTCGATCCCCAGCTAATTCCCTAAATTCATTATCTTTTTATGTTATTTAGACTCACTAAAATTTTAAACTATAAGATTACGAGTATAAAAAATTTTACATCCTTACGAGTCTCACATATCTAAGCGAAAACAAAAGCTGCACACGAATGCCAAAAAACTAGAAAAAGCAGGCAATCTAAGAGGCAGTCATTTCAACACATCAAATATAAATGAATTAATTAATAAATGTCCATAGGCAAAATTACCTTGCTTATTACAAACCAGAATTTATAGAAAATAAAGTGGTCGGGCACCACTAACAACAACCCGGATTCTAAATCTAGTATTGACACAAGTAGTTTTGAATGGGATACTTTCTGTCTTCAATTCTTCAATCTTATTCTGCTTCAGGTTCATCTCGTTCAGGCTCCTTGGATTCTCATAGTAGACTACCCAAATGGATAAGAGGGTACTTCCTTTGAGGGGAAGGCCACTCTTTCCTCTTTGGGTAGGAAAGAAATTATCCAAATTTGGATCTCCAAATATAAAAGGGCTACTCCCCTTAAGGGGTGTCCTTTTCTCTTTAGAGTCTAAGTTTAGGACCTATGTATCCCAACTCAAAATCTAACTTTCACAACACTTAACACTTGTACAAATTACATTTATATCAAATTAAAAATCTAGACTCTCCCGCAAGGTTATCCTAAGCAGTTAATAAAACAAAATATATTTATTCCCAAGCAGTTATATATGTGTAGAAAAGTAAGTAAACACACTGGCCACGCTCTTTTTATTTGGGGGCTTTAGCGGCTGAAGTACCTGTGCAAGCATTTATAATAATTAATTTTTTTTATTTAGCCCCCTTTTTTATTGCCCTGCATGAGCGTGGCCACCTACAGAAAACTATGTGAACATTCAGATCGTACCTATCATAAGGGTAATCTAGTCGCCAAACACATCAACCATCCATAAAGTGCAATAAAAAATAAGTAGGCACAATAAAGCAATTTCATTCACAACATGCAGTAAAAACCACAAAAAATCCAGCACACAGCGGTAAAATAAACACCGGCCTAACCTAGATCTAGAGTTAGTTGTCCTATCAAATCATCTAAAGGGTGTGTAAAAGGTCGTGTGGCTGTGGTGGATTCTAAAGTGGGTGATTAGTTAATGTTGTCTAAAATTCTGAGTTTGTTAAGGCTTAAAAGGGGATTTAGGTTAAAGTTTAAATATTAATATATTAAGAATTTTGATTAAATATATTTTAAGAGTTAATTTATTACTACTTTTATTTCACATCGAGGCCGTGAAGTTTATTTCACCTTCCTTGGGGCTAAGCTAATAGCCTCGTAGGCCTGAGTTACTACGTAGCAATCGGGGTTAATTAAGTTAATTTAAATTTGTTGAAATTAAGAAGAGAATTATTATAAAAAAAAGAGTTGGTTACTGATTTTAAAGGATTTTTTGAGAATTTTATTAATCAAACTAGAAAATTCTGAAATTTTAAATAATTATTGGGTTTTAGGGAAACAACTAGATATGTTAACTAAGGGGTCAAAATTTAGTTTTTAGAATTAAAGAGAAATTAAGAGGTCTCAAATTTTTAAAAAATACAATACCTTATTATGAGTTGATAGACAGGTAGCACACTCAATTTGGAGTTTTTTATCAAAATTTATGATTTTTAGAAGTTTTAACTCGATTTTGACATAGGGTTGACCAAAATGTTGACTTTTTGAGTTTGACCAGATTTTGGGGGTTTGAAATTTTTGGAAAATACTATATTTTAATTAGAGTCATTAGCCACTGAGTTTGATTGATTTGGAATTTTCTACAATTAGTTATGAATTTTGGAAGTTTGGGTATTTATTGGAATTATTTGATTGTTTCAATTAAAGGCCCTTTTAATGATTTGAACCCAAATGAGTCCTAAACTTCTTGAAATCAACTCCAAAGATCAGAAATGATCTAAGGAGAGATCAACAAGTGTTTAAAGATTTTTGTTTTGGATTTGTAATAATTTTTAATTAATTAAAATTGATTAAACATTGATTTTAATTAAAATTAAATTAAAGTGGATTTTAATGTCAAATTGAAAGAATTTTAATTTTCAATGATTAAGAGTTGAAATATGGTTAATTAGAGGTCTTATGGGTATTTTTTGGAATTAATATAAATTTATGATGATTTATTGAATTTTCTAAGTCCTTAAAGGGGCTGAAATTTGACATGCTCAATTTTCTAACCTAATGACCTCCAAATTGAGTAAAATTTAAACCTAGGGTACCTAATCTCACTAAGTTTACTAGGTTCAAGTTTCACTCCTATTGGGTGTATGTACAATCCCCTATAAATTTTCTAAGTTTTCTAGATATTTCTTTAATTATTTTTCCTAGGTGTCTCTACTATTTAAATAAGCTTGAAATTTGGTGTACCTAACCCTGACATATATGCAATCATACAACAGAAATATCATAGCAAAATATTAAAACCCTAAGGAGTTATAAATTTTCAAAGTTTTGTGTCCAAAATGGAACCTTTACCTTAAAAATTCACATCACAGAAATATATTGAGTATATGACCCTAGAAAAATTATTAAACATGCCTAAGATACCCAATAATCATCCACCAATATTTGGACTTCATTTGATCACTAGATTGTGAGGAAATTGTAAAAAATGAAATTCAAATAAACTCAAATATCTCACAATACAGAAATCAAATCAATACAATTTTTATTTTAATAAATACTAGATTAGATTATCTTTCCAACGAGCCTCAAAACACCCCATTTAGTGGAAAACTCGATTTTCTGTGAATTTTGAAAGATTTCGAGCATTTAAAGCATTTTTTATTCAAATTTGGGTCAAATCAGCTGACGATGATGTGGCAGCATGGCATGATGCCACGTCATCCTCCTAGACCGCGGGATGACTTGCGTTCAATCCTGGAGGAAGCCGCGTGGTATACCGAGATCTGAGCCGTCTGATCTTCGATCGGACGATCCAGATCTTCTCTAGTTCATTTTCAATAGAAATCTTTAAACGCTCATATCTTTCAAAATACTTGACGAAATTGCATGAAATTTGAATTATAGCTAGAGGGAATATGATCTTACAATGCCTAGAGTTTGGAGGCTCCATTCATTGCAAAATTGTTACAGTTTCAAATTGAAATTTAAACTTCAAATGAGCATAACATACAATCCAACCGTCGGATTTTTGTGATCTTGAGTTCGCTTGAAAGATGCAGGGATCCTCTAAAACTCTTATGAAAAAACCAAGAGCTCGATCTCGTCGGATAAAAAGTTATATTAAAAACTCCTCTTTCTCTCTTCAGAATGCTCTCTCCTCATTAAAATAGTGATTTGAGGTTTGGAAATGGCTGGGAAAAGCTTGGGAAGGCCTTGGGGAGTGCTGAAATGTATGGGAGGAGCTCTTGAAAGGTTGGAGGCTACTGGAGTTTTTGGAGCTTAGATCATATGAGAGGGAATGGTGAAGAAGCCCACTTTAGGTCAAGTTTTCCCCCACTTTACCTTTGGCTTTTGGATTGGATGGTTGAGATTTGATTTGGAGTGATTTTGGATGAGTTCCAAGTGTCCCCTATACTGCCCAAAGCTAGGGAATAGGGTTGGTGGTGAGTTTGACTTCTCTTGGTCCATGGGAAGAGGGACCACACCTTTTCCCCCATTTGGATGAACCAATGCTTGGCTTGGTTAATAGAGCTTGTTTAAGGATCAATTAGGGAGGGAAAAAGTATATTCCCATCATCCAAAAGGAGATTTTGGCTTGGAGAAAGGGTTTGCTTTATGGGATGATGAGGTGGCCAAACCATGGTCTCATTTTAAGGTTTGTTTTTGACCCATTGACTTGCTGACTAGTCAATGGTGACTAGGATGTGCATGAGGGAGGTCAAGAGTGCTACAAGACATCATGCTAAGGAATTTGAAGTCAAGGGTGTATAATTGACCAATCTTGATGGGTTGAATTGATTCAAAATCACTAGAATGGTTAAAATTGACAAGTATGTAGGTTAAGGATTGATTTGGTCAACCATGGTTGACTTGGTCAACCTGGTCAAACCATGAGTTAAGCTTGGGTCAAACAAGTCCAATGAGTGTTTTGAGATCAATGGAAGTGATCCCATACATTAGGTTGGTCATTTGGGTTAAAAATGGATGTTTAAATCCATTAAGGGCATTTTGGTCTACTATCGTTGACTTGGTCAACCAGGTCAAACCAAAGAGTAAGTTTTGATTCAATGTGTTCCTAAAGTCATTTAGGATCCATTATAATGAAATTTGGAGTTGATTTCAAAGGTTGATAAGTCAAATCAAGTTATGTTTAGGCCAAAAGTCCAAAGATCCCCCTTTAAGGGCATTTTGGTCTCAAGTCAATTATGGGTCAAATTGAATCTAAAAAGATATGGATTATTACTTAACAAGTCAATATCAAGGTATTAGGAATGATCAAAATATTTGGAGGGGGCTCCAAAGTCAAATTTCACTAGGTGAAAAGCCCAATGGCATTGATTGTAAATATTTAACAACCTTTGGAGTTAAATTATGTTTATGGGGTTAGAGTCCTACGAATGCGCTCAAATTTGGAGGGTTGACTCTAGAGACATTTCATATCAACATGAAATTGATAGACTCTGAATCAGAGAATGTTTGACTGGGTTTTGAAGTATTTGAAAAATCCTTGGAAAAGGCTCTTAGGACAAGGCCTTTGGACTTAGGGTTTTGGTCTGGATTTTTGGGTTTGGATTGAGTTTTGAGCTTGAATGAGTGGATTTGAATTATCCATATCATCTATAACCACTTGAGAGGATTATGAATGATAGGATAGGATCAAAGTTTGATAGAAGCACAATCAAGTTTTGAACTGGATTTGGGAACAGGATGGGTTTAAAATCTTGATAGATTTAAAGTCTAGATTTGATTTAAAAATTGAATTGATTGAAGTCTAGATTGGTTAATGATTTGAATGATTAAAGATCTGGATTGATTTTAATCCAGATTGTTCCTGGAGTCTGGAGGGATTCTAAGATCTAGAATCTAGAAGGGTTCTAGGATCTGGATAGATCTTAAAGTTTGGAATCTAGAAGGATTCTAGGATCTAGAATAGATCCTAAGGTCTAGGGTCTAGAAGGATCCTAGAGTTTAGGTTAATCTGGAAGAATCCTAGGGTCTAGAGTAGATCCTAAGGTTTAGAGTCTAGAAGGATCCTAAGACCTATAATAGATCCTAAGGTCTGAATCTAGGAGAATCCTAGAGTTTAGATTAATATGGAAGAATCGTAGGGTCTAGAGTAGATCCTAGGGTATGGATTGATTTGGAGTCTGGAAGGGTCTTAATGACCTCATACAAAAATGAGGTCAACACTTGCTAGATTGGTCCATAAAGGTTTCTCTAATATCTTCATTAAGTGGATTAAATCCTGTATCACCGATGTATGGTTTTCTATAAGTATTTGATGGTTCACTAGAAGGTTTCTTTCCCTCATCTATTGGTTTTATGCAAGGTTGCCCTTTAAGTTCTTACATTTTTTGCATTGTGATTGATTCTTTCTCCTACCTCATTAACAATCCTACTAATAATGATTCTTTTGTAGACTTAGATTTGGATAGTTACAAGCTGTCACACTTGATGTATGCAAATGATCTTCTTATTTTTTGTGAGGTCTCTATCCAAAACTACACTAAATTGAACCAGATTCTTTCTATTTTTGCTAACTCCTCTAACTTGAAGGTTAGTTTTGAGAAGAGTTCTCTCATTCTCCATCCCAATTATCCTAAACCCTATAGTATTAGCTCTTATCTTAATATAACAACCCCATTCTCACATATAACCTATCTTGGCATCCCAATTTCCCCTATGAAATAAAAACAGGCCAATTTATCCCTCTTATGGAAATTATTACTAATAAGCATTATGGCTTGAAAGCTAAAACTCTCTCTTTTACAGCCATGCTTCAGTTCTTAAACTTTACAATTTTGAACTCAATTGCATACTGGATTCAGGGTTCTATCATTTCTAAAACTATTATCAAGTTTATAAATATGCTTAGTGCTAAATTTCTATTTTTTGGAGACACTGATGTAAGAAAGTTACATCTTATTTCCTGGGCTAACACTTGCAAACCTAGGACTCATGGTGGTCTCAGTCTCAACTCTTTTCAAGCTCTCCATTTGATTTTCAATTGTTCCTAATTTGCAAAATTTAGAACAAGCCATCCCCTCTCTCCAAATAACTCTTCTTCAAATACACCTCTATATAGTGCTCCCTCCCTATACGACCACCCCTTTTTTGAAAACTTTATGCTCATCCTCTACCTCTGTTAGAGAAAAAATCAACTTTAACGTTGTTCCCAACAACTACATCTCTCTTTTATGGGACCATTGGTGTAATAGGGCTACCTTATCTAAATCGCCTTTATTTCATCCTCTTCTTAACACATTTCTCCCTAATGCTCTTATGGATGTGTTGCTTAATGAATAAGGATGGCCTCTTTCTTTTTTTGCTCCTCTCCCTCATACTGCTACTAAATCTCAAATTTTGATTAAGGGTTCTTCTTCAATCTGTCTGAAATGTGAATAAAATGTGGAAAGGAAATTTAACAGATTCTTGGCTAAGTTTTATAAAAGAGACATGAGATGCTCTTGGCATAGATTTGTTTGGTACAAATACTATGCATTATGTTTTTCTTCTTTCTATTGGTTGGTCCTTGTCGGTGAGTTAAAAATGGTAGATGTGTTGCTTAAAAGAAACATTATGGTAGACTTTATATGCTGCTTTTGCCACTCCTCCATGGAAAACACACCTCATCTTTTTCTTTGAGTGCAATTTTTCTTTTTGGGTAATAGATGAGCTCATTCTTGGGATTAAGAATCCGTTATTAAGGCCCACTGTGTTGCAGATATTTGAGATTATTGATGCTATGGCGCCTTCTGTTTCTAATGCTAAGAATCTTTACATGCTGATTACATGTTTCTTTATTTACTATGTGTGGAGGGAAATGTATTATTGAAGTTTGATAACATCTATGCTTCTTTTACTACTATTTGTCACCATATTAAAAAGGCCATTTTTCTCAGAATCACTAAGTAGAAGAATAATATAGTTGTTATGGATTTACGTTAGTGCTGGTAGTGCTGGTGTGCAGAACATCCCATTGTTTTGTTGGTGATAAATCGATGATGCTTGATGGACAAGTAGTTCAGTTGATGCTAGTTGGTTGATTCACTGTTCTTACTCTGCGGGATTATTCCATCATGCCTTCTCGATTTTATCAAAATTGGCTTGAAGGGATTTTTACAAGCCCTGGACGATGAATATTCTCTTGTTTTTCCATGTCAATCACCTTGGACGATTTACAGGAAAACACGGGAGTTTGTGGCAAGCCTTATATGAACTGCAAAGATATTCTTCTGACTATATCTGAGTCCATGCTTATTTTTGGGTTCTGGTTTTTGGCCTCACTTTTCTTTGTTGCCTTTGGCTCTTATGTTAGATTAGTTTAGTTTTCGGTCTCTTCAATCTTTTTATAGAAGTGTTTTTTGGCTATTCTTGAGCTAACTCCAATTTTTGTCAGGTTTTCTATTTTCAATTACTTGTATTTTCTCTTTTCTTGTAAGTTTATTATAGTTAAATGAAAGGGAATGGCCCAAATTATTACAAAAAAAAAAAAAAAGCAAATATGATGTTGTGAATGTACTCTCCTTCAACCTATGGACGAGTGCATCTTTAATGACATATTGATCAAAATGCAAAGTATCATGACTCTCCTCTTGTTATTTAATGAAGAAAATTAAGAAAATGTGGGCTTTTTAATGGGGATTGGAAGCTACGAATTACATTATAAACCTCCTAATCTTTTCTTTTTTTATGAATATAACTTCGAGACCACTTCCAAATAGAAATCTTAAATATCGCGGATAACACTTTGTATCTTATGACCTATAAAATCATATGGAATTTCATAGCTACCTTGAATCCTATTATAAAATTTATAGTATATTATCCATAAAACTTTATATTCTTAGATAAATTTCAATTTTAAGAGTTAGATATGTAAATTTTCAATTTATATGTAAATTCCTCTAAATTACAATGTTAGAGCTTTTTAACTAAAGATAAAAAATTAGATTGTATTAATTCATATATGATCAAACTGTATTTTTTTTTTTAGTTCTTAATATTTTTTGTATAAAACAACAATAGATATTACCAAATTATGCTATTAAATTTTAAAATATATGAGCATTTTAGAATTTTTTTTGGCTCATTGCGTTGATGTATAGCTCTTATGTGTAAAATAGGTTTTTATGAACAATTGTGGGCATTATAGTAATTTTTTATTTAAAATTAGGTAATAATTACTATACCTATCATATTCTAATAGATTTGCTTAAAAAAAATATCACAATAAAAGTTTCTTGTAATGTCAATAAAATTGTTGCCAAATAGCTATATGTAAAAAATATTATAAAATTATTGTGAAAAAATAAAATATTTGGAATATGTTGTAGATATTATAATTTTTTAATAATTACATATATTAATAAATCTAATTAAAAAAATTATTTCTCATTGCCAAGAATGTAAAATAAAACTAAAAAATATAGTCCGTTCATTGAAAATGGGTGAACAGACATGGACGGCGGAGATTAACCAATCAAGTCCTACACTCTGCTCGAAAGTGGTCCAATCTCTTCATTTCCTTCTAGATTTCAAGCTCGAGCTATCATTATTGTTCTTTCTCCCTCTTTCTCGTGATCCTTTATGGTCTATTTGGCAACAATTGAGATTTAATTTTAGTAGTATTTAGTAAATCTTGTAAACCCGGATTTAAAATAAAGGTGTTAAATCCTGAAAACTATTTGGTATGATAAATGTTAAATTATGTTAAATCCTAATAAACTATTTGGTAACATATTGCATGATTTATGTCTGTTATGAATTTAAGTGTGAAGAAGATAATTGCATATAAAAAAATATTTGAATTAAAAATCTAAATTAAAGTGTTATGAATTTAATAATATGCTAAGTAGCAGCTACTCATTAATTTTTATTTACATTGTTAATTATACATTTAATAATACTAGTAAAAATGCCCGTGCATTAAATGCACGTAACTAAAACTTTAAAAATAAAAATTTATATCATAAATTTTTTAATTATATTATAATTATTAGAATGAAAAAAAATTATTATTATAAATAATTATAATCATTATAATAAATTTTATAGGATTAAATAAATAATATTTACGACATGAATTTTCTATTATTCATTCATGAATAATCTTGGTAATAAATTCTTTTTATTAGTTAATAAATAAATTATTATTTTTTTACAATCGGATATCCGTGAAAGTTAAGTTTTTTTTAATAGCACATTAATAAAATTTTAAAGATTAATAATAAAAAAATTAACATAATAAATTTGAGAGTGGGTACGTTGACCGGAGCATAAAGTGAACCAAAGCACTTAGAACGACTGACCGACTTACTTTAGGCGGCAACAAAGAAGTCAGCCTTTAGGCCAAGTGGTTTTGATGGTAATAATTCGAGTCTACATTTGCATAACTAAGCAGATAGATTTAGGATGATGTAGTTCTCTGTCACCCACTCCCTGCCTCCACACCTCCATCACACGACATATATACATGTAATCAAACCATAAGCCACAAAGAACCTCTCGATCCAAGAAACAGTTCTTATACAATTCCAAAACAATTCTTCACACCCAATTTTAATGAATCTAGAAATTACTGAATTGCAACTATCAAAATATTGGTTAGGACTTAGAAGCTTAAATTGTCAAAATGTTACTTATATATAAAATATGTATGAATTTAGTATTAAATTCATACAATCCTCAAAAAGAAAACACATCAGTTGTGCAAGTATTTGGCTAATCATTTATTACTGAGCAGGACGATGCACTTATTCTAAGTTCAGGAGAAAGAAATGTAGAGAACACAAAATGCTTTTCAAACATAGCAAAAATGTGTTTATGGAATGGAATGCATGATCAATCAAAATCTATAAGGTGCTTCAATTCCACTTAATTGGATGGCCCTTACTGCAACCAGCTTTTCTGCATTTTCTGGCCTCCTTGCCACATGAACGACAACTGCAGTAGCAGCTCCTGAAGAAATGCCATCCTGAAGAATTAACAGGTTGTTGCAACGAACAAGAGAAATATAAATATCTGTAATAAATATATTAGAAAGCAAATGTGCTTACTAGTAAGCCCTTCTTCAAAGCTAAGGTTCTCGCAACTTCAACAGCTTAAGCAGTGCTTAACTAATATTTAAGGCATGTAAGAAATGGTTGTCTTCAAATATTCAATGATATAAAATTTCTTATCATTCTTCGCTTCCAATGGAAATTATGACGGAATCAATATTTTATTTTACTACAATACTTCATAAGAAATGTAGCAAAGAGATTCAATTAATATAGACTAGTGCAACCAAAGGTAGATTAGTATTCCAAAAGTACAAATCTTAACCACTCAAGTGTATGGAATGAATCGAATGATGATGTGATATTTATTACACATGGACACCCATTGACTTCAACTAAGCTATGCAAATAGCCTAAAAATTTATAATGCTAATGACAATACTTCAAGGAAGATGCTATGCACAAAGTAGGCAACATTCCAGTTGCATTCATGTGATTTAACTTGCCTATGGTTGTGTTATTTATCATTATTTATCAAAAAGTTCTCATATATCAATTAAAGAAGCAACATGCGCAACATTTTCTAGAAAATTAAACGTGATTGAAAGCAATAGAAAAAAAAAAAAAGAAAAGAAGAGCAAGCAGAAACATAATTTCTTGATAAGATATTGACAATATCTTATGATCAAAGAGTGGTGTCTCTAAATGAGATATTGTATGATTTATAATTTGATAGCAGAATATCCAAGTAGTTAACGACAAAAAGATATCAAGTGGCACTTTCATTACTGATACAATTCAAAGAAGACTCCCTAATAGAAGAATGGAAGCCCAAGATATATCCAGTTCTTATAATTTCTAAAAATTGTTAGTTTATACAGGAGAATGCAAAGGCAGATCCAACAAAAATACCTTTATAACCTCATCAATCAATTTAACATCCATAATACTTGGTATATAACCTGCAAAATACATCTCAACTTAAATACAAAGAAGAGATTGCAAAATATATCAGAACAAAATAAAGAAAAGAGCATGCAAGCAACTTATGAGAAGTGCATTGACTCTTATTACTACCTGGACTGTCCCAAAAATGATGCTAGTTTCAGAAGGCTCCACTCCAATTATCTACCAAGTACACAATAAGTCTACATAGAGTTTATAACAAGTAGCTTGTTGCATTTATGCGAAAATATGCTAATCAAATACATAGTAGGGCATTGAATCAATATCAGTTATTTTCACGAGCATGAATATTTTATACAATTCCAAGTTTATAACCTAATATTCTAAAGAGCAATGAGACCAAAATAAACCATCAACCTTTTTCATCCGGGCTTGGGACCGGCATAGGCAATTTTAAAATTTTTTTTGTATGATGTTATCTCAAGCATCATATCAAAAAAATAAAAATATAAATGCAAATTTTAGTAGACATAAGGAAAAAACATACAAAATAAAAAAAAAAAAATCTTCAATAAACAAATTTAAAACTTCTTATACATATTTTTAAAACAAAAATAAACAATGCATATAAAGTATGAGAACAAATATAAAAGATTTACAAAGTAATTTGATATTATAAAGAGGTTAAAAGTAAATCTCCTACAACTCTAATGAAGCTTAGAGAAATGTGACAAGAATTAAAAGAAAAAATTAATCCTCATATTAAGAATACAATGTATTTTTCTATTGTTTCAAACACCACCTTCTACATACAGACATCAACAAATGTCCAATTTAAAAGTATTTCTCCAACCATAACCGAATCAATAAAAAAAAATTATTAAGTAACCCCAAAATTGAAACTGATATAGTAAAAATTCTAAAGATAATGAATATACTACTAATGATGAGGATGTAGGTGTGAAAGAAGATCAATGTACACAAGATGAAATATTTTTTATTGAAAACATAACATAACACGTGCAATAAACAATGGAAATGAACTCAACTAAAATCGAGAGTAGACCAAAAATAACAAATGGAACTTAAAGTTGAAATCAAATCAAGAGCACGTATGTATTATTCGGTGCATTTATAATTCTTAAAGATGTATTATTATGTTAAGTCAATTATTAAACTTCAAGCAAAAAATCAAATATCCAATTAAAAGAAGTGATACAACTTTATAACTTATTTGGAGACAGGATTGAAATATGGGAAGAATATACCAATCAGTTCAAATGTACCTCCGACAAGACTGCTTCTTTAAACAAAATTGCTCTGCAAAAGAAAAATTGAGCTAAAGATGTTTTTGACAAGGAGCTAAAAAATCAAATTTGAGATCAAGAATATTGAGAATTATTTTTATAATGTTGGATTATGAGGTGATTTAACAACAAATATAAGAATAAGAGAAATAATACAAAAAGAATCCAGCTATGTTGGTAGCTTCAAAGAAGCCATCCTTTATTTTCTTTACAAGAATAGTCTCATCAGCATTATACCACTTATATGAGTGTGATCTTGCTTTTAGGGAATCCAACAAATATTTAGAATGATGAGTTAGAGAATGCTCTCTACTTGATTTACTTAACTACTGAGATGAAAAAAATATAATCCAACCAAAGAGATGAAATCAACTTAACAAAAACAAAACAAAAAAAGCATGAACAAAATAATTCCAGAAAGACCTTCCACTTAATGGAACAGCTCCACGCATGAAAATGCTTGCTTTCCAATATGCAAAATGCTTTTGCATTCATTTCCCTGAATCAGTCAACATAAGAAATATTCATGATATATTTGTGAGGTTAAGGAAAAATATTCTACGCAGGCATTCTAACTTTTGTATGATTAAAAGTGGGCACTTTACAATCTGCATACTCGACCCATCCTTGTTATTGTCAAGTATGATCGTGACTCTAAGCAGGTTGGTTTAAGAAGTTCGTAAAGTTTTATTGAACTATTCATTTCCTTTTCATATATGATCTTTATTTGTTTCTGTGATAGCATGGTTGCAGTGCTCAAGATGTTCAAGGAGAAATCAGAATCTTGTGAGGATCCAGAGAAGTTGTGGAAGTAGTTTTATTGTAACAAAAATAAATCCTCAACCTTTTTCATCCGCGCTTGGGACTGGCATTGGCGATTTTAAAAACTTTTTGTATAATGTTATCTCAAGCATGATATCACAAAAAAAATTCATTAACACAATTTTTACTAAACATAAGGCAAACATAAAATAAAAAATAAAGATATAAAATTAAACATCTTCAAAAACAAATTTAAAACTTCTTATACGTATATTTAAGACAAATAAAACGATGTATATAAAACATGCAAGATATTTCATCAAATGTAAAGAGGTTTTTTTTTTTCACATAGTTACATTTTGAGTTTAGGGTAATGTCTTATTTATAGGAGAAACAGTTGTGTAAAACATTCAAAATATTTTGTGGTAGATGGGGAAAAATATTCGTTCAGAATACTTTGAACTAAAATTTGATATGATCTCATGGTCATTGGATTAGAATTGAGATGATTGTAATTTATGGGTTATAAATCAAAAGTTTCATTATACTCATTTGAAATAAAATATATTACTTTGAGATCTATCATCACCCAAAAAATTTCCATTAATGTGGGGAGCTAGGCATTAAGTTGCCTTCTTAAAATGCACTACATTGGTTGCCTCATATAAAGTTTTATTTCCATACTTCAATTTATTTGTTTAGAAAGATTGTACGTTCTCTTTCACATAGCTGAAATTTTGATTTTGATAGCTCTATGAAGACTACGCAAGGAGAGACAATGAGAGATACACAAGAGATGCAAATTTATAAGGAGAGGTTAAAAATTTTAGAGCCAAAACATTCTGAAGAGACAGCGACAAGGAGAGATACAGAAAATGGTTGTTATAAGAGAAATACAAGGTAATGGTGATAGGATTGAAATTGTTCGTTCAAAGGAGATGGCAACTTCGGAGAAGGAAGAAAGTATTGTTGAGGACAATAAGATCGAAAACAATAAATTACAAAAAGAGAGGTTGAAGATTACAGTAAATGGGGCAAATTTGTAAATCCAGAAGAGTCGGCAAGATGTGGTAAGAGTGCAAGGAATGAGAAATTAGCACATGATTATTTTAGTTATATTTTTATTATTTAAATAAATAATTAATATTGTTTTTAAAGATATTAGTCATCAACTGACTTCTTGTTACTCTTGGTCCTCTTGATCATCTAGAGATCTAAAGTCATGTGGCTATCCACTGGTGAAAATAATTTGGGGTTTCTTTACAACAAAATTATAGCTAGGAATAATTGTAACAATATGTGAGATTACTACTAATTAGTTCTTGTTCTACACATCATAACATCTCTATGGCTATTATCGACTACTTGTATAAACTCTTCAACACTCCTTACAACCCCACTTTGAATCAACCCTTTATTTATGTTGGCAATTATGTACCTATATATCTCAGATTTTTATTTATATGTTACATAAAATTAGTTAGTTTTAAGTTTCCATACAGCTTTTAGCAGTGCGATCAAGGTTGGACAAAGTCCAGATTCACCAGTTCACTGAAGCAGAAATAGTAGAGATCCAGAAATGAAAAAGCTATCAGACAATTTTAAAAAAACATAATTCGGACAAGAAATATATTCACTTCTAAAAACGAACTTAATAAATGATTTACATCATAAAATTAATTATCTAAATTTGAAGCCGAAATGGTGTCGAGATTCACAGGTTCGCTGAAGTAGAGATCCAGAAACGAAAGAGCTAAAGGAAAAACATGTAAGATTAATATATAATGGAGAAAGAGAACATGCGACAGTCATCTTACGGCCACCGAACGGTCGGAGGTTGGAACGTTTCGACGGTTGAATTCATCTTCATGCATCCAAATTAATTGGAGAAGGGATCCTGAAACATTTAAGAAGTTGAAAAAACGAAATGAAGAAGCGGGTGATTAAATGCCGGGAGTTACTTACATTAAATATTTTAAGGCCATGAAACCTACCGGAGGAGATGACAGCGAGCGGAGGTAGCAAGATTTTGAAGAATTTCAGAAGACTGAATTAATTGGAGAGAAACCTACTTGACGGCGAGTGGAATCAGCTAGGGCAAACCGAAGACTATGGAGAAGGGTCGAAGACGAAGCGTCGCGATATTAGGATAGGTTTAGACTTGTAGAAAGAAGTTAATCATATGGCATAAAAACGTGTATAATTAATAAATAAAGTAGCAAAAAGGTGCAGAATAGGAATAGAGAAACGGAACTTAGAGAATCTAAAGGGACATTAAAATTAAATGAGTTTTATTAAATGTGAATTTTTTTTATTTATTAAAACATGCAATGAAGATTAGAAATAGGAAAACAGAACTTAGGAATCTCTGGGGGCAGTAAAATTAAATGAGTTTTATATAATGTGAATTTTTTGATTTATTAAATATATTTAATAGAATGGACGGCCAAGATAATTAAAAAATAAGTAGAATGGATGAACAAGATTTGCCGGAAGAAGGAAACTCAAGCCCCTTTTATAATAGTAGTATAGATATAGATATATTATAAGTTATATTAATTAAGCTAATTTTATTAATATTTAATTACTAATTATATCATTAATTATTCAATTAAGTTAAATTAGTATTAATTTATGCACTAATTAAATTATTAATTATTTAATTAAATTACTTAATTACCAATTTTTTAAATTATATTAATTTAATTAATCAATAATAAGTTAGAGGCGTCTAGGGTTTGCATTTCATCTTTTCTTTTCGTCGTCGTTGTTCGGCTTCGTTGCTTCGCAGGAGGTGTAGAGATTGCACGCGTCGGTACTTAGGCTCCTTCGTGGCTGTTCGACTTCGCTCCTTCGACGACTTTCCCTTGCTGTCGGATCGGAAGTTACGACATTTTGATCGGAAGCAACAACGGTGCTCGCTGGCCGTGAAGGTAACTTTCTCCCTTTCGCGCGCTTCTTCGGTTAAATCCAATAAATCCGCCGAACCGAGCGATTTATTAAATCCGGGATTTAAGCCGTAAATCCTTAAATCTGGGATTTGCCCATCGCCGGGATTTAACGCGCGCACAAAAACCGTTTGGCTGGATTTAGCGTAAATTCGACTTTTAAATCCCGCTGCAAATCCGATTCCAAACAGCCCCTTTGGTTTTGCAGAAGATGGAAGTAGATAGAAATAACATCGACAACGAGATTAAGAAGGCGCAGGAGGAGCGGCGGAATATGGAGAACTTGGCACCTCTTGCCTCCGTGACCTTCGACTCCGATCTCTACGAGGAAAATCGCTTCGAGGGCTACGCACGATCCATTCCTGTGAATGAGGACGAGGACGAAGCGGACGGGGATGCTTCGCTTATTGGCCGCCGCCGCATGCCATCCTATACGGCTCCCAAGTCGCTGATAGATGTCCCTCGGGCGGATGGTGAGGACGACTCAGGGTTCAAGAAGCCCTCCCGAATCATTGACCGAGAGGATGAGTATCGCCGCCGACGACTCGATCGTATCATATCCCCTGCACGTAACGACCCTTTTGCCTCAGGCGAGGCCACCCCTGACCCATCGGTGAGGACTTATGCTGACGTCATGAGAGAACAAGCCCTCCAACGGCAGAAGGAAGAGTTGCTCAAAGCTGCTGCAAAGAAACATGAGGAGGAGAAAAACAACAAGGCTGCTGCCGCTGAGGCTCCTCCGGCAGCTGCTGCCCAAAAGAGGAGGAACAGGTGGGATCAGTCGCAGGATTCTGACAGCGCTTCTGCTGTGAAGAAGTTAAAATCAAGCTCTGATTGGGATGCACCAGATTCAACTCCTGGGATTGGGAGGTGGGATGCGACTCCAACTCCTGGAAGAGTTGGAGATGCAACCCCTTCAATTTCTCGCCGGAACCGGTGGGATGAGACTCCGACTCCTGGGCGGCTTGCAGATTCTGATGCCACTCCAGCTGCTGCCACCCCTGGTGCAACTCCAGCTGGGATGACTTGGGATGCTACGCCAAAGCTTGGTGGGCTAGCTACCCCTACTCCCAAACGGCAAAGATCAAGATGGGATGAGACACCAGCTACCATGGGAAGTGCCACCCCACTGCCAGGTGCTGCAACTCCAGCTGCAGCCTTCACTCCTGGAGTCACTCCCATTGGCGGGGTTGATTTAGCAACTCCAACTCCTGGAGCTATCAATCTTCGGGGTCCTATGACACCAGAACAGTATAATTTGCTGAGGTGGGAGAGGGATATTGAAGAGAGAAACAGACCTTTGACTGATGAAGAGCTTGATGCAATGTTTCCTCAGGAGGGTTACAAGATCCTTGAACCCCCAGCTTCTTATGTTCCCATCAGGACTCCAGCAAGGAAGCTTCTTGCTACTCCAACTCCTATTGGCACACCACTTTATTCTATCCCTGAAGAGAATCGGGGGCAGCAGTTTGATGTTCCCAAGGAGGCACCTGGTGGGTTGCCGTTCATGAAGCCAGAGGATTATCAGTACTTTGGTGCTCTTTTGAATGAGGAGGAAGAGGAGGAACTGTCACCTGAGGAGCAGAAGGAGAGGAAGATTATGAAGCTTTTGCTAAAGGTGAAGAATGGTACTCCTCCCCAAAGGAAAACTGCATTGAGGCAACTTACTGATAAGGCTAGGGAATTTGGAGCAGGTCCTCTCTTCAACAAAATCCTGCCTTTGCTTATGCAACCTACTCTTGAAGACCAAGAGAGGCATCTCTTGGTGAAGGTTATTGACAGGGTGCTGTATAAGTTGGATGAGTTGGTTCGCCCCTTTGTGCACAAGATTCTTGTGGTTATAGAGCCTTTACTGATTGATGAGGACTATTATGCTCGTGTTGAAGGAAGAGAGATCATTTCTAATCTAAGCAAAGCTGCTGGCTTGGCTACTATGATTGCAGCAATGAGGCCTGATATTGATAACATTGATGAATATGTGAGGAATACTACTGCAAGGGCTTTCAGTGTGGTGGCTTCTGCATTGGGAATTCCTGCTCTGTTGCCTTTTTTGAAGGCTGTCTGTCAAAGTAAAAAATCGTGGCAAGCACGACACACTGGCATTAAAATTGTGCAACAGATTGCAATTCTTATGGGATGTGCGGTTCTTCCACACCTAAGGTCTTTGGTTGAAATCATTGAACATGGGCTGAGTGATGAGAATCAGAAGGTCAGAACAATTACTGCCCTGTCTCTTGCAGCATTGGCAGAAGCGGCTGCTCCTTATGGTATAGAGAGTTTTGATTCAGTTCTAAAGCCACTTTGGAAGGGCATTCGTTCACACCGTGGGAAGGTTCTAGCTGCCTTTTTGAAGGCAATTGGCTTCATTATTCCCCTTATGGATGCACTATATGCAAGTTACTACACAAAGGAAGTGATGGTCATTCTTATTCGTGAGTTCCAATCTCCTGATGAAGAAATGAAGAAGATTGTGCTCAAAGTTGTCAAGCAGTGTGTGAGTACTGAAGGTGTTGAAGCTGATTACATACGAAATGATATTCTTCCAGAGTTCTTCAGAAATTTCTGGGTAAGGAGGATGGCTTTGGATCGAAGAAACTACAAACAGCTTGTGGATACTACAGTCGAAATTGCAAATAAGGTTGGGGTGGCAGATATTGTTGGAAGGGTGGTCGAAGACCTTAAAGATGAGAGTGAGCCCTACCGGAGAATGGTTATGGAGACAATTGAGAAAGTGGTATCCAATTTGGGGGCTTCTGATATTGATGCCCGCTTGGAAGAGCTGCTCATCGATGGGATTCTTTATGCATTCCAAGAACAGACCAGTGATGATGCAAATGTCATGCTCAATGGATTTGGTGCAGTGGTGAATGCTCTTGGTCAGAGAGTGAAGCCTTATCTTCCTCAGATATGTGGAACAATTAAATGGCGATTGAACAACAAAAGTGCGAAAGTAAGGCAGCAAGCAGCTGACCTAATATCACGGATTGCAGTTGTCATGAAACAGTGTCATGAAGAGCAGTTGATGGGTCATTTAGGTGTTGTGCTATATGAGTATCTTGGAGAAGAGTACCCTGAGGTTTTAGGCTCTATTTTAGGAGCACTAAAGGCAATAGTCAATGTTATAGGTATGACGAAGATGACCCCTCCTATCAAAGACTTGCTTCCTCGGCTGACTCCTATTCTGAAGAACAGACATGAGAAGGTCCAGGAAAACTGTATTGATCTTGTTGGTCGGATTGCTGATCGTGGGGCTGAGTTTGTCCCAGCTAGAGAGTGGATGAGGATTTGTTTTGAGCTGCTTGATATGTTAAAGGCTCATAAGAAAGGCATTAGGAGAGCTACTGTGAACACCTTTGGGTACATTGCAAAAGCTATTGGACCACAAGATGTTTTGGCAACTTTATTAAACAATTTGAAAGTGCAGGAGCGTCAAAATCGGGTTTGCACAACAGTTGCGATTGCTATAGTTGCTGAAACCTGCTCCCCATTCACTGTTCTCCCTGCTCTTATGAATGAATACCGTGTTCCAGAATTGAATGTACAGAATGGCGTTTTAAAATCTCTTTCCTTTCTTTTTGAGTACATTGGAGAGATGGGGAAGGATTATATTTATGCTGTGACACCATTACTGGAAGATGCTTTGATGGACAGGGATCTGGTTCATAGACAGACTGCTGCTTCAGCTGTCAAGCACATGGCTTTGGGTGTTGCTGGCTTGGGTTGTGAGGATGCTTTGGTCCATCTGTTGAACTATGTGTGGCCAAATATATTTGAAACTTCTCCCCATGTCATAAATGCAGTAATGGAGGCTATTGAAGGAATGAGAGTTGCCTTAGGAGCTGCTGTTGTCCTGAATTACTGCCTCCAAGGTTTGTTCCATCCAGCAAGAAAGGTCCGTGAGGTTTATTGGAAAATTTATAACTCTTTGTATATTGGAGCTCAGGATACACTTGTTGCTGCTTACCCTGTGTTGGAGGATGAGGAGAACAATGTCTATAGCAGGCCTGAATTGATGATGTTTGTCTGACACATTAATGCTTGCATGTGCTTATGCTTGAGATGAACTTTGTTCCAGCTGTTTGCTGGTATGACTGGGGTATGATAAAAAGTAGATATGTCCTTTTTCTTCTATCCTACTCTTTCGTTATTATTTCAAACTGTTTGAGCAAGTCATTAATTCTAGGAAGTCGCATTTTTCTGTTACCATCTTATATTGTGTTTTTTTATTGAAGTAATATAGAGCAGAATTTGGGGAGAAACTTAAAAAGTTAGTCTTTTTTGTATTTTGATAGATTCGTAACTTCAACTTGCTACGTTACTTTTCCAATTAGCTGTGTTTGTTACAGTTTAGCAGCATTCTGATCTCATATTTCATTTTTTTTCTCTGCTAATAGGTAATGTATTTTATCTGTGCTCTCTAGGAAGCTTATATGATTTGTTATTTTTGAGTATGATCACTTCTGCTCAATAAATGGTGGTTAAATTGATCATCAGCATTATTATTAGCCTCATCCTAATTATTTGGGTTAGCTTTATGAATTCCCAATTTTCATTTCTAACTCTGTGAAACGTTGCATTTGATTTTAGATTTATGTATTTTTCTTTCTAATTTTTGGCACTAATTTTATATACCTATTAATGAATTCATTCCGATCACCAACGTGAAATTTTCACTATCATATTTTCAATATAATTACTACCATGGTTCCTATAATATAAATATTGCTTATTTTTCTTATTTTGCTTCATATTTATTTTAGCAATTTTATTTTTGTCACATTTAGCTTGATTATCAATGACTTTTTAAGTGCTCAACACTTAAATCCATACAATATAGAATGGTCAATTGAAATATTAAAATTGATGCAGGACTTTATGCTTGTATTAAAAATTCAAATATTATAACTGGTAGTTGATGCCATAAAAACGTCTTTAATCTATATCCTCTCAGCCTTAGCATCTAGTATTGTGAGCATGTAAGGTGGTCTGTTGTGTGTTATGATTTAAGATCCTGATCAGATTTGAGAGCCACCAACTTGGATGACATTGTTGAGGTTGGATAGCTATGTTTATTCAGGAACTAATTGGATTTGGTTGTGTTGCCATTCTGATATTGTTTTGGAAGAAATTTTACTACTGTTGTCAACGGTGAAGGTTTTAATGGTCCAAATCTTTGAGATAGAAAGTGATCATAATTACTACTTTACTAGCGGGCCTTACCTAGTGTTATACTGATATTTTGTACTCATATGCTGGATAGATGCTGAATGTCTGTTGTGATAGCAATACCTATTCCCGACTAATATTCCTGCTTTTCCTATGAATGTCTAAAACATAATAGTTCCATCTATGTGCTCAAACCATTCATTGTTTCTATCTTCTGCAGCATTCTTGTATGCCCACGCTAATTTCTCAGGTTCTTCAATACATGTGTATGTATAGTTCTTAAAATAACCAGGTGAGGAGGTGTATAAATATACAATTCAGATCGAAAAATTGCAGTTCGAAGACACTGATTTAACAATTATTCGCTTGTTGTTGGTGCAATAAAAAAAATACAAAGAATCCATACTAAATGTTAATTTATTGATCGATTTAATTAAATAAATTTATTGAAAAATTGAAACCATCAAAAACTAAAAAATGATTAATATTCACTCTATTAATATAGGCCCACTCAAAGCAATCACACTCCTAAAAACTATCAACAAGTTATTTATTAAATAAAAGAGGAGAAAATTCGTTGCATTGCGCTTAAAGAAATTAACATCCAATCAAGTGCTTTTTTTAGATCAAAATTTCTTTTATGAATCTCTGATTTTAATATTTATAAGCATCATTAGCCTAAACCATATCATATCAAAGAACATGATATTTCTAGATTCCAACATTAATAGCCGACACGATTTCGTTATCTTGATAGTTTAAAGAACAAGCTACGTAGAGTTATTGGGTAGGTCTACTATGGAAGCTATGCATTTGTTGAGAGGTTTGATGAGGAAATATAGAGTCAGAAGGATCTATATATATGATATTTATTGATTTAGAGAAAATATATGATAAAGTTCCAAGAGAAGTGCTCTAGAGAGTTTTAGAAAAGGAATGAGTTAATAATGTTTATATTCAAGTCATTAATGATATGTATATAGGAGCTGGTACTTTTGTTCAAACACAAGATGGTTTAACCAAGTATTTTCCTATTTCTGTTGGATTGCATCGAGGATTAGTTTTAAGCTCGCATCTTTTTGTTTTAGTCATGAATGTTTTTACTAGACATTTGCAAGAACATGTACCTTGGCGTATGCTTTTTGCTAACGGTGTTCTTCTTGTTGATAAGAGTAGAGAGGGAGTTGATAAAAAACTTGAATTATAGAGGTCAACCTTAAACTCTAAAGGTTTTCATATGAGTAGATCTAAAATCGAATACATTAGTGTAATTTTACTAGTAATAGGTATAGTGGTGGGATTGTGACATTGAGTGATCATCTTATTAAAAAGTGTGCACATTTTAGATATCTAGAGTCTATTGTTCAAAGTGATGGTGAAATAGATGAGGATATTATTAGTGGAATTCAAATTGGATGACTAAAGTGGAGGAATGCATGGGGCCTATTATAGAAAATATCCCTCAAACTTAATGGAAACTTTTATAAAACTGTGGTGAGACCTGCAATGCTATATTGCGTGCCATTAAAAGAGAAGCATAAAATTAAGTGTTGCATAGATGGGATATTTAGGTGGATGATTGACTTTTACACTTAGAGATAAAATGCAAAACGAATATATACGTGAAAAGGTCAGAGTAGCTCATGTGGAAGATAAGATTTGAGAGAGTCTTCTTAGATGGTTTGGACACAAAACATCAGTCATTCGATGGAGAGATTATTTTGTGCGGACACCGAACGGTTCTCCCGTCTGGTTCCGCGTTTGGTACCGAGTGGTATCAAGCGTGGGTACCGAGCTCGGTACTACCACTTGGTACCGAACGCGGTACATTTTTAGGGTGATGTGGTGCATTTTTGTTGGTCTCCGGAAGCTGCGAACTATGCAGAGAATAATAAATCCATTCTCGATGATCTTGTTTAGGAGAGTAGATGTATTAAATCTAGCTCTTGTTAAAAAGATAGAGGTAGACCTAAAAATGCTTGGTTAGAAAGTATTAAAATGATATTTTTATATTATTTCAATGAGAATTTGACTCTTAATAGGACATAATATTGAAAAAAAGATTCATATAGCTGATCCCATGTAGTGAGATAAATGTTTGTTGTCATTATTATATATGAATTATAAATTTTGCATAATACTCACCGGCACTATAGTTATCTTATTTATAATAATTTAATTGATCGTGCAACTTATTGAATGATAAATATTGATCTTTAACTTAAAATTTTATTTTAACCATTTTAGATTTAACAATTATCCAAAATGATTTCAAGTATTTACCATCAATTTTGTTTTAGCAATTTAAACTCTGTAGGAATCAGTTACACAGATGTATTTTGAAATTATCAATCTAATTTTTAAATTCTATAAATAATATTTCTCATTAAATGTCGAAATATACTTCTGAGCCGTGTTGGTCACATTGCAGTTGTTTAGATCAATAACCATCTTGATTTCATTTAAATTGCTTTATATTATTATTTTGCTTGACTCAGGTATTATGTCCTATAATTGACATTATTAAGAAGCTTTGAGCTTTAAAACCAATTTGATGGTAAACATCTTCGGAGCTAGGCTTTCTAATTCAACTATATTATCTGATGTATGGAACACACAATTCAGATTGGAAATTCATAGTTCAAAGACTGTTGATTAAACAAATATTTAACTAATGCAATTAAGAAAATATGAAATATTTGTGTCAAACGATTATTTAATGATCAATTAACCAAATGAATTCAATGGAGCATTGAAGCCACAAAAAACCATAAGTTTATCATATAGGCCTCTTGTACAAGGAGGAAATTGGTAATCATATTTGCACCGCACTTGAAAGGATCAACATGCAATCATGCACATAGAAAATTGAAGAAACCAAGTAATTAGTACTTTGGAAGTGTTTAGTATTATTTTTTCCCATCAGTGCATGACCTTAATTTTACTCTTTGTAGACTTCGTTTGCACTTGACAATAATATTATTCTTTGTTGACATTGATGTTATTTGCATTCGCACATTGACATAGAACTGGCTAATTTGAAGCTGTGGAGGCATTCTATAAGAGAGATTTACCTGGTTTGCTAATATGATTTTACGGTTTGAGGTAGCTATTTTAATGTTTTGTTTTTCTGACTATTATCATTTATCATACTTATATTTGGAGCACGGCTATTTTTCAGAAATTTTTATAATGAAAAGCTGTATTTTATAGCAAGATCTTTTAATGTTTAGTAGGTATAAGAAAGTTGTTGAAAAAAATCAATAATAATTTTTGAAAAAATTACTCACTCTCTGCGATAATTTTATAACCATCTTTATAAAAAAATTACAATTATCTCAAATATACCCTTTGTGTTGCTTCACAGGTTTGTCATGATCTAACTTATCATCTATCCTTGTAATTCTATGCAAATCGTTTTCTTTGCGTTGTATTAAGGTTTTAAATTCAATATTCTACATTGATGATTTCCTCTCTTTGGTAGGCAATTCCAGTTTGGTTTTAGTTATTTGATTGGCAATAGTTAGGAGATTTCGGTTTTGTTTGGGATGACTTTCTTATTGCTTCTTAAATCAGCTTTTTAGTTCAAAAATTTTAATTTTTATACTAAAAAGCTGCTTTAAAAAATCAGTAAGAAAATCGTCCCAAACAAAATCTTCGTTGCCAACCGACTGTTGTTTTAGCTAGAACTGAAAGAGATTTATTTTGATCAGCATTCTTGAACTTCAATTTTCTTTTAGCTTTGAAGAACAATTATTGACCTTGTAACTTTCCCTTGCTGCAGCTTTTTCGCTCTCTTTCATTTGCTGCATTTGGCGGCGGAGGATGCATTAGAGATCACGCTGCCCTTGTGTAATATATGTTCTCGCTTCAAATCTTGGATTTTAAATTGTAACTCTGGTGCTCTCTTCCATAGAGACTGTTCACTGTCTTTGGTTCTTTTGAAGCTTAGTTTTGTTATCTTTTATCAATATGATGTATCGACTTTCTGTAAATCAGATGAATTATCAACACGCTTTTACAGAATATATTAATGGGTGTTTTGTGATAATCATTATTAAGATTTATTATCAGATTTCCATTACGACGATGCTACAATTTGTCAAGGGAAGATGACGGAAATATGCCACTTGGAAAACGTCAGTTACGTGCCCTATTGATTTTTTGTTTCCTATAGCAGAATTACTGTGTATTTCAATATGAGAATTATTCTTGTTTTCGTGTGATGTGCTTCTTGGCTTATACCTTCGGTTTATTTCTATTCGTGTTCGCGTTTTAATTTATTGTTCGTCAAGCTAGAGGTTACAAGGTCTTACTGTTTGTTGACATAATTCATTGTTAAATCCTGAGGCATCATAAGTTACTTTAAAGGATTTAAAAAAGTAAATCTTATTGTATATGGGGAGTACAAATTTTATGGCTTGACTTTTTATTTTGAAGGTATACAAAATGTTAAGGTATTGTTTGATGGGATTGACCTATGAAGACCCATGGAAATTTCTTGAAAGTAAATAATGAGTAAGCAGTCAAAATAAGAGGGGAGTTCATTAGAATATCTTTCATTTTAAGAATTAATTTAAGGAGGTGACTTGATCATTACTTTTCAAGCTTCGTTGGATATATATTTTCGTTTAGAATAAGACTCTAGTTAAATAATGGAAAGCATCTTTATTAAGCTTATATTATCTATCTATCATGGGGCTTAGATCTATTGTAATGAGTACTATCATCACTTTTTGACTCGACCTTGAGCCAATATTAGTGTAATCCCTAGCTTAAGTTAGCTTTCTTTTTCTTAATTAACTAAGTACACTTTTCTATGTCAATATTTTTTATTGCTCGTTTAAATATTTGCTCGAGGTTGAACTTATTCAACTTCAAGTTTGTAATTTCTTATCATGTCCCCACTTTTATCAAATATTTCTAATATTTATTTATAATACTCATCAAACTTGCTAAGAGTTTCCATTAACCCGAGTTACACAATGAGAAAGGCATGTTCCCCAGGCTTTCAATTTAGTAGGTTTGGACTAAACTCACTTAATTTCATAAAATAAAACTTCTTTTTCTAATAGAAAATCTTACAACAAAAGATGGGATAGAGTGAGATCATTCTCTTTTGAGGAATGGATTATCATCGAGTCATTTCCACTCCATTTTATCAATTCATCATTCATAGTTTGCATTTGTAATGGGTAGGATTTAGGGATCAATTTCTTGTTGATAATATTGCGGATCAATGGATTATGATTTTGATGATAGCAAACATTTCTTATTTCTCTATGATTGCCTTATGTGCTAACGTTTCAGGTTCACACGATCGGACTGCAATTTGGAATCAACTCAAGATTGGGTAGACTAGTTCTGAGTCAGTTTGTACACTTTTTCCTTTCTTGAGTCTATTGTATTTGGTGTGGGTCCTGATACTTTGTAACTTGAAAAAGTTTCTAACAGGACCCTAAAGTTTTCTATTTTTGGTAATATCGGCCTGGACGATCTGTCCAAAAGCAGAAATCCTAATTAGGGCATCCTCATTAAAGCAGCCGTCATTGTGCAAAACACATCGTCCTGGACGATTTTATATCGGCCAGGACGATAGGCTCAATTCAGCAAGAATCTGCCGCCAGATCTATTTAAAAATAGCCTATTTTTGGACATCGTCCAGAGGATATTCCTGGACTATAAAATATCGTCCTGGATGATCCAGGTCAAATTTTCTAAAATTTCTCTGGAATTTAAGGAAAGAAATTACATGGTCAAATCGTCCTGGACGATCGCAAGATCGTCCGGGCCGATTAGACATCGTCCAGCTTCATTTCAGGACGATATTAAGGACGATTTTCCTCATATTTGAACTAATCGGCCAGGACGATATGCCTATTGTCCTGGACGATAATGTCGGCAACTTGCATTAATGAGCTCGTTTTTAGCTCTTCTATTTAAGCTATGACAAGGCATTTGTAAGTGTCTTTGGAAGCCATTGTAGCTTCGTTCTTGTGGGGAAAACTTGAAGAGAGAGCTTGAGAGAGAGAGAGGAAAGGGTGGAGTTTGAGAGGGAGAAGATCCTGTGAGGGGGGAAACTCAAGGGAGTGTGGAGGGGATTACACACGGTTGCTCCGGCGAACTCGCACCTTAGTACACCAAAGAAGAATGTCTCTTTGGTGTCCAAGGACCCGGCGACTCCGCCGCACCAGGGAAGGTGGAAGTGATTTTGTAAGGGTTTCTCCGCCTAACTGTGCGGACTAAAGGAGAGACACTTTTGTAGTGCAATATTTGGAGGGTGCCTCCAAGGAGTGGACATAGGTCAAGGTTTGACCGAACCACTATAAATATGGTGTGTTCTTTTCTTATTATTGCTTCCGCATTATTTTCTTCCGCACTTGTTTTTCCGTGGTGATTTTGGATTGAGTTTTATCTTTGGTTTTAAAGTCATCCAATTCACCTCTTTTTATTTAGCTTTGGGTCAGTTCATAGGGCTTAACATCCCTAATGAACTTTCTAGTGCCATCAGAGCACTTTCAAGTGGTATCAGAGCACTTTCAAGTGGTATCAGAGCTGTTTTCAAAAAAATAAGTTTTTAAAAGCTTTTGAATTTCGATCCATGGCTAATCGTATTGTTGCGGAATGTTTTTCAATCACCAGATCTCCTTTATTTGAAAATATGTCATTTGATCTTTGGAAAACTCGCATGTCTATTTTCTTGCAATCGATTGATTTTCGCATGTGGCATATGATTTTAATTGGTTATTCATCACCGTCACGTATTGTTAATGGAGTTAAAACTGATATCTCTTTTAATCAATGAAATAAGGAAGAACAACTGAATGCTCAACTGAATGCAAAATCTTTAAATTGTTTTTTATGTGCTTTAAATTCTGATGATTTCATGTTAATATCAATTTGCACTACTGGTAAGGAAGTTTGGGATAAACTACATACCATATATGAAGGCACGAATGAAATCAAGCAATCCAAGTTGAATTTGTTAATGCATGATTTTGAACTGTTTTTCATGAAACCTTATGAGACGATCTTAGACATGTACACTAGGTTCATTCAAATTGTAACATCATTGCATGCCTTAGGAAAAGAGTTTTCAAATTTTAAAAAAGTCAATAAAATTCTTCATTATTTACTTGAAAAATTTGATGCCAAAGTTATTGCTATTTGTGAATCAAAAGATTTGAATGATTATTCTATTGATAATTTGATTGGCTCACTCATTGCCTACGAGCAAGGTTTGGGTCAAAGACTCTTGGATGCAGGTGAAATAATTGTTCTAAAAACTGAAGATACGGAAAAAGATTGCTTAGTTGGTGACGAATGCAATGACTTGTCAAGCAAATCACAAAGTTCACCAAAGCATAAGCAAAAGTGAAAAAAAAGGTAAAAGTGGTAAGGATGTCCATATTTCTTCTAACGTTATTTGCTTTCGATGCAGGAAGCCTGGACATATGAAAAATCAGTGCCCTAATTTAAGAATTCTTCCTACAAATGAAAATGGCAAGGCGAAGCAAAATTTAAACTGGGAAATAATGAAAGGCAAAAAATCTCATGGGCAGATCTAGTTTCTGAAGCTTCGGACCAGGAGAGAGATAATGGTTAAAAGCCTTTCGTATTTTTGTGTTGTGTTTTTGTTTTTATGTTTTTTTTTTCATTTTTTTTATTTATTCTTTGAAATTTTCATTTTCGTGAAAGTTTTTTTTCTGATCAACACACACATTCACTTTTCTAAAAATGAAAAATTTACTTCCTATTTTTTCTTGAAATCTTTGGTAAGTTGTGTTTGACTTCTCTAAAACAGTCAAAGAAAGGAAACTCATATTTTTTATTCTCAATCTCTATTTCCTAAAAGAGATTATTCTACTTTTGATTTAAAATCTTCATCATATTTTAAATTGGATTTTGAAATTGATTTTTTTTATCTCCCTATATTTTTTCTATCGCATAAAAATCTTTTGCAGGATTGTTGAATCCACCTTAAAATTTTCTTAATCAAGTTGTTCGTGTTGTCACTAATTTGGGTTTACTTTTATTTTAAAAATATAAGAAAGAAAGCATATTTTTTGAAAATAAAAAAAAAGTGGCCAATGATGCCAAACCAAAAGATGCGCAATGACGCCAAATTGAAAAAAAAATAATACACAAAGTGTATTGAAAATCAAAAGATGCTCAAAGAGTCATTCAAGTAATAAAGAGCATAAAATGAGCCCACAAAAAAAATATACTTATTTTTTCTTATACTACTAAAAACTTAAGAAAATCCTTGATATGTTCGAAATTTGTGCTTGAAAATCTTGGTTCCTGATTCAGCAATTCGTGCATTGATCATCTATTAGATATGTTTTATGAAAGGAGTTTTGAAAAATTAATGTTTCTTTTTCCCGTTTATTCCTTTATTTGGATATTAGATTAAAAAGTTTTTGAGCCTTTAAAAGAACTTGAGTTGGGATTAACAATTTATGAATTTCTTCCTTTTTCTGGATTATGCGTTGACAATCCAATTCTACTAAGTTTTTGATTAAAATCAAGAGGTAACTTTCTCATTTTAAGAATATTTGTTTTTCACTAGATCAGGGAACGTTTTCTTTTCTTTTGTTCGTTTTGTTTTTTTTGTGCCTTATCTCTTTTTGATAATGTCAAAGGGGGATAACGTATTGTTGAATTTGTATATTTTTTATATTCTTTAAAAAAAATAAAATAAAAAAAAAATTATCTCCCCTATTTTTTAAAAGAGTTATTCTAGTGAGGGGGAGATTAGGAAGAGTATTTACTTTTTTGAAAATTCAAATTGAAATGTTTTGCCATCATCAAAAAGGGGGAGATTGTTGCGGATCAATGGTTTATGATTTTGATGATAGCAAACTTTCCTTATTTCTCTATGATTGCCTTATGTGCTAACGTTTCAGGTTCACACGATCGAACTGCAATTTGGAATCAGCTCAAGATTGGGTAGACTAGGTCTGAGTCAGTTTGTACACTTTTTCCTTTCTTGAGTCTATTGTATTTGGTGTGGGTCCTGATACTTTGTAACTTGGAAAAGTTTCTAACGGGACCCTAAAGTTTTCTATTTTTGGTAATATTATCCCGGACGATATTTATATCGGCCTGGACGATCTGTCCAAAAGCAGAAACCCTAATTAGGGCATCCTCATTAAAGTAGCCGTCATTGTGCAAAACACATCGTCCTGGACGATTTTATATCGGCCAGGACTAGGGCTGTCAAAAACGGGTTACGGGTCGGGTTCGGGTCCAACCCGAAATTGACCCGACCTCTTTCGGGTCAACCCGGACCCGACCCGTTTCTTGAAACGGGTCATTTATGCTGACCCGGACCCGACCCGCTTCGGGTCCGGGTCAACCCGACCAGACCCGTTTGACTCGTCTGCACTATAAAAAAATTAAAACAGGTTTTAAATTGACAATCATCAGGAAATATGAATTTTTTACAAAAAAAAATAGTTTATTCACTTACATTTCTCAATCCCAAATAGGTAAACAACAAACCATCAGACTCTAACTTACAATTACAAATCTACAATTTACTGATTACATAGTTACATTTACAATTAAAACTTTTACATTTCATAATTTTTTACAATTACAAATCTACAAATAACACAAACTTACAATTACAATTACAAATGACACTTTACAAACAGTCAAACACAAAGGTTCCAACAGTCCAGCCTCCACTCTCCACTGTCCACTCTCCAGGCTCCAGCAGGCAGTAGACAACAGTCTAGCCTCCAAACTTTCAGGTTCCACTATTCCAGCAGTCCAGGTTGTCTAGCCTCCAGGCTCCACTGCTCCAGCATTCCAGCAGTCCAGCCTCCACTGCTCCAGGTCTCAAGCAGTCCAGCCTCCAGGCTCCACTGCTCCAGCAGTCCTGCCACAACTCTCCAGCGGACCAGCAGTCCAGCAATCCAACAGTCCAGCATAAAATCAATTAAACAAGTATAAAAGTAAACTATCATCTTAGAGATATAACTGCAATTAAGCAAGTATAAAATTCTAAGTATTTAGTATCTAATAGACTAATACGAATAAACCCTCAAATTCAGTAATTTTACCATCCAAGGAAACAATTTGTACTTACTTAGTATCTGATCACTTAATTAGATAGTATCTGCTCTTTTGAAGTAAATACAAATGCCTCCTGGTTGTAATATCACATTAATGCTCCAGCAGTCCAGCCTCCAAGCTTTCATCTTCCCACATTCATTTTAGAAGGTCTATCATCATCGCCTATTCAGCTATTCTCTTAATATTTAAAATATATGAAATAATGAATTCTGAGAGCAACTAGCAGGAAATAGCAGGAAATAGCTTATTCACATACATTTCCCAATCCCAAATAGTGAAATAGGCAAACAACAAACCATCAGGAAATATGATTTTCTTACAATAACAATTCTGCAAATAGCAGGAAAATTGATCCAAATTCAGCAAAACAGGATAAGCTATTTGCAGCAATGCTGCAGTTATGCAGTGCAGGCAATCAGCCATGCAGGAGAAGAGGAGATTGATCCAAATTCAGCAAAACAGGATAAGCTATTTTCAGCTTAATAACAGAAAATGAAAAAGTTTTCAAAACAGTATGAGATTACAACAACTAATTCAGCAAAACAGTATGAGATTACAGAAAATGAAACTCCAAAACTCCAAGGTCAGTTTTCACTTTTCAGTAGCAGCTTAATAACAGAAATATTCAAGAAAGAACTTTCCCATGTCTTGTAAAAGTCACACCATATATTACTTAATAACAGAACTTTCCCCAGGTTCATCTTCAACTCGAGTTACTGTTAAAGCAAGAATATCTTCAGTCATAGCTTCAAGTTCAGGGTTATGCAAAACTGTAACAAATAAAAATAAATATTCATAACCAATACTAACTGTAAATCTGTTATCATTCAAGATATTGAATAAAGTAAAAGTTGATATGCACCCTTGTCACCATATAACCAATCCTTAGCACAAACCAAAGCCTCAACAATATCAGGTTTTAGTGAACTTCGATATTGATCTAGTATTCGACCACTATTACTAAATGCACTTTCAGATGCCACTGTTGTTATAGGAATACACAAAACATCACGTGCCATTGCATAAACTTCAGGAAATCTATATTGATTGCCTTTCCATAAATTTAGTATATCTAGCTCAATTTTTCTATCAAGTTTAGGTTCATCAAGATATATCTCCAATTCAGATTTTTTTGGCATATAAACCTCCTCTTCAAATGAATCAAAATCCTGTTTGGAAAAATTAGAGTTTAAAAGATGAAACAAATTAACAATAATCAATTAAAAGATGCAACATTAATCAATCAATAGATGAAATTAATTAATTAACTACCTGAAGGAATTGAGATTGAATAACAGTAGATGAACTACAATAGGAGCTTTCAGTCTGTGGCCTTTCTTAAGAATTTGAACCAAATGCAACATTTCCACAACTCCTTGTGTAATTGGAGAATAATGTGAACAATTTATCCTTTACTTTCTTAAGCTCAAGTACATAATCCCCTACATATAACCTCCTATAGCACCATTCCACAAATGTGAATTTATATCTTGGATCAAGAATAACTGCTACTGCAAGAATGACACTAAATTCAGACCAATATTTCTCAAATTTTGCAATCATTCTTAAGGCCATTTCCTTTAGATAATCATGGCCCTCTAACAACTCATGTTTCAATGCTGCATAAGCCGTCGAAATGCATGGAAAATAAAGATTTGCTGTTGGGTACTTTGTGCCAGATATCACACAAGTTATATTGTAGAAAGGCCTTAAAAAAGTAGAAATATTGCCTACTCTCTCCCATTCTGAACTTGATGGGCAGAATTTATAATTAGAGTCACCCAACTCTAGGTGTTGAAATGCCCTTCGATAATACAAAGCACTGTCTAGCATTATAAAAGTGGAGTTCCACCTAGTAGGAACATCTTGTCGTAAACCCCTCTTCGATTCCAAACAACTCTGCTTAACACAATCAAGAAATTTTTGCTTCCTTGCTTGAGAGCCTTTGACATATTTTATGCTCTCCCTGATCTTGGAGATTGAACCATCAACCTCCTTCATACCCTCTTGGACAATAAGATAATAATATGCGCGGTGCATCTTAAATGAAAAAACTCACCTTCACATAGAAGGGCACTCCTTAAATTCATTTGGTTTCTCAAGTAATCAACACAAACATTATTTGCAGAAGCATTGTCTAATGTAATACTGAAAAGCTTATTCTCTATTTTCCACTCAATAAAAAGACATTGCAATTTCTCATAAAGCGATATACCATCATGAGGTGGTGGCATAAAAGAAAAACTAATGATCTTTTTATGTAGATGCCAATCATTATCAATAAAATGCACGGTCAAGCAAATAAATCCATCAGTGTTTATAGATGTCCACAAGTCAGATGTAACACAAACTCTGCTAGTGCACTTAGATAACTGTGAACGAATATTTGAAATTTCTTTATTGAATAATTTCTTTCAATCATTCCTTATTGTATTCCTAGAAAATAGTTGAACATCCCGACGAAGATAGCTCAAAAGTGCTCGAACACCCACCCATTCAACACATTGAAAGGGCAAATCATGCATAATTATGCAAGCAGTAAGTAAATCACAAAATTCTGACGAGTCAAACGTATGATCAGTCATAGCAATAGAAGAATTTGAGGTGGTTTGCAATATGAGCTGCCCTATGTCACGTAGATTTCTTTTCTTGCAGTTTTGCAAATGTCTTCTTAAGTTACCAGTCCCATTTTTACTCTCACACAAGTATTGTGTACCACATTTTTTACATTTACATCTTTGTTTACCATCTGTAGAATTAGACAGCATCTCAAAATGCCCCCATACCTTAGAAGTCATCCTTCCACGCTTCTTAAGTACCACTGAACCATCATTAGATGGCTCTACCACGTTATCTTTAATGTCAACTTCCTCATTCTCATCAATAAAATGTTTCGGAAGTGTGTTTGAATCCTCCATCTAATAAACCAATTAAAGGATTTAATCCATATTATACATAGCATGATAGCAAAAAGTCCATAGCCAAATATCATAAATAATTCATAAATTTAATATGAAAGAGCTAAAGAAGTAAGAAGTAAGAGGTCATACTAACAGATTTACATGCTTTGAGAATGAGGAATGCTTTGAGTAAGAAGTAAGAGGTCATACTAGCCGAATACCAACTTCTTGCAGCTGCAGCCATCAAACTACATGATTTACATGCTTTGAGAATGAGGAAACTCCACTTTTACATGATTTACTCAGTAACAGACTAACAGAGTATGAGAGTAACAACTAACAAAGTGTCATACTAACAGAGTAACAACTAACAAAGTGTCATACTAACAGAGTAACAAAGTGCCAACTGTCATACTAACAATCGGAGTCCAGAAAGGCAGAAACAAATAATTTCAAAAGGCAACAGTGCAGCACCAACAGGAAACAATAAACCCTAAGCCAGTAATCATTAAACCGACAGCCCAAAGTGCCATACTGCCATGCAACCCAAAAAAACGTTCAATAGTAATACTTCAAACCCTAAGCGGCTAAGCCCTAATTGACAAATCAAAAGAAAAATTGCATAACACCTTAAATCAGAAGAAATAACCGAACAAGGATGATACTTCAACCAACTAACCATTAACCAAGATAACTTTGAAATGATAGCAACAAATTAATTGGCAAGAAGGAACAAACTGAAAAGCTTCGATCCTTCGAACTTCGAGCAAGAAGAAGATTAAAAAATATACTAATAGAGGAATAGACGACGACACCGACGAGGAGAGAACTGAGAAGCTCCGTGAAGGAGGTAGCCCGTAGTCAGGCAATAAGCCAGCAACACAGGAAGCACCGAAGCAGTGAAGTCGTGAAGAGACGAAGAGTCGAAGACGAAGGAGGCGAAAAAGGAAATGAAATGAACGCGGCTGCACTCTGCTGCCCTAAATGAGCCCTAACATATAAATCGCACTCGCACGAATCACGACGACATTTGATAACTCAAGCGGAGCGGACAGCGCGGGTCTGGCTCGAAGCGGGTTAATTCCGACCCGTTTCGGGTTCGGGTTGACCCAAACCCGAAAAAATCGAGTCGGGTTTTCGGGTCGTGTCATATATTGACAGCTCTAGCCAGGACGATAGGCTCAATTCAGCAAGAATCTGCTGCCATATCTATTTTGAAATAGCTTATTTTTGGACATCGTCCAGAGGATCGTCCTGGACTATAAAATATCGTCCTGGACGATCCAGGTCAAATTTACCAAAATTTCTCTGGAATTTAAGGAAAGAAATTACATGGTCAAATCGTCCTGGATGATCGCAAGATCGTTCGGGCCGATTAGACATCGTCCAGCTTCATTTCAGGGCGATATTCAGGACGATTTTCCTCATATTTGAACTAATCGGCCAGGACGATATGCCTATCGTCCTGGACGACAATGTCGGCAACTTGCATTAATGAGCTCATTTTTAGCTCTTCTATTTAAGCTATGACAAGGCACTTTGTAAGTGTCTTTGGCAGCCATTGTAGCTTCGTTCTTGTGGGGGAAACTTGAAGAGAGAGCTTGAATGAGAGAGAGGAAAGGGTGGAGTTAGAGAGGGAGAAGATCCTGTGAGGGGGGGAACTCAAGGGAGTGTGGAGGGGATTCCACACGGTTGCTCCGGCGAACTCGCACCTTAGTACCATCGGATTCAAGGCTTGTCTTGAGGTAAGTTCACCAAAGAAGAAGATCTCTTTGGTGTCAAAGGACCCGGCGACTCCGCCGCACCGGGGAAGGTGGAAGTGATTTTGTAAGGGCTTCTCCGCCTAGCTGTGGGGGCTAAATTAGAGACACTTTTGTAGTGCAATACTTGGAGGGTGCCTCCAAGGAGTGGACGTAGGTCAAGGTTTGACCGAACCATTATAAATATTGTGTGTTCTTTTCTTATTATTGCTTCCGCATTATTTTCTTCCGCACTTGTTTTTCCGTGGTGATTTTGGATTGAGTTTTATCTTTGGTTTTAAAGTTATCCAATTCACCTCTCTTTTATTTAGCCTTGGGCCAGTTCATTGGGCTTAATATCCCTAACGAACTTTTTAGTGCCATCAGAGCACTTTCAAGTGGGATCAGAGCACTTTCAGATAATAATGCCCTTCCCAAGTTTAGTCTCGAGTACTAATTGGCATGTCGCTAAATTTAAATTCCTCATGACTAGATCCCTGACATGTAATATTTTCTCTATAACATTTGATTTATAATAATTCACTGTTTTTCTTTTAACTTTCTTTACATTCAAGCCAAAATTTTTAATTCTTTTATTAATTCTATATTTATTTCCATGCTTTTCTCATTTTCTTATCTCTAAAGTCAACCAACTCTCCTTTATAATTTGAAGTTATTTTATGTCCAGTCATTGAGCTATAATGATCAATATCGATGCTAATTTCTTTATGATTGAGTACTTAAACTCTACTTCCCAAAGGATCTTGCTTACATAATAGATCTATCATTATTTCTTGACCTCCTCCTACACTGGCTCATATACTTACATCATCTTTCCCTACTATGTGATTCATGAGTAAGTATTTCACTAGTTGCAAAATTTATAACTATGTTGGTGAGGAAATGAGCGATTTCAAATGTAAAAGGTTGCCTTGCCTTCTGATGTGGGGACAAGGCTGGATTATGGTCACTTAAATTTGATGTGGATATATGCTTAGGTTTTCTTTGATATAAAATTTATGAAAGCCCATTAAATATGCAAGTATACATGACAAATTAAGTAATAAAATGGTAGAGAAGAGTATTGATCCTAGGAGAAAGTGTTTCGCTTAATTATAATTAAACTACTACTGTTTAATCTAAATGCATAATTTATCATATTGAATATAAAAAAGAATGTTTTTTGCGTTTTTGCTATGTAATGGAAACTTGTAAGAGAATTTGATACTGATGGAAATAAAATATTTTGGACTAATGAATGCAAGATAATATGCTTTTCTTAATTAGACATTTTATTTTAAATGTGATTAGAGCATATGCATCACAAGATCTCTGTCAAGTTTGTAAGAGTGAAAAATGAGGTTTAAGGCCTTCCTATAATTATACTATTTCCATAGAACCAAAAAAGTTCAACATCTTACATTTAGGTATGCCAACATTCCATTTCAATACTCCTAATTATTCTAATATTCCTCCGTCAAGGCTATACATCACACTATATGTTAACTATATATATGTGGCTATTGTATTCATTCATTAAATGAAAAATTAGAGATATTAAAAATATATATGGAATAACTTAAAACATATGAGTCTACATTAATACTTGCTATATATGTACATCGTTAGCCCAAAGCTTTGAGATTTAGCCAGACATGGATAACAAAAGAAGCTAACTCAAATTAATTTTATTCATATGAAAAAGATACATGAGAATAAGTAAGAAAAATCTCACCCAAAAGGATCAATTGATATTCTCCACACTCATTTATGGATAAATTAAAAATGTGAATGTTGCCACTCTATTGATTTAATCATTCTTTAGACAAATCCACATAATTTGTGTTAATTCTCCCAAAGAATAAACTAACACTACATTATCAATTTAAGGAAGGAAAATGTTTATTTTCGTATCCAAACTTTGTGTGGGGAATGTAATAATTATCCAAAAGGATAAAAGTCACATTCACTTATCATTTAAAATACAAAATGGACTATGGATAAACTTGATCGATGTCCACATATTTTTCCCCACTTTTAGTAAGTTAAGATAAGGTTTATTTTATATAGGATTTTGAGTTCCTATAGATACAAGCTCTATAGTCAATTACATCTCCGAAGAGAATTTTTTTTTATTAAAGTGGAGATTAAACCTAAAAATATAATACAATTACATATAAGAAAGTTTCCTTAGATGTTTGAAAATATTTCACATTTCTTCCAAAATATTGTCAAATTTGATAGAAAATACATTTATGTTTAGCATATGTGTATGGTTCTTATTTATTAGGATAGGAGGTGTGAAGATACAACTGGGCTTATGCCTACTTGGAATGAACATCCAGCTAATAACCTATTTCACAAGTAATCATCCTAGATGAAATATATGATAAAGGTAGTTCTATTCTAAGAGTTCAAAGGAGCAAATCAGACTCCGAATTAGTAACTCAAGATGAATTTTCATTTTAAGTTCAAGTGACACTGTCGAGAAGACTCACTAAGAACTCTAAATTTTATCTTATTTAATTAACTTAACTAAATTTTCTAGCCACCAAAATTTTGAAGAAATTTTGACAGCATAACAACCCTATACCAAAAGGAATAATGTGGCATCCACCGAGTGCAAGAGGACCCCACTATCTTGCTATAGGATTGTGTGCTGGGCTAGTGTATATTTCATAAAATAAAATGCATGTATGTGTGCATATTAGAGTAAAGGTGTTTGTGTATACAATATCCAATACTATATCATATTAGAACTAGTATATGTGTTCCTAAAAATTCTGGAATACATACACCAACGAAAACCTAAGAAAAGACTACCCACTAATGCAATCTACTACACATATGATGTAATGCATGTATACAATGCAAATAAAAGAGTGTTGTAAATAAATAAAAATATATTTTATTACTTTATTGATTTGAATAATTATAATAGACCCTATAGAAAAGAAAGGTGGCCAGGCCCCATCACAACAAACTTGTATTCTAAGTCTACCGTATATATATATATATATATATATATATATATATATATAAGCATGTATATATAATTCTTTACAACTCTGGATATTATACAACTTAATCTATATACAAATCTACTTTTTACAAACTCAGATACATACACTTTACATTTTATAGGTACATTCTATTGACTCTTGCATAAAATATAAAGAGCTAAAATAAAAGTATTAGCTTAGAAATAATATAAATATACAGTAATTATGTAATATTCTAATTTTTCTAATTTAATCCCTAAAAATCCTAAGTGTACCAACAAAAATATAATATGTATGACATTTAGAGTTGTAAAAATATAATTAAATTGACATAGGATGCTCTCCAAGAAAAGCACATTGTAAGAAATTCATACCATTAGCCTATCATAATCTGGAGTTGATTTTCCTAGCAAATCATCTAAGTGTGTGAAATAGGCTAAGTGGCTTTGATATGTCTTATAAAGGTTTAGGGTTTAAGTTGCATGTATTATTAATGTTTGTTTATTAAAGGCTAGAAGGAAATTTTAATTAAAGATTACATTGTATATATTTGGATTTTATTATTTAGATTTTAAGGGTTATAGTTAATTATTTAATTATAAAGAACTTATAGATTACTAACCCTAAAGTGCAAGGGTTAGTAATTTATAAGTCCAAGAAGGCTTTGTAAATAAAATGTGATTATCCCCCATATAAGATATAAGATCACGTAAAGCCTTAAGAAATTTATTTGTTGGTGTATTAAGAGATAGAGAAGGGACCCTTCAATCTAATACATATGATTTCCAAGTGGAATCAAGCATAATGTATAAGGTCTCTATGTTATTTTTATTTGGTTAAGGGTTATGAAAATGTATACAACTATGCCTTTCATGAGTGGAGGCTAATATGGTGTATATAACCCTTAATTTGTTATTAAGATTTATTGAAATTCCTTAGTTGAATATGTGTATGCCCTCCTTGTGGGCCTCCGAAAGGACACCGCTCAGTAGGGATAGAATGCAAAGGATACGATCACACTATCCCGTAGAACACAATGGTCACAGGCCTTTGTACTCTTCACAAGTGGGCCAATGAGAGGGTAGATGAGATCATATATATGATTAACCATTGATGATAACACCTTTGATATATGATCATCGATGGGTAATAATATATATAACCTGATCAAAGTCATGAGACTTCTCCCTCCTGATACATCAACTCGAGTGAGATCTATTTGATGTGGGATTTAGTTTCCTCATCCTGCCAACATTATCAATCATCAATTAGAGGCTACAATTAGAATAACAACATAATCAATCTTTAAAGAAAAGCACATTAGCCCATCCTTATATACTAAGTATTATATTTTAATAGCTAACAAATATAAATTATAGTATTAATAGCCATCTTTTCTTGTTTCGATGCAATGGTCACTTCATTTATCTTATATCAGTTGTATCAATATCTCTTTAATGCATGAAATGCAATATGAAATATTTAAATTTATAGAATATAAAAAAAATTTATATTAGTCTATAAATTTAGAAAATCATAACTTTTATTTTAACTGGTGAAATTTAGTAATATTATAGTTAAAATATTCGTAAAATTCAAATCGATCATATATGAAAATTTACATGGTAAAAATACAAAATTAGGATAAGATATTTTTTGTCAATTTAGGGGAGATTAAATTCATCAAACTCAAAATCATTGAAAACCAAGAGGATAATTAGGGTTACTTACAATGATCATAATATTTTTCCTAACTGAAGTAATGGAAGAAAATGATCAAAACCCACTTTCTCTATCATTCCTCCCTCCTATATATATATATATATATATATATATTGTTAGTGGCTTAACACCATAGCACTCTGATCCAGCGCCACATGTTGAATCCAAAATTACCTCATAATAGAGCCTCTAAGCTCAATATGTGATTTTATTGATTTTAGGTCAGAGAAGGGCTCAAACTCTATGGAGTAAGGTGGATTAAGATCTTCAGTTTTCCTCTTTAGTTTTGTATTTTTATTTTAATCTTTAATAGTCATGAGCTACTGATATATTTTGATTTGTTAATGATCTCTTGGCTATTATAAATATATTTTGGTGAATAAATATAGTAAAATATTTTAATGAGTATGATATTTAATTGCTTTTCCTGGATATATTGATTAATATTGATGATTTATAGAAGCTATGGTAGATGATATAAAAGATAAATTAGATAATTCTTCTAATTTAGAACATGGGGCATTATAAGGGACACTTAAGTAAGTAAATATATTGGTAATGTTGGAAATATTAAGCAAGTTACTCAAGGGGGACAAATTAGAGGTTTGTTTAGAAAAAGAATGGACCTTCTCATGGGATTAATGCCATGTTTAGAGGAATTCTTGAAGGAAAGAAGGATATATTTGAGAGTAGCCATATTATTATGATTAACAGAATAAAAAATAAGTAGATCATCAACATAAAGAAGATGGAAAATTTGTTTGTTCCTAATATTAATACCAATATATTGCTTAGTGGAGATGCAACTATCAAATGTATTAGATAGACCATCCATTGCAATTCCAAAGATATAGGAGGAGAGAGGGCATCATTGCCTGAGCCCAAATAAAAAGCTAAAGAAACGTTTAAGGGTGTCATTAATACAGATTAAAAAATGCACATTGGGAATACATGCTTTGATACAGCTAATGAATAAAGGGAAAATCCTTTTTAGTTTAAATATTTTTAAGAGGAAGAGATGGGATATGGAGTCAAATGCTTTGCATATGTCAAAATTGGCATAAAATAGTTGTTTAATTTTGGAGTGTGCAAATTCATAGAGAAACTTTCTAGCTAAAATAATACTATCAGAAGATATCCTCTTAGAAATAAAACCACCTTGAGATTTGTGGGTGATGTAGGGTATTATAGGTGATGTAGGGCATTATAGGCTCAATTCTAAGGGCTTATAAAAGGTGTTCTAAAGAGATATATGTCTATAATAAGTGATTTCCTCCATGAGAGCTTTTTGGAATCAAGACAATTGTAGTGGCTTTTACTTATTTGGGAAGATAATTAGAGAGAAAAAAATGCTTGATAGGTTCACAAATGAGCTTATCGATAATGTCTGAAGAGGAAATATAAATACTAAGGGTTTATCTATTGGGGCCAACATCAAAATTTTTTCCAAAGGAGAAAACAACATCATTAATTCTCTAATCTAGAATATGAGCTGTCAAAGAGGATAGGAGGAAGTTAGGGACTTTGCATCCAGTGGGAAAAGTAGGAGCAATAGTAAGAGGGTTAATTGGATATAAAAAAAAAATTTAAACTGGGAGATGTTTGCAACAACGATCTCATCTTGCAAGTGAAGAGCCCTTTCTCAATAGATAAAATTATGATGGTGTTATAATTTTTCCTCCCTTCGAATTTTTCATACAACAACTTAATTTAGATCATTCTCCACATTAGTAAGCCACTTTACCTCTTTGGATAATCCAATCATTCAGGCAAAGTTTTTTTTTTTTTTTGTGGAAAGTTTGTGTAAAGCCTCTTTCATTACTATAAAGAAGAGTTACAGAGATGTACCCAAAAAATAACTCCAAATAAAGAAAAAAATATGTTTGTGAGCTCTAACAAAAGAAAAATAATAACATATAATTATATTTAAAAACTCAAATAAAAAATTCCATGATAAACTCCACAAAGGAACATGATACTATATATCAGACTCAAAGAAGTAACAAAAATTATCCCATATAAGCATTTGAACCATCGAAGGATTAAGCACAAATCGGTTGGAAAGGTGGGCAGGCTATCCAAAGATGCCTCCAGCAATATAAGATTTCAAAACAACTAGCCTCAAGAATCTGCATAAGACTGAATAAACATCATTGTTGCCAATACAATGCCACGACCTTCCAGGGTTGGCAAAGGGTGCATATGTTGCAGATCTATGGTTTATGATTTTGATGATAGCAAATATTCCTTATTTCTCTACGATTTCCTTATGTGCTAACATTTCAGGTCCACACGATCAGACTACAATCTGGAACCAGCTCAAGATTGGGTAGACTAGGTCTGAGTCAGTTTGTAATCTTTTTCCTTTCTTGAGTCTGTTGTATTTGGTGTGGGACCAGTTGGATTTTAATTTGGAAGATCTCCTATTGTTCCCTATATGATTTCTATTTTTAGTAATATCGGCCGGGAAGATATGTCCAAAATCAGAAACCCTAATTAGGGCATCCTCATTAAGGCAGTCATCAATAGATCGGCCTGGACGATAATCTCAATTCAGAAAGAATCAACCGCCATAATCAGTTTAGGAAGTCTTTGTTTTAGGAAATCGGCCAGGACGATATTATTGTCGTCCAGGACGATCTAACTCAATCATGCCTAAATTGATCTGGTATCTTTGGAAAGCATTAATGGTTGATTGACACGATCACATCGTCCGGGACGATCGCATGATCGGCCAGGACGATGGCCTGGACGATTCGCATCGAACAGCTTGTATTCAGGGTGATGATCAGGACGATTGAAATAGGTTTTAAACTAATCGGCCTGGCCGATCGTGATATCGGCCAGGACGATGTAACCAATTTTCTTCTGATCGTCCCAAATCGTCCCAGGCTGATGAGCTGAATTTATACTAATCGGCCAGGATGATATACCTATCGTCCTGGATGATAATGTCGGCAACTTGCATTAATCAGCTCATTTTGAGAGCTTCTCTATTTAAGCTATGGCATGGCAACTTTTGTAAGAGTCTTTGGCAGCCATTGGAGCTTCGTTCTTGTGGGGGAGACTTGAAGAGAGAGCTTGAAAGGGAGAGAGGAAAGGGTGGAGTTTGAGAGGGAGAAGATCCTGTGAGGGGGAGGAACTCAAGAGAGTGTGGTGGGGGATCCACACGGTTGCTCCGACGAACTCGCACCTTAGTACCATCAGATTCAAGGCTTGTCTCGAGGTAAGTTCACCAAAGAAGAAGATCTCTTTGGTGTCAAAGGACCTGGCGACTCCGCCGCACTGGGGAAGGTGGAAGTGATTTTGTAAGGGCTTCTCCACCTTGCTGTGGGGGCTAAAGGAGAGACACTTGTGTTAGTGCAATACTTGGAGGGTGCCTCCAAGGAGTGGACGTAGGTCAAGGTTTGACCGAACCACTATAAATCTGGTGTGTTCTTTTCTTATTATCGCTTCCGCATTTATTTTTCTTCCGCACTTTGTTTGTGGTGTTTTTGGTTGAAGTTTTATCTTTGGTTTTAAGGTTTTCCAATTCACCACTCTTCTTAATTAGTTTTGGGACTAAGTTCATAGGGCTTAACATCCCTAACGAACTTTCAAGTGGTATCAGAGCGGTTTTCATAAAACAGTTTTAAAAAGCTTTTGAATTTTCGATCCATGGCTAATCGTAATGTTGCGGAAGGTTATTCAATCACCAGACCTCCTTTATTTGAAAATATGTCATTTGATTTTTGGAAAACTCGCATGTCTATTTTCTTGCAATCGATTGATTTTTGCATGTGGCATATGATTTTAACTTGTTATTCATCACCATTACGTATTGTTAATGGAGTTAAAACTGATATTCCTTTTAATCAATGGAACAGGGAAGAACAACTCAATGCTCAATTGAATGCGAAGTCATTAAATTGCTTTTTCTGTGCTTTAAATTCTGATGACTTTATGTTAGTTTCCACGTGCACTACAGGTAAGGAAGTTTGGGATAAATTGCACACCATATACGAAGGCTCTAATGAAATCAAGCAATCAAAATTGAATATTTTAATGCATGATTTTGAAATGTTTTCTATGAAACCTTTTAAAACAATTTTAGACATGTATACAAGGTTTATTAAAATTACTACATCATTGCATGCCTTAGGAAAAGATTTTTCAAATTTTGAAAAAATTAACAAAATTCTTCGTTGTTTACTTGAAAAATTCGATGCTAAAGTAGTTTCTATATGTGAATCAAAAGATTTGAATGATTATTCTATTGATAATTTGATTAGCTCACTCATTGCCTACGAGCAAGGGTTGGGTCAAAGACTTTTGGATGCAGGTGAAATAATCATTCTAAAAGCTGAAGATATGGAAAAAGATTGCTTAGTTGGTGACAAATGCAATAACTTTTCAAGCAAATCACAAAGCTCACCAAAGCATAAGCAAAAGTGGAAAAAAGGTAAAAGTGGTAAGGATGTCCATATTTTTTCTGACATTATTTGCTTTCGATGCAGGAAGCCTGGACATATGAAAAATCAGTGCCCTAATTTAAGAATTCTTCCTACGAAAGAAAATGGCGAGGCAAAGCAAAATTTAAACTGGGGAAATATTGAAAGGCAAAAAATCTCATGGGCAGATCTGATTTCTGAAGCATCGGACCAGGAGAGAGATAATGGTTAAAAGCCTTTCGTGTTTTTGTGTTGTGTTTTTGTGTTTTTCTTTTTTATTTTTGGATTTTAGTTTTGTTTATTCTTTTAAATTTTTGTTTTCATGAAAGTTTTTCTCTGATCAACACACACATTCACTTCTCTAAAAATGAAAAATCTACTTCCTTTTTTTTTGAAATCTTTGATAAGTTGTGTTTGACTTCTCTAAAACAATCAAAGTAAGGAAACTCATATTTTTTATTCTCAATCTCTATTTCTTAAAATAGGTTATTCTACTTTTGATTTAAAATCTTCATCATATTTTAAATTGGATTTTGAAACTGATTTTTTTTCATCTCCCTATATTTTTTCTATCGCATAGAAATCTTTTGCAAGATTGTTGAATCCACCTTAAAATTTTCTTAATCAACGTGTTCGTATTGTCAATAATTTGGGTTTACTTTTTTTTTGAAAATATAAGAAAGAAAGCATATTTTTTGAAAATAATAAAAAAAAGTGGCCAATGATGCCAAACCAAAAGATGCGCAATAACGCCAAATTGAAAAAAATAATACATAAAGTGTATTGAAAATCAAAAGATGCTCAAAGAGCCATTCAAGTGATAAAGGGCATAAAATGAGCCCACAAAAAAAAATATGTTTATTTTTTCTTATACTACTAAAAGCCTAAGAAAATCCTTGATGTGTTCGAAACTTGTGCTTGAAAATCTTGATTCCTGATTCAACAATTCGTGCATTGATCTTCTATTAGATATGTTTTATGAAAGGAGTTTTGAAAAATTAATATTTCTTTTTCCCATTTATTCCTTGATTTGGATATTGGATTAAAAAGTTTTTGAGCCTTTAAAAGAACTTGAGTTGGGATTATCAAACTCTGAATTTCTAATCTTTTCTAGACTATGCGTTGTCAATCCAATTCTACTAAATTTTTGATTAAAACCAAGAGGTAACTTTCTCATTTTAAGAATATTTATTTTTTTTCACTAGATCAGAAAACGTTTCTGTGTTTTGTTCGTTTTGTTTTTTTTCTGTGCCTCCTCTCTTTTTGATAATGTCAAAGGGGGAGAACGTATTTGTATCTTTTCTTTATTTTCAAAAAAAAATTTAAAACAACAAAAATTTTATCTCTCCTAATTTTAAAATATTATTCTAGTGAGGGGGAGATTAGGAAATATTACTTTTTGAAAATTCAAATTGAAATGTTTTTCCATCATCAAAAAAGGGGAGATTGTTGTGGATCTATGGTTTATGATTTTGATGATAGCAAACATTCCTTATTTCTCTACGATTGCCTTATGTGCTAACATTTTAGGCCCACACGATCAGACTACAATCTGGAACCAGCTCAAGATTGGGTAGACTAGGTCTGAGTCAGTTTGTAATCTTTTTCCTTTCTTGAGTCTGTTGTATTTGGTGTGGGACCAGTTGGATTGTAATTTGGAAGATCTCCTATTGTTCCCTATATGATTTCTATTTTTGGTAATATCGGCCGGGATGATATTTATATCGTCCTGGACGATATGTCCAAAATCAGAAACCCTAATTAGGGCATCCTCATTAAGGCAGTCGTCAACAGATCGGCCTGGACGATACTTGTATCGGCCAGGACGATAATCTAAACTCAGAAAGAATCAACCGCCATAATCAGTTTAGGAAGTCTTTGTTTTAGGAAATCGGCCAGGACGATATTATTGTCGACCAGGACGATCTAACTCAATCATGCCTAAATTGATATGGTATCTTTGGAAAGCATTAATGGTTGATTGACACGATCACATCGTCCGGGACGATCGCATGATCGACCAGGACGATGGCCTTGACGATCCGCATCAGACAGCTTGTATTCAGGACGATTGAAATAGGTCTTAAACTAATAGGCCTGGTCGATCGTGATATCGTCCAGGACGATGTAACCAATTTTCTTCTGATCGTCCCAAATCGTCCCACGCTGATGAGCTGAATTTGTACTAATCGGCCAAGATGATATACCTATCGTCCTGGACGATAATGTCGGCAACTTGCATTAATGAGCTCGTTTTGAGAGATTCTATTTAATCTATGACATGGCAACTTTTGTAAGAGTCTTTGGCAGCCATTGGAGCTTCGTTCTTGTGGGGGAGACTTGAAGAGAGAGCTTGAAAGGGAGAGAGAAAAGGGTGGAGTTTGAGAGGGAGAAGATCCTGTGAGGGGGAGGAACTCAAGGGAGTGTGGTGGGGGATCCACACGGTTGCTCCGGCGAACTCGCACCTTAGTACCATCGGATTCAAGGCTTGTCTCGAGGTAAGTTCACCAAAGAAGAAGATCTCTTTGGTGTCAATGGACCCGGCGACTCCGCCGCACCGGGGAAGGTGGAAGTGATTTTGTAAGGGCTTCTCCGCCTAGCTGTGGGGGCTAAAGGAGAGACACTTGTGTTAGTACAATACTTGGAGGGTGCCTCCAAGGAGTGGATGTAGGTCAAGGTTTGACCGAACCACTATAAATCTGGTGTGTTCTTTTCTTATTATCGCTTCCGCATTTATTTTTCTTCCGCACTTTATTTGTGGTGTTTTTGGTTGGAGTTTTATCTTTGGTTTTAAGGTTTTCCAATTCACCTCTCTCTTGATTAGCTTGGGACTAAGTTCAAGAGGGTCTAACATCCCCAACAAAATTTCAGCATAGGTTCATCATCATCCAACAAAAAATAATGAGCCAACAAATGACTATGAATTAATAGATATGGCAATGAAATCTTAACGCAACCATCCACAAGCCCAACATAAATATGCAAAGTGAAAGTGCTATGTCCAAAAGGAAAGCACAAGTTCTACTTATTGATCTTGGACTAGATTTCCATCTTGAATTTAGTGGTAATTGTATTGGGGAAGGCAAAGGTTCCAGCAAACCTTCTCCCATTTCTTTCATGTTGTAAGAAGTAGATTAAGGAGTAGATAACAAAATAGTAGATATTCTTAGAAACTTTATACACTGTAGAGTTCTCCTTAATATATGTAAAAAGCTGGGTGATAGAAGGCCTGAAAAGGAAAGCACAAGTTCAAGGAATGACTACCGTGAGGATTGTAAAATAGAAATCATATTCAAAGTATAAATGAGTGGTAGTTTCTGGGTGATTGAAGCAGAGATTGCAAAAGGAATGCACATATATATTTCTTTTAAGTGATTGGTATGCCACCTTTAAGCCACCAGCTAGAGCTAACCAAGCATAGGAAGAGAAATGAAGAGAGGAATGTTTATGCCACATAAATTTATGATAACTAACTTTTCTAAATTCTTATAAAAATCCCCAATTAAGAAATTGAAATTAGAGTTCTCAATCCCACACTAGAAAGACTTTAATTCATAGAGAAGGAGATAACAATGACAACAATAATTTAAGTTAGATAATTAGGGAAAGATTGGGTGACATACCAAGCATTCCAAAAAAATAATTTTAGAAATAGAGGAATTCAGAGGGAGGAGAAGATATGAGGGTAAAATCAAATTAGATAATGATTTCCTATTACTAAGGGTCTTAAAAGAATGAGTGGTTGTTACTAGAAATGCTAAAGGAATAGTTCATTTTAATCTTATTTTCCACCTTGCACAATTGACTCCAAAAGGAAGAAAATTTTATAGCAAGAGGTTTCCAAAAAGGGAGATAATATTTCCGAAACCAACAACTAAGGAGACAATTGATAAGATAAAAATTGTTATGTTATTTGAATAAGATTATAAATATTTTATTCTTGTAAACCTTATATTTTTTGAAAAAAAAAATTATAAGAAAACATGATAATTGAACCACTACCATAGCACCACCATCTAAGTACTACAATGCCAGAACTCATTTCAATCCTGCAGTGCCACGCCCTCATGTACGCAATGAAATGCTTACCAAAAATTGGTTAGAGAGCTTAGAACCAAGGTGCTACCAAGTTAGGATTGTAGAATCTAACAAGAGCACTGTAGCACCAAATTGCCCAGGGTTGCATTGGGAGACAATTAAAATGGTGAACTGACATTATGATTAAAGAACTGATGCACCGATTCAGCAGTGCTGCAATGCTAGTTATGTTAAAAATTAAGAACTATAAATAGTCATCTTATTCCTTGAGTAAGGAGGTTTTCTACTTAGAGTAATTCTAGTGTCATTTTGGGAGAGTGAGTGAGAGTGTGAGAGTGGTGGAGTATGCAGCTTGTATTCATTGTACCAAAGTCTTGTATTAAAGGATTGTAATATTACTTTTGGATCATTACAAAATTTTACTTATATTATTTATTTATTTTTTAACTTGTAATTAGGTTATATTTGTGAAAAAGTTAATAAAATAAAGTTTTTGTAATATTTTTTTGTTTCTTGTAAGTTTCAATGCTTCTATGTGTAACTAATCTAATTTTTTTGGATCTTTAGTGCATTAAGAAATATGTATTGCCTAAAGTAGGGTGGAATGTTTAATAAATCCATGTTGTTTTTATATTCTCCACACTTAAATAAGTTTCTTTATATGCTTTGCATAAATTCAAATATAGTGTGATCTTGAGCCTCGACAGATGGGCTAGAAGAATAATTAGAGAACTTAGAATGTAATTCAGTCATGCATAGAAGTATGGTGGCTTGGGTTATGAGGCCTTAAGGAGATAGTTTAAGTACAATTAACATTGATCTTGACTTAGTTTCCAATGAACTCAACAGAGATGAGGAGAGTAATTTATCTAATCCACAGCAGCGTTAGGGAACATGTCTCTCCAATGTAATCATATTCTTTTAAGGATTCATAAATTCAAAACTTTATAAACATTAGGAACTATTGTTGTCAAATTTTGAATCTTTTTTTTTTTATTTTTATAGTTTCAATCACCTTTTTGTTAGCTCACTATATAAACATAACGGTCTAGTAAGTATTAAAGTGCATGTAGGATAAATCTAGTATTTATTTCCTCATGGGATCGACACTCTATACATCACTTTATTTCTTGATGTAATAACATGCACTTGTATTCTAAATATGATTTACATATTATAAAATTGAATTTTTCTTTAACATTTGATTTGGGAATTTAACATAAGTAATCCTTAGCTAAAAACATAGGTTGTGTTTTTAGCAATCCATGTAGCACATCAAATTTTTTGGCGTTGTTGTTGGAGATCTAAAACAAGAAAAATTATTATTCTATTTTCTTTTATAATGTTGAAACAATTGTTAGTTTAATATAGTTTTTTTTTTATTTTTTATCTGCTTTAATTTCACCTTCTTAGCATTACTTTGATATTTGATTATGTATTTTTGCTCCGTGCTTTACAATTTCTATTATGTTGCTTCTTGTTGCATGTGAAGTATTAAACAACTGATAGATTTTTATTTGAAATTGAAATTAAAATAAAATTAGAAAGCATTAGGATGATTGTAAATTTTGAAAAAGAAATTAAAATGACAGAATAATTTCTTGAAGTTGAACAACCTAGACCTTCTAGGGAATACATTAACCCTATGGTTGAGGGTATTCAACAAAGCATAAACAAACCTACCAATCAAGCAAATAGTTTTGAACTAGAACCTTATATAATCTAAATGGTACAAAATGGGCACTTTGGGGTGACACCTTTAGAAGACCCTAATTTACATAACTAGTTTCCTAGAAATTTATAGAATGATGTTAATGATGATGCTATTAGAATTAGGTTATTTTCATGGATAAAGCTAAAATATGATTAAATTCATTTCCTCTAGGCTCAATAACAACCTGGAACAAACTTGCACATAAATTTTTACCAAAAAAAAATCACCTTAAAAATTAGTAAATATAGGAATGTCATTACATCATTAACCCAGTTAGAAGGTGAATCTTTTTATGAATCATAGAAAAGATTTAACAAAATGCTTAGAAAATATCTTTATCACGCCCTTATAGATTGGTTAATAATTCAAACTTTTTATAATGGCTTGATAGGATCCCTTACATTAATTACAGATTTTGCTTGTGGTGGTTCTCTAATGTCAAAGCCCTTCGAAGAGGCTTATGCTTTGATTGAGGAGATGGCTACCAATAATTTTTAATGGCCTTTAGAAAAAATTAACCTTATAAAAGTGGCTAGTATTTATGAAATTGATGTCTTATCAATAATAACTACCTAAGTAGCTACTATTTCTAGAAAATTAAACAATCATCAAATAAATTCATCTCAATTTCACTTGTGAGCTTGGAAGAAAGTATTTGTGAAGTTTCTAGTGATCCTAATACCTAAGGAGTACAATAAATTAATGCAATAAATAATAAAATTAATAATCCTTACTTCAACATTTATAATCCTCGCTATCAAAATCATCCAAACTTTAGTTAGAATAATAATCAAAATAATAGTACTAATTAGAACTCTCATCAGCCAAATCACAAAATTAATTGGAACTAACAACCTCAAAATTTTTTAACCCTAAGCTTAATTATTGTTTTGAATTTAATTCTAAAAATCAACCTAAGGATAAGAATCATTCCTTGGAGGAATTAGTTTCACAAATGTGGACTCAATTGTAAAGTCAAGCTGCTGTTATCACAAATATTGAAAATTAATTAGGACAATTAGATGGATCATAACTAATAGGACCTACGGAACTTTACTTAGCAATACCAAAATTAATCCTAAAAAAAAAGTTAAAAAAACTGTAAAGCTATTCGTTCAATTAAGGAGTGGAAAAGGGATAGAGAGTGTGCTTAAGAGGGAAGACCAATTTAAGGAGAAGGCTATTATAGAAAAACCAATAGAATTACCTAAACCTAAGGAACCACCTCAACCTAAAAAAGAAAAAAGACAAATATGTTAGAGAGGTAGTTAAAAGGCCACCACTACCATCTCCCCAAATATTGTTAAAATAAAACTTGGATAAGCATTCTTAAGATTTTTAAATACCTTTAAAAAATTATCTATAAACATTTGATTTGCTAAAGATTTATAATAAATGTTCTCCTATGCCAAATTCATGAAAGATATCCTATCTAGAAAAAGAATTAAGAGATTTTGAAACCATAGCATTGATTGTGCAGTGTAGTGTATTATATAGAAGAAGCTTCATCAAAATATTAAGGACACAAGTTGTTTTGCCATTCCTATAGCTATAATAAATAATTTTACAGTAGAGAACTATGTGATTTAGGAGCTAGTATCAATTTGATGCCCTTATCTATTTTCAAAACACTTGATCTAGGAGAAGTTTAGCCTTCCATAATTACACTTCAATTAGCAGATCATTCATTTATCTATCCTAAGGGAATAATAGAGGATGTGTTAGTTAAGGTAGAAAAATTTATCTTCACTAAAGATTTTATCATCTTAGATATGAAAGAAGATAGGGAGATACCTATTATCTTAAGTAGACCTTTTTTAGAGACTAGAATGGCGATGATAGATGTCTAAAAGGTGAATTGACTATGAGAGTGCAAGATTAGAAAGTAAACTTAAATATCTCAAAGTCAATGAAATTCCCTAATGATTAAAATGAAGATTTTCATAGAGTATACTCTATTGAAGATTATGTGCAAGTTTGTTTGGAGGATTTATTATTGGAAAATTCTAAATAAATTCCTTTGTGTGAGGATGATAGTAGAGGAGGAAGAGATTTTGTTCATTTGATTGGTGATGCCCTAAAGACTTTTAGGGATAGTTTTGAAGTGCTTGATATTTCATCCTTAGGTAGATCTTTGAAACCTTCAATTGTAAAAGCACTTGTGTTAGAACATCAAGTACTAATAACCCATTTGAAGTATGCATTTTTAAGAGAAGAATAAAACTTACCTATGATCATATTTATTGAATTAGAAAAATACCAAGAGGGTATGTTGATTAGGGTTCTTAGTGGGTATAAGAGAGCTTTAGTTAGACCATAGTAGACATCAAAGGAATTAATTCATCCATATGTATGTACAAGATTCTGATGGAGAAAAATTCCTACCCAAAACCCGATCCCCAAAGAAGATTGAACCTTGCAATGAAAGAAATAGTTAAAAAGGAGATACTTAACAGATTAAATGCAAGAATTATTTACCCTACTTCTAATAGTGTTTGGGTTAGACTAATTCATTGTGTTCCTAAGACCACAAGAGGGGGGGGGGGGGGGGGGGGGGGTGGTGGTTTACTATTATAATTAATGAAAAGAATGGTCCCTACTAGGATAGTTTCTGTATGGAGAATTCATATTGACTTTAGAAAACTGAATAAAGTAACTAGGAAGGCTCATTTTCCCCTTTCTCTGATTGACTAGGACATTATTTTTATTACTTTCTAGATGGATATTCAGCATGCCATTAGATTCTTATAACACTTAAAGATTAAGATAAAACCATGTTTTCAAGTGCTTATGGGATTTTCGCCTTTAGGAGGATGCCTTTTAGTTTTTGCAATGCCCTTGCTACTTTTCAAAGGTGTATGTTGTAAAAATTGTCTAACTTAATTGAACACGACATTGATATTTTTATAGATAATTTCTCTGCTTTTGGTACCACTTCTCATTCTTAATTAGAGCATTTAACTATTGTTTTAAAAAGATGTGTAAAAATAAATTTGGTACCTAATTCAGAGAAATATCAATTTATGGTAATAAAGGGCATTACCCTAGGCCATAAAGTTTTTAAAAAAAACTTAGAAGTGGATAAGGATGAAGTGCAAGTAATTGAAAAATTACCACCACTCACTTCTGCTAAAGGAACAAGAAGCTTTTAGGTCATATTGGGTTCAATAGAAGATTATTTAGTGATATTTTTTACAAAATTATAAAACCCTTGTGTTACTTACTTGGAAAAGATGTCCCTTTTCACGTTGATTAAGAATGCATAAAAGCTTTTAACTTATTGAAACATCACTTAATCATTGCACTTGTTATTATTACACTTGATTGGACATTACATTTTAAAGTTATGTGTGATGCTAATGATTATATTATAGGTGTTGTGTTAAGATAAAGGAAATACAAAAAAGTTCTTGCCATTTATTATGCTAGACCAAAGTGCCATATAAAAAATACTGTAATGTTGGATAGAGCACCATAACATCAAATCGCCTAACACCACAGCAAGAGACAGTTGAATCGATAAACTAACATGTTGATTGATGAACCATCACATCAGTTCAACAGTGCAACAATGCTGCAAAGCCAGCGAGACAACACTAGTTCTATTAAAATTTAAAAACTATAAATAGCCACTTTATTCCTTGAGTAAGGAGGTTGGCCACTTGGAGGAGACATTTATAGTATTATTTTTAGAGAGTGTGTGGGTAGTAAAGTGGAGTGTGTAGCTTGTGCTTATTATACCAGAGTCTTGTATTGAAGTGGAGTAAAGCAATTGAGTGAGCAAAGGATTGTAGCATTACTTTTGAGTCATTTCTAAACTGTACTTGTGTTTTTTTTTTAATTTGTGTTTGAGTTGTATCTTGTGTTTTATTTGTGAACAAGTTAATAAAATTAAATGTTTGTAATGATTATTGTGTTTTTTTGTAAGTTTAATATCTCCATATATAGCTAATCTATTTTTGTTGGATTTGTGAAGTAAAAAAAAATGTATATTGCTTAGAACATGGTTGAATGTTTATGAAACCCTTACCATTTTATTTTCTCCACACTTAAGTTGGTTTATGTATAGGATTTACATTAACTCAAAAATATAGTATGCTCTTTAGCCTCAATAGATGAACTAGGAAAATAATTAGAGAATATATAATGTAATCTGGTCATGCATAGATATATTATGGCTGGGTTATGGGGTTTTAAGGAGATAGTTTAATTGTAGTTAGCATTGATCCTAGCTTAGGCTCCAGCGAACCCGACATAAACTATGAGAATAATTACTCTAATCCACACCAACCTCAGGGATTATCCCTCTCTAATGCACTCATGTTCTTGTAAGGATTTATATATTCAAAACTTTTTAAACATTAGAAACTTTTGTTCTCGTAATTTGAAGCTTTTATTTTTATTTTTATAGTTGCAATCACCTTTTTTTTGCTTATTAGATAAGCATAAAAGTCCAGTAAGCATTAATAAATTGCATATAAGACAGCTCAAGTATTTTTTTCTCATGGGATCAACACTGTTGCGGATCTGTTTTCATGGTTTATGATTTTGATGATAGCAAACTCTCTTATTTCTCTATGACTGCCTTATCTATTGACATTTCAGGTTCACAAGATCAAGGCTGCAATTTGGAATTAGCTCAAGATTGGGTAAATTAGGTCTGAGTCAGTTTGTACATTTTTCCTTTCTTGAGTCTTTTGTAATTGATGTGGCTCCTGATGCTAAGTAACTTTGCACACACACACACCTTGGAAGAATTTTTTGCTGTTCCCTAGAGTTTACTATTTTTGGTAACATCCCCCGGGATGATATTTATATCGGCTTGGACGATCAGTTCAAAAATAAAAACCCTGATTAGGGCATCATCCTTGTCAAGGAAGTCGTCATTAAATATATCGTCCTTGACAATTTTGTATCGGCCAGGATGATAGGCTCAAATCAGAAAGAATCTGCCGCCAGATCTATTTAGGAATTATTTATTTTTGGACATCATCCTAGTGGATCGGCCTGGCCTATCAGGATCGACCTGGCCGATCCTGCACAATTTTTCTTAAATAAATATGGCAATTAAGGAAAGAAATTAATGATGATTTACACGATCACATCGGCTGGGCCGATCGCAGGATCGTCCAAGCCGATCGCAGGATCGTCAGGACTGATTTGACATCGGCCAGCTTCTTTTCAGGGCGATGTTCAGGATAATTTTTCTCATATTTGAACTAATCATCCAGGACGATATCCTATTGGCCTGGACGATATGATCAAAAATTGTATAATCATCCCTAACCGACCGGGCTGATTGAGCATAATTTAGGCTGATAGGCCAGGCCGATATTTATATCGGTCTGGACAATAAAGTAGGCAAGTTGCATTAATGAGCTCATTTTGAGATTTTTTATTCAAGCTTTTGACTAGGCACTTTTGTAAGTGTCTTTGGCAGCCATTGTAGCTTCGTTCTTTTGGGGGAAACTTGAAGGGGGAGCTTGAAAGGGAGTGAGGAAAGAGTGAAGTTTGAGAGAGGGAGAATATCCTATGAGGGGGGACTCAAGGGAGTGTGGAGAGGGATTCCATACGGTTGCTCCGGCAAGCTTGCACCTTAGTACCGTCGGATTCAAGGCTTGTCTTGACGGAAGTTCACAGAAGAAGAAGATGTCTTTGGTGTCAAAGGACCTGGCGACTCCGCCGCACCGGGGAAGTTGGAAGTGATTTTGTAAGAGCTTCTCCGCCTAGCTGTGGGGGCTAAAGGAGAGACACTTAGTTTAGTGCAATACTTGGAGGGTGCCTCCAAGGAGTGGACGTAAGTCAAGGTTTGACTGAACCACTATAAATCTGGCGTGTTCTTTCCTTTATTATTTTCGTATTTATTTTTCCGCATTGTGTTTTCTCTGTGGTGAATTTTGATTTTAAGATTGTGTTTGTTTTAAAATATCGATTCGCCACTTTTTTGGTTAGCCATGGAACTAGTTCATAAGGGCCTAACATCCATAACGAACTTTCTAGTGCCATCAGAGCACTTTCAAGTGGTATCAGAGCGGGATTCATAAAAATAAGTTTTAAAACTTTTTGAATTTTGATTCATTACTAATTTTTCTAATTATAATATTGCGGAATGTTATTCAATCACCATATCATCTTTGTTTAAAAATATTACATTTGATTTTTAGAAAATTTGCATATCTACCTTTTTTGCAACCAATTGATTTCGAATGTGGCATATGATTTTAACTGGTTATTCTATACCGTCTCGTATTTTAGATGGAATTAAAATTGATATTCATTTTATTCAATGGAGTAGAGAAGAGAAAATCAATGCTCAATTGAATGCAACATCTTTAAACTATTTTTTATGTACTTTAAATTCTGAAGATTATATGTTAGTTTTCACGTGCACTATTAGTAAGGAAATTTGGGATAAATTACACACCATATATGAAGGCACTAGTGAAATCAAGCAATCTAAGTTGAATATTTTAATGCATGATTATGAACTATTTTGCATGAAATCTTATGAGACGATCTTAGACATGTATACTAGATTTATTCAAATTGTTACATCCTTACATGCTTTAGGAAATGAGTTTTCAAACTTTGAAAAAGTCAATAAAATTCTTCATTGTTTACTTAATAAGTTTGATGCTAAAGTTGTTGCTATTTGTGAATCAAAAAATTTGAATAAATATTTTATTAATAATTTGATTAGCTCACTCATTGCCTACAAGCAAAGTTTAGGTCAAAGACTTTTAGATGCAGGTGAAACGATAGTGCTAAAAATCTAAAAACATGGAGGAAAGTGGCTTAATTGGTGACGAAAATAATGACTTGTCAAGAAAATTAAAAAGCACACCAAATCATAAGCCTCAACAAAAGTGGAATAAAGGTACAAATGGTAAGAATGTTAAGATTACTTCTGACATTATTTGCTTTGGATGTAGGAAACCTGGACATATAAAAATCAGTGCCCTAATTTGAGAACTCCTCCAGGAAAAGAAAAGGGAAAAGCAAAGCAAATTTTAAAATGGCCAAATAATGAAAAGCAAAAAAAAATCTCTTGAGAAGACTTAGCTTTTGAATCATCTGATCAGGAGCAAGATGATGTTTAAACCATTGTTTGTATTTTTTTTATTTTGTTTGCATGTTTTTTTTTGTATTTTTCGTGTGTTTTTTTGGTTTAATTCTTTTTTCATCCTTTCTTTCTTTTCTTTTCTTTTTCTTCTTCTTTAAATTTTAATTGTGTCTTTATTTTTTCTTTTTTGTCAACACACTCATCACCATCCTTTTAAAATTAAAAAAAAAGGGGATTAAAATTTTTAAATTGAAAAATCTATCTCCTATTTTTCTTGAATTCTTATATAAGTTGTGGTTGGCTTCTCTAAAAACAATCAAAGGAAGAAAACTCATGATTTTGACTCTTAATCTCTATTTCCTAAAAGAGGTTATTCTACTTTTGATTTAAAATCTTCAACATATTTTAAATTGGATTTTAAAACTGAACTTTTTTCATCTCCCTACATTTTATCTATCGCATATGAATCTTTTGTAAGTTGTTGAATCTACCTCATAATTTTCCTAATCAAGTAGTTCGTTGGGTCAATAGAATGAATTTACTTTTATTTTTAAAATTTCATAAAGGTAGCATATTAAAAAAAAGGCCAATGACACCAAATTAAAAAAAAAAATAGCCAATGACGCCAAATCAAAAGATGTGCAATGATGCCAAATTGAGAAAGATACACAAAGTGTATCAAAAGAAAAAAAATGCGCATAATGCGCCAAAAAATTGACAAGAGGCATAAAATGAGCCCACAAGGAGTACGCTTACCTTTTCTACTTTATTCAAAGCTTAAGAAAACCCTTGATATTTTTGATACTTGAGTTTGAAAATCATGATTCCTGATTCAACAATTCGTACATTAATCTTCTATTAGATATATTTTATGGAAGGAGTTTTGAAAAAATTAGTGTTTCTTTTTCTAATTTATTTCTTGATTTAGATATTGGATTAAAAAGTTTTTGATCATTTAAAAAGAACTTGAGCTTGAATTATCAAATTTTGAATTTCTTACCTTTACTAGATTATGCATTGTCAATCCATTTCTTATTAAGTTTTTTTTTAAATTAAGAGGTAACTTTTTCTTTTTAAGACTTTATGAGACCCTTCTCTTTTTGATAATGTCAAAGCGGGAGAACGTACTATTGAATTTGTATCCTTTTATTTGTTTTTTTTCAAAAAAATTAAAAACAACAAAAAATTTTTTATCTCCCTTATTTTTAAAGCTTTATTTTAGTAAGGGGGAGATTAGGAGAAAATATTTTTTTTTATAAATTTAAATAGTAATGTTTGCCATCATCAAAAAGGGAGAGATTATTGCGGATTTGTTTTCATGGTTTATGATTTTGATGACAGCAAATACTCTTATTTCTCTATGACTGCTTTATTTACTGACATTTCAGGTTCACAAGATCAAGACTGTAATTTGGAATCAGCTTAAGATTTGGTAGACTAGGTCTAAGTCAGTTTGTACCTTTTTCCTTTCTTGAGTCTTTTATAATTGTTGTGGCTCCTCATGCTAAGTAACTTTGCATACACATATCTTGGAAGAATTTCTTACTGTTCTCTAGAGTTTACTATTTTTGGTAACATCGTCGGACGATATTTATATCGGCCTGGACAATCGGTTCAAAAACATAAACCTTGATTAGGGCATCATCCTTGTCAAGGCAGCCGTCATTAAACACATTGTCCTGGACGATTTTGTGTCGGCCAGGACGATAGGCTCAAATCAAAAAGAATTTATCGCTAGATCTATTTAGGAATTACTTATTTTGGTCATCGTCCCGGTGGATCGGCCTAGCCTATCAAGATCGGCCTGACCGATCCAGCATAATTTTTCTTAAATAAATCTAGCAATTAAGGAAAGCAATTAATGGTGATTTACATGATCACATCGGCCAGGCTGATCGCAGGATCGTCATAGCCGATTTGACGTCGGCCAGCTTCTTTTCAAGGTGATGTTCAGGATAATTTTCCTCATATTTGAACTAATCATACAGGATGATATCCTATCGGCCTAGACGATATAACCAAAAATTGTCTAATTGTCCCTAACTGACCGGGCTGATTGAGCATAATTTACGCTGATCGACCAAGCCGATATAAAGCCGATATTTATATCAACCTGGACGATAAAGTCAGCAAGTTGTATTAATGAGCTCATTTTGAGATCTTCTATTTAAGCTTTTGACTAGGCACTTTTGTAAGTGTCATTGGCAGCCATTGTAGCTTCATTCTTTTGGAGAAAATTTGAAGAGAGAGCTTGAAAGGAAGTGAGGAAATGGTGAAGTTTGAGAGAGGGAGAAGATCCTGTGAGATGGGACTCAAGGGAGTGTGGAGAGGGATTCCATATGGTTGCTCCGACAAGCTTGCACCTTAGTACCGTCGAATTTAAGGCTTGTCTTCAGGGAAGTTCACAGAAGAAGAAGATCTCTTTGGTGTCAAAGGACCCGGCGACTCCGCCATACCGAAGACGGTGGAAGTGATTTTGTAAGGGCTTCTCCGCCTAGTTGTGGGGGCTAAAGGATAGATACTTATTTTAGTGTAATACTTGGAGGGTGCCTCCAAGGAGTAGACGTAGGTCAAGGTTTGACCAAACCACTATAAATCTGGTGTGTTCTTTCATTTATTATTTTCATATTTATTTTTTTGCATTGTGTTTTCTCTGTGGTGAATTTTGATTTTAAGATTGTGTTTGTTCTAAAATATTGATTCACCCCCTTTTTTTTAGCCTTGGGACTAGTTCATAAGGGCCTAACATTCCTAACAAACTTTCTAGTGCCATCAGAGTAGTTTTAAACACTTTATTCATCACTTTATTACTTGATACGATAATATGCACTTGCAATCTAAATAGGAATTACACATTATAAAACTGAATTTTTCTTTGGCATTTGATTAGAGACTTTAGCATAAGTAAATACTTAGCTAAAAATACAATAACCTTGAGTTTTTATCAACCCACATAGCACATTAGCTATAAGTAGTGAGGCTTTTCCATATTAGGGGATAGTTATAAGCAAATAGAGCTTTAATGGAGGGAAGGCTAAGGCCTCCAAAAACTTTAGGCAAGCAAGTTTTCTTGAAGAGATAAGATGCATTCTTTTTTTCCTTTGTGTCACCATGGTAGGGAAATCTTGCACACAATTTATCAATATATTTGTAATATTTTTTAGGTAAACAGAGCCTCTAATCCAATGCATAATAAAATTCCATATGCTAAATCAAACAAACTATAGTCTACCTATAAAAGACAAAAGATTGGCTTTCCAGCCATCTAATATGTGGAAGATCATCTAAAGAAGGGTCTAGAAATCTTAAACTTGCATCCTTTTAAAAGAGATATGGATCCACAAATATTTAACTTTGCACTCCCCCATGGGAAAATTTAAAATATTATAGAACCCATCAGAATTATCAATACCATTAGAAAAATAAATTGAGCTCTTTTCTTATTTGACCTTAAACTAGAAGAAAATTCAAATATTTTTAGCCTATTAGCCAGAGCATAAGTGTTAGCACTATCAGCCTTACCAAGCACAAAGAGATCATCAATATAGAGTAAATGAGATATATGGGTGCCATCAATGGAGAACCCCTCAAAAGGTAGAAAGCCAACAAAACTTTCTAGCAAGTTAGAAAAGACATCCATAATAATACAAAATAAATAAGGAGAAAGGGAATAATCTAGTCTTAGCCCAGTGGAGGAGTTGAAATATCCATGGAGGCCACCATTGATGCTTATTGAGAAATGGACATTTTCAATACAAGCTTTTATCCATGACACAAAAAAATGGGGAACCCCTTTTCTACCATTCTATTACTGCGATAGCTCCAAGAAATTTCATGAAATGCTTAAAATATGTCTAGCTTAACTTAGACCTCCCAAGAGAGTTAAAGTGATATAAATTTTTAGAAGCTAAAATAAATTTGTCTCATGTTATTATGTTATGTAAAAAACCAGATTGACTGGGGAGTATAATACGGGGCATAACTTGTTTAATCTTAAAAGCTAGAATTTTTATAATGATTTTATAAAAGGTATTGCAAAGATAGATGGGCATGAAATCCTTTATATGAGTGGCATGAGGACCCTTTGGAATCAAAGAAATTGCAAAGGCCTTTGCTCTTTTAGGAATGTGAGAGGTCTGAAAGAATAATTTTTTTACTTTGCACACGTTAGGTCGAATGACATGCCATGCTTTTTTGTAAAATTCAAATGTAAAGCCATCTGAACCAGGAGTGGAGGAATTAGGACTTCTAAAAATAACTCTTTTAATTTCTTCATAAAAAACTGGTGCAGTCAAAGAAGGAATAAGATGAGCCAGAATAGAAAGACCATATGGATGGGTGGAAAGTTTCCAGTAGATTGATTAGTGGTGTTATATAAGTCATTAAAATGATTGGTAATGGCTTGGCTGATATCATGAGGAGAGAAAAATTCCTCATCAATATAAGTAATCTTCTTGATGCAATTATAATTTTTCCTAACCTTAAATTTTCCATATAAAAACTTTAAATCATCCTCATTGTGCATAAGCCACTTCCCTATAGATCTTTGAATTGTCCAAGAAGCCTAATAGGATGAAAAGTAGGCAGTCTTTTCATTCAGCCTTTTGAATTTTAATTTCATAGTCTAATTAGTGGGGTTGGATGAAATAAGTAAAAGACAGGAATCATGTTGTTATTATAGGTCATGAATCTTAGAAGCAGGCAGCTAAGAAGTGGCCAATTGCTTGGATTTTATCAGGAGTTTGATATTTTGTAATATCTGATACCAAATGGAAATTGGATTACCATAAAGAGGCATGGATAAAGTAGACACAAGAGCTTTCCAAAAAGAAGGAAGGTTAGTCCAAAGTTCTTAAACATGAACCTATGATTAATAATTTCAGCATGCTTAAGATTCAAAAGGAGCGGAGAATGATTAGAACAGAGGGGCCCATCAATTTTACAAAAGGAAATAGGAAATTTTCCAAGACAGAATTATTGACAAACATTATATCTAATTTGATATGGATATGATTATCAGTCCTTTGGTTAAATTTGTTAAAAAAATGACTAGTATATACCAAATCATGCATGCTAGTATTAAAAATCATATTGTTTAGAGGCTAGAATTTGCTAACCAGGATAGGGTGATGCCCACTTTTCTCATTAAGAAATTTGCAACAGTTAAAATCACCAATCATAACCCAAAGATGAAAAATATTCCCACTAATCCTAACTAATTAGTGCCACAACAGATCATGCTCACCTTAAGAGTTGGAGGCATATATTATAGAGAGGTAAACAAGAAAAGAATTGGCAAACCAAAATTTCCCATGTCTTAGTTGACTAGATTTGAAAACGGACTTGAGAGTAATGCATAAAGTGTTCCATTTAACCCAAATTTGATTAGGACTAGAGAGCTCAAATTGTTACAACAAACCTCCGACTTAAATACTCTGTGGGAGGTAGAGAACTAGGGATCACCAATTGAATGGTGTTGAATTTTTGCTTTCAAAATACCAAGCATGTCTAGCTTATAAATATAGGCTACTTTTTACACAACAAAACTTTTTTTTTTTTTGAGCTATTAAAGCCACGGACATTCCATGTAGTAATGTTGGGATTTTTGGAGGATTGTTTTGAGGTCTTCTTAGCCCCTTTAAATGTAGTATTGATTGTGGTTTATGTAGGATGTTGGCAGAGGTAGCAAGATTTTTCTCCTTCCTGGTTAAGCAATCCAAACTTGTTTGACATTTCTAACTAATTTACAACTCCATAAGGTAAACGAAGGTAGGTTGTGGGTCTTTAATGGGAGAATTTAAACCTGGAATAGAGCCAGTGTCTTTGGAAGAAGAGGTGGCTAAGTCTTTGCTGAGAGGGGCCATGATGACCCTCTACTGATTTGGACTGGGAGGATCTAGGGAGATTTAGGCCATTGGGTTTTAGGGGGGCCAACAATAGGGGTTTGATTATGTATAATGGTATGATGCAGGGAAGAGGATTCCCAGACTATTCTGATATCATGTTTGAAGTTTTTCTAGTAATGCTTTCTAGAACCTAGCCTCTTAGGCAATTAAGGAGATTAGATGGTAGTTTCAGATGAAATAAGTTGGATGTGTAAGCAAAAGAGCCATAAGCCTCTCATAAATATGACTTCTAGTCATATTGGATCTTAAGGATTTGACCTTTCACAACAACAGAAATAAGTATCTCATCCAAGGTACATGATGTACTATCAACCTGGACATAAACCTAGCAAACATGAGACACGATTTTTCAGTCATGAGCTTATCAATTGCTAGGGGACTGCTAATGTAGCTAGTAATCTTATAGATACTATTCCAACAAGATAAAGGAAGATCATGGATTTTGATCCAAAATATTATAGAGGCAAGTGAACTCTTCCCTCTTTAGGCTGAACATATGAGGCTATTTTTGTAGAATAAAAGGTTTACCCAACAAAACTATGGCCCTCCAAACAAAACCATCTCATAGTCCTCCAGAGTGAAGAAGCATAATAAAAAGAAACCATTAGAGAGAGAGAGAGAGAGAGAGAGAGAGAGTACATTTTATCGACCAATTTTTTAATAACAATAAGGAGAGCCTCATATTATGACTTTCTTCTCAAAGTGTAACCAAACTGATAGAGGTTCCACTCTTTCACACCTTCAACAATTTCATCAGCTAAGAACAGGACATCACAGTTGTTGTTGTTGTTTTTTTTTTTTTTTGTGGGGGGGGGGGGGGGGCGGGGGCGGGGGGCGGGGGCGGGGATGGAATCCAAAACCTCTTGGCTGATAGCCACAACTTTCAAACTATAAACAAAGATGAGTTACATGTAACTTGGATTTCACTTCTTTCACTCTCTAAAAGCGGGTCTCACTTTTTTTTAAATATCAATTCATACAACCAAAAATTCTATCAAGATAGGATACGGCATCCCTCGCCTTCTTACAAATGACATGACATGGCCCACCGTTTATCGTTACCTGCCTCACATATTTTTTACCAAAAGTTCTAAACGACATTGCTGATATTTATTTTATTTTATTTTCTTATTCTAAAAACGGTAGCCATATATTTTGGCTGCGTTTTCGGCTGGAATCTTTCAAGAATCGCCCCTCCTTCCTTCCCTGTCCTGGCCCGCTGCACGCCCTCTTTTGTTCTTATAGAGGCGTGATTCCCTCTCCCATGACAAGCAGAAATGCTTTTCTGAAGTGAACCCACTGCTCCGCTCTTTCTGCTTGCTGTTCGTTCTTCTACTGGCTAAGATACCTAGTCCTCGTCTTCCTCCTCTTAGTGTTTGACAGAGTTTCATCCAACAACGGCGCTGCCGACCTCTAACCACTGGCCAAACATCGCAGGCCCCTTCCTCCTTCTAGCACTTCACAGAGGTGCATCCGAAAGCTTACTATCAATCTTCTATCAAGCTTTCGTCGATTTCTTCCCCGATTTACCATTTACACGCGGTCGATCTTTCCCATAACCACTTCTCGGACGATCTTTCGGCTGCAGCTGACTCCTTCAGACTCCAAGAATCGCACCTGCACCTCAGGTTGGTTGGCTTCAATTCTGCAAGATCTTTGCCCCGCTATTCTTGAGGCTTATCTTGCTGCACCAGCTGTCCCTCCCCATACCCGTGTTCAAAATCTTAATCAGTTGAGAGGCCGGTATGTGCGTCCTTAGTGGAAAAGATTTTCGTGCGTCACCAACTCTTTTGCTGGATTAATCTCTTCTTGGGTAGTTCCATAGGATCCAGATTGCGTCTTTGCGATTGAGAGGCCATTGTCTTCTTCCGATCTTCAGTGAAACTTCTTTATTAATTTGGGCTCTTGATCATAGCCCCAACTGAGGTATGCCGTCTCAAATTCTAAACTTTTCTTGATGCTTGTTTGGATGCACAATATACGCATGAGCTTTCTTAGATTCCACCCAACTGCGGTAAAGCTGCCCTAAATGATCATGCCAGGCTGTTGAATTGTTTAGAAGTACTAAAAATCCATCCTGGAAACTTTTTTAGAAGTTGCATTTTCTCGGGTTCATGATACCTTGTCGAAGGCGGAAGACGAGATGCTATCTGTTCGATCCCTTCTTTTAGAAACTGGCGGCCTTTGATTTTATTAGATGAGATCAGGTTGTGCACTTTGTTTTTTGAGCATATCTAACGCTATTGTGTTGCTCATTGAGATTCATTTAATCATGCATCCAGTGCTTAAGATAGATCTTGCCATTTTTGAGTTCTACATGTTGTTCATTGTTTGCATAGTCCGATTATTACTTGAAGATTTCATGCCATTGAACTTAACTTCGATGGTTAAAATTTCACCAGTCACCACTCGGGTCCACTATGCTTTAAAGATTTTTTGGAATTAAAAAAAAAAAAAATCTTTCTTTAAAATTTCATATTTAATTCATGAAAATTATGATCCTTTTTTCTAAAAAATGTATAAAATGCTCTTTTCGTGGAAAATATAAATATATTTTTCTAGTTTTCTAGATTTTCCATACTTTTAAAACCACTAAAATGATTTAAAGTTTTAAAAAATTAAGGAAGAGTTTTCTAACAATTGAAGAAAATAAACATATTTTCATTAAGAATATACAATTTTGGAGAATTAGAAACCAAGGTATTCTCCTATTTTTCTTGAAACTAATTACAAATTATTTTTAATTTGTGAGTAACTTTAGAAAATATTAATGAACGTATTTTCAATCCAGATTTTGAATTAAATGCAGTTCTTTTTGAAAAAGAGGCATTTAATAAATTTGGAAATTCTCTTAAAATAAAATTTTCTTTGATTCATGAAAATTAGAGATATATTCATAAAGATAGGTTTTATTGAAGAAATTCATTACTGTTGAATATTTTTGATGTTGTGATTATTATTATTTTTTGTTTCAATCAATTTCTGCAAACAATTTAGTAAAAATTCTCCTAATTTCATTATTTAGGTAAATTTTAACTTCAAAAAAATTATGGGTAGTAAACAAATTGACTCAACACGACCACATGCCCAATGTATTGATGGAACTCTATTGGGAGGCAATATGAAAGAAAATCTTAAAAATAACTCACAATTTGGCAGGCAAAGCGATATGCTGGACATAGTTTAGGCATTCCTTGGTTTATTGTTGATATTGATGTGTTTTGATGTGCTATAATAACTTGTTGTATTGGCGTCATACTGTTCTATTATTGAGTGAAATGCAATTCAAGATTGGAGTTGTTCTCTCTATTCTAGATTTTTTTTTGTATCTAGATGAATATAAAAATGTAAATTTTCTTAGAAACCTAGGGTCCCTTATCTATGCATGAGAAGCTACTTTGAAGAAAATATCATTTGTTGAGATTTTAGGCCCTAGGTTATTCATTTATATTTACTAGCGTATTTATTAGTTGTTTTTGGAGCGTATTAAGCAAAATTCAACTGTAATTATGGCTATTGAGTAATAGTGAAAAAAATTTGTGGTTTGTTTGCTATTTAATACTCTAGGTGGGATATAAGTCCAGGAGGCAATTCTGACCTGTAGGGTTACTGTGTACAAGTCTTATTGCAAACCCCCAATATTTTATTAGATTTAGGTAGACTTTTATCTTGTGATATAATAAATCCTAGTGATATAATAAGTCCTAGTGATATAATTAGCATCATGACTTTCCTCGTTGCCCAGATCTACCTTGAGCCCTTTCATGATGTTTCTCTTCAATGCCGTCTCTAATAACCGCTTCACCCGATTGGCTAGGTGCTCGAACCGCTCACGATAATCTGCCACTGATCCGTCCTGCCCAGTGCGAAAAATTGCTCATTGAAGTCCCCTCCCGTCGGTTTGAAAACGTTCTCATAAACAGTCCTTGAATGCTCTTCAGCTCCGTATAGGTCTCATTTGGTCCCTCTACTAGAACCATGACAATGTCTTCCCCTCTAAACATAAGCTTGCTGTTGTCAGTTTCTTCTCATCCGTCAACCCATTGATGGAGAAGTACCTCTCCACCTTTTAGATCCATCAATAAGCGTCATCCCCTTCAAAAATTGGCATCTTCAGCTTCCCCACCTTTGGCTCTCCCCCGTTTCCTCGTATTCCTCCATACTTTCCCCTCTCCCATGTTCTTTGCTCTCCCCACATCTCTCGATCTTCCCCTGCATGTCCATCTTCAAAACCCTCTTCACTTTCTTCCCTCTTTTCTCCAAAATTAGCACCCCTCCTATCATAATTTCCCTCTTTTTTCTCCCAATTAGCACCTCTTACTCCATGTTCCCTATACACACCTTCCTCCTTTCTCCACAATGATTTCTACATCGTCTTCCCTCCTACGAAAATCAGAATTCGTAGTTCTTCCTGTTGGTTCCTTCGCCTTTGATGCTGCCGTTTGGATTTGATTTTTCATTAATTTCTTCACTATTAAATGAAGATTGGAAATTTTGTCTTCCATAGAAGAAACCTTGTTTCTACGGAGGAGATTTGATCTTCCACCGTGGCTTTTATTTGACTCATTTTTCCTTCAAAATGTTCTTCCAAAGCATCTACATTTTTGGCCGCCATGAAACTTTTTGGATTTTGATCTAAAAATCAGCAAGGGTTCCTTCCTCTGGATAAATTTTTGCTTCTGAAATTTCAAAAATTCAGCCCCCAATGGTTCCAAGACTTGCTCTGATACCAATTTGATAGGAAATACTTGAATATATCAAGTAAACACTAACAAATATAGAGAAAACAACAAACAACAACAACAACAACAACAACAACAACAACAACAACATCAAGCATTTATCCCACTATGTGGGGTCGGCTACATGAATCCTTTTTCTCCATTGTGTCCTATTAAAAGTAAAATTCTTGTTTAAATCTAATAAAGAAAGGTCATTCCTAATATTTTCTAACCAAGTCTTTTTAGGTATACCCCTACCTTTCTTAACATAAGTCAAATCTAATACCTCTACTCTCTTAACCGGGTTATCGGAAGGCCGCCGTTTTATGTGACCAAACCATCTAAGGCGACTCTCTCTAATCTTATCTTCTACTGGAGCTACTCCAAGCTTTTCACGTATATGCTCATTTCTTATCCTATCTCTAAGGGTAAAGCCACTCATCCACCTGAGCATCCTCATCTCTGCCACACTTAACTTAGTATTATGCTTCTCTTTTAATGGCCAACATTCGGCACCATAAAGCATTGCAGGCCTCACTACCATCTTATAGAATTTTCCCTTAAGTTTGAGGGGTACATTTCTATCACATAATAATCCCGATGCATTCCTCCACTTCAACCATCCAACTTGAATTCTGCTGATAATATCCCCATCTATTTCACCATCACTCTGAACAATAGATCCAAGATATCTAAAACGTGTACTCTTATTAATGACTTGATCGCCCAAAGTCACAATCCCCTCACTAAGTCTATTACTACTAAAATTACACTCCATATATTCCGTTTTAGATCTACTCAAGCGAAAACCTTTAAACTCTAAGGTTGACCTCCATAATTCAAGTTTACCTTCAACTCCCTCTCTAGTCTTATCAACAAGAAGAATATCATCAGCAAAAAGCATACACCAAGGTACATCCTCTTGCAAATGTCTAATGAGAACATCCATGACTAAAGCAAAAAGATATGGGCTTAAGGCTGATCCTTGATGTAACTCAACCGAAATAGGGAAATACTTGGTCAATCTACCTTGTGTCTGAACACAAGTAATTGCTCATGCATACATATCTTTAATGATTTGAATATAAGCATTATTGACTCCTTTTTTTTCAAGAACTCTCCATAGCACTTCTCTTGGAACTTTATCATATGCTTTTTCTAAATCAATAAATATCATATGTATATCTATTACGCCGTCCCCATCGGTCCAGCCCGAACCGGTTCACTATTACTCCAGGCGGAAAAACAGAGGGGGAGCGCGGGTTTGAGCGGAAACCAGAGGAAAGCCACGTGGCTTTGGGTGAGCTTAGGAGGGAAATTTTGAATGTTGGGGGCTGTTTTAGGAAATTTATAATTGTCCTTTGTCTTTAATTATAAGTGATGGTAAGAATTAGCTCTCATCTGGAATTTGAATTATTTTGAGATCTAGGGTTTGTTGTTCTTGGGCTCTTGGCTTTGCCGGAGATCGTTGGAGAGTTTTTCCTTCCTCTCGAATTGAAGGAAAGTTGTATCTTGCAAGTGCTTTTCATCTTCTATTGAAATAAAAGTGTTTGCTTCGTTTTCCTACGAGTTCTACTGCATTTTCTCTCAGATTTTCTGTGTTTCCTGTTGTTAAACTGCTATGGACAGCAGTTTTCTCCTGGTTCTACTTCAGTTTTGGCTAGGAACTACTTGAAACCAAGTATTTCCTATCAAATTGGTATCAGAGCGTCAATTTGGGACTACCAGTGGCTGAAATTCTGAAATTTCAGCAAGTTTATCATTTTCGGAAGAAGATTTTTTGGGATTCGTTAGAAGAACGATGGCCGGGAAGAAGGTAGACGTCTTGGAAGGCGAAGTCGGTCAATTAAAATCGATTTGGAGGAAAGATTTTTTGATTTTTAAAATCAAATCACCACCAATAATGAAAGGTTGGAGGGAAAATTCACGGCCATGGAAGAAATGATGAAGAAATTATTGGAGATGAAGACTAACCCGACGACGTCGGAAGCAAGAGAGACTGTCAGCGACCAAGGCGTAGGAGGAATTCCGAACCCACTTCGGGGGAGGAGGAATCTGGCAGTAGAGATCCTTGAGGGAGAGGACGACATGCCACCTCTAGAGCCACTTTCTAGAGAGGAGATGAGCATGGGAAATGATCGAAGAGGTGCTGATTTTGGCGGTAGAAGAGAGGAATTCCAGCGTTGAGGTGCTGAATTTCAGCGTCGAGGTGCGGAATTTGAAGGTAGGAGAGGGGAATACTACGAAAGTGCAGATTTTGGCGAAGAAGAGAAGAATTTCAGCGTCGAGGTGCTGATTTTGAAAGGGGAAGAGGGGAATATGACGACGGATTCGGATACCATCGTCGGAGGAGGACAGTGACACTTGGGGAGTACCTCCTCTTCTAGGAATGGGAGGTTATGGAGAGTACCGGGGTAACGGAAGGGATCCGAAAGTGAGGAAGTTGAAGATGCCCATCTTTGAGGGTGAAGATGGCCATGGCTGGATATACAAGGTGGAGCGTTACTTTGCAGTCAACGGGATGACAGATGATGAGAAGCTGACGGCGACAGGATTGTGTCTGGAAGGGAAGGCGTTGGCATGGTATCAGTGGCGAGACAGGAGAGAGCCTATCAGAAACTGGAGAGGGTTCAAGGATTATTTATTAGAGCGTTTCTGAGCCGATGGGGGAGGAGACTTCTATGAGCAGTTTTTTGCTCTGACTCAGGAGGGGACCGTGGCTGACTATCGGGACAGATTTGAGTACTTGGCTAGCTGTTTGGATCACATCTCAGAATTGGCCATAGAGGGGAATTTCATGAAGGGGCTCAAATCAGAGATACGAACAGCTGTCAGAGTGTTGGAGCCAAGAAACTTAGGCAAGGCTATGGAGCTTGCACAGTTGGTGGAAGATCAGAAGATATCAGAAAGAGAAGCTCGAGGCAACTACTCAGGGGGATCGTACAAGATGACTACTGCTGTATTACCCTCCAAAGGGGTAGCCCCAGGGAACCAGAGGGAGGTGCCCAAGGAGAGATCTGGTGGAGGAGGAAATGGGGGACAGTTCAAAAAGCTGATTGAGAAGGAGGTACAGGAAAAGAGAGCAAAGGGGTTATGCTTTCGATGTGATGAGAAGTATATGCCTGGGCATAAATGCAGAGACCGAACTCTTCAAGTTCTCCTTGTTTGTGATAACGAGGAAGACGAGGAGGAAGGTGGGAGTAGTTCTGAAGTGGAGGGGGAAGAGAAGTTGCACTTGGATGTGGCAGAAGTCTCTCTGAACTCTGTAGTGGGATTCACTCCGAGTCACATTATGAAAGTGAGAGGAGAGATAGCTGACCGTGAGGTGGTGGTGTTGATCGATAGTGGGGCAACCCATAATTTCATTTCCACCCAGATCGTGAAGTCGCTTGGGATGGGGATACAGGAGGCTATGGGGTGATGATGGGCACGTGAAAGGTGGAAATGGTAGAGGAGTTTGTAGAGGGGTGGTGTTGAAGATTCAGAGGATCCAGGTGAAGGACTTCCTTCCCTTGGACTTGGGGAGTACTGACGTCATCCTAGGGATGAAGTGGCTGCGTACATTGGGGGACACTAAGATCAATTGGGGGACACTGAAGATGGAATTGGTGATAGGGGAGAGGAGGATGATTCAGGGTGACACTGGGTTGACCAAGGTTGGGGTTTCTCTCAAATCACTAATCCGGACCATTTAGCAGGAGGGAGGAGGCTATTTGGTGGAATTGCACAGTTTCGAGGGAGCAAGAGTGGAGGAGGGAGGAGATATACCCCTCTCTGTTCAACCGTTGATTCAGCAGTTCCAGGAGGTGTTTTAGCCGCCTCAGGGATTACCACAGCAGAGGGAGCGAGAGCATGCTATTGTGTTAAGGGACGGGGTTTCATCCATCAGTGTACGTCCTTACCGCTACCCTCAGTTCCAAAAAGATGAAATTGAACGGTTGATTAGAGAGATGCTGGAGGCAGAGATCATCAAACCCAGCATCAGCCCTCTCTCTAGTCCCATTCTGTTGGTGAAAACGAAGGACGGTAGCTGGCGATTTTGTGTAGATTACAGAGCACTCAACAAGGAGACGGTACCTGACAAGTTTCCCATACCAGTTATCGACGAGCTGTTGGATGAATTAAGCGGGACGGTGATCTTCAGCAAGATAGATTTGAAATCGGGCTACCACCAGATTCGAATGAAGAAGGAAGATGTCCCCAAGACGGCTTTTAGAACTCATGAAGGCCATTATGAGTTCTTGGTGATGCCTTTTGGTCTCACCAATGCCCCCGCTACTTTCCAGGCTTTGATGAATAAGGTTTTCAAACCATATCTCAGACGGTTTGTGTTAGTATTTTTTGACGACATCCTGATATACAGCAAGTCAGAGGTCGAACATTGGGAACATTTAAAAAAGGTGTTAGAGGTTTTGCGGGAGCATCAGTTGAGGGAAAATTTAAGAAATGCTGTTTTGCACAAGCCAGTGTAGAGTACTTGGGCCATGTGGTATCAAAGGAAGGCGTGGCAGCTGATCAATCCAAAATTTAGGCGATGCTAAAGTGGCCACTACCCAAAAATCTGAAGGCACTGAGGGGATTTATGGGATTGACAGTTTATTACAGATGATTTGTTAAGGGGTATAGCACCATAACATGGCCACTTACGGAACTGTTGAAGAAGGATGGGTTCTTGTGGGGAGAAGCAGCCACATCAGCATTCGAGAGCTTGAAGAAGGCAATGACTACAGTACCGGTTCTCGCCTTGCCAGATTTTACTCAGAAATTCATTGTGGAGACAGATGCATCCGGGTACGGATTGGGTGCAGTACTTATGCAAAATCGGAGGCCCGTCGCTTATTTCAGCCAGGTATTGATTGCTCGAGCAAGGATGAAATCAGTATATAAGAGGGAATTGATGGCCATCGTGCTGGCCATCCAAAAATGGCGGCCCTACCTACTTGGAAGACACTTCATTGTCAGGACAGATCAGCGGAGCCTGAAATTTCTTCTGGAACAGCGGATGGTGACGGAAGAGCATCAGAGGTGGTGGTCCAAGTTACTGGGGTACGATTTTGAGATTTAGTACGGGCCAGGAGTGGAGAACAAGGCGGCAGATGCCTTGTCCAGATATATGGAGGAACTACAGACAATTGCTCTATCCGTTCCTTTAATGCTTGATTGGGAGGCCATCAGAGAAGAAAGCGCTAGAGATGAGAGTTTGGGAAAGATCAGGACTGAGTTACTGAAGGAACCAGGTAGCCACCCGGGGTACTCACTGGAAGGAGACAAACTGCTGTATCAGTGGAGATTTGTGATGCCCCGGACGTCGATCCACATCCCAAACCTACTCCAGGAGTTTCATAGGAGTGCAGTGGGGGGCCATTTAGGCGTACAGAAGACTTACAGGAGGCTAGCTGGGGAGCTGTACTGGAAAGGAATGCATAAAGATGTAGAGGAGATGGTAGCCAGTTGTGAGGTCTGCCAAAGAAGTAAGTACCCAGCGATGTCACCAGGAGGATTACTACAGCCGCTAGCTTTGCCGGGTAGAGTATGGGAGGAGATATCTATGGATTTCATAGATGGGCTGCCTCGCTCAGATGGGTTCACGGTGATCTTAGTGGTGGTAGACAGGTTGAACAAGTATGCCCATTTCATTCCCCTTCGACATCCCTACACCGCAGTAACAGTAGCATCAGCCTTCATCAGAGAAGTGATCAGACTACACGGAGTGCCAGAGGCGATTGTATCAGATAGGGACAAGGTGTTCCTTAGCCATTTCTGGAGGGAGTTATTCAGATTGCAGGGAAAAGTTCTCAAGAGAAGCACAGCCTACAACCCACAGATGGATGGCCAGACGGAAGTAGTCAACAAGAGCTTGGAGACGTACCTAAGATGCTTTGTTTCAAAGACACCAAAGCTATGGGCAAAGTGGCTATCCTGGGCTGAGTACTGGTACAACACGTCATTTCACTCGGCTTCACAGATGACCCCATTCAAGGTGTTGTACGGACGGGATCCCCCACACTTGGTACACTTTGGGAGCAGCAGTACTCCTGTGTCGTCAGTAGAGGAGTACTTGGAGGAGAGGGACCGAGTGCTAGAGGAGTTAAAGAAGCATTTGCTGAGGGCGCAGCAAATCATGAAGAAGCAAGCAGATGGGCATAGAAAAGATATCCAGTTTGAGGTAGGGGAGAAGGTGTTCTTGAAGCTCCGTCCATACAGACAGAAGACAGTAGCCAACAGGAGGAATGAAAAGTTGGCTCTAAGGTACTTTGGTCTTTACGAAGTGATGGAAAAGATTGGGGCAGCAGCATATCGACTGAAATTACCCTCATCGGCAACTATACACCCGGTTTTTCACGTCTCACAGTTGAGAAAGGCCATTGGTGATCACATCACCATTCCCGAGCTACCGGCGACACTTAACGGAGGAGTTAGAGGTGATTATGGAACCCTTGGAGCTGAGGGGTGTTCGCCAGAAAGAAGATGAAACTAAAGAAGTGTTGATCTAGTGGAAGAACCTTCCTGACTACGAGGCTATGTGGGAGCCATACGAGAGGATGAAACATCAGTTTCCTGATTTTCATCTTGAGGACAAGGTGATTCTTTGGGAGGGCGGTAATGTTACGCCGGCCCAGGAGGGGCCGGCTGGACCGGTTTAGCCCGGACCGGTCCACTATTACTCCAGGCGAAAAAATAGAGGGGGAGCGCGGGTTTGAGCGGAAACCAGAGGAAAGCCACGTGGCTTTGGGTGAGCTTAGGAGGAAAATTTTGAATGTTGGGGCTGTTTTAGGAAGTTTATAATTGTCCTTTGTCTTTAATTAGGAGTGATGGTGAGAATTAGCTCTCATCTGGAATTTGAATTATTTTGAGATCTAGGGTTTGTTGTTCTTGGGCTCTTGGCTTTGCCGGAGATCGTTGGAGAGTTTTTCCTTCCTCTCGAATTGAAGGAAAGTTGTATCTTGCAAGTGCTTTTCATCTTCTATTGAAATAAAAGTGTTTGCTTCGTTTCCCTACGAGTTCTACTGCGTTTTCTCTCAGATTTTCTGTGTTTCCTGCTGTTAAACTGCTGTGGACAGTAGTTTTCTCCTGGTTCTACTTCAGTTTTGGCTAGGAACTACTTGAAACCAAGTATTTCCTATCAAGATCCTCCTTATTTTCTCTATATTTCTCCATCAAACCTCTTAATAAATGTATGGCTTCCATAGTCGACCTACCCGGCATGAATCCAAATAGATTTTGAGAAACATCAGTATCACGTCGCAGCTTATGCTCCATAACTCGCTCCCATAGTTTTAAAGTATGACACATTAACTTAATACCTCTATAATTTGCACAATCTTGTGCATCACCTTTATTATTAAAAATAGGAATTAACACACTCATTCTCCACTCATCTGGCATCTTTTTAGTCTTCAAAATAATATTAAAAAGTTTAGTAAGCCATTAAATTCCTTCATCTCCTAAGCATTTCCACACCTCTATTAGAATATCATCAGGTCCATACCTGTTAACGGCGAATGGCGCACCATGGCGCAAAGGTCCGTTTGGAGCCATGACGCATAGCGCATGGCACGGCGCGCGCCATTTTGAATATGGCGCAAATTATATAAGAATTATAAAATAATAAGCATGAATATGAAATATCATTAAAAATGAAAAACAAGCTATCCAAGAGACAAGAATTCACCTTTAAAGTTCTCACCCCTTCCTCCTCTCCTATAGAGTCCAATGTCTCCCAATCAAAACATACACTCATGAAAAAAACTTATACAAAGTATGCACTCATGAAGAAGCAGATTAACACTAACAACTATTACTAAAGATAATGAATACAACAATATGCCGAGCTGCCCCCTGGCGGGGTTTGACCTGCCAGGTCAGGTCGCGGAGTCAAGGGGCAGCGCCCTTGCGGGGGTTTTGTAAGAGTAATTTTGAAGTTCTGCTTATTTTTAAAGTTCGTAAGTCGTTTGTATGGAAAAATACCTAGCGGTACCGAGCATTTTTTTTTAATTTTAAGAGGTGCACGCCTCTAAACCATGGTTGCTAGTGAAACACTTCAATTAGCAATCAATAAAAATCATACATATTAAGTTGTAAATTCTTGTAAAAAATATTCATAAGTATAATGAAATTTAAAAATAATTTGGCGCGCTATTTTGAGCTGTGCACCATGCGCCATGCCTCACATGTGGCGCAAATAACGCGCATTATTTTAAACACATGCGCCTCGCCATGAATATGACACCGTAGGTGCGTCGCGCCGCGCCGTGAGTCATGACGCGCGTTATTTTGCGCCATTGACAACTATGGCAGCAGCAGCACTGCATGTAGTCTTCCACACTCTTCAGGTTGGATAACTTGATTAAACGTAGGGCAAATGAATAAATGTTCTTAATTTTTTATGTTTTGTATATTTAGTTAAGGTGGGACCAGTGGAAAAACCTTAAGTTGTTGTTATATATTATTTAAGTTGTTGTTGTTGTTGCTGATTTCATTTTTTTTCCTTTTGCACTTTACATTTTCAATTTGCTATTGTTGTTATATGCAAATTTATGATACATTCTGTGACGCCCCAAGATCTAACTTGGAAGAATTATTCTTTTATTCCATTAAATCATCAACAAGCTGAGCTATCTATAGTCATCAATAAGTATTAAACAGTCAAACAAAATCTATAATTTAAATCATCAAGTAAACATTTCTATTCATTTCCAAAAGTTTATTTACAATACTCAGGAATTCAGGTCCAACAGCTTTTCCACCCTTCATTTTCTTTAAAGCATCTCTAACTTCAGTCTTACTAATACGCCGATAAAAACATAAATCTTTATTTTCATTTATGGTGCTAAGGTCGCTATAGTCAATCTTATTTTTGCAATCTTCATTAAAAAGTTTACAACAAACGATTCCTACAAATTCTGATGGAAAACTCTCCAAACAGTAATTTTATAGCAAAAGGGAGAACTAACGGAAACACGAAAACAAAGATACAAGTGATCCTCAATTTGGGAGGAGGATCGTTCTCTCTCATTCTCTAGATAACTCTAGAGCCCAAGATACTAAGAAGAAACTCTCAAGAGAATAATAATCAAGCATATCCCTAACCCTAATTCTCTCATCCTACTTAAAGCATACAATTAATTAATCAAGTCAAATGACTAAGGAGCCCTTACCGCCCCCTCCTTTCCTTCCAAGCATACAATTATTGGAGGACCCCACTCCTCTCCCTCTCTCTTTGCCGCCCTTTCTAGAGTAAAACTGAACCAGTCTCTTAGGGGCTGGCTGTAATTGGACCGGTTCGCTAGGGATCGATCTAACAATTTCATAGCAATCTTTTACACATCTTTATTGTTGTTATGCTTCTTGATCTACATCAACAAGGGGAAAGCACTTTTTGAGTAGGTGTGGAATCCTTAAGGAAGAAGAAGAGAGAGAAGAGAAACCAGAGACGGAGAAACCATACACTATTTATTCTATAATCTTTTCTTACAATAGGAGGTGTATTCATAATAATTGGGTAGACCAAGTTTACAATATAGAACCGATCATCTTAAAAAAAAAAGAATAAACTAAAAACTAGTGCTTATTACATATGTATAAACTATTTAGTTTGTACTTTATTTGACTAAATATATATTGTTGATGTCTAACACTCTCATCACCATGAAAAATAACATTGTCCCCAAGGTTTAGAGAAGGAAAATTTGAGGATTGAAGAGAGGATGGCAAAATTTTCTCATGTGGCATCATCCGAAAATTTAATTTCCATTGCAAGAAAACTTGAATGCGAAGTTGTAAAAAGGATGAAGGGGAAAAAGGCGTAAGGAGAATTCATAATGACCGTCATGAATAGTTTTATGAAAATTTGTATAATATATCATAACTAGTTAAAAGGCAGAATGAAAATAAAATTAAAAGACTCCATTAACACAATGAACAGCTATAGAAAACATGATATGATATTCTTTTTTATTCCTATCATTCTTATTATGCCAAAATTTAGGAACACTATATTTTAAGATTTATTAAATCTTTACATTTCTATCTTGCTTTGTTGTGAGCGCTATTATGTTTCCCCAACATGAGTTAATAATTTCTCTTTTCTCTTCTAATTTTTGAATCCTTCACTAACGAATGAATCACCATCATCTTGACTTATAATTGTTTGTTCTTGAGGTTTGAATAGATAACAATTTAAACAAAACACATCATCTTTGTGTACACTATACTCCAATCATTTCGAATATTCAAGTATTCTTCAAACCATTTAAAAATAAACCTTCGAGTAACATTTCCTATTATTGTTTGGGGGAAATTATATTTTTTTTGCTAATATGATCCCTTCATCAAATATGTTCATCGAATTCTATCCCTCATAACTCCAAATTGAAGGTCGAAGCATAGAGACAGTAGGAAAAGTATCAATGTCAACCTCAACATGTTCCTTCCTCTTCAAATATTGATCCATCCACTGTAAGCTAAACATAGTAAAGATTAAATTAATATAATGAAATCTAAACACAGTAAACATTAAGAAGGGTAAGCATAAGTTACACATACTATAAATTGTAATAAATAAATAAACAAAACAAATCCTTAAATATTTTTTGATAAACTCAAATCTAATGAAAGAACAATACAAATAAACAAAACTCATAAAAAAGCTAACACACACAACATTGGACAAACCTTATGGATTACGAATTTGAAGTCAAGGAAACGAACATGAAATTTCAATGCAACCAAACTGTCATTGGGAGACCTAAAACCACTTAGAAAAATGTTTCAGTTCACAAGATTTTTTATCAGATGACAATTGTATGCAGTCAACAAGCAAATATGTTAAAGAAATGGAAATACGGTCTGCACAAAAGATTGAAATAGGCAGAGTGCATTTAGTAAATCCTGAAGGCATGACAGTTTGATTTTAGAATTCTTAAATCAAACCAACTCTTTGGACTGATTGATTGCCAATTGAGAGATTTGGAGTATTTAAAGAGATTTAATGAATTACGTTAGTCTACATTTCTTAAACCTGGATTTTCTAGAATTTGATAAATCCTTTAATAAGCTGTGATTTATCAAATCTTGCTAAATTCAGAATTTAACAGGACTGTCTCCTGCAAACCTATTGGAAGGATTAGCTCAAATCCAACTGAAATCTTGCTCAAAAGTTGCAACCAATCAACCCAAAGAGTTAATCCATTCCACCTAATGAACTTATATGATACCATGAATTGGAAGAAATAGTGAGTAGGGCTTGGGGGGATGGGGATTTTGACCTACTCTAGCGAGTCCAATGATGATCGCAGGCGGGCCGCAGGACTGTCGGAGCAAGGCTCAGCGAGTGCGGACGGATGGCAGCTCATAGTTGAGCTAGAGTTGGTTGCAAGCAGGATGCGAAAGCGAGCCTCAGCGAGCGCGGGTGCTCGCGGGAGCGAGGTAGCAGCGGCTCTTTCTTCATTCAAATATCCGCTGCGTTAGCGTAAGTTTTTATTTCTTATTATGGTGAAATAGTGCAAGTTGGGAGGAAAATACCTAAATTATCCTTAATATAATTAATCTATTAAAATTTTGAGGGTGGGCAATTGCCACCCTCACCTAACCGTAGGTCTGCCTTTGTTTAGAAGAAACTTACAAGATGGAATTTAACCTGTGATTTACACTTTAAAATTTATATTCCAATTTTTACTTATTCAACTAATACAAAGTTTTGTCTCTCTCCCGATCTTGCTCTCTCTGACTTGGCTAAGAGCCTTGAGAAGCTCTTTCTTACTCTTTTGATCCTTTTTATGTATATTTTCATCAAGTTTTTTTTTTTAATTGTGCGACTTTACTATTAAATTATATTATTTGCATCGCTGTCTTACCTTAATAATGACTTTCTTCGTTCATGTTTATATATTTTTCCTACAAATATTTTCTTCTGACCAAATATATTTTGGCTTCTTGATTATTATTGTTTTAGAGTTTTAAAACTTGATACAATTATATTTTGGCTCATTTCATTAGAAAATCCATGTGATGGCTATGATGAAGGATTTCTATGTTTGAGCATTGTTAAAATTTATTCATCAGTCTTGATTAATTAACCGAAGTATGATTTTGTAATAGGTTTCTTAGTTTTCTTCTTTTTCTCAATAGCAATTATTTTAATCTTCTAAAATTGTTCATAGAAGAGAATAATGTGTTCTCTATCATGACTATCCATAGTGGCTAGGGGTGAGGTTTTATTAAATATTAAAATCAGTGTGAGATTTCTGGTGAGGTTATTACTCCAAGGTTTTTATGTGAGCATGTCAAACTGATAAGCCATTGACAGAGATCGTGTTTTTCCAATTTGTTTTGTGTTTGGTTAGTGCACTGCACAAGGTTGTTATCCAGTACCACAGTGCACGTGTTTCTATGGGTGGTGTTTTGACCACTGCGCAAAACTTAGAGGATTCTAAATCATTGCCCAGCTTTAGCCTCGCTGGTTGGGGTTTTTGGCTCCCCTTCTTCTGGAAGGGGTTCAAGGATCGGCATTAGGGGAGGGAGGCTTGTGCTAATCTAATTGCCAAAAAATCTCTTCCATTGTTTTGAGTCGTTTAGTTAGCTGTTAGAGTGTGAATAACAGGCTTGATTGGAGGCCCTTTGATTAACTTTTCTTCGGTTTTGCTTATTATGATCATTGGTATCATCCTGAGAACAAACACATTTTCTCCTTTTATCAGGAAGTTTTGATGTCTTTTGTGTCAGGATAACAAATTCCCACATCATTCTGGTTGAAAAGCTTCTATGTTTCAATAAGCATTCAGATATTTTCGAATCTTATTTGTTGATTGAAATTTTTGTAATTCTACATGATCTGTATGACAGTGGAAAAGGTATTTAAAGGGAGTCAGAAAGTAGAGTTTTGTAATGGACATAGTATTGTTAAACATGGGAGCTAAAAAAATGTGCTAAAATATGATGAAAGATTTGAAGATTTCTATTTCGGGTGATTTTATACATCAACAGATTAAGTAGTAAGCAAGAAATCATTAGTGTATTTATATTCAACTGATAATTGCGATGCTATGGTTTTTCACAAATGGTTAAATTCCTAGGTTTAACTTCGCTAATATTTATCTAGTTGATATTTTACTTATATTCTCAATGCTATTAATTATAGGTACTAAAACAATATTAATTATATTTGCATTCTCATGATTGTTAAAATGGTACCAACAAAAGAGTTGGTAATGATCTTTTTTCAGGGTAACCCTAATAATGGATACCAACAGTGATAATTTTTACAACATTCCCGATCATCTTCTCATTGAAATTTTTGTTCGGGTACCTATTCCTGATTGGGTTCAAATATCATGTGTGTGTAAGCAGTGGGCTTCCATATTCCGGGCGGAGTGTCTATGGCAATTTGCAATTGCACGCTCATGGCCTTCAGCCGTCCTTAGAAAACGTTGGCCTGGCCCTATTCCTGGAGGTTTAGCTAAGAGGTGAGAGATCTATATTACTGTGAAGAAATCTTTTATTTATCGTGTTACATTTTCATTTCATGCCAATTTATTAGAGCATAAATTAATTGCCACAACATGCCTTATTCACGTTGATAATAAGTTATATTATCACTTTCTCTGCTTCTAATGGGTATACACTTTTATTTTTCCATCATCGTTAGTATAAAATTTTGAACCGATTCATCTTGTTTGTGCGTTTACTTAGAAATTTTTATTTTTTTTTATTTAACTATTCTTTTTCTAACATTATTTATACTCCCTCCAGAAGATACATGGCATTATATGCTAGCGAGCATGTTATCACATTAGATGGTGAAGTTGATGAGCTTGTAGGCCATGCTTATTTGTTTCTCAAAGAACAACTTGAGCTTTCTAACATGCCACCTCCTTCTAGCATACTTCATGGAACCCTTATTGGTAAGTGCTTATAGAACTCTGCTTTAACTGGTTCGCTATTGCACCGTGTTGGTGTTGGCAAGCTAAAATTCTCTCTTTCATCTATAAATTTTTTAAGTTGGTTATTTATGGAATTGATCTTTTTTTCTTTTCTTTTAAAGATGCCCCCATTTTCTTGATTTTTTTTGTTGTGGTTGTTTAAAATGAAATTATCTTCAGAATTTGTCATATATTTGAATAACAAATAGCTTAAATTAACTCCTTTAAAGCCACAATAAATGGTGGGATAATACATATGCGGGTTGCTGTTAATGACCAGGCTTTGTTCTTTATCCAAGCAGATCAGTTTATTGCATGCGGAAGGTCAAGAGATAATGCCTACGAGCTTGCTTCACAAATATGGTTAACTGTTCTCAACAATTTGGAAGAGAATGAGCATACCTTTGCGCTGTTAAAACGTCTTGCACTGGAAGGAAACGTAAGCATTTTTTTCCTTCAAAAAAGAGCTCCTTTATGTGCTTAGGAAAGTTAGGTTTTATGCGGCTCACGCCCTCCTTTGTGAGTGAAGTCGCCAATCTTTTAAAGAAAATATGCCTAGAGAAAAGTATATTCTTGTTTGGTTTCTTATAGTTTCATATTTCTTAGGAGTTGTTTAATAAGGAGATGCAGAGTCTGTCTTTCTCATAAATGAGAAGAGAAGCAAGACATTTATCTGTAAGTCGACTGGTTGTATCAAGATCTCATGTTTGATCATCTATGAACATGTGGTAAAATCTACAAAATTGTTAGCTTATGTGGCGATTTTAATTTTTGAAGATAATTTAACCCTGGACCCTCAACTTTAGTTGGCAACGACAATAACAATGGATCACATGACTGGTAATAGCTTTATACGTGATTTTCATTTCCTATAACCCATTTAAATTAATGAACTTTCATTAAAAAAATGGTGGTATTTATGTAAATAAGCTTCAAAACTTGCTGCACATAGGCGTCAGAGCATATATTTTCAAGCACTAGAAAAACAAATGCAGTACTGAAAACCAGAATAGTTCTTTGAGAGCTTTTGAGGATACATATCAGCCGCATAGTTTTTATGGGCTTTTGTGTACTAAGCATCGTACTTATTCATCGTTTGCTTTTCTGTAAATTGACATAGCTTTTTTGGTTTTAAAAAGCTGAAAGCATTGTGATTTCTCGTGCAGTTCTTCCTTCCATATCCTTACTCGAGATCTGACAAAGTCTTATGGAGGGTTTTTGAAAAGCTCTTCACTGATTTCCGCGATTGCTTCACTCGTGTGGATTACTATGATGCACTTGCCTATGCCAAAACAAGGTTCCAGCCGATACCATCCACTTGGTTGGGTCATTAAGCCTCCACTGCAACCAGCAGAAGTATGCCGGTTTGTATACAAACAATTTCATACCATGATTTTTTGTGCATGTAATCATATATCTGTAAATATATTTATTTTATCTGTGGATGTAATTATTAAAGATGTTTGATGTAATGAAAATTTATAATTATTCATATATGAATTTTTGTTTTTTAGTCAATCTCACGTAGTGAGACAAAAGCTTGATGTTGTTGTTGTTATGAATATATTGAAAAATAATCAAATAATTAGACTAAGTGCTCAATTAATGTCTCTATATTGGTGATTAATTTGATTGTATATATATTACATATTTCAGTTATCTAAGCTTCAAGGCTCTTATACATAACCACTTCATCATAACTGACGCTCTGTTAGGGTTTCGGATTTTGCTCGTTTTTGGGCTTCGTTCTTGTGGTTTTCGCCTGGATCCTCTTGGATCTGCTTAGGGAAGTCCTTCATTTCTTTTATTTCTGCATTCCGGTTGGCTTGGCTTTGGTTGTTCTTTTGGTGATCTTAGGGTGGTATTGCCTGTTATCGAGATAAACCCTCTTCTTAGATCACATCCTAATAACTTCTTGGGGGTAAACCTTAATCTAAATCTTTTAAGGATGCTTAGGTCGGTGTCTCAAGTTGTCCTGATTTTCCAAATATGAAACTATTCACTCACCATGGTATGCCTTCTTTGTGGATCTCTGACACAGATCTTTGAAAAGGAAATAAGGGCTCTTGTGTCTCATTTTGAATTTGCTTTGGTGGGAAAGTTTTTGGCCCGTCGTCTATCGCTCAACACGATTTTTTTTTTCTTTAACCTTAAATTAACCGGTGATTTTCTATTACTCTTTTGAATCCTAGACACATTTTGATTAAGTTAGCAAATGATATCGATTATAGCAGGATTTGTGTGGATCTTACTACGTGAATAATTGTTTTATGTAGTTAATTAAATGGTCTCCTTTTTTGATATTGTGGATCTTAGGCCACTTCATTACTCTCATCACATCCTTTTTGGACTGGGCTCCCTTTTTGGCCACCCCCTACAAATTGATAAAACCATGACCTCAAGTACTAGACCGTTTATAGCTCGAGTCATGGCTGAAATTGACATAAAAAAAACCCTTCTGAAGTTTGGCTTGACCATAAAAAATTTTGGTTATGTTTGAAATGTCATCGTGAATGATTTTCCATCATTTTGTGAGCACTATAAAAATGTTGGGCATGATAAAGCTGAATGTTTTTATTTTCATCCTCATTTGAGAAAAGATAAGTGGTTTTAGATAAAGAGGAAGGAGAATCAGTAATGGGTATGGCTTGTGTGGGGTTAGAGATTGAGAATCCTGGAATTTTTGTTTCAAGGCATGTTGGTAATAAGGATAGTCTTGTTGAGCAGATCTACTCTTTTATGTGGAATTAGACCCAAATAACAAATCTATTAATCTTGAAAATTCGGAAGGTCTAAACATTGTATTGGATAACCTTTTTGCTCCTATGGGTGATCTAATGGTCTCTCTTAGGGACATTGGTAGTAATTTTGTGATTGAAAATAGTGAAAAATTTTTGGCTCCTAAGGAAGCTTTTGTCAATTATAATGTTCCTATCCTCCAATCTCCGAGCGAGGGAAAATTATTACGTCCGGTGTCCGGATTCGTTCAGACACCAATCCAGATGCACCACATTATCCAGATTACCCGAGGTCCAATGGATCCGGGTGATGTGGCGCTTCTGGATTGGTGTCCAGACGGTCCGGTGACCGGACGTAATAATTCGCCCCGAGCGAGGGATGTAATAGAAAGGACAAAATTAATCACCTCGCTGCCCCCTTTAATTAATGCAGATAAATTTTGCTTTTGATTCCCATTTGAATCCTTCTAATTTTGAGAGTAATACGAAATAATCAGATTCAAATTGGGAAAAAGATTTACCTTGGTCAAACAATATCGTCCAGTAAAAAATATTCTAATGATAATAATCTGGATGGTTTCGAAATGGTAACGTATAAAAATACTCATAGCAAAAAAGCAAATAATGGGTGCCCTGTTTCTTTCTCCATGATTACAAGAGCTCAAGTGGCTACTAAATTTAATATTTAATGTTTAAGTGTATTATATGGAATATTAGGATTGGTAGGTTGGGAACTCCTACTCTTGGTCTCGTATTAAAAATTTTTGTGTAAGAGTCATCATATTTCTTTTCTTACTTTACTTGAACCTATGATCAATGCTTCTAAGTTTTCTTCTTGTCATTGTTATCTTGTTTTTTTATTATTCTTTTTGCTAATGTCAAAGGGAAATTTGGCTATTTTGGAAGAAAATGTTAATATCAATATCATTGGTGTTTTTGAGCAAGTAATGCACTAATTATTTATTCTGTCTAATACTTCTATGATGGGCTATTTCATATATGCTAGCACTATCAGATTGGTAGGTTGCCTTTATGCACAATTAGTCGATCTAAATCATAATTATTTTGGTCCCTGATTTGTTGGTGGTGATTTCAATGCTATATCTAATGCAAAAGGAAAGCTTGGTGGCTGTCCTCCCAATTTAAATGCTATGGATGACTTTAACAATATGATTTTAGACAATAGTTTATGTGCATTAGTTTTTACGGGTCTAATTTCACTTGGTCTAATTCTAGAGTTTGAGAAAGGCTTGATAGAATTTATTTAATAATGACTTTCTTACGTTATTTTCTACTGTTAAAGTGGATCATCTGAGTAGGATTTCTTCTAATCATGCTCCGCTTCCCTTGTATTTTTGTCAACATTGCTCTCTGGGTTTTATTCCTTTTAGATTTCAAAATGTCTTTTTTACACTACTTTTTTGATGTGGTTAAAGAGAATTGGAAGGCTCATATTTATTATTATGAAGGCTCTAATGAACTAATTTCTTTTATTCTTAAGCTCAAAAGGCTTAAACAAAATTTGAGATGGTGAAATAAAATATTTTTGAGAATATTTTTAAAGCGGAGAATTAGGTGAGTCATTTGGAGAGTATTCTTATTAACAATCCTAGTGAATTTAATAAGAATATTCTCCAAATTGCTAATAATACCCATTTTGATCTTTATGTTAAAAAAGAGTAATTTTGATGGCAAAAGTCTAACTCTAAACACCTTCTTGATGGGTATATGAATACTAAATATTTTCATGTTGTTGCTTCTAGTGAACTTGCTAAATCTTTTATTAAAAAAATTAAATTAAAATTTAGTACTTGGACTGAGAAATAGGAGGTGATTTATAATTCGGTTGCTTCTCATTTTGATATTTGGATCTTCTAAGATTGTTGATACTATATCCAACCCCCCTTATTACTGATCATGATAATGCAACTTTTAATGCTATTCCTTTTGAAGAAGAGATTACTAAGATTGTTATGGAGCTGAATAGCGATTTCATGGCTGAGCATGTGGCTTTACTACATTATTTTATCAAATGCTAGAATATCATTATATATGATGCATGCAAAGATATTGTTGCATTTTTAATGACACTTCTTTACCTAAATTTCTCTCTAGTACTTGCTTTACTCTCACCCCAAATTTATGAACCCTATGAGTTGGAATGATTTTAAACCTATTGGCCTTTGCACCACTTTTAATAAAATTGTTTCCAAAATTCTTACTTCTAGACTGTCCAATTTATTACCTAAAATTACATATGAAAATCAAATGGGTTTCGTCAAAGGGAGAAGCATATCTGACAAAGTGTTGCTTGTTCAAGAATTGGTCCATGATATCAATTATAAAATATTTTGTCATAACTTAATTTTTAAGCTTGACATTTCTAAAGCTTACGACAATATTAACTGGATTTTATTTGCAACATTATGAAGTTGTTTGGTTTTAAGGAGGATAGTATTTCCTTAATTAAGGGGATTATTGAGAATATTTGATTTTCTGTGATTATTAATTGCAAAACCAATGGTTTCTTTAAAGCTGGTCAAGGGGTTCGTCAGGGAGACCTTTTATCAACAACTATTTATATTATTGCTCCTGAGTACTTATTTAGAGGTCTCATTCATAGGTTTTTGATATTAAAAAATATTTCTTATAATACTGAGGAGGGTACGAATGTTTCTCGTCTTTCTTTTGCTGATGATATTATTATCATTTGTAATGGGGCTTCTAACAATGTCAAAATTATTCATGATTTTCTTTCAATGTTTGAAAAGGAAAGTGGGCTTCATTTTAACTAGAGAAAATATACTTTTGTGGGATGTAAAAGGATGAGTATTGGTTCTATTACTTTCATTAAAAAAATTATGGGAAAAAAATAATTAATCTTTGATGATTTATTACCTAGGTAACTCCCTCCATAAAGGACACAATAAGAGTTTTCTTTTTGATAAAATCCTTTCTAATTTTAAAAGTAAACTTGCATCTTGTGAATTCAAATTTTTAACCATGGGCAGTAGATTGACTTTGATAAAAGTATTCTTTGATCTATGTCTATCTACTTGCTTCAAACTACTATTCCTACTAAGGAGGTGTGTTCCAAAATTAAAAAAAAATTAGTTAACAAATTTTTGTGGGGTTCTTCCTAGGATATTAAGAGAATTCATTGGAGTTCATAGGACTCTTCTTGTGGCCCTTATTCTAAGGGGGGTTAGGTTGTAAATCCATTATGGCTATGGTTAAGATTTTCTCTATTAAGATTTGGAGAAAATTTAGAATCAATAAATCTTTATGGGCTAATTTCATGAATAGGAAATATTGTAATACTTTTGTTTCTTCAAACAAGGTGTGTCTTTTGTTTGGTCTAGACTTTACAAGATTAAATGGTTTGGTGAATTTTCTCTTATGTGGGGCTTAGGTAATGATTCTTCCTTCTTTTGGCAGAATAATTGGCTGGGTATTGGGTCTATTGATTCCATTCTAAATACTCACTATATTTCTAACTTGAAAAATTGTCTTTTTTTATTGAGGGTTGTTGGAATAGAGAGAGGCTTTCTGAGCATATTTCTAGTCATCTAATTAATTTAATTTGTAATATTACCATTAATGTTCAAATTCTTGGTCATCATGTTTGTTGTTTCTCTGCTAATGGGGATCTAAATTTGAAGGATGTTTGGAACAATTTCAGGTATAAAAGAGATGGGGATGTTGTTATTGTTAAAAATTGGAATTCCTCCACTCCTACTAATATTTCTATTTTCATTTGAAGGCTTATTAAAGGTTACATCCATGTGGATGAGGCTCTCAAATTTAAATGTTTTTATATTGTTTCTTAAGTGTTGATGTTGTTGTTCAAATAGAACTTTATTTCATATCAAGTTGAAGCTGCAGTTAATTTGCCAAACAAAAGAAGCAAATAATATTTCAAGTTTCTGACTCAAAGAAGACATATAGAACTCATATGTGCCAATTATGTAGGAATGGAAAATTCATCAATGTTCAGTTCATATGCCAAGCTTTCGACCCTAATATTCGTTTGTAATTTATATTTTTCATCCATGAATATTAATAACTTAGCAAAAGACATGCATATTGAGATGAACAAGAATTTGGCGATCTTGGGCTCGTTGGATTTGTCTCGTTGAGCCATTCGATCCGACTATAAACATGTCAGGTTTGGAAAACTTTTCGTAATCCAAATTATTGTTTGAACATTTCAAATGCACTTCAGGTCCTCAATTTGGATATATTTGAGCTCGGATTGGGTTGAATTTGGTGTCGTTGGGATCGTATTTCTGAGACGTTCAGTTTGACTGTATGTTTGTTGAAATTAGAGTTCAGATGATCTCCGATTTAATTTTTTGAAGTTTCCGACTTGATTTTTTTTACTTTGAGATTCGTGCCCAATCAAGATATATATATATATATATATATATATTTGATGATATATCAAAAACGAAGCTAAAATGCACGGCATAATGGCAAAGAAAATCTCAGATTATATCAATAGTAATTTATAAAGACCATTTGAATGAAAACAAGGAAAAGTTACCATCAGATTAAATATGGATTGTCATACTAATGCTCAGTTTTTATAAATATGAGTCACACTAATGCTTGGAGCACATATGGGTTATTTGGCATTATAAAATGCTTAAATATTCATACAAATGGTGAAATGTAATATTAAAAAAAAAAAGCACAAAACAAATTTTTCTAGTGGGCACGTTGGCAAAGCAGCAGACTATAACCATGCGCTGCCCATTGTTAAGATAGTTGCTATTTGCATGTTTTACATTTTTGCAACTTGTATAGTTTTGATGATTCTAAATATTATTGTTCAAATGTATAGTTATCTCCTAACAATTTTAGAAGATTTGTATTTGATTTTGTGTGTACTAACATTTCAGGTGAATCATACTCTCAAACACAAAGTCTTCAAATCAAATTAGAGGGAGTGATTGTAATTGAGTGAATAAAAACATACACACACACACATAAGGAGATCATATAAAATTTATACTGATCGTACGGGGCGATATCAGTTCGTACGGGACGATCAGACAGTTATCTCTTATTAAGATCACATGGAACGAATAGGAACTGGCTAGAAAAATTTTTCTAAGTCCTATTTGTCTGGGACGAAATTAAATATCGTCCAGGACAATTTGCTATCTGTAAGAATTTCGTCCAGACGAAATTAAATATCGTCCGGGACGATTTTCTCTCTGTAAGAATTTCGTCCAGACAAAAATAATTATCGTCAGGGACGATTTGCTCTCTGTAAGTATTTCGTCCAGACGAAATTAAATATCGTCCGGGACGATTTGGTCTCTGTAAGATTTTCATCTGGACGAATAAATTTTTGTCCAGACGATACAACCGACTTAGGACGGTTTTTATATATTCATTTTTTTTTTTGGAACCGACCTTGTTATAACCGTTCGTACAGGACGAACTTGGTTCGTACGGGACGATCAGCTTGTACGAAAATATTTCGTACACATATACAAAGAGGTTCGTTTCAAGGCTTTTAAGTAATATCGTCCTGGACGATCCACGATCGTACTGGACGATCCACGATCGTACGGGACGATCCACTGCATACAGAATTGAAAACTTGCAGTTTTTGGGCTGTTTTTCTTGTCTTTTGTATATATAGTCTAAATTAGACTGCCACCCAATCTTTTTTCCATTTGATCTTTGTGCCTATTGAGAGAAAAGTCAAGGAAAGAGTGTGATAGAGCATTCAAAGGAGGGTTCCTACCACTGCAGTGCGAAGACTTCACTTGATGTTTATGTTAAGATAGTTGCTATATGAATGCTTTACATTTTTTACAACTTATATAGTTTTGATGATTCCAAATATTATTGTTCAAATGTGTAGTTATCTCCTAACAATTTTAGAAGATTTGTATTTGCTCTTGTGTGTACTAACATTTCAGAAAAATCTAACTCCAGACTACGATGATTTCAAATCAAATTCAACATTAAATACTTTGTAAATTTGAAGCTTGTACTTTTCTTTGAATTAATTTTGAAAGGGAGTGATTGTAATTGAGTAAATAAAAACACACACACACACACATATGGAGATCATATAAAATTTATACTGATCGTACGGGACGATATCAGATCGTACGGAACGATCAGACAGTTATCTCCTATTGAGCACATGAAACGAATAGGAACAGGCTTGAAAAATTTTCTAAGTCCTATTCGTCCGGGACGAAATTAATTATCGTCCAGGATGATCTCTTCTCTGTAAAAATTTCGTCCGGACGAACCAATTTTCGTCCAGTCGATTAACCGACTTAGAACAGTTTTTAGCAGTTTTTAGAACCGACCTTGTAATAACCATTCGTACCGGACGAACTTTGTTCGTACGGGACGATCAGCTTGTACGAAAATATTTCGTACACATACAAATAAGGTCGTTTCAAAGCGTTTAAGTAAAATCGTCCAGAACGATCTACGATCGTACGGGACGATCCACTGCGTACAGAATTGAATACTTGCAGTTTTTGGGCGATTTTTTTGTCTTTAGTATAAATAGTCCAAATTAGACTGCCACCCAATATTTTTGTCATTTGATCTTCGTGTCTCTTGAGAGAATAGCTAAGGAGAGAGTGTGAGAGTGCATTCAAAAGAGAATTCCTACCACTGGAGCGTGAAGGCTTCACTTGGAGTTCAAAGGTAAGAATCTCTACTTGTGAATTGGAATTACTTCACTCTTTTCTTTCTTCCTTCTAGATTTCTTGTGAAAAGATCTGTCAAGGAGATTCGGTTCGCTGCCGACATTTGGAGAGTGTGAATAGCCGAAGGGTTCGCTGCCTACACTTGAAGAGTGTGAATAGCCGAAGGGTTCGCTGCCGACACTTGGAGAGTGTGAATAGTCAAAGGGTTCGCTGCCTACACTTGAAGAGTGTGAATAGCCGAAGGGTTCGCTGCCTACACTTGGAGAGTGTGAATAGCCGAAGGGTTCGCTACCTACACTTGGAGAGTGTGAATAGCCGAAGGGTTCTCTGTCCACACTAGGAGAGTGTGAAAGGACGACGGTTCTCTGCCAACACTGGGGATTGTGTAAAAGGACGACGGTTCTCTGTCGCACCGGGGAGTGGTGAAAAGAATGTGTTGTAAAGGCTTCTCCGCCTTGCTGTGGGTGCAAAAGGAGAGTCACTATTGGTATTAGTGCAATACTCAGATGGTGCCTCTGGGGAGTGGATGTAGGTCTGATTTTAGACCGAACCACTATAAACCTGGTGTCATTTACTTTACTGTTTTTACTTTTCCGTATTTTATTTTTGATTTAAAAAACTATGTGGTTGAAAAATATTTTCTATTAAAACTTAAAAGAAAATTTTCATTTCGGTTCAACATAAATTTAAATAGGATTTAAATTTTTTAAACTACCAATTCACCCCCCCTCTCTTGGTAGCCTTGGGACATTAACTTAGGTTTAACAACCTAATTACTAGACTCAACAAGTGGTATCAGAGCTCCATTTCAAAATCATAAGTTTGAACTACTTTTTGATTAACATAGATGGCTACATTCGGAAACCAAAACACACCTGAAGGTTACTCTATCACTAGACCTCCACTGTTTGACAATATTCCTTTTGATTTTTGGAAAACACGCATGTCTACTTTCTTACAATCACTTGATTATCGCATGTGGATACTAGTCCAGGAAGGTTACACAAAACCAACTAGATTAGTTGATGGAGTTAGGGTAGAAACACCTTTTGCAGATTGGACTATGGAAGAACGTGACTTAACACAATTAAATGCCAAATGTTTAAATAGTTTCTTTTGTGCTTTAAAATCTGAAGACTACATGCGGGTTTCCACTTGCAAAAGCGGAAATGACATATGGGATAAACTTTGTATAACTTATAAAGGGACAAATGAGGTTAAGCAATCAAGACTCAATATCTTGTTACATGACTATGATTTATTTCGCATGAAACCAAATGAATCTATTTCTGACATGTACACAAGATTCACATAAATTGTCACTTCTTTCCATGCACTTGGTAGGGAATTAACAAATGCTGAAATGGTCAATAAAATTCTTCGATGTTTACCTACTGCTTATGATGCTAAAATTACTGTAATTACAGAGTCTAAAGATCTAAACATATATTCTATTGATAATCTTCTTGGTTCACTCATTGCTTATGAGCAAGGAGTAAGTCAAAGAAAGATTTATGCAGGTGAACCACGAAAGGAGAAAAATATTGCATTAAAAGTGAAAGAGTCAGAGAGTGAACACTCACAACCTGAGGATGAAGATGATATTGCACTAATGACTAGACAATTCAGAAGCTTTTTAAAGAGGAAGCAGAAGAGACGCCAGCAATGGAACAGAGGTAAGTTTAATAGAAATGGCAAGGTTTCTAATGAAGTAATTTGTTATGAATGCAGGAAACCAGGTCATATAAAGACTGAATGCCCAAAAATCAAAACCACTCCTAGCAAGGAGAAGGTAGACGAGAAACCTATGGTAAAAAGGGGCAAGAAGAAATTTCAAAGAGCTTTCTGGGCGGACTCAGCTTCAGACTCATCTGAGATGGAAAAAGAAGAAGAAGTCACCAACCTTTGTTTGATGGCAGATAATGTTGAACAATAAGATCAAGAAGAGGTATGTGACTTAACCTATGATGAATTGTTTGAAGTTTCTGAACACATGCATGATGCATATAGGAAAATGAAAAAGATGCATGCTAGTTTAAGTTTAGAATTGGAAGAGCTCACAAGGAACATGAAATCCTTAGGAAAGATCATGCATTAATAGATGACAACCACATGAAACTACTTGATGAATATGATAGCTTGAATAAGAATTTTGAAAATCTAAAATCATCCTATGCTGATCTTGAAAAAGATTTTAAAAAATTTAAGGATGAATCTGAGAGGAAAATATATCGAATCAATTATACAAATAGACTCTTGGAAGAAATGAATTCATTTTATAAATTGATAATAAGAGCTCTCGAGGATAATAGGAAACCCCCTAAACTTGAAGATTTTATAAATCCTAAATATTATCCTAAATTCATGAAATCCCTTAGAAGATAATCATATGGAAGAAAACTTAAGAATATTTTTCCTAATGTTAAATGTAATAATTGTGAATTTTTGGGACATATAGCTCACACCTGTACTTTGAAGATAAAATCTAATTTGGTGTGGAGACCTAAGATGCATAAACCTAGACATATCATACATGCATCTGATTATAAATTGCTAAAAGGTGAACCCAAACTTGTTTGGGTTCCCAAGTCTAACATTTGAGAGTTTTGCAGGATTGCTCTCACACAAGATCTCGTGGGAGCATATGGTACCTGGACAACGGATGTTCAAAGCATATGACTGGAGATACTACTCAATTCATAATGCTGGAAGCCAAGAGTGGAGGCAAGGTTACATTTGGAGATAATACAACAAAGAAAGTGATTGGATCAGGTATGATTGAAAATTTGAAAAAAAATTTTATAGACAATGTGTTATTAGTTGAAGGCTTAAAACATAATCTGTTAAGTATAAGTCAGCTATGTGATAAGGGATATAATGTAAAATTTTTACCTACTAGCTGCATATTAAGCCTAAATGGGAAAGAAGTTTTAAATGAAAAAAGGGTAAACAATGTTTACATGCTAGATTTGAAGTCTATTCAATCTCCTACTGCTTTTTGTTTGAAAACTATTTCTGATGAATCATGGCTTTGGCATAGGAGACTTTGTCATTCTAGTATGAAAAACCTTAAAAGAATTACCCAAAAGAACTTAGTGAGAGGTATACCAAAACTAGACTTTACTAAGGACCACCTTTGTGATGCATGTCAATTAGGAAAATAAGTGAAGTCCTCTTTTAAGTCCAATAAGGATCTTAGAACTAGTAAACCTTTAGAAATTCTTCACATGGATCTTTTTGGATCAGTAGGAACCGTAAGTCTAGGAGGGATGGTATACGAATTTGTTATAGTGGATGATTTCTTAAGATTCACCTGTGTTAGATTTCTTTATCATAAAAGTGAATCATTTGAGGAATTCAGAAATTTTTCAACTTGGATTCAAAGAAAACTTGGATGTGAAATAATTTCTTTACTAAGTGATAATGGAGGAGAATTTGAAAATGAAAATTTGAAAATTTTTGTAAAGAAAAAGGGATTGATCACAATTTTTCTACACCTAGAACCCCTCAACAAAATGGGGTAGTTGAAAAGAAAAAGAGAATATTAATAGAAGCTGCCCGAGCAATGTTGGTAGAATATTCACTTCCTAGATATTTTTGGGCTGAGGCGGTTAGCACTGCATGTTATGTTCTGAATAGGGTGAATGTGAGATCGAATTTAAATAAAACACCCTATGAGTTGCTAAAAGGAAGAACACCAAATTTATCTCATTTGCATGTTTTTGGTTGCAAAGTATTCATTCATAACAATGGAAAATCAGCCTTAGGAAAATTTGATTCAAAATCAGATGAAGGAATTTTTGTTGGATATTCAAGTGTTGGAAAATCTTATAGGGTATTCAACAAAAGAACTTTAGTCATTGAAGAAACCACACATGTTGTATTTGATGAATCTGAAAATTTGGAAGTGCCAAATGTTGTTGAAGAAGAGATAGAGGAAAACTCCCAAAAGATTGATCAATTAAATTTGGAAAAAAATATAAAAGAAAATTTAGAAAGAGAAAATCCTTTGCCTAGAGATTTGAAATTTTCTAAAAACCACCCAAGAGAATTGATTATAGGTGAACCTAGTGAGGGTGTTAGAACTAGGCGTGGATTAAACAAGAAAGTCAATCATTCAGCCTTTATTTCAACAATAGAACCCACTAATATTGATCAAGCACTTTCTGATGAATTTTGGATATTGGCCATGCAAGAAGAGTTAAATCAATTTGTAAGAAATAAAATTTGGGAATTAACTACAAGGCCAAAAGATCAAAGTGTTGTTGGAACCAAATGGGTGTTCAAAAATAAAATGAATGACTCAGGAGTTGTCATTAGAAATAAGGCTAGATTAGTTGCTAAGGGGTATAATCAAATTGAAGGAATTGATTTTGAGGAGACCTTTGCCCCTGTAGCAAGACTTGAAGCAATTAGGGTTTTACTTGCCTTTGCCTATTTTAAAGGTTTTAAATTGTTTCAAATGGATGTCAAAAGTGCCTTTTAAATGGGATAATTGAAGAAGATATTTTTGTTGAACAACCTCCAGGCTTTGAAAATTTTAAATACTCAAATCATGTTTTCAAGTTAAAAAAGGCATTATATGGATTGAAACAGACACCCAGGACTTGGTATGAGAGGTTGAGCACCTTCCTACTTGAAAGATTTTTTAAAAAAGGAAGTGTGGATACAACTTTCTTTTTAAAGAAATTTGGAAAGGATATACTCATTATTTAAATTTATGTGGATGATATCATTTTTGGATCTTTAAATAAAAATCTTTGTGATGATTTTTCTAAAACAATGAGTAGTGAATTTGAAATGAGTCTAATGGGAGATCTAAATTACTTTCTAGATTTTATCATTAAGCAACTTGAGGAAGGAACATTTCTTAGCCAAACTAAATATATTAAGGACATCCTCAAGAAATATGAAATGGACAATGCTAAACCTGTTAGTACACCAATGAGTTCCTCAGTTCAGTTGGATATGGACACTACAGGAAAAACGTCATTTTCCGACGTCCATTTTCGTCGGAAAATGGCCAAAATCCGTCAGAAAATTGCATTTCCGACGGATTTCCGGCGGAAAAATTTGCGCCGGTTTCACGCGCGTCGGAAAAGAACTTCCGGTGCAGATTAATTCGACGGAAACATTTCCGGCGAATTTCCGACGGATTTTCCTTTGGAAAAATATTTCCCTCGAATTTTTAAAGCGCCGGAATGTCAAAAAACAAAAAAAAAAATCATTTCCGGCCGACTGCTCCCCCATTCGGGCCACCCCAGGTCCCCCAGCCAGCCCAAACCGGCCCCGTCCGCGTTCCAGCCGCCCCAGCCCGCCCCGCCCGACCTCCCCGCTCACGAACCGCGCGTGGCGCGCCTGCCGCCTTCGGCGGGGTTCGAACCCCGCCCATCTCTCCTCGCGCAAATGCAGCCGCGCCTTCTGCCATATAGTCATAGACCAAAAACTGTTATAGTTGTTACTTTTTATTTATTTAACCTATTACTTATTAATTATTAAATCAATTAATTTAATTTAACAAACAAAGTTAAAATTATTTAACATAATTTAACAAAATAAATAATTTAAAAATTTTATTATAATTTAGGATTAAATTTAAATCATTTACTTTTTTGTTATTAAATAATTAAATTAAAATTTAATTTATTATAATTTAAGTTATTAAATTCAATAATTTAAGTTAGTAAATTCAATAATTTAAGTCATATTTTAAAATAAAAAATATTTAATTTAAATAATTTAATTTGACAATAAGTTATTACAATATAACTTAATTTTTTTAATTTATGTTGGAAATCCACCGGAAAGTCTGCCGGAAATGTCCTTGGAAAAAAATCAGTCGGAAAACCAGTCAAAAAATTTGTCGGAAAATTGTTGGAAAATTTCCGTCGAAAATCCGCCGGTATTTGCGACGAATTTACTTCGGCCGGAAATTCTGTCGGAAATGAGTTGTTTTCCTGTAGTGGGACCTTAAGGGAAAATCTATTGGTCAAAAGAAATATAGAGGGATTATTGGATCTTTACTTTACTTGACTGCTAGCCGACCAGATATTATGTTCAGTGTTTGCTTATGTGCTAGATTTCAATCAGATCCAAAAGAATCACATTTGACAGTAGTGAAAATGATATTAAGATATTTACTAGGAACTCAGAACTTTGGAATTTGGTATCATAAGTTTATCTTTTCATTTGAAATTGTTGGTTATTCAGATTCTGACTTTGTAGGCTGTAGAGTGGATAGGAAAAGCACTTCTGGAATATGTCAATTCATTGGAAATTTATTAGTTTCTTGGTCTACTAGAAAACAAAATTCAGTAGTCCTATCTACTGCAGAAGCAGAATACATTGCATTAAGAAGTTGTGTGGCACAAGTACTTTGGTTAAAACAATAGTTGATTGATTTAGGATTAACTATAGGCATTATTCCAATTTATTGTGATAATACTAGTGCTATTTGCATTTTCAAAAATCCTATTCAACATTCTAGAACCAAACACATTGACATAAGGCATCATTTCATAAGGGATCATGTATCCAAGGGAGAAATTGAACTTACACATGTTTCAACTGAAAATCAACTTGCAGACATTTTTACAAAACCTTTAGCCTTTGATACCTTCAGTACATTAAGAACAAGGCTTGGTGTTATTGATTTGAATGCTTAAATAAAAATATTTTTGCAACATTGATATTTATATTTTCTTAGTTTATTTTTTTTTGTTTTGGATTGAATTGTGTGATTTTTGTGTGTTTTGAATGAGTTTAATTTAGAGACTGTAGTTTTTGTCTTTGTTTTCTGTGTTTTGATTGTTTAGTTTGTCTTAGTTGATAAAAATTCAAAAATCCAAAATATGTGGAAATCGTCCGGGTCGAAATTTTTCGTACTGGACAATGTGTGTAATAGTCAGTTTGCATGATATGAAACATTTAAAGAGCAGTTTTAATGTAGTTCATCTGTACGATCTTATGATCGTCCAGGATGAATTTTTTTTCTCTCAAACGTCGGGACGATTGAATGCAGCGGTTGAGTGGATAAGGCAGTTTTAAATGTGAAGTTCGTCCGTACGAACTTTTTGTTCGTCCAGACGAACAGATGTCGATTCATAGTAGGGGACGATTTCCAACTGACATTAAAACGAATTACTTTTTGATCGTATGTACGAAATTTTTTTCGTCTGTACGATCAGTCAAGTCAAAAGTCTGTACGAAAGGACGCATCGTAAATTGTGTTGATTACGAAAAGCCGTTTCATTTTGGACGAATTGGATCATCTGTACAAAATATTTTCGTCCAGACGAACGATGAATTTCGTCCAGGACGAACAGTTTTCGTCCAGGACGAACAGTTTTCGTCCAGGACGAACATATCGTTTTCTTTAAATATGAAGGCTTTCTAACTTAACAATCACATCTCCAAACTTCACTTTCAATCCCTTTCAACTTCAAATCGACAATGGCCTCCTCAAGAAAAAGACAAAAGGTGTTGGCGAAGAAACCCCACAGGAATGCCTCTGAAAATTTCCCGTCAAAAGCAAATGAGAAATCTTTTCCTCGTTTTGCCTTCGCCAAAATAACTCCTTCTCGCATTTTGATTCAAAGCGAGATAAATTTCAAGGTAATGCACCTTTTTGCTTCCACCCAGTTTGGATTCATTCTTTCTCTCGTCCACCTTTACAACAAACAAACCTTTCTCTATTTTCTAGCCAACATGAGTTTTAATTCCGACCACTCCTCCATAAGTTCTTATGTTTTCAAACAAAAAGTTGAAATCACTTAGCACGATTTAGGTGCCTTTCTAAACTTAAGAACTGAAGGATTAAGAGCCCACACCCTAATGAGTGAAGACACTTTCAAATGGTATGAAGTCAATAGGGTGATTAGAGAAAATGACCTAACATATCATGTTGCTAGAGTTTCAGGAATGATCCGAAATGCTCGAATCATCCAGCACATTCTTCGATCTTCAATCATTCCTAAAGCTGGTGATAGGATCAATATTACCCCACTCCTTTCTGTTGTAACCTTTTTTATTATGGATCGTAAGCCTATCGATGAAGCCCAACTTATCCTAGACCATCTCTATGGACTTACAGAAATTGGGCATGCATAACAGAAAAGAAAAAGGAATATCTCATTAGGACACTTAGTTACATACATTTTGGAAAAGAAATACAACTTAGTGCATCCTGATGATGAATATGAAGAGCCGGTCTATTACAATGATGCTTCATTCAGAGCAATTTTCAAAAAAGGAAAAAAGGAAAACACATGCTAGTGCTTCTGAAGAAGAAGAAGAAGGAGAGCAAACCTATGTACCTCAATCAGATTATCAGAATCTGATTGAGAAATTTGATAGACTTGAGACACATATTGATAAAAAATTTGATCAAATTGATGCTCAACTTATGCAGCAACAACAGGACATTGGTAGTATCATAAATGAAGTTCATGAAATCAATACCAATGTTATGTTGATGAGCTCCTACTTCAACCTATTTGGTGGCATTCCTCCTCCTCCTCTAGAAGAATAAAGAATTAGAGATGATTTTCTTTATATTTGTTGTACTTGTGTTTATTTTAATGTTTGTTATGTTAGTGTTTATTTTTGTGTTTGTTTTAGTTTCTTTTTATTAAAAGTTCAGTGTATTTTCTTTTGTTTTGATATTATGAAATGATCATGTAATCTTTCTCATTAATATCAATACATGTCGTAGTTGATTTAATTTTGGTTTGTTTTTGGAATGTACTTAATTTTTATGAATTTTATTAGTCTTATTTAATCTTAATTGTGCTTAAATTAGATTGTGATTTGAGATTAATAACATTAGAAAATCTAGTCTTTCTAAATTTAAACTTTGTTTATAACTTGTTTTAATTAGAATTTTTAAATTCATGTCTATTCATTTAGACTACATAAAAGTTAATATTATTATTGCAATTTAGAAGTTTATTTATTATGTATTTCTTTGCTCAAGTGATATTTATGCACTTAAAAAAATTTGAAATTTTAGATTATTAATCTTGGAAAGAATTGGTTTCAATTACTCTTAAAAATTGTATAAAAAGTACAAAAATCAAAAGGAATGCGCAAAGGTTTGCAAATATGTAAAAGAGGGACAAAATTAGCCCAATGTCAAAAACTGCACAAAAATGTGCAAAAAAAAAATTGAAAAAGATGCGCAAAGCGCTACATGAGGTAATTCTCTTCTTTCCAAATTCTTTCAATCTCTTACTTCAAATTGATCCTATGTTCATTTATATTCTATTGAACTTTGAAATATAGAATTTTTATTCATCTCTCTTGTAATGATTTTCTATATTCAAATGTCTAAATTGAATCATGTTTTTAAAAAATTCTTCTTACTTACAATGTTATATCACTTCTTAAATTCTATGAATTTCTATGATTTACCTAATGTTATTAGTTTTAGATTGCATACCTTATGTCCATCACCATTTAGATTAAATTTTCAAATGAATTTCATATCATTACTTACATTTCTCGTCTATTTCTTCTTCACTTTTTGTTGTTGTCAAAAAAGGGGAGAAATTATTTTGTTTGTATGTTTTTGTTATTATTGTGTTTGTATGTTTTGTTTTGTTTTAATTGTTTTGTTTACATTTTGATTTTGTCAAAAACAATTTTTGAAAAGCAAAAATATTGTTCTTTGCTTCAAAGAGTTCAAAATGCCTCCTTATTTTCATGTATTCATCAATTCAGGGGGAGTTTAGGAGATTTGTTTAAATTGAAACCATACAAACAATAATTATTTTACCATCATCAAAAAGGGGGAGATTGTTAAGATAGTTGCTATATGAATGCTTTACATTTTTTGCAACTTATATAGTTTTGATGATTCCAAACATTATTGTTCAAATGTGTAGTTATCTCCTAACAATTTTAGAAGATTTGTATTTGCTCTTGTGTGTTCTAATATTTCAGAAAAATCTAACTCCAGACTACGAAGACTTCAAATCAAATTCAATATGAAATACTTTATAAATTTGAAGCTTGTACTTTTCTTTGAATTAATTTTGAAAGTGAGTGATTGTAATTGAGTAAATAAAAACACACACACACACATGGAGATCATATAAAATTTATACTGATCGTACGGGACGATATCAGATCGTACGGGACGATCAGACAGTTATCTCCTATTGAGCACATGAAACGAATAGGAACAGGCTTGAAAAATTTTCTAAGTCCTATTCGTCCGGGACGAAATTAATTATCGTCCAGGACGATCTGGTCTCTGTAAAATTTTCGCCCACACGAAATTAATTATCGTCAAAAAATGAGTTGCTCTCTATAAAATTTTCGTCCAGACGAAATTTATTATCGTCCAGGATGATCTCTTCTCTGTAAAAATTTCGTCTAGACGAACCAATTTTCGTCCAGACGATTAACCGACTTAGAACGATTTTCAGCAGTTTCTAGAACCGACCTTGTAATAACCGTACGTACCAGACGAACTTTGTTCGTACGGGACAATCAGCTTGTACGAAAATATTTCGTACACATATACAAATAAGGTCGTTTCAAAGCGTTTAAGTAAAATCGTCCAGGACGATCTACGATCGTATGGGACGATCCACTGTGTACAGAATTGAATACTTGCAGTTTTTGGGCGGTTTTTCTTGTCTTTAGTATAAATAGTCCAAATTAGACTGCCACCCAATCTTTTTGTCATTTGATCTTCGTGCCTCTTGAGAGAATAGCTAAGGAGAGAGTGTGAGAGTGCATTCAAAAGAGAATTCCTACCACTGGAGCGTGAAGGCTTCACTTGGAGTTCAAAGGTAAGAATCTCTACTTGTGAATTTGAATTACTTCACCTTTTCTTTCTTCCTTTTAGATTTCTTGTGAGAAGATCTGTCAAGGAGATCCGGTTCGCTGCCGACACTTGGAGAGTGTGAATAGCCGAAGGGTTCGCTGCCTACACTTGAAGAGTGTGAATAACCGAAGGGTTCGCTGCCGACACTTGGAGAGTGTGAATATCCGAAGGGTTCGCTGCCTACACTTGAAGAGTGTGAATAGCTGAAGGGTTCGCTGCCTACACTTGGAGAGTGTGAATAGCCGAAGGGTTCACTACCTACACTTGGAGAGTGTGAATAGCCGAAGGGTTCTCTGCCCATACTAGGAGAGTATGAAAGGACGACGGTTCTCTACCAACACTAGGGATTGTGTAAAAGGACGACGGTTCTCTGCCGCACCGGGGAGTGGTGAAAAGAGTGTGTTATAAAGGCTTCTCTGCCTTGCTGTGGGTGCAAAAGGAGAGTCACTATTGGTATTAGTGCAATACTCAGAGGGTGCCTCTGGGGAGTGGATATAGGTCTGGTTTTAGACCGAACCACTACAAATATGGTGTCATTTACTTAACTGTTTTTACTTTTCCGCATTTTATTTTTGATTTCAAAAACTCTGTGGTTGAAAAATATTTTCTACTAAAACTTAAAAGAAAATTTTCATTTCGGTTCAACATAAATTTAAAGAGGGTTTAAAATTTTTAAACTACCAATGCACCCCCCCTCTTGGTAGCCTTGGGACATTAACTTAGGTTTAACAACCTAATTACTAGACTCAACAGTTTAAAGGTAAGAATCTCCACTTGTAAATTTGGATTACTTCACTCTTTTCTTTCATCCTTCTAGATTTCTTGTGAGAAGATCTGTCAAGGAGATCCGGTTCACTGCCGACACTTGGAGAGTGTGAACAGCCGAAGGGTTCGCTGCCTACACTTGGAGAGTGTGAACAGCCGAAGGGTTCGCTGCCGACACTTGGAGAGTGTGAACAGCCGAAGGGTTCTCTGCCGACACTAGGAGAGTGTGAAAGGACGGAAGTTTCTCTGCCAACACTGAGGATAGTGTAAAAGGACGACGGTTCTCTGCCGCACCGGGTAGTGGTGAAAAGAGTGTTTGTAAAGGCTTCTCGGCCTTGCTGTGGGTGCAAAAGGAGAGTCACTATTGGTATTAGTGCAATACTCAGAGGGTGCCTCTGGGGAGTGGATGTAGGTCTGGTTTAGACCGAACCACTTTAAATCTTGTGTCATTTACTTTACTACTTTTTATTTTCCATATTTTTCTTTTGTTTAAAAACTCTGTGGTTAAAAAAAGTTTTCTATAAAAACTTAATAAAAACTTTTCTTTTCAGTTCAACACATTTTCAAAGAGGGTTTAAATTTTTAAAATACCAATTCACCCCCCCTCTTGGTAGCCTTGGGATATTAACTTAGGTCTAACAACCTATTCATTAGACTCAACACCCATGATGTTTCCCACGATGCCCCCACATTCCAACCTTGCAATCCATGGCAGTTGAAACTTGAAACTGCTATTCAATTCATACAAAATGGGGGAATTCTTGAAGTTAAGGGGGATTCAAAAAAGAAAGGGAGATCAATCCTCCTCGCCAATCTCGTCGTTTCCGATTAGCCTCCAATCGGCTTCGATTTCTATCGCTCGTTGCTTGCTTGGCTACAATTCCTTCCTCCGACCGGCCTTAGCCGCCTCCGCGCCGTCTGATCTGCCACCTTCCTCGCGGACGAGCCTAACCTCTGACTACAGCACCCAAAATCCAGAACAATTATTACGTCCTCTGACCGGACGTAGAGCTACATTCGGCCACCAATAACATGTCACCACGTGCTCTTACTCTTTACCGAGCGGCCCGATGACTTGACCTGGACCGGAACCCAGGAATACTATGTTTGCATATTGCGAGGTATTACTCGGTATTTGCTCGGTATTGCTCGTTATTGCTAGGTACTGCTTGACAATAACGAGAAATACCGCTCTGTGAAGACCAATACCGAGTTGTACCGAGTTTTTCTTGAAAAACTCGGTATTGCTCGGTATTACTCGGTATTTGCTCGGTATTGCTCGGTATTTGCTCAGTATTGGTTATTGCCGAGCAAAATCGACCAATACCTAGCAATACCGAGCAATACCTAGCAAAATCGAGAAATACCGAGCAATCCTATGTCCGTTTCGGGTCGGGTTGTCGGGGCGCGCGGTAAATAGTGAGAACGCGTTGCGCGATTCTACTGGCGGCCGAAGAGCTACATCCTGTGACCGGACCAAATAAAAGTTCCAAAATCCATGTCAAACGTGAGGAAATAAAGTGCACCCTGTTTGAATGGCTAAATGGGAGGATGCAACGTCATAATCTATTATTACATATTTAATTATTTGTTTTCATAAAAAATAATTCAAAAAATTTCTTCCATTTCCTCTGTCAATTGGTTGCCAGATTTTGCAGATAAAACCACATAATGGTCCACCACAGCTAAATATTTTTATGGTATTCATTGGAGCTGTTAAAGGTAAATTTAGAAGAATTAGTACTCATAAATAGAATATTATTTTCACATTAAAAAGTCCAAAAAATGAAGTCAAAATCATACGTTTCTTCTTATGTGTTCTCCATCTTAAAAACAAATCAAATATTGTTGGATCATCTGCTTTAGATCTGCCTCCTACATTCATAACATATATCGATCACATAATACTGATCTTTATATTATCTAAATAGTGACTTGGTATAAATTCTTATTAGAAAAATGATTGAGAAGGTTAAAAGCTTAGTAATTAATGGTGCGTTTATGAAGGTAAAATTTTTATTTGGGATAGCTCTTCTTATTATTTTTTGAAATATTTTTTAGTACAATTTTTGTTGAAATCAACAAAATATTAATTACTAAAAGTTATCTGAAATGAAGCCAAAACGTTCTTCTATACTGATTCTCACACAACAACATTTATTTATGACTGTCATGCAATCTTTGGTTTTACTAGTCAAGGTGGCTTCCTTGAAGGCTAGCTTCTTTATTAAGAGTTTTAGTTATATGCCCTAGAGTAGTCTTCTCACATGCATCTCACATATATTACCTTTTCTAAATAAATTTAATAATAAATGGTCAATCATTATGTTGCTCTTCATGTCTAGAGATAGGCCCTTCACCCTATGATCAACCTGATGACCGTACAAAAGCATGCTCAATAAATTATAATGCATACCATCATAATCACAACTATCATTACGCACACATGGACGGAAAAATATCTCAACAACCTAGTTTAGCTAGGGTCAAGCTGATTCAAGGAAAGTTGGCAACATCCAAAAGGCAACAATGATGAACTTTCTAATGATATTGACGAACTCGCCCAAATCAAATTGGATTTGACGCGATCATTGTGAACTCACCATGATACTTGGCCAGATATCTAATCAGGCTAACTTGTAATTCAAGCTCAAAATATACTCGCCTAATCATATATGAGGCTTGCTTTCCCACAACAAAGGGTCACTCGCTCAAGGTTAAGAATAGCTTGCCAATGTCTAGGCAGGGTTAATGGCCTCATTAGAAAGTCGATGACTTCATTTTATCTTCATTTCTTTAGGAGGATAAAGTATATCTTTCCTTGTAGCCCCAAAACGTCATAAATAAAAAAAATTATTGGAAGGCACATGGAACTATTAGTAAAATTTCAGAGCTTTCCTCTCTAAAAATCTCTTATTCTTCTTCCTTTTCTCCTTATTGTTCCCTCTATTTTCTCTTTTATTTTTATTTCTACGGAATCTTACAAGGTTTATTTGTTGTGTTCTGACATAATTTACAAACAAATTTAGATGCAACTTATCTATAACTTTCTTTAAGCATATTAGGTATCTGTGTTTTGTTGAAAAACTATGAACAACACCACCTGAGACAATATTTGTAGACTCCATTGTTAGTAAAGAAAAAATTTCCGAAAAAACAAAAAAAAGCTTCTGTAGTTACCACACGTTAATATGGTATCCGATGAAGAGTGTCACGATATAAGGAACAAGAACTTTCATTAAAGAAAAGAAACTTTATTTAACATTAAATGACACAAAGGTAACTCCAATTCGAGACACAGGCACTCCCACTCAAGACACAGAATTTGTTGATAAAACAGAAATAAAACATGCAGAGATACAATACAAGCCTGCTCACACAATCTAAATGTGAGTTATCATGGACAGAGAGGGCAGCAAGTGCTGCAACACCTTCTGCAAACGCTACAACGACAGTCTGGAATTAGCATTACTCCATATGGCGACCTCAACTGATTTGCCTCACAGATTTCGACCATAATTGAAAGCCCAATAAGGAGCATCAGAATCACGAACATTGAGAAGATAGAAGAATAAGAAGAAGAAATAGAAGAGGAGAAAGCCATATTAATTTGCTGTGTGTTTGCCTTTGCCTTAGTCACCAATGAAGTTCTTATTAGCAGCACTTCTGCGACTGTATATATAGGTGTGTTTTTTGCTCCAAACAGCTTTCCAATAAAAAAAAAAACTTTTTAAATATCTAGTTGATGACAACTTTAAGTAGTGGGATAAAGCTGTGGATGAATTTAAATTGGAAAATTTCCAATGGGTCCTTCGCTGAAACTGTAGATCGATGGAAGAGACAAACATGAGTTAAATTGACAGAAAGCTTAGCTTTTTCTTCCATATGAATACAGATGTGCTAAATTAACGCTTATATATATATATATATATATATATATATATATATATATATATATATATATATATATATATATATATATAATAAATATAATGTTGGAATGAATGACATTATCTATATTCTACAATTATATTTTTGGGAAATATGTATGTTTTATAGGAGTGTCAAAATGGGTTTTCGGGTTGGGTAAGGGTCCAACCCGAAATTGATCTGCCATCATTTAACCGAACCCAAAAATTGGTCACAAACCCGAACCCGACCGTGTTCAAACCCAGGTTGCTCGGGTCAACCTAACATGACACGCCAACCCGTTTTAAATGAAAAATACTACAGGAAAAACAACCATTTCTTGCGGTCCTTTCCACAAGAAAATAGTTAATTTGTAATGGAGTTTACCTTTTATGGTGGAATTCTTGCGGATAATATTCCATCGATAAAACCAGGTAAAAAATTTAAATCCGTCTGATTAAATTCTGCCAAAATTTTTTTCTACAGTCTTTAGACAGATATCCAGAGTACTAAACTAATTAAAACCATCGCAAGTCAATAGCGGTAATTGTGGCCGAAAGATTGTCAATATTTTTTTAAAAAATTTGGCGGTCATTTTATAAGGCGTAATATTCCACCGCAATGCCGCCGGTAATTTTCATTGACTATTATCGTTCTACTGCCATCGAAGATGCCTATTGACCCACACACTAAAAGCATACAAAATTATGAATTAAGTGCGTGCACGTCAGCACGACACATAACTTAAAGGGTCAAACGACCTCCTATTGCCAATCGGGCTGCGTCGTTGCAATTAGAACATTGAGTTTTTCTATGAGGGAGCCTCTCGCTGTCGAATTGAGAGAAAGTGGTCAAAATCGGCGACTGACACTCAAAATATTTTTGCGACGTTTCCCAAATAATTGCTATTTCAAAACAAAATTTGTTGTTGCGTTTAGAATATCGACAATACCCAAAATTAACAATAATTTTTCTCAATGAACTCCTCTCAGAGAAATCACTCTAGATCCTGAGACGATGACATACAAATTTTGAGAAATGATGCATAAATCGAGGATGTTTTGAGTAATTGACTAATTTCTGCGATTTCCAAGGGGACAAAGTTGAATCCACCTTAGCTAACAGAGGGCTTTATGCCTTATTGATTATATCCAATTGATTCATATCTCAAGGATTTATTGCCATTTGGAAGAATGTGGGCTCTGGCCATGACCGTAATTTAGTGGTACCATTTGGCGGCAAACTACTCAGTTCAAAGGGGCTTGGCATAATCATTTACTTGTGGTGCCATTTAGCATCAAATTCATCGGTTAGAGGACATGTGCCACGTCCTTACTGGTAGGAGATAGTTTGAAAATAAATCCAAATGATATTCTCGACCAAATATTAACTCTTTGTGAGCTGAAGTGAAATTTGAATTTGTCTTCCTTGACAAGCTGTTGTACAAAGTGGATGGATTTTTCTTTAATTGTTTTGTTGGTTGATCTCCATTTTAAATATTTGGATTTTGGGATTTTTTGGAGTTTTTAATTTTTACGGATTTTTTAGTGGAACTTTGGATATTGGAATAAACCATACCGGTTGAGACATATGTTCAACACGTCTATCATCAGGGTAACTTAGGAGCATTTTTCATTTGATTTTTTAAACTTTGTCAACACTATCTACTTAACAACAAAGCATCAGTTCATTGCAGGCTTCATGCTTTTATTAATGAATTTTTATTATTTATAGGCATTAAATGCTTAATATAAATGTATAAAATAAATACCTTGGTCGATGCCGTAACCATACATTTCTTTGATGGTTCGAGTTATGTCGACTCCTATCCACCGATATAGAATGATCAGGCTCAAACTTAAATTCATTTGACCCGCATAATTTCTTATATATCATATGTGTAAATACAACATGCTCACCGGGGCTCATGCGAGTTTATGATTTCATTTATATTCCTTTATGCATGAGTGTGTATAGATATCATAATGCACGTATGGGGGTATTTTTGGAATATCTAATAGGTCTCTTACAACAATTCATAGGATTTTGTATCTACTGCCATTCACTTATGTATTTGTTTGTAATTCATACATTGAGTGCACAATGGGCCTTGTACAATGGTCCGTAGGCACTTGCATTGAGTGCACGATGGGCCTTGTACAACTATTGCAATGGTTATTGTTATCATGGTGTACAACATGGATTCTGAAGGGCCCACTAGGAGGTCCCATTCTGCTAAAACTGCCACACCACGTGCATGTACTAGCATTGTGAGCTACTGATAAAGATCTACATCATAAAAGAATATGCGTCTTAAAAAGGTTATCTCATCATGGAACTCCAGTTATGAAGAGGGTCATATCGGGTGGAAAATTTTCTATTGTGACTGCTTGCACCACTGCCTTGCCTAACAAGCTTATTGTGTTTGAGAGGCACAACACTGATGCTTCCTCATCTGAAGGAGTGCTAACTAGGAGGTAAAGGAGAAATAAGAATGTAGAGCTCCTAGCTAAGTAGGCATTGCATGTCCATCCCTCCACTCTAGCCGCTTAGGATCCATAAGCAAATGTTCCTCCCTAGAATAGATTTTTAGATCTGAGATAAGTAAAGAGAAACAACTCTATTAGTGAGCTGAGAAGATCCTTTTGGGAGCAACAACATCAACCACTAGCTCCTTAGAGAATGAGAAAGCCTGAAACACTGTATGCTCGAGTGTATTGGTTGATAAAGATGGTGAAGAAGAAAGGCTGAAGATGAAGAAGTTCTAGTGACCATTGATGATCAAGGAAAGAAGAACCCCACTGTGAGATCTACTATCCATTATGAAAATGGAGAAGATAAAAAAAATATCAGCTCCACCCGGTGAGCCTCGGGGTGTGATACTAGAACTGTGTGTTCAGGGATCCACCACTAAAAGGACCCGATGAATATTTGCCCCTACTGATAAAAATTATCAAAAGTGGGTTCCAAAGAATGCTCACGATGAAATTCACCTCAGTGATCGACACCCCAGAGAATCCTCCAGGGTATCGTGTCAGTCACCAACCTAGTCCAAGGAGGAGGCTAACTTTGACCATATCCCACGGGTGAAAGAATTCTTCCTACCAAATAATGAACTGGAGATCTAGTGGCAACACCACTTGAAAATTTTAGTGCAAGAAGAGAAAGGAAATGAAGAAGACACTATGTAGATCAAAGAGGTATACATGGTAAGACATGTTGATGCCAACTTGGTATTTGTGAGAATGATGGTGATTCGTAGCTACCACCTAGAAAGTCACATTGATGCCACTATGTGGCTAGATCTATTGCTGACAAAAGTGGTAACTTCTTAATAGAAGGGGGATAAGAGGTCGAAGGGAATTACCTCAATGTTGAAAATATCAAACTTGCATATATGCAAAGGCGAATGAGGAAAAAAATGAGGGATGGAGACATTAAAATCTCTCAGTTAAGTAAAAAACAAAAACTGAGATGATGCCCCAAATGACAATAATGATACATATGATATAGCCCACTCCTATTATCAATTCTCAAAACTCCAAATGCCTTAAGTTTAAGGATTATGAGGCATACTTGAAGGTGGAAATGAGGACAATAATTAAATCCGCCAGCCTATTCCATAGAATATAGTAAGTACCTCTTAGCTTGTGATGACTACATATGTAGAGAGTATAATCAATGAGAAGAAGAAGGCTACCATAGACATTAATCATGAGAAGAATATGATAGGCAAGGGTCAACCCTACCCAGTAGAGTGTGACCAGGTGTCATATTCAAAGGGGTATTCTATTTCAAAATTATATTCTTTCAATGACAACAGTAACCCAGGCAGCACCTGTCATAATTCAAAGCCACTTATGGCAATACAAGGGGCAATGATACCTTACTCTTATGATAGTTCATCAACAACTTGACTTTGACTACTTTCGAATGGTATGCTGAATTGCCAAATAATTGTATAAAGAGTTTTATAGAATTCGAAACCATGTTCATGAAGAGATTTTCCAGTGAAATAAAAATGATAACCATTGCTAACCTCACCTTGGAGAAATAAAATGAGTCAGTAACTAAATATATAACCTACTGGTATAACTTGAGTATGAAATGTGAATAATAGTTGGAGGAAAAGCATGCAATTCAGTTATTGATAGGGAATATCGATGATAAGATGCAACCATTCTTATACATGACATCTATTACAATATTTTAGGACCTACTGGACAGATTTGCAAAGTTTGATAAGTTAAACTTATCAAAATAAAAAAGCCACTATAATAAAACCTAAAAATCTAAAGCTTAAAACACCATAAGACGCGAAGCTAACTCCACATTCTTTTTCAAGGCTGACAAAGCATAACAATTTGTATTCAATGTCGATAAGGGTAAATAACTTGTGTCTAAAGAAGATAGAGAAAAGCAGTAGGTGAACCCTAATCCCCAAATGAAGTTGTTACTTGAAGGAAATTATAAACCACTAACATTTGCTGGTAGAGGAGAACGCCGAGGAAGATAATAGAAACTGGTGATCGAACATTCCCATCCCTTAAAGAAAAAAATGAATAATGAATATTCATTTAATAGGAAGAGTGTTTCCAAGTTGTTTCGACAAGCATCTATAGCGGGGCTAAAACTGCCAGATTGTAATAGGCATGAAGAGTCAAAACATACAGATTATCTAAATTATTTCCTATATCATCAGGTAATAAACCATCCTATTGAAGATTGCTACATCTCTAAGAATTTTCTAGAAAGAAAGTATCGAAAGAGAGAATTCACATTATCATATATTGTGTTAGTTCACCCTCGAAGAGAATCAACTTGGGTTATTACTTCCTCTTCTGCATCTTCGATTAAAAGGAGAAAAGAAGAAAGAGCTAGCTTAAGAGTAACAATCGGAGATTGCAGTCTCCAAGAAGATTATAAAGATGCTGAAGCAGCTCGAAGGAGTCCCTTAAATTTAAATGGAAGTCTCCTATTGAGTCGATGATAAATTTAAAGGGGTTGCCTATTGCAGTTGTATCTACTTCCAAATAGCGTCCTGGCTGAGCTACCTCATCAAAGTCTAGCAAGGGAAAGGAAAGATCCTCCAAAAAGAAATCAAGCTGAAGAAGCCAAATGAGAAGAAGATAGTGACTCAAAAGGCTATTTATAGTTTGGATGATTACTACAAGACTGTAAGGCAACCTATTAAGCTCAATGACCTTTTTGTTAGAGCTTAAGATATATACATCCCAAGAAGATGATGAAGAATCTCTCCTTATGGAGATATACTGGGTCATCTTTGTGACATTAAACATGTCGACAAAAGAAAAATATGCTGAGGATGTAGCTTTTAAGTTTTGGCTGATGGTGTCATCAATGGCCTATAGCTTAGAAGAATACTTGTATTTTCTAAATGAATACGAATAAGAGCCTGACCTAGCATTACAAATGGATCTTGTGAAGATGGGCAGATATTCTAAACCAACAAATACATCTTCTAAAGCAACTAAAGCTAGTTTGGAGGGGGACGCTTCATCAGGTGAACCTAAGTCAAATGAAGTAGCTAAAGTGTAGCTGAGAAGTGGCAAGGTGCTTCGACCTACATAGAAGAAGGGGGATATCAAATAAAGATAAGGAAAAAGAAATAATGTTCAGTAAAGATATCATTCCTTAAGAATCTAAGAAGAAAGATGCTTAAACTAAAGGGATAGATTATAATATCTTATCACATCTAAGAAAAATATCGGTCCAATTTAGCATATACAATGTACTTATAATGTTTGAAGATCTTTAGGAAACTTTGATTCAAACTCTCAAAGATCCCAAAAGATATGAAACATACTTTGTTGAGCATCGCATGACCAATGTTCTACAAGCTCAAAATAAGTTGATCATCACTTTCATCGAGGATGATCTGATTCATTAGACAACATATCACAATCACCCTCTCTACATTACTATAAAGAGTGATGGCATCATAATCAGTCGGATCTTAATCAATCCAAGATCTTCTATAAATCTCATATATTTAAAAGTATTGAGATCAATATGCCCCAACATGCATCACCTTTGGAAAGATAAGTTGATTGTATATGGATTCATGGATAAGGGATAGAAGATAATTCAATCATTTGTACTCCCTCTTATTTTTGGAGGACTTTAAACTGAGGATAAGTTTCATGTGATCAATGCAGACACCTCATTCAAGGTGCTTCTGCGTTGCCCCTAGTTACATGAATGCGACATTATTCTGTTGTCTCTATACCATATATGAAATACCTCCAAGATGGGGAGGAGTTTAGGGTTTTAGGTGACATTATACCCTTTGTAGTCCACGAGGTCAAAATCTATGAAGATGCAAAATACTTCATCCCAAAGGAGCCAAAGCCATCATGCTCTCTTAAGGACAAGGCCTTAAATCCAAAAGCTACATAAAGGAGGTGAGAAGAGGCTTGTTGGGAGAAAGAAGGCAACACCGACTCTTCCCAAAGTAGTTACCTCCTCCAAACTAAGAAGGGTTGTGCTTCACCTAGGGAGTGATACTAAAGAAGATGATGTCATCCCTGCCAAATCTTAGAAGACATACTAATATATAGCCAAAGGAAAGAAGTAGGCAAAATATAGAGATTTTGATTATGACTATATGCTTACCTGCACGAGTAAAGTGTGATCTATTTTCTAAAAAATAATAGGTATCTTATAAATTTTAGAGAGTATATTTTTAGTTATGACTCTTCCATCATGAAACTTCAAATAAATTTCTCTTTATGAGGTGCATAATATCGAAGAGCTCAAAAAATATTATGCAACTCCTTTAAGAAAAATGACTGGACCATGAAGTCCATTCTATAAGTCTGGAGAATTATGACTAGCTTTTTAAGACCATTGATTCTGGAGAGATAATGCCTACGAGAATGCCTAGGTATTGTGCCAAAATTTTTTAAAGAATGACACAGAAATAAGGAATGCATGTCATTACTACTAAAAGACGATCCCCTCTTCAAATCGGTATATAGTATCAATGAAAACCTCGTGCATTACAAAGGAAGGATTTTCTTGCAAGAAAGGGTCTTGGATTCATTATATAAAAATACTCTTGAAAGGAGACTTACTATACAATCATAAGCAGGGAAGTTAAGTATGATGCTGATAATGAGGAAGAAATATGTGAAGTTAAACCTCTAGATGATTAGCCTGTAAAAGCTAAACTTGCACCAAAAGAGCTTGAAGATGGTAGACAGGAGGCTACTATGGATGATCTAAAAGAAGTTAGTTTAGGGATTGAAGAAGATCCTCGTCTAACCTAAATTAGTTATCTTATGCCCAAATATAAATTGGAGGAAATAAAGGAGCTCTTCTATGAATTCAAGGATTATTTTACTTAGTCATATGCTAAGATTTCCTGCTTATCCCCTGATGTTATTGCTGACAAACTAGCCATCAAATCGGATGCAATTTTTATCAAGCAAGCTCCAACAAGAATGAGATTGGAGATTGAAGAATAGATGATTGCAGAAAATAAGAAGCTTATAGATGCAGGCTTCATTCATAAAAAAAATATGTTGATTTCATTGCTAAGATTATTCCTGGCAAGAAGAAGAACATGTAAATTTGCATTTGCATTGAATTTTTGGGACCTAAAAAAGGCATGTCTAAAAGATGACATTTCACTCCCAGTGTCAAAGCTCTTAGAATATAACCAGACTAAGATGACACTTGTAGATGAAAAACATATATCATTCAGAACAAATTAACATATTCTGCTACATGTTCATCCCTTCGGCCTAAAGAATGTTGGTGTAACCTACCAGTGGGAAATAAAGTGTATATTTGATGAGCTTATTCATTGAAATGTTGAATGCTATGTAGATGACATAGTCGTTAAAAGCATGGACAAAAATGATCACCTAAGTGACTTGAGGACTATATTCAAAAGGATCAGAAAGTTTAACCTGAAAATAAACCCCCTCAAGTGTGCCTTTGGTATTTCATTTAGAAAGTTCTTGGGGTATGTTATTCACCATTAAGGAATTGAAATCGACCATAATAAAATAAAGGCAATCATGGAGATACTATCACTAAAGAACCTTCCATGGTTTTCCTCGTTATAAAGTCAGCTGACTTGCATTCGACGATACATATTGATTCTGTTGGGTAAGAGCAAGCCATTTTCAAAACTAATAAAGAAAGATGTCTTCTTCATATGGTATAAAGAGTGTCAAGAGACCTTTGACAGTACTAAGGGATACTTGTTAAATCCACCCATCCTTATAGCACCAATTATGGGGAAGCCTCTTATCTTATATCAACAATAGTAGAAGAGTTTCTAGGAGAACTACTAGCCCAACATAATGCAGAAGGTAATGAGAATGCACTCCACTACATCAGTCAGAGGTTGATCGGAGCAGAAATATGTTATTCTCCAATGGAGAAGCATTTTTTGGCATTCGTTTTTGCAGTATAATAACTACGCCACTACATGTCATCTCATAAAATTATCTTGATATCAAAGATTGGCCCGCTGAAGTTCTTGATGATAATACAAATATTGACATGTCATTTATCTAGGTGGGGAGTGATACTTTTATACTATGATATCACTTATATTCTATAAAAAGTATTAAAAGGGTAGGTTTTTGCAGATTTTCTTGCTGTGTATCCCATTCCTACATATTCACCGCTCAATAATGATATAGCTAATGAACATATGATGCATATTGAAGAAGAAGAGAAACCTCTAGTTTGGGATATGAACTTCAATGGTGCATCATCGATTAAACTAGCTAAACCTCCAAATATAGCAAAAGCTTGAGCCGATATTGGTCTCATTTTCATAACACTTGAGAGAGGCGTAATGAGATATTCATTTGGTCTAATGAAACCTAAAACTAACAATGAGGCCAAATATGAAGCTCTAGTAGCGGGTCTAGAGATTATAATTTCTATTGGGATCTAGAACCTCCATATCTATGGCGATTCTCAGCTTATTATAAACCAAGAATTGGGAGTTTATAAAATTAATTGTAATATCAATAATAATCTATTAATATTGCTATTAAATTAAAATGACAACCATGTGTCAAGACACAACAATTATCTCAGTTTACCCAATTTCTTAATTTTTGTGCAATCTCCTTAGAATTCAATTGATTTGCTTGTAAGATTTTTATTAGACAAGTTGGTAGAGTTTTTTTTTAGTATTTTTAATATTCTGAATGCAACAACAAAGTCTATTTTACAATCAGACATCATTTGGGCAATATTTTGCATCAAATTCCTCAATTTATATGTTATTGTGCCTCGGGACTCATGCCAATTTCCTCGCGTGACTTTAATTTATCAAATTGATAGTGATTTTTGGGTATTGTCGACATTTTGAATGCAATGTGAAAGTCTATTTTTTATCAGACATCATTTGGTCTAACGCCAATTTTAGATGTCAGTCATCCCTTTGGACCGTTCTCATCCAATTTCACTGAGAGGAGTTTCCACTAAGACTAATTTGGCATCCTAATTACAATGATGTAGTCTATTTTACAATCGAAGGTTAATTGACCTTTTAATTAACGCATCGCATTAACACGGACATTTCTTGATTTTCCATTTTTTCCCCTTTTGTGCAAAGTTTGATGTGTAGTGGTCAACATATATGGTTAAAGAGAATTTGAAGGCTCATATAATGACTGATTTCTTTTGTTCTTAAGCTCAAAGGCTTAAGCAAATTTTGAGATGGCGGAATAAGAATATTTTTAGGAATATTTTTGATGTCATTATTAAAGCGGTGAATGAGGTGAGTCACTTAGAGAGTATTCTTATCAACAATCCTAGTGAATTTAATACGTGTAATCTCCAAATTGCTAATAATACATTTTTTATCTTCATGTTAAAGAGGAATAATTTTGGCGGAAAAGTCTAACTATAAACACCTTCTTGATGGGGATATAAATAATAAATATTTTCATGTTATTGCTTCTAGTGAACATGCTAAATCTTTTATTAAAAAACATAAATTAAAATTGGGTATTTGGAGTGAGGAATAGGTGGTGATTTATAATTCAATTGATTCTGTTTTCAATACTTATATCTTTTAAGATTGTTTATTCTATATCTAAGCCCCATGTTATTTATACCCTTATTATTGATCGTGATAATACTTGTTTTATTTATATTCCTTTGAAGAAGAGATTATTAAGATTGTTATGGAGCTGAATAACGATTCCATGGCTGAGCCAGATGGTTTTCCTACATTATTTTATCGAATGTTGGAATATCATTAAATATATGTATGCAAAGCTATTGTTGCATTTTTAATGGAACTTTCTCTCTAAAACTTCCATCACCCTCATCCCTAAATGTATGAACCCTGAAAGCTAGAATGATTTCAAACCTATCAATCTTTTCATCACTTTTAATAAAATTGTTTCTAAAATTCTTACTTTTAGACTGGCCAAATTATTACCAAAATTATATCTAAAAATTAAATAGGCTTCTTAAAATGGAGAAGCATATTTGACAATACGTTTCTTGCTTAAGAATTGGTCCATGATATCAGTTAAATTTTTTTTTCTCATAATTTAATTTTAAAGCTTGACATTTCTAAAGCTTTCAACAATATTAACTGGATTTTATTTGTAACATTATGAAATTGTTTGGTTTTTAGGAGGATAGTATTTCCTTAATTAAGGGGATAATTAATAATATTTGGTTTTCTATGATTATTAATGAAAAAACAAATGGTTTCTTTAAAGCTGGTCAAGTGGTTCATTAGGGAGACCCTTTATAACCTGGACTTTATATTATTGTTGTTGAATTCTTATCTAGAGGTCTCATTCATATGCTTTTGCAATAAAAAAATCTTCCTTACAATACTAAGGGGGTATGAATGTTTCTCGTTTTTCTTTAGCTGATGATATCAATATCTTTGTGATAGGGTTTCTAAAAATATCAAAATTATTCTTGATTTTCTTATAAGTTTGAAAAGGAAAGTGTGCCTCTTTTTTACTAGAGTAAATGTACTTTTGTGGGGTGTAAAAGGATGAGTATTAGCTCTATTACTTCCATTAAAAAATTTATGGGCTACAATAAGCTATCTCTGTTAATTTATTACCTGGGTACCTCCCTCCATAAAGGGCACAAGAAAAGTTTTCTTTTTGATAAAATCCTTTCTAATGTTAACCTCTATATGATACAAAAAAAAAAATGTACCCATACAATTGTCACTAAATCCACGATACTTGCCTAAAATCTCACCGAAAAGTACTGTACATGCGGCGCGGTTTACGTCAATTCCCGAAAAATCCTTCGCAGGCAACGATCCTCACCTCCTTTGTGTCTTTAAAATGAGAGGGAGGCCTTCGCTCTCCCGATACCTCTCGTCCGACTCCACACGAACGATCCCCCTGCCCTAGTTCCCGTCGCTGCCTCCCGTTTCCTTTCTACCCACACATAGAGAGAGAGAGAGAGAGAGAGAGAGAGAGAGAGAGAGAGAGAGAGAGAGAGAGAGAGAGAGAGAGAGAGAGAGAGAGAGAGGAGGGGGAGGGGGATTTACCCTACCTCCCTTGCAAGCTTCAGCCGACCTTCTCCTCCTCCTCCCGATCCTTCTTCCTCTTGATGTAGCCGTGACCTCATTGACCGAAACCACTGCCGACTGCTCTCTATCTCGAAATCCTCTTTCGTCTCCTCAAGCAAACCCAAGTTCTCCCTCTTAGTTGAAGTCCACGAACATCCTTCTATAGAGGATGAAGCCCCTTCTATTACATGTAGTAGGGTCCTCCCAAGCCAACTCAACCAAGCCTCTTAAACTTCTTAGCCTTTGATCGCATCTAACCTAATAACCCTTCTCAACCTATTAAACCCAAATCTACCTACTTAAACTAACACAAACAGTAAGAATTTCTATCATCTTATTTTATTTAGTTGATATTTATTATTATTATTATTATTATTTCAAAAAAAGATTAAAAAAAGAGATTTTTTTGTGTGCTTTACACCGGTCCATGTACAAAGGTAAAATTCTTAACTCAAAATCCTTCTCTCGTGGCTTGAAACGGGCTGAAAAACCCTCTACTCGCTCACGTAGCGTAGTAGGGAGGGAAACCGACGCGGCGCTTGCGATGACGTAAAAATTCTTCTTTAATGCTAGTGATGAGCCGACAAACCCCCTACGCGCTCACGTAGCGTAGTAGGGAGGGAAATCAATGCGAAACTTGTGGCATGGGGGATAAAAAATGTTTAATAAATACCGTCGAATGCTCATGTAGTGCAGGGGGGGGGGGAATTGTGCTCTTTTCAAAATGTGCTCGAAACCCTTAAACGCTCATGTAGCGGGCAGGGATTTAAAAAAAATATGCAACCGCGGTGTTTTTTGACAGCTACCTGAAGCGCTCATGTAGCGTCGAGGGGAAGGTTTCCTCTTGGTTTTTCCCCTAAATAGGGGAGACGCTGGGAGACTGCCGAATTTTTTAGTGGATGAGAAAGGACTTGAACTAGAAATTAATGTACTAAGTGCAAACTTGAAAAGAAGACTTAAATCAAACTTAAGTAAGAAGAGTTTGAACTCAAAGAATTGAACACTTGAACTCAATTTGATCAAATGAGAACTTGAACTTGGATAATTTGAACTCAAGTAAATACTTGAGTTGGACTACAGGGGATCTGAACGAATGGAAGAGGTTTATCAATAACCTGAACCATACTTGAACTCAAACATAAATTTGTGGACTTAGATTTGGATTCATATTTGAGCATAAACAGACTTATAAAATATTTGAACCTAAGTAAATTGAGATTGAATACAAACTTGGACTTGTAACAAATGACTATGAGGACTCAGAATTGAATCAATTGTGGACTGTAGGGGACTTGAACACGACTAGAATATCAAACAAAGACTCTGATTTGGGCTTGATTTGAGCTAGAAAGAGCAATGCATAGGATCATAAAGATCTTGAACATGATCGTAATTAGAATCCAAATGAATTTGAACTTGAATGGAATTCAAATAATTTGAGATTTGAACTTGAACCAAATGTCATAGAACCTAAGTTGAACTTGGCTCTAATTGAATGTAATCAAATGATCTGTGATAAATAAATTTTTGCATACCATTTGCTTATAAGAAATAGTGCAAAGATAATGTGGAATTTGTAGTGAAAAAGCATTCAACATAAACTTGTGAAGAGAGCTCGAAGGCACCAACAAAGAAGAACCCTTCAAAGGATATACTAATCCATTTGAAATGGCTCTTAATGAAAGTAATAAGACTTCCTACAAATTTACATGAAGAAGAACATGATGAGCACAATAGATTCCTTGCCAACATGAGTAGAAAACATGTTATAGCCTACCTGCAAGCTCATACAAATTATTGTAAGGATTTCTTCAGGCACACAACAATTGTCACATGAACTAGAAGGGAGATGATAGAAGTGTAGCATCACATACAATGCTCCCTCTCACGAATAACAATGAAAGAGCATATAAAAAATACAATCATTCACTAATCATTATGCATAAGGAGGTTAGTGATGCATGCAACACATATATACGATTGTCATGCCCTGTAAGCGGAGAAAATCAACATACCATGAGTATAGTGATTTGATGCATTCAACAAAATATAAAGGATATATAACACTTAGCCGATCAGTGCAATAATGCTCTTTGAAAATACACAGGGTATAACGTACGATAAAATATAAGTAGCTGCTAGTAGCAATGCAAGATATCTCGTATACAAAATGACGTACCTACTAGTGAAAACTAACAACAAATATCAAATATTACAACATTCCTATGAGCAACGATGGTTGATGTTGAATAAATGCGACCTTATCATAGAGTTTACATCGAAACACAAGCAGGTGCGCTGATCCTTAGTGAATAAAGGTAGGTGGAATGTAGCAGATACATGCGCCTACGAAGTGTTATGGGTGATAACAAACGTCATGCAGTGCATGCTTAGAACATCTTTGCAGTCAATAATGTTGATTCTTTTTTAATCTAGAATAGTTTGTTAAACGTAAACTAATGTCCCAAGCCTAACAAAGAGGGGGGGGGGGGTGAATTAGTAATTTAAAAATTACTCTTGGATTTAAAAATTAGAAATCGATTAACGATTCGTAGAAAGTTAATTTTAAAAATTTCAAAATAGTTTTTCAACTACGAAAAAATAAACTTGTAGTATGTAAATAAGCAGCGGAAATAAAAGATATAAAGGTTTATAATGGTTCGGTCAAACATGACTTACATCCACTCCCTGAAGCCTCCCACTTCAGGTATTGCACTTTTACCAAAGTGACTTTCCTTTTGCCCCCACAGTAAGGTGGAGAAGCCTTTACAAAACTCTCTTCCACCAATCCCCAGTGCGACAGAGAACCATCGCCCTTTCACACCCTCCAAGTGTAGTTAGAGAACCTTCTTCCTTTCACACCCTCCAAGTATAAGAAGAGAACCTTCCTCCTTTCACACCCTTCAAGTATAGGTAGAGAACCTTCATCCTTTCACTCCCTTCAAGTGTAGGCAGAGAACCTTCAGCTATTTATACTCTCCAAGTGTAGGCAGAGAACCTTCGGCTATTCACACTCTCTAAGTGTCGGTAGAGAACAGGATCTTCTTGAAATATCTTCACACGAGCAATCTAGAAAGACAAGAGAAATAGTGAAGAAACACAAATCACAAACAAAGATCCTTTCCCTTGAGTAACCTTGTAAACTCTTCATGCTCCACTAGAAAGAAATCTCTCTCAAAACACTCTCCACACTCTCTCCTTCAATTACCCTTTACAAATCACGAAGACCAAATGATAAAATAATTAAGTGATAGTTTTTAGTGGACCTTTTATACAAATGACAAAAAATAGTCCAAAAAATTGAATTTTTTAAATTTGACCATCCACGATCGTACCGTACGATCGTATGTTCGTACGCACGAACAGTTCAAATACTGTTGCATATGAACTCATTGTGAATCGGTATGAAATATATTTGTACCCGATCATCGTTTGGTACATACCAAGTTCATCCAGTATGAACAGAAACATTTCAAACTTCGTTTGTATGAAAAGTTAGGATGAACCGAGCGAAAATAGAATTGAGACGTTTGTCCTAGGATGAAGTTAATTATCATCTGTACGATCTTTATTCGAAGGCAGAACATAGGATTTTGTCTTGGGATGATCAAAAATATTATCCCGTAAGATATGCGTCTGAGGACAGAACAGAGATGTTCGTCCTAGGATGAAATATAATATCGTACGTACGATCTTCGCTTGAAGGAAGAACAGAGGGTTTCGTCCTAGGACGATCATAAATATCATCCGTATGATATTTGTTTCAGAGCACAATAGAGGGTTTCATCCTAGTACAAAAATAAATTTTTATCCTGTATAATTCATACTTTAAAAAAAATTATCCTCTCTGTTTGTTCGACTGCTCACTGGGGACAATAACTAATCGATCATCCCATACGAAGTAACATCATACACTACGATCTGTTTAAAAATATGAAATTTAAAACTCTCCCCTTGGTGTGTGTGTGCGCGCTCAGTTACTGATAAATTACATTTACACTCTCTCAGACTCATTGAAATGAAAAATACAGACTATGATTATAATAAACTCTTAACTATTCTTGATTCGAAGTCTTCAACAATCCGGAGAATGATTTTCCTGAAATATTAGCAAACACAAAAGCAAAGCAATTCTTCCAAAATATTTTAGGAGAAATACTAATCAAAACAATAATATTTGGAATCATAAAAAACAGACAAGTTACAAGAATGTCAAATATGCAAAACTAAGTAGCAACTATCTCAAAAATTTCCCCCTTTTTGATGATGACAAAATAATTATTTTTTTAGTAAAATTAAAATTCCTAAATTTCTCCTTAACTCCCCTTGAATTAATAAGCGTGTGAATATAAGGGAATTTCTATGAAGAATAAATCTAAATTTTCTTATTTTTTAAGTTTTTTTTTTTAAAACACACAAAGTGAGGAACAAAAATAAAATACAAAACACTACGAAAAAAGCAAACAACTTTGAATAAAGCAAATAACAAGACAAGAAATAATCAAATACAAATAATCAAAAAACAAACAATATTTCTCCCTCTTTTGACAATAATAAATAGGGAGAAGAAAAAATAAAAGAAATGTAAGAAGTCATATGAGAAAATTTTGATAATTGATCCTTGAAGAGATTGATGTATAATTGCAAAATAAGATTAATGTTCATTAGAGAAAAATAAAGATTCATAACTTTTAAATTAAGATATAACATAGACAAGATAAATATATCAAGGTCATGAAACATTCTAGATAATTGGAAAAAGAAAATTATTGCAAAGGTGACGAAGTGAAGATTAATTTAAGTAAATTTTCAATACAAAATATAATTGAATATTAGATTGATTTGCAATTGAAGATTAAAAGATAGAGGAAAGAATGTATACTTGTTTTGGCAATATTGTGCATCTTTTCAGTATTTGTGACACACTTTGTGCATCATTTTGTATTTGGGCTATTTTTGTGCCTCTTTTCAATTTGTGAACTATTGCGTATTCTTTCGATTTTTGTATATTTGTAAATTTATCTATTTTTTTTAATTGATCTTTCCAAAATCAATACTCTAAAAGCTCAAACTTCTCTAAGTACAAAGATACTTATATTGAAAAGAGAAATAAAAAATTATAAGATGTCTAAATTGTAATAATAATATTGAAATTATGTGATCTAAAAAGAACATGAAATTGATAACCTTCACTTGATCGAGTTTTAAATTAGCTTATATTTTTTAAAAAAATAGATTTCCTAATGAAATTAATTTTTTTTTGCTTTCAAATTATACCACTTTTTAGATCAATTAAGTCATGATTATCATATAGGCAAACAAACATTTCTAATAGAGAACAAAATCAACTTAAATACAACAAGACAATTTTTATTGATATCAAGATAAATATAATACAATGAAGCTCAGATAATATCAATTCAACTATAACATATCATCAAACATAAAAAATAAAAATAAAAGACATTCACAGAAACTATAAAAGTTATCACATCATATCTTTAAGCAATGACAAAGACAATCACATAAGAAGTACATCTATCACTATGAGGGGTCATGGTCTGGAGGAGGTGGCTGGTTGAAGAAAGAAAAATAGCTACTCTTCATAGCCACATTTGTGTTCATCGAGTCAAACTGACCTCGGATTCAACCCATGTCCTGCTGGTATTGTGCATCTTGCTGCTGTAGTTGAGTCTGAATTTGATCAAATAGTTAATCAAAATGACTCTCAAGTTAATCAAAGCACTGGACCATCTCCTGAAAGGCTAGTCCACGAGCAGGCGCAGGTGTACGTGCAGGTTCAGAAGTAGGTGCTCTCATTTATCCCTCAGAATCCTCACTTTCATCATCTCTCCCAAAGATTGCTTGAAATGAAGCATCAGTGAAGTAGATAGGCAATTCTAGATGAGGATCTGGATGAACTAGATTGTATCTCTTCTCAAGAATGTAGGTCACTAGGTATCTTAAGGCAATGTTCTTCTTTCTCTTATAAGAGACATGGTCAATTTCAGAAAGCCCATAAATGTAGTCAATAATTAGTTGGGCTTCATCTATAGGTTGACCAGTCATGATAAAGTTAGTTAGAGTGGAAAGAAGAGGAGTAATATTGATACGGTCACTAGCTTTAGGAATTATAGAGGTTCTAAGAAAATGGTGGATGATCCTGGCATTTTGGTTTAAAGTGGACACCCTAGACAAATGACACACTTCTTCAATCGCTCTAATCACTTTATTTATTTCAGTCCAATCAAAATAAGAAGCAGAGGTTAAAGTGTGGGCTCTAACTCCATGGGTCCTTAATTGCAAAAAAGTCCCCAAATCTTCCTTAGAAATTTCAATCCGCTTCTTCAAAACATAAGACCTAATCCTACTTTGGTCAGTGCTAAAGGTCATATTAGCAAGAAAGTTGTGAAATGTGTCCTTGTTATAGGAGTGAATAAGGGTCATGATAAAAGTTAATTGGGAGGCAACAAAAAGAGGCGTTGCTTGAAAATTGCTGTTTTCTTCGAGAAGGATTCTTGAGGGTGTGATCTTGGCAGAAACGAACCTATGAAATGAATCTTCGTTAATTTTGGACAGAAAGTTGTCGTCTTCACTCTTGGAAGATGGACCTTTAGTAAGTCTACCCCTCTTGCTAGAACTTGCCATTGCAAAGATTTGAAGATGAGAAGGATTTGAAAGGCTATTGAAGTGAATGAAATTTGAGTTCTAAAGCCTTCTATATAAAGAAAAAATGATCTTTCGTACGTACAATAATTGGTTCATACAGTATGATTAATAGGTTCATACGTATGAAAATAAATTTCATATGTACAATTGAATGAGTTCAAAACAAAATAACTTTTCGAATTCACACAATTTACGAGGCATCCTTTCATACATACTTTGTGACCACACGATGGTATAGATGAACAGGTGTTCATCTAGGACGATTTATAATTTAAGATCATTTTAATGACGGTTTGATTCGTCCCTCATATTGAATGACATGTGGTTTGTATGTACGAACTCCAGGTTTGTACATACGATTAGTAATAATATCTGCTTCTGCCCGTATAACCATCTACATGCCTACATACGAATGAATACTTATCGTTCGGACAATCTGGGGATCATATAATATGAAATGTATTAAAAATAAAAAAAATTATACGCAATCTATCCTACCCAATGATCGATACACTACAGAATTCATACAGTATGAAAGTAATTTCGTACAGTATGGTTAGAACACTTAGAAAAATTTGCACGATCGATCAGAAACATGAAATTCATTGTGAATATATTTTAAAATCACACAAAACAAAAATAAAAAACATGAAAATGCCCCTAAATACAAAAAATTGAAAAACACACAAAAACATATATCAAGTTTGCAGAAATTTTAATAAAGCATTTAGGTCAATCACACCAAGCCTTGTTCTTAATTTGCTAAATGTATCAAAGTCTAGTAGTTCTGTAAAAATGTCTGCAAGTTGATTTTTAGTTGACACATGATTCAGTTCAATATCTCCTTTGGATATGTGATCCCTTATGAAATGATGCCTTTTATCAATATGTTTGGTTCTAGAATGTTAAATAGGATTCTTTCAAATGCAAATGGCACTAGTGTTATCACAATAAATTAGAATAATGCCTATTATAAATCCTAAGTCAATCAACTGTTGTTTCAACCAAAGAACTTGTGCCACACAACTTCCTAAGGAGATGTATTCAGCTTCAGTAGTAGATAGAGCTACGAAATTTTGTTTTCTACTGGACCAAGAAACTAAAGAATTTCTAATAAATTGATATGTTCCATATGTTCTCTTTCTATCAATCCTACATCCTGCAAAGTCTGAATCTGAATATCCAATTATTTCAAATGAAGAGCTAAACTTAAGATACCAAATCCCTAAGTTTTGAGTTCCCAAGAGATATCTTAAAACCCTTTCACTACTTTTAAATGCGTTTCTTTTGGATTTGATTGAAATCTAGCATACAAATAAACACTGAACATAATATCGGGTCTACTAACTATCAAGTAAAGCAAAGATCTAATAATCCCTCTAAATTTCTTTTGATCAATAGATTTTTCCTTTGGGTTCTTATCTAACTAAACTGAGGAACTCATAGGTGTGCTAACAAGTTTAGCATTATCCATTTCATACTTTTTGAGGATGTCCTTAACATACTTCGACTGACTAAGAAATATTCCTTCCTCAATTTGCTTAATGTTAAAACCTAGAAAGTAACTTAAATCTCCAATTAGACTCATCTCAAATTCACTACTCATTATTTTAGAAAAATCATTACAAAGATTTTTATTAGTAGATCCAAAGATGATATCATCAACATAAATTTATACAATGAGTATATCCTCTCCCAATTTCTTCAAAAAGAGAGTGGTGTCCACACTTCCTTTTTAAAAGACCTTTCCAGTAGGAAAGTGTTTAACCTCTCATACCAAGCCCTAGGTGCATATTTCAATCCATATAATTCTTTTTTCAATTTAAAAACATGATTTGGATATTTTTAATTTTTAAATCTTGGAGGTTGTTCAACAAAAACATCCTCTTAAATTAACCTATTCAAAAAGGCACTTTTAACATCCATTTGAAAGAATTTAAATCCTTTAAAACAGACAATGATTAAAAAAACCCACCAATCTAGCCTACAAGGACAAAATTTTCCTCAAATTCAATCCCTTCAATCTGATTTAGGGGTGTAAGTGAGCCGAGCCGGCTCGAACTCGACTCGATAACAAGCTCGTGAGCCGAGCTTATCGAGCCACGAGCTCGAGCTCGAGCTTAAACTCGAGCTCGTTTGTTAAACGAGCTCGAGCTTAAACTCGAGCTCGTTTGTTAAACGAGCTCGAGTTCGAGCTCGATGAGAGCTCGCGAGCCCAGCTCGATTGACCAAAGGCGGTAATTCCAAATGAGGAAGGCGACGTGCTGCGAGGCGGGATTTCCAGCGGGCGGGATTTCCAAGCAATTCCAAAAAAATGAAAAAATAATACCAGTTTAGTATTTCTTAACATAAAAAATATATATAATGTTAATTTTATTTAATTTAACCAATGAAAAAGCCTGACAGCTGCTCTTATTTTTTTGGGAAGGTGAAAAGCTGCTGCTTCTTTTTGCTTTTTTTTAAATCTTATTAACTATCTAAGCTCATCTCTTATCCCCATAAGAAAAAAAATATATTTTATTTTCAATGCTCAACGCCTCAACCTTCTTCTCCAACCGCAAGCTTGACGTGGATGACGCGGAGGAGGAAGACGACTCGCTGGAAGGAAGATGACTCGCTCGAAGGTTGTCCGGACTGCCGAGGCTTGCGAGCCGGCTCGAACTCGTTAACGGTGGAACGAGCTTGAGTTCGAGCTCGACTCGAGCTCGAGCTCGAGTTTGAGCTCGCTATCTGACTGACGAGCCGAGCTCGATAGCGTCAAAACTCGACTCGACTCGACTCGTTTACACCCCTAATCTGATTATACCCCTTAGCCACCAATCTAGCCTTATTTCTAATGACAACTCTTGAGTCATTCATTTTGTTCTTAAATACCCACTTAGTTCTAACTACAGTTTGATCCTTTAGCCATGTAATTAATTCACAAACATCATTCCTTATAAATTGATTTAATTTTTCTTGCATTGCCAAAATCCAAAACTCATCCGAAAGTGCTTGATTTATATTTGTGTGTTCTATTATAGAAATAAAGGCAGAATGATTGACTTCTTTGCTCAGTTCACGCCTAGTCCTAACACCCTCACAAGGTTCACCTAAAATTAATTCCTTAGAGTGATTTTTAGAAAATCTTAATTCTCTAGGCAATGGGTTTTCTATCTCCAAATTTTCATCCAAATTTATTTTCTCAATTTTTTGGGATTTAATTTCTATCTCATCCTCTTCAACATCCCGCTCTTCCAAAATTTCAGATTCATCAAATACAACATGTGTGGTCTCCTCAACTACTAAAGTTCTTTTATTGAATACTCTATAAGATTTTCTAACACTAGAGTATCCTAAAAAAATTCTTTCATCTTATTTTGGATCAAATTTTCTTATGATAGATTTTCCATTGTTATGTATGAACATCTTACATCCAAAAACATGCAAATAAGACAAATTAGGTGTTCTTCCCTTAAGAAGCTCATAGGGTGTTTTATTTAATTTTGATCTAATGTTCACCCTATTCAGAATATAACATACTGTGCTAACCGCTTCAGTCCAAAAATATTTAGGAAGAGAATATTCTGCCAATATGGCTCGAGTGACTTCTATCAATATTTTGTTCTTTCTTTCGACTTCCCCATTCTACTGAGAGGTTCTAGGTGCAAAAAAAATTGTGATCAATCCCTTTTTCCTTACAAAATTCTTCAAATTTATCATTTTTAAATTCTCCACCGTGACCACTTTGGATTGTTAAAATCTCACATCCTATTTTCCTATGAATCCAAGTCGAAAAATCTCTAAACTCCTCAAATAATTCACTCTTATGATATAAGAATTTAACCCATGTGAATCTAGAAAAATTGTCTACTATAACAAATCTGTATACATTCCCTCCTAGACTTACAGTTCCAATTGGTCCAAAAAGATCCATATATAAAATCTCCAATGGTTTACTAGTTCTAAGATCCTTATTGGACTTAAAAGAGGACTTCACCTATTTTTCTAATTGACATGTGTCGCAAAGGTGATTCTTAGTAAAGTCTAGTTTTGGTATACCTCTCACTAAGTTATTTTCGATAATTCTTCTAAAATTTTTCATACTAGAGTGAAAAAGTTTCCTATGCCAAAGTCATGACTCGTTAGAAATAGTTTTTAAACAATAAAGAGTAGAAGTTGATATAATTTAAATCTAGCATATAAACATTATTTACCCGTAAATCATACAAAACATCATTACTATTTAGGCTTAATATGCAGCTAGTAGGAAAAAATTTAATGCTGTATTCTTTATCACATAGTTGGCTAATACTCAACAGATTATGCTTTAAGCCTTCAACAAGTAGCACATTTTCAATAGAAAAGTTTTGTAAATTTCCAATCATACCTACGTCAACCACTCTCTTAGTCGTGTTATCTCCCAGTGTAATCCTGTCTCTATTCCTGGCTTCCAACGATATAAATTGCTTAGTGTCTCTAGTCATATGCTTTGAGTAACCACTATCCAGGTACCAAATGCTCTCATGAGGCCTTGTATGAGAGCTTGCCTACAAAATCATTAAATGTTAGACCTGGGAATCCAAACAAGTTTGGGTTCACCTTTTAACAAATTATAAATAGATACATGTATGATATGTCTAGGTTTATGCATATTAGATTTCCACACTAAATGAGTTTTTTTATGTAAGGTACAAATGTGTGCTATATGTCCAATCAATCCGTAAGAAAAGCATTTAACTCCAGGAAATGGATTTCTCAATCTTCTATAACTACTCTGTCTATTCCTGGGTTGTAAAAATTTTGGCTTCAAAATAGGATTTGTAAAATCTTCAAGTGTTGGGGGTTTCCTATTTTCCTTGAGAGCTTGCACTTTTAATTTAAAAAATGTGTTCAAATCTTTAAAGATATTTATATCATAATTTAAGTAGTGCTCTCTACTTTTTGATTCATCCTTAAAGTTTTAAAATTCTTTTTCCAACTCTGCATAGGATGATTTTAAATTCTCATTTTCCTTATTCAAGTTATCAAATTCATCAAGTAAGCTCATGTGGTTGTTATCAATCAATGCATGATCTTTTCTAAGGATTTTGTGTTCTCTTTGTAATTCTTATAATTCCAAGTTAAGACTAGCATCCATTTTCTTTAGCTTCCTATATGTATCATGTATTCTTTTAGAAACTTCTAATAATTCATTATAAGTCAAGTCACACACCTCTTCTTGATCTGTCTGATTAAGATTATCAGCCATTAAGCACAAGTTAGTGACTTCCTCATCCTTTTCAGTTTCTAATGAATCCAAAGCCGAGTCCGCCCAAAAAGTTCTTTGGAATTTCTTCTTGCCATTCTTCACATTTGGTTTCTCCTCTTCCTTCTTCTTGCTAGGAGTGGCTTTAAGTTTTAGGCAGTCTAATTTTACATGTCAAGGTTTCCTGTATTCATAGCAAATCACAACATTTGAAACCTTGACATTCTTATGAAATTTACCTCTATTCCACTATTAGTGTCTCTTCTGCTTCCTTTTAAAAGCTCTTAAATTTCCTAATCATTAAGGCAATGTCATCCTCATCCTCAAGTTATGATACATCACTCTCTAACTCCTCCACTTTTAGTGCAATGTTCTTCTCCTTTCATGGCTCTTATTAGGGGTGTCAATTCTGGTCAGCGGGTCAGGTTTGGGTCAAACCCGGAACTGACCCGGCACTATTCAGGTCAACCCGAATCCGACCCGTTTTTAAAAATGGGTCAGGTTTCCAGACCCGAACCTGACCTGATTTGGGTTCGGGTCAACCCGACTCGACACGAATGACCCGAAGTTGACTTAAAATGGCTAATTTTTTGGTAAAAAAATGGGTCAATATTCAATTTTTGGGGCAAAATCGGGTAAAAAAAGGGTCAATCTCAAGTTACCGGGTCAAATAGGAGTTTTCGTGTAAATTTTAGGTCATTTTTGGGTTGCTAGGTCAACCCGAACCTGACCCAATTTTTAAAATGGGTTGATTTGTTGACCCAAACCTGACCCATTTCGGGTTCAGGTTGACCCTAACCCAAATTTTTTTGGGTCGGATTCGGGTCGTGTTTCGGGTCGTGTCTAAAATTGACACCCCTAGCTCTCATGCATCAATCTTTTGTTGACTCATTCCTTGCTTGTAAGCAATTAATGATTTAAGAAGATTATCAATAGAGTAAACATTTAAGTCTTTAGACTCAGTAATTTCTATTATTTTAGCATCATATGCAGTAGGCAAACAATTAAGAAACTTATCAACCATTTTAGCTTTCATTAGTTCCCTACCTAATACATGCAAAGAAGTGTCTATCTGAGTGAATCTTGTATACATATAGGAAATAGATTCATTGGGTTTCATGTGAAATAATTCATAATCATGTAATAAGATGTTTAATCTAGACTACTTAACTTGGTTAGTCCCTTCGTAAGTTATACAAAATCTATCCCATATGTCCTTTTCACTTTTGCAAGTGGAAACCTACATGTAGTCTTCTGACTTAAGTGCATAAAAGAAATTGTTTAAACACTTTATATTTAGTTGAGCTAACTCACATTGTTCTACGATCCAATATGTAAAGGGAATATTAACTCTAATACCATCAACTAATATAGTTGGTTTTGTATACCCTTCTTGAACTAAGATTCACATACGATAATCTAATAACTGTAAAAAAGTAGACATGTGTATTTTCCAAAAATCGAAAGAAATGTCATCAAACAAAGGAGGTCTAGTGATCGAATACCCTTCAGGTGTATTCTAGTTTACAAAAGTAGCCATGCTTATTAATTAAAAAGCAATCTAAACTTATGGTTTTGAAACAAAGCTCTGATACCACTTGTTGAATCTAGAATAGGTTGTTAAACACAAACTAATGTCCCAAGGCTAATAAAGTGGGGGAGGGGTGAATTCGTAATTTAAAAATTACTCTTGGATTAAAAAAATAGAAACTGATTAAAGATTTGTAGCAAGTTAATTTTAAAATTTTCAAAATAATTTTTCAACTACGAAAAAATAAACTTGCAATATGTAAATAAGTAGTGGAAATAAAAGACACAAAGGTTTATAGTGTTCGATCAAATATGACCTACATTCACTCCCAGAAGCCTCCCACTTCTTGTATTACACTATTACCAAAGTGACTCTCTTTTTGCCCCTACAACAAGGCTGAGAAGCCTTTACAAAACACTCTTCCACCATTCCCCAGTGTGGCAGAGAATCGTCGTCCTTTCACACCATCCAAGTTTAGGAAGAGAGCCTTCATCCTTTCACACCCTCCAAGTGTAGGTAGAGAACCTTCATCCTTTCACACCCTTCAAATATAGGCAGAGAACATTCATCCTTTCACACCCTTCAAGTGTAGGTTGAGAACCTTCGGTTATTCCCACTCTCCAAGTATAGGTAGAGAACCTTCGGCTGTTCACACTCTCTAAGTGTTGGCAAATAATCGGATCTTCTCAAAATATCTTCACATGAGCAATCTAGAAAGACAAGAGAAAGAGTGAAGAAACATAAATCACACACACATATTCTTACCCTTGAATGACCTTGTGAACCCTTCACTCTCCACTAGGAAGAAATCTCTCTCAAAACACTCTCTCATACTCTACCCTTCAATTGCCCTTTACAAATCACAAAGACCAAATGAAAAAAAGATTAAGTGACAGTTTTTAGTGGACCTTTTGTACAAAAGACACGAAAAACCATCTAGAAAACTAATTTTTTCAAATTTGACCTTCCACGATCGTATGTTCATATGTACGAATAGCAAATATTATTGCGTACGAACTCATTGTGAATCGGTATGAAATCTGTTCGTACCTGATCATCCGGTACGAACAGAAACATTTCAAACTTCGTATGTACGAAAAGTCAAGACGAACTGAACGAAAATAAAACAGAGATGTTCGTCCCGGGATGAAATTAAATATCATTCATATGATCTTTATTTGAAATCAGAACAGAGGCTATTGTCCTGGGACAATCATAAATATCATCCCATACGATATGCATCCAACGATAGAACAAAGGCGTTCATCCTAGAACGAAATAAAATATCATCCGTACGATCTTCGTTCGAAGACAGAATAAAGGCTTTTTTCCTGGGATGATCATAAATATCGTCCGTACGATATTTATTGAAGGACACAACAGAGACATTTATCCAGTATGAAAATAAATTTTTGTCCTGTACGATCCATACTTAGAAAAAATTTTATCCTCTCTGTTCATTCAATTGCTCACTAGGGACAATAACTAATAGATCATCCCGTTTGAAGTAACATCGTACAGTACGATCAGTTTAAAAATATGAATTTTAAAACTCTCTCCTAGTGTGTGTGTGTGTGTGTGTGCTCAGTTACTCAATTATAATCACACTCTCTCAGACTCAATGAAATGAAAAATACATACTACGATTACAATAATCTCTAAACTATTCTTGATTCAAAGTCTTCAATAATCCAAAGAATGATTTCCTTGAAATGTTAGTACACACAAGAGCAAAACAATTCTTTTAAAATATGTTAGGAGAAATACTAATCAAAATAATAATATTTGAAATCATCAAAAACATACAAGTTGAAAGAATGTCAAACATGCAAAACTAAGTAGCAACTATATCAACTAATAAGAATCTTAATTCATCCATAGTTGAGATGATTAATTCTTTATTTACGCTAATATTAGAAAATGATGATGATGACATGATCAAAGAGTCGCCCTCTAATTACTATATGAGTTTTGTGAAAAGAAAGCAAGATTAGGTCATTATGGAGCGAGTGAATTTCAGTTCAACCAGGTTCTGAATATTGAATTGGATAAGATTATTGAGGCTTGCAAGTTCCTTGATAAACAATAGTCATACATCGAATATACCTCCTTATACGAGCGAAAATTAAAATACTACGACAAATGTACGCTTTTACAAGATGTTGTAGAAGATCATCAAAAATTCCATGAATGCCCCCAAACACCCGCATGGGCCCCGACTAGCATGTTATTGGTACACACGTGACGTTTAGGGATGATGTGCGGGTTAATAAGTGAATTCAAGTTTGAACTTGATCGTTCTATATGGATCTATAGGAGTCGACAAGGTTTGAACCATCAAACAAATATATGGTGATGACGACCAATATATTTATTTTAATATATTTATATTAGGCCTTCAAGGCCTATAATGATATGAATTCACTAATAAAAGTATAAAGTTTATGAAGCCTGATCCCATATCGACAAGTTGATAGGGTCGATAGGGTCCAATCAATGAAGATTTTGAAATAACCAAAAATACCCCGATGATGACTGTGTTGAATGTAGATATCAACCGGAGGGATTAATTCCAAATATTTCGAACTCCACCCAAATATCCACAAAATTTAAAGCTCACAAATATTCAAAAATCCCAAAATCCAAATATTTAAAATTGAAATAAACTATCAATAACTTAAAGCAAAATCCATCCACCCTCCGTAACCGTTTGTTAGGGTGGACAAATTAAAATTTACTTTAGCTCACAAAGAGCTAATGCCTAGTCAAAAATATCACTAAGATCCATTCTCAAACAATCACCTGTTAGTAAGGACTTGGTGTGTATCCTCTAACCGATGATTTTGCTGCCAAATAGCACCACAGGATAAACGGTTATGACCCGGGGCCCTCTAAATCGAGTGGTTTTACCGCCAAATGAAATCATAAAATACCGGTTATGGCCAGAGCAAATACGCATCTTAGTGGCATCAAATCCTTGAGGTATGAATCAATAATATATAATCAATAGGGCACAAAGCTCTTTGTTAGCTAAGGTGGATTCTAATTTGTCCCCTTAGGTAAATACCCTTGTTAGGTCTACAAGGTCCCCTTGGACAAAGCAACCCATAGCTACAGACAAGGATCCTTTTGTTAGGTTGGGTCGACTACCTCCTCTGACTAAGTAGATCAGGGACCACAATGGCCAAGGACTATGGAACCATGGGATCTTGATCGAGTCTATCATCCATTCCCCTACCATCTGCTTTAAGTGCATAATGGTGAAAATTCTTATTTTAAATACTAAATCTTTCAACCCTTCAAACTTTCAACATCCAAACCCATGATGTTACTATAGCCAGATAACACATATTCTTACATATTTGATTGACGAATAGCCTTAATCGAAAGTTCTCTCTCATTATCAGGAGGGGTAATTAACTATAGGGGCTTGCGCCTATAGGAAACCAGAACTCAGATCATAAAGTCCTAACAAAATAAGGAAGAAATCTCTGAGTAGTGTCTTATCTAAAAACCCATTTGCCTTCCAAAATTTACCCTGAAACTTATTCCATTAAAACTCCCTCGCCAAAAAGAAAAAGTAAGCAAACATACAAGCGGAGGCAGGGGCCAAATTTTCGAAGCCCACAGATTTCTGGTGACTCCACTAGTGATTGGTTTCTCTTTCCATATTTGGCTTGTAATCTCAGTGTTATAGTAGCAGTTATTTCATTCCGTATTTAAAATTTTGGATTTTCCAAAATGATCTTTTAACATATCAAAAATTTGAAAATGTTTAAAAATGATTATTCATGCACTCATTAAGATAACGCATTTAGCAGTACTTTAAATTTATATTATTTAAATTGCTCGCTAATGTTATCTGCTTTTATTTTTCTATTCTATGAAAGTCTCTGCACTTTAAAAGTGTGGGATGATGTTTCAGATTCTGATTACTAACCCTTACCTTTCATTCGTGCAGATGGATCTATAGAATACTCCGATGACAGTCCAACTGGGACTAGGAGCCATGATTCAGTTGGCAAATGCTGTTATTGAAACTAGAAATACCAGGGCTACCATCCATTTTGGTAGCGTTGACTTCCCTACAGTCGTTGCAAAGACTATAGACATTCCTATGAATGGTAGGAATGCTGAGAGGTCTGCCAAGAGACTCAATGTTGATGAAGCTCCCACCCATCGTGCGCATCTGCCGGCACAACGACCTATTGCTGAAAATTTACGTAAGAGGGTTTCTGTATTCAAGAGGCTATCACAGAAATAGCTCCACTAGTGAGCTAAAGATGTCCTTTTGGGATCAACGGCCTGAAGCCCCAATCCCTCTAAGGAAGAAAGAGCCTGAGACTCTTTTAGCTTGAGTATATCAAGTTCTATAGACAGTTAAGGAAAGAGGGTTAATGAAGAATAAGTTTTAAAGGCCATTGATTATTGAGGCCAAGAGAACCTCATCGAGGGAATGCCTATCCTTTGCAGTGGAGAGAAGAGAATGACAATATATTCCATGCGGTGAACATCGGGGTATGACACCTGATGGAAAGGAAAAAAATTCTAGAGGTCAAAGCCTCGAAGAAATGAGAAAGAAAGAAAAGACAGAGGAGTTGCTCTGGGCGTGACATCCGGTGATGCTTCTTGGAGATCCACCCCCGTCTACAAACAACGTAAGAAATGGGCCCCAAAAAGGACACATAATGGCACTCCTCCTAATTGTCGACAACTTAAAGAATCCTCCAAGAGATCCTGTCGCTCGCCATCCCCTCCAAAGAAAGAGACTAACTTCTACCGCAGTCAACTAGTTGAAGAAATATCCTTGCCTAACCAAGAGCCAAAAATCCAGTGGCGTCGCCTCTCAGAGATCCGAGTACTAGAAGAATAACAAAATATATAAGGAGAAGAATATCTTGAAGGGAAAGAAAATATCGAGAAATATATGGAGGAAAACTTGGAAGAAACAAATAACACATTGGATATGGAAGTTGTCTATATGGTGATACACATAGACATCGATGATGGTGCTGATTATGATGATGATGAAGATGACGATTATTGGCAACAGCCACCAGACAAGTACACCGATGCCGTCATAGAGAGGGTTCCACCACTGGCATAGGTAGCCATTCCCAAGAAGAAGAGGAAGTGGAGGAAGTAGAGGAGAATCCCCTTGATGATGAAAATGCCATACTTGTCGACATGAGAAGGCAAATGAGGTGACAAATGAGAGCTAAAAATAGAGAAATCTCCCAGTTAAATGAGAAGATGACTGAGATGATGGCTCAAATGGGGGAAATGATATAGATGATGCAGAGAACTGTTGCTATTGGCGTCATGCCTAATCCTCCTGTTGATCCTCCAAACTTTGAAATGCCTCAAGTCTCGGGAGAACGGGACACTCCTAAAGGTGGCCATGAAGTCCACAATGTCACCGCCAACCCACTACTTAGAACATTGCAAGTACCTCTGAACCTATGACTGCTGCATAGTTAGAAGGAATTATCATCAAGAAGATCAAGGCCATTATAGCCGTTGATCAGGCAGAGAAACTAGTGGGCAAGGGTCATTTGTATCTTGTTGAATACGGCCAAGTGCCATATCCAAAAGGATACTCTATACCAAAGTTCAATACTTTCAACAGTACTAACAATCCCCGATAGCACTTGGCAGAATTTAAAGCCACCTGCGGGAACACAGGGGTAAATGACACCCTACTCTTCTATCAATTTGTCAGCAGTTTGACAGCAACTGCTTTTGAGTGGTACGCTGAACTACCAAATGATTCTGTGCAGACCTTCACAGAATTAAAAGCTATGTTTATGAAGAGATTTGCTAGTGCGACCGAAAAGATTACAATCACCAACCTTACTCTAGACAAGAGGAGTCGGTGTCAAAATATATCACATGCTGGCTTAATCTAAGCATGAAATGTGAGCAATATGAAGAAGAGCATGCCATACAGTTGTTAATGGGAAACATTAACAACAAGATGCAACCTTTTCTATGTATGGCTACGATTACCACATTTCAAAATTTGTTGGACAGGGTGGCCAAATTTTGGAAGCTAAACTTATAAAGATCACAGAGCCACTCTGATAAGTTCAAAAAGGCTAAGGCCCCGGGTGCTAGAAGAGGTGAGGATGACTCTACATTTTTCTCCAGAACCAACAAAAAAGAATGTAATTTATAATGTAGACAAAGGCAAGCTGCCAATGCAATATCATGAAAAGTCCAAGCAGTCCTACAACCCTAACCCCCATTCGAAGCTGATACTAGGGGGAAATGATATGCCACAAACCTTCTAAGGTAGAGGAGAGTGCCCGAGATAGGAAATAAGAGCAGGTGATAGAACATTCCAATCTCTAAAAGATAAAATGAATAAAGAATATTCATTCAAGAGGGAGAGTGTTGCCAAATTATTTCGACAGGTATTGAAAGCAAGTTTAGAATTACCTGAATGCAAGAGGCCAGAAGAGTAGAAGGACACTGGTGATCCAAATTTTTGACCTTACCATCGAGTAGTCAGCCATCCTATTGAAGATTGTTATGTTTTTAAGGATTGGATTGGAAAAAATTCTCGAAGGGGAAACTCACATTGTCTGACAATGTGCTGGTTCACCCTAGAAAGGAATCAACTCGGGTAGTTATGACTTCCTCCGTACCCCCGATTGAAGAAAGAAGAATGAAAAAGGTACTAATTCAAAAAGAATAGTAGGAGACTACGATCTCTAAGAAAAATGTGAAAATGTTGAAACAGCTCGATAGAGTTTCAGTGGTAACGTTGAAATCTCCTACGGAGCTAGTGTTAAAACTTAAAAGCTCTTCCTACAGCACAAGCATCTCTTCTAAACAATTTTCTAACCAAGCAGGCACTTCGAAGTCTGGAAAGGTGAAATCTTCAAAAAGGAAGACTAAACTAAAGAAGCCTAAAGAGATAAAGACAACTACCTAAAGGGTCATTGACAGTTTGGATTAATACTACCAAACTATGAAGCGATCTATCAAGCTCGCTGACTTTATGTCAGAGCTTAAAATAGATAAAGCTAAAGAAGGTGACGAGAACTCTCTTCCAACAGAAGCATGTTGGGTCATCTCAGCGGTACCAAATTCAATAAAAAAAGAAAGATACACCGAGGGAGTTGCTTTTGAATCCTGTCTGATGGTAACATCAATGGATTATAGATCGGAAGAGGACTTGTATTTCCAGAAAAAGATGGATCAAACCGTAGAATAGAGTTACGGATGAGACATGTGAACCTTGGTGGTGACTCTGAATCAACAAATAGTTCCCTAGACGCAACAATGTCTGACTCTAAAGAAAATGTGCCATTAAATGAGTCTGGGCTAGAAGAGACCATTGAAGTACAATTACAAAGTGGTAAGATACTACCACCTCCATAAAAAAAAGGGGTCTCCAATAAAGACAAGGAGAAGAAGATAATAATAAATGATAATATTATCCATGAAGATCCTAAAAAACATAACACTTCAGCCAAGGGGATATATTATAATATATTATCCCATTTGAAAAAGATACCTGCACAACTTAGCATATATGATGCCTTAGTAATGTCTAAGGACCTTCAGGAGACTTTAATTCAGGCTCTCAAAGATCCCAAAAGATACAAGACATATTTTTCTGAACATAATTTGACTGAGGTTCTACAAGCTCATAATGAGTCGTTTATTACTTTCTCCAAAGATGACATGATGCTCGGAACTACATACCATAATCGTCCTTTGTATGTTACTGCAGAGAGCAATAAGTTGATCATCAGTCAAATCCTGATCGATCCCATATCTTCTATAAATCTAATAAGCTTGAAAGTACTGAGATCATTCTGCCTTGATGTGGAACACCTCGTGCTAGATAAGTTGATGGTGCATGGTTTCAACGAGAAAGGGTAGAAGACCCTTGGATCATTTATGCTCCCTCTTATATTTGGAGAACTCCATATAGAAGCCAAGTTCCATGTGATTGATGTGAACACTTTATTCAAGGCACTATTAGGTCACCCCTGGTTGCATGAATATGGTCTCATCCCGTCAACATTACACCATTATATGAAGTATCTCAGGGATGGAGAAGAATTCAGGATCTCTGGTGACATTCAGCCCTTCACAGTTCATGACGCAACAGTATATGAAGACGACGGATACTTTTTACCAAAGAAGCAAAAGCCGTCGAGCTCTCTTGAGTTCAAAATATCAAACTCAAATGCTGCAAAGCGACCTAAATGGGAAGGTGAGAAGAAGCAAGAGGGAAGAAAGAAGACAACGTCGACTCTTCCCAAAGCACCGACCATTCCCAAAGAGAAAAAATACATGCCCATCTGGGGAGTGATATGGATGAAGATAATGTCACTCCAGCTAAATCCTGAAGAGTATGCCAGTTTACGGCCGAATGGAATAGGAAAGTTGAATATTCAAATGATGATTATGACTACAACTCTATCTACATGAACACGGTGCAGAGTATGTTCTCCAGAAGAATAAACAGCCTGTTAATCTCAAATAGCGTACTCATAGTCACACGTGTTCCCTTGCAACACTTCAAAATGATTCCATGTGAGGTGCATAAAGTTTAAGAACTCACCACCCTTTATCTTCCTCCCCTTAAAAATGTTACTACACTAGGGAATATATTATATTCTACTGGAGTGTGTGAAGAAGAGAATATTAACAAGTGTTGTATGCTCCTCGATTCAAAGAATGCTGCAAAAGCAAATTAATATTCCTACCACCAAATGAAAAATTCGTACAAGATTGGGTCTCTTGTATGGAAGGAATTCACATCCATTACGATAGAAGGATATAGCTACATATAAGGGTATTTGATTCATCAAGTGAAAATTTCTTCTGAAAGAGACTTACCGAGCTATCACATGTAGAGAAATTAAAACTAATGATATTGTCACTAAAGAGACGTACGAAGTTGATGATTATGATGAGCAACCCGTATATGCCAAACCTGTACTAGAAGAGCTTGAGGATGGTGGACAGGAAGCCATTATAGATGAGATAAAAGAAGTCAACTTAGGAACTGAGAAGGACCCTCGCCCAACCTTCATTAGTTCTCTCCTACCCGACAAGAAAATAAAAGAAATAAAGCAACTTCTTTGTGAATTCTGGGACTACTTTGCCTAGACATATGCTGAGATACCTGGCTTATCCCTTGTTGTAGCAGTTTACAAATTAGCCATCAAACCAGATGCAGCACCCGTCAAACAAGCTCCAAGGAGAATGAGATTGGAGATTGAAGAATAAGTTATTACAGAAACAAAAAAGCTCATATTGTCAGGCTTCATTCGAGAAGAAAAGTATGCAATTGGATAACTAATAGTGTCCTTGTAAATAAGAAGAATGGCCATATTCGCATTTGCATTGACTTCAGAGACCTCAATAAGGCGTTCCCAAAAGATGAATTTCCACTCCCTGTGTCCGAACTCCTAGTGAACAACACATCCAACTACGACATGTTCTCCTTCATGGATGGATCGTCAGGATATAATCAATTAAGATGGCGTATGAGGATGAAAAGCATACATCATTCAGAACGCCCATCAGCGATATATTGTATTACACAGTCATGCCCTACGGCCTGAAGAATGCTGGTGCCACCTACTAGTAGGCAATGACGTGCATTTTTCATGAGTTAATACATCAGAAGGTCGAGTACTATATGGATGACTTAGTCATTAAGAGCATGAACTGAAAAGATCACCTTGATGACTTGAGAATAGTGTTCGAAAAGATCAGGAAATATGATCTAAATATGAATCCCCTCAAATGTGCTTTTGGGGTCTCCTTTGGCAAATTCCTGGGGTACATTGTTTGACATCGAGGCATCGAAATGACCAAAATAAAATCAAGGCAATTATGGAGATGCCACCTCCAAAGAACCTTCGACAGCTTCGCTCACTACAAGGGCAACTTGCTTTTATTCGACGGTTCATATCGAACCTGTCGGGTAGGTGCCAGCCATTTTCAAAATTGATGAAGAAAGACGTACGTTTTCAGTGGGACGAAGAGTGCCAGGAAGCATTCAATAGTATCAAAAGATACTTATTGAATCCTCCCATTCTGACAGCACCAATTCCGGGGAAGCCTCTTATATTATACATGACAGCTCTAGAAGAGTCTCTCGGAGCATTATTAGCCCAGAATAATAAAGAAGGCAAAAAAAATACGCTCTACTACATCAGTCGAAGGTTGATTGGAGTACAAGGCTATTATTCTCCTACTAAAAAGCATTGTTTGCCTTTGATTTTCGCAGTTCAGAAACTCCATCATTACATGCTCTCTTACAAAGTTACTTTCATATCAAAGATCAATCCACTGAAGTTCTTGATGACAAGACCAGCATTGACAGGTCACCTAGCTAGGTGGGCAGTATTATTATTGCAGTTTGAAATCACTTATATGCCACTAAAGGCAGTGAAAGGTCAAGCCTTGACAGATTTCCTTGCTGCACATAACGATGATTTGCCTGATGAGAAGATCATGCAGGTTGAGGAAGATGAAAAGCTACTATTTTATGAGATATACTTTGAAGGGGCATCATCGATTAAACCTGCCCGACCTCCAAATATTACAAGGGCCCGAGCCGGCATCGGTCATATTTTCGTAGCTCCTAAAGGCGGCATAATGAGGTTTCATTTAGTTTGATTAAGTCTCAGACCAACAATGAAGTTGAATACAAAGCTCTAATAGCGAGACTGGAGACCGCATTCAATGTTAGAATTTAAAATCTTCAAATTTTTGGCAATTCTCATCTTGTGGTAAATCCGGTACTCGACATTTATAAGGTTGACAAACTTTAATTGGCCCATTACCACCAGCAAGATCTTGAGCTTCTGAAGTAAGTGCCAAATGTTAAAATAGTCTATGTTACTTGAGTTCAGAATGATAAGGCATACTTCTTAGCTATATTAGCCAAGGATGTGGCTAATAATGACGAGGAGATGCCTATACCAATTATGGTTCACAATCATCAGATCTTAGAGCCGGCAATCTTATAATTCCTGTAGGCAGAGGGAATACCAGATTCAATCCAACTGGATACAACCCAAGTTGATTCTTAACGTCCCAAATAAATCATTATTAAAAATCAACCAGAAGATCGTCATGTAGTCAAGAGATGTAAAACCAGCAGATGCTCGGAGTCATGGCTACATTGCTTAGAAATTAAGGAAGAAGATGATTAGAGGCAACCCTTCATCAACTATTTAAAAGAAAGAAAACTCCTAAAGGTTAAATCTCTTGCCGCACAGATTCAAAAGGGAGCATTACGATATGTGTTCGTCAATGATACGCTATATCATCGGTCTTTCGATCAAATGTGACTATGGTGACTAGGGACCAAGGAAGCTGATAAAGTGGTAATAAAAATCTATGAAGGACTTTGTGGTGCACATCAGTCAGGTCCCAAATAGCCGCTAAAATTAAGAGAATGGGTTATTACTGGCCGACAATGACGAGAGATTGTATTAACCACATTAAGAGGTATCACGAATATCAAATTCATAGTGATGTTATACATCAATTGCCAAATCCTCTACATCTAATAGTAGAGTCCTAACCATTTGAATGTTGGGACAAAGATATAATCAGTCTAATAGATCTGCCATCATAAGTAGGACATCGCTTCATCCTGGCAACAGTAAACTACTTTTCAAAGTGGGCAAAAGCGGCTCCATTCAGAGAGGTCACATTCGAGCATATGATCAATTTCTTTAACCACAACATCATCAACATATTTGATGTGCCACGCCGCATAATCTCAGACAAGGGTATTGCATTCAAAAGTAAAAAAATTTATAAATTTGTTGATCAGCATAAGATCGATTGACTGTACTCATCAATATACAATCCAAGAGCAAATGACTTGATAGAGGCCTTCAATAAGATGCTGGTGAAATTGTTGAAGAAGATCCACAGCAAGAACAAAAGAGAGTAGCATACGAAGATGGCAGAAGCACTAATGTACAAGACGCCAACCAAAGCCACTTTTTATTTATTGGTATTTAGAGTTGAGTCAGTATTACCATTAGAAGTTTAACTACCTTCACTTCGGGTAGTAATCTAGAATGATCTTACCCAAGAATAGAATGCTCATTTAAGAATGGAAGAGCTTGATGCACTCAATGAGATCAAACTGCAAGCTCAATAAAATTTGGAAATCTACCGAGGATGAATTGAAACATCCTTCGATCGGATGGTGCACCCTCATGCATTTCAAGAAGGAGAATTGGTCCTAGTGCTGAGTGGACCAATCATCCCACACCGAAGATATGGTGGCAAATTTGTATCCAATTGGGAAGGCTCATTCATCTTCGAGAAAGTGTACCAAGGAGGAGCTTATCAATTGATCAATCTGGACTGACGGCCCCATGCTGCCGATCAACAACCGGCATTTCAAGAAGTATCATGCATGAAAATTCTATGTTTAATGTACTTTATAATGATCAAAGTGTTATATGCATATTTATCAAAGTATGCTTACATCTATATTTTTAAATTCTCTTGTATAGCAAGAATATATTTCAAAATCCCCCATCAGACTATGGTCATTTTAAATTTTTATTCGGGATGACATCACTCCGTGTGTCGAGATCCCCGAATAAATATTTAAAATCTTAAAGATACAAAGTCTATCCAAAATATCCCTATGAGATAGGGGCATTTTAAATATTCATTTGGGGTCGATATTATGCTATATGTCGAGATCACCAAATGAATATTTAAAATCTCAAAATTCCAATTTTACTCCACTTTGAAATGTCCTTGCGAAATAAAAGGCATTTTAAATTTTTATTCTGGTCGACATCGTGCTGCATGCCGAGATGCCCAAATAAATATTTAAAATTATCTATATAAATATTCTTTTATGCTAAAAAATATAATAATCTTCTTTTTCAAAGCATATGCAGGTGATCTTCAAAAAGTTCGAGATACCACATTCTCCAACATACCAAGATTTTAAAAGTCAAGAAATTGACTTTACGACTACACACTATAATAAATTGAGCTGAAAAAGCTTGAAGTCTTTTTGACAAGCTGAAGCTTAAGGTTCGAATGGGTGTAAATGGTCGGATCCAATATGCCCAAATATGGCTGGATCGCTGATAGCTCTGTTTACTCAACAAACCATATGAAAGACCGTAGTAGCGAAACCCCCACTTCGTCAACCCGTCAGCAAGGATGTAGAAAGCACGAAGACAAATTTGACTCAACAAGTTCAAGTGATCGTAGTCTACAAAATTCTCCTAAATGATTGGAGAATCAAAGTTACAGTGGGAAGGAGGGATCTCAAGCAACCACCAAATGTGTGTAGGCTCTAAATCTTCAATCACAAAGGAAAAATCCAAAATCTACCAACTTCAGTGAAATCAGCATTGGGGAGCGCAATTTTTATAGCTCAAGTCTGAAGTCTGATGAGTGTAAGAGGTCGGATCCAACAAGCCTAAATATGGCTGGATCGCTGGCAGCTCCATCTATTCAACAAGCCATGAGAAAAGCCATAGTAGAGGAATCTCCATCTCAGTAACCAGAGGATGAAGAGCTATCAAATCCTAGCTTTCCTGATCAGATGATCTCAAGTTAGTCAGATTAATGTCTTCTCAAGTGGTTAAGGATCAAGATACTATCTACATTTGGTACTATCAACCAAATCCAAAACTTATAAATCCTACAACAAATTCATAAAGCATAAAGTGAGGATCGAAGGAATTTTTCTTCAATCAGTTTGTCAGAGCACAAAGTAAAGAATCGAAGAAACTATCCCAAAAACTAAGAGAATTCTGTCATCAACAAGTCCATTATGCACAAAGTTCCAAACCAATGACTTCTTGCCACCAACCTAGTACAAACCTAAAGGGTTTAGGTCACCGGCATCTACCCCTTCATTAGGCCCTCTAAAGCTAGAAGCAAATGGCAGAAGGCATTCAAAAACTACCTGACAAGTCAGTAAAAGATAAATCAGGTGATTCTCCATCAATGTCCGCAACATAAAGCACAGGGTAGAAGAAATCAAAACCTCATAACTCAAGCTAAATCTACCAAAAGAAGCACCCTGATTGACATCTACAAATGTCCCTAAAGATTAGGGGCATTTTAAATATTTATTTGAATCAACATCGTGCCGCATGCCGAGATCCCCAAATAAATATTTAAATTTTTGCCAATGTACAACCAAATGATAGAAGAATGTTGAGCATATACAAAAAAGTTATAAACTAAAGTGACAGTGGTGCCAAAAGAAGAACAGAAAGTTATAGTGCTATATATTATCATTAATCTACGGAGTAACACTCTAGGGATCTAAGTACAAAGTGCTCTATCACTATCCCATAGATCTCTACTTGACTAAGAGAAAATATATCAACTATATTGAAGATTACAAATGCATCTAAAGATCCACAAAGGCATAGAGATGGACTTTTGGAGATCCGCTAAATGAAAATTTTAGTGTGACATCTAAGCAAATTCTTGGAGATCCACTAAATGAAAATCTTAGTGTGACATCCAAATAAACTTCTAGAGATCCACTAAATGAAAATATCTTGTGTGACATCTAGAGCAGATATCTAGAGATTCACAGGGTCAATCGGCATATAATAAACATGATTCGCTCTAGATGTAAATCATATTTGTTGGGGGCATTTGTTAACCTCTGTAAGACACAAAAAATATATGCATACCTTTGTTGCTTAACCCACGATACCTTCTCGAAATCTCATCGAAAAGTATTATACATACGGCATCGTTTACGTCGATTCCCAAAAATCCTTCACAGGCATCGTCCTCACCTCCTTCATGTCTTTAAAATGAGAGGGAGGCCTTCGCTCTCCTGATACCTCTCCTCTGACTCCACATGAATGATCCCCCTGCCCTAGTTCCCGTCACTGCCTCCTTTTTCCTTCCGACCCATAGAGAGAGAGAGAGAGAGAGAGAGAGACAGAGAGAGAGATTTACCCTACCGCCCTCGCAAGCTCTAGTCAACCTTCTCCTACTCCTCCCGATCCTTCTTTATCTTGCTATAGCCGCGACCTCCACGATCGAAACCACTGCTGATTACTCTCTATCCCGAAATCCTCTTCCGTCTCCTCAAGAAAACCCAAGCCCTCCCTCTTAGTTGAAGTCCACGAACATCCTTATATAGAGGCCGAAGCCCCTTCTATTACCTATAATCGGGTCATCCCAAGCCAACTCAACCAAGCCTCTAAGCCCTCTTAGCCTTTGATCGCATCTAACCTAATAACCCTTCTCAACCTATTAAACCCAAATCTGCCTACTTAAATAAACACAAACAATAAGCATTTCTATAATCTTATTTTATTTTATTTACGTGATATTTATTTATTTATTTATTTTATTATTATTATTATTATTATTATTATTTTAAAAAAAATTTAAAAAAAGAGATTTTTTTATGTGCTTTACACTGGTCCATGTATAAAGGTAAAATTCTTAACTCAAAATCCTTCTCTTGTGGCTTGCAACGAGCTGGCAAATCCCCTACTCGCTCACATAGCATAGTAGGGAGGGAAACTGATATGATGCTTGCGATGACTTAAAATTCCTTCTTCAATGCTAGCAAAGAGCTGACAAACCCCCTACACGCTCACGTAGCATAGTAAGGAGGGAAACCGACATGCCACTTGTGGTGAGGGGGATAAAAAAATGTTTAATAAGTACTCCCGAACGCTCATGTAGTGTAGGGGGGGGGGAAATTATGCTCTTTTCAAAATGTGTTCGGGACCCTTAAACGTTCATGTAGCGGGCTAGGATTTAAAAAAAATATGCAACCGCGGTGTCTTTTGGCACCTACCTGAAGCGCTCATGTAGTGTCAAGGGGAAGGTTGCCTCTTGATTTTTCTCCTAAATAGGGGATGCCGGGAGGCTGCCGAATTTTTCAGTGGAAGATAAAGAACTTGAACTGGACATTAATGTACTAAGTGCAAAGTTGAAAAGAAGACTTAAATCAAACTTAAGTACGAAGAGCTTAAACTCAAATAATTATACACTTGAACTCAATTTAATCAAATGAGAACTTGAACTTGGACAATTTGAACTCAAGTAAATACTTGAGTTAGACTACAGGGTATTGCATATATATTTTTATGGTTTATGATTATGATGATAGCAGACACTCTTATTTCTCTACGACTGCCTTATCTATTGACATTTCAGGTTCATAAGATCAGACTGCAATTTGAAACCAGCTCAAAATTGGGTAGACTAGGTCTGAGTCAGTTTGTACCCTTTTTTCCTTTCTTGAGTCTATTATAATTGGTGTGGCTCCTTATGCTATATAACTTTACACACACACACCTTGGAAGATTTTTTGACTGTTCCCTAGAGTTTTCTATTTTTGGTAATATAGTCTGGGACGATATTTATATCGTCCTGGATGATCGGTTCAAAAGCAAAAAATCTAATTAGGGCATCCTCATTAAGGCAGCCGTCATTAAGCCGATCGGCCTAGACAATCCTTGTATCGGCGAGGATGATACGCTCAATTAAGAAAGAATCAGTTGCCATGATTAATTTAGGTATTCTTTATTTTAGGACATCGGCCAGGATGATATCCACATAGTCCCGAACGATCTTACTCAATTATGCCTAAATTAATCTGGTATCTATGAAAAGCATTACAGGCTGATTGATTCAATCACATTGGCCGGGCTGATCGTAAGATTGACCGGGATGATGTCTTGGATGATTTACATCGGCCAGCTTCATTTTAGGGTGATGATCAGATGATTGTACTAAGTTTTAAACTAATCGGCTAGGATGATATTGCATCGACCTGGACGATGTATCCAAATTTCTTCTGAAAGTCCCAAATCGTCCCGACTGGTTGAGCTTATTTTGTACTGATCGGCCAGGAAGATATTCCTATCGGCCTGGATGATAACGTCGGCATGTTACATTAATGAGCTCGTTTTGAGATCTTCTATTTAAGCTTTGACAAGGCACGTTTGTAAGCATCTTTGGCAGCCATTATAGCTTCATTCATTTGTGGGAAACTTGGAGAGAGAGCTTGAAAGAGAGTGAGAAAAAGGTGGAGTTCGATAGAGGAAGAAGATTCTTGGAGGGGGTTTCAAGAGAGTGTGGAGGGGGTTCCATATGATTGCTCCAGCGTGCTCGCACCTTAGTACCGTCAGATTCAAGGCTTGTCTTGAGGGAAGTTAACCAAAGAAGAAGATCTCTTTGGTGTCAAAGGACCTAGCTACTTTGCCGCTCTGGGGAAGATGGAAGTAATTTTGTAAGTGCTTCTCTGCCTAGCTGTGGGGCCTAAAGGAGAGATACTAAGTTTAGTGCAATACCCGGAGGGCGCCTCCGGGGAGTGAACGTAGGTCAAGGTTTGACTGAATCACTATAAATCTGGTGTGTACTTTCCTTTATTACTTCTGCATTTAATTTTTGCACTTCAATTTTTATTGTGGTGAATCTTGATTCTGGTTTTAAGATTGTGTTTGTTTTAAATACCAATTCACCTCTATCTTTTTATTAGCCAGGGGCCAATTCATAATGGCCTAACATCCCTAACGAACTTTCAAGTGGTATCAGAGCGGGATTCATAAAAACTAAGTTTGAAAACTTTTTGAATTTTGATCCATGGCTAACTTTTGGAATCGTAATATTGCGGAAGGTTATTCAATCACCAGACACCCTTTGTTTGAAAATATTATATTTGATTTTTGGAAAATTTGCATGTATACTTTCTTGCAATCAATTGATTTTCGTATGTGGCATATGATTTTAAATGGTTATTCATTACCGTCATGTGTTATAGATAGAATTAAAACTAGTATTCCTTTTAATCAATGGAATATGGAAGAATAAATCAATGCTAAATTAAATGCAAAATCTTTAAATTATTTTTTCTGTGTTTTAAATTCTAAAGATTTTATGTTAATTTCCACGTGCACTACTGGTAAGAAAATTTAGGATAAACTACACACCATATACGAAGGCACTAGTGAAATTAAGCAATCCAAGTTGAATATGTTAATGCATGATTATGAACTATTTTCCATGAAATCTTATGAAACGATCTTAGATATGTATACTATGTTTATTCAAATTGTGACATCATTGCATGCTTTAGGAAAAGAATTTTTAAACTTTAAAAAAATTAATAAAATTCTTTGTTGTCTACTGGATAAGTTTGATGCTAAAGTTGATGCTATTTGTGAATCAAAAGATTTTAATGAATATTCTATTGATAATTTGATTGCTCACTTATTGCTTACAAGCAAAGTTTGAGTCAAAGACTTTTGGATGCAGGTGAAACGATAGTGCTAAAAGCTAAAGATACGAAAAAAGATAGCTTAGTTGATGATGAAAATAATGACTTGACAAGTAAATTAAAAAGCTCACCAAAGCATAAGCATCAATAAAAGTGGAGAAAAAGTAAAAATGGTAAGAATATTAATATTTCTTCTGACATTATTTGCTTTGGGTGTAGGAAGCCTGGACAAATAAAAAATTAGTGCCCTAATTTGAGAATTCTTCCTACAGAAGAAAAGGGCAAAGCAAAGCAAATTATAAACTGGTCAAATAATGAAAAGCAAAAAATTTCTTGGTCAGATCTTGCTTCTGAATCATCTGATTAGGAGCAAGATGGTGCTTAAACCTTTTTTTTTGATTGCATGTTTTGTTTATCTTTTTTTGTGTTTTTATGATTTTTTTTATTATTATTATTTATTTTTTTCTTTCTTTTTTTTATTAAATTTTTTATGTGTCTTTTCTTATCTAACACACACTTTCACCTTTCTAAAAATGAAAAACATACCTCCTATTTTTTCTTGAATTTTTATGAAATTTGTGTTTGACTTCTCTAAAAACCATCAAAGGAAGGAAACTCATGATTTTGACTCTCAATCTCTGTTTCCTAAAAGAGTTTATTCTACTTTTGATTTAAAATCATTTCATATTTTAAATTGGTTATTGAAATTAAATTTTTTATCTCCCTACACTTTATTTATAGCATAGGAATCTTTTGCATGTTGTTGAATATATCTCATAGTTTTCTTAATCAGGAAATTCATTTTATCAATAGGATGAGTTTTCTTTTGCTTTTAAGATTTCAGAAAGGTAGCATATTCAAAAAAATTGGGCAATGATGCTAAAAATAAAAGATGCATAAAGACGCCAAATTGAAAAAAAAAGGAATACACAAAGTGTATTATAAATCAAAAGATGCGTAGTGCACCAACCAATTGTCAAGAGGCATAAAATGAGCCCACAAAATTTAATGCTTACTATTTTTGTACTTCTTAAAGCTTAAGAAAACCCTTGATATTTTCGATACTTGATTTTGAAAATCATGATTCCTGATTCAACAAATCATGCATTATTCTTCTATTAGATATATTTTATGAAATGAGTTTTGAAAAATGATTATTTCTTTCTCTAATTTATTCCTTGATTTAGATATTAAATTAAAAAGTTTTTGAGCCTTTAAAAGAACTTGAGTTTGGATTATCAAATTCTAAATTTTTAACATTTTCTGGGCTATGTGTTGTCAATACAATTCTTCTAAGTTTTTGAATAAAACCAAGAGGTAACTTTCTCATTTTAAGAATATTTATTTTTTCACTAGATCATGGATCATTTTTGGTTTAATTATTCTGATTGTTTGTGCTCCTCCTCTTTTTGATAATCTCAAAGGGGGAGAACGTACTGTTGTTTTTAAAACGTACTATTGTTTTTGTATATATTTTTTTCTTTTCAAAAATTAAAAACTCAAAAAATTTGATTTTTGCTATTTTTTAAAGTTTTATTTTAGTAACGGGGAGATTAGGAGAAAATATTTTCTTTTTGCAAATTCAAATAGTAATGTTTGCTATCATAAAAAAGGAAGAGATTGTTGCAGATCCATTTTCATGGTTTATGATTTTGATTATAGAAAACACTATTATTTCTCTATGACTGCCTTATCTACTGACATTTCAGGTCCACAAGGTTAGACTACAATTCGGAACCAACTCAAGATTGGGTAGACTAGGTCTGAGTCAGTTTGTACCATTTTTTCCTTTCTTGAGTCTATTGTAATTGGAGTGGCTCCTGATGCTATGTAACTTTGCACACACACACCTTGGAAGATTTTTTGACTGTTTCCTAGAGTTTACTATTTTTGGTAACATCGTCCGGGATGATATTTAGATCGGCCTGGATGATCGGTTTAAAGGCAGAAACCCTAATTAGGGCATCCTTATTAAGGCATCCATCATTAAGCCGATCGGCCTGGACGATCCTTGTATCGGTCAGGATGATAGGCTCAATTAAGAAAGAATCAGCCACCATGATCAATTTAGGTATTCTTTATTTTAGGATATCGGCCAGGATGATATCCATATTGTCTCGGATGATCTAACTAAATTATGCATAAATTAATATGGTATCTATGGAAAGCATTAAAGGCTGATTGATTCGATCACATTAGCAGGGTCGATCGCAGGATTGACCGGGACGTGTCTTGGATGATTGACATCGGCCAGCTTCATTTCAGGGCGATGATCAAGATAATTGTACTCGGTTTTAAACTAATCGGCCAGGACGATAATGCATCGGCCTGGACGATGTAACCAATTTTCTTCTGATTGTCCCAAATCATCCCGGCTGGTTGAGCTTATTTTGTACTAATAAGCCATGATGATATTTCTATCGGCCTGGACAATAAAGTCGACAAGTTGCTTTAATGAGCTCATTTTGAGATCTTCTATTTAAGCTTTGATAACACACGTTTGTAAGTGTCTTTGACAGCCATTATAGCTTCGTTCTTTTGGGGGAAACTTGAAGAGAGAGTTTGAAAGAGAGTGAGGAAAGGGTGGAATTTGAGAGAGGGAGAAGATCCTTGGAGGGGGTTTCAAGGGAGTGTGGAGGGGGTTCCACACAGTTGCTCCGGCAAGCTCGCACCTTAGTACCGTCGGATTCAAGGCTTGTCTTGAGGGAAGTTCACCAAAGAAGAATATCTCTTTTGTGTCAAAGGACCTGACTACTCCGCCGCATCGGGGAAGGTGGAAGTGATTTTGTAAGGACTTCTTCGCCTAGCTATGGGGGCTAAAGGAGAGATACTAAGTTTAGTGTAATACCTGGAGGGCGCCTCCAGGGAGTGGACGTAGGTCAAGGTTTGACCGAACCACTATAAATCTGTTGTGTTCTTTCCTTTATTACTTCCGCACTTAATTTTTGCACTTCGGTTTTTATTGTGGTGAATCTTGATTTTGGTTTTAAGATTGTGTTTGTTTTAAATGCCGATTCACCTCTCTATTTTTATTAGCCTTGGGTTAGTTCATAAGGTCCTAACATCCCTAACGAACTTTCATAGGGGATCTAAACGAATGGAAGAGGTTCATCAATAACCTAAACTATACTTGAAATCAAGCATAAATTTGTGGACTTGGACTTGGATTCATATTTGAACATAAATTGTGATTGAATACAAACTTGGACTTGCAATAAATAACTACGAGGACTCAGAATTGAATCAATTGTGGACTGCAGGGGACTTGAACAAGATTAGAAGATCAAATAAAGACTTTGATTTGGGCTTGTTTTGAGCTTGAAAGAGCAATGCATAACATTATAAAGAACTTGCACATGATAATAATTAGAATCTAAATGAATTCAAATAATTCAAGATTTAAACTTGAACCAAAAGGCATAGAACCTAACTTAAACTTGGCTCTAATTTAATGCAATTAAATGATATGTGATAAATAAATTTTTGCATACCATTTGCTTATAAGCAATATTGCAAAGATCGATAATGTGGAATTTGTAGTGAACAAGCCTTCAACTTAAACTTGTGAAGTGAGCTCAAAGGCACCAACGAAGAAGAACCCTTCAAAGGATATACTAATCAATTTGAAATGGCTCTTAATGAAAGTAATAAGACTTCCTACAAATTTACATGAAGAAGAACATGATGAGCACAATAGATTCTTTGCCAACATGAGTGGAGAACATGTTATAGCCTACCTGCGAGCTCATACAAATTATTGTAAGGATTTCTTCAGGCACACAACAATTGTCACATGAACTAGAAGGGAGATGATAGAAGTCCTGCATCACATACAATGCTCCCTTTCACGGATAACAATGAAAGAGCATATAAACAAATACAATCATTCACTAATCATTATGCATAAGGAGGTTAGTGATGCATGCAATGCACATATACGAGGAAGCATGTCATGCCCTATAAGCGAAGAAAATCAACATACCATGAGTATATTGATTTGATGCATTCAACAAACTATAAAGGATATATAACATTTTTCCGATCAACACAACAATGCTCTTTGAAAATACATAACGTATAACATACGATAAAATATAAGTAGCTACTAGAAGCGATGCAAGATATCCCGTATACAAAATGACATACCTACTAATGAAAACTAATAGCAAATAGCAAATATTGCAACATTCGTATGAGCAATGATAGTTGATGTGGAATAAATGCGACCGCGGCACACAGTTTACATCAAAACACAAGCAGGTGTGCTGATCCTCAGTGAACAAAGGTAGGTGGAATGTAGAAGATACATGCGCCTACGAAGTGTTATGGGTGACAACAAACGCCATGCAGTGAAAGCTGAGAACATCTTTGCAGTCAATAAGAATCTTATTTCATCCACAGTTGAGATGATTGATTCTTTATTTAAGCCACTAATAGAAAATGATGATGATGACATGATCAAAGAGTCACCCACTAATTCCTATATGAGTTTTGGGAAAATAAAGTAAGATTCGATCATTATGGAGCAAGTGAATCTCAGTTCAAAAAAGGTTCTGAATATTGAATTGGATAAGATTGTTGAGGCTTGCAAGTTCATTGAAGAACAATAGTCATACATCCAATATACCTCCTTCTATGAACAAACATTAAAATACTATGACAAATATAAGATTTTACAAGCTATCGTAGAAGACTCATCAAATATTCCAAGAATGCCCGATCCCTTATCGAGAAGTCGATAGGGTCGGCAGGGTCCAATCAATGAAGATTTTGAAATAACCCCAAATACCCCGATGATGGTTGTGTTGAATATAGATCTCGATCATAGGGGTTAATTCCAAATATTTCGATTCAAGCTCCACCCAAATACCCAAGAAATTCAAAGCTCCAAAATATCCAAAAATCTCAAAATCCAAATATTTAAAATTGAAATAAACTATCAATTCAAGAAAAATCCATCTACCCTCCATAACTGTTTGTTGGGGTGGAGAAATTAAAATTTACTCTAGCTCACAAAGAGCTAATATCTAGTCAAAAATATCACTAAGATCCTTTCTGAAACAATCTCCTGCCAGTAAGGACATGGTACGTGTCCTCTGACTGGCAGTTTTACTGCCAAATGGTACCACAAGATAAACGGTTATGACTCAGGGCCCTCTGAACTGAGTGATTTTTCCGCCAAATGGCACCACGAAATATCGGTTATGGACAAAACTAATACGCTCCTTAGTGGCATCAAATCCTTGAGATATGAATTAATAGGATATAATCGATTGGACACAAAGTCCTCTGTTAGCTAAGGTGGATTCAAATTTGTCCCCTTAAGTAAATACTCATCCTAGGTCTACAAGATCCCCTTGGACAAAGCAACCCATGACTACTTACAAGAATCCTTCTGTTAGGTTGGGTCGACTACCTCCTCAGACTAAGTAGACCAAGGACCATGATGGCTAGGGATGACGAAACCATGGGATCTTGATCAGGTCTATCATCCATTCCCCCACCATCCGCTTTAAGTGCACAATGGTGAAATTTCTTATTTTAAATATTAAATATTTCAACCTTTCAAACTTTCAACATCCAAACCCATGCTGCTACTATAGTCAGATAACATGTATTCTTACGTATCTGATTGACGACTAGCCTTAATCAAAAGTTCTCTCTTATTATTGGGAGGGGTAATTAGCTATAGGGGCTTGCGCCTGTAGGAAACCAGAACTCAGATCATAAAGTCCTCACAAAATGAGGGCGAAATCTCTGGGTAGTGTCTTATCTACAATTCCATCTGCCTTCCAAAATTTACCCCAAAACTTATTCCGTTAAAACTCCCTCGCTAGAAAGAAAAAGAAAGCAAACATGCAGGCGGAGGCCGGGGCCAAATTTTTAGAGCCCACATCTAATATTAAAATAAACTTATGTCTTAGAAATTCAAATTTTTAACATGGGCGGTAGATTGATTTTTATAAAAAGTGTTATATTTTCTATGCCTATATACTTGCTTCAAACTACTTATCCTACTAAGGAAGTGTGTTCCAAAATTAAAATTTTTCTTAACAAAGTTTTGTTGGGCTCTTCCCACGGTATTAAGAGAATCCATTGTAGCTCTTAGGACTCATCTTGTGGCCCTTATTCTGAAGGGGGGTTAGGTTGTAAATACATTATGGATATAATTAAGGTTTTCCCGATTAGTAAACATGATTTCTTCCAAACATTGTTATAATGCACTCTTTTTTACTTATTTGGAAATATCACATGTTTTTTTGAGTAAATGTGTTTATAAGATTTCTTATATTTGGAGGAAAGGAAATTGTGCGGCTGATTGGATGGATAATAATGGAGCTATAATTAAAAAAATTATTATTTTTTATAATTGCTTTGATCTTCTTGTAGTTTAAGGTATTTTCAGGCTTGATAGGTTGGGGACGCTTTTTTTTTTTTAGAAATGTTAGCTAATTTGGTTTGGGTGGATCTGCCCTGCTCTACAATCCTTTGTTATTGGCTTTGTATTGGTTTGACCTTTCTCTTTTGGTAGTTTGTTTTTTGTTTGTGTGGTTTTTCGGTTGGTGAGTTATTTCCTTTCGGTTGGTCTCTTTAGTGGTGTGGATCACGTCCTATTCGGTTTGCCGTGATTAGTGTGGTGCTATTGGATGTGAGTTGCAGTTTTTTTCCTGGTTTTGTTCTTTGAGGGACTTCCTATTTTTTATGGCTTCTTTTCATTTGTTTCTGTTGATTTTTGTGTTGGTTCTTGGAGTTTATTGCTGTAGGGCTTGTTGGTCAATTTTCCTTCCTGCAACCGCCTTATGTTTAGGATGGTATGACAAATTGTTGAGCTGGTCTTTTTGGGTAGCCGTGGGTCGTATTTTATGTGGTTTGCTTGCCAGTGGTGCTATTTTTCTTCTCTTCACTTTCTTCTTGTTTCAGGGAGATTTTTATATGCTAATTGTGGTGGAGATCTTCTGGTGCTGTTATTTGATTCTCTTCATGTATTGCTTGTTTCAGACCAATTACTTAGAAGTTTTCTGATTATCCTGTGGTGGAGATTTGTTGGAGATGATTTCTATATCCTTTTTTTTTTGGTTTTATATTTCCTATATATGTTTCTATATTTTGCAGGTTTGGATTTTTAGATCCTCGATGGGCTACATTGTTTATTTGAACATCAGCTCTCCTATGGGGTGTTATTAGCTCAGTCATTTTGAAGAGCCTTTTAGCTTATGCTTCATGTATTTTATTAGAATTTATCTTCTCCATGTTAGTCTATAGAGTTTATTTGGACTTTGACTCCTTTTTTGGGTTGTTGCTCCTTGCTGTCCATTTTTCTCTGCTTCTTTTTATTTGGAATTTTAGTTGGGATCTTAAGCTCATAGGTTTCATTTTTATTATGGATGTAGCTCTTTGAGCATTAGTGGCTCTAGATCCCCTTAAAGACTTGTAATCAGTTTTTAAATTATGTGCAGGCCCTTTGAGGGTTATATATATATATATTACATATTTATATATTTATTTTTATAAAAATTAATTCAATAAATTCCCTTTGTTTAGTCTGTCAATTGGTCGTCGGATTTCATAGAGAGAACCACATGATGGTCCACCACAGCTTATTCTTTTTAACGGATTGGTTGAAAATATGCTTTAGTTGCTAATTGCATTTTACTCTTTTTATGAGCATTCATTGGAGCTGTTAAAGGTGAATTTAAGAGAGAATTAGTGCTCATAAATAGAATATTATTTTCACATTAAAAAACTCCAGAAATGAAGTCAAAACCATACGTTTCTTCTTATGTGTACTCGATATAAAAAAAGCTCAAATATTTTTGGATCATCTAGTTTAGATCTGCCTCCTACATTCATAACATATATCGATCGCATAATACTAATTTTTATATTATCTGTAAAGTGACTTAGTATAATTAGAAAAATGATTGAGAAGCTTGAAAACTTAGTAATTAATGGGGCATTAGTGAATGTGAAATTTTTATTTGGGATAACTTTTCTTATTTTTTTTAAAGTAAATTTTTAGTAAAATATTTTTTAATTTAATAAAAAATCAGTTAGTAAAAGTTCTCTCAAACGAAGCTAATATGTTCTTCTATATCGATTCCCACAACAACAATATTTATTTATGAATGTCATGCAATCTTTGGTTTTACTAGTCATGGTGGCTTCCTTGAAGGCTAGCTACTTTATTAAGAGTTTGGGTTATATGCCCAAGAGTTGTCTTCTCACATGCATCTCACATATATTACCTTTTCTAAATGAATTTCATAATAAATGGTCAATCATTATGTTGCTCTTGATGGCTAGAGATAGGCCCTTCACCCTATGATCAGCCTGATTAACATACATAAGCATGCTCAATAAGTCATAATACATACCATCCTAATCACAACTATCATTGTGCACACATGCACGCACATATATCTCAATAACCTAGTTACACTCGGGTCAAACTGATCCAATGTGAGTTGCCAACACCTAAAAGGCAACAATCATGAACTTGCCAATGATAATAACGAACTAACCCAAATCAAAGTGGATTTTCTGCGATCATTGTGAACTCACAATAATACTTGACCGAATATCTAATCGGGCTAACTTTATATTCAATCTCAAGATATACCCCCCTAATCATATATAAGGCATACTTGCCCACCAAAAGGGTTACCTCTCAAGGTTAAGAATAGCTTGCTAACATCTAGCCAAGATTAATAGCCTCATTATAAAGTCGATGATTGCATCTAGGGATTGATTGATGTCCTTATTCATGGATAACATTTGTAGTATGATCAGTGGTTTCTATTAATAATAAACTTAGATAGATTTTCACATATATTCATAGGTGTTCTAACTGCATATATTCAAAAGTATATAAAATCTTATTGTGTATTTTATCTTCATTTCCTTTGGAGGATAAAGTATACCTTTCCTTATAGTCCCAAAACCTCATAAATAAAAGGCTCAAAATGCAATTGTCGCACAACTATTATTGGAAGGCACATGGAACTATTAGAAAAAATTTAGAAAATTCCCTCTCTAAAAATCTCTTATTCTTCTTCCTTTTCTCCTTATTGTTGCCCTCTATTTACTCTCTTTTTTTTTTAATTTCTGTGAAATCTTACAAGCTTTATTTGTAGTGTTCTAACATCTTTTACAAACAAATTTTGATCCAACTGATCTATAATTTTCTTCATGCATATTAGGTACTCGTGCTTTGTTGAAAAACTATGAACAACAACACCTGAGACACTATTTGTTGACTCCATAGTTGCAAAGGAAAAAAATTCAGAAAAAAACTTATAAAGTGACCCTGCATTAATATGATATCCGATAAAGAGTTGTAATTAATTAATATTAATTATAATTAATTAACAAAAAATCCTGTCCATCTCGCCTCGATCCTCGAGCCGACAGTCGCCAACGACTCTCCACCGCCGGGTTCCAAGGTATAAATTTCTGACTTAAATCCCGTTCTCAACGTTGCAGCGAATCGGAGAACCACCTGTACGCGCTCTTGTAGCACGGTAGGAGGGAGCCCGGTGCGAAGCATACGACGAGGCGGGTAAGCCCTATACACGCTCTTGTAGCGTGGTGGGGACGGTCCTCGGCCTCGACCTCGACACTGACACCGCCGACACTGCTACGCAAAGGTATGATGGTCCAAAATCCCATTCTCGACGTTTGCAGCGGACCGGAGAACCACCTATACGCGCTCTTGTAGCACGGTAGGAGGGAGCCCGGTGCGACGCATACGACAAGGTGGGAGAGCCCTATACACGCTCTTGTAGCATGGTGGGGAGTCACTGTTGTTCTGGTATGTCACTGCTGTTCTGGTACGGATACTGCTGAAGACCCCATACACGCTCTTGTAGCGTGGTGGGATGAAATTTTGTACGGCCGCGGTGTCTCAGGACACCTACCATACACGCTCGAGTAGCGTGGTGGGAAGGCCCAGCTCCCCAATTTTCCCCTAAACGGGGGATATGCCGGGGTGCTGCCAAAATTTTCACTGAAATGCACAAGACTTAAACTATTTGGAGATATCATTTGAGCAGCAATACGAGGGACAACAGAGGACTCGTACTTGAACTGAAAGCATAAAACTTAGGGCTCAAATGAACAACAGTGGACTCATATTTGTTGACTTTTGAACCTGATTGAACACAAGCAGAGGGCCGGAACAAAATCCAAATGATTTCTAAATGTCAAATTCAAATAAAATGAAATCAAATTGAGTTGAATTCAAGTTAACTGGAACATGAAAATGAACTTACAAGAACTCTAGAGGACTTTGAATAAAATGTGAGCATGCAATTGAATTCAAAGGACTGCAGGGGACTTGAACAAGACTAGAACATCAAACAAAGACTTTGATTTGGACTAAATTCGGATCCGAACAAAGCAGTTGAACTCGCACTTAAACCCGGGCTATACGACATCAAGGGGGGACTTGTGAACTTGATGAATTCAAGTCTAAATGAAACTTAATTCGAACTCGAACATAAACAAAGGAAAAGCTTGAATCATGTGCGAGCGAGTTCAAATTACAACAATATTCATACAATCGATAGTGACTCAGGGTACATTATAAGACCTCGATGCACGAACTCTTACGACAATCCCTACAATGCCTGTTGATTGAGAAGGCAATATGGGAGATCAATAATGGAAAGACCCATCCTCTACAAACAAATTCGGACATCAGACCACCTGAGATTGGTGAAAGGTGGGTGAAATGTAAGAGCAATGACTCTCCTACGAATACTTTTAGGAGGTCGCAGTAGATACAATAGTCCTCTGTCGGCGAACACAAGCAGCTTGTGGATAACAACAGTGGGTGTATTGTAAGTACAATGAATCACTGTGGACACAAGTACGGATATTACCTACAACGACGGTAACCAATATCTACAAGTGCGTTGAGTACAAGGGTGACTCTATGTACGAAAAGGACACCCTCTGGCAGAAAGGGGGAAATATTTGAACAAATTAGAACCAAACTTTCTGGTGTTCCAAAGTCTCTTCTTAGTTCCATATTTAAGAAGAAAACAGCTCTTGTACCCACAAATACCGAAAATAACAAGTCTGCTACACTGAAGATCCTAAAAGGAGTTCTCCCCAAATCAGTAGTCATTGACTCCAAAGTCCAGAAAGATCTTTCCCCCGGTGAATGAGAAAGGGGGAGTCAATATCAAGATGAATGCCACCGGATCTGCAACACTGATACAAGCAGATAGAAGGCGTCTACAACCTACAATGCCACGCCACCGGATCTGCAACACTGATACAAGCAGATAGAAGGCGTCTACAACATCAAAATTGAACGCCACCGGATCCGCAACATTCGTACTAGCGGACAGAAGGCGTCTACAAATATTTTCAAAATACCCCTTGCACGTGCACTATAAATTGTATACACATAGGTACACTAAAAGGGGTAAAAGCAATCATAAACCCGCGTGGGCCTCGACGAGCGTGTTATTTGTACACACGTGACGTCTAGGGATGCTGCGAGGGTTGACAAGTGAATTCTAGTTCGAACCCGATCCTTCTATACGGATCAACAGAAGTTGACAGGGTTTGAACCTCCAAACAAATATACGGTTGTGGGGATCGATGTATTTATTTCAATACATTCATGTTAGGCCTTCAAGGTCTAAAATCAAGAGAATTCACCGACAAATGCACCAAGCCTACGAAACCCAATCCTCCTAAGCAAGTAAATAGAAGTAGACAGGGTTCGAATTATCAGATAAATATACAGTCATGAAGTCGACCTGAATATTTATCTTATACATTCATTTTAGGCCTTCAAGGCCTATAATCAAGAAGATTCATAAACAAAAGCATGAAGCTTATGAAACCCGATCCTCGATCAACCGCTTGGTCGAGTTGACAAGGTTCAATCAATAAATGAAAATGACCCCAAACACCCCGATGATGGCCGTGTTGAATGCAGATCTCAACCGGAGGGGTTCCCAAATATTTTCAAATGCCACCCAAATACTCCAAAAATCCAAAATCATTCCAAATTCCAAATATTTAAAATCTGAAATAAATCCATTAACTCTCAAAGCAAGATCCATCCACCCTCCGCAATAATTTGCCGAGGTGGACAAATTAAAATTTACTTCAGCTCACAAAAGAGCTTAATGCCTAGTCGAAAATATCACTAGGATCCATTCTCAAATTAATCTCTTGCCAGTAAGGACGTGGTACGTGTCCTCTAACTGGCGGTTTTGCCGCCAAATGGCACCGCAGGATAAACGGTTATGACGACCCGGGGCCCTCTGAACCAAGTGGTTTTTCCGCCAAATGGCACCACGCAATACCGGTTATGGTCAGAGCCAATACGCTCTTTATTGGCATCAAATCCTTGAGATATGAATCAATAGAATATGATCGATAGGGCACAAAGACCTCTGTCAGCTAAGGTGGATTCAAATTTGTCCCCTTAGACAAACATCTAACCCAGGTCTACAAGGTCCCCTTGGACGAAGCAACCCATGGCTGCCGACAAGGATCCTTCTGTCAGGTTGGGTCGACTACCTCCACTCACTAAGTAGACCAGGGACCACGATGGCCCGGGACGACGGAACCATGGGATCTTGTTCGGGTCCATCATTCATTCCCCCACCATCCGCTTTAAGTGCAAGATGGCGCAATTTCTATTTTAAATATCAAATCTCAACTTCAAACTATCCAAATTTTCAAGTTTCCAAACCATTCAAATGTCCAATTTCAAACCCATTGCTGCTACTATATGCCAGATAACATGTATTCTATATGTATCTGATTGACGACTAGCCTTAATCGAAAGTTCTCTCTCGTGATCGAGAGGGGTAATTAACTATAGGGGCTTGCGCCTATAGGAAACCAGAACTCAGATCATAAAGTCCTCGCAAAATGAGGGCAAAATCTCTGGGTAGTGTCTTATCTACAAACCCATCTGCCTTCCAAAATTTACCTCGGAACTTATTCAGTTAAAACTCCCTCGCCGAATAAAGAGAAAAGCGCGAGCGAGCGGAGGCCGGGGCCGAATTTTCGGAGCCCACAGATTTCTAGCGACTCCGCTGGGGAATGGTTTCTCTTTCCATCTTTGGCCTGTCGCTTAAATGCTATAGTAGCAGCAAAAATGATGATCATATTGAGATCTATACGGTGAATACCAGGATGTGATATTTGATCCTTATGTCCAAAAATCCATCACTGAAAGGTCCCGATAGAGCTAAAGCCAACAATCGGAGTCGCCCACAGATTTCTGGCAACTCCGCTGGGAAATGGTTTCTCTTTCCATCTCTGGCTAGTCACTTATATGTTATAGTAGCAGCCAAAATACTATGCTCTATACGGTGAACATCAGGATGTGACATTTGGTCCTTATGTCCAAAGATCCATCACTGAAAGGTCCCGAGAATGAATCTTTTAAATAAGATCAATGAAAATTTGTTTAGCAGGGTTTTTAATTCCATACTAACTCTCCTGTTTCTATTATTTGTTCTGCATTATTTCTTTGTTATGAAAGCGTGGGGTGATGTATCAATTTTGATCACTAACCCCTGCCTTTCATTTTTGCAGAATGAAAATGCAGGACACACCAATGACCGTCCAACTGGGACGAGGAGTCAGGATTTAGCTGGCGAATACTGTTATAGAGACTGGAAATACTGGAGCCACCATCCACTTTGGTGGGCTCGAATTCTCGGCAGCTACTACAAGGGCTGCAGCCATCCCTGTGTACGGCGTAAACTCTGAAGATCCTTTTGGAAGATCCTATTCTACAAGAACTGGTGCTAGAGGTACTACCCAAGGAAGAGTTTCTGTCTTTGAAAGATTATCCCAGTCTGAGACCCTTACTGCAAAGAGGGTTATTGATGGAAGAAAAATTTATGTGGTGACTGCTAACACCACTAACCTGCCCAGAGAGCCTGTTGCATCTGGGAAATATGATATTGAAGCTTCCTCATCTGGAGGAAAGCTCAATAGAAGGCAGAGGAGGAAGAGAAATGCAGAGCTACGTGCTCAACAGCTGCATGTACCAGTTCATCCTTCTAATCTGCCAGCACAAGAACCAGAAATCAATATTCCCACTCAGAACAGGTTCACTAATCTGAAGTGGGTAAAAAGAAATAGCTCATCTGGTGAGCTTAAAAAATCTTTTTGGGAGCATCGACCTGAAGCTCCAACCCCTCAGAAGATAAGAGAGCCCGAACGCCTGTTTGCCCGGGTTCACTGAGTTCTGAAGACAGTCAAGGAGAAGGGCTTAATGAAAAAGAAGTTCCAGAGGCCATTGATCGTTGAGGCCCGAAGAACCCCTCCCAGGGAGAGACTATCATTTCCTACGATAACTAAACGAAGAAGTTATCAAACACAAGCTCCGCGCGGTGAACATCGGGGCGTGACACCCGAACCAAGTGTTTGGGGATCCGCTGCCGAAAGGTCCCGGTGGAAAGGGAAGCAAGTTTGGAGGCCGAAGACTCGAAGAGAAAATATCTTGGAAGAAAGAGATAGATCAGGTGTGACATCCGAAATAATTTACCGGAGATCCGCCCCTGCCAACAGAACTCGTCAGAAATGGGTCCAAAAGAAAGCCCATAATGATGATAATTATAATGATAGTCGACATCCTGGAGAGTCTTCCAGGAGATCCCGTCATTCTCTTACTTCAACTAAAGAGGAAGTCCATTTCGATCGTAGTCCGCGGATCGAAGAAGTAATTATTCCAAGCCAAGAACCTGAAATTCAGTGGCGGCGCCACTCAGAAATTCAGGTGCAAGAAGAAGAAGAATATGGCCAGAAAGACACTATGGAGCTCGAGGTGGTTTGTATGGTCAGTCACATTGATGTTAAAGATGATGATGGTGATGAAGATGACCAACAATCACAGCCGCGCGTACGTGTTTATCGACGTCGCAACAGGGCTAGATCCATTGACAGCCGAAGTGCTCGTTTCTCAGAAGAAAGAGATGAGGAAGAAGAAGAGGTCGGAGAAAACCCCTTCGCTGGAGAAGACATTACACTCGCTGAAATGAGAAATCAAATGAGGCGACAGATGCGGAAAAAAGATAGAGAAATATCTCAGTTGAATGATAAGATGACTGAGATGATGACTCAGATGACGGTGATGATGGAGATGATGCAGAAGACCACTTCTGTAGGTCCTGCCCCGGCTCAACCCGTCAATCAAGCTACAAATCTTCAATATCCTCAAGCGCCACAAACCTCAGGAGTGAAAGGTGTACCTGAAGGTGGCAAAGGGGCTAATGATCAAACTCGCCAACGTACTTCACAGAATATGGCAGATGCCTCTGAACTTGTAACTGCAGCACAACTAGAGGGCTTAATCAGTGAAAAGATTAAGGCCATTATAACAGCTGAACAGGCAGAGAAGTTGGTAGGAAAGGGTCGCCCGTACCCAGCAGAGTACGATCAGGTGCCGTATCCAAAGGGATATTCTGTACCGAAATTCAATATCTTTGATGGCAATAAAAATCCCAGACAGCACCTAGCACAGTTCAAAGCCACCTGCGGAAATACGGGAGGCAATGATGCTCTTTTATTTCGACAATTTGTGAGCAGCTTGATTGGAACTACTTTTGAGTGGTATGCTGAGCTACCAAATGATTCATTAAAGGCCTTTGCTGAGTTAGAGGCCTTGTTCGTGAAAAGATTTGCCAGTGCAATAGAGAAGACTACTATCGCTGATCTCGCCCTGGATAAAAGGAGAAAGGATGAGTCAGTAACGAAATTTATAACACGCTGGCGCAATCTCAGTATGAAATGCGAGCAGCAACTTGAAGAAGAGCATGCAGTTCAACTGTTAATGGGAAACATTGATGATAAAATGCAACCCTTTTTATGCATGGCTTCAATTACTACTTTTCAAGATCTGTTGGATAGGGTGGCAAAGTTTGAAAAGTTGAATTTATCAAAATCTGAAAGCGTCCCTGACAAGTCCAAAAAGGCTAAAGCTCCTGATGTTAGGAGAAATGATGTTTACTCCACATTCCCTCCTAGACCTGATAAAGGTAAAAAGGTAGTATATAATGTGGATAAAGGAAAGCAGCCTATGCAGTATGAAGAAAAATCAAAATAGGCTTACAATCCAAATCCTCAACCAAAACTAGTTCTTGGAGGAAATGACAAACCTCGAGCCTTTCCTGGTGGAGGAGAGCGCCAGAGGCAGACTGCAGGAGCTGGTGATAGAATGTTCCCCTCCCTCAAGGAGAAAATGAATAAAGAATATTCATTCAAGAGAGAGAGTGTCGCTAAACTGTTCCGACAAGCACTCAAGAATGGTCTGGAATTGCCAGAATGCAAGAGACCTGAAGAGTCCAAACACAGTGGTGACCCAAACTACTGCCCATATCATCGGGTAGTTAGCCATCCAATTGAAGATTGTTATGTATTTAAAGATTTGTTGGAAAGGATGTATAAGAGGGGAGAATTGACATTATCAGATAATGTGTTAGTTCGTCCCAGAAAGGAATCCACCCGGGTAGTCACGTCCTCTTCCGTTCTCCCGCCTAAAGAAACAACAATAAAAGAATCTGTCCAAGAGGAACAATGGGAGACTATGGTCTCCAAGATGACAACTAAAATGTTGAAACAGCTGGAAGGAGTTCCGGGTGTCAAGTGGAAGTCTCCTACTGAGTCAGTACTGAACTTAAAATGGTTGACTGTGTCACAAGTATCCACCTCTAAACAGCAACCTGGCCAAGCTAGCTCATCAAAACCTGGCAAATCAAAGCCAAAGTCTTCTAAGAAGAAAGCCAAGTTGAAGAAGCCTATGGTGAAGAAGACTGCAACTCAAAAGGCTATTGATAGTCTAGGTGAATATTACCAGACTACCAGGAGGCCTATTAAGCTCGGTAATTTTATGAAAGAGCTTAAAATAGATGAAAAGGAAGAAGAAGCTGAGGATGAATCCCTTCATGAGAAGACATGCCAAGTCATCTCAGCGACACCAGAAATAGCAGATAGGGAGAAATACGCTGAAGAAGCGGCCCCTGAATTCTGTCTAATGATGTCATCGATGGAATACAGTTCAGAAGAAGATCTATATTTTCCAGATGATGAAGATTCAGACCCAAGCATAGAATCGCAAATGAAACAAGTGAAGTTGGGAGACGATTTCGAGTCTACAGATGAATCCCCAGACACAACAATGGCTGACTCTGAAGAAAATGCTTCATCAAACAAGTTTGAATCAGATGAGGTGGCCCAAGTATAGTTGAGAAGTGGAAAGGTATTACCGCCTCCACCAAAGAAAGGGATCCCTAATAAAGATAAGGGAAAGGAGATAATTATCAATGAAGATATTATCCCCGAAGATCCTAAGAAGAAAGACATTTTATCCAAGGGGATAGATTACAATATCTTATCCCACTTGAGGAAGATCCCAGCACAACTCAGTATATACGACACCCTCTTGATGTCTAAAGACCTTCGAGAGACTTTGATTCAAGCTCTCAAAGACCCCGAAAGATATGAGGCATATTTTGCTGAGCGCAACTTGACGGAAGTCTTACAAGCTCGAAATGAGTCCCTCATCACCTTTACTGAGGATAATATGATGCTCGGAACAGCAGACCACAATCGCCCTCTGTATGTTACAGCAGAGAGTGACGGAATGATGATCAGTCGGATTTTGATTGATCCCGGATCTTCCGTAAATCTCATGAGCTTGAATGCATTGAGATCATTGTGCCTCGATGTGGAACATCTTGGATAAGATAAGTTAATGGTGCACGGCTTCAACGAGAAAGGGCAGAAAATCCTTGGTTCGTTTATGCTCCCTCTTATATTTGGAGAGCTCCATACGGAAGCTAAATTTCATGTGATTGATGCGGACAACTCATTTAAGGCGCTACTAGGTCGCCCCTAGCTACATGAATATGGCGTTGTCCCTTCAACATTACACCAGTGCATGAAGTATCTCAGAGAAGGTGAAGAATTCAGAATCTCTGGTGATATTCAGCCCTTTGCAGTACATGAAGTAACGATATACGAAGACGCACGATACTTCATGCCGAAGAAGCAAAAGTCGACAAGTTCTCTTGAGGCTAAGGCATCAAATTCAAAGGCTGCAAAGGAACCCAAATCAAAAGGTGAAAAGAAGCATGTAGGAAGAAAGAAGGTAGCCCCAACTCTTCCTAAAGCATCAATCACTTTAAAATAAAAGAAACACGTGCCTCATCTTGGGAGTGACAATGATGAAAGTGATGTCGCCCCTACAAAATCCAGAAAGGTCGGCCGGTCTGCATCCAAATGGAGCAAGGAGGTTGAATACTCAAATGATGATGATGACTGTGACTCTATCTACATGAACACGGTGCAAAATGTGTTTTCCAGAAGGATAGACAGTCTGTCAATTTCAGATAACGTATTCGTAGTCACGAGGATTCCCTTACAATACTTCAAAGAAATCACTCCATGCGAGGTGCATAAGATTGAAGAACTCTCCACTCTTTATCTACCTCCTTTGAAGAAGGGGACTGCACCCGGAAATGTATTGTATTCCACGGGAGTACGCGAAGAGGAGAATAATGATTGGTGTTCTATGCTCATTGACTCCGAGGAATTATTTCCTACGAGACTACCTAGGTTCAATACCAAGAATATTCAAAGAATGCTACGAAAGCAAATAAATATTCCTACTACCAAGCGACAGCTCCGTACAAGCTTGGGCCTCTGGTATGGAAGAAATCCGCGTCCATTGCGACGAAAAGATATAGATGCATATAAAGGCATTGGATTCATCAAATGAAGATTCCTCTGGAAAGAAACTTGCCAAGCAATCACATGCGGAGAAATCAAATCTGATAATGATGAAGATGAGGTATATGAAGCCAAAGCTTATGATTATAAACCCGTAGAAGCTGAGCCTGCACCAGAAGAATTGGAAGATGGTAGACAAGCTACTACGATGGACGAGCTCAAAGAAGTCAACTTGGGAACTGAAGAGGACCCTCGTCCAACCTTCATTAGCTCTCTTCTACCAGAAGATCAAGTAGAAGAAATAAAAGAGCTCCTCTGTGAATTCAGGGATTGTTTTGCTTGGATATATGCTGAGATGCCTGGCTTATCCCCTGAAGTAACAGTCACAGATTAGCAATCAAATCCGATGCAGCGCCTATCAAGCAAGCTCCAAGGAGAATGAGATTGGAGATTGAAGAACAGGTGATTGCAGAAACGAAGAAGCTTATAGATGCATGCTTCATTCGAGAAGAAAAGTACGCTGATTGGATCGCCAATATCATCCCTGTAAAGAAGAAGAATGGTCAGATTCGTATCTGTATCGACTTCAGGGATCTCAACAAGGCATGCCCAAAAGACGATTTTTCGCTCCCAGTATCAGAACTTCTAGTTGACAACACTTCCAACTATGATATGTTCTCATTTATGGACGGATCGTCTGGCTACAATCAAATCAAAATGGCACCTGAAGATGAAAGACATACATCATTCAGAACACCCATAGGCATATTCTGCTACACAGTTATGCCCTTTGGCCTAAAGAACGCCGGTGCCACCTATCAACGGGCGATGACTCGTATATTTGATGACTTGATTCATCAAAAGGTTGAATGCTATGTAGATGACTTGGTCATTAAAAGCATGGATCGAAAAGACCATTTAGATGACTTGAGAATAGTGTTCGAGAGGATCAGAAAGTACGATCTGAAGATGAACCCTCTCAAGTGTGCATTTGGGGTATCCTCAGGGAAATTTTTGGGATATGTTGTTCGACATCGAGGCATCGAAGTCGACCCCAATAAGATCAAGGCAATCATGGAGATGCCACCCCCAAAGAGCCTCCGACAACTCCGTTCCCTATAAGGACAACTGACTTTCATTCGGAGATTCATATCAAATCTATCGGGTAGGTGCCAGCCATTTTCAAAATTGATGAAGAAGGATGTCCGCTTTAAGTGGAATGAAGACTGCCAAGAAGCATTTGACAGCATCAAAAGATATCTGTTAAGTCCTCCTATTCTCACGGCACCAATCCTGGGGAAGCCTCTTATACTGTATACAGCAGCACTAGAAGAGTCCCTTGGAGCACTATTGGCCCAACATAATGAAGAAGGCAAGGAGAATGCACTCTACTATATCAGTCGGAGGTTGATAGGAGCAGAAATCCGCTACTCTCCAATCGAGAAGCATTGCTTGGCCCTGATTTTCGCAGTTCAGAAGCTCCGCCATTATATGCTATCTCACAAAATCACCTTGATATCAAAGATCGATCCGCTGAAGTTCTTGATGACAAGACCAGCGTTGACAGGTCGTTTGGCAAGGTGGGCAGTGATATTATTGCAGTTTGATATCACATATGTCCCTCAAAAGGCAGTAAAAGGGCAGGTGTTGGCAGATTTTCTCGCTGCACACCCTATCCCTGCAGATTCACCGCTCAACGACGATCTGCCTGACGAACAGATCATGAATGTTGAAGAAGAGGAGATGCTACGAGTATGGAAAATGTACTTCGATGGAGCCTCGTCAATCAAGCGTGCTCGGCCTCCAAATCTAGAGAAAGCCCAAGCCGGAATCGGACTCATTTTCGTGGCGCCCGAGGGAGGCATAATGAGATTCTCATTCAGCTTGACAGAACCTCGGACCAACAATGAGGTTGAATATGAAGCCTTAATAGCCGGATTGGAGATTGCAATCGATGTCCGAATCCGAAATCTCCATATTTTTGGTGATTCTCAACTTGTTGTAAATCAAGTACTGGGAGTATACAAAATCACCAAATTTGAGTTGGCCTGTTATCATCGGCGAGCTCTTGAGCTTATGAAGCAAATTCCAATTGTAAAATTAACTCAAGTTCCCCGAGGTCAAAATGGCAAAGCTGATTCCCTGGCAAAATTGGCTAAAGAAATGGCGAATATGGATGACGAATGGCCTATAATAATTATGGTGCACAATCGGCGAATCCTATAGCCAGCTCTACTACAAATCCCGTAGGCAGAGGAAATACCAAATTCAAGCCAGCAGGATGCAACTCCGGTTGATCCTCAATCTCCCCAATCAGTTGATCTTGAAGATCATTCTGAAGAACAACAAGTTCCTAAGAAAAGGCGCAAGGCCAGTCAAGCTTCAGAATCATGGTGGCATTGCCTAGATGTCGAGGAAGAAGATGACTGGAGACTGCCTTTCATTGACTACTTTAAAGAAAGTAAATTGCCAACAGACAAATCACTAGTTGCTCAAATCAAGAAGAGAGCGCTACGATATGCATTGGTCAACAACATGTTGTATCGGCGTGCTTTCGATCAAATGTGGCTAAGGTGCCTAGGGACTCGAGAAGCTGATAAAGTGGTGACAGAAGTTCACGAATGACTTTGTGGAGCGCACCAATCAGGTCCCAAGATGGTAGTAAAAATTAAAAGAATGGGTTACTATTGGCCGACCATGGTCAGAGATTGTATCAATCATGCTAAAAGGTGCCACGAATGTCAGATTCACGGTGATATTATACATCAACCACCAAATCCGTTGCACCCTACGATAGCATCCTGGCCATTTGAATGTTGGGGCTGATATTATCAGGCCAATAGATCCACCGTCATCAGCAGGACACCGCTTCATACTAGCAGCGACCGACTACTTTTCTAAGTGGGCAGAAGCAGCTCCATTCAAAGAAGTTATGTCTGAGCACGTGATCAACTTCTTCACCCACAATATTGTTTACAGATTCGGTGTGCCACGCCGCATAATCTCAGACAACGGAACTGCTTTCAAGAGTACAAAAATTTATAAATTCGTTGATCGGCACAAAATTGATTGGCGGTACTCTTCCATTTACTATCCAAGAGCAAATGGCTTAGCAGAAGCTTTCAACAAGACGCTGGTGAAGTTGCTAAAGAAAATTCTCTCCAAGAACAAAAGAGAGTGGCATACGAAGATGGCAGAAGTGCTATGGGCGTATCGTACAACTTACAAAATGCCAACCAAAGCCACTCCTTACTCTCTGGTGTTTGGAGTTGAAGCAGTACTGCCATTAGAAGTTGAACTTCCATCTCTTCGAGTTGCTATTCAGAATGAGCTGACTCAAGAACAAAATGCTCGTCTAAGAATGGAGGAACTCGATGCACTCGATGAAATCAGGTTACAAGCTCAGCCGAACCTGTAGATCTACCGAGCAAGAATGACAAAGTTCTTTGATCGAATGGTTCGTCCTCGATCATTTCAAGAAGGGGAATTGGTCCTGGTGCAGAGAAGGTCAATCATCCCGCACAGAAAAATTGGTGGCAAATTCGTTTCCAACTGGGAAGGACCTTTCGTCATCAAGAAGGTATTTCAAGGAAGAGCTTACCAACTGATCGATCTGAATGGTCAAAGGCCCATGCCGCCGATCAACGGTCGATACCTGAAGAAATACTATGCATGAATTGCTCAAGCAGATGTCATGTCTGATACACTATATTTTCATACATGTTTATTAGCGTATATATTATATATTTTGAAATTCTCCTATGTTGTGAGTATACATTTCAAAATCCCCCATCAGACAGGGGGCATTTTAAATATTTATTCGGGTCGACATTGCATTGCATGCCGAGATCCCTGAATAAATATTTAAAATTTCAAGATTCCAAATCTATTCTGCTTTAAAATGTCCCTGTGAGATAGGGGGCATTTTAAATATTTATTCGGGTCGACATCGCGCTGCGTGCCGAGATCCCTGAATAAATATTTAAAATTTCAAGATTCCAAATCTATTCTGCTTTAAAATGTCCCTGTGAGACAGGGGCATTTTAAATATTTATTCGGGTCAACATCGCGCTGCATGCCGAGATCCCCGAATAAATATTCAAAATTATCAATTCAAAATGCTATTTTGTACTAAAGGATACAAAGATTGCTTTTTCAAAGTCTATGTAGGTGATCTTTCAAAAGATCGAGACACGTTCTCCAACAAATCAAGGTTTAAAAGTCAAGAAAGATACTTTTGTAACTACACACTCCTACAAAATTGAGCCGGAAAAGCTTGAAGTCTTTTGAGAGCCTGAAGCTTAATGTTCGAATGGGTGTAAAAGGTCGGATCCAACAAGCCCAAATATGGCCGGATCGCTGGCAGCTCCGTCTACTCAACAAGCCATAAGAAAGGCCGTAGTAACGGAACCCCCACTTCGTCAACCCGTCAGTAAACACTGAAGAAAGTACGAAGGCTAATTTGACTCGACAAGTTCAAGTGATCGTAGTCTACAAAATTCTCCTAAATGACTGGAGAATCAAAGTTCCAATAGAAAGATGAGTCTCGAGCAACTACTGAATGTTCGTAGGCTCCAAAATTCAAAACCACGAAGGATGACTCCAAATCTGTCAACTTCAACAAAATCAGCATTGGGAAGCGCAATTCCTATAGCTCAAGTTTGAAGCCTGAATGGGTGTATGAGGTCGGATCCAACAAGCCCAAATATGGCCGGATCGCTGGCAGCTCCATCTACTCAACAAGCCATAAGAAAGGCCGTAGTAGAGGAACCCCCATCTTAGCAACTAGAAGACGAAGAGCTGTCAAATCCCAGTTCTCCCGATCTGATGAACTCAAGTGACTCAGATTAAAGTCTTCCCAATTGGTTAAGGATCAAGATACTACCTACGTTCGGTACTATCAACTGAATCTGAAACCTGCAAATCCTTCAACAAATACGTAAAGCACAAAGCGAGGATCGAAGGAATTTTTCTTCAACAAGTCCGTCAAAGCACAAAGCAAAGGACCGAAGAAAATTATCCCAAAGTTCGTGAAAAGCCCAAGGCTGAACTAAGTGGATTCTGTCATCAATAAGTCCGTTATGCACAAAGCTTTGGACCGATGACTTTTTGCAATTGACCTACCACAAACCTATCGGTTTAGGTCACCGGCATCTACCCCTTCAATAAGCCCGCCAAAGCTAGAAGCAAAGGGCAGAAGGAATGCAAAATTTCTGACAAGTTAGTAAAGATAAATCAGACAACCCTTCACTAAGTCCGCAGCACAAAGCATATGACAGAAGGAATCAAAATCTCAGGGCTCTAGCTAAGGTCGCAGAATGAGTTCTCTGAATGACATCTATCAATGTCCCTAAAGACTGGGGGCATTTTAAATATTTATTTGGGTCGACATCGCGCTGCATGCCGAGATCCCCAAATAAATATTTAAAATTTCAACAAGATATCAACCATCTATGGATATATCTAGAAGCACAGTGACAAAAAAAAAAAGTTAGTGTGACATCCGAACAAGTTTTGGAGATCCACTAAATGAAAACCCTAGTGTGACATCTAGACCAAATATCTAGAAATCCACAGGGTCAATCAGCATACAACAAACGTGGCCCGCTCCAAATGCTTACCACATTTGTTGGGGGGCATTTGTTGACCTGTGTTTAAAAAAAAAAGAGAAAAGAAATCGTGCATGTATCTGCTCGACGCCACTCTTCGCACGACAAAATCCCGCAAATCTTGTGAAATCGGACATCCTATGCACGATCCCACATTGCTCGTTGCATATCGACATCGTATCCACCAAGACTTTTGCACGACTCACCTCGCGTAGTTAAAAGCCAACGAAAAGGAGGCCTTCGGCCTCCTCTCGCCAACCCAAGCGCTCGATCTCTCTGTTTCTCGCTCCCAACTTAGCTCCTTCTGCGACTTTCCCTTCCTGTCAGTCTGGAAGTTACGACAGTTTGATCGGAAGCAACCCAGGAAGCTCGCTGACTGCGAAGGAACTTTCTCCCTTTCGAGTCGCTTCTTCCGCTCCATTCGTAGCTACTCGACTTCGACCTTCAACGACTTTCCCTTCCTGTCGGGATCGGAAGTCACAACATTTTGATCGGAGCCAATAACTGGAGCCCGCCGGTTGTGAAGATAACTTTCTTCCTCACACGCACTTCTCCGGCTTCTTCATTGCTGTCGGACTTCGTTTCTTCCACGACTTTCCCTTGCTCTCGGACCGGAAGTTACACCATTTTGATCGGAACAGCAATGGGAGCTCGCCGACAGTGAAGTTGGACCGGAAGTTACACCATTTTGATCGGAACAGCAACGGGAGCTCGCCGACAGTGAGGGTAACTTTCTACCCTTCGCGTGCTTCTTCGGCCTATCCTGGCAGAACCCGAGACAGAGAGAGTTGGGAGGGAGAGGTATAATTTGTTTTAATTAATGTTTTTAATTATAATAATTTTAATTAATTTTAATTAATTACAGTTGTTATTTTTAATTAATTATAATTATTATAATTAATTATGTTTAATTTTAATTAAATTATTATAATTAATTTAATTAATTATAATAAATTTTAATTAGAATTAATTTTAATTAATTATAATTTATAGAATTAACTATCATTAATTAATTTTAATTAATTATTATTTATTAAAAGTTAATTAATATTAATTAATTATAATTAATTATAAATTAATTATAATTAATGATTTTAATTAATGTTAATAAACTTTAATTAATTATATTAATTATAATTAATTAAAAGTAATTTCTTAATTAATTGTAATTAATTAATATAAATTATAATTAATTAACAAAAAAGCCTGTCCATCTCGCCTCGATCCTCGAGCCGACAGTCGCTGACGACTCTCCACCGCCGGGTTCCAAGGTATAAATTTCTGACTTAAATCCCGTTCTCGACGTTGCAATGGACCGGAGAACCACCTGTACGCGCTCTTGTAGCACGGTAGGAGGGAGCCCGATGCGAAGCATACGACGAGGCGGGTAAGCCCTATACACGCTCTTGTAGCGTGGTGGGGACGGTCCTCGGCCTCGACCTTGACACTGACACCGCCGACACTGCTACGCAAAGGTATGATGGTCCAAAATTCCATTCTCGACGTTTGCAGCAGACCGGAGAACCACCTATACACGCTCTTGTAGCACGGTTGGAGGGAGCCCGGTGCGACGCATACGACGAGGTGGGAGAGCCCTATACACGCTCTTGTAGCGTGGTGGGGAGTCACTGTTGTTCTGGTAGCTGTTCTGGTACGGATACTGCTGAAGACCCCATACATGCTCTTGTAGCGTGGTGGGATGAAATTTTGTACGGCCGCGGTGTCTCAGGACACCTACCATACACGCTCGAGTAGCGTGGTGGGAAGGCCCAGCTCCCCAATTTTCTCCTAAACGGGGGATATGCCGGGGTGCTGCCAAAATTTTCACTGAAATGCACAAGACTTAAACTATTTGGAGATATCATTTGATCAGCAATACGAGGGACAACAGAGGACTCGTACTTGAACTGAAAGCATAAAACTTAGGGCTCAAATGAATAACAGTGGACTCATATTTGTGGACTTTTGAACCTAATTGAACACAAGCAGAGGACCGGAACAAAATCCAAATGATTTCTAAATGTCAAATTCAAATAAAATGAAATCAAATTGGAGTTGAATTCAAGTTAACTGGAACATGAAAATGAACTTACAAGAACTCTAGAGGATTTTGAACAAAATGTGAGCATGCAATTGAATTCAAAGGACTACAGGGGACTTGAACAAGACTAGAACATCAAACAAAGACTTTGATTTGGACTAAATTCGGATCCGAACAAAGCAGTTGAACTCGCACTTAAACCCGGGCTATACGACATCAAGGGGGGACTTGTGAACTTGATGAATTCAAGTCTAAATGAAACTTAATTCGAACTCGAACATAAACAAAGGAAAAGCTTGAATCATGTGCGAGCGAGTTCAAATTACAACAATATTCATACAGTCGATAGTGACTCAGGGTACATTATAAGACCTCGATGCACGAACTCTTACGACAATCCCTACAATGCCTGTTGATTGAGAAGGCAATATGGGAGATCAATAATGGAAAGACCCGTCCTCTACAAATAAATCCAGACATCACACCACCTGAGATTGGTGAAAGGTGGGAGAAATGCAAGAGCAATGACTCTCCTACGAATACTTTTAGGAGGTCGTAGTAGATACAATAGTCCTCTGTCGGCGAACACAAGCAGCTTGTGGATAACAACAGTGGGTGTATTGTAAGTACAATGAATCACTGTGGACACAAGTACGGATATTACCTACAACGACGGTAACCAAGATCTACAAGTGCGTTGAGTACAAGGGCGACTCTATGTACAAAAAGGACACCCTCTAGCAGAAAGGGGGAAATATTTGAACAAATTAGAACCAAACTTTCTGGTGTTCCAAAGTCTCTTCTTAGTTCTATATTTAAGAAGAAAACAGCTCTTGTACCCACAAATACCGAAAATAACAAGTCTGCTACACTGAAGATCCTAAAAGGAGTTCTCCCCAAATCAGTAATCATTGACTCCAAAGTCCAGAAAGATCTTTTCCCCGGTGAATGAGAAAGGGGGAGTCAATATCAAGATGAACGCCACCGGATCTGCAACACTGATACAAGCAGATAGAAGGCGTCTACAGCCTACAATGCCACGCCACCGGATCTGCAACACTGATACAAGTAGACAGAACGCGTCTACAACATCAAAATTGAACGCCACCGGATCCGCAATATTCGTACTAGCGGACAGAAGGCGTCTACAAATATTTTCAAAATACCCCTTGCACGTGCACTATAAATTGTATACACATAGGTACACTAAAAGGGGTAAAAGCAATCATAAACCCGCGTGGGCCCCGCGAGCGTGTTATTGGTACACACGTGACGTCTAGGGATGCTGCGCGGGTTGACAAGTGAATTCTAGTTCGAACCCGATCCTTCTATACGGATCAACAGAAGTTGACAGGGTTTGAACCTCCAAACAATTATACGGTTGTGGGGATCGATGTATTTGTTTCAATACATTCATGTTAGGCCTTCAAGGTCTAAAATCAAGAGAATTCACCGACAAAGGCACCAAGCCTACGAAACCCAATCCTCCTAAGCAAGTAAATAGAAGTAGACAGGGTTCGAATTATCAGATAAATATACAGTCATGAAGTCGACCTGAATATTTATCTTATACATTCATTTTAGGCCTTCAAGGCCTATAATCAAGAAGATTCATAAACAAAAGCACGAAGCTTACGAAACCCGATCCTCGATCAACCGCTTGGTCGAGTTGACAAGGTTCAATCAATAAACGAAAATGACCCCAAACACCCCGATGATGGCCGTGTTGAATGCAGATCTCAACCGGAGGGGTTCCCAAATATTTTCAAATGCAACCCAAATACTCCAAAAATCCAAAATCATTCCAAATTCCAAATATTTAAAATCTGAAATAAATCCATTAACTCTCAAAGCAAAATCCATCCACCCTCCGCAAAAATTTGCCGAGGTGGACAAATTAAAATTTACTTCAGCTCACAAAAGAGCTTAATGCCTAGTCGAAAATATCACTAGGATCCATTCTCAAACAATCTCTTGCCAGTAAGGACGTGGTACGTGTCCTCTAACCGACGGTTTTGCCGCCAAATGGCACCGCAGGATAAACGGTTATGACGACCCGGGGCCCTCTGAACCGAGTGGTTTTGCCGCCAAATGGCACCACGCAATACCGGTTATGGTCAGAGCCAATACGCTCTTTATTGGCATCAAATCCTTGAGATATGAATCAATAGAATATGATCGATAGGGCACAAAGCCCTCTGTCAGCTAAGGTGGATTCAAATTTGTCCCCTTAGACAAACATCTAACCCAGGTCTACAAGGTCCCCTTGGACGACGCAACCCATGGCTGCCAACAAGGATCCTTCTGTCAGGTTGGGTCGACTACCTCCACTAACTAAGTAGGCTAGGGACCACGATGGCCCGGGACGACGGAACCATGGGATCTTGATCGGGTCCATCATTCATTCCCCCACCATCCTCTTTAAGTGGAAGATGACGCAATTTCTATTTTAAATATCAAATCTCAACTTCAAACTATCCAAATTTTCAAGTTTCCAAACCATTCAAATGTCCAATTTCAAACCCATTGCTGGTACTATATGCCAGATAACATGTATTCTATACGTATCTGATTGACGACTAGCCTTAATCAAAAGTTCTCTCTCGTGATCGAGAGGGGTAATTAACTATAGGGGCTTGCGCCTATAGGAAACCAGAACTCAGATCATAAAGTCCTCGCAAAATGAGGGCGAAATCTCTGGGTAAAGTCTTATCTACAAACCCATCTGCCTTCCAAAATTTACCTCGGAACTTATTCAGTTAAAACTCCCTCGCCGAATAAAGAGAAAAGCGCGAGCGAGCGGAGGCCGGGGCCGAATTTTCGGAGCCCACAAGAGTGTCATGATATAAGGAAAAAGAACTTTCATTAAAGAGAAGGAACTTTATTCAACATTAAATGACACAAAGGTAACTCCAATTCGTGACACAGACACTCCCACTCAAGACATAGAACTTGTTGATAATAACAGAAACACAACATGCAGAGATACAATACAAGCCCGCTCACATAATCCAATTCGTGACACAAACACTCCTACTCAAGACATAGAACTTGTTGATAAAAGTAGAAAATTAACATGTAGAGATACAATACAAGCCCGCTCACACAATTTACATATGAGTTTTCATGGACAGAAAGGGCAGCAATGGCTGCAGCAACTTTTGCAAACGGAACAACGACAGTCTGGAATTAGCGATACTCCATATGGCGACCTCAACGGATTTGCCTCACAGATTTCGACCATAATTGAAAACCCAATGAGGAGCATGAGAAGCATGACCATTGGGAAGATAGAAGAATAAGAAGAAGAAATAGAAGAGGAGAAAGCCATATTAATTTGCTATGTGTTTGCCTTTGCACTTAGTCACCAATGAAATTCTTATTAGCACTTCTGCAACTGTATCTATAGGCGTGTGATTTTCTCCAAATAGCTTCCAACCAAAAAAAAAAAAAAAGAACTTTTTAAATATCTAGTTAATGACAACTTTAAGTTTAATTAGTGGGATTAAGTTGTGGATGGCAATTTATATTGGAAAATTTCCAACGGGCCCTTCACTAAGCATGTAGGTCGATGGAAGAGACAAATGTGAGTTAAAGAGAGAAAAAACTTAAACTTTTTCGAATACAAATGTGCTAAATTATATATATATGGCCAGATCTATACTCTACAAATATATTTTTCTTCCATATGGCCAGATCTATACTCTACAAATATATTTTTGAGAAATATGTATGTTTTATAGTGTTATCAAAATGGGTTTTTGGGTGGTGGCTCCTTGCTACCCCGTAAGTTTTTCTTTACTTATTTTTATTTTGTATTTTAGTGGGAATTAAGCTCATAGGTTTCTTTTTATTTTGGATATATCTCTTTAAGCATTAGTGGTTCTAGATCCCCTTAAAGACTTGTAATCATTTTTTTAAATTGACGTGCAGGCCACTCTGTGGTATTTTATTTGGGATCTTATTGCAAATTTGATTATTTATTTAAAAAAAAAGTAATTCAAAAAATTCCTTCCATTTACTCTATTAATTGGTCGCCGGATTTCACACAGAAAGAACCACATGATGGTCCACCACAGTTAAATCTGTTTAACGGTTTGGTTGAAAATATGTTTTAACTGATTATTGCATTTTACTCTTTCTCTGAGCATTCATTTGAGCTGTTAAAGGTGAATTTTAGAGAGAATTAGTGCTCATAATAGAATATTATTTTAACATTAAAAAACTCGATAAATGAAGTCAAAACCTTATGTTTCTTCTTATGTGTCCTCGACCTAAAAAATATCTCAAATATTGTCAGATCATCTGCTTAGATCTGCCTCCTAAATTCATAACATATATCGCATAATACTGAAGTATAAATATTTTAAATAGTGATTTAGTATAAATTTTTGTTAGAAAAATGAATGAGAAGCTTGAATGCTTAGTTATAATTAATGGTGCATTTGTGAAGCTAAAATTTTTTTATAGCGATAGATCTTTTTATTATTTTTTAAAATAATTTTTTTAGTACAAAAAATTATTGATATCAACAAATAATCAGTTACTAAAAGTTGTCTCAAATGAAGCCAAAAAGTTCTTCTATACCAATTCTTCTTAGCCCAACACAAACTTAGTAAGTACCAAACAACATCATTTTTTTGTGACTATTATGCAATCTTTGGTTTTAATAGTCATTGTGACTTCGTTGAAGGCTAGCTTCATCATTAAGAGTTTAAGTTATATGCCCCCAGTAGTATTCTCACATGCATCGCACATATATTCCCTTTTCTAAATAAATTTTATAATAAATAGTCTATCATTATGTTTATCTTGATGGTTAGAGATAGATCCTTCACCCTATGAGCTTGATGACCCTACATAAACAAGCTCAATAAGTCATAATACATATCGTCCTAATCACAATTATAATTATGCACACATGCGCGCACAAATATCTCAACAACCTAGTTTAGCTAGGGTCAAGCTGATCCAAGGTGAGTTGGCAACATCCAAAAGGAAACATTGATGAACTTGCCAATGACATTAACAAACTCGCCCAGATCAAAGTGGATTTGCCATATTCTTTGTGAACTCGCCATAATACTTAACCAAATATCTAATCAGGATAACTTGTAATTTAAGCTCATAATATACTCGCCTAATCAAGTATATGTAAATTTCCAACAGGACCTTCACTAAAATTATAGGCTGATGGAGCAGACCGTGAGTTAAATGTGACAGAAAAGCTTTAGCATTTTCTTCCATATGGATACAAACATGCAGAATTATGGCGCGCGCGCGCACACACAGATATATATATATATATACACACACACACACAAACATATGTTTTATAGGAGTGTCAATATGGGTTTTCGGGTCGGGTTTAGGTCCAACCCGAAAATGACCTGCCATCATTTGAACCAACCTGAAAATGGGTCACAAACCTAAATGGTCCTGTTCAAACCCGAGTCAACCCGACATGACACACCAATATGTTTTAAAAGAAAACACTACAGGAAAAATAGTCATTTCCACTAGTCATTTCCATCGAAAATTAACCATTTTGCGCTAGAGTTTACCTTTTATGATGGAATTCCGACGGATAATATTCCGTTGGTAAAAACCATATAGGAAAATTAAAGCAGTCAAATTAAATTTCGGTGATAATTTTTTGACAGTATTCCAACGGATATCAAGTAGATTTTCCTCCCAATTAAAACCGACACAAGTCAATAGCAATACTTATGGAGAAAAGACCATGGAATTTTTTTCTTAAAAGTCAAGTGAACTTTTTAGGCGGAATCTTCTGTCAGCAATGCCGCTGATAATTTATGTCAACAATTATCATTCTACTGCCACTAAAAATGCCGCTGAAATGTTAGAAATCAAGAGTACCAGCGGACTTTCCACCTGAATAGCCATCGAAAACCTGTAACATTTAAAAAATATATGTTTTTATACCCTTTAAAGTTGATGATTCACACATGTTTACGATTCACCACACAACATCTTATCATTTGCAACAGTTTATGAAAACAAAATATAAACATTAAATTACAACATTCAAATTTGAAACATAAACCTAAACATAATATAATTTAAAAACATAAATCTAACGAACAATGAGATAATAACATTCAATTAAAATGTCTATCAATAAAGATGAAGTTAAAAAATAAAATCCAACATGAAATTTAAATTGTCTATCACCACCGAGAATAAAACATGAAATTCAAATTACAATATTCAAATATTTAATCATAATCAAACTTAGACTTATACTCAAGCTCAGGAACTGGCTGCTGATCCTTCCCCTTCTAATTTTCTTAAATGTATGAGTGTAGTTCTGCCGATATCTCAAATCTTTGCATCATCATCTAAGATTGTTGTGTTAGTATACTAACTTGTATTTGTCGTATCTCCTCTATCTCTTTGGTGATATAGCCACCCTTTGGCTTATGATCTCATCTATAATACTATCACTAAACGATGTTGAACTAGTCCGGTTTGACTAAACTATATTTTCTTGAGAGCCTAAGCCATAAACCCTACGTTTTTTACCTTCTTCCCATTGCTTGTAACCATGTGCGGTACTAGGACTATTGTATTGATCCTAAAGATGATCCCTCGACAAGAGAAGACTGATCTCTAGAATTCACATGTAATCATCATACAATAGATTAAGTACATTAACATCAATTTAAATTAATATGTTATACATTATTGAAGACTATAGAATTTTAATTAATTACAAGAGAATTTTTTTCCTTCTCATCAACCTATTGCTTATCAGCTTGGCATTGATATGTCCGTGTATGCAACTACAATGGTGTAGGTTGTCTATCAAGAATCTCTTTATGCAATAAAATATTATTACAAAAATAAACATATATGTTGAACAAACATGTAATATGAATCATTTATCTGTCTTCTTTTATGTTATGTGTGAAGCACTAAACCACTAGTCTGCAGGGAGCTCCCTAAACCTCCATAGTCTGATGTTCTATTTAGCTTGTTCTGCTCTCTCTTCTTTGTAAATTCAGGGGTTGCAAGCTCTTTTAAGTTCATCCCATACACCTTCTCCAATCTATATTGGGCACTCCCCTAACTTTTTATAGTCGGTAAATATATCTCTTAGGCGAGTAGAATCTCTCTTCTAAAAATTTGTTCTAACCCTTACATTATGTTCAGGTAACCGCTTAAACTCTTTATATTCAATATTAGCAAATGAAAGCTATTAGTTTAAAAATATATTGAGTACTTTCTTAACGTAGTATTTTTAACCTAAAACTCAATGAACCACATACCTCTAATGTTCTGAGGAATTTTTTTCCAGTATATAAGGAGCATCATATTTACTCTTTATTATATCCCTAATCTTATGTGTGGGCTGCCAAGCTGGGTTAAACCTGTACAAAATACAAAAAAAAAACTTATTATGTTTTACATTTATTAAAAAAACCAAATAAAAATGTAGAAAATAATAAAAATTATGCATCTCCCTCAGGTTATATGTATAGCATTTATCCTTTGAAGATCTTAAATCTTCAGCCCTAGTGTCCCTTGGTGTAAAAGGTCCAACTGTTGTAGGAGGTCCAGCTGCTGTAAGAGGTCTAATTACTGAAGAAGGTCCATATGCTTTTCGGGGTTGGACTGGTGGTGGATAAAGTATAGCTGCTGGTAAGGTGGATAAGGATATATAGAGTGAACGGGTTGTGATGGTGTTGGGGGATAATATGGGTCAAAGGGTGTTGATTGAAAAGTATCTAGTGATGAAAATTATAGGCTATTATGAGTGGGAGAGGGATGGTGAGTCCCCAATGATGTAACTCCTATGAATGGTGGAATAATTTATCCTTGACCCTGCTCAGGCGGCCTTGCCCTCGTAGGTCCTATAGTCCACTTCCTCCTCTGATTTAATATCGTAGTGATAAATCTATATGGATACTCATCCCTTCAAATGATTTACACTTTATTTAAAAAAATAACATTTCATAATAAAGAATGCAGTTCATTAAGATTTAAAAACACAATTTGAGCTGTGAATTTACGTTTAAATGTAATGAACTTGATGAATTTTCACTACTTTCTAACATATCCTTAGCTTGTTAATCATTCTCACTAAAGTCCTTGATCGAACTACCAACTTCTTCAAAGTGTGTTTCTATAGTAGGAATTGATTCTTCATGAAAATCAGGAGTAAGATCACTAAAATTTATCATTTCATCATGTTGATGTGCATTATGAATCACATATTGATGCTCTATTATGCATCGAGCCTTGGTTTTAATCACAACTAGCCAAGGATAATTTTTTTTTGTTGAGATATCATATGTGAGCACACCTTCATCCCACAACAACTTTAGGTTATCAATTAGAGGTTATAAAAATACTTCTATTTTTATTTTTGGGTTGTGTGGTCTAGGTATAATGAGAATCAAAAATATATATGGGCTAGTCATACACATCTTAGATGGAAGGTTATAAGGTGTTAATATAATAGACCAACAAGAGTATGTCTACTTGATTAAAAGTGCGAAGTGAAGCCATCACATGATAACAACCTTACATTGCATGATTTTGCAACAAAGGAAGGATGTGTATGATTGAAGTACTCCTATGTTTCTACATTTGATCGCTGAGAAAGAACTCCATCTTTAGATAACTTATCAAAGTGCCATCACATGTGACCTACAGAGCTAAATTCTGCAAACAACTACTGAAGTCTATGAATGATTGGTAAATAGAACAACTGAGAGTATGGCATGTCCTTCCATTTTTATGTTTCCCTACTTCAGGTTTGCACCGAGGTGCACTACACATACGATAAATAATTTCTATTAGTACAACTTACAATCATTCACAACAATCAATTTTGATAGCACTCAATCCCAACTATGATACTAAATTCTTTGTCCAATACAATTCTATGGGAATTAAATAATCCCTATAATTTATTTCCATAGACAAGCATATATACTTATTAAAATACTCTTGAGGAATATTGTATTTAATTTTAATACTTTCATCCTTAATAAAATAATAACTTAGAATGAGAAGTGCAATCATCCTAAATTTGTAGTTTAGTAGCACTTAGCAACTCATAGAATTTTTGTGCTTCTATGTTAACCAACTCATCTATATGTTCTCTAAAAGTCGGATCTACTGCAACAAAAATAAATTCTTGTTTGGTGTTGAAAAGGGGATTAGCCTTGCAAGGTGCAAAATAAATCTAGATTAAATTTACTTAGGAAAATTGATAATTAAATTTAAATTTCAATTCTGAAGATGAACAAACCATCAGGGATAATATACTACCTCAAAAATCGGAGATAAAATCTCCTAACATATCCAGACATGAAATTGTGGATTTTTCTTGAATGTCTTAACTTGATTTAAGGGATAACTACATATGACCCCGGAGGGTCTAAATGAAGTTCAGTCAAATATCTGACTATGATAATCAAGAGAAATGATCGTTATTTTCATATTTAAATTTATGTTAACACAAGATATATCTTTCTGAAGGAAGAAGATATCATATGTTAGCAATCATTCAATTATGATGATGGCGATTATTATAAATTTGATTTCAAAAAAAAAAATTTTGATTTTTGAAAAATTAACGTAGGTTCAAATCTTCTACAAGTGCAAGCTCTCATAGTTTATCACCTCATAGAAAACTAAAGTTTCCTATGAATACTCTCAATTAAAATAACGATAAAAATTTTGTTTAGTGATTTTCGATGAGTGATATTAAGGGAAGTGAACCTAGAATTTGAACTATGAATGATTCAAATTAGAACACTTATTTTTGGAGTCAATGGATGAAAGGTAGGAGACACTTTAGGATTTTGAAATAATTTAGAAGCCTCCCAATGTAATCTAAGTGTTGGGCTTTAAATTTTTGGTCCAGAAGAATTTTGATTTAAGTTAGAATTTTGATTTGAGTTGAATAAATTATTAGAAATTTGGGATTATATTCTCGAAGGTTAAGATCTTATGATTCAAAAATCTACCTAGAATCCTAAATCTATTTTGGGTACAGAATGACAATGACCCAAACTTAACTAATGAAGTGCAAAATTTGGATTTACCCCGACCTAGATTTGAGAACCAGCTAATCACCTATTTGATTTAAAATTCATGAGTCTGATCTTTATATAGAAGTACTAGGGATGTTGTCATTAAAGTTTTACAAGATTAGGACCGACATCTAGAGTGGATCCTAAATGGTCCCTTGACTTTATGTAGGGTGAGAATGCTTGAGACAAATGCAATTAAAATTTTAGACTCAATTTAAATTAGTTTCTAATGCAATACATACTGATCGACTCGATTAAATACTTAAAATGAATACGTAGCAGTTTTTGAAAAAAAACATAAAAATATTTTTCTCTATATATTACACAACATCCCCTTGACAGATCTGTACCCTTCAAGGCCAGGTTGTCTGCTAGAACCTGCAGGTGGGGAGGTGCCTAATAAGGAGGAAAAAGTCAATTATATGCTTATGCTGACTCCCGATGATCCCGAGATTACTTCTTAGATCGTTAAAGTTTTTCTATTGAAAAAAAAAATTAATTAAATTTTAAGTAGAAAAGGGTTTTTAGCGTATCCTCATGAGCCTCTACGTATCTAGGCTAAAACAAAAATGACATGCAAACTATCAAAAAACTAAAAAAAGCATGCAACCTTATACGCAATCACATCAAATCAAACACATACATCATTTAAATTAATTCTTTAAAGTAAAGTTTGTATATAAATGTCCCATTTATTATAACCTAAAATTATGGAAATTAAAAGTGGTCGGGCACCACTAACCACAAACCTGGATTTTATTCCTATGACTTTGAGTGTGATACTCTTTGTCTTTAACTCTTAATCCTACTATCTTTAAACTCCTTCGATTCATTATACTTGGATACCCAAATAGAAAAGAAAACTCTTCCCCCGAGGGGAAGGTTATTCTTTTCCCCTTTGGGTATTAAAGTAATCCAAAATTGAGCTTCCAAATGGAAAAGGACTATCCCCCTAAGGGGTATCCTTTCCTCTTTAGAATCTAATTTTGGATACATATATCCAAACCCAAATACTAACTTTTATAACTCTTAACTTGAAAAAAATTACATTAATCTCAAAAATATAAAACTAGAATATCCAGCAAGATTATCCTAAGAATTTAAAAGTATTGTACATCCGAAGTAGTGATATAGTAAAATTAAAATACTCAAACTTGCCACCTTGGCTATGTTTTTATTTATTTGGGGGCTAAGAAAGATGGAGCACATGTATAAATTATATAATTATTAAATTTTAGCTCCCTTTTATTGTCTTGTACGAGGCTTGCCACCTGCAAAAAATTCAATGAGCAATCAGATCGTTCCTGACCTAAGGGTAAATTGTTATCAATTATTTCAATTCACAGAGTGTAGTAAAAGTAAATAAACACTTACATTAAGCACATTTCAATCACAACATGTATTGGCCTAGCCTAGACTAGAGTGGGTTTTCCTAGAAAACCATCTAAAATGTGTGTTGAAGGTCATAAGGCTATGGTAGATCCTAAAATGATAACTTATTAAAGCTATCTAATGTTCTAGTTTTTTTAAGGCTAAAGGGTAAATTTATGTTTGAGTCTAAGTATTAGTGCATTAAAGTTTCACTCCTTTGAATCCATTCGTTGTATTGTAATATTAGGCTCGATGAAACATGCCTCCTTAAGATACTTAGCTCTGCAGCCCGAAGTAGTCCATCCTAAAAACTTTATCTTTGGAGCGCTTATTGTATATTGAAATGTTGGTTAATTGGTTTTATTAATCAAGTTATAGTATTTTGGAATTTTAACCAATTATTGAATTTTTGGAATTATTGGAATTTTTAAATTTGTTATACAAGGGGTTAAAAGTTGACAATTAAAATTAATGTGATTTCTAGAATTTTAGTATTTTTCTTAAATATTATACCTCACAATGAGTAATTAAACTTTGAGTTTACTTAATTTTGAATTTTCTATATTAAGTTGTAAATTTTTGAAGTTTTGATCTAAATTTGAACTATGATTGATGAGAAAGTTGACTTTTTTACTTTGACTTAATTTTGGAGTTTCAACATTTTTAGAAAATAATAGACCTTATGTGGAGTTGAATTACACTAAGTTTGGTCAATTCAAATTTTTTTGTAATTACTTATGATTTTTCAAAGTTGGGTTAATTAATGGATTTTTTAAATTATTTAATTAAGGAGGTTTTAGTTATTTTGATCCAAACTCATCCCAAATGGCATGGAATCACTCCTAAAGGCCAGGAATGAACCATGGGAGTGTTTCCAATTATTTACAAATTATTTGGAATTTTTTAAGTTTTTAATTAATTATTAATTTTCACTAAAAATCAAATTAAAGTTAATTTAGAGGTCTTATAATGAGGCATTTATTATTCCTAGGAAGAGGATTAATTTTTGGTAAGTTTGCTATGTTATTTATATTTTTGAATTTAAATTGGATTTATTATAATTTTTTTAATTTTGTAGGTCGTTAGAAGGGCTTAATTTTGATATGGTTAATTTTTTGATCTAAAGGGCTCTAAATTCAATAAAATTTAAGCATATGGTATAAGATGTCAATAAGTTTGAGTTTGCCAAGTTGCACCTCTATTAGGCGTGTGTATAATTTCATAAGATTTTCTAAGTTATCTAGACATAATGCTTAATTATTTTTTCTTGATGTCACTACAATTCAATTAGGTTCTAATCTCTATTCATCTAACTCTGGCACTAATGCAATCACACAACAGAAATTTCATAACCTAATTCTACAAACCTCAAGAGTTATAAATTTTCAAAGTTTTGGGTCCAAAATGGATTCATTACTTTAAAAATTCACATCACAACAATTAAATGGGTAACTAGTCCTTGGGAAAATTACAATGTATGCATAAGATACCCAAATATATTTTAACATACTAATTGACCACTGAATTATGCGAATATTAAAAAAATGGATTTAAAAAAAACATTACTAACTCACAATCCACTGACTAAATATGCTTAAATTAAATTTTAATAAATGGTACACTAAATAATCTTTCCAATAAGCACAAAAACACTTAATTTGGTGGAGAAATGATTTTTTTTTGTGAATTTTCAAAATTTTGAAGCATTTTTAAATTATTTAATTCAATTATTGAATTAAAACTCCGGTAGTTGAAAGGGCCACATGTGGCAGCATGTGGCGGCTTGAACCTTATGGAAACGTGTCGGCATCATGGTGGGACATGTGGCACAATTTGATTCGCCACTTATCCACATCCATATAGAGTAAGGTCAATGGTTCAACCACGGCTAATCAAACAGCTCTAATTTAGCCATATCAATTTTTACAGTTTCAAAATGATGCTAGATTGAGTCTAGTTGGATGGACGCATGGTTTGACTAATTCTTGACCGTTTGATAGGGAAAGATGGAAAATAGGATAGATGAGATCAATTGTGACCATTTTAGTTCATAATGAACTAGAAAATTAAAATGCTCATAAATTTTAAATTGTTCGTCAAAATCTAACAAAATTTGAAATGTAGGCTCATGGGAAGATTAAATTTCATTGCATGGAGTTTGGATGCTCCATACGATGAAAATTTTGAGCAGTTACAAATTAAAATTTAAACTTAAAATGAGAATAACTTAAGATACAACCATTGGATTTTTGAGATATTAAACTCCTTGTTCTCCTGGAGAAGTCCTCTACAATTTTGTTGAATACCCTATAGGCTTTTGATGAATGGATTTGAAGTTACTTGAGACATCCCTCTTTCTCTCAATAGAATGCTCTCTCCTCACTAAAATTGTGATTTGAGGCTTGGAAATGATGGGGGAATGCTTGGGAAAGCCCTAGAAATGGATGAAGAAGATAGAGAAGGGATTTGGAGAGCTGGTGGCTATTAAAGTTTGGGATTTTTTGAAATGAGAATGAATGTATGCCTTAGGTCAAGTTTTCACTTACATAACCCCTTTCCTTTGGAGTGAATGTCTAGGATTTAATTAGGGATAATTTAGATGAGTGACAAGTGTCCCCAAAGCTAGGGAATAAGGCTGAAGCTAGCTGTGACTTGTTTTGGTCCATGGCAATGGGGACCACACTCTTTTCCCCATTTGACTAATCACAAGCCAGGCCTGATTTAAGGGATTGGTTTATGCTCTATTAGTGGAGGAAATGGGTCACTTTCCATCATGTAAAAGCATATTTTGAAATGGTAAATGGATTTCCAAGGTAGCATGGCCACCTAAGCTTAAATGAGAGCTTATTTGACCATTTTACTAGTGAAACTAGTCAATGGGAGCGATGATGCTGTCAAGGGAATGTATTTGGCTGGTTGAATATGTGGCCAAGTGTTAAAGACCAAAGGTTTGACGTTTTTAATAAATACATGAGATTGGATAGGTTTTAACCCCTCCAAATAAATTGACCAAGTCAACCCAAGGGGATTTTTTCTTAGAAAGTTTTGAACATATCAGGGGTGCCCAATTGAATGAGTTTGATGGGTTAGTTTGATTTAAAATGGGTTGAATGATTGAATTTGACTAGTGTGTAGGTTAAGGGTTGGATCAACCATGATTGACTTGGTCAAACCATGGGTTGAGTTTGGGTCAAAAATGTTCAAATGAGTGTTTTGAGATCAATGGAGGTAGTTCCATGCATTAGTGAGGTCATTTGGATTAAAATTGACATTTGAATCCAAACGGGGATTTTGGTCAGCCTTGGTTAACTAGGTCAAAAAGTCATACCAAGACTTGTGTTTAGGTCCAATGTGTTCCTAATGATATCTATAATCCATTTGGGTAGGTTTTCAAGGTTGATATGGGAAGGTTATGTTGAATTTTAGGGAAAAGACCAAAAACTCCTTTATAGGATATTTTGGTCATTTTGACCCCTAGTCAACACTTGGTCTTGAGAAGTGTAACTTACTAGTCAGAAAGTCATAAGAAATATCATGGAGGTGGTTGGAAGCTTTGGAAGGGATCCCAAGGTCAATATCTACTAGATGGCATGTCTTATGGTATAGGTTGTAAATATTTGAAGATTTTTCCGCCTGTGAAAAAGATTTTTTTTTTTGGGCTAGAGACCTTAGAATGGGTTCAAATTTGGAGGGTTGATCCTAAATACATGCCTAATAGATATGATATTAATATATTATGAATTAGAGGTCATTTTAATTGGGTTCAAGGTGGTACAAAAACTACCCAAAAAGGGTTTCAAGGCCTTGGTCCTTAACCCTGGGATTTAGTTTGGAATGTAGGATTTAGATTGGATTTTGAACTTGAATGGTTGAGTTTTGAATTATTTGCCTCAATGAAAATTAAATGAATAATTGAGATTGATTATATATGATCCAAATTTTGATTGAAAGTTGATTTAAAGTGGGACAAGAGATTAAGTTGATCAGTGGAATTGGATTTGATTATGATTGGATTTGATTTTTACTGGGACCTATACGATTGAGAAGTGGACACCTTTCAATCATTAGGTCGCCAAAAATAATCCAGATAGATCCTAGTGACCTCATATAGAAATGAGGTTAAAAAATGGATCCCTAATATGTCGGTAGAAGGAAGTTCTAGTGCATATATTGGCGTTGACCTAATGAAAGGGTGGACTTTGGGATTTTGATTCCAAGGAAAGAAAGGATCAAACCTTAGAAGGTCCAAGTTGAGTGGGTACTAGGGTGGTGCCACAAACTAAATTATCCACCACTAGTAGATGATCATGTGGTGGAGTCAGAATATGCCCAATATAGAGGATCAGGGTTGAATGACCTTATGGTGGGGTCAAAATATACCCAACACAGAGGGTCGAATGATCATATGATTGGGTCAAAACATACCCATTATAGAGGATTGGGGTTGAAAGAACATATGTTGGGAGGTAAAATATGTTGAATATAGAGGGTCGAATGATCGTATAATGGGGTCAAAACATGCCCATCACAGAGGATCAGGGTTGAATGACTATGCGGTGGGGTCAAAATATGCCTAACACAGAGGGTCGAATGATCATATGATGGGGTCAAAACATGCCCATCATAGAGAATTGGGGTTGAATGACCATGTGGTTGGGTAATAATATGCCCAATACAGAGGGTCAAATGATCGTATGATGGGGTCAAAACATGCCCATCATAGAGGATTAGGGTTAAATGATCATGTGGTGGGGTCAAAATATGCCCAACACAGATGATCGAATGATTTTCTGATGGGGTCAAATATGCCCATCATAGAGGATTGAGATTAAATGCCCATGTGGTGAGGTCAAAATATGCCCAACATAGAGGGTCAAATGATCATATGATGGGATTGAAACATGCCCATCATAGAGGATCGAGGTTTAATAACTATGTGGTGGGGTCAAAATATGCCAAACATAGAGGGTTGAATGATCGTATGATGGGATTTAGATAGGCCCATTATAGAGGATTGGGCTGAATGATCATTTGGTGGGGTCAAAATATGCCCAACATATAGGATCAAATGATTGTATAATGGGGTCGAGATATGCCCATTATATAGGATCAGGTTAAATGACCATGTGGTAGGGTCAAAATATGCCAAACATAGAGGGTCAAATGATCATATGATGGGGACGATATATGTCCATTATAGAGGATCGGGTTGAATAACCATGTGGTGGGTCACAATATACCCAACATAGAGAGTCGAATGATCATATGATGGGGTTGAGATATGCCTATCATAGAGGATCGGGTTGAATGACCATGTGGTGGGGTCAAAATATGCCCAACATAGAGGGTTAAATAATTGTTTGATACTATTGAGATATGCCCATCAAAGAGGATCGGGTTGAATGACCATGTGGTGGGGTCAAAATATGCCGAACATAGAGGGTCGAATGATCATATGAGGGTTTCATGATATGCCCTTCATAGAGGATTATGTTGAATGACCATGTGATGGGGTCAAAATATGCCTAATATAGAGGGTTAAATGGTCATATGATGTGGTCTAGATATGCCCTCCATATAGGATCAAAACCTAAGGGAAGGCAACACCTAACCTGAAGGGAAGAAGAACGCAAAATAATTGACTGATGATTTTTTAATCTAATTTGATCTCTTTGAATTTGGAGGGGTAACTTAATTTGATGCTCTTCAAGCATTGTACTTATTAAAGAGAGCCGTCCTAATGTTAAAAATACAAAAGAGTGGCATCCTTGAGAATTGATCAACTGACATGAACCTCCCTCATAGATCATCTCTAAGGTGAACGATCTAGTCAATGTTGATTCAAAGTTTTCATTAGTCTTGTGGAGGACTAAAATAGGTCTCCAAAGGACTATTGTCAAGTCTCCTACTTGTAAAGTCCTGAGGTGACACAATTTATCACGATCTCAAACCATGCACGACTTATGTAATTTCAAATTTTGTTGAACTTATAAATAACTTTCTTCGAGGCCCTCGAGCTCCTCCAATCAGAGTAAGGAACTCTACTCAGTTGTTATTTGATCTTGAAAGGAAACTCCTAGCAATGGAAAACACACCTTTAAATGGGAACAATCCTAGACCTAACAAATAGTGTAATTTTCTGGAGTGGATTTTAAAGGAAATGATACCTTAGTGTAAGTACTCACATATTTTCCTCAATAATGAGATTTGGATTCTTATCAGGAGTAGAAGATTTATTCTTTTATTGGAAATTTTCCTCTTAACCATTTGAACCCTGCCAGAATGATAAGTGGAAACAAATTCAAACGTACAGTGAGAAATAGAGGGACTCCAATTAATATGAAAAAGGCTAAAGAATTTGGATTATGTTGACCTAGATTAAGTTTCATTTAAACAGAACTGGGGCTTTCCCTTGTATAAAATTTTTTAATTAAAATCAATTTCAAAAGGTTTAAGTTGGAGAGATAAATTTAATCCTTTCGATTCTCTTGCACGACTTTTTTTTGTATCTGATAGACTATCCATGCATAATTGTGAATCTAGGTTTAAGATTTTTCAAAGTCATGCAATTAAGGGTCGAATGGATTTCTCTTTTTTTTATATTTAAAGATTTGAAAAAAATGAAGTCACCTTCTTTTTTTTTGTGTTATGCTTTGTGCACATTTTAATTTATTTGCGCACTTTATGCATCTTTTGAATTTATTTTTACAACAACTTCATATCCTTTAAAAAATGTTTAAATGATTATTCTCTAATTTTTTCTTTTAAATACCAGTATTATATATCAAGTATAAGAGAAGAGAACTCATTCTCTTATGCAAGGATGAATAATCCCCAAATTTGGCCCAATCTTTTGATATGAATATCAACTTTACACTTTACTTGGAAAATCATTGGATAGATTTAAAGTATGCAAGAGACGCCTATTAAAATATAAAATTGTGAAAAGATTTTTATTTTTAAAACCAACATAGGTTTGACACATATTTTAATTCAAAATTCCAATCGACCCGTAGGAACGGTGGGAGGGAGGGGCCCTCAAATATCCGGTGGATTCAACTACAACTCTCTCATATTTTTAATTCAAACTAGAGGTCGATTTTTATTATAACGATAAATCAACTATCATGAAAATTCAGACCCAATACACTTGAGGAACGATATGTTTTCCTTCATAATTGTAATTCTAGGTGACAAGACCCAATCAATATGAAATTATACTTCTACAATCTCTTAGTAAAAAGAGATTGTCTTGGGGTATGTATTATCATTAGATGATGTTACATCATTTCAATCTAAGGATCTATCACACTAGGACCCCTTTAGAAGTTAACTTCAAATGGTGTCACTATCTGATAAGATCTCAGATTCCTCATTATTCCCCTCCCTAGTTACTATTTACCTAAAAATTATGAGAGTGGCACCTAGGGCAATTTCTACACCCCATAGATGATGTAGTGGGGCATGTATAGTAAAATGACCTTGCATCATCTAGTCGAGTGGATAGGTCATAACCCTCCACTAGGAGTTCATGGTATATTGCTGGTGAGTACTCACTTTTGACTTGATTAACCCTTTATGTGCCATAGCCAAAAGGGCATGACAGAGATCACGCTATAGTTCTCTCAACTTCCCTCTTTTGAGTAATAGAAAGAGGGTGGAAAGTATTTCCACAAATGAGGGGGTATGTGTAAGGAGAAACAAACTCTCCATTAGCATCAGGTTTGACTTACTTTAATGCTTCTAATTCTACAATCACTCTATCCTTAATGATTTTCCTTTTGACTATATGCACGTAGTTCATCTTCTAGTTCTTACTATTAAAGGGGATACTAGAACTTGACCTGATCTCAGACACAAATGACCTCTCATCCATTATTACTAGTTTGTGTTTCTTATCCTACCTAGTAGAGGGTATAATGGGTAAGTGAGTGACATCATCGGCCTCTATCTAGAAGATTGGGGAATCAACTGCCATCCCTATAGTGATCTCAACTAGGAAGACATCCACTTGTGTTCTAGCAGATGTATCCATGATTGTTTCTCCATTAATTAATATCTTCAAGTTTTAAAATCCCATCCCAAACTAAATTAAAATGCAATAGGTATCTCCTTCTACAATCCTATCTCTATTAAGTGAGAAGATGCGTTCCAACAAATTGAGTATGTTTGTTTTCCTGGAATTAAGGAAGGGTGAACTGAATTAGTTGATTTTGAAATGGAGTTTAATTTTGAGCTTGATTGATTTTCTCAAATTTTGAAACTCAACATGTCGAGTTCCACTCAACATGAGGGTTCACAAAATTGACAAAAAGATCTCAAGAGTTAGGTTTAACTCTCTCATTTCACCAACTAACTCGGGGTGAAATGTCCAAGCCTAGATTTAAATTTGAAATTGATATTAAACTTGATGTTGAAATTGAATGGATCCTTTTCAAATTAAGAAACTTAATATGTAGGTCTACAAAATTGATATGAAGATCCAAAAGGATGGCCTGACCCTTTCGCTCCACCAATTAACTTGGGGGCAAAATGTCTAAGCCTGAATATAATAGGGGTTTTGAGTTTTGAAATTATAATTTATTTTAATGATTTTGAAAAAAAATGAATTTTTTAAAATTGGTAGAATTTCCTCAAGTTTTTGAAACTCGACATATTGAGTTATTGAGTTTACACTCAACATGAGGGTTTAAAAAAATATTAAGGAAAGTCAAAGGAATTTACTTGACTCTTTCATTTCACGAGTAAACTTGGGGGTGAAATGTCAAAGCCTAGATTGAACATGAGATTGAAATGGACTTGAACTTGAATTTGAGGTTGAAGTTAGACAAATCTTTTTCAAAATTTGAAGCACAACATAATGAGTTTCACTCAAATATGCAAGTTTGCATAATTGATAGAAAGATCCTAAGAGTTTAGCTTAGCTCTTTTACTCTGCCAATTGACTTAGGGGAAAAATGTCAAAGGATGGACTTGTTAAAGGGTTTGAAATGAGAGGACGTGAATTAAAACTTTTAAAATGAATTTGAGAAATTGTAAATGATTTTGAGAAGTTCATATCAACATTGTGTGTATGGAGCTAAGAGAAAATATTGCAAGGTAACACATGGTAATGAAATCCAAAATTGACTTTTATTATTTTGATAGGAAATAAGGATTTGAACTTGAAATTGAAATATTTTCTTTGAGTTTTAAAACTCAGTAGGTTGAGTTTCACTCAATATGAAGGTTTATAAATTCGATATGAAAGTCCAGCGAATTGGGCTTGACTCTTTCATCCCGCCAATTGACTTGGGGGTGAAATGTCAAAGCCCAAATTTTGCTAAAGAAACTTGAAGTTTAATTTTGAGACTGAAGGGTCTTCCATAGATTATGAAACTTAGCATACTTGAGATTTGTTTGGGTATGCAAGTTTATAACATTTATAGGAAGATCTTAAAAATTTTGACTTGACTCGTTTGCTTTATCAATTAACTTGGAGGAAACTATCAAATCCTAACTTTGACAGAGGTTTCCTCTCTCACCTCTCTTTTTGACATGATTTTTCTTTTTGATGTTGGTCACACCTACCCAAGGGATATATGGGTAGATAGACCAACAGAAGAAGGGTAGTCAAAATTACAGATGAAAAATAATTATGTTATTATTGAAGATGGAGAGAGAAATTTAGACCCATCAGGCATGCCATTTTTGTTTGGTGTTGAAAAGGGAATTTGCCTTGCAAGGTGAAAATTAATTCTAAATTAAATTTCTTTGGGAAAATTAGGAATTAAAATTAAATTTTAATTCTGAAGTCGAATAAATCATTAGGGATAATATACCATCTCAGAAGGTGGAGATAAAATATCCTAACATGTTCAGACCCAGAAATGTGGGTTTTCTCTTAAATGTCATAACCTGATTTAAGGGAGAACCACATATGACCCTCGAGGGTCTAAATGAAATTCTATAAAACTTCGACTATTATAATCAAGGAAAGTGATTGCTAGTATCATATTTGAATTTATGATAACACATGATATATCTTCCCGAAGGAAGAAGATTTCATTTGTTAGTAATCATTCGATTATGATGATAATGATCATTATAAAATTGTTTTCTTGAAAGAAATATTAATTAATTTTTAAAAAATTAACGTGGGCTCTAAATCTCATTTGAGCATAATCCCTCGTAGTTAATTACGTCATAAGAAACTGGAGTTTCCTATGAATACTCTCGATTAAAATAATGGTAAAATTTTTGTTTTGAGATTTTCTAGGAGTGTTATCAAGGAAAGTGAACCTATAATTTGAACTAGGAATGGATTAAATTAAAACACTTATTTTTGGAGTCAACGGAGGAAAGGAAAGAGACACTTTAGGATTCTAAAACAATTCAAAAGTATCCCAACCTAATCTAAGTGTTGGGCTTTAAGTTTTAGGTTGAAAAGAATTTTGATTTGAGTTGAATAAATTATTAGAAATTTGGCATTATATTCTTAGAGGTTGGGGTCTCATGATTCAAAAATTCACCCCAAATCGTAAATCTATTTTATGTGTTGAACGATGGTAGCCCAAACCTAATTAATACAGTGCAAAATATGAACTTACCCCGGCCTGGATTAGGGAGTCAACTAACCACCTAGTAAAATTAAAATTCATGAGTCTGATCTTTATGAAGGAGTGGTAGGGACATTATTATTAAAGTTTTTGAGAATTTGGACTGACATCTAGACCAGATTCTAATTGGCCCCTTAACTTTATGCAGAGTGAGAATGCTTGAGAAAAATACAATTAAAATTTTAGAATCATTTTAAATTAATTTCTTATATAATATATGCTAATTGACTTGATTAAATGAATATGTAGCAGTTTTAAAAAAAGGCTTAAAAATATTTTTCCCTAAAGATTGCATAATATCCCCTTAATAGATCTGGACCCTTCAAGGCTAGGTGGTCAGCCAGAACCAATAGACGGGGAGGTGCCTAACAAGGAGGAGAAAGTCAATGATATACTTATACTGACTCCCGATAGTCCAGGGCTAACTTCTTAGATCATTAGAGTTTTTATGTTGGCAAAAAATTTTTTTTAATTAAATTTAATCAAAAAAGTATTTTTAGCATATCCTCATGAGCCTCTACGTATACAGGCTAAAAAATGACATGCAAACCATCAAAAACTAAAAAAAGTAGGCAAATTTATATGCAATCACATCAAATCAAACACATCAATTAATTAAATTAATTTCTTAAGGTAAAGTTAGTAGGAAAACGCCTCATTTAAAATAACCCAGAATTGTAGAAATTAAAAGTGGTCGGGCACCATAAACCATAAACCAGGATTTAAATCATGTGACTGACGTAAGTAGACTTTGAGTGAGATACTATTTGTCTTCAACTCTTGGTCCTACCTTCAAACTTTTTGGATTTTTTCATACTTCGATATTCAAATGGAAAAGAAAACTCTTCCCTTTAGGGGTGAAATAACTAGATCGACAAGAGGGTGGGGGGGGGGGGGGGGGGGGGGGGGGGGGGGGGGTTGAATTGTGAAAACTTTGTAGCAATAATTAAAAACCTAAACAGGAGTTTTAATTTTTTGGTGTTTTTAAATTTTTAACATGAAAATTTAAACTACTACAAAGATAAATAATTGAACTCAACAAGCAACAATAGAATCCTTTTTCTTTCATAATTTTTCACCAAGCAAATATTATGAAAATAAAAATGCACACAAGAATAAAAAGCGATAAGGAAAAAGCACACCAGAATTTTATAGTGGTTCGGTCAAACCATGACCTACGTCCACTCCTCGGAGTCCTCCGCTCTGGGAATTTCACTACAAACTATAGCTCTCCTTTTGCCCTCCTCGGCAAGGCGAAGAAGCCCTTACAAGACTCACTTTCACCAACCCAGCGTGACGGAGTGCCAAGTGCTGTTATCACCCTCCTGGCGACGGCAGAGTGCCTTTTCATTTTTCTCCCTCCTGGAGAAGGCAGAGTACCTTCGAGGTCACGGATGTAGAAGAGTCTCTCCCTCAGAGAGCCTCCCACAAGTTCTTTCCAGGCCATAGGAGGAGCAAGATGCAGCAAGAATGGAGCAACTGTGTGATCTTCCTCACAACTCTTCTCCCTCACCAAGCTCACCTTGTCCTTCCTCTCTCAAACCCAAAAAACTTCTTAAGAGATCTCTCCCAAGGATTCCCTCTCTAATCATGTTCCCCTCTTTCTATGTCTCTAAAAAAGATTACTAATTTGATACAAAAAATAAGCTCCAAAATCCCTGAAATATTCAAAGTAGTCGTTACTATCGTACAGTACGATAATACATCATACAGTATGATATGTATAACAGTCTTTGTCCTAGTATGAAGGTTTACGAACAATTCAAAATAAATCATATAGTATAATATTAAATCGTACCGTACGAACCTCCACTCTTCTGCTCATACAGGACGATAGATGGGATGATCAAAACTCATCTCTATTCATTATATGGTACGATCTACTATGTACCGTACGATGAGGCCAAAATAAGGGATCGTCCAGGACGATCTCCGGGATGATTAAAATCAACTTCTGTTCATCGTATTGTACGAATAGGTTCGTATAGTACGATGACCAATCAGAGATTAGTCCTCAATTTAATTCGCTAATTACAGGTTAATTTAAGTAAGTATTCAAATAAAATCATACAGTACGAACGGCTAATAAAACTTAGACTAATCTAGCAGCTAGGGTTTTGGATTTGTAACACATCGTACAGTACGATAGTTTTTGTACGGTACACTTTGTTCACAGAAAATCATTTTAAATAGATCAGATCATACAGTATGAAATATAGTCGTGCAGTATGATCAATAGAGAAAGAAAATCTACATTTTTCTTTTAAAACCCTCTCCCCCTATGTGTGTGCATGATTGCTCAATTTTTACATGCAGTTTGGGGACAAACTCAAGAAGAAAAAAAAATAAAATAAATATAAAATTACATTGCTTCAGACTCACACTCCTAATCTAACCAGTCTTGAATCTTCCTGTTGTTGTGATCTTCCTGAAATGTTAGTACTCACATGCAATAGCAGAAATCAAATGATATTCAATGAATAGATGGTTTAGGTGACATTATTTGTCATCATCAAAATCTCAAAATCGGGGTCATGGGTTGCAACAATCTCCCCCTTTTTGATGATGTCAAATAATGTTTGTTGTAGGCAAGTTTGAAAGGCATTTTTTTGCATTTTTTTGTTTTTTTTTTTTTTGTCATAAGAAAAAGAAATGCAATACAAAATAGGAGAAAGAAAAAAAAGTTCAATACAAAATAAAAAAAGAAATGCATTCTATTTAAACATCAGGAAACATAAGAGCAGACTATAACAAACTACAACAAACTTCTCCTCCTTTTGACAGCACCAAAAAGAAGAGCAAACAACACTAAAAGAAAATACAACACAGATACACTTCAAAGGGAAGGATCCTGATCACTTGGAGGTGGAGGTGGGATTGGTTTGAAATAGTGAAAGATTGTGTAAAATCGGTGATCAATTACGATGAACCGTTCCCAACCCATTGCATGTCGGCCTCGTATTGCTGATGTTGCTCCTGTATATGTGTATCGAGATGAGTTTGAAGTTGGTCAAAGTATTTGACCAAATCATCGTGAGGGTGAGCTGGTGTAGGTGCTCGGGGTGCTGCATATCATCGTAGTCGAGCTGGAGCTACTGTTGGGGCATCTTCTCCTTCTTCTTCATCAAAGACGGGTTCATCAGGCTCTTGTCCCCGATGGAAAAAAATACGAAAAGAGGCATCCATATAAAAGATTGGAGGAATATCGGGTTCACCAGGATATGTTAGTTGGTATTTATTTTGAAGGATGTATCCTATAAGGTGACAAAGAGCTAGATTTTATTTCTAACGAGCAGTAGGGAGGCGAACGAAAATTATATGATGAATGTAGTTAATAATTAGAAATCTAAACATGAGTTCTAATTTTTTGGTGTTTTTAAATTTTTAACATGAAAATTTAAACTACTACAAAGACAAACAATTGAACTCAACGTGCAACAATAGAATCCTTTTTCTTTCACAATTTTTCACCAATCAAATATTATGAAAATAAAAATGAACGCAAGAATAAAATGTGATAAGGAAAAAGCATACCAGAATTTTATAGTGGTTCGGTCAAACCATGACCTACATCCACTCCCCGGAGTCCTCCGCTCTAGGAATTTCACTACAAACTATAGCTCTCCTTTTGCCCCCCTCGGCAAGGCGGAGAAGCCCTTATAAGACTCACTTTTATCAACCTGGCGTGGCGGAGTGCCAAGCGCTATTTTCACCCTCCTGGTGATGGCAGAGTACCTTCTCATTTTTCTCCCTCCTGGAGAAGGCAGAGTACCTTCGAGGTCACGGATGTAGAAGAGTCTCTCCCTCAGAGAGCCTCCCACAAGTTCTTTCTAGGCCATAGGAGGAGCAAGATGCAGCAAGAACGGAGCAACCGTGTGATCTCCCTCACACCTCTTCTCCCTCACTATGCTCACCTTCTCCTTCCTCTCTCAAACCCAAAAAAATTCTCAGGAGCTCTCTCCCAGGATTCCCTCTCTAATCACGTTCCCCTCTTTCTGTGTCTCTAAAAAAGATTACTAATTTGATACATAAAAATAAGCTCCAAAATCCCTGAAATATTCAAAGTAGCCGTTACCATCGTACAGTACGATAATACATCGTACAGTACAATATGTATAACAGTCTTCGTCCTGGTATGAAGGTTTATGAACAGTTCAAAATAAATCATACAGTATGATATTAAATCGTACCGTACGAACCTCCACTCTTCTGCTAGTACAGAACGATAGACGGGATGATCAAAACTCGTCTTTGTTCATCGTATGGTACGATCTACTTCGTACCGTATGATGAGACCAAAATAAGGGATCATCCATGAAGATCTCCGAGATGATTAAAATTAGCCTCTGTTCATCGTACTGTACGAATAGGTTCGTACAGTACGATGACCAATCAAAGATTAGTCCTCGATTTAATCTGCTAATTACAGGTTAATTTAAGTAAGTATTCAAATAAAATCGTACAGTACGAACGTGTTCGTACAGTACGAATGGCTAATAAAACTTACTTAAACTAATCTGGTGGCTAGGGTTTTGGATTTATAACTCATCGTACACTATGATAGTTTTCGTACAATACGATTTGTTCAAAAAAATCATTTTAAACAGATCAGATCGTACAATATGAAATATAGTCGTACAGAACAATCAACAGAGAAAGAAAATCTACATTTTTCTTTTAAAACCCTCTCCCCATGTGTGTGCATGGTTGCTCCATTTTTACATGTAGTTTGTGGCCAGACTCAAGAAGAAAAAAATATATAAAATTACATTGCTTCAGACTAAAACTCCTAATCTAACCAGTCTTGAATCTTCCTGTTGTTGTGATCTTCCTGAATTTAGTACTCACAGGCAATAGCAGAAATCAAATGATATTCAGTGAATAGATTGTTTAGGCGACATTATTTGTCATTTTCAAAATCTCAAACTCGGGGTTATGGGTTGCAACAATCTCCCCCTTTTTGATGATGTCAAATAATGTTTGTTGTAGGCAAGTTTGAAAGGCAATTTTTTTTTTTTGTTTTTTTTTTTTTTTTTTGTCATAAGAAAAAGAAATGCAATACAAAATAGGAGAAAGAAAAAAAAAATACAGTATGAAATAGAAAAAGAAATGCATTCTATTTAAACATCAGGAAACATAAGAGTTGTCTACAACAAACTATAACAAACTTCTCCCCCTTTTGACAGCACCAAAAAGAGGAGCAAATAATATTAAAAGAAAATACAGCACAGATACACTTCAAAGGAAAGGATCCTGATCACTTGGAGGTAGAGGTGGGTTTGGTTGGAAATAGTGAAAGATTGTGTCAAATTGGTGATCAATTGCACTGAAGCGTTCCCCAAACCAATTATATTAATCTTAAAAATAAAAATCTAGACTCTCCTACAAGATTGTCCTAAGCATTTAAAATTTGAACGCATCCCAACTAGTGATATAATAAAATTAAAATACTCAAACCAGTCATGCTTAACCATTCCCTTATTTATTTGGGGTGAAGCAAGCTGAAGCACCTGTAGTAATTATATAATTATTAAAATTTAGCCCCTTTTTATTATCTTGTACAAGCATGGCCACCTGCAAAAAACTCATTGAGCAACCCCATATCATTACAAACCTAAGGGTAAACTATCGCATATTACATCAATTCATATAGTGCATTAAAAGTTAATAAATACTCACATTAAGCACACTTCAATCATAAAAAACTTAGCACACAGAGGTAAAGTAAATATCGGCCTACCTGGACTAGAGTTGGCTATCCTTGCAAAACATGTAAAATGTGTGATGAAGTTCATGTGGCTAGGGTATATCCTAAAATGGATAACTTCTTAAAGTTTTCTAATGTTTGGGCTTATTGAAGGATGAAGGGTAAATTTATGTTTCAGTCTAGGTATTAGTGCATTAAAGTTTAGTTTTAGATGTATTTTAAGGGTTGATTAATAAAATGGATTTAATTAGTTAAAGATTAAGGGATCGATAAATTTAAATTATTTTTATTAATTGCTAATTTTTAGGATTAATTTAATTTATATTTTTCATCAACTAGTTTGTGGCATTGTGTTATCATGCTTGAGGAACCAGGCCTCTTTAGGACACTTAACCTCACAGCCCGAAGTAGTCCATCCTAAAAACCTGGTTGATGTAGTTGGATTAAAGATTTTTGCTTAGTTAAATAATTAAGATTCATTTAATTTTAAATTTTCACATTCTTTTAAATCCATTCATGGCGTTATGTCATCAAGCTCGAGGAACCATGCCTCTTTAAGACACTTAGTCATACATCCCGAAGTAGTTCATCTAAAACTTCATCTTTGGAGTTATTTTTTTGTATTTAAATGTTGATTAATTTGTTTAATTAATCATGTTATAGTTTTCTAGATTTCTAACCAACTATTAAATTTTTTGAACAATTGTAATTTTTAAATGTGTTAATTAAGGGGTTAAAAGTTATCATTAAATTAATGTGATTTATAAAATTTTAGTATTTTTATTAAATATTATACCTTAATATGAGTTATTAGATTTTAAGTTTTCTCAATTTGGAATTTTCTACATTAAGTTGTGAATTTTTTGATGTTTTGATCTAAATTAGAACTAGGGCTAATAAAAAAGTTGACCTGCTGACTTTGACTCAGTTTTAAGGGTTTTACATTTTTTGAAAATACTTGACCTCAAATGGAGTTGAATGACACTAAGTTTGGTAAATTTGAAATTTTTTAAAATAACTTATTATTTTTTAAAGTTGGGTTAATTAATGGATTTTTAAATTATCTAATTAGGGAGGTTTTGGTTATTTTGATCCAAACTTCTCCCAAACAGCATGAATCACTCTTAAAGGTCAGGAATGACCCATGCGAGTGTTTTCAAGTATTTAGAAATTATTTATAATTTTTAATTAATTAAAATAATTAATTATTAATTTTCACTAAAATCAAATTAAAGTTAAATTAGAGGTCCAGTGATGGGGATTTTATTATTTCTAGGTAGAGAATTAAGTTTTAGTGAGTTTGTTATATTAATTATGTTTTTTAGGTTTAAATTGAATTTATTATAATTTTTTGAATTTTTTTAGTTCTTAAAAGGGCTGAATTTTTATATGGTTAGTTTTCTAACCTAAATAGTTCTTAATTCAATCAAAGTTAAACCTATGGTATAAGATGTCATTATGTTTGAGTTTGCCAAGTTTTACCTCTATTGGGTGTGTGTATAATTTCTTAGAAATTTTCTAAGTTATCTAGACATAATGCTTCTTTTTTTCTTAGGTGTTACTACAGTCTAATTAAGTTTTATTCTTTGTCCATCCAACTCTGACACCAATGCAATGAAAACATAGAAATTTCATGACCTAATTCTAAAAAGATTTTAGTCCAAAATTGAACCATTAATTTGAAAATTCACATTATCTCAATTAATTGGGTATCTGGTCCTAGGAAAATTACAATGCATGCTTAAGATACCCAAATATTTTTCACCAAAATTTGGACCCTAATTAATAAGTGAGTTGTGAAAAATTATTTAAAAAAATAGATTTTGAGCAAAAAAAACTAACTCATAATCCAATAGCCAAATCTACTTAAATTTAATTTTAATAAGTACTACACTAAATTATCTTTCCAACGAGCCCAAAAATACTTAATTTAGTGGAGAAATGAATTTATTGTGAATTTTCAAAGTTCTGTATAATCTTTTTGAATTATTTAATTCAATTATTGAATTAAAATGACGGCGGATGAGTGGGTGACATGGGGTAGCACGTGGGCCTTGAAACCGCATGGACACAATCTAGTATGCCATTTATCTATGTCAATGTAGATCTAGGTTGTTGATTCAGATGTGGCTGATCGAACGGCTCTGATTACACCATACCAATTTCTATAATTTCAAATTAATGCAAGATGGAATCTAGTCAGATTAATATACAGTTCGACTAATTCTGGGCCATCATATCAGGAAAGAAGGAAAATCGGACGACCAAGATTGATCCAGGCTGTTTTAGTTCAAAATAAACTAGAAAATTAAAGCGCCCATAACTTTCAAAATACTCATTGAAATTTAACAAAATTTGATAAGTAGGCTCATGAGAAAATAAGCTTTCATTTCATGGAGTTTGGAGGCTCCATGCAATGAAAATGTTAAGTAGTTTCAAATTGAAATTTAGACTTAAAATGATAATAACTTATGACACATACATTGGAATTTTAAGATCTTAGGCTCATTCTTCTCCTAGAGAAGTCTTCTACAAGTTTTCTAGAGACCCCATAAGCATTTGACTACTTGTTTTGAAGTTACTGGAGAAATGTCTCTTTCTCTCACTAGAATGCTCTCTCTCATTAAAATAGTGATTTGAGGCTTGTAAATGATGGTAGAATGCTTGGGAAGGCCCTAGAAATGGATAGAGAGGTTAAAGAAGGGCTTTGGAGAGCTGGAGTTTACTGGAGTTGGTTATTTTGTTTTTAAATGAGAATGAGTGTATGCTTTATGTCATGTTTCCCTTACTTAAGCCCTTGACTTTGGAATGAATGGCTAGGATTTAATTAGGGATGGTCTAGATAAGTGGCAAGTGTCCCCAAAGCTACCCAAAGCCAGGGAATATGGTAAAAGTTCAGTGTGACTTTTTTTGGTCCATGGTAAGGGGGACCACACCCTTTTCCCCCATTTGACTAAACCGAAGCCATGCCTTATTTAAGGGGCTAGTTTAAGCTCTATTAGGGGAGGAAATGGGACACTTTCCATTAGGTAAAAGGATGTTTTGAAATGAGAAATGGATTTCCAAGGTGGCATGGCCTCCTAAGCTTAAACAAGGGCTTATTTGATTGGTCAAACTATTCAAGGGAGTGATGTGGCGGTCAAGGGAGTGTATTGGGCTAATTGAATGTGTGGCCAAGTGTTTGAGACCAAAAGTTTGAAGTTTTGAACAAATACATAAGATTGGAGAGGGTTTTAACCCCTCCAAATAGGTTGACCAAGTCAACCCAATGGGAGTTTGTCTTGGAAAGTTTTGGACATGTCAAGGGTGTCCAATTGAAAGATTTTGAGATGTTTATTTGATTTAAAATGTGGCATTCTTATCAGACTTACCGCCAGATGTTTGTACATCGATAATACCGACACAATTACCGGCGGATGTTTCATCAATAATTTAATGTTGAATTATTTGGGAGACTAGCCACCATAGATATATCGGCGCACATTCCCCCTGCATTTCATCTGCATTTCTTAGTTTTTCGGTGCCTTATCCGCCAGTAACAACCAGTGGACTTATCGTGCATCGTGTGCCAACTTACTTAAACTTGATGAACTTTTTTCGGTGTATTATCCTCCAGTTTTTTAATTGGCGTATAATACGCTAGAAATTGCACCAGTTAAAGCCCTATTTCGGCCTCCCCCGAACAAATTCTCTCATTTCATTCTCTCTCGCATTGGACGACTGCTGCGCATCTAAGAGCTACACCGATGCCACAATTTTTCCCCTCTCCTGGCTCAAGTCCCAACGCCCCAAAATCAGCCTCCATCTGCTCAACTTCACGAGCTGCCCCACATCCAATAGCGAGCTCTTCTTTGTCGGTCCGAGAGCTCCCCCGACCAAACCTCGCCAACTTTCACCAAAAGCTGCCCCAAACGCCACCGATAAGGAAAGGTTTTATATCATCACCTTGAGTTTGAATGTTCTTACTATACATTTACAATAAAAGATATATTTGGGTGTAATTTTTTTAAAAAGTAGTTTTAGTTAAGGAATTGTGATTTTTCATAATCAAGTCATTACAAAAAATTCACTTTTTTATGAGTTAAAGTGAAATAGATGTGAATATTATTAGTAGAATTCAAGTTGGTTGGTTGAAGTAGAGGAATGTGTTGGGCTTGTTGTGTGATATAAAAGTCCCCCTCAAACTTAAGGGGAAGTTCTATATATTGGTGGTTTGACCTACAATGCTTTATGATGCAGAATGTTGGACATAAAAAGAGAAGCATAATATTAAGTTAAGTGTTCCATAGATGATAATGCTTAGGTGGATGAGTGGCTTTACAAGATATGAAATGATCATATACATGAAAAGGTTCAAGTAGCACTAGTGGAAGATAGTTTAGATAGATCAGTCACCTTAGATGTTTTATATATATATATATATATATATATATAATATATATAATTAATATATATATAATATATATATATATATATATATATATATAATAGGAAAATATAATCTCGTGAATTTGAGTAAAATGTATTGGGTGTTGTTATGTGGGTTTAGATCAAGAAATGCATCAGGTGTTGTTATAAGGATGTAGAGGAATGCAATGGACATACTTGATTATAGATATGATATGAAAATAACATATATGTGAGAAGGTTAGAGCAGCTCTAGTTGAAGATAAGATTAGAGAGAGTCACCTTGGATGGTTTGGTCACTTAAACGATGGCCTTCCAAGCAGGCTAAGACTCTTTGTATTTTTCTTCAATAAATATTACAAAATTATCTAATATATCCATATTATATATATATATGTTATATTATGAATATCATAACTCAAAAAAGTTGGATGTATAATCGATTAACACAAGGACGTGGAGCTAATTTGAATAATATACAGAAGAGTCACCTAATAAAGAAGCATAAAAAAAAATAATAAAAAAAAACTAATAAAGAAGCATAAAATTTTTATGATTTGTTGCATGCTTCCCAACAACCAATATGGAAGGGATGCATGACTCACTCAGAGTTATCCATTATTATTACGATGTTAAGCATCAAGGCAGAATATAATGCCCCATAAATGTTTTAATCAATTCATTGGACTGCTCTAAGAAACCAATGCAGTAGATAACATAATTCGTACTGATTTATAACAAACTAAGAAGTTGGTTTCTAAGCTTCATTTGACATACACAAAGATATATTATTGTATCACTGAATGGATGTTATTCTATAAAGATGATCAATCAGAGATTGCATGTCATAATTGCAATGCACCGAGATTTAAACCAAAATCTATCCCGAAAAGAAAGTTGAAGGAAGTACCAACAAGTTGGTTATTTTATTTACCCATAATTCTTAGACTGTCACGATTATATGCATCTATAAAATTTCTACACATATGAGATGGCATAAAAAAATATCTCATAAGAAAGTTTTATTACACATATGTCATAAGCAGATGCCTAGAAACAATTTGATCGTACACATCCCACCTTTGCCTCAGAATCAAGAAATATAATATTAGGTTTATGCGCAGATGGTTTCACTCCATTTAGCCATTCTTCTTCACCTTACTCATGCTGGCATGTGATACTCATACCATATAATCTTTCCCCAGAGTTGTGCATGACAACTCCTTATATATTTCTGGCACTTATCATTCCAGAGTCACATAATCCAAAAGCAAAGATCGATGTATTCTTATAATCGTTAATTGATGATTTAAATTTCTTATAATCGTTAATTGATGATTTAAATTTATTATGGAAATAAGGAATAAGTACAAATGATATCTCTGTCAAATAGAACTTCATTATAAGAGTAGCATTACTTTGACAATTGATGACTTTCCAGTATATGGTATGATCTCAGGTTGGAATACTTTTGGAAAATTAGCTTATCCACATTATATGGAATATACAAAGTCATTCAATTTAAAGCATGGAGGGAAGAACATTTGGTTTGACTGTCATCACATATTCTTACCTACAGGTCATTCTTTCAGGCAAAATAAGGATGCTTTTCTTAAAAATAAAATGATGACGTCGCAGCCTCCTTCAAGACTAAATAGTGAAGAAATAATTGAAAGAGTATGGTACATGCCCACAATAGTGGATACTCTAACGATAGCTGATTACAAATTACCAGGGTATGGTGTCAACCACAATTCGACTAAGTAAAGTATTTTTGGCCATTACCATATTTGAGGATAAACTTGATTAGACATAACTTAGACGTAATGCATATAGAGAAAAATATCTTTGATAATATATTCAATAGAGTCATAGACAGCAAAGATAAATCCAAAGACAATATAAAAGAAAGGGTGGACTTAAAGGAGATTTGTAGGAGGAAAATATTAGATTGAGGGATGGTGAAAATAAAAAAAAATTCAAACCAAAAGCTCCTTTCACCTTGACTTTAGAGTAGAGGCGATATATTTGTGAATGGGTGAAGACTCTATGAGTGCCTGATGGATATTCTACAAATCTAAGCAGATGTGTTATTTGGTATGAAGAGTCATGACTGTCATATCTTTATGCAATGTCTACTATCAACTGCCTTTAAGTATCTGCCGAATCAAATTTTATACCCCTTAATCAAGTTTAGTATCTTTTTTAAAGATTTTTGCTCTTCAAAACTAAATGTGGAGCACCTGATTCTTATGGAGAAGCATATCCCTATCATTCTTTATAAAATTAAGAAGAAATTTCCTCAAATTTTCTTTGACTCTATGGAGCATCCGCTAGTGCATTAACCATATGAAGCTAGAGTTAGTGGACTTATTAGTATCGGTGGATGTATCCTTTTGAGAGGTATTTAAATAAATTGAAGAACACTGTTAAAAATAAAACATATCCTAAAGGCTCAATATACGAAGCATATTTAATGTACGAGATAATCCAATTTTTATTTTATTACTTTGAAACAACATCGCAATTAAGTCAGAGTAGTGCACCTAAAAATGTGGGTCCATCCTCAAATTTATTTATATTCAAGGAAAGTGGTGAACCCACAGGCACTAGCCCCATGCGCTATTTGACTGGTAAAGAGATGTGAGTTGCCACATTGTATGCCATGCTTAGTTGTGATGAAGTTGAGTCATATCTCAAGTAAGTATGAATAAACTTGCTCATAAATTTGTTACTCAAAAATTCAATTAATGTTTACTCATTAATTTAATTTACAGGAGTTTTATTGATGGTTTGAATACAACAGAACAAGTAGATGTCCAAAAGATAGTTGAAACAAAATTCTCTATTTGGTTTTAAAATATGGTACATATTTTGACTATTCATTTCAATTAATATGTCTTTAATTAGTTAATAAGCATGGTAATTAATGACATATTTTACATACTAACTAGGTTCACAGTCAAAGCTTAGGGACCAAATAGAGCTGTAAAGTGTTATCCAAATTTTTTGCTTAATGGTTATAAATTCCAAATAAAATTTTGGTGTGAAGATAGAAAATTAGATAATTTTGGTTTATGTGTAAGAGGGAATACACATACAGGTGATGATTCTTCTTACTATGGGGTATTATAGGAAATATTAAAGTTGGAATATCCTGGTCATGAAAATAATGTTTATCTATTCAATTATAAATGGTTTAATTTAGTACAAATTAGGGTACAAGAATACATCTGCTTTACAGTATTACAGAAGTTAAGCAGGGTAGGAGATACTCAAAGTTTGACCCATTTATTATTGCTAGGAAAACCAAGTCTATTTTGCTAACTATCCGAGTAGAGTATAAGGCAAACAATATTGGCTCGCAGTTATGAAAACCAAACCCAAGGGAGTTATTGAGAAGACTACATCAATACCACCAGCACATCAAGAAGAGTTTATGTCAAACTTAAAAGATCTTATTAATGATATAGACGATCAAATTACAACTACTAAGAGTGAGTTGCAGTTAGAGGAAGTAGATTTAAACATAGAGGAAAGTTATGAGGAATCTGATAGTGATGTAGAAGTTTCATCATATGAAAGTGAATTAACATAAGTTAAATATTTTTTGACAATCAAATATGAATCAACAATTAATAATAAAAATATTTATATATTTATTTTTTGTTGTACTTGTATTTATTTAATTGTTGGGCTATTTTATATTTAATTTTTGTTGTAATTTATATTGCTAATATTTTTTAATTTTTTTTATATAGATGGCTTCAGCTGATGACCATTAGAGAGGATTGATAAAGAACATATTTGGTAGGCACACCAAAAAGGTAATTGTTGGTCTAAAAGATCCATCTGTATGTATTGAGGGCACGTTTTCATCTCAGCCTAATACTTAGAGTCAATCCTCTTCATCTCAGCCTACTACGCAGAGTCAGCCTAGCCTTTATTTTCCTACTCCTGCAACTAGTATCCCACAGCTCTACTCAACAAATCCATGCTTTCCTTCACTGAACATTACACAGAGTACTTCTTTCTACCCCTACTACCCACCCCCACCTCATGGTGGCCCTCCTACATATCCATAGACACCATATGTCCCACCATACTATCCGTCACCACCACCTCAACCAGCTACAAGTGGAACTTCCATCCCAACTGCAGTAGAGCAGACGATAGAGGGTCACATGTTGATAGAACCTGATGGTGACACGCACGTATTAATTTTATTTCATGCACGCAAATAAAATTGAACAATGTTTTTTAACACCTAACATATTTCTTTTAGGTTTCATCTGTCAAAGCAAACAACGCATAAAATACGATACATAATATGGAGCTGGTACGTTACTCCTTATACTTCTTGGAAGAAAGTCCCAAAAGAAGTATGGGAAATGTGTTTTAGAGAGTTTGAGATTATTTATTATATGAATATATTATGTATTATATCTTATTTGCATAAGATAACAAAAATATATATTCATTAATATATGTTTTTAAATATAAAAATATTTTTGTTGGCTGCCTCAACACAATGATAAAATTATAAAGAATTTTGAGAACTGTCGATTAACTCGCATGCGAGACATGTTTACAGACATTAGAAAGTCAGGCGAGCGACCACTCTTGATTGGTGAGAGTGTATGGGCTGAGTTGAATAGTGCTTGGGCTAGCCTAGACTATATTAGGAGGAGGGATCAAAATAGACAGAACAGAGTTTCTGATGTTGGGGGCATGGGTAGTTCCCTTCATTCTAGGGGTTCTATTCCACATATTGAGTATCGAAGATGTTTGGTAAGAAATTTTAAAATCTTTGAATATTTATTTTAATAAGAATACTAATATATGTATGTTATAGAAAGAAGTACTGAGTAGAGATCTGACTCCTATTAAATTATATAATCATACACACAAGCGACAGGAGGATCAACAATGGGTTGATGAGCATGCGAGGAAAGCCTATGTAAGTATATAAGTTTAATTTTTATGATGTTATATATAAATAGCTTAAATTTTTATTAACTTTCATAGGAGGAGTATGCACGACTTTGAGAGACCTAGGCTGTAGTAGGTGAAGGTTCTTTTGGTAGATCAACAGAATATTCTGACTACCACACTTGGTCATAAGTGGTAGGAGGAATGTAGCATTACAGAGTATATGGTAGACTCGCGGCTGCATAAGAGTTGCAGACATATGGTAGCTCCAGTTTCTCACCTAACACCCAAGAGTTTTTATATTCCCAACAGATAGTTGCTCTTACAACCGAGCTAGCATAAGTAAGGAAAGCACAAGTTGACTGGCATATATAGATGCAGCAGCAGATGTAGCAGCAACATATATGGGTGAAGCAACATTAGTTGGAGATGCAGCATAAGATAATAATACAATAAGCTCAAATGTAAGAAAAAATATGAAAGATGAGGGAGCAGATGAGTAGTGGGAGGAGTACAACATCAGCTGAGTAGGAGACTTAATCAGAGTCATAGATGTTATTTATTTTGTTGATGTGGGCATTTATATTTGGACATGTTTAGTTATTTGTTCATTGGACATATTATTTTTTTTTATTATTTTATATTTGTTGATAATACTTTTCTTGTATATGTTATGGTTTAAATGTTTATGTTTGATAATGTAATTGGTGATGTTATTAATATGAAGTGGCTGTATATATTATTGTTGTATTATTTTCTATGCAGGTATAATTATGGAAATTATTTTTTAAAAGGAGGAAGGTTGTTTTTTTTTAATTTATGCTGCATGTTTCCAGCGGATTATCCATCGTAAACTATGCTGGTAATACGATACAACAAGCTTTTCTGATAATACCATATGAGCCGATAATATCGGCGGAGATTGTGACGTTAAGGCTCTCTAATAACAGAACGTCGTTTATTCCCTGGCAAAATATGTGCCGGTAATATCGGTGCCTACTATCTGTCAAAAATACCAACGCATTTTATGCTAGAAGAAAGCAATAGAACACTCGTCGAATGGTCTTTTTTGTTTCGCCAGCATTTCTTTAGAAGAACAGCCGTAAATATTTCTGGCAAAAATTTTATGTCGGTATTTTCTTTCTGACGTTCGAATTACCATCCAATAGTTTTACATTGGAAATGTGCTAGATGTCATTAAGTTTGAGTTTGCCATGTTTCACCCCTATTGGCTATGGAAATAATTTATTAGAAATTTTCTAAGTTATCAAAACATAATGCTTAATTATTTTTTTTCGGTGTCACTACAGTTCAATTAGGTTCTAATCTCAATCCATCTAACCCTGACACTAATGCAATAACAACACAGGAATTTCAGGACCTAATTCTAAAAAGATTTTAGTCCAAAATTGACCCATTAATTTGAAAATTCACATTACATCAATTAAATAGGTATCTAGTCCTAGGAAAATTACAATGCATGCTTAAGATACCCAAATATTTTCCACCAAAATTTGGACCCTAATTGACCAGTGAATTGTGAAAAAATTAAAAAAAAAAATAGATTTTGAGCAAACCCAACTAACTCACAATCCACTAGCTAAATCTACTTAAATTTAATTTTAATAAATAATACACTAAATTATCTTTCCAATGAGCCCAAAAAAACTTAATTTGGTGGAGAAATGAATTTATTGGGAATTTTCAAAGTTATGTATATTTTTTTTTAATTATTTAATTCAATTATTGAATTAAAATGACGGCGGCTGAGAGGGTGACATGTGGTAGCACGCGGGACTTGAAACCAAATGGGCACAATTCGATTTTCCATTTATTCGCATCAACGTAGATCAGGGTCGTTGATTTAGTCGTGGCTGATCGAACGGCTCTGATTATGCCATACCAATATTCATAATTTCAAATTGATGCAAGATCGAATCCAATCAGATGAATACATAGTTTATCAAATTTTGGGCCATCATATAAGCAAAGAAGGACAATCTGACGGCCAAAATTGATCCAAGCTATTTTAGTTCAAAATAAACTAGAAAATTAAAGTGCTCATAACTTCCAAAATACTCTTTCAAATTTATCAAAATTTGAAAATTAGGCTCATGAGATCATGAACTTTCATTTCATGGAGTTTGGAGGCTCCATGCAATGAAAATGTCGAGCAATTTTAAATTGAAACTTAAACTTAAAATGATAATAACGTTCTATCCAACTATTGGATTTTTTAGATCTTTGGCTCCTTTTTCTCCTAGAGAAGTCCTCTACAAGTTTACTAAAGAACTCATAAGCATTTGACTACTTGATTTGAAGTTACTAGAGAAATCTCTCTTTCTCTCACTAGAATGCTCTCTCACACACTAAAATAGTGGTTTGAGGCTCGAAAATGATGGGAGAATGCTTGGGAAGGCCCTATAAATGGTTAGAGAAGATGGAGAAGGGCTTTGAAGAGCTGGAGTCTATTAGAGTTTGTGATTTTTTAAAAAAAGAGAATGAGTGTATGCTTTATGTCTCGTTTCCCTTACTTAACCCCTTGCCTTTGCAGTAAATGGATAAGATTTAATTAGGGATGGTCTAGATAAGTGATAAGTGTCCCAAAGCTACCCAAAACCAGGGAATAAGGCTGAAGTTGAGTGTGACTTTTTTTGGTCCATGGAAAGGGGGACCACACCCTTTTCCCCCATTTGACTAAACCGAAGCAATGTCTTATTTAAGGGGCTAGTTTAAGCTTTATTATGGGAGGAAATGGGTCACTTTCCATTAGGTAAAAGCATGTTTTGAAATGAGAAATGGATTTCCAAGGTGGCATGGCTACCTATGCTTAAATGAGGGCTTATTAGACTGGTCAAACTAGTCAACAGAGTGATGTGGCAGTCAAGGGAGTGTATTGGGCTAGTTGAATGTGTGGCCAAGTGTTTGAGACTAAAGGTTTGAAGTTTTGAACAAATATATAAGATTGGAGAGGGTTTTGACCCCTCCAAATAGGTTGACCAAGTCAACCCAGTGGGAGCATGTCTTGGAAAGTTTTGGACATGTCAAGGGTGTCCAATTGAATGATTTTGAGGGATTTATTTGATTTAAAATGGGTTGAATGATTGATTTTACAAGTGTGTAAGTTAAGGTTTGATTTAGTCAACCATAGTTGACTATGTCATCTTGGTCAAACCATGGGTCTAGTTTGGGTCTACGATTTTCAAATGAGTGTTTTGAGATCAATAGAGTAGTCTCATGCATTGGTGAGGTCATTTGGATTGAAATTATTATTTGAAACCTTAAGGGGCATTTTGGTCAACCTTGGTTAACTCGGTCAACCAGGTCAAACCATGACTTGAGTTTGGGTCCAATGTATTCCTAATGATTTTTAGGATCCATTGGGGTGGGTTTTTTATGTTGATATGGGAAATTCATGTTGAATTTTGGGGAAAAGATAAAAAACCCCTATATAGGGCGTTTTGGTCATTTTGACCCCTAATCAACACTAGGTCTAGTAATGTATAGGTTATTGGTTAAAAAGTCATAATAAATGTCATGGATATGGTTGGAAGGTTTGTAAGCAATCCCAAGGTCAAATTCCACTAGATGTCATGTCAGCTGGTATAGGTTGTAAAGATTTGAAGGTTTTGTAGCCTATGGAAAAAGATTTAGTTTTTGAGGCTATGGACCTCATAATGGGTTCAAATTTGGAGGTTTGACCCTAGAGACATTTATAATAAATATGAAATTGATATATCATGAATAAGAGGTCATTTAGCTTAGGTTAAAGGTGGTACAAAAACCACCCATAAATGGTTTAAGGACCTTGGTCCTTAACCCTACGATTTAGATTGGAATGTTGGATTTAAATTGGATTTTGAACTTTACTAGTTGAGTTTGAATTATCCACATCAATGAAAAACAAATGATTGATTGAGAATGATTGGATATGATTTGAATTTTGATTGAAAGTTGGTTGAAAGTGGGACAGGAGATTGAGTTGAATAGTGGAATTAGATTTGATTATGATTGGATTTGATTTTGATTGGGACCTATATGATTGAGAAGTGGACACCTTCCCATCATTAGGTCACTAGAAAGAAATCCAGGTAGGTCCTAGTGACCTCATACAGAAATGAGGTTAACAGTTTTCCAAATTTTATATTAATTTGATCATCCTCTTTTGTTGTTGAAGTATTGGAAGGACCACATCGATTATTTTTATGTGTTTCATATTCTCCATGTTATATCCAAAATCAAAATTTGAGATAAATCTTCTATGATATAAATCAAGTTTAACATCATTGGATTTAAGGAAAGCATGACTTTTATACTTTGAGTATGGACATATAAACAATCCATCTGACATAAATGAAGTATTTGACTAGCCATGTGAATAAATTATTCTAATCCCTTATTAAATTCATTTAACAGTGTTTTTCTTCCAGGTAATACTCTATTGTACATCCTACACCTCTCAGCACTGATATTCATTATCTAACTTGAATTAACAATCCTAAAATTATGGAGAAGGTGATTAAAAAAATTAAATTGAATTATGATCTTCTAATTTCTATCAAATGAACTAATCCAAAATGAATTAAATCACTTCAAATGAATGGGATACATTCAATTTTATCATATTCTCTATATAACATAATCGTAGATAGAAATTAGCTAATGAATACATACCTAAAAAGATCTTCAAAATCATATACATACCTTAATTCTATATATATATATATATATATATATATATATATATATATATATATATATATATATATATATCCAAAAATGTTATCTAAATATTAAGTGATCAGAGAGACTAAGTAGTAGAGAGTTAGTATTGGAGAAGGTGAATAGATAATCCTTTGGATGACTACTTCAATAAAGGTTGATAATGAGAAGGTTAAGAAGATGGTGATTAGGGGTGTTTTAAGGCATTGGTGGTAGAAATCAACATTTTTTAAATAGATAAATAATGACAAGCACTAAATATGCAACGGCTTGTAAGTGGCTTGTGAGAGTAAGAACATAAAGAGCCTTCCTTATATATATATATATATATATATATATATATATATATATATATATATATATATATATATATAGACACACACATACACACACTATAAAAAATTGATCGTTATGAACTGCAAACATTGGTGCAAGGTTGAGGTCATGCAAATGTTAATTCTACTAAAAATTATTTAAACATGAAATAACGGTTCTAATAATTAAAATTAAAATGCATAAAGATAAAAAGTTTGAGCTCTCAAATCTTTAAAGAAATGAAGGAAGAAAAAAACATCACTGGAACAGTAATGAGAGATGGAGAGGTCGAGAACTATGGTTTAGAAGAAAGAGCATGATCTGAGAGTGGGAGCAATGAGAGGATGGAATAGAGCTTTAATCTACATTTTTTTTTTTTTTTTGCTAAAACATATGTTTATATTTAAGTAAAAATTTGATTAAAAGTTTCTTTAGAAATCCCACCGTGTAAGTAAATAACCAATGAACATGTTTTGCATGTAGTTTTAGGGAATTTTTGACGGCTCATTTTCCATTAAATACAAACGCATGAGCCATTAGTAAAGCCACCGAAAAATCCAGATAAAAGTTTTTGCTGGAATTTGTCCTCGAAATCTGCCATTTCTCCTATAGTGAAAAATTTGCTGAGTAAGTAATCCAACATTAGCAAGCTTCATTAACCAAATAGTGCTTTTCAACCTCTTGACTGGCAAAATCCAATGTTTGCACTTCTTCTTCGACCAAATCCCATAAATCAGTATCGTTCGCCCCACTTTCGGGCTTTCCCTTTCGCGTGCTAAGCTGCTGACCCAAACATAGGAACAGAAATGGTGAACCGCTAATGAAATGAAATCTCATTCCCACCTCATGTATGTTCACGCTTCTTCTATAAAATCCATAAATCCTTCAAATCTGAGTTAATTTTGGGTTGGCGGGTTGACTCGAACCCTACCCATTTATTAAACAAGTCATTATATTAAACTATAAAAGGAATAACAATATTGTGAATGAGAGACATATGAGACCCTGAGACAAATCTGAGCTGCAAATGATTTGCATTATTATAATTAGAAGAACTATGAAACTTTGAGAAAAAATTGAACTACTTTGGCATATTTTGACAATGACATTCATTCAACTAGTAAACTCAAATCAATTTTGCATTTCAAGGCTAATAGATTGAACTATCATGTAAGTATGCTTTCATTCTAGGGCTAGATTGTACTTTGTCTATAGATACTCAAAACATATGGTGTGAGTTTATTCATTATTGGCTTTGCCAAAACCAAGAGATGACATATGCATATCATTAGAAGAAAATATTAAAAGAAACATAATTAAATTAGGCACCATTGATTATGGCTCTTATGTTATCAGAAAGTTCCTACTAGTTTATGTATTAAAGCAAAATCTAATCGACATCAACAAAAAATGTGAAAATAAGTATGAATTCAATTATTCTCATTATTTGATTAAGTCGCTGGATGAAGTTTATTTATCAGTAGTAGGTATAATAATATTTATTTTTTTGACATGAGATGTTTAATGTCAAGTATTATTATAATCTAGAAAGCTTTTATAATGATCCTTGATTTTGACAGAGATAATATACCATATCTAAATAATCTAAGAATTAGTTGTAGGATCACATAAAGTTTATTTTCGTAAGGATCAGATATATGTAAACTATTAGTTTAAAAAATAAACTTGTTCATCCTTTAAACCTATGAATCAAATTTTTACCTCTATATCATTAGATTTGCTACATATAAACTTATTTGGACTAGTCATACCTACTACTTTAGGAGGAAAGAGGAGAAACTAGTTCATTATGGATGATCACTCCAAATTTACATGGGTAGTCTAATAAAAGTGATACAATTTTGTGTTTATTAAATGTGAAAAATTGCTTCTTAGAGAAAGAGAGTTACAAATTATATCCAATACAAATGATCATAGAGTCAAACTTGAAATTTAAAAGTGTGAGGATTTCTATAATGAAGTTTAGCTTAGACATAGTTTTTCTTCCATAGGAAATCAAAGTAAAATAGTACAATAGTTGAGAGGACAAATACATATCTATTAGATATGGAATCATTTTTAGTGAGTCTGATTTAACAAAGTATTTTTGGAGAGAAATATTAAATACTACTTTTTGTGTGATTAATTGGGTGAATATACGATCGATTATTAAGAAGACCCCTTATGAGATTTTAAAAGGAAAAAATGTATTGGTCTTTCATGTACTTAGTTGTAGAGGCTTCAACTTAAAAAGTAGGAAAGAGAACATGATAAATTTCAACACGACTAGATGAAAGAGTTTTCATGGGATATTCAAACCATAGTAAGGCTTGTGGGGTATATTATAAGAATAGGCTAATAGTTAAAGAGTCTATTCATATGACTTCTAATAAAAAATATTTAGAATTGCTGAGGATGAAGGATGTGGATGATGAGGAGATTCATAGGCTCGAGAATTTTAGTCAAGATCCATATGTAGCTTCTAGTGAGGTTTCACTTACACTTGATTTTTTTAAGGAGTGGAGATATTCCTATTGTAATTATAAGGAACTTAATAAAGAAGATCCATCTTAAGGTTAATAATAGGATTACATATAGAAAAAGGGTTGATCCATATTTTCTCTCATATTGAGCCTATTGAACATCACTGAATTCAAATAAGATGGGTTTATAAGAATAATTTAGATTATTCAGAGATTTAATTAGAAATAAAGCTAGATTTAAAACATAGGGATTATTCAAATGGAAGTGGTCAATTTTTATGATTCATATGCCATATTAACTAGATTAATAATTAGAATAGAATTCATTAGGCTACTATTAGCATTTGAATATTATAAGCATTATAATATATAACAAATGGATGTTAAGAGCATTTTTTTTTTAATGGAACAAGATAGGAGAATATTTATGAAAAATATCGACCAAATTTTTGTTAGCTTATATCTTGACTAAGTGTTTAAACTAAAGAAAGCTCTTTGCGATTTTAAGAAAGCCCCTAGGGCTTAATTTGAGAGGTTGAGCTTATTTTTGGTCTAGTTTTTAACATAAGGAAAGGAAAACACCATACTATTTATCAAAAGGATTGAGATGATATGATAGTGATTCAGATCTATGTAGATGTTATTCCTATTGGAACCACATAATAATCCTTATTTAAAAGTAAGCCTTATGGGATATTCAATAAGAATAGGCTAATAGTTTTGGGTTTATGTTTTGGGATATTCAAACTATAGTAAGTCTTATGGGGTATTCAATAAGAATAGGATAATAGTTGATGAGTTTATTCATATGGCTTTTGATAAAAAATATTTAGAATTATTGAGGATGGAGGATGTGGATGACAAGGAGATTCATAGGCTAGAAAATTTAATTCTAGATCCATCTAAAGCTTATAGTGAGGTTCCACTTATACTTAATTTTCATAAGGAATGAAGATATTCTTATGGCCATTTTAAGGAACTTATTAAAGATGATCCATCTCAAGAAGTTAATAATAGAATTACATTTAGAGAAGAGGTTGATCCATATATATTTCTCTCTCATATTGAGCCTAGTGATCATCATTGAATTTAAATTAGATGTATTTATAATAATTAAGTATATTATTCAATGATTTAATTAGAAATAAAACTAGATTATAAGCTTAGGGATTAGTTAAATAAAAGAGATATATTTTTATGATTTATATGCCATAGTAGCTAGATTAGTAGTTAGAATAGAAGCGTTTATGATACTATTAGCATTTCAATAAGATGTGTTTATATAAATTAGTTAGAACATAAGGGTTTAATATGTACCATATGGATGTTAAGAGTGCCTTTTTGTATGGAACAAGAGAGGAGAATATTTATTGAAAGTTTGATAAGGACGTAAAATATAAGTGAACTAATCCCTATGTACACCAAGGGGGGATGAATTGGTGAATTGAAAAACTATTTGCTTAAATTAAAAACAAAGACAACATTTTTGGATTTTTTTAATATTATGAAAACAAGTAGCAATTATCACTTATTGCGAAAGCAAGATAATTTTACCAAAACATGAAAATAATGATGATGAAATTCTAATCAGTAGAGCTAAGCATTGAGTATAGCAATTATAACGGATTTAAAGTGCAAAAAGTAAAATGGAGAAATATAAATCAAAACAAACACACTAGAGAGTTATAATAGTTCAGTCAAATAATGACCCACGTCCACTCCTCGGAGTTCTCCACTCTAAGTATTACACTATCACTATAGTGTCTCTCCTTTTGGCCCCATAATAAGGCAGAGAAGCCTTACACAAATCACTTCCACCAAACTCGGTGTGGAGGAGAGCCAAAAGAGTTGTCACCCTCCAGACGACAACAGTGAACCATCAATATTTTTCTCTATCCTCAAGAAGGCAGAGAACCTTGCACTCCTTTCTGACCATCCTGGTGATGGTAGAAAACCACATCCTTGGGCTGAAGAATCTCTTCTTAGATCCACCCAAAAACCAAGACATACACTTGCAGGAACAAGGTAAAATATTTTCTTGGAGCAACCGTGTGATCCCCACACACTACTTCTCCCTCACACACAAGCACTCACTCTTCTTCCCAAAGCTTTCCTAGATATTCTTCTCAAGGCTCCCTCTTAAAAAGACTTAGCAACCAAATAGTTAAAATAAGTCAATGGAGAGTATAAATACAATGCCTCATAAAAAACCTTAATTTAATTCTGGCGACACTAATCGTACAATACGATTCTGGATCATCGAGTATGACCAATGCAAAGTACTCTTATTAGTCTTTTATGAAGAGCTAGGTTTTATAGGATCATTTCACAAACTTAAGCTAATCATCCAGATGATTTAGAGTATCATCCAATAGAATAAATGTAAATGACTTGGATTATAATCCAATATGATTGGCAATGATTAAATTATCATCCCATGCAGGAATCGAGTCGTAGAGTAAGATAGGTAAAATCTTCCTATAATATCTAACTGGATTAATTAATCCAAATTTTTTCCCTAATTACAAGATTAACTTAGGCATGATTTAATTAAATCATACAATACGATATCGATCATATAATATGTTGAGATAGTTGCAACTTAGTTTTTTTATTGTTGAGTTCATGCAACTTGTATGTTTTTTATGATTCAAAAAATTATTATTTTAATTATAATTTCTCGTAACATATTTTGGATGTATTGTTTTGTTATTTGTGTGTAATAATATTTCAAGGAAATTATACTCCAGATTGTTGAAGACTTCAAATCAGATTAGATTAGGATTCATTATAAATGAAGTATATATTTTTAATTTTATTGATTCTAAGAGAGTGTGATTATAATTGAGTAATTATGCACACACACACACTGGGGGAGTGTTTAAAATTGTAATTTTTTTAAACTAATCATACTTTACGAACTCATTTCATAAGGGATGATTTGTTCAGTTATTTTCCCCTAAGAGCAGTCAAACGAACTGCAGGTACAAAATTTTTTTAAGTACTAATCATACTGTATGAAGCTTACTTCATACAGACATCATCCAGAGTATGAATTGGACTAGTCCCTTTTCGTCCTGATGAATTCAATGGTTTTTTTAAATGGATCGTACTGTACGATATTGTCTTCGTATAGATGCCATCCAGAGTAAGAATTGGACGGGTCCCTTTTAGTCCCAATTAAGTTGAAAAATTTCTAAATGGATCGTACTATACGATGCCATCTTCATACAGATGCCATCTAGAGTATGAATTAGACGGGTCCCTTTTCATCTCGATGAACTTGAAAATTTTCTAAACAGATTATAATGTACGATGTCATCTTCTTACAAACGTTGTCCAGAGTATGAATTGGATGGTCCCTTTTCATCCCGACAAACTTGAAATTTTTTGAATGGATCGTACTGTGCGATGTCGTCTTCATACAGACACTATCCAGAGTACAAAAATGTGGGGTCCATCTTCGACGAAGATGAAAATTTTTTAACTGTTCGTACAGTACGAACTTGGTTTGTACTAGACGATCATTGTGTACGAAGTCATTTCGTACATATTCACAAAAGGTTCATATGCAATAGTTTTTGAATTTTTTGTATGTACTAACATACGATCGTACTGTACGATCATACACGCTCAAAATGGAAAATTTCAATTTTCTGGACGATTTTTCATGTCTTTCATATAAAAGGTCCTTAAAAATTAACGTGAAAAGTGTTGTTCTTCGTGATTTTTCAAGAGCAAGTGAAAGAGTGAGTTTAGGAGAGTATTTGAGAGAGAGTTCTTGTAAGTGGAGTGTGAAAGGTTCACAAGGTTAATCAAAGGTCAGAATCTCTTTTAGTTTTTGGTTATTACTCTTCCTTTTTTCTTCTTTTTAGTTTCTTGAGATAAGATCTTTGAAGAGTATCCAGTACTCTGCCGACACTTGGAGGGTGTGTAAGGATGAAAATACTCTATCTACACTTGGAGGGTTTAAAAGGATGACAGTTCTCTGTCGACACTTGGAGAGTGTAAACAAATGATGATTTTATGCTAACACTTGGAGAGTGTGAACAGACGACAGTTCTCTGCCGCAACGAAAATTGGTGGAAGAGTGGATTTGTTAAGGCTTATATGCTTCACTGTGGGAGAAAAAGGAGAGTCACTTTGGTAATAGTGTAATACTTGAAGAGGGAGTCTTGAGGGAGTGAATGTAGATCGTGTTTGACCGAACCACTAAAAATCTTTGTGTCTTTTTATTTTTCGCATTTATTTTCTGGAATTTATTTACTATGGTTGAAAAGCTTATTTTAAATCTAAAAACAAATTGCTAAAAATTTAAAATGGTTTTCTATTAAAAACTCCAAGAAAATTTTTAAATTATCAATTTACCTTCACTCTTGGTTAGCCTTGGGACAATTGCTTAGGTTTAACAATCTATACGGAATGAACAAGTGGTCTCAGAGCTTTATTTTAAAACTATAAGTTTAGACTACTTATTAAAAAATGATAATGGCTACTTTTAGATATCTAAACACACCTGAAGGGTATTTGATCACTAGACCTCCATTATTTGACAATATCCCTTTCGATTTTTGGAAAACAAACATGTCAACTTTTCTTCAATCACTTAATTATCGCATGTGGATTTTAGTTTAAGAATGATATACTAGGCCAACTAGACTTGTAGATGGCATTAGAGTTGAAAAACCTTTTATTGACTGGACTATAGAAGAACATGACTTAGCATAATTAAATGCAAAATGTCTAAATAGTTTCTTTTGTGCATTTAAGTCTGAAGATTACATGCAGATTTTCACTTGCAAAAGTGGAAAGGATATTTGGGATAGGCTTTGTATTACTTATGAAGGGACTAATGAAGCAAACTAATCTAGATTAAATATCTTGTTACATGACTATGAATTATTTTACATGAAACCCAATGAATCCATTTATGCCATGTACACAAGATTTACTCAAATAGTTACTTCTTTGCATGCATTAAGTAGGGAACTAACGAATGCTGAAATTGTTAATAAAATTCTTCGTTGTTTGCCTACTTATTATGATGCTAAAATAACTACTATTACAGATTCTAAGAACATAAATGTTTATTTTATTGATAATCTTCTTCGATCACTAATTTCTTACGAGCAAGGAGTGAGTCAAAGAAAAATTAATGCCGAAGAATAGTGAAAGAAGAAGAATATAACACTGAAAATGGATGACTCGAAGAGTGATCAGTCACAACCTGAGGATGAGGACAATAATATCTTGATGACAAGATAATTCAGGAGTTTTCTTAAAAGGAAGCAAAGGAGAGGCGAATAGTGGAACAAAGGTAAGTTCCACAAAAATGTTAAAATTTCGAATGATATGATTTGTTATAAATACAGGAAATCTTGACATATAAAATTGAATTGCCCTAATCTCAAGAAGAAGTTTCATATAGCTTTCTGGGCAGACTCAGCTTTAGATTTAATAGAAATTGAAAAGAAAGATGAAGTCACTAATCTGTGTTTAATGGCTAATAATCTTGATCAGTCAGATCAAAAAATGGTATGTGACTTAACCTATAATGAATTACTTGAAGTTTCTGAAAGAATTCATACTGCATATAAAAAACTCAAGAAAATGCATGCTAAATTAAACTTAGAATTACAACAATCACCAAAGGAGCATGAAACCCTTAGGAAATATCACGCACTGATTGACACTAATCACATGAGCTTACTTGATGAATTTGATAATTTGAATAAAAAAATGATCTTATAAAATCATCCTACACTGAACTAGAAAAAGAATTTAAAGATTTTAGGGATGAATATGAGAATAGAGAGCACTATCTGAAATATGATAACAATGTGTTAGAAGATGTAAACTTATTTCTTAGAGTGACAGTGAAAGCTCTTGAGGAAAATAGGAACCTTTTCCTAGAGTTAAGTGCTTTACTTGTGGGATGAATGGATATATATCACACACTTGTACTTTACATAGAAAAACTCATTTAGTGTGGAGACCAAAGATGCATAAACTAAACCATATCATATATGTATCTTATTTTAATTTGCCAAAAGAAGAACTCAAATTTGTTTGGGTTCCCAAGTATAACGATTGATTATTTTGCAGGAATGCTCTCATACAATGCCTCATGAGAGAATTTAGTACCTGGACAATGATTGCTCGAAGCATATGACTGGAGACACTACACAATTTAAAATACTGGAAGCCAAAAATGGAGGCAAGGTTACACTAGAGATAATACCACTAGAAAAGTGGTTGGCATAGATATGATCGAAAACTTGAATAACTTTTTCATTGAGAATGTTTTACTTGTAGAAGGCTTAAAGCATAATTTATTAAGTATTAATCAGTTATGTGACAAAGGGTATAACGTTAATTTTTTTCCCACTAGCTACATATTAAGCCTAAAAAAATGATGTATTGTATGCAGCCAGGGTAAATAATATTTATATGCTAGATTTGAACTATATTAAAATTCCTAATACTTTTTGTTTAAAAATAATTTCTAATGAATCATGGTTGTGGCACAAGAGACTTTATCACGCTAGCATGAAAAATCTTAGAAAAATTTCCTAAAAGGATTTGGTTGGAGGTATACCAAAACTAGACTTTACAAAGAATCACCTTTGTGATACTTGTCAGCTAGGAAAATAGGTAAAGTCCTCATTTCATTCCACTAAGGATCTTAGAACAAGTAAACCAGTGGAGATTATTCATATGGATCTTTTTAGACCGGTTAACACTGTAAGTCTAAGTGAGAAGGTATACGGATTTATGATAGTTAATGATTTCTTAAGATTTACATGGGTTAAATTTTTATTTTATAAAAATGAATAATTTGAGTAATTTAGAGATTTTTTGACTTGGATTCAGAGGAAACTAGAATGTAAAATTTTAACTATTTAAAGTGATCACAAAAGTGAATTTGAAAATAAAAATTTTGAATATTTTTGTAAAGAACTTGGAATTGATCATAATTTTCTGCACCTAGGAACCCTCAGAAGAATGGGGTAGTTGAAAGAAAGAATAGAACATTAATTAAAGTCGTTATAGCCATGTTTGCAGAATATATACTTCTTAAATATTTTTGGGCTGAAGCGGTTAGTATTGCATGTTATGTTTCGAATAGGGTGAATATAAGATAAAAATTAAATAAAATGCCCTATGAGCTTCTTAAAGGGAGAATACCTAATTTGTCACATTTGCATATTTTTGGATGTAAGGTGTTCATTCATAATAATGAAAAATCTCCTTTAGGAAAATTTGATCCAAAATCAGATGAAGGAATTTTTCTTAGATACTCTAGTATTGGAAAATCATATAGAGTATTTAACAAAAGAACTTTGGTAGTTGAGGAGGTCATACATGTTGTATTTGATTAATCTGGTATTTTGGAAGAGCCAAGATTGGAAGAGGATGAAATAAAAATAACTCCAAAAAGATTGAGAAGATTAATTTGGATGAAAATTTGGAACAAGAAACCCAATGCTTATATATTTGAAATTTTCTAAAAACCACCAGAAGGAATTAATTTAAGGTGAACTTAGTGAGGGTGTTAGGACTAGGCGTGGCTAAGCAAAGAAGTTAATCATTCTGCCTTTATTTCAATGATAGAACCCACAAATATAAATCAAGCACTTTAGGATGAATTTTGGATTTTAGCCATGCAAGAAGAATCAAATCAGTTTATAAGGAATGGTGTTTGGGAATTAATTGCAAAGCCAAAGGATTAAAGTATAGTTTGAACTAAGTGGGTATTTTAAAATAAAATGAATGACACATAAATTTTTGTTAGAAATAATGCTAGATTGGGAGCTAAGGGATATAATCAAGTTGAAGGGATTTATTTTGAGGAGATATTTGGCCCTATAGCAAGACTTGAAGCAATTAGGATTTTATTAGCCTTTTCATATTTTAAAGGATTTAAATTATTTTAAATGGATATTAAAAGTGTCATTTTTAATGGGATGATACAACAAGATATTTATGTTGAATAACCTCCAAGTTTTTAAAGTTCTAAACCCTAATCATGTGTATAAATTGAAAAAGGCATTGTATGGATTGAAATAGGCACCTAGGGCTTTATATGAGAGGTTAAGCACTTTTTTATTAGAGAGTTCTTTAACAAAATAAAGTGTGGATACCACTCTCTTTTTGAATAAATTAAGAGACGATATACTCATTGTTCAAATTTATGTTGCTGATATCATTTTTGAATTTACAAACAAAAATCTTTGTGTTGATTTTTCTAAAATAATGAGTTGTGAATTTAAGATGAGCTTAATGGGATATTTAAGTTATTTTCTTGGTTTTAGTATTAAGAAAATTGAGGAGGGAATATTTCTTAGTCAATCGTATGTTAAGGACATCATTAAGAAGTATGAAATGGACAATGCTAAACTAGTAAGTACATCAATGAGTTCCTCAGTTCATTTGGATAAGGACCCAAAGGAAAAATCTATGGATAAAAAGAAATTTAGAGAAATTATTGGATCTTTGCTTTATTTGATAGCTAGCAGACCATATATTTTGTTTAATGTTTGTTTGTGTGTTAGATTTCAATCATATCTAAAAGAATCACATTTAATTGCAGTAAAAAAGATTTTGATATATCTTTTGGGAACTCAGAACTTAAGGATTTCGTATCATAAGTATAGTTATTCATTTGAAATTATTGGATATTTTGATTCAGACTTTGCAGGCTATAGAGTTGATAAAAAAAGTATATCTGGAACTTGTTAATTTATAAGAAATTCTTTAGTTTCTTAGTCCAATAGAAAATAAAATTTTGTAGCCATATTTACTGCTGAAGCTAAATACATTGCCTTAGAAAGTTTTGCGGCACAAGTTCTTTGGTTGAAACAATAATTGATTGATTTAAGATTTATAATAGGCTCAATCCCAATTTATTGTGATAACACTAATGCGATTTGTATTTCAAAGAATACTATTCAACATTTTAGAACCAAATATATAGACATAAGCATCATTTTATTAGGGATCATGTAGCTAAAGGAGAAATTGATTGAATCATGTTTCAACTGAAATTCAACTTCCATACATTTTTACAAAACCACTAGCCTTTGATACTTTTAGCACATTAAGAACAAGGTTAGCTGTAACTGATCTTAATGCTTAGATAAAATCCTCTACAAACTTGATATGTTTCTTATGTATGTTTTCTATTTTTGTTTGTAAATGTTTTTATTTCTGTGTATTTTTTATTTTTGTTTTGTTTTTGTTTTTGTTTTTGTTTTTTTGTTTTGTTTGTTTTTAGATATGTATCATTTATCAAAAATTATTTTTTAGTTTTCATGTTGATTTTTCTAAGTGTGTTAATCGTACTGTACGAGATTATTTTCATAATGTATGAACTTTGTATCATGTCAATCATTGTTTTGGAGTGAATGCGTAAATTTTGATTTTCTAACATAGATCGTATTGTACGATAATGTCATTGCCCCGTATTATCTATGTACATTCATCTATACACATGTTGACGGTTATCTGGGGAGAATCAGTTATTATAACTAATCGTACGTACGTGTCATTCTCTGTGAAGGATGAACCTAATCGTCATTAAAATGATTTTAAATAATTGATCGTCCTAGACAAACACATGTTCATATGTACGAAAGGATGCCTCATAAATTATGTGTTTACAAAAAGTCATTTTATTTTGGACATTATCATTCATCCATACGAAAAGTGTTTCATCTTGTATGTTCTCACAAACGTACGTACAAATCCATTTTTGTACTGTATGATGGATCATTTTTTCTTTAATTAGGAGGGTTATAGAAATCATTTTCATTCACTTCCAAAACCTTCCTAAATCCTTCTTGAGGCACCAACCTAGGAATGGCAAGTTCTAGCAAGCGCTCTAGAGTTTCTAAGGGTTCATCATCCAAGGGTGGGGATGACAACTTTCTGTCAAGAGATAACGAGGATTCCTACTATAGGTATATAACCTCTAAAATCACTCCTTCAAGACTTCTAATTCAAGATGATATCCACTTTTCTATTATGCCTCTCTTCGCCTCAACCCAGCTCTCTTATTTTAAAACTCTGATCAACGATTACCATAGAGAAAGTTTTTACTATTTCCTAGTGAATATAAGGTTTAGTGAGAATGAGAGTAAGATAACATCTTTTGGTAAAAAAACAACGGGTGGAAATCACTAAGGAATATCTAGGAATCTTTCTTCATTTAAGAACTCATGGGACTAGAGTGCACACTTTAACCTCTAAATCCAATTATGACTGGTCTAAAATAAATAAAACTCTTAGATGTGTAACTCAAGTTGGTCACCTGGCTAGATTATACACTTTAAATTAAAATTCCAGGGTCATCCAGCATGTCTTAAGAACTTCAATCATTCCTAAGGCTGGTGATCGCATAAACATTACTCATCTTCTATTCACTATTACCTAATTAATCATGACTGGATAACCAATTAATGAGACCCAACTCATTTTGGATTACATTCATAACCTGAAATTGGGTTTCCTTCTCATAATAGGAAGAAAAATATTGCTCTAGGATATTTAGTGACCTACATTTTTGAAAAGAAATACAACATTATTCATCCTAATCCTCCCACTGAAATGCCAATATTCTTCACCGACGCCTCTTTTCGGTCTCTTTTTGGGAGGAATGAGAGTTCAAGTGAGGATACTAAGGGAGAAGGGGGAGCACCTACACCTGCTCAGGGACCTGATTAGAACTATTTTTAGGAGATGGAACAGTGATTTGATCGGATAGAGAGTCATTTTGATCAACATTTTGATCAAATTCAAACTCATTTAAACTAGCAGGATGCATAGTACAAATAAGATATGGGGTGGATCTGAGGTCAGTTTTCTTGAGATAGTTGTAATTTAGTTCTTAGTTGTTGATATTCTTGCAATATGTATATTTTTTATGATTCTAATTATTATTATATTAATTATTATTTTTCCTAACATATTTTGGGTGCAATGTTTTGTTGCTCAGCATACTAATATTTCAGGAAAATCATACTCCATATTGTTGAAGACTTCAAATTAAATCAGTTTAGGGTTTATTATAAATGAAGTCTATATTTTTCATTTTATTGATTTTGAGAGAGTGTGATCATAATTGAGTAATTGTGCACACACACACACACACACACACCGGGGGAAGAGTTTAAAATCTAAAATTTTTAAAACTGATTGTATTTTATGATTGATTTTTGTACGGGATGATCTGATCAGTTATTTTCCCTTTCAAGCTGTCAATCGAATAGAAATGAAAATTTTTCTAAGTATTAATCATAATGTATGATTTCAATTCATACATACCTTCTAAAGTATGAAATGGATGGGTCCCATTTTTGACAAAAAGATTTTTTCTAAGTATGGATCATATTATACGATCCCAATTCGTACATGCCTTCTAGAGTATGAAATGGATGGGTCCCTGGTCGCTTAAAAAGATTTTTTCTAAGTATGGATCATATTGTATGATCATAGTTTGTGCATGCCTTCTAGAGCACAAAATTGTGACATCCCTTTCCATCTTGAATTTTTGTACATATGAACTTGAAAAATTTCGTAATTGATCAAACCGTACTATGAAGTCATCGTATGTACGCCATATATTGTACAAAATTATGGGGTCCCTCTTCATCCCTACGAAGATGAAAAATTTTCTATTTGTTCGTATTGATGAACATGGTTCATACCGGATGATGATCGTGTACGAAATGGTTTCATACTGATTCAGAATAAGTTTGTACGCAACAATTTTTGAACTGTTCATACATTTGAAATCTGATCGTACTGTATGATTGTGTATGCTCAATATTGAAAAAATCAGTTTTTTGGACAATTTTTTTATGTCTTTAGTATAAAAGGTCCACTAAAACTGACGTGAAAAAGTCTTATCTTCATAATTTGTTAAGGCAATTGAAAGAGAGAGTGTGAGAGAGTGTTTGAGAGAGAATTCTTGTAAGTGGAGTGTGAAGGGTTCATAAGATTACACAAAGGTAAGGACCTCTTGTCTTTCTAGATTGCTCTTGAGAAAATCTTTGAAGAAGATCCAGTACTCTGCTGACACTTGGAGAGTGTGAAAGAATGACAGTTTTCTACTAACACTTGGAGAGTGTGAAAGGACGACGGTTCTCTACCGACACTTGGAATTTATGAACAGATGATGGTTCTCTACCGACACTTGGAGGATGTGAACAGACGACGGTTCTCTGTTGTACCAGGAATTGGTGGAAGAGAGGTTTTTTAAAGGCTTCTCTACCTTGCTGTGGGGGCAAAATAAGAGACACTTTGGAAATAGTGCAATACCTGAAGAGGGAGTCTTTAGAGAGTGGATGTAGGTCATGTTTGACCAAACCACTATAAATCTTTGAGTCTTTAGGGAGTCGAAGAGGGAGTGGATGTTGTTTTCGCACAGATGGCGTCCATAGTACAAATTGCACTGGTCTCTTTTCATCCTGACGAACTTAAAATTTTTTTGAACGCATCGTAATGTACAATGTCATTTTCATATAGATGTCGTCCAGAGTACAAATTGGACAGGTCCCTTTTCATCTCGATGAACTTAAAAATTTTTTGAACGGATCGTACTGTACGATGTCATCTTCGTACAGATGGTGTCCATAGAACGAATTAGACGATCTCTTTTTATCCCGACAAACTTGAAATTTTCTGAATGGATCGTACTATACGAGGTCGTCTTCGTACAAATGCCATCCATAGTACAAAAATGTGGAGCCCCTCTTCATCCCGACGAAGGTGAATTTAATAATTATTCGTACATTATGAAATGTGTTCATATTGGACATCATCATGTACAAAATCATTTCATATAAATTCAAAAAAAGTTCATATGCAATAGTTCTTGAACTATTCGTATGTACAAACATACAATTGTATTGTACAATCATACATGCTCAAAATAGAAAATTTCAGTTTTTTGGATAGTTTTTCGTGTCTTTCATATAAAAGGTCCTTAAAAACAGACGTACAAAGTGTTGTTCTTCATGATTTTTCAAGAGAAAGTGAAAGAGTGAGTTTGGGAGAGTGTTTGAGGAGAGTTCTTGCAAGTGGAGTGTGAAGGGTTCACAAGGTTACTCAAAGGTAAGAATCTCTTTTGATTTTTGGTTATTACTCTTCCTTTTCTCCACTTTCTAGTTGCTCGAGAGAAGATCTTTAAATAAGATCCGGTACTCTACCGATACTTGGAGGGTGTGAAAGGACGACGGTACTCTACCAACACTTAAACGGTGTGAAAGGACGACAGTTCTCTATCGACACTTTGAGAGTGTGAATAGATGACAGTTCTCTGCCGATATTTGGAGAGTGTGAATAGATGATGGTTCTTTGCTGCATCGGGGATTGGTGGAAGCGAGGATTTGTACAGGCTTCTCTGTCTTGCTATGGGAGCAAAAGGAAAGTCACTTTGGTAATAGTGTAATAACAAAAGAGGGTGTCTTCAGGGAATGGATATAGGCCATGTTTAATCAAACCACTATAAATCTTTGTGTCTTTTTATTTTCGTATTTATTTTTTGCAATTTATTTATTGTGGTTGAAAAGCTTATTTTAAATATAAAATCAAATTGCTAAAAAATTAAAATGGTTTTATAGTAAAAAATCCAAGATAATTTTTAAATTAACAATTCACCCCCCTCCTAGTTAGCCTTGGGACAATTTCTTAGATGTAACGACCTATACGGAATCAACATAATATAATGAGTACAAAATTTTAATTTCAAAATATTACCTAAATTATGATTGGCGACTGCGATCCTAATTTCAACTTATTATTTTGTACAATATATATCATATTGTACAATTACTTCATCTTATATTAATTATCACAATTATTTATTTTAATCATTTTATGATTAGCTGATCATGCAATATGATATAAATCATACAGTATGATTAGTTCAAAAAATCTAACTTATGATATTATCACTAACTCACTCCCTTGAGTGTGTGTATGTTCATGATTACCAAGCTTAGTATCCACCAAATACATGATTTGACTCAAGAAAATAAAAAATAAATTAAAAATGCAGACTTTTCATGACATACTTAATCTTAGTCTACCAAATTTTGAGCTGATCAAACTTGCAAGTGTACAGTGGACCTAAAATATTAGTGCATAGAAAAAACAAATATACAATAATAACAATTAGCAGGAAATAGAAAAGTAAGAGATCCAATAATATTTGTTATCATAAAATAACATGACTTGGTCAAGATTTGCAACATTTATGTAAAACATTGACCAAGTATTTGCTACCTTGTATCTTGACCATGTGTTTAAGCTAAAGAAAGCTATTTATGATTTTAAGAAAGCTCCTAAGGCTTAATATGAGAGGTTGAGCTCATTTTTGGTCAAATTTCTAACAAAAGGAAAGGTAAACACAATATTATTTATCAAAAGGATCAGATATGATATAATAGTTACTCAAATTTATGTAAATATTATTCCTTTTGAAGCTACATAATAATCCCTATTTCAAAGAAAACCTTATGGGGTATTCAATAAGAATAGGCTAATAGTTTAGGTTTAGGGTTTAGGGTTTAGGATATTCAAACCATATATAGTAAGTCTTATAGTGTATTCAAAAAGAATAAGCTAATAGTTGAAGAGTCTATTCAACTTTTGATGAAAAAAATTTAGAATTGTCAAGGAAGAAGGATATAGATAATAAGGGTAATCATAGGCTAGAAAATTTAAGCCTAGATCCATCTATAACTTCTAAAGAGGTTCCACTTATACTTTATTTACCCAAGAAGCATAGATATTCCTATGGTCACTTTAAGGAACTTATTAAAGAATATCCATCTCAAAGAGTTTATAATAGGATGACATTTAAAGAAGAGGTTGATCCATATTTCTCTCACATAGTGAGCTTGGTGATCATCACTAAATTAAAATAAGATGGGTTTATAAGAGTATGTTAGATTATTCAATGATTTAATTATAAATAAGGATTGAAAATAAGCTTAGGGATTAGTCAAAGAGAAGGGATATAATTTAATGATTTATATGCCATAGTAGCTAGATTAGCAATTACAATAGAGGTTTCTAGGATACTATTTGCATTTTGATATTATATAAGGGTTTTAATATGTACCATATGGATGTTAATAATGCTTTTTTGAATGGAACAAGAGGGGGGAATATTTATGTAAAACATCGACCAAGTTTTTGTCAGCTTATATATTGTCTATATGTTTAAACTAAAGAAAGTTGTTTTCCATTTAAAGAAAGCCCCTAGGATTTAAAATGAGGGGTTGAGCTAATTTTTGGTCTAGTTTTTAATGAAAGGAAAGGTAAACACCATATTGTTCATCAAAAATATTAGAGATGATATGATAGTTATTAGTTGCTAAGATCTACGTAGATGTCATTCCTTTTGGAGCCACATAATAATCCCTATTTCATGAGTTTGCAACTATGATGATTAAGGAATTTAAAATGAATTCTAAGAGAGATGTCACATAATGAGTTTAGATATTCGTCATATATAAAAGGGTTCACATGTCACAGAAATCCCCTTGCCGCTCGACCATTGCCTTAAGACCTCCACCCACCCACTGCCAGCCCTCCTCCTGGGCACCATTGTTAAACTTTTTTCCCAACTGCCAACATCAAAACTATCATTGACTAATTGTCATCAGACCTATACCTCCCAGCAACCATCAAACCTTCTTCTGGTTACCACCGCCAAACTTTTGCTGGCAGATTATAATCCTTGGACTTTTTACCTATCAGCAACCGCCCTCAGACTAACGCTACCCTCCAACTACGATCCTCAGACTATCATTGGTCAAATATAATCCTCAAACCACCATTACTCAGTTGTGATCCTTCCAACTTCTGTTACTCAACTACAGTTTCTCTAACCTCGATCGCCCAACTTTGATCCCTCCGAATATTGTCACCTGACTATGGTTCATTCAACCATCATTGCCCCATTATTATTCATTTGACCACTATTGCTTGACTATAATCCCTTTGATAATCATCACCCGACTATAATTCCATTCACCTCCATATCTAAACTATAATCCCACCAACCTTAGTCACCTGATTATAGACCCACTGAGCTCAGACATGTATGGTCAATACAAACTCAATACCCCAATTATGGTCCCTCTGACCATTGCCACTCCACTACGGTCCCTCTGATCATCATCACCTAATACAATCCCTTTAACCTCCATCTCTCGACAACAATCCCTCCAACTTCTGTCACCTAATAATAGTCCGTTCAACCACAATCATCCAGCTATGATCCAACCAACCTCCATTGTCCTATTATGGTCCCTCTGACCTTAGTCATCTAATGTCAATCCCTCTGACCACCATCCCCCAATAATAGTTTTTTTAATATATGTTGTTTGATTATGGTCCCTCAGAACTTAGATGCTTGACTAAGAAACTTCCAAACATGATTTCCTATTTATGGACCATCTATCCTCTATCTACTGATCATGGTCCCTCAGACCACTATCACCTGATTATGATTCTTCTGACCACCATTTCCTGACTATAGTCCCTTTGACCTTCCTCATTTAACTGTAGTCCCTCTAACATTTGTCTCCCAACCATGTCATCTTCGATCACCGTCACCAAACTATCATTTGATCTCTTTCACCCAACTTTGGTCCTCCCTACCACCTTCTTTCGACTATGATCCTTTTGACCTTTACTGCCCAACTATGGTTCTTCGACCACTAATGCTTATTGACCTCATTCTTGTATGAGGTCATCAATCCAATCTAAATCTCCCTTGGGTTATCTAAGAGCTAATAATGTTCCACCAGTTAGTCATATAGATCCCATCCAAACTCTTATTCAGATCCTTGATCAAATCTAGTCCAAAATCCAATTCAACTTCTAATTCTAGGTCCTATATCAATTTTTAATCAAATTCCATTCATGTTCAATCAATAATTTGAACCATTAATTTGATTGATAATGATATAAAAAATTCAATTCACTAAACCAAGTCCAAAACCAAATTCAAACAAAAAATTCCTAAGTTCAAACCCAAGGCTAAAAGCCTAAGTCTTGAAGCCTATTATGGGTGAATTTTCTATTACCAACAAATTCATTCAAATGACCTCTGATTCATAATCTATCAGTTGCATATTAATCAAGCATGTTCCTGGAGTCAACCCACCAACTTTGAGGTCAATCCGAGGCTACTAGCCCAAAAAATTGAATTTATTTTCAAAGGCTCCAAAACCTTCAAATATTTCAAAGGCTGTTTGCCTTAGAGAATTTGACTTTGGAACTTTCCCCAAAGCCTCTAACCATTTCCATCACCTCTATTATGACTTGTTGATTAGTAACCCATGCTTTATTGGACCTAGTTTGACCCAGACTTGACTATGGGACAAAATGACCAAAATGCCCTTTAAAGGATTTTTTGACTTTTGGCCAAAACTCAACAAGGTTCGATACTTTCAACACTTGAAGCCTCCTCCAATGAATCCAAAAAATCTTTTGGGACCCATTGGACCCAAACTCAATTTTTTCTTTGACCTGGTTGATTAAGTCAACTAGGGTTAACCAAAAGACCCCTTAAGGGTCCACATACCCATTTTGGACCAAATCACCTCACCAGTCCATGGAACCACCTCCAACTGGTCCCTTCATTCATTTCAAATATGTTGACTTCAAACCCAACTTGTGGGCCAACCTGGTTGACCAAGTCAACCTAGGACCTAATAGCCCCTTAAGGGTTAAAATGGTCAAGTTGAGCAAAATGATCAACCTAGCCATTGGGATCACCTTTACAAGACCCTAAATATCACTTCAAACCTGTTGAGCTCACCCCCCTACCCCTGGGTCAACCTGGTTGACCAAATCAACCATGAACCCTATATTCACTCAATTCAATCCCTAATCAACTCCAAACTCAGTTAAACTTCTTTGATCACCTCCCTTAGTGGTTTGGAAATGACTAGACATGTTGACCCCATCAACAATTGACTTGGTAAACTTAGTCAAAGTCTGGTTAAAACCTAGCCTATTTGGGTCAAATCCTTCCATTTGGCTAAATCAACTCCAAACATTTAATCTCACTTCATTCTATGGCATGAGTCTACCTTATTCAAGCGTCACTTAAACTTAAAAGTTCATTAGGGATTTTAAGCCCTTATAACTAGTCCCGAGGCTAACCAAGAGGGGGGGGGGGGAGGGGCGAATTGGTATTTTAAAAATTCTCAATCGAAAACACAATCTTAAATCAAAGCAATAATCACCATAAGAAAATTAAAGTTTAAAAATTATATGCGGAAAAGCAGTAGGAAAGAACACATAGAATTTTATAGTGGTTCGGTCAACTTGACCTACGTCCACTCCCTAGAGCCTCTCCTCCGGATATTGCACTAAACTTAGTGACTCTCCTTTTTCTCCCACAGCAAGGCGGAGAAGCCTGTACAAACCTCCTTTCTACCGACCCCAGTGAGGCAGAGAACTCAACTCCTTTTCCTTCCTCCTAAAGCAGGCAGAGAACCCAACTCCTTTCGCTTCCTCTTGAAGTAGGCAGAGAACCTCGATCAATTACTGAAGTAGACATCTCTCAAACCTCCAAAGAACTGGGGACGATGACCGAAGAAGATGACTCAGATCCTTTCTTGGAGCAACCTTTGTGAATCCCTTCACAAACTCCCCCTCATAAGATCCTCTCTATCTCTCTCTTCCTTGCTCTGCCTCTCCTCTTAGCTCTCTCATGTCAAGAGAGTAGCAAAAGATATAATCTTGGGTAAACAAGAGGTCTTATATAGAATAGCTTCACATTTTCTCTTAATTATAATAAATCAACATAATCATTCAGGACAATCGACGGATCATCCTTTATGATCAGTACAAATTCAGCTCAATCCGTCAAGACGATGTAGGAGAGTCTAAATGATTAAAGGACTTGTTTGTTATGATCGTCCACAACGATAAGATATCATCCTATAAGATTAGTTTAAAATCTCTGGAATATCGCCCTGATTGCATGTCTGGACGTTGAAAAACTAAACAAATCATCTAGGCCAATTTGGGATCATCCTAGACGATTAGTGCAAAATAATACACATCGTCTTGAATATCATTTTGGTTATCTAGGAAGAAACTATTGTTTGTTTAACTAATCATCCCGGATGATCCTGCGATCATCCAGGATGATATAATCGAGTAATCAAACCTAAATTGCATTTCTTAATCACCAAACTAATTTAGGCATAATTACAATGCATCGTCCAGGATGATATCTAAAAATAAAGCATGCTTAAAAAGATCTAGTGGTTGATTCTTTCTGATTTGAGCCTATCATCTCGGATGATACTAATATCATCTTGGATAATTTTCTTAATTGTGGACTGCCTTAACTAGGATGCCCTAATTAGGGTTTTTATTTTTAACTGATTGCCCAGGATGATTTAGGATCATCCCGAATGATATGCTAAAAACTAAAAAACTCTAAATAAATATATTTTTCCCCCTGAGTGTGTGTGTTCAAGGTTACTTAGCTTTAGCACCCACTTTGATACAATTGACTCAAGCAAAGGTAAAAACCCTTGACGTGCACTTACAGACTGACTCACTCCTAGTATACCCAATCTTTAGCTGGCTTGATTTGCAATTGACCTTGTAGACCTGAAATGTTAGTAGGCAAGGCAATCGTAGAAAAATAGAAGTATAAAAAATATTTATTATCATCAAAATTATAATACTTGAATCCAGATTTAAAACCCCTTGAGTTTGACCTTATTAACTCAAAATTCTTGGTCAAACACCATCTTTTATGCTCCCATTTACCCTTTCTTTAGTTATAATCCTTTTACTCTTTATTTGCTCCAATAAGCTCCCCACATTTTATAGGTCCCACATTATCAGAGTTAACCTTGCTGATTGGTCAAAGCAAGCCAACAAGACCCTTTTACTTCTTCAAATTCTTAACCCTTTATCTATGGTTTACACAAATTGTTTCTAGACCTTGGAATGCATTTGACAAGCAAGTTATTATCCTCCCCTCTCTATCTCAGCATTTTTGACACACTAACCAGTCAAATGGTCAATTAAAAACTTGTTTGAGTCTTGAATGGTCAAACCATGTCACTTGTGGCTTTCCACCTTAGCCCAAGCTAATTGGATCACCCCATCTAGGTCCTAAAGCTCACTTAGAGCTCTCCAACCCAGCCAAGGAATTGGTTTAACCCAAAATAATAAAAATGATCACCCATCCACTCAACCACCCAATGAGAAATCAACTCGGCCCAGCATTTTCTTTGCCCTTCTAATGGCCTGGTACACTTGTCCTCACCCAGGTCAAAAGCTCTGATCAATCAAGACCGTCCAATCTAAACCCTAGGGACAAAAACTATCAAAATCTTTCTTTTCAATCTATCTGGGATAGTCCATTTCCCATAGCTCTTTTGACAAAAATATTTCTTTGTTTGAGCTCCCAACAACTCCCTCTCCATTATTTCCTTAAAACAAAACTTGACGGACCAAGCTCACCGAAGGCGAGTTCTCTAGTTAACCATGGTCATACTCCATCCAATGATTCAATAATTCAACCCAGGGCATTTCAAAAAGCACTTTCAAGTAAGGAAATATATGTGGACAAAATTGAATGATAAAATTTCTCAAAAATTTTAACCCTAGGTCACTATACTTAGGATCAAATAGCTTTCATATAGTACGTTTCAAATCAAACTTTATATTCCACAATATTTTTGTTCATTAGCTAATATATGTTCAAGGTTTCAAGTCAATGATCAATCCGATCAAAAGAACAAGGCGAAATAGCGATTCTATGGCATTTTAATAATCTTCATTAAGTGTACATTTTCTAGACCATTTGTTACATGATAAATGATCCAAATTGACCTTTTTTATGGCTCTGATTAATCACGAATCGATCAGGCAATCAGTATTCCTGTCTGACTCAATATGGATCATGTGTTCCACGTTGCAATCAAAAAAAGTAATTAAAAAACTATTTTAACTTAAAAATAAATATATTTTAAAATTTTCAATGAATTAAATATTTAAATATTTAACGAAAAGTTAATTAAAACTAAATTCATATAATTTTGAATATTTCAAGAAAATTAATTTAATTCATTTTAAAATTTTAGAAACATTGAAAAATTAATTTAATTTAATTTAAGAATAATCAAAATATTTATTAATTTAAATTATTTAAAACAGATTTAATTACTAGAAAATTTAAAATTTTAATAAAAACTCATTTTAAATTCCAAAATATGCAAAATACCTTAAAATTTTCAAAATCTTAAATATTTCAATTTAAAACTGATTTCAAAATCAAAAAATCAATTTATTTTAAACAAATCTAATTATTTAATTAAGTTTATTTTTAATTAAAAATTAAATTAAATATTTTGAAAATTAAAAGTTTCATTTTGAAATATTTTTAAATAACTAGAGAATTCTTTTAAGATATTTTAATTTTAAATTAAAATTAATTTAGGATATTTTAAATATCTTAATTATTTTAATTATTTAAATACTTTAATATTTAAATAATTTTTTACTCAAATATTTTCAAAAGAAGAAAATTTTATTTTAAGTTTATTTTTATATTATTAAGGTATTTCCAATGATTACTTTGAAATTATTTTAAATAATGTTTTAAGTTCTTTAAAATTTAAAATTGACCTTTTTTCAAATACAAAATTTAATTTTTAAATTCTATATATTAAATCTTTGAGTGTTGAGGGATTACTTAAAATTTTAAACATAGCTTGAGCCTATGTGAATAGAATTTATGGTGAATGATTAGTGAATAATTGTATTCCAACTATTCACTAATCAAAGTATTATACATTACCTTTAATCTTTGCATATCTAGGATGCACATACTTGCACTTATCTTAGACTCTCCTTGATTTAAGAATTGATTTTATTTTTATGCATTTATGTATGTCCAAGGGTTTATTGAACTTTGATTTACGTTCATCCAACTTAGTGACACCTTAAAGACAAAAATAAAGGACATGTCTTAGGAAATTTAGGTTAATCTTAATAAATAAGTTATAGATCCAATAGGCATGAAATTTTGAACACTTTAACTTAGTGATAGCTCCAACCTTCAGAAAATTTCCTACTGGCTCTAATAATCATTAAGCTACTTAATTAATTAACTTAAGATTAAAAATTTAATTAAGCCTTTAAAATTTTGAAAATTCTAATAAATCCAAATTAAATACAAAATTTATAAATAATATCTCAAACTGATTAAAATTCAACCCTTAATTAAATAAAAAAATCCCTTTGAATGGATCTTAATTTCTAGCTTAATTTACTTTTAATTAAAAAAACCAATATTTAATTAATTTTATTAATTAAAAATAATTTAAATTTCTTTAAAATTTTCAAACACTCGAGAACACCTCCTTAGATCATTCCTGGTATTTTGAGGTGATTTCAAGAATTTTGAAGTTTATTTGGATCACAATCGAAAAATTCCTTCCTAATTAAATAATTCAAAAAAAATCCATTAATCACTTGAACTTTAAAAAATCATAAGTAATTAAGAAAAAATTTCAAATTGACCAAACTTAGTGTCATTCAATTTTAATTAAAATCTAGTATTTTTTAAAAATGTAAAGCTTTCAAAATTAAGTAAAAGTCAACTTTCTAGTCAATCATAGTTCAAATTTAGGATAAAATTTTGAAAAATCATAACTTAATGTAGAAAATTATAAATTGAGTAAACCAATAGTCTAACTACTCAAATTAAGGTCTAGCATTTAAGAAAAATACTAAAATTTTCTGAACCCTCATTTTCAGTATGATAGAGAAAATTATTGCAACAAATCTGGAGTTTTGCAAGGTCTAGTAGAATTAATTGGCAATAAAGATGTATGTCCAAAATCAACTTTGGCAATGAATGAGGTGAGATTTTTTCGTGATAGTTTAGGAAGTTTTGGTAAGCCCATTGTATCAACATTAGCAAAAGAAATGCAACCAGGTAAGATGACAAAATTTTGAGATTTCTTTTTAATATATATTTGAACAAATTAATGTATGTTTGTTAATTTATAGATGAATGGTGGAGGATGTTCGGCTCTAGTGCACCAAACTTACAGAAAATAGCTATTAGAATTCTTAGTCAGACATCATCTTCATCAGGTTGTGAGAGGAACTAGAGTGTGTTTGAGCAGATTCATACAAAAAGAAGGAATCATCTTGAACACCAAAGGCTAAATGATCTTGTCTATGTTCGTTACAATCTCAATTTAAGAAATAGGTACTATTTAAAACTTCTTTAAATATTTTTTTAAATAATGATGCACATTTTATTATTATTTTTCTATAATAATAATGTAGGTTGCAGTTTAGAAAAAGAAGTTATGATCCTTTGGATTATGCAAGTATTGAACTTGTTGATTTCTGGATCCTTGATGATGAACCAACTCCAGAATTGCATTTAGAAGACTTGGAGTCAGAAATTTACAAAGATGATGCAATTCCTATAAATATAGAACCAAACTTAACATCATCTACACTAATCCCAAGTAAGATTGTTGATTAATTTATATCATTTGAGTATAATATTAAATATAGACTTATTATTTCATATTAATAATTTGCAGATGAAGACAACTTAGCTAATATATGTGATGAAGATGACATACCTTGTGAGGATGTAGAAGTATTTGGGATGCAAGATTTTGGTGAAGAAGAGTTTGAGAATCCATCATTCGATCACACAAATTTAGTGGATGATTATTAAATTCACTATGAGTGTTTTGAGTTTTTTACATGTAAACTGATATAAACTGATTACTTTTTTGTCTCTATGGTATTAAGTTAAAACTTTTTATATTTATGAATTTTGAGTTTGTCTTATCAATAAAGTGCTATAATTTTGCTAAAAGTTCGTCACTGCAGCTCCTTGTTGGGAGTTTCATTTGATTTTAGATGTTTTTTTTTTTAATTTTCTTGCTAACCATTGCTAATTCCACTTCACAGTTTGATAAAGGATTCTTAGGCGGCTTGCTCAGAACCGTGAAGCTGCCAGAAAAACAGATTAAGGAAAAAAAACAAAAAAGGTAACAGTGAACAAGGTCATTACTTCATTTGCAATATTTCTTAACTGTTTATGCTCAATAATTTTGTAAACTCAGTGCTATTGAAGTTCATCAATTTTACTACATTTTTTTCTCTTATCACACCAATAACATGTACCTTGAAACATGTATAATGGAATAACGGATATTGCTGTTATTGGGATATTTTTCTTGAAGGTGGTTTGACAGATTGAGAGGTGGAAATTTTTCAATGATCAGTTGCAAAGGGGATTCAAACATCGTTACAGTTGTGCTCAATAAAAGGTATGTTGTTTACTTGTTTGCTTATGTTTTATAAACTTCGTTGATGCCATATTTATATTATTTGATTAGTTTGACATGGAAATGAAATGCATAGTGAATGCATAAGAGGAAATTTTGTCATTTATTTCATAATTTTTAATATTATTATTTATTACGTCATTCGGTTCGACCCCGGTTCAACCGGTCGAACCGGTCAAACCATGAATCTCTCCTTCTTCCGGTCCGTTGTCCGGTCCGATTTTCAAAACCTTGATAAAAACTCTAACAATCTAATAAGTAAGTCTAGGACTACTGGGAGTCTGCATAATCATATTAATTGTTTATCTTCCTTGTTAAGCACCTCCCCACCTATGGGTTCTAGCAGACCACCTATCCTTTGAGGGTGTAGATATGCCAATTAAAGAGGATGTTGTACAATCTCTAGGAAAAAAAATTAACCTTTTTCAAAAAAACTACTACATATTCATTTTATGTATTTAATCGTGTCGATTAGTATGTATTGCATTAAAAATCAATTTAAAAATGACTTTAAAATTTTAATTACATTTATCTTAAGCATTTTCATCATACATAAGTCAAGGGACCAATTAGGATCCGCCCTAGATGTCAATCCCATTTCTCAAAAACTTTAATAACCACGTCCCTCCTAATTTTTATTATAGATCAGACTCATTGATTTTAAATCGACTAGGTGATTAGTTGGATCCTCAATCAAGGAAGGGATAAGTCCAATTTTGCATTGCATTAGCTAGCTTTGGACTATGTTTTAGTGTCCAAATTTAGATTTAAAATTTGAGAAAAATTATGAATCATAAGAGCACAACCTCTAGGAATATAAGCTCAAATTTTTAATAAATTACTTAACTTAAAATAAAGATTCTCTTTATCCAAAACTTAAAGCATAACACTTAGCTTTGGTTGGGGCACTTCTAAATTGCTTCAAAATCTCTAAGTGTCTCCTACCACTTCTTCATTGACTCTAGGAATAAGTGTTCAAAATTCGATCCAATCCCAGTTGAAACTCTAAATTCACCTCCTTGATATCATTCCTAAAAAAACTATAAACAAAATTTATGTCGTTATTTTAATCAAAGGTATTCGTAGGAGACTCTAATTTCTTACGATGTAATTAACTACGAGGGCTTACACTCATAGAAGATTTAAAACCCATGTTAATTTTTCAAAACTCAATTAATATTTCTTTTAGGAAATCAAATTTATAATGATCATCATAGTCATAATCGAATGATTGCTAATGGATGATATTTTCTCCCTTCGAGGAGATACATCATTTACTAACATAAATTCAAATATCAAATTAATGATCACTCCTATTGATTATCATAGTCAGATATTCGACTAAACTTCATCATGACCCTCTAAGGGCTTATGTGATTCTTTCTTAAATCAGGCTACGACATTCAAGAGAAAACTTACAATTATGGGTCTGAACATGTTAGGAGAATTTATCCCTGCCTTCCGATGCGGTATATTATCCCTAATGGTTTGTTCGACTTCAGAATTAGAATTTAAATTTATAATTTTCAATTTTTCAAAGGAAATTTAATTTAGAATTGTTTTGCACCTTTCAAGTTAAATCACCTTTTCAAACACCCAACAATACTAGACTATAGTCCTTTGACCACCGTCGCTCGATTATGATTCTTTTGACCAAACAAACAAACCAACTATCTCTTAAAAACCACTATCATTTCATTGTAGATATTCTTCCAACTCCAATTCCTAATATGCTCTATACAATATGTATTTATTATATTGCACCAATGTCTTTCTATGATGAAGGACATCATTTATAATCAATTATAAATACTAGTAAAATCATTTCAATTAGGCTAGGTCCCATGATCTTTCTCTTTTTAGGGGTTTTCCGGTAAAAAAAAATTGGTCTCTTATAATTTTTGCATCACTCTATTTTATCTGTGTGTGTTAGATCTTCGTATAAAAGTAGGATGTTAAACTCTTTATCTCTCTAACCATAGCAAATTTTTGACATACAACAAGAGTCAAAACAAAATTTTTGCACAAACTATTATTAAGAGGCACATAGATAGTACAGAACTTTCAAAGCTTCCCTCTCTAAAAATCTTTTTTTTTTTCCTTCTTTTATCCAACTTATATATAATTTTCTTTAAGAATATTAAATTCATGTATTTTGTTGAAAATTTATGAACTATTTGTTGACTGCAAAGTTATTAAGAAAAAAATATATATATAAAGTTACCTTTAATATGGGATCCAATAAAGAATGTCACGATTTAAAGAAGAAGAATAATTATTAAAGAAAAATAATTTTCTTCAACATTAAATTGCACAAAGGTAGCTCTAATTCATAGTCACTCCCACTCAAAACATAGAATTTCCTTTTTGATAAAACAGAAGCTCAACATGCAGAAATACAATACACGCCCACTCACGTGAGCTTTCAGGGACATGAAGAGCAACAGTTGCTGCAACACCTTCTGCAAACGCTACAACGACAATCTGCCATTAGCGATACTCCGTATGGCGACCTCAACGAATTTGCCTCACAGGTTTCCACCATAATTGAAAACCCAATGAGGAGCATCAGAAGCACGACCATTGAGAAGATGGAAGAATAAGAAGCAAAAGGAGAGGAGAAAGCCATACTAATTTGCTATATATTTCCCTTAGCAAGTAGTCACCAAGTTCGTTCTTTTTGGCACTTTTATATCTGTATATATAAGCGTCTGATTTACTCCAAACAGCTTTCCAACCAGTAAAAAAAACATTTTAGATAATTTCTGTGATGACTAATTAAATGAGTGGGGTATATATTTCCCTCTCATTTTTTTTTTTTTCTCCCCAAAAAAAATGAGAGGGGTATAAGCGTCTGATTTTCTCCAAACAGCTTTCCAACCAGAAAAAGAAATAAAACAATGTAGATAATTTCTATGTGATGACTACTAAAATGAGAGGAATTGATTTACAAATGGCAATTTATATAAACGGGATGAAATTGGAAAACCCTCAGAATAGTTGGTGGAAGAAAGGAACAACCGTGAAGACAAATTAAGTTTAGCTTTTTCTTCCATATATATATAATTTTCTTTCACATCAAATTTTGACCATTCGGTTTATTTATTTTAAAATTATCTTATAAATAATTAAAAAATTTATATATATACTACTATATAAGCGTGGTTTGGAATTGTTCTCATATACAATCTTAGCCTTTCATTTTATTTATCAAAAATTAATCTAAACCATTAATTTTATTTATACATTTAATATATTTTTTTTAACTTCATTTATTTAATTAAAAGCAGGACATTTTAATTTCATTTAAATAAGTGCTTATTGTTGTAATGCTAAATATTTTAATTCCATTTATTTTTATATTCAAATATAATTAATAAATATATATTTTTTGCATTATATTTTTAATTTCTAAGCAATTAATAAAATTTTAAAATTTCATAATTTTAATTAAAATTTTAATAATTTATAATAAAAAAATTAGTATTGATATGTCATCAAAAAATTATATTGATCGGGCACGAATCTCAATGTAAAATCAAGCTGGAAACTTCTGAAGTTAATATTAGGACCAACCAAACTCTGATTTCAGCAAACTTATAGTCGAACTGAGCGTCTCGAGAATACAAACCCAACGACACTAAATCCAACCCAATCCAAGCCCAAACAGGTCCAAACCAAGGGTTAGAAGCATTGTTAGAATATTCAAACCACAATTTGGATTACCAAACGGTTTCCAAACATAACTTGCTTATAGTCAAATCGAGCTGCTCGACGAGACAAATCCAATGAGCCCAAGATCACCAAAATGCGATATCACTAAGACATTCAAATCTCCACCAAACGGTCCATGATCAAGGGATTCAATATCGGCCGTCCATCCAACCACTTCCTATTTACCCTTGATCTTTCACCTATTTATAGGTCATGTCACTCCATAAATCTATAAATAGACCCCTAATTTCTCTTGAAAAGGAGGCTCCAAGCAAGAAGAGAAGAAGAGAAAAAAGAGAATGAATAAGCTCCTCCTCGACCACCGTCAGAGTTCCGCTGAACCAAGGTCTGACATTGTTGCACTGCCGGACCACTACTTGAGGCCCTTATCTCCGCCGGATCACCCCTTGAGGCCCTCACCTCCGCCAGACCACCGCCTGACATTGTTGCTCCTCTGGATCACCACTTGATGCCCTCGCCTCCACCGGACTACTACCTAACGTCATTGCTCCATCAGACCACCACTTGAGGCCCTCGCCTTCATAAGACCACCACCTAAGGGCCTGAACTTTTCAAGACCACCACCTAAGGGCCTGACTTTCACCAGAACACCACTTGAGCCCCTGTGCTCCACCAGGCCATCATTTGACGCCCAGACTTCTACCGAACCGCCACTTAAGGCCCGAACTTCTATCGAACCACCACCAGAGGCCTGGACTTAAGTTGGACCACCACCTGAGGCCCGGACTTCTGCCGGACCAAAACCTGACATCCGGACTTCCGGACTTCTACCGGATCACCACCTGAGGCCCAGACTTCTATCGAACCGCCACTTGATGCCCGCACTTCCGCCGGACCATCACCTGATGCCCGGACTTCTATCGGACCACCACCTGATGCCCGAACTTTTGTCGGGAATTCACCTGATGCCCGGACTTCTACCGGACCGCCACATAAGGCCCAGACTTCTGATGGACCACCACCTGAGGCCCGGAGTTCTGCCGGACCACTATGTGACGCCTAAACTTCTGTCGGACCACCACCTAAGGCCCAAACTTCTTCTGAACCACCACCTAAGGCCCGTACTTCTGCCGGACCCCCACCTGACTCCCGAACATCTGTTGGACCACCACCTGATACCCGGACTTCTGCCGGACCATCACCTAACACCCAAACTTCTACCAGAGTATTGCCCTACTACTACGATCTTTTTGACCCCGGTCTTCTACCAATTACGGTCTTTCGGACCGATGTCTCCTGCCGACTATAGTCCTTCCAATCTTCATCGCCAAGCAACGATCTTTCTGACCAAGGTCTCCTACCAACTACAATCTTTTGGACCCCTGTCTCGTGCTGACTATGGCCCTTCCAACCAAACTAACATGTCTATATTGATTATTGTAACTACCACTATGTAATGCGCTCTATATGATGTACATTTGTGACATCAAGCCAATGTCTTCTCTCTAAGAAGGGCCTCATTTGTAATCAACTGCAAATACTAGTGGATTCATTCAAACTGGGCCAAGCCCCGTGGCTTTTCCCCCTTGTTAGGGGTTTCCACATAAAAACTCTAGTGTCTCTTATGAATGTTGCACCCTCTCTCTTATCTAATTGCGTGCTAGATCTTTGTGCAATGCTAAGACGTTAAACTATATATTTCTCTTCCGCCACGAATATTCTAGGATGCAACAAGTATAAATCTTAATTAATTATTTCATTAAAAAACTTTTGCATTTTAGAAGTATCTAATATATATATATTACTATCATAAAAAAAGATTGAGTTTCCACCCATATCAAATCTTGACATTTATTTTTTTTTCTTCAAATATTATCTTATCCTTTTATTATATTATAAATAATTAACAAATTTAAAAATATCTATACTAATCTATACTTTAGCATTTAATTGCAACTATTATATTAATTATTTTATTAATGTCAAAATAGTTGTTTTAATCCAAATTATTTTAAAATTTAAGTAAAGCACTAAAAGGTGGCACCGTTTCAAGTTCCATCTAGCTGACCAAGCCTTTATTGCCATTTAAAGTATAAAATTTATTATTTTCATTTAATGTAATAAATTGTAGGTTACAGCAATATTTGAATCCTCCCCTCTCCGAAAAGTTATTATTTCTGACAAAAAACTGGAAATCCGGACAAATACCGAGCGCTCGGTACCGAGCACCCAAGTGACGTGGCGCTTTGTTATTGGTCTCTGGACGCGTTCGGTGTCCTAACACAATAATTACTCTCCCTCTCCTCTTTGCCTCTTTGTTTCCTTCCCATGTTAGCGATTATTGTCCTCAACTTATGACCTCTTCAACTACCGTAACATTGTTTCTTCAACTTCTTGCTCTTGGCTTCTTCACGCTAAAGATGAGGCATCGGGGCTCCTCCTCTTCCCCATTCTTCTTCTCATTCTTTATATTTATCTAATGTGCATAAGAGTAGATAGGGCCGTCGCATCGCCAATCTGAGGAGCCAAATGGTCCTCAAGCCATGCTGCATAACCAAACACCAACGAAACAGACGCCAAAGACTACTATAAGTGAGAAAGAACAATGAATCTTCTTCTTAAACTGAGTTTGAACTGAAATGGAAGATTAGTTGAGGTGACAACGATTAAATTGAAGAACTCATGAAGGTTATGTTTGTGATTCTACTTTATGTTTAACATAGATTTTCCTTTTAGAGATTGATTTTACAAAATTTTGCGGGAAAAAAAAAACTAATCTTTGAAAGTTAGATTGTGGGATTGAGCTTTAAGAAGAAGATGGATCTGAGTGTTTTGGTGATGTTACTTGAAGTATATATTTGATGTAATAAATGGTAACTCTTTCCATATAGTGTTCAAGATTGATTAAGAAAAGTTGTGAAGAAGCATCTTATTTGTTCACTAATAAATCGACAGATTAACATTGTCAAAATGCTACAGAAATCATAAGCTCAACATAAGGTTGTAAGAGAATTAGTAAAAGAATAATCAGATATTTGTTTATAATAGATTATTTCATATTTTATTTTTATAATATTTAAAATATAATTTTAAAGTTTTGAACAGTGACGGATGCTTGTTTATCTGTTAATAAATAAATTGTTAAAACTTGATAAAATATTTATTTAATGATGATTTAATTTTTTTTTTATTTTTTTTATGTTATTATACCATTTTTATGTTTTGTGCATTGAAAATGTTATGTATTTTGACATGTTGAAAATATTGAGCAAAAAAATAAATAGATGGGTTAAAAATTTAATGCTCTAGGTCCTCATGCCCTACTAATTGCTTATTAGCTTGGACCCGAAGGTTAACAAGTGAGTAGGGGTGTCAATATTTGACACGACATGAAAACCCGACCCGGACCCGACCCGAAAATCCGGATTGGACCCGACCCGATTTCAAAACGGGTCGGGTTTAGGTTGACCTGACGGGTTGCCGGGTCAACCCGTTTGACCCGTTTAATTCAAAAAATTTGAATCCAGCCTTTGCCCGCTGCCCGCCCGTGCTGCCTGCCCACGCTGCCCGCGCCCCCCTGCCCAGCGCCCCCCCCCCCCCCCCCCGCCCCCCCCCCCCCCCCCCCCCCCCGCCCCCCCCGCCTGTCCGCCGCTCGCCTTCGCCCCCGCCCCCCGCCGTCCGCCTGCCGCCGTTCCGGGGCCGGCAATACCCATAATCGGGTCGGGTCAACCCGGCAACCCACGGGTCGGGTCCGGGTTCGGATTTCCGACCCGTTTGTCTACCCGGGTCGGGTTAGGGTCGACCCGTTTGAACCCGGGTCAGTTCCGGGTTCGACCCGAACCCGACCCGTGACCCGAAATTGACACCCCTACAAATGAGTATTCTATTGATTTAACAACATGAAAGAAATGCTAAATCAATTGAGTTTGCTTGCAGATTTTTCATGCAATAGGTTGTTTGCTTTTAAATACAATAAAGTGATAGTTTATCCAGTTTTTAATTATAATGTATGATACGTTTTTCTATAAAATATTGCACTTTGTTATGTATTTTTTTGGGCTTTGTAAGTGCTTGTGAGATCATGGTGCAATCTTTTTTATCAATTGCTTCTTTGAAGTTCTATAAATCTAATGTTGAGAAAATATGAAGTTTGAGGTAGATTAGGATTAGGCTGCAAACGAACCGAGCCGAGCCGAGTATGTGAGTGTTCATGTTTGTGTTTGTTTATTATTAGCTTGTTCAAGTTCGGTTCGTGCTTGATTCGAGCTTTATTATTTGTGTACATGTTTGGTTCATTTAAATTAATGGTGTTCATAATTTCATTTAAATTAATGGTGTTCATGTTTGGTTTGTGTTTACTTCGTTTAGTGCTTATCGAAGTTTAAACAAACAAGCCTTAACGAGCTCTGTTCAAGAACATATTTAGCATATTTTCTTAAACATCAAACAAGCATGCTCATTAACAAATCTAACAAGTAATATCCTTGAGCAATCAAATGAGCAAGATCTAATGATGTAATAAAATAAATTAACAATTATAAGGAAATTAAAACTACAACATATATTATAACATTTAATTACTTTAAAATTTATTATTAAAATATTTATATTATTATGTTATAATAAATTAAAATATTTATATTATATATATGTATCAATTTTATAATTAAATATTAATCAAGTTTTTGTCGAGCTTATTCATGAGTTCTGAATTGAACATGAACCGGTCTCCTTATTGAGCTTAATGTCAAGCATGTTCATGGGTTTCAAATGATGTTGTTCGTGAACATAAATGAACCGAACACATTAGGTTCAAGCTTGTTTATTTAAGGATCGAGCATTAAAAATGTTGTTCAAATTTGTTTGTTTAGTTAGGTAAATGATCACAAATGAGCTTTAATCGAACCAAGCAACGAGTAGCTCATCGAATGTTTGGTTCGCTTGCAGCCCTAATTAGGATAATAGTATAGATATTTCTTACATTATAATATAATATCTAGCACAGTAAATTCAAATTGATTATAATTTCCACCACATTCAGGTGGTTCAAATCTTCATATTCGGCTCTAAGATACAATTAAGTTTAAACGATGTTCTTAGAAAAATATTGTGAATCGCCACTTCGAACCTATGATATAAGGAAAATTCAAAGCATTTCAAATTTCAACCACATTTGGGTGGTTTGAATCTCATACATTTACTTTAAACAATGTTCTCATAAAAATGTTGATTTTGCTTATAAACATACTATATTGTGCTTTGGTATCTTTAAGCACTCTCATGTATTTTTCATAAGCTCCAAAGTGATTTCCAATTTGCTAATTTGATATAATATATATTTTATATTCTTGCTTCTTCAAAATTTTGGTAAACTCTCTGAAAAATATCGATTTTGCTTATAAATATACTCCATTGCACTTTGGTTATCCCTAAAGACTCTTGTGTCTTTTTCATAAGCTTCACACTGACTTTAATTTTAGGTAATATTCTTCTAAATTTTAAATATGAAATATTTATTATAAATTTTCATTGATTTGTTGTATTTTTTTCTATGCTATGTTTTTTTTTTTCTAAATTAAGCAGTCATATAACTTAATTTTTATTTGAAAAATAATTATTTATGTTGGATATTGAATACTTTTAGATGAATCATTAAGTGCTACTGCAACATTAAGGCTTCGTTTGGGACAGCTTTTTTATTGCTTTTTAAAACTGAGTTTTAGTACAAATTTTTTTAATTTTGTATTAAAACTCCGTTTTAAAAAGCAATAAAAAAGCCGTCCCAAACGAAACCTAAGTCAAGATGGATTCTCAATCTATCTATGAAGGAAACGTGTGCTTTTCCTATCTTTTTTTCACTAATTTTTTATCTGTTATTATGAGCTTGCTCTTTAAGTTCAACTATTAGAATACTTTTTAAAAGGGAATTATTTTAAAATTGTTTAAAGATCAATACAACATTGCGTCTAGTTTGAAGAATTTAAATTAAAGATAACTTCCTGCAACACTCAATTCAAGCATGCATACATTTATGAATTCATGTAAAAGAACTTCTTGTTTGAATTCTCTTCATTACTGAAATGATATGTTAGACATATTTCCTAAAGTTGTTTGCTTCTTAAGTTGAAAAATTAGATAACAGAGGATCAAAGTAAATTTTTGTTGCTTTTAACATGGTAGGAGAACTCTCCCTCTTTAATACTTACACCTAAAATACCATAAAATAAGTTTATTTCAATGGCTAATTAAGATGGGTTGAGTTAAGGGGTGTCAATTTGGGTAATCGGGTCAAGTTTGAGTCCAACCCGAGCTGATCTGGGCATAAACGGGTCAAGATTTTCAACCTAGACCCGACCCGCATAGGTTACTGGGTTGACCTGACCCGACTCAGGAACCCTTGTGCCTTCCTTCCGCGAATTAACGCCATTTGCCAAACTAAATGTAAACTGAGTCAGAGAGTTAGAGAGTCAGAGTGGGCTATGTGAGGCCGCAGGTGAGGCGGATGTGGGGCTCGAGTGCTAGAAAAATCGACCTGGCAAGTCGTGGTTGTGTGCAGCATGTGCAAGGACCGATAGAGGCAGCTTGACCTAAGCGCAACTAGGATGCCAGGAAGGAGGTAGAAGGAGCTGGGAGCTGGGACTAAACCTGAGCGTGACGAGGAAAGCCTCAACCCAAACTTCTGCAAGCACTGGGGCACAATTTCATGGGGCGGGTAACTGGGCTAGGATTATTAGATAGGTCATCATGAGAAATCCGGGTTAGCCAGGTCAACACTGGGTTTTTGGTTCAACCCGAACCCGACCCATTTTTCTGGTGGGTCAGAAGTCTAAACCTAGACCTGACCCATTTTTCAGGCGAGTTAGAAATCAAGACCTGGACCTGTCCCAATTTTTACGAACGGGTTGAGCCGAACCTAGATTTCTTCAGGTCAGATTCAGGTCGGCTTTCAGGTCATGTCAACTTAATACCCCTTGCTGAGAGTACTAATGCTATGAATATTGGTAGTTTCAATTAATCAAATGTTCAACCGATATACAATATAAAATGTTGTTAAGATGGGCTGAGTTTATTAATGCAGGTAGTCCGCACCGCCACTTCATAGTCCACTTATTAGAAGATGAATAAATTGTTGAACTTCATGAGGGTAGGAATCTCCATTAGAGGCGAATAAAATAGTTAAATTGCTTATACTACTCTCCATTATATATATTTAAAATGACATTTTTCATCTACCTATTGACTCTCACATGATTTTTGTTAGCTCCACCTTGATCTCCTTTCAGGTTTTTCAAATGAGCTCTCTAACTTCTTGCTTAAGAAAATAGATAATATTTTTCATAAATTGTATTGATCTAAACTTTTATATATATTTATGTTTGAATATGTGCATTGATTTCTTTTGTATATTAGAATTTCTATAAGTTTTATGATGATATTTGTTTTATTTTTTTTAACTTTAGTTAGCATCACAATAAGCGACAAATTTGAGAATGTCTTGAACTCTAATATATTTGTGGAGTTGAAACAAAAACCATAGACAAAAAGAATCCTATCATCTATTGATATCCTAATACTTTCTAATAAATAACAAGTATTTATAAAATTGCTAAATACTCATATTTTGTTTGCGTAGGCTTGGATTTATGAAATGCGTAGGCCCTCATTCCTTTTAAGTGTTCTAGTCGGAATTGTTTATAAATATATTTGTTACAGGCTAGAATAGACGCAACGGTAGAGTTAGAACATTTTCATCTAAGTGTTGTATGGATATCAAGCACACAAACTGAAGAAAAATGCAACACGAGAATTTGGACGTTGAGCTGCTCGATTCAACTATAAGCAAGTCATATTTGAAATCTATTTGGTAATCCAAACTATGGATGAAACCTTCAAAATGTGCTCTGAGTCTTTGATTATGACTAGATTGGGCTCGGATTGAGTTGAATTTGGTGTCGTTGGATTTGTATTTCCGAGAAGTTCAATTTGACTGTAAGTTTGCTAAAATTAGAGTTCAGATGATCCTGAATTTAATTTTTGAAGCTTCCAACTTGGATTTTACTTCGAGATTTGTGCCCGATCAAAATAATGTTTTGATGATATATTAGTTGACCCCCTATTTTCAGACATCGAATCTCTAGAAATTCAAAAATATACATCATTACACTCAAAATTGATTGAATGTTAGAAACATCCGTTCAAAAAAATGTAACTTTATCCAAACTTGGTCTTAAAAGCTCTATTGAGCTTTAAGTGTGTCAAAATTGGATCTGAAAAGTCGAAAAACTGTTATTGGGACCCAAAAAATGACCAATTTGAACTATCTATATAAAAAATTTAGGCTCGAACACGAATGTGCTGCTGAACCGGCCGGCCTACATCGGCGGCGCCGACGAGCGCGTGCTCAAAGGGGTGTGTGTAGAGCGCCCCTTAAAAAAATTTCTTTAAGAGCCGCATGAGGTGGCTCTGGGGGGGGGGGGGGGGGGGGGGGGGGGGGGGGGGGGGGGGGGGTTTAAAAATTTTTTTTGTTCAAAAAATTATTGAAGCTTCTTCTCCCCAAAAATGCTCCTATGAATACCCTCTTTGGGCTAGGGAGCAAAATTACGCTTTTCTCTCTTTTTTCTTCTCCCCCTAACTTTCTTACTCTATAAGCCTTCCACTATTTTTGTATGTGATTTTTTCTACTTAAATTCACTGCCCCTTTTTAGTATAGAAGCTTAAATAAGTGATCACACCTCCACAAAAAATCTGCCAACCAAAAGAGATTGCTCTGTTACCCAATATAAGGGTCTAAAAAAAAACTCATAAGGCAGTCAAGACTGATGATGTCATCAACACCATAACTGGCAATTCCTTCATTATTTTTAGGAAAATTTTCCATTTTCCTAATGATCATGTGATGAAGGTGCCTATAAAATTTGATTGTGCTTGTTCTCTTTGTCTAGGATTTTTGATAATGTATGAGTTCAATTTGTGAGCAGGGCTACGGTTTTCACCACCTCTAGAGTTGATTTACATTTTAATGATATTTAGAGTGATTTTACCATAACTTTCTTATAGATCCATGTTGATCATAATGAGATTGATCATGTTTTTTAGAGATCATGGAGAGGTGTTGTCTCTAGAGTGCCTTTCTCGGATGGGTCATCTTATTAGTGTTATACAGGATCGTATCTCTTTCAGATCTATGTGGCTACATATTCGCACTCGGGATCCATAAAAAGTTGGATTATTGATTTCTTCTTTGTGCATAAAGATTGAAATCTCCTGAAAATATGGGGAAAGCTGAAGGAGTTACCCATTCCCCTACATATTGGAGCAGATGATCTTTTGAAGATACTCAACCTTGCGGATGTCGACACCCTTTACTATGAGGTACACTATTTGAGCATATATATAGATGAAAAATATTTGTTTATGGTGGGACTATCTACTCAGGCAGGGAGATCACATGCACATATTTTAAAGAAGTCAGCTAAAGTCCCAAAGGTAGATATCCAACCCTCAAAGGCACCTCCAAAATGATCATGGAATGAGAGTGATTTGTAGGCATTTAAGAAGAAAAGGGTGGAGGAGATTTTGGTAGTTAATAGCAAAGGTTATCATATCTCTCCATCCAATTCACACATTCCAGAAGATGTCTTGAAATATAAATGTGTTGGTCGTCAACGAGCAGAGGAGTTGGTGACTTCACCTTATCTTTTTTTCTTTTTCTTTTTGTATTCTCATAAGGATATGTCCCTTACCAAACTTATCTTATTACTTTAATTGGTGCAATGTATGGATCTTGAGATTGAAATGATCAAGGCCTTGAATGATTGGAATAATAAATTTATGAATGTCAAATATCTTCAGGGACAGTACAAGAAAAAATATAATGGCAAAATTAATGTGATAAAGGCAGTGGATGAGCTATTAGCAGAGTGTAGATCAGAGCTGACTAATATGGTAACTTCAACCTCCTTATAGAGTCAGCAGATGGATCATCTTCATATTGAGCTGGTGGATGCACAAGCGACGATCAATCAACATATAAAAGATCAACAGATCTTTGAGGGGAAAACTGTAGTTATTGAAAATGAGAACAAGAGGCTCCAAAGTATATTATCAGAGATGGAAACCAAGTTTAAATCAGAACAGTCATCATCCAGAGTCATAGAAGAATTAAATAAGTTTGTTTCCTTCAAGATGATATTCCAGGATCAGATTCAGGAAGCTCGTGACCATATATATAATGTGAATGTGAAGGCTTTGGAAGTAGAGTAGTGTATGGAGGAATGCTTCATTAGAGGTTTTCTAAAAGGTGTCTGGCTAATGCATCATAAAAGAAAAGTGGAGGTTGAGGGGTTAACACCTAGCTAGGCGTCTGGTGACTCTTCCTTAGATTTAGATGGTGAGGAGATCAAAAGTGAGTTATAGAAGGTCTTTTCCCTTGATGAGGATCATGCCGATATTGAGATTCTATAGTATTTTTTTATTATTAGTTGTATCACTTTGTTTATTTGTAGTGTAATTATATGTGATAGACATCCTTCTTGGATGTTTTGATTTATCCAAAATTATTAATAAAAGCATTTGCTTGATGATATTTAACCTGTATAAAAAAGGTCAGATCAAATCCCCCTTGGATTGATCATCCAATAATTTGAAATTCAAGACATCTTCCTTGGATGTTTAACCTATCCGAGATTGTTAGTTAGAGCATTTGCTTGATGATATTAATCTATATGAAAGAGGTTAGATCAAATCACATTGGGATTGATCATCCAATGACTGAGACATAATATAAATTATGTATTTCTTAAATTATGGATAAAGTTAAATTCTCTGTGCCTTTTTTATCCTTTATAAGAGGAGATAATATCACAATAAAGTGAATATCATATTATTGTATTATATAAGACAACATAATAGTTCCCTAGTATAACTTAGGGATTCAGGGGCTAGAAGAGTTTTACTACAATCAACACACAAGGGGTGTATGTAAGGTCAGCATAATAATACTAGAAGGATACACATGTGGATAACATAATAACTTAGGGGAACATAACACAAGATAAATAGTTCTATTAGGACTTACTAATATTACTTACAAAAATTTCCAAAATTCTAAGTTTGAGATAGCATCTTCCCATTAGCATATTTTAGTTTGAAGGTGTCAGGCTTGACCATACCTATCACCAAATAAGGACCCTCCCATAGGGGAGATAGTTTATTGTGTTGGGGGCCCTTTCTAGCTGCCTCGATGCTGCTTAAAATTAGATCCCCAATTGAGATACATTGAGGTTTAACCCTCTGATTATAGTGACGGACAATCTTTTAGTGGTATATAGTGATCCTGAGGGAGGCTACATCTCTTACTTCTAAGAGTATATCCAAGTTATTTATGAGCTTCTCATCATTATTACTGAAGTTGAAAGTCTGAACTCTATTACTTGATACTCCAATGTCAATCGGTATGGCTGCTTCCATACCAAAGTAAAGATTATATGGGGTTTATCCTACAGGAGTTCTAGCGGTAGTCCAATAAGTCTAGAGAATATTTGGGAGTTCTTCATTCCATTGCATCCCAGCCTTCCCTAAGTGTGTCTTCATCGCTTTCAAAATTGTTTAGTTTGTAACCTCTATTTGTCCATTTGCCCGAGGATGGGTGACAGCTGTGTGGACTAGTTGAATATGAAAATCCTTATAAAAAGATATGAAGAATTTTCCAATAAACTGTCCCATTATCAGTGATGACCCTTACCGGAATACCAAAATGACAGATTATATTCTTCCATTGGAACTGTTTGATATTAGCTTCAGTAATCTTCACTAGAGGTTCACCTCAACCCACTTGGTGAAGTAATATACAGTAAGGATGATGAATTTTCACTGTCCAGTGGTTATAAGGAAGGGTCCCATTATATGAATCCCCTATTGGGTGAAAGGCTAGGGGCTCTGAAGTGATGCAAGCTCTAGAGCGAATATATAGGTGAGATTGGAATGCAATTGACAATTTTTACACTTTTGAGATCACTCAAGTGATCATATTTAATTGCAGGCCAATAAAATCCATGCCTTATAGTCTTGTAGGCTAATACTTTTCCTTTTAGATGTTCTCCACATACTCTTGAATGGACTTCTAAGAGTATGTAATCAGCTTCTGAAGGTGGGAGACATTTGAGGAATGGTCTAGTAAAAGTGCATTTGTATAACTCACCACCAATAATGCTAAAATGTGTTTCTTGTCTTTGAAGTCTTGTTGCAGCCATAGGCTCCTCAGGTGGAACCCCATCCTGTAAAAAGAAAAAATAGGATTGATCCAAGAAGCCTCTCTTGATTCATCGATTGATTATATAAACCACAGACCTTAGATACTTTAAAATTGGATTTCTTCGATGCACTTTCTCTTGTAAACATCTCCTATCGTTGATGCAGCAAGTTTAAAAAGAGCATCGACTTGTGCATTTTTCTCTCAGAGAATATGGATGATCTGATGCTCTTTTATACGGGCTAAGAGCAACTTTACGATGTTGCAATACTGGACCAGTTGTGGATTGTAAATATCAAACTCTCCCTCCACCTGAGTGGCGACCAATTATGAATCAGTATGAACCACCAAGTTTTACACCTCATAGTCAATTACTAGCCTCAATCCAGTAATATGGGTCTCGTACTCTGCTGCGTTATTCATGGTAAGGAATTTAAGTTGGAGCTCGTACTCAAGAGTAACTTGTTGTGGAGAGAACAACAAAATTTCTACTCTGATGCCAGAACTTCCAGAATATCCATCAATATATAAAGTTCGACATGGGGGAGAAGGAAAAGTACTCGGTGGCTCATTGGCTATAGGGAAGGTGCATTCAACCACAAAATTTATAAGGGCCTGAGATTTGATATCGAGTCTAGGCAAGTAGTGGATGTCAAACTCTCCTAATTTTACAGACCACTTGATGAGCTTGCTAAACACTTCTGGCTTTTGCATGATACTTCTCAGCTGCAGATTTATGTAAACTCCAATTATATGTGCTTGAAAGCAAGGCGTAGTTTCCTAGCATAATAAACTAACGCCAAAGCTGTTTTATCCGCTAAGGGATAACATCCCTCTATTTCAGATAATATCTTACTAACATAATAAATGGGATATTGTACATCATTTTCTTCTCATACCAAGACCAAACTAATAATTTGGGAAGAAACAGTCATATATAAATATAACTTTTCTCTTAGTGTTGGTTTAGAAAGAAGTGACGGAGATGCCAAATACTTTCGTAGCTATTTGAAGGCTTATTGTCATTCATCGATCCATTGGAATCCAGAACTACGTGCACATCTGAGTATCTTGAAAAAGGACAAATATTTGTCTCCTAAATGGGTCAATAAATAAGATAATGCTGCAATCCTTCGAATCAGTCTTTAAACTTCCTTAATATTCTTTGGGGCACCATGTCCCTTAGTGCCTTTCTCATGATTTTCCTCGATTCCTCGATGGGTTACCATAAATCCTAAGAACTTTCCTGAGGCGACTCCAAAAGCATATTTGGCAAGGTTGAGTCGTATGTTATAGCATCATCGTAGGTAGAAGCACTATTCCAACTTAGATATATGTAGAGATTTTTTAAGACTCTTCACCAGCATATCATCAACATATACTTCCATAGAGTACCCAATAAGATCTTTGAAAACTTTATTCATAAGACATTAATATGTGGCTCCAGTATTTTTTAGTCCGAATGACATCACTAGATAGCAATATAACCTTTTATCTGTTTGAAAAATTGTTGCTTCCTCATCAACAGGATTCATCTTTATTTGATTATAGCCATAGTAGGTATCCATAAAGCTCAACATATGATGTCCAGAGGTGGTTTCGACCAATTGGTCAATACGAGAAAGTGAAAAGCTGTCTTTTGGGCAAGTTTTATTGAGTTCTGCATAGTCTACATACATTCTCCAAGCTCTACTTGCCTTCCATACCATAACAACATTCACCAACCAAATAGGGTAGTTCATCTCCCATATAAAATCCAGCTTCCAAAAGCTTATCCACTTCCTACTTGATTGCTTAATTGTTGACGATCAGGCGCAAAATTTTGTTTCTACTAGATTACTGGCTTGCACGTCTTGTTGACTTTGAGGAAGAGCATGATCACTTCAGGGTCGATTCTAGGCATATCTGCCGGACTCCGTAAAAAATATCCTGATTCTTACGTAGAAAATATTTTTTTTTTCTACTCGTTTGAGAAAAGGGATATCTAATCTACACTGTCCTAATATTAAATTTAAAAAAAAATGAAAATAATTTTAAATTCTTATAAATCTTTTCTTTCAAAAAATAAATTTGAAGTATAAATAATTAAATTATATTCAAACAAAAAATATAATATAAATATTATTAAGTTTTATATTAAATTTTTATTTAAAATATTTATTTATTATTAAATATTAGTTAAAATGTATTTTAAGTCATTATTAAATATTTAACTATTATTTTAACTATTTTTAAATATTTAATTATTACTTATATGATAATTAAAATAATAATCAAATATTTAATAAAACCCCACTGGCATTCTGCTCTCTCTCTCTCTTTCCACCCACACACTCTCTCTCTTTTCGCCTGCTCTCCCTCTCTCCTCTCATTTTCTCTCTAACGAGTACGCCTATTTGTATGACTCATTACTAATACGCTTAACTCTTTCACTCATTTTAAAATGTGCTGAATTACTCAGCGTATTTGCTCCTTCTTAAATTTTTAATTTAGTCTGTTCATTTTGCTAATTGTCATTATTAACATGCTCCTTTTTAAAAATTTCACTCTATATATATAACTGAAAAAAACATAAAATTATTTGAAATATTTTAAAACCCAAAATTATTTATCCTAAAAATAAAAAATTCAAACGATTAAGCTATAACTGTTCCCGCACAGTCATTCGTCAAAAGTAACTTTCCCACTCTTTTTTTTTTTTAAATAGAACGAACTACTTCGGGGGAGGTCCCGCCGTACTTTCTCCTTACAATCTCCCATTCCACACACTGAACAGCGCAAAGCCACACACACACTCTCTCTCTCTCTCTCAGATGAAATATTTTAAAATCCAAAATTATTTATCCTAAAACTAGAATTTCAAACGGTAAGTTATAACTGTTCCCGCACTTTAATTCCTAAAAAAATAATCGTTCCCACTCTTTTTTTTATATAAATTCACCAACGAATGCTCGGGAGAGGACACGCCATACTTTCTCCTCACAATCTCCCATTCCACACAGTAACCAGCGCTAAGCCCGACCCCTTTGCCACCGTTCACTCTTGCGCCACCGCCCATCCTCGCCCACACGTTTCTGTCCCTATTATTCTCCATCGTCTAGTCTTCTCCCGGCCGAGCACGCAACTGTGAAGTCAAGAAACGTGTATAACAGTGCCTTTGCCTGTAATTTCATCTTCCCGGAGTATTCAAGAAGGAAATTCAGAAATAGGGTCTTTGATCTTGTCAAAAACAAAGCCTACATCATTCATAATCGCTGATTTCAGGTATGCTTTAAAAAAAAAATTTGGTTGCTTTAAAATTTGAAAATTGAAAAAAATCTGAGAACTGTTTGTTCATCTTTGCTGTTTAGTTACCAATTTTGTAATACATATTGTGATGAATTTATCAAATGAATTCAATTTGATGTGAAAAGTATTTCATCCACGAATATTTTCTTATACATTCTTTTTTTGAAGAAAATATTTAAATAGCATGGAGATTATGAAGTGAATGAGAAAAGGATGATATTTTCTAAAAGATCGGAGCGTGTAAAAATAATATATGTAACATAAAAATGTTGTCAGATTGTTGGTATATTTAAAAACTTGAGATCAACATATGCAAGAAGCATTAGTTTCTTATTTTCTTCCCTTACTACAAATGCAAGCTTATTATATTAAAAAAAAAAAACTCTAATGCCAATTTCAAGATCAAATGAAAAAATTTAACGGTATTTTTCAAATTAGAAATTCGTATCTCTGCAGATAAATAATCCTGACTCCATCACTGCATAGGATTGAAAATACTATTTCCACGCACTTGACTTTGCTGCTTCCACCTTCCTTATTAACAAATTCAATGTTTGCTTGTTGCCACCTCAACATGTTGTTCGTCTGAAGGTGATGCACATATACAAACTTAAGGCAAATGCCTTGCGACAAGCTAAAGTCCTTAACTCGCTTCTCAATGAATAGAGGTTTTTTATCTATGATTATTATAAGAGGAAGCCCATGATGTATATTGATGCCTGGCTATAAGAAGTTTTTTTACAATCTCTATAGGCATCTTAGCGAGTTCTTTTGCCTAGTTGTAGAAATAATTAACCATGACCAGAATAAATTTTCTTTTCTCACCAAAGGGATAAAATAGACTAAAGAGATATATTCCCCACATGGTGAATAAAGCATAAGCAGAACCAATCATTTCAAAATAAAATGTAATATTTTGTTATAATTGATTAATTGAGCAATGCTTATAAGCTTCTCATTCTATTTTGTATTTTTTTAAGAATGTTACATTATTACTTTCAAATATGTCTTCCAAATGTTATTCCTCTTGTTGGCATCATATCTCCAAATCGAAGGTCAAAGCTTAAGGCTAGCAGGAAAACTATCAATATAAATCTATATTTGTTTTTTCCTCTTTAAATATTGATTCATTTACTAAATCCTAAACCTAAGAACACTCTTAATTTGACGTAAATATTTAAGAATCCCTTACCGCCGGTAATCAATGAATTTCCTGCAGTGACTTGAACAATATATATATATATATATATATATATACATATATACACACACTACTGGAAAACACACGATTACCGTCGGAATTTCCTACGAAATATTTTGTGTCGGTAAATACGGCATTTGTACTGGCGCATAGTGCGAAGGAAATATTATGGCGTATTTTTCCGGTGCACGTTGCGCAGGAACATTTCCGACGTCTAATGCGTCGGGCTTAACATCGAAATATACCAACATTTCACTGGAACCGGCGCACTTTATGGCGGAAAATGTCCGGCGCATTTACCGGCGGATAATACAACGGCTGTTTTAAACTCAACGACTTGAAACCGGCGCCAAATGCGCCGGAATGTGTTCCGGCGTCTGGGACGCCGAAAAATCCGCCAGCGAATGCCCTATTTCCGAACTCGAGCCCCTCTGGCTGCTCATTTCATTCGTTCGTTTCTCTCGCATCTCCGGTGTCGCCCATCGTCGCCCATCGTGGCTCACCTTAGATCGACGTTGCCGAGCTGTGTTGACGGTCACCGGACGTCGCCGATGATCATCGCCTTTGTCGCCGGCGAGAGCTCCATTTTCGACCGTGAGTTTCCGCCTTACGCCTCCCGTCGATTGTAAGTCGCCTCCCTCCCGTCGATTGTAAGTTTTTTTTTTTTCATATAATTTTTGTCGACATTTTTTTGTCTGCCGGAAATTGCCGGCGCAGCTTATGACGTCTTTTTCGCCGACGTTTCCCGATGCCATTTATTCGCCGGAAACAAGCCGTAGTTTATTTACTGCGAACTTATGGTGTTTTATCCGTCAGATAGATACGTCGTAAACTTCTAACGCACATATCGCCGGAATAAACGGTTAAAAAACACTTTTTTGGCTAACATTTTTTGCGCTGGTAATGCACCGGAGAGGTCGCTGGAAAGGTTTCCGGCGTCTTATAAATGTCGGAAGGCATTTTCCGACGTGCACCAAACCGGCGCACAAAAATCCGATGGAATTTTCTATGTAGAAAAAAAAATTCTTAGTCAAAGTATACCTTGTTAAAAAAGTTGAAGCTTTTTTTTTCAAAATATGGGCAAACTAGGATTTTATGGGACAAAATTAGCTAAAGAACCATTCTTACTTATTAAAATTTCTATTTTGAGGATGGGCAACCTCAATGGGGCATGGTTTCGCCCATGATGTGGTGAATGACCAAGGACTTGTGATAGGCTTGATATTGTGGGAAGGTTGTAGTATCATGGAAGCTATGTTGCACCGATACGAATACAACGACATTGGATATGACACAATATGGATACGGGACCCGTCAATTCTTAAAAATATAGTATACGAGTACGGCGCATATACAACATTATAATTTATAAATCATACATAAAAATTGTCTAGTACAACAACAAAAGCATAAACATAAATTGTCTAGCACATGAAGTTTCAACTATTCAATAGAAGGAATGATATGATTAGCTTTTTCAGTGGTTTGTCTTTGAACTTCTATATCATCTTCAATAAATATCATAGCTTTTAATTCAGGCTCAGCAAGTGACAGATTAGCAATTTCTAATATTCTTATATCATCAAGAGACTCAAATCCATCTTTGAAATGCGAGAACCTCGCTCGCAGTCGCAGAAGTAAATACGACGGGTATTTTTTTGGACTTTTTTGTTTTTCAATGGACACGAGTATATAAATAGTTTTTTAATTGGATATGACAAAGTCGTATTCGACATGTATCAGTGCTGTATCGAGGTGTATCCGTGTATTGGTGTGTCGCGCAGATACAACACGCCTTCATAAATAGATGTATTAGTGCAACATAGCATGGAAGTGATCTTTTGGCACTCAACACGCCTTCTTAAAAAATCTTGTAAGTTCTTTCAAAGAGCTAGATTTTTTCAATCTTCAAGTATGTTATTAAGTGGTCTATCCAAGTCAAAGAATGCTCCACCTCTTCATGCATCACTTTGTATTCTTTGATGTTCGGTCATGACACCTTAAGGTTGGTCTCCTATTGAAAAGCTACCCAAGTTTGACAATAGGATACTGAGTAAATATTGTTCCCTAGAAATTTGTGTTATTTTGAAGCATTCAAATTGAATCTCTGCCTTACAAGTAGCTAGGAGTCTGAGTAGGTGATGAGTTGCATCAAGCCCATTCCAGCAATGAATCTTAGCATACGAGCAGAGCCTCATACTCCACTTGATTATTGGAGATTTGAAACTTCATTTGACCAGCTTAAGAGATAATGATTCCTTTATAGCTCTTCAACATTATGCATGCAACTACTCTATATATGCTTCCATGAGGCACTATGTATGTATAATGTCCAAGCTTGGTCTTCTTTCTTTTCATCTCCTCTTTCTGTTGTGGTGGTTGAAATAAATGAGGAAGATAATGAGCGCTTGAGCATTAGCAGTGGCCCATGTCATGTAGGAGATCTTAAATTCATTTAGTTCCACTTATCACTTGAGCAATCTTTCAAAGTGATTCAACTTGGTGAATATGGCTTTAAGGCAATATATGATGGTGACTTAAATTGAATTAGCTTGAAGTAGGTGCTATGGTTAGAAAAGGCTACACTAACTTTTTAATTATGGTTTTTTTTTTGTTGGGCACCTCCTAGGATTTTGCTCGCATATTAGACCAACAATTATTTTTTCTCTTCTTCTCAAACCAGTATGGAGCTAGTGATTTATTCAATCATATTCAAACTCACACAATGATAGGATTAATTAAACTCAAATAAATATTGGTATTCATGTCACCCACTATGACGACCCTTTTAGATCTACATGAGACGTATAAAGATATTTAAAAAAAAAAAAAAAACGAGACATACAAAGGTATATACTACTAACTATTTGTCTATCACAATTCGTAAATTAGAAGAATTTATATTTTTACAATATTCACTTGAGCGAAAACATCTTAAATTTGTTTTCAGTTTTTTAACTATAGAGCTTCTAATATATATCATGATTTTTTTTATATCATCAATTTTTTCTTAATTGGCATATCTAACTAAGTTTTATCTTACAACAAAACTATCACCTAAACAAAATAGTACTTGATTCTACTTTATCATTTCATTTAATTGAAATAACTTTCAACATAATATTATATGAGCTAAAAATATTCAACAAGATTAAAAAACTCTAATACATAATTCAAATATTATAAAAATTCAATATTCAATTCTCTCTCAAAATTTAGGTAGGACGTAATTACTTTTTAGAGTAAATTTTTATCTAATCTATCTCCAATTATCTCTCAAAACATCACACGTTCTCCACTCCTAGCAAGATCCAACCAATGGCTGCCTTTATCAGGATGACATTAGCTTGATCCAACGGCTGGGCTTATCGCTTGATCAACAGCATGGCTTGGCCGTTCCGCTTACCCTAGACCCATCCTATTCTGCCACCACGCCAAGATTGGATTGGCGGTTCCGCTTTCTCTCTCTCTCTATTTAGGCGACGCAGCAGGCTCTGGAGACGCAACCATCTGTTGAATCCGAGGCTCGATCTCGGATTCAGCATCCCAACGATTCCAATCTCTTGATTGATCGGCTTCTCTACGATCTTATTCGAAGGTTCTTCAACTTTCTCCCGCTTGATTGGCCCGCAAGATCTCTGTTTTTCCCCTCGCTTTGATCTGGAATAGTTGATAGAGTGCGATCATTATAGTGTTCTTTGTGATTTTTATGCTTTTGATGTGCTTGGGATTGGATTTGCGTTCTAGATCTTTAAATTTCGTTGCCGTGTGATTTTATGTTTTGTTTGGTCGAGTGCCCGCCTCCAATTTCGACAAAGTTATGAATTTTAACCCGTATTTCGGTTTTTCATTTATTGTTGTTGTTTTTTTTTCTCTTTTGTTAATTTAGTTTAATTTGTATTTGCTTACTTTTTAAATGTTTTTTCTTTGCCATTGAGTGATAGAAGCAGTTTCGGTACACATATTATTTGCTTTTTATGGTTGGAAGCTGATTTCTGTTGCTATTTTATTTCTTTCACTCCATTTTGATTTAGTGCCTTAGAAAGTATCGACATTTTAACCTTTTTTTCGGAAGTTAGATCTACCTGTATATTATTGCTTAGACTTATTTATTCAGATGCATGTTTTTTTTTTATCTACTCCTGTTTTATCCATTGTGATCTAAAATTGGCCTGAGAACTGGGCGGAGAGCTGAATACACAAAACTAGTATGAGAATGGCATGGTGTTTTTGATACGATTTAAATGTTTTTTATTCATTTTTTTTGGATTGTGAGTTGAACATTGTGTAATTTTATGACCTTCTGATTGTTTCCATGTCATCATTGATGAATTTAACTATTATTTTTTCCTCCTGTTTGCAGGCATGGCTGGACTGGCGCAGGATGGATCTCAGTTTGATGGTGCAAAATATGATTCCAAAATGCATGAAGTGTAATGCATATTCTCTTCGTTGTATTCTTTATTCACTTTAGAACATATTATGATTTCATCTCATTTTTTGTGTATGAGCTAGGCTTGCACCACAAGATGGGCAGGATTTCTTCACATCATATGACGAAGTATATGAAAGCTTTGATGATATGAACCTCCAAGAAAACCTTCTGAGAGGCATTTACGCCTATGGTACCCCTCTAACTATAAACTATGCAAGCCTCGTGATTTTCCTGTCTGGTTTTTAAAGTTGGCATGGCTGTTTCCCTTATAGGTTTTGAGAAGCCATCAGCAATTCAGCAAAGAGGAATTGTCCCCTTCTGCATGGGACTTGATGTCATTCAACAAGCACAATCTGGAACTGGGAAAACTGCAACTTTTTGCTCTGGAGTTCTGCAGCAACTTGATTATGGACTAGTTGAATGTCAGGCCTTAGTACTTGCGCCAACCCGAGAACTTGCACAACAAATTGAAAAGGTCATGAGGGCACTTGGTGATTACCTGGGCGTCAAAGTCCATGCTTGTGTGGGAGGAACTAGTGTTCGTGAGGACCAAAGGATTTTGTCCGCCGGTGTTCATGTTGTTGTTGGCACACCTGGGCGTGTGTTTGATATGCTGAGAAGGCAATCTCTTCGCCCTGACTACATCAAGATGTTTGTTTTGGATGAAGCTGATGAGATGCTCTCACGGGGCTTCAAAGATCAGGTTCTTCAAATTTCCTTTTGGTCCAAGTCCAACTTTTCTTCATTATCCTTCTTTAGTCAACTAAGGAGTTATTTCTCGCTTTAGATTTGTGTTAAAGTTACACTGTTATAATAAAGCATTATTAGTTGTCGTGTAAGAAATCTTATGTTTAATTTTTCACGTGCTTTGGTTAACTCTCTGTATTACATGATTATGCTATATTCATGTGTTTGATCATTAAATGCATTAAGCACAATTAGAAAATGTTAATCCGAGGGCACCAAGCTAATTTGTTTTAGCAAATTCAATGATAACTTTCTAGTTGTTGTTGGATGATTGTTGTCATAGTTGCTTAGCAGTTCAAAGTTCATCAATACATTGATCTCTCTGGCTACTAAATGGAGGACAATTGGATATCAACATCATTCTTTTGATTATTTGTGAGATAAACAAGAAATTAGGGAAAAGAGAACTATTGAAATATCTAAAAGAACGTAGGTGAACAATCAAAAGGTGTCAATCATTGGTTTGGATAAATTGAAAACCTCACATCATCGATCTTTGGTCAGATTGAGTTTTGAAGATCACCATCTATCATCAATATTTGGTCTAACATGAGGTCTATGCTTCCTCCTTTGATCTCTTGGTCTATCTATAGTGAGTGATTTATTCTTCATCACTAGCATTACATTAGCTCAAAGCTCGAGGGTGGCTTTTAGATTATCTTTGAGAGCAGGCTAATGCAATTGCTAAGTGATTGGCAATAAACATAGATTCATTAAAAAGACTTGAAAACGTTTTCGGCTATCTGTTTTGGCTTGATTTGACTTCTAGTAACTATTCATGTTCTCTTTTGCTTTTGTGGATTGTTTTGGTCTATATTACATCTAGATTAGATATAAATTACAGTACTCATCAATCAAAATCATAAATTACCTCTAATCATTGTCAATAAGTATCCAAGCATTTAATTTTTGCAACTATCCAAGCTTTTTGCTATGTAAAAAAGGTTAGTATTCATTGAACTTGACTATTATCCTCTTATGCAATTGAATCTGTTCTTTAGGAAATTGTGATGCATTCAATTGGCTGACCAAATTATCTTAGAAGCTTTTAAAATCGTGTATTATATTATACTAGTTATAATGTTGTATTCATCATATCCCATAGTAGTTTATCCTACATGAAACATGCTGTATTCCTGTGCCTGCAAAGTTCGTATCACTCTGATTTCAAATACTCTTCGTTTAATTTTTTTTTTTTTTTACAGATATACGATATCTTCCAGCTTCTTCCTCCTAAAATCCAGGTTGGAGTTTTCTCTGCTACCATGCCACCCGAGGCCCTTGAGATCACTCGCAAGTTCATGAGTAAACCTGTCAGGATACTCGTGAAGAGAGATGAACTCACCCTCGAAGGTATCAAACAGTTTTATGTCAATATTGGCAAGGAGGAGTGGAAACTGGAGACCCTCTGTGACCTATACGAAACCCTTGCTATTACCCAGAGTGTGATCTTCGTGAATACCCGGCGCAAGGTTGATTGGCTCACCGACAAGCTCAGGAGCAGCGATCACACAGTCTCCGCCACACACGGAGACATGGATCAGAATTCTCGCGACATCATCATGCGTGAATTCAGATCCGGATCATCTCGAGTTCTCATAACAACTGATCTTCTTGCTCGAGGCATCGATGTGCAGCAGGTTTCTTTAGTCATAAACTATGATCTGCCAACCCAACCGGAGAACTATCTCCATCGCATTGGACGAAGCGGGCGATTTGGAAGGAAGGGCGTTGCAATAAACTTCGTCACCCAGGAAGATGATAGGATGCTTTATGATATCCAGAGGTTCTACAATGTGGTGATCGAGGAGCTGCCATCGAATGTTGCCGACCTCATATAGGTTCAAGGGGAATCTCTTTAGTTGATCATTTAGGTGTTGATCTCTGCAAACTTTTTTTAAACTTGTTTGAGCGGGTAGGGATTCGGATCATTGTTCTTAGTTTCTCTAGATCAAATTATTATTGCTACATCTTTTTTTTTTTCACATTTAGATTTTGTCATTGTTTCTAGGTCCTGCTGCTTTAGTCTTGTGTCCGAAACAGTTGTTATGGATAAGTTATATTGTTCATCTTCTTTTAATTGTGCTTCTTTTGGGACAACTTTTTCATTGTTTTTTAAAACAATTTTCAAGTAAAAATTAGTTTGAATTTGATTTGAAAACAATAAAAAAGTTATCCAAAATAAAATCTTAAGAGCATTTCTTACAGCCTTTTCAGCTTGTGATTTGAAAACATGCAACTTTAATTCCTGAATGACTTTTAACTTAGTTTTTTTTAATATAATTATTGAAGATATGAAGGTCTTGTGATGATAATTCCACGAGGACTTGTGCTCCTATAATGGAGCTTTTGTGCTATGGATGGCTTCCCTTGCGCTTGAATATATGTTTAATGTATGGACTGAAGAGTTTGCTTCAACTAATTGTCTTCATCTGCAAAACAGGGTTAGCACAAAACAAGGAGCAGAGAAGAAGTAATGAGAGGATGAACGAGAGAATGAACAGTGAAAAGCATTTTTCCTTGATCGCTTTGGCGTTGCTGTTACACGCTATATAATCAAGAGCATGACAGCACTTGAACGGCAGAGATGAGTCGGTTAAGCATTAACGGTGGAGATTACAATCAGAGAAAAGTTCTCTGTTACCGTGGCAGAGTAGTGGAAGCATAAGGCGATATGTGGGCTTGCTTATCACATTGTTTATCACCTCCCCTCAAGCTAATATTCGGGTCGTGAATAGTTAGCTTGTGTCGTAGAAACTGAAAACGTTGTATAGACAAGGCTTTGGTAAACAGATCAGCGAGCTGGTCGGTAGTGTGAACATGAGCGACGTGCAGCAATTTGTTGTTAATACATTCGCGAACAAAATGAAAATCAATTTCAATATGTTTTGTACGCGCGTGGAAGACAGGATTATTGGCAAGGGCAATGGATGATATGTTGTCACAAAATAAAGTAGTAGGAGAGGAAGAAGAGATACCAAACTCTCCCAATAACCGTTGAAGCCATATGATATCCATTGCAGCAGTTGCAAGTGCCCGATATTCAGCTTCTGTAGAAGACCGTGCAACGGTCTTTTGTTTCTTGACTTGCCAGGAAATAAGGTTGCTGCCTAAGAACGCACAATAACCGGTTGTAGATTTGCGATCAACCGGATCACCAGCCCAATCGGAATCAGAATAAGCAGATAGACGAAGAGTCGTGGCGACTAATGGAAGACCGAAGGAAAGAGTTCCTTTAAGGTAGCGTAGAAGACGCTTAAGAAGCTGAAAATGAATCTCTTGAGGTTGATGCATATGCTGGCACAATCTATTCACAGTATAGGAAATGTCCGGTCTCGTTAAAGTCAAATACTGTAGAGAGCCGACTTGTTGTTTAAATGCCTCCGCCTGGTCAGTTGGAAGAGAAATGGAGCCGCTGTAAGGGGTTTTGGAGGCTATGGGAGTAGAGATGGGTTTACACTCAGCCATACCAGCTTTTTGCAGAATATCAGCGGCATATTTGGATTGAGATAAATGGAAACCATCAGCCGTATGCAATACTTGCATGCCAAGAAAATAAGACATGCTACCAAGGTTTTTCATATTAAACCTGTTATGCAATGCGGAGAGAAGATGAGTAATAGTGGCGGCATCATTACCAGTTAGTAATATGTCATCGACATATACTAATATATAAATGGTTTTCGCATCCTTGTTATATATTAAGAGAGAAGGGTCGGCTGCACTTTGATGAAAACCATATGCGATGAGATAAGTAGAAAAGGTTTCAAACCATTTGCGAGGAGATTGTTTGAGACCATATAAAGACTTTTTCAACTGACATACATAATCAGGATGTAATGAGTCTTTAAAACCAGTAGGTTGAGACATAAAAATTGTGTCAGTGAGAGTCCCATGAAGAAATGCATTCGAAATATCGAGCTGAATCACATTCCATTTAAAAGTGGCAGCAACTATGAGAAAAACATGGATGGTAGGAAGTTTAGCTACAGGGCTAAACGTTTGAGAGTAATCCAAACCGTATTGTTGATTGCAACCGAGAGCAACCAAGCGAGCTTTATGCCTTGCAATAGAGCCATCAGAATTATATTTAGTGCGAAAAATCCATTTACATCCCAAGACATTTTGATTGGGATGCGGCGGAACCAAGGTCCAAGTTCCCTGTTGTTGTAAAGCAGCAAACTCATTGGACATAGCTTGCCTCCAAACAAGCTGTTTGACAGCCTCTGTATAGCATGTTGGATCAGAAGAAACAACGTCAGTGGTCATATTGAATATTTGCTTCGGTTTTAAGTGCCCAGTCCGTAGCCTAGTAAGCATAGGGTGGGTGGATTGATATAATGGTGGAGCTGAAATTGGAATCTGCGAATGAGTAGCTGAGGAGGATGTAATTGGAGAAGATTGTGAGGAGTTGTGAGGCATGAAAGAACTGCCAGGAGAGGATAATTCACGGGATAGTGAAGGAGAAATCTGTTGTTGCAATGTACTTTGAGGAGTTTGAGGTGGAGATACAGATGAATTGGCTGTGGAAGGCAAGTTTTGAATCAGACTTGGGACAAGAAGTGTGGGAGGTATGTAAGTGGTCACAGCAGGAGCCGTTTGAGCAGGTTTGGTCAATAATTGAGTAAAAGGAAAAACTGTTTCAACAAACTTCACATGACGAGATGTGAATATTTTTCCAGAATCAATGTTAAAACAGTGATATCCTTTAGTATTGGGTGCATACCCAATAAAGACACAAGGTAAGGATCTTGGGTGAAATTTGGTTGAAGCAAGAGAAGGAAGATATGGATAACAAAGACAACCAAAGACTTTGAGCATGGTATAATCAGGAGGTTTGGAATACAAACGGTGGAAGGGAGATTGGTTTTGCTTGGAGAGAGGAGGCAGCCGATTGATTAAAAAAACAGCAGTAGTGACAGCATGAACCCAAAATTGATTGGGTAAGTTTGCATCAAGAAGTAAGGTACGGGTGGTTTCAAGAATATGACGGTGTTTGCGCTCCGCAACACCGTTCTGTTCAGGAGTATAAGGACACGTAATTTGATGAAGAATGCCAGATTGAGATAAAAGAGATTGAAAGGTTTTAGATACATATTCTCCTCCACCATCAGAGCGCAAGCATTTGATTCGTTTATTGAAGTGATTTTCAACTAAACGTTTAAACTGAAGAAAAATAGTTGCAACATCAGATTTTGCTTTTAATGGATATAGCCAAGTATAACGAGAGAAGTCATCCACAAATAACACATAATATTTAAAACCATGTATTGATAGAAGGGGTGATGGGCCCCATACATCACTATGGATTAAATCTAAAACATGAGAGGATCTAGATAAAGACGCAACAAACGGTAACTTGTGGCTTTTAGAGCTATCACAAGTATTACATTGACTAGTGGATGACAAAGACAAACATAAGGAACGATCACAATATTTCGGGAGCTGTAGAAGCACAGGATGAGACGGATGACCAAGACGTCGATGCCAGAGTTGAGTATTTGAGGTAATAGCTGAAAAGGTAGATTCGACCCGAGAACGGCCTTGCTTAGTTTGAAGAGGATAGAGACCTCGAGAAGTAGGACCGTGAAGGAGAGTTTGGTTGTTCGTCGGGTCCTGAATACGATAACCATTAGAATCAAACGTAACAGTACAGGAATTATCTGTCGTGAGACGGTTGACAGAAATTAAATTTTTGGTTAAATGAGGAACAAAATGAAGAGGAGAAAGATGAAGCTTACGGCTAGGAGTGGGTAATAAACCTTGACCCGTATGAGTGATTGGGAGAAGATCCCCATTACCAACCATGACCTGCTTATCACCCTTATACGGTCGGGCATTGTATATCTGATTTGAGTCAGCCGTGAGATGAGCAGTAGCTCCTGTGTCAAGTAACCAATCGGAAGACGATGGTGGAAGCTCAGCGGAGTAGGCAGAGTTAGGAGATTGATAGTTGAAATCACCACGGTACCAGCATTTAACAGCTGAATGACCATACTTGCCGCAAATTTGACATTCCACTGGTGAAGCGGTAGACTGAGTGCTTCGGGAAGTATTAGTTCGTCCGCGAGGAGGTCGAGACGCATTCCTTCCACGATAACCACGGCCACGCGAGCGACCACGTTGAGCTGTTAATGCCTGTAGAGATTCCGATGACAGAGATAATTCGCGTACAGATTCAGCCGCTAAATTGATTTCTTCGCTACAAAGCAGTGCGTAGAAATCATCCAAACTCATTGGATTCAAATTGGTTCTTATCGCAATTTTAAAACCCTGATAGGCGCTAGGTAAGCCGTTGAGGGTATACATGATAATATCATCGGAAGACAATGGGGAACCAGACGAACCTATCGCGTCTACCTTTCCTTTGATTTCAGATAAATACTGCATCATAGTTTTGTCTTTCATGGAAATGTGATTTAATTCATTCTTCAGTTGAAGAATCCTTGAGCGATTAGTGGCCTGCAGGCGGCGCTCAATGGTTTGCCAAATTTCACAGCATGAATCCAGCGACAACACGTAAGGAAGAAAGGTAGTAGAAATGGTCGAATAAAGAACAGCGGCTAAATTCTGATCGACCAGTAACCACGAGTAATATTCAGGATTTGGTTTAAGATCAGTAGCAGATGTAATAAGTTTAGGAGGTTTGACACAAGAACCATCCAAAAAACCTTCAAAACCATTCGCAGTGAACAGTTTCAGAATTTGCGACTTCCACAGCGGATAATTTTCGGCTGTTAGTTGAATATTGAGTACTGATTTCACATTTGTCATGAGAAATTTTAACTGAGGCGGAATAGGGACATCGCCCATTTTGATAGTTGATGAAGTTTGTGAAGATGTGGAAGATTGAGAAGGGTTTTCCATCGCAAGGATCAGAGAAAACGAAAAATAGCCGCAAGGCACTAAACCTGCTCTGATACCATGAAGAGTTTGCTTCAACTAATTGTCTTCATCTGCAAAACAGGGTTAGCACAAAACAAGGAGCAGAGAAGAAGTAATGAGAGGATGAACGAGAGAATGAACAGTGAAAAGCATTTTTCCTTGATCGCTTTTGCGTTGCTGTTACACGCTATATAATCAAGAGCATGACAGCACTTGAACGGCAGAGATGAGTCGGTTAAGCATTAACGGTGGAGATTACAATCAGAGAAAAGTTCTCTGTTACCGTGGCAGAGTAGTGGAAGCATAAGGCGATATGTGGGCTTGCTTATCACATTGTTTATCATGGACAATTAGGCCTCCTGTAAATAACACAACACTTTCATTTGTCATTATTCATAAACTTAATTATTTTTCCAAACATAATTTAAAATTTATATACCTCATATTCTAACTCTTTATTACTGTTAAAAAGCATCTCTACTTCAAGATTACAACGAGTTACTATTTTGTGCCCTTATATGCAACACATTTAGGTTTTGTTTGAGACGGCTTTCTTATTGCTTTTTAAATCAACTTTATGGTTAAAATTTTTTTATTTTCATATTTGAAAGCTATTTTAAGAAGCAATAAGAAAGTCGGTCCGAATATAGTTTTAGGTTTTTTTTTAGATCATTTTCTTGTTGTTGTCTTATATTTTATTTGTGACACCTTTGTTACTGTTTTCTAAATTAATTTTTTTATACAAAATTTTTTTGAAATAAAAATATTTGTACTAGAAAATTGCTTTAAAAAGTAGAATGAAAGCTATCCCAAACGAAGCATTAAGCAATATTTTGGCATAAAATTTTTTTGAAAGCTAAGAAAAAACATTTGGAGAAGCCTTAAAAATACAATAGAATTGATATGTCTTCAAAAATTGCTTTGATTTGGCACGAATCTCGAAGCATATGTAAGTTGAAAACTTTCAAAATTAAATTCGGGATCATCTGAATTCCAATTTCAGCATAGTCAAACTGAACATCTCAAAGAGACCAACCAAAAAAAACCAAAATTGGTCCAACCCAAGACCAAATGGGTCCAAATCGAGGGCCAGGACCACATTTGGAAGTGTCAAAGCATTTTTGGATGATAAAATGATATTTAAATATAGCATGCTTAAAGTCAAATCGTTCGGCTCGGCGAGACGAATCCAACGAGATTAAGATATCTGAATTCCGGCATCGTTAAAGCACTTAAACAATTGAAAAACTCTCTATGATCAGGGGAATCAATACGAGTCATCTGATGGAGCACTCCGAACCTGCCCCGGATCTTCTCTAAATTTATGGGGAGTGTCACTCAAGAAAATCTATAAATAGACCCCCACTCTCTACATGAGGGGGACCTTTGGCAAGAGATTGGAGAGAGATCTGAAGCTTCAAAAGCTCTAGCACCACCGCCAGACCGCCAGACCGCCAACTGCCGACGGACCACAGCCTGGTCGTCGTCCGCTGTCGAACCTTCCCCCGGCCGACGACCGCAGCCAGACTTCAGCCCGACATTTGTCAAACCACCGCCCGACCACCAACCGCCTCCGAACCCTCGCCCAACCTAAAATCGCTATCGTACTTCAGCCCGACCATCATCAAACCACCACTCGGTCGCCCATTGCTGTCGGAACTCCGCCCGACCATCATCGGACCACCGCAGGGCCGACGACCGCCGCCTTATTTCAGCCCGACCATCGTCAAACCAGCGCTCGGCCGCTAACTGCCGCCAGACTTCAGTCCAACCTTCTTCGGATCACTACACGGTCGTTGACCGCCGTTAAACCTTCGCCCGACCGACGACCGCCGCCGGACTTCAGCCTGACCACTGCTCAGCTGCCAACCTCCGTCAGACCTTCTCCAGGCCGACGAACGCCGCCGGACTTCAGCCGACCTTCGTCGGAGCACTGCCTGGCTGCCGACCGCCGCTCGACCTTCGCTCGACCGATGACTACGCTGGACTTCAAACCACCTTCGTCGGACCACCGCCCGGCCGCCGTCCGCCACTGAACCTCCGTCGGATCGTTCCTTGTCAGCTGAACTTCTGCAAAAAATACATCGGACTTCCGCCCGACCGTCACCAGACCTTTGACTAGCTCTCCAAATTACTGTAATTTGACCACCTCTAAATTGAAGGACGGGTCAACCCTTGTAATTCACTCAAGTTTAGTGGAATCTTTTCACCTGGGCAATGCCCCGTGGTTTTTCCCTCTTTGTGCTTTCCACATAACAAAGATCAGGTGTTTTAATTCTCTCTTTTTGTTTGTGTGTTGGATATCCGTATATCGCTAAGACGAAAATTTTACTCACACTACCGTCACGAATCTTCCGGCCCGCAACAAGAATGATCTAGGATATATTTTTTATTTGTCTAATTATGATTAGTGTTTTTATCAATTCACCACAAACCATCATGATTTTGATGGGTTTACAATATCCTCCGCCTCTGTCCGCCTCCACAGTTGCTTCGGTCATCTGCCTTGTTGTGCATGGAGTCTTTGCAGTCTTCGGTCATAGTTCTGCCACTCCATGATCAAATAATCTTTTCATCCTATAAAAATTTTTATTATAAAGCTTAATATAATTCAATTAGGTTTCTTTTCTGTTCAGAAGACACTGTAAAGGTGCAACATTATTGAACTTTAAATCTGGTCCATCAATCATTTCAATATAGAATCAAAGCGATCTTTATTACATTCTTCATAATAAGACCCATCAATGATCACTATATTAATATAATTAATGACATAGATCAAGTATGAATGTATAGCAAGAAAATTTCATGTAATGTGATTGCAAATCATGACTATTTTCAACTAATTTTAAAACTCAAAAGAGTTATAACAAAAATTCAATACTTTATGCTAAACTGCAATTGAAATTAATTAATTTTATTTCAGAGTTTCAATCACTAAAACAACAATACTTTAGTCTAATCAGAAAATAAGTTCAAAATAATTGAACAATACAAACAAACTCCCACTAAGCTAGTATATGATCAAAACATATTACACCCATATGAGCCACATGCTCATGAAATACTTTAGGTGGTAATCCTTTTGTAAGTAGGTCTGCAATCATAAAGTTTGTACTAATATGTTCAATAGAAACCTAAGAATTCTGAACCATTTCTTTCACAACAAGAAATTTTATGTCAATATATTTTGATTTTAATGAACTCCGATTGTTCTTGGAATATAACTCAGCTGTTTTATTATCATAATTTATCTTTAATAGTCTCTCAATGCCATCAACAATATATAGCCCAGTGATAAAATTAAGCAACCATATTTCCTGATTTGAAGCCTCATAATAAGCTATAAATTTTGCTTCCATTATTGAAGAAGCTATAAGTGATTGCTTGACACTTTTCTAAGAAATAGCTCCTCCAGCCAAAATGAAAATATAGCTTGAAGTGGATCTCCTACTGTCGAGGCAACCAGCAAAATCAGAGTTGGAATATCCCACGATCTCTAAATGATCAGATCTCTGATATGTGAGCAAAAACTCTCTTATCCTTTTTAGATACCTCATAACCCGTTTCACTGCTTTCCAATGATCTATTCCTGGGTTACTTAAATATCTACTAAGCATTCCAACAATGTACGCAATATTAAAATGCGTACAAACTTGAGCATACGTAAGACTCCCTACTGTAGATGCATAAGGGATTTTATCCATCTCTTGCTTTTCAACTTTATTTCTTGGGCATTAAAGTAAACTAAATTTATCTTCTTTTTTGCAATGGGTGTATTCCCTGGTGCATAATTTTTCATGCCAAATCTGCTAAGCACTTTATCAATATAGGTTGTTTGTGATAACCCAAGTATACTACAGGAGCAATCCCAATAAATTTGTATATCATCCATCTGGTGTCACTCTAAATCATAATGAGCTACAAGTGCCATAGTGATTCTAAAAGAGTCTTTCAAATAAATTGGAGAGAAAATCTCTTTATAATCAATGCCTTCCTTTTAAGTGAAATCTTTAGCAACTTGATGTGCTTTATATCTTTTAATATTGCCTATTGCATCCCTTTTGATTTTAAATTTTTTTTACAACCAATAGGTTTTGCTCCTTCAGGCAATTCAAAAAGATCCCAATATCATTATCTTTCATTGATTTCATCTCATCTTCCATGGCTTATATTCATTTTTGGGAATTAGAATATTGTTTGACTTGAGTAAATGAGATTGGATCATCTTCCAATTCAAAATCAAACTCATGCTCTTGGAGATATACAATATAATCATCCAAAATTATTTTTCTCCTTTTTCTTGTGGATCTCCCTAATGGCACTTCAGTTTGAGATTGTTGTCCTTTTATTTGTGTGGGAGATAATTCAAGATTATTTTGATTATCTGAATTTACAATTTGAATAATATCATGCATAATTACCTGATTATTTTTAATTGTAACAGTAGGAATAGTAATATATTCCTCCTCAAAATCAGAATATTTGAGTTTATCACTCCCACTATATTCAACATCTTCAATATATTTAGTATTGACCTTCTCAAAAAAAAGATTTGTTTGAGGAATCATAAAATTTAAAACGTCTTGACATTTCAGAGTATCCAACAAAATAGCAACTAACAGTTCTTGAGTCCTATTTTTTTTTATTAGGCTTATAAGGTCTAGCCTCAGCTGGACATCCTCAGACATGAAAATGCCTAATATTATGCTTCTTTCCAGTCCATAACTCATATGGGGTTTAAGTTACTAATTTGTTTGGAACTCTATTAAGTATAAGCTGCAGTCTTTAAAGCTTCTCCCCAAAGTGATTCTCATAAAGAAGAATGAGTAATCATACTTCTAACTATGTCCTTTAAGGTTATATTTCGTCTCTCAGCTACACCATTCTATTAAATATCTCATAAAAGGGCCTGGACGTTGTTCACCTTATCCATCATATCTACCATAATATTCACCACCATAGTCAAATTTGACAACTTTAATCTTCTTACTAAGTTGATTTTCAACTTCAGCTTTGAAGATCTTAAATATATCCATAGATTCTGATTTTTTATAAATTAAGTATAAATATGCATAATGAGAATAATCATCTATGAAAGTAATAAAATACTGTTGATCATTCCAAGAAGTTGTAGGGAATGGGCCATACATATCAGCATATATTAATTGCAAGATATTTGAACTCCTTTTGGCACCTAATTTTTTAATATTTATTTATTTTCCCTTAATACATTCAATACAATTTTTTAAATCAATATAATTAAGAGAATTGAGAATTCCATTTGACGCAAGTCTTTCAATCCTTTATTTAAAAATATGTCTCCTAAATGCTTGTGTCATAACATAAAGGAATTCTCTTCAGTTAATTTTCTCTTTATATCAAAATTATTTGTATGCAAAATTTCATTTATCTGTGAGGCAGAAATATTCAATTTATATAGATTATCAATCAAAGAACCTGTACCAATAACTTTATAATATTAAAAGAGACTAAATTTTTAATTTCTAAATGAATAAGAGTAACAATATTTATCCAAACATTAAATAGAAATCAGGTTCCATCTAAATGACAATACATAAAAAGTCTCACACAAATCCAAATTACAACCAGATTTTAAGTACATTCTATATAAACCTACAGCTTTAACAGGAATTTTATTGTCATTCCCCACATAGATGAATCTTTCAGCATCAGTTGGCACTTTACTCCTAAGACAACCCTACATAGTCACACTTATGTGAGTAGTTACACATGTATCTATCAACCAAGTGTGATTTGGTACTAAGGCCAAATTAACTTCAGAACAAATAAGATTCAGAAGTTTACCCTTTTGACGAGCCAATTAGCATATTTTGGACAATCTTTTTTCACATGCCTAGTCTTCTTGCAAAAGAAACAAGTAATAATTTGATCTTGCTTCTGTTGTACTTTAAATTTTGAAGTCCCTTTATCTACAGCTCCTTTAGCTTTATAATTCCTTTTCCTTTTGGCAGCAAAATCTTGAGAAGAAGAAGCTAAGTGAGCACTTTCTATCTTTTTTATTTTTAATCTTTCCTCCTTTTACACACACTAAGCAATAAGCTCATTAAGAGTCCATTTTTTCTTTTGAGTATTGTAACTTATCTTAAAAGGACTGAATTATGCAGGAAGAGAGATCAAGACTAGATGCATAAGAATGTCGTCAGACAATTCTAACTTTAATGATATTAGTCTTGTAACAAGATTAGACATTTCTATAATGTACTCTCTTATGTTCCCTTTGCCTTTATATCACATTGAAATAAGCTTACTAAGAATAGTACTTATTTTGACCTTTTCAAAACCTCCAAAATAGTCTGCTATTTGGCTTAAGAACTTCTTAGCATTTTCCTCCTTAGACATTGCACCCATGATGGTATCTGGAATTGAATGCTTCATGATCATAATACTCATGCAATTTGAATGCACCCACTTTTCAAAATTTACCCTTTATTCAATAGTACTTTCCGTAGTAATGGTAGGAGGGCATTCAGTCCGAATCATATAATCTAGATCCATACACTTAAGAACAATAGTAATGTGCTCTTTCTATTTCTTAAAATTAGAACCATTAAACACTGTAATATTATTCAAATTAGTAGATATTGAAGAAATATTAACTAAAAAAGAACAAAATAATAAGCTCGTAATTAGTAACAGCATAAGGTGAGCCTTTTATAAGATACCTATCACAACATCATAATTTAATCTTTAGACAGAAATTATAATTTGTAAATGGCACTCTTAAATTTATAGTTAATAAATATTGATAATAAATTATGTCAATACCGACTTAATATATGTATGAATAATTCAAATTATCACATATTTATAACTATATCTTTAGAGTCCGGCCAAAAATAATCTTACTTTGGGCCGATTATTTTTCACATAGACTAAAAAAAATTCTTTAGCATTATTCAATTAATTTTAAAAAATAAACTAAATTGATCTAATAGAGGTCACTTTGGTGACATATAATTTCAATTTAATTTAATTTTAAATTAATGAATAATTATTACAAAATCCTTAATCAATAGTTAAGGGAAAAAATTATAATCAAGCATCAGACAATTGATTTTACAAAGCATTAAAATATTCAAGATGCCTTACCATTCTGATTTCAAGTCAAATAAAAAAATAATAATATTGCACTTGTGAATATATCCATTCATTAGCACAATCACAATTAGAGAAACGTTACATAATGAAAAATTGATTAATTATGAATCATTAATTGTTATTAATAATTCAAAAATAGTCAATGAAAAGTAACCGTCTCCTTTTATCCAACGGCATTTATAATTTATGCTTACGCTTTGTTTGTTTGAGCATTTTTTTGCCTTTTCCATTTGGAAACGGGGGATTTTTTTTTTGTGTTGTTTGGTTCGTCAAATCAAGTTTCCAATAATTCTTTTTTTTTTTTCATTTTTCTGTAATTTTGAGAAAGCTTTTTATATATGCTTCTCCGTTAGAAAACTTCATTTTCTATACTAATGTTTTTTAAAACTGTCTTTTACAAAAGCACCAAAAAAACAAACAAAGCCTTAATCTATTTAAAAATGTCGTATTATATTAATTAACTGCAATTCTCCAATAGTTGCATCCATTGAAAAATAAAGCCAAAAAAAATAACTAAAACCTTTTACAAGGAAGAAGACGAAATGTAGATCTTGAGTGGAAAGAAGATAACTTACAGAATCCTAATCCATTGATTAAAGTACACTTTTGATTACTAAAACATGCCCAAAATCAATGGAATAATGAACTTCAATTAATAAATCTTTCTCATATATGAAACAAATTTCCAAAAGAAAGAAAACTTATTTTGATCAAAAAACCCAAATCAACATCCTGATTAGAAAAAAAAAAGTTTCTCGCTGATTCAACATGACAACCGGGCTCTGATACCACTTGTTAGGAATTTAATGGAGACGGAAATAATAATTCATTCGTCTCCGAAAGACATGCTAAATCATCGAGAAGATTTTTTGAAAGCGTACTTGAATCCATTAAAATACAGAATTGAGGTTTTTCGGTCTTCCACGTTTAGAGTGACGTTCTCTAAGAGAGCGAGAGACCCCTTCTTTTCACTCAAGATGAGAAATGAGAACTTCACCCCTTAAATTGGGGACCACGATCCTTTTTATAGTTTAAGTGTAAATATTTTATTTCAACACATCATTAAAATAAAATAAATACTGGGCTTCTACACAAATTTAATTGAGATGCCACATAAGCCAAATAATAATTTAATATTTAAATAGATCAAGAATTTAATTGACTTAATTTTAGATAGCATATAATGTATAAAACTATATATGTCTAAGTATATGGGCCCACTTATAAAAATTCCCAACAAATATTAGTCATGATTTGTGTAGAAGCTGGAAAACTGACAATGGCAATGGTGGGATGGCGAATGTCCGACAATGGCAATCAGGAGGTGTAGGTCCGATGGAAACAGTTGGGCAATAGAGGTCAGGTGATTTTGATTGGGTAATGAAGGTCTGATGACAACGGTAGACCAGCGAAAGGTCTGATGACAACATTGTGGGTCCACCTTTATGTAGAGACTGGGGGCATATTTATAGATTTTTTTCAAGTAGCATGTCTTATAAATATGGAGAGAATCTGGAGCACTTCATCGGATGACCCATATTAATATTCACAAAAATATATCATTTATTTAGCATTTAAATATCTTAATGATGTAAAAGATCAAGCAATTTTGGTCGTCGTATTTTTCTCTTTGAGCCACTCGATTGAACAATGCCAAATTTGTAAACCATTTGGTCATCTAATCAATGTCATTAAATTTTTAATTATGCTTAAGGATCAAACCACTTTTGATATCATCGAGTTTGCTTATCATGATGTTCAGTTCAACGATAAGTTTGTCGAAATCAAAGTTCAAACGGTTCTGAATTTAATTTAATAAATTTTGAACTAAAAAGTAATTTTAAAAAGTAAGAAAAGTGCCCCAAATGAAACTTTAGTCTCTCGACATTACAAAATTGATTTCGATTTACTCTCAAACAGCTCATTTTTAATAAACTTTGTATAATCAAGAGGCTAAATTAGAACAACATTATATTTTGAGACTAAAAAAAATCATAAACGAATAATCTGGGGATTAATTTAAACAGCTATAATAATGTATAATTTATATGTTTTCTTCAATAATAATGTATAATATTTAAACTTTTAATTATTAAAAAATTTGGCATAGCTGGCCATCTGTTCGATTCCCGAATGGAACAGATAAGTTTATAAACGCTATGTCAAGTATTCTTCTCCCACGTGGCAGCACTGGCATTACACGTGTCAACACTTGCATCAGACGTGTCCTCCTTCCCCTCGTTCCGTCAGTCCTACTTATTTGATCGCACGCCGCGTCTTCCTTAACACTGCATCGATCGTCGGCGACTCTCTCCATAGTCCATACTATTCATAAATCAATGGATGCTCAAACAGTCCGGCAACGCTCCAAAGATGGATTCATTCGCACGGATGACCGGAAAACCATTCATGAGAAGAAACATGCGAAGGCTCGGCGCGGGCTCCGTTCTCTCGCGGTCGCCGTGGCTCTCCCTCTCGTCCTCTCCCTCCTGTCCTTCTCCCTCTCATCGCCGCTTCAACCCAAGCCAGATGACACATCGCAGGTGTGGCATCCACCTGCATGGACGATGAACGTGGCGGCGGCAACAACGGCTGGCCTAATGGGCCTGGCGGCGTGGCTGGTTTGGGCTGAGGGTGGCATGCGAACTCTGGCGCCGGTCATACTATACACCGCCCAGTTTGCCCTCGGGCTTGCGCGGGCACCGTTCGCCGGTGCTGGTCGGGTGGGGCTCGTGCTCAGCTTGGCGAACGTGGCTGTGCTTGCTGGATGTTCGACTTGTTTCCGGCGGATCAACCCCTTCGCCGGCAACCTGGTCAATCCGTGCATAGTTTGGGCGGCATTCTTGGCGTTTCTTAGTTATAGGATGATGTGAGAGGCGAGTTTGTGTTTGAAATTGAGTGCTGTACGTACGGTAATAAGTTGGACAGAAAGTTAAATAAGGAATTCATTCAAAGATAATTCTACAAACTGATGTTCTTATCATTACCATTTCAAATTGAAATTTGTGTGCTCATCAATTTGTCAATGTACTTTTCCTTAATTGTGTTTATATCTAGCATTAGGGGCAACGTCCAAACACATACATAACACATATCTGAGACATGAACCTAGGATCTCTTAGTTGGGAGCCAAACTTCTAATCAACAAACCAATAATATCTTTAATCAAGGTTTTAAGAGATGTCAATTTATAAAGTTTCAAGACCTTATTGTCGAAGGTAATTGAGGAATTGATCATGAACCAAGTCTAAAAATAAAAGTCAACACTTGCGAGTGTCTTAAATAGTGCGTGAGGGTTATCATAACAAAATTTCTCTACAACCTCAAAATTACATGCTTATCTAAAATTATACATAAATAAAACCTTATGAGAAAAGTAGGAATTTTCTCACTCAAGATTTTGGCAAATTAAAAATCTCATTGCATTTGAATTGATCATAATTAAAAATATTTATTTTTTTGTCGAATTAAATAATAATTATAATCATTCCATAATATTTATACAACAAGAAATTCCATTTAAACAAAATATAGGCCAAAAAAAAAAAAAAAAAAAGCTATAGATGATTTATAATAGCATAATAGCTTTTAAACAGAGCATCTAATGACAATAAATAGCCTCTATTAATCAAAATCAAACATAATGTGAAAGCTCCAAACTATGAAATATAGCCTTGGTGGGCATTTCTTGCATCTTAAGATTTTATGTACGACTCATTCATATTGAATTTAGATTCAATTTAACTTTTAATCTCTCGTGTTTGAGATTAAGCTTCATGCAAACACTTTTGAGTATAAATAATATATAAATTTGATAATTACATTGATAATGTTCAGCTAATTGTTGACCTCATTTTTGTATGAGGTCATTAAGACCAATCTAGATCCTAGATCTACCTAGACCTTATGATCAACTCAGTTCAAATCCATATTTTCAAACCCAAAATCTAAGGTTCAAAGGCCTATATCCTAAAGGCCTTTTATAGTATTTTTTTTCAAACAGTTTAAAACTCAATCAAATGACATCTGATTCAGAGTCTATCAATTATATATTGATATAATATATCTCTAGAGGCAACTCTCCAAATTTGAGCCTATTCTGAGGCCTATAACCTCAAAAATTAAATCTATCTCCATAGACTGTAAAACCTTCAAAAATATTTATGGCTTATGCCACTCAACCTACCACATAGTAGATTTTGACCATGGAGCCTTCTTCAAACTTTCTGATCACATTCAGAACCTTGATTATGATGTGTTAAGTATTAAACTGCATTTTGGTGGACTCACTTTGACCCCCAATTAACCAGGAGTCAAAATAACCAAAATGCCCCTTAAGGATAATTCTGGAGTTTTTTTTATAGACTTCAGTATAGCCTTTTAAAATTAAACCCACAACCTCTTCAAATGCATCCTAATCATCATTAAGAGTATAATAGACTCAAGCCAAGGCCCTGGTCAATCTTTCTTAACCGGGTCAACACTTCTGACCAAAATACCTCTCAAGGGTTTGAATAAACATTCAAACCAAATGTCATCCTCTTTTATTGAGACCAATTCCAACAATTTTTAAATATCAAACCAAACATGTTGGACCCAATCTAGACCCTGGATCAACCTGGTTAACCAAGTCAACCTAAGTTGATCAAACAGACTCTTAGGATTCAAATAGTCAATTTGATTGAATTAACCTCCATAGGCCTTGAGACCACCTCCATTAGTTTCTAAATATCATTTCAAATATGTTAAACAATCCCAGACCCTGGGTCAACCTACCTAACCAAGTCAACCAAGATTGACAAAAAAGGCCCCTTTAGGGCCCAAATAGGTGATTTGACCCAGATGACCTTTATGATCACTCAAACCACCTCCACCAGACTCTAGATGGCATATCAAACTAGGTTGACCAACTAAACCCTTAAGAACTTCTTACATTAAATAAAACTCCATATGTACTCAAATCCCATCAAATCTGTTTTAAAATCTCCCTCGATGATTTGGACTTGACTGGACCCTTAACCCAATCAAATGTTGACTTGGTCAACTTAGCCCAAGTCCAATCAAATGAGACCTATTTAGGTTAAATTTCTTCAAACATTCAATTCAATCCATCCAAATCCATTTCAAACTTCAAATCAAGTTCAATCCATAGTTTAAATGTGTCCTAATCCTTAGCTGATTACACTACAGGAAAAATGCCCTAAACCGGCGGTTCTAACTGGTGGTTTTAGGACCGCCGGTCGTACCGGCGGCACAACCGGCGGTTTGGCCGTCGGATTTTAACGACGACTGCACCGGTGATTTTGCAAATATAAGCCGCCGGTAAGGGCGGCGGTCCCTAAACTGACGGTAAACCGCCGGACGTCAACAAGAACCGGCGGTTTAGACCGCCGTTGATAAGTGACTTTTTACCGGCGGTCAAAATCATCGGAAAACCACCGGTTTAAGCCCTAATACACCGAGCCCCGCGTCTGGCATTTCATTTTAACTCTTTCCTTCTCTCTCTCGGTCGCTCGCTCTCCCGTCGCTCGCTCTTTCCTAGGGTCGCCTCCGCGTCCGACCGCCAGCTAAGAATCTCCTCCGGCCGCCGCCCCCAATCCGACGCCGCTGACGACGTTTGTCCACCCCAAATCTGTGAGACCTCGTTCCCTTACTGTTCCTCTCTGATTTGGATTTTCCTCTCAGGATCGTCCGAGACGATAGTGGGATCGTCCAGGCCGATCTGCACTGTAGAAAATATCGGCCTGAGAATAGTCCTGGGAACCGTCCAGGACGATTTTTTTGGTCTGATCGTCCCGGGACGATTTGGCGATCGGCCGGGCCGATCAGACTAAGGATATATGAAAATCAGCTCGTTTTGAGGAGAGAGAAAATCATTTTATAAAATCAGATATTTTGAGGAGAGAGAAAGAGAAAGGGAAAAGAGGAAAAGCTTGGTTTTGGAGGCCGCGGAGCGCTTTTCGTCCGACGTCGCTGTCGGGAAAAGTGTAGATCTCGTGGTAAGGACTCCGAATCCTATTTCTATTTTCAAAGATATTGAGTTTTGACTGAGTTATGATTCGTTTTGTGTTTTCATAGTCGACTTTTCGACATGATTTTGATTTGACACAACTTTCACCGCACAACTTTTGGTATGTTATAGATATGACTATTGTACACGATTTGAGTATTTTCTGCGAAGATTTTACCGGTCGGAATTGATTCTACGTGATTTTAATCGAATAGAAAATAATCAGGACATGATTTGATTTGGTTTCTATAGAATAATAGTCTTGTATTGATGTCATAGATATTCTTCTGTAATTTGGAGAGATTTGGAATTTGTGCCTTTTTGCAGGATTTTTGTGTAAATTTGACCGACTGCCGTTACTCTGCCCGATTTTCGTACGATTACTGATTTTCCCGGAATTGATAGATTGAATTGATATGTGTATGACCATTGATATGATCGTTCTAGATTTATTTAATATTGCTTATTGCATCAATTATTGCATTGACTATTGATTGACTTGATTGATTCTGAAAGACAAGTGGAAACCTAGTTGAACGTTGGTTATAGAAACCAACGTATGGATATCTACAACAGCAATATGAATTTCTACAACAGCACTATTGATAATAGCCAGTTAATCTGGTTGATTTCTACAACAGCACTATTGATAATAGCCAGTTAATCTGGTTGATTTCTACAACAGCACTATTGATAATGACTAGTGTTTGTGCTTGTCGAGTAAGACCATGGTATGAAATTGCATGTATATGATATTGCATCGCATAGATTTCCCGATCTGCATTGATTTATTGATTTCCGATTGATTTGATCGACTTGATAGTATAGACTGGATTTGATTGATTGATGATTTGACGGATTTATTGATTTTATTGATTTATCGTATTGCTTTTCCGATTGGATTTATCGTATTACTTTTCCGATTGATTTTCTCGACTTGATTGATTCATAGATACTGGCACCGATATTGATATGGATCCTGCGTATTGACACTGATATTGATATAGATTGTATCGATTGATAGATACCGATATCGACATTGATAGATATGATATTGACATATGGATACTATTGATACGATAGATCCTGATAGGTTATTGATATACTGATACATTGATTCGTCGTGCCGATTATCGATTGATTGATTGAATGGATTATTGCCGTATGGATTTGATTTATCGTAGGGATTTCTTTATGGAACTGATTGTATTGATTTCAATTGACCTGATGATTTCATGATTTGTGTTGATTTATTGAGTTGATTCGACTATTCGATGGATTTTCTACTGGTTATTAATTTTAGTGATTTCTATTCCGTATTGATTTCCGTTGTATCGACTATTGATTTCATTGACGACGGATTTCCGTATTGCATAGACTCATTGACCATTGATTGACTTGACTTGATTGACCTGCATATTGATAGCATCGCCGTGCTTTGATTTCAGTTGTAGGCTTTGGTGACCTGCTGGGCTAGTAAGCTCATTATATGTGGTTAAAATTTTCAGGTCTGAGCAAGGCAACTGGAATGGAGTTCGATCAGAATGTCAGACGAATCCTTTCACTATTGACACCTGGGGCATCACAAGTGGTATCAGAGCAAGTGTAGTGAAAGGATTTGATTGATAGTTTGATAGAATGGATTCATTCTGCATACATAGTGAATGACATGTGATTGATTGCATTGTGTGTTTGTATGGATTTCGACAAGTTTTGATTTGGATCAATTTGTTTTGCGTTTTTTTTGTCTCGTACCCGTAGGGAAATGTCGGGATGACATTTTTCTAAGGTGGGGAGATTGTGAGACCTTGTTCCCTTACTGTTCCTCTCTGATTTGGATTTTTCTCTCAGGATCGTCCGGGACGATAGTGGGATCGTCCAGGCCGATCTGCACTGTAGAAAATATCGGCCTGAGAATAGTCCTGGGAACCGTCCAGGACGATTTTTTTGGTCTGATCGTCCCGGGACGATTTGGCGATCGGCCGGGCCGATCAGACTAAGGATATATGAAAATCAGCTCGTTTTGAGGAGAGAGAAAATCATTTTATAAAATCAGATATTTTGAGGAGAGAGAAAGAGAAAGGGAAAAGAGGAAAAGCTTGGTTTTGGAGGCCGCGGAGCGCTTTTCGTCCGACGTCGCTGTTGGGAAAAGTGTAGATGTCGTGGTAAGGACTCCGAATCCTATTTCTGTTTTCAAAGATATTGAGTTTTGACTGAGTTATGATCCGTTTTGTATTTTTGTAGTCGACTTTTCGACATGATTTTGATTTGACACAACTTTCACCGCACAACTTTTGGTATGTTATAGATATGACTATTGTACACGATTTGAGTATTTTCTGCGAAGATTTTACCGGTCGGAATTGATTCTATGTGATTTTAATTGAATAGAAAATAATCAGGACATGATTTGATTTGGTTTCTATAGAATAATAGTCTTGTATTGATGTCATAGATATTCTTCTGTAATTTGGAGAGATTTGGAATTTGTGCCTTTTTGCAGGATTTTTGTGTAAATTTGACCGACTGCCGTTACTCTGCCCGATTTTCGTACGATTACTGATTTTCCCGGAATTGATAGATTGAATTGATATGTGCATGACCATTGATATGATCGTTCTAGATTTATTTAATATTGCTTATTGCATCAATTATTGCATTGACTATTGATTGACTTGATTGATTCTGAAAGACAAGTGGAAACCTAGTTGAACGTTGGTTATAGAAACCAACGTATGGATATCTACAACAGCAATATGAATTTCTACAACAGCACTATTGATAATAGCCAGTTAATCTGGTTGATTTCTACAACAGCACTATTGATAATAGCCAGTTAATCTGGTTGATTTCTACAACAGCACTATTGATAATAGCCAGTTAATCTGGTTGATTTCTACAACAGCACTATTGATAATGACTAGTGTTTGTGCTTATCGAGTAAGACCATGGTATGAAATTGCATGTATATGATATTGCATCGCATAGATTTCCCGATCTGCATTGATTTATTGATTTCCGATTGATTTGATCGACTTGATAGTATAGACTGGATTTGATTGATTGATGATTTGATGGATTTATTGATTTTATTGATTTATCGTATTGCTTTTCCGATTGGATTTATCGTATTACTTTTCCGATTGATTTTCTCGACTTGATTGATTCATAGATACTGGCACCGATATTGATATGGATCCTACGTATTGACACTGATATTGATATAGATTGTATCGATTGATAGATACCGATATCGACATTGATAGATATGATATTGACATATGGATACTATTGATACGACAGATCCTGATAGATTATTGATATACTGATACATTGATTCGTCGTGCCGATTATCGATTGATTGATTGAATGGATTATTGCCGTATGGATTTGATTTATCGTAGGATAGATTTCTTTATGGAACTAATTGTATTGATTTCAATTGACCTGATGATTTCATGATTTGTGTTGATTTATTGAGTTGATTCGACTATTCGATGGATTTTCTACTGGTTATTAATTTTAGTGATTTCTGTTCCGTATTGATTTCCGCTGTATCGACTATTGATTTTATTGACGACGGATTTCCGTATTGCATAGACTCATTGACCATTGATTGACTTGACTTGATTGACCTGCATATTGATAGCATCGCCGTGCTTTGATTTCAGTTGTAGGCTTTGGTGACCTGCTGGGATAGTAAGCTCATTATATGTGGTTAAAATTTTCAGGTCCGAGCAAGGCAACTGGAATGGAGTTCGATCAGAATGTCAGACGAATCCTTTCACTATTGACACCTGGGGCATCACAAAATCCGACCGCCGCCCCCAATCGAAATCGCCTCCGCTCGTCCGACCCCAAATAGTCTGATTTCAATTTTAAGGTTATTTTTTATGATTTTTCTTTGATTATTGTTTCTTACTACACATTTGCAAGGATTAGAAATATTTTGGATGATTTAGATAGTAAGCATTAATGTAATGTTCTAATCGTTGTGTTAGATCTAAATTTTTTTTTATTAAGTGTTATTTTAGTTTCGATGGAATCTATTTTTTTGATTGTTACTTTTAGTTAGAAGAAGATAGGAAGAGAGAGATTGAGGGAGAGAAAAGAGAGGGAGGATTGCTTGTTTCGCGCCTTTCCCACGAAGCTAAAAAATTGAGCAATTTTTTGGCGTAGGGGAACAGTCCGATGCAAATATTGGTGTCGGACTGTTCACCCGCATGCCATTGACGTATTTTTTGACGATCAATTGGTGCAAAAAGCCACTCCATACACCCGAATGCAGTTCGACTGGAGAAGCTCTAAGGAAGAAATAAGGAGGATTGCTTTGAGCTTGGAGTCGGCTTATAGAATAATAAGGGGAGTCAAATCCAAGGGTGATCTTTTAGAGTTTTGTGTTATAAGGGTATGTTAACATGTTATGATATAAATCAAAAGTGAAGAGAAGAGGGAGAAATAAGCACACAAAGGGTAACTTAATACTCGCCGAAGTATCAATGAAGGGATCAACCATTAAACTCCATTACAATTTTTCAAGCAAGTGAAAGACTTTAATTATTTAATATTATTCATTTAAAAGAGTATAGTATAACTTTTATAGATAAAATAAAATAAAATGCATGAATTATTATATGGATGGATGACTATAGATTGTTAGGAAATCGAGTGGTCTGCATCAATTATGATCCCTCCATTGATCTCGTGCTGGTGTTGTATTATAGATAACCGATCGACTTAGGAGGCACAAGAGAAGCCAAAGAGTTTGTGGGTGACGGGACCTTCAAGGTGGCTAACTTGGTGGAGCAATTGCTACTATTGTGGCCAATGAATTCACAAGGAAAGCAAAAGTTTTATAGATCCTCATATTTCACTTTTTGGAAGAATTGACCATGCAAGCCATTAATCAATACCCTAGTCATTAGTTTTTTTGATATGTCAATCCTTAGATGGAGAGATATAATATAGCAACTTTTTGGGGTTAATGCCCAGCTTTGCCTAAATTATAATACGTTTGCACATGCATGTATTCTAATAAATGTTTTCATAACTATGTAGGGTGACATTTGCTTCAACGTCCAAATGACTATCCAAGAATAGAGATATTGGATGTATAACAGATTGTTGCCGGGTCGAAAAGGATTGACAGTTGAATTTATAGAGGGAGTTGAAACTTTCATTCAAGTTGCATCTCAACTGCCTTCCTTTCAGTTTGATAAAATGTTTAGATGTCCATGCTCGAAGCATAAAATCTAGCATTCATCAAGCTCGATGATGTGAAGCTTGATTTATATCGTAGAGGATTTCTTTCAAACTATTGGATTTGGACATCACATGGCGAGTACGAGCCACATAGAGATGCTCATGCCTGTTCATCTACAACTTATGAAACATTTGATGAAGATCAAATGAGTAGACCCTATGAAGACCATATTTTTGATGTAGCAGGTCATAATTTAAGGTCAAATGTGGAAGAGCCACCAAATACAGAGACACAAAAATTCTTTGAGTTATTACATTCAGCTCAAAAGCTAATTTGGGAAGGTTGCAGTACACATTCAGAATTATCCATTGCAGTGAGGATGCTAAGTATTAAAACTGAGTATAATATTCCCCGTGAGTGTTTTAATGACGTTATTGGTCTTATGAAGGAAACTAATCCAGGTGGCAATTTAATTCCCTCAGACTTGTACCGAACAAAGAAATTAGTATCCAAGCTGGATCTCACTGCTACAAAGATTGATTGTTGTATCAATGGATATATGTTATACTATAAGGATGATGCAGTAGAAGTTGTTTGTTGCACCTGCAATGCTCCTCGGTTTAAGCAAAACTCGGGAAAACAACGTCGTCTAAAGAAAGATGTGCCATATTCCCGTTTGTTTTATTTACCGATCATTCCAAGATTTCAGCGGCTCTATGCATCAATGAGTTCAGCAGGCCATATGAGATGGCATAAGGAGAAAATAACAAAAAGTGATGTTCTTTCTCATCCATCAGATGCTGAAGCATGGAAACATTTTGATCGAGTGCATCCTTCATTTGCTGCTGAACCCCGCAACATACCAATCATCCTATACAAGTTAGAGAAGATATTTCCCCCGGGTTTTTTTGATTCTATAGAACATCTTCCAGTCCATCTAACTTACGAAGCTAGAGTTGGTGGACCTGTACAATATAGTTGGATATATCCTTTCGAAAGGTAAATGTGTTAAGATTTTTATTAATCCTTCAATATTTTTGAATCAGTAGAGATAACATATTTTGATTAACTTTACGATGATTGTAATTGATTAATAGATATCTGAACAAATTAAATAAATATGTTAAGAATAAAGCACGACCAGAAGAATCGATATGTGAAGCATATTTGTCTCAAGAAATAACTCACTTTTGCTCCTACTATTTCGAGCCACATGTAAGGAGTACAAGAATAAAAATTAATCATAACATGGACTTCGATGTAGAAGAACAATCACATGCTACACTATCAGTATTTAGAAGGCAAGGAAAGCCTAGTGGCAAATGTGTTGAAAGATATCTCAACGATTTAGAAATAAATACAGCGAATTTATATGTACTACTGAACTGTGAAGAAGTTGAGCCAATCTTAGAGTAAGTTCTAACATAATTTTAATAATTAATTAGTAATATTTATTTAAAATACTAAAATATTATTTGTCACCAGATATTTCGTAAGCAATTTGCCTTTGACAGATTCAAGGGATATTGAGAAAGCTGTTGCAAATGAATTTCTAACTTGGTTTAGATCATATGTGAGTACATTTTTTTTATAAATTTAAATATTATTTATTATCAAAAATATTAAAATTTATCATGTTTTTAGGTACAAAACCCTGATAACAAATGTTTCGATAAAGGTTTGCAAGCATTAGCATAGGGTGCAATACGAAAAGTTAAAACTTGGCCAATATATATAGTGAATGGGTTCAGATTTCATACCAAATCGTGAAGTGAAGGAAGAAAAACTGAAAATTGTGGAGTATGTGTTAGAGGGAACACTCATGAAGAAGATGAGTGTGATTATTATGGTATTCTGAATAAGGTCCTTGACTTGGAGTACCCAGGCGAAGATGAGAATTTTGTATGCTTATTTAACTGTCAATGGTATGATCCAGTACAGAATAGAGGCACAAGGGTTCATCCTGCATATGGTTTAGTAGATGTTAAACATAGTAGAAGATACGAAAAGTTTAATCCATTTGTGTTAGCAAGTCAAGCTATTCAAGTTTATTTCAGCAAATATCCCAGTAGTCGTAGAGATAAACAAGATTGGCTAGCTGTCATAAAAACAAAAGCACAGGGAATAATTAATCAACAATACATTGTAGCAACTACACATCAAGAGGATGAGATGTCAAGTTGTATGCCTGTTGAAATTGAGGAGATGACAACTACAACCTCTACTATTGAAATGGAGTTAGAAGATGTGAATAGTTCAACTAGTTCAGGCGAAGAAGAGAACGAGGATGAAAGTGAAGATACCCTTGAGAGTGATAAAAATAGTTTTGATGATTCTGATTAGTTTTTGTAATTTAGAATTGTAGAATTTAAATGTTTTGTAATATTTTTACTGCTTAGAAATGATATTGTATTTTGCCACCTTGTCTTTTATTAACTATTTTTTGTAATTCATTAACTGCTTCATTAATTGCTTCTCGTAATTCATTACTTGCTTCATTAACTGTTTTATTAACTGCTTTTCAATGGTTTAGTAATTTTTTTTTAATATTGCAGATGGATTCAGGCGACGATCCTCCTCGTAAATCATTTGCCTCAAAGTTCTGCCGGAAGAAGATTACTGCTAATAGACCCACACAGGCTGAGTTAGGTGAGGGGCCTTCAGTTCCACCAGATCTACCTACACCACCACCGCCACCACCTGCCAGGAGCCAGCAACATTCACCAGAGCAGGGTCCGGAACAGTTAGATCCACCTCCTGTTGTACCTCCATACTTCCCTCCCAGCTCGACGAGTCCTCGCTTCTCCTCTCTAGATCAGACACATGCTTCTCCATTCTATCCATATTACCCCCCACCATCATCACAGACAGCTGGTCCATCCACTGGTCCTCACCCTCCTTACCCTTACCCATATTACTACCCCTATCCGGTGCAGCATGAACAGGGTGGACCATCACGACCACCAGAGGTTGGCGCTAATGATCCTGCAGGAGCAACAGATAAGCGTCAATACATCGAGCCTGACGGTGATAAGTAAGTTCAATTTAAGTTATTAAGTTATTTTTATTTTGATATATTACATGTTATTGATAAACAAAGTCACTTGCAGTTTCAATCCTTCAAGGCCACCTATACATATGATCCGGGATATAATAAAGAATAAGTATGATGCTCCGGAAGAAGATCCCAAAGCCAGTTAGAGATATGTGGTTTGGAGAATTTCAGGTATGTTTTTTTTGGTATGATTTCAAATATATGATTTAATCTGTACTAATCTTTTTGATATTGCCTAAATTTTTACAAAAAGAATTTAGGTGGTTGCCTGAGTACAGCACGAGGATCAGATCAAATTTTGAGAGGAGAGGAGCGACCCGTCTCAGAGACATGTTCACGGACATTAGAAAGTCCGGGCAGCGTCCTAATTAGATTGGAGAGGGCGTTTGGGCAGATTTGAGTAGTGCTTGGGCTACCCCGAAGTTTATAAAAATTAGAGAGCAGAATAAACAGAACAGAGCCTCTGACTGCGGCGATTTAGGAAGCTCTCTTCATACTGGTGGATCTGTACCTCATACGGAACATAGGCGGTGACTGGTAAGTGTTTTAAATTGGTTTATTACATATATTTATGTTAGTATAACTAAGCATCAAATTTTCAGAAAGAGCACCTTGGTCGGGAGCCAACACCATTGGAGTTGCATACAAGAACTCATCAACATCAAGCTGACCATCAGTGGGTGGATGAGAAGTCTAGGAAGGCTCATGTGAGTAAAATTTATTGGAGTTTTAGAATAAAAATTTATTTTACTAAAACTAATTGTTACTCACAGGATGAGTTCGTATGAGTTAGAGAAAGTCGGCAGTCCACTGGCGAGGAATCATCTTCTGGATCGGCCCACATTTTTTAGTATCAGACATGGTCAGAAGTTATTGGTGGAAGACAGAGGGGGAGGGTATATGGCATGGGTTCACAGGCTTTTGCTATTGAGGGCAGTTCATACACCTCTACATTTCATGATCCAAGTGGAGCTGAAGAATCTGTAAGCGAGAGGGTTGCAGCGCTTACTAGAGAGATTGAAGAGATGAAAAGGGTTCAATCTAGAGAGATTGAAGAAATGAGAAAGGTTCAGAATGAAATGCAAGCAGAGTTGCAATCCTACAGAGCTGAAAAACAGAGGAAGAAGGACCAACAGGAGCAGCCATCTGCAGACAGTGAGGATACAGATGATGATTAGATCTATTTTATGTTTGATGATTGTATTAATTAGAACTTGTGAATTTCAAAACTTGTGATTATAACATTATCATGAACTTACTTGTGAACTGTGATTGTAATGTTATGATGAGCTTATGATTATATTTATAATTTATGGTTGTGATGAATCTAGCGGCGTGTTGCCCAACATATGATTGTGATGAATATAGCGGCGTGTTGCCCAACATATATTGCTCTTTCTACAGGTTTAAACTTTAGGGTGAACCTCCCTCAAATAGAGGGGATGCTGTCAATTTTTTTTTGCAGGTGCTACAGGTTTCCGGCGGCTAACCGACAGTTTGGCCGCCAGAAACTACGATACCGGACGGCCAATAGCCAGCCGCCGGTAATGGCATTACACCGTCGGTTTATTACCGGCGGTTACCGACGGCCACCGGCGGTTCTACGGTGGACATCCGACGGTTTAGACCGCCAGAAATACCGACGGTTAGACCGCCGGCTTTCGCCGGTTAAGTAACCAGTGGTCTACCTGCGAAGGCCGGGGGTTTTAAAACATACGACGGCTAACTAAACCGCCGGAGCACCGTCGGTAAAAAGACCGCCGATAGTCCGTCAGTCAATTAACCGTCGGCGTCACAGCCGGAAAAACGCCGGCATAAAATCCGGTTGAAACCGGTAGTTGGAGCCGCCAGAAAATCGCCGGCTACATAAACCGCCGGTAATAGTTTCCTACGCGATTTTTTTCGGCGGCACAAAAACCGCCATAAAGCCGTCGGTAGTTAAAAAAACCGCCGGTTAATATAGGCTTACCGCCGGATTTCGGCGTTTTTCCTGTAGTGTTAAACCCAAGCAAAATTGACTAAGTCATTATTTTGATTTTAGTCAAGCTTGTATGTTTAGATCAAAACCACCATATGCATTTGATCAAATCTCTATCAAGCTTTCAAATCATTTCTATTAATGCCTTGAACCCTGCCAAATGCACCATGAGCCAAGTCATGTTCATTTTGACCAAGTCAACACATTTAGATTTAGTCAAACTAGCTTAAACTCCCTTCCATGCATCCAAGCCTCACTCCTAGGCATCAAACCCTCTTCAACTTATCACTCCAACATCCAAAGCCCTCACCCATGCCACCTCATATGTCATGTGGCATGGGAATCGGTGGTCAAATTTGGTCAAATGACTTATTTAAGTCTCCCTTCTTAATCCACCCAGAAACTTTAGAACCTTCCCACAAATAATTCCAACCCTTGGATTGAAATCAAATGTCTCTCATTCATTCCCACGTGAACTAAAGAACAAAAGGGGCTTTCTTTCTCATTTGCACCTTTGTCCTTTGATACCCTTTCTCTCAATCACTCCTTGGAAAAATGGCATCCATTTAGGAGTTCACTCAAATGATCTCGGCCGTCCATTCGATCTGGAGAGGATTGAATAGCATAAATCCAATAAACTAAGGCTCATTCTAACCTAGCCTCTATCTCTCCACTCTAGCCTTTCTAAGCTCGACCTCCAATTCTTTTGAGCTCCCCTAAATCTACCGCACATTCCCCACTCAAAATCCACCATCAAAACTCCTCTGCGGACCAGCTTTTCGGTGAGCCCAAGGCATATCTATCCCAGGCTTTGTTGGTCCAATCCATAGCCCCTCAAACCATGACCTCAACTAAGGAAACGTACGAGGATAGTCTACAATCTCAACTGAACTGAAATCCCAAAGATTTAACGATGAAGTTTCTTAAAACTCTTAGCCCTAGGTCATATAGTATAGGGTTAAATAACTTTTCATTAAGCACTTTTTAAATTATTAAAAAACTCGCCATGATTTCTATTCACTAGCTCTGCTTGAGTTTAAAATTTCAAGACATTTCATCCAATTGAGAAAATGAGCTAAAAGACTCATTATGGGGTTCGATCTATGTAACCCTTTCGTTAAATAAATCAATGGTATGGATCTAGCCGTCCAGTGGCATTTCTAAGCCACGGATCTGGTCCCATGATTATTTCTTTCATCCATTGTGATTAACGCCATTCATTCCATACAGTGGATGATTGGACGGATGAGAAAGCACGCCTATGTGGTTAAGTGAGGCGCGTGGGATTCACCGTCGCTAATCATATACGACAATGATTGCACCGTCGTGCAATCATTGTCGATGATTAGCCGCATTTAGTAGCGGCCAATCAGATCCTGCCACATGGCCTTTCACCATCGCTAGACCTATTATCATTTTAAATATAGATTATTTCAAGAAATCCTTAAAAAAACAAATTTAATCCAAAAAATTAATATAAAATATCAAAATGTTCAGTTTTTTAAAATCTTTAATTTAAAATACTTTATATATTTTAAATTACTTCAAAAATTAAATATTTGACATTTTTAATTTAATTAATATTTAATGAAAAAAATAGTATATAAGAAATTTATCTTCAGCATAATTAAATAATCTTTAGACCAATGCTTTTAAGAAAGAGATATTAAAAGAGAAATGTTGAGGAGGTTTTGGGGAGAAAGAAGAGAAATTAAATATGAATTGAGGAGGATTAAATAAAGGATAAATGGAGATGAATTAAGCGTTGGGAGAGAGCCAATGACTAGATCCATCAACTTTTTTTTTCTTTTACTTATGATGATCATGTGATGTCTAAGATTTATTTGAATTTCTTTATTAGTTGTACTTCTTCTTAATGGAAGTTTGAATATTTCAATGCTTTAGCTATTATAACAGTGTTAATCAAATTAGGCTTCATTTGTCACGCCTTTCTTATTATTTTTTAGAGCAACTTTTTAGTAAACAAATTTAAAAAGCTACTTTAAAAAGCATAAGAAAGTCGTCCCAAATGAAACCTTATTGCATGGTAAATCTAGAGGTTTGAACTCTTGTGTTGATTATGATTTGATATTCCAATGTACATAAAAGTTTGAACCCAATGAGACAACCTAAAAACCATTTTCAAAATTTGAAGATGATATGTATGCAACGCTGTATAGACATTTCCATAACTTCAAATATAAAGACTATTGTAAACTAATTTATAAAACTACATAATAAGTCTAAGTTGAAACTATAACTGAAGTTTCAATAACCTAAAGTTTCAGCTGAAACTACAATAGATTAATAAATATGGGCATGGCCTCCAAAAAGTCGCGCCTTGGCCTCTCTGAATTGCTTTTTTTATATTTGACAGTGAAGGGTTTTAACAGATTTAAGTTTCAGGAAAAATTTTCAGAAGGTAAATTGAGTTTTAGATAAGACACTATTCAAAGATTTCGCCCTCATTTTGTGAGGATTTTATGATTTGATTTCTGATTTTCTATAGGCGCAAGCCCTATAGTTAATTACCCCTCTTGATAATGAGAAAGAACTTTCAATTAAGGTTAGTCATGAGATAAGCAATGAGTACCCAATATATAGTACCACCAACTTTAGGATTTGAATTTTGTGTATGATGTGAAACATATTACCATGAACTTAAAATGGGTGATGGGGGAATGAAAACGATCCCAATAAAGATCCAATAATTCCATTATCTCGGGCTACATTATCCCTAGTCTATATACTTAGTTAGAGGAGGTAGTCGACCAACTTGACAGAAGACACCTTATCGACAGACATAGGTTATTTCATCCAAGGATACCTTGTAGACCTGGGGTAATTTTTTTCTAAGGGGATAAATCTAAATCCACCTTAGCTGATAGAGAGATTTATGCCTATCGAGTATAAATTACAAGAAAAATGTCAATTTTTTGCGGCTATTTTTTGTCGGAAAATGATCAAAATCTATTGGTAATTAGTATTTCCGGCAAAAAATATTTACGCTGGAAAAATTCGTATTGGAAAAGTGCTACCGATGTAAAATAGACAGTTGAAAAAGTTTTTGGCTAAATTCTAGTGAAAAATCCGTCGAAAATATTAATGGCGGATATATACTCCGCCGAAAAAATAATAATAAAAAATTTTAAAAACCATCAGCCCTCTAGAAAATCTGTCAGAATTTCTAACGAGTTTATTTTCATCGGAAATAAGCAATTTTCCTATAGTGATACCCTATGATTTGTTTCTCATGGTTTTGAAATCATTAGGGAACATACACGTTTTGCCCATAATTGTAATATAATTTTGTAATTTTATGGCAAAGCCACCAGATCAGATGGCATGTGTCACATCTCTACTAGCAAGAGACTATTGGAGAATGAATCTTAATGATATATTTGACATAACATTCACATATCATCCTAACAAACGGTTGTGGAAGGTGGATCGATATGTTTTAGTTTTAAGTTTTAGTGATTAGATTTTCAAGTTTTTATAGGCTTCTGAGGACTGACCCCTCCTATTAAAATTTATTGTCAACATGCCATCGTCTAGGTATGTCAAAGTTACTTATATTTTTGTAGGAAATTGAGAGGTATTTTAAAAGTTGTGGTTCCACTCTGGTTGAGATTTTTTGTCAACACAACCATGATCAAGATATGTCAAAGTTACTTTTATTTCCTAGGAAATTGAGAGGCATTTTAAAAGTTTGGGATCCCCTCCGATTTATATTTTCTATCAATACAACCATGATAGGGGTATGTCAAAGTTACTTATATTTTTGTAAGAATTTGGGAGACATTTTAAAAGTTTAGGGTCCCCTTTGGTTGAAATTTTCTATCAACATGACCATCATCAAGTTTATAGATTATTGGTTGTTTGAATCATATCAACTATGTTCTCCACTAACTCAGGATCGAGTTTAACAATTAACAATTATATAAATGCTAAAATGAAAGATTTATGTTTTATGATGATTTTCAATTAAGTAGCCTTTTTGTTTGATGATTAGGTGTTTGTTTGTTAATCCAAGTCAAGTCGACTCTAGTCCTTTCAAGGAGGGTGAAATTTGGAATGCCTGAACTGCAATTAGTGAGCATTTAACCTCGTGTAGCATTCTCGGACATCAACATTTGCAATCTTAGCATGTTTGTCGAAGCACATGCAGGATGTGTTTTTTGCAATAGATTGGGGCTATTATAAAAGTACTACATTCTATCAGCTTGTATAAGTGTTACGAATATGATGGCTTGCTTTAAGAGTGTGTATGACTTTATTTGTCATACATTGGTAGTGCAATTGAGCTCATTTTATCTTCTAGATATTATCATTTTTTCCCTAGATTCAACTTATAAGAGTATACTCCTGCTTGTAAACTCACTACACGGTATATCAGGAGTCCTTCATCTATTGTTTGTACGTAAAGTGATTTATTTGGCATGATGACTTAGCACTTTAAATTTACTGCTTCTGTTTACCTATTGGTCCATATTTTTCATTGTAAATTCCCTGCCACTGCTTGTAGCTGAGTCATAACACCGCGTTATGGGCTATTTATTACTTTGCACAAGTAGGCTATCACGTAATGCAACTTTTGTTGGCAAATGGTGATCATTTAAAAGTCATTAACTGGTACATATAGGTGGACTATATTCATAATAAGTTCTCCAACATTGACAGCAAGCGAATCGTAGCGATGTGCTATAGATCACTCATTACGTCTTCCAATCGAACTGTTGCGTTATATAAGATTTGTAGGATTAGTCTGTAGGTTATTAACGGACATTCAAAAGTCATCTGATGTCACATGAAGGTGGATTACGATCAGCGTATACTTTCCAACATTATTGTAGCTGAGACTGCTTCACGTATCACAAGTCTTCCACCAATGCCCGTAAGTGCTTGTATTTATCACTGACTTATTTTTCTTATTGTAGATATTGTGTCATTCTCATTGCAGCCTCCTTATACTTGTAGGGGATTCATCATACTTGCAATATGTCCTCTATAATGTAAGATATTTATAAGAGATCATTAATAGCCTTGCTATTAATTCCAACATCTTTAGCATATCAAATTTTTGGTCCTCACATAGAATATGTTTTGCCAGAACTGCCAATTTTAATAAAATCAAAGTTCTACAAATTCTCTGGCCATGGATTAGTGATAGTCTAAGTTGTTTGGCATAACAAATTGCTACATCCAACTTCCTCTGCTTCAGCATTTTTAAGGCTGAGGTGATATATTATTCTATAGTCTTTTACTTGTATGAATTTCTCATCCTTTCAAGCACTTCAAGTTTCTCGTTCTGCCATTCAAACTAATAAGTGTTTTGAACAAGTGTTCTATATGAGAAAGATACACATTATATATAAATATTGCTCTCACAAGTTTTAGAAGCTAGCGATTGAGAAAGATACATCCTCTTTTTTTAAATAGGTTCAAGGTAGTCAAACTACCACCCTCTTATAATGATATTTAACATATACTAGTTAGTTTTGATTGATGAAATATTTGATTTAAATTTGAGTTTTCAAAGATCTATTGTATATCATTCAATCACAATCATAATTATGTAGGGCTCCTTTGAATATTTAAAATTTTGGTAGCCTCTCGGTGTCCCCTCCCTACGAGGGGAGGTTGGGGAGGGCACGTTCCCTTTGGGATCTGTTCGGTTGGATCAAATCAACGATCAAGGGCTTCAGAGGAGTTAATCGACCATGGAATTGGTCTTCAAGTCTTCTACTTTGGCGATTGCAGTATTATGTCATTTTCTTGAGATTTCGATAACCTTTCGGCTCCCCCTCCCCTCGAAGGGAGCTTAGGAGGGAGGGCACTTGTCCTTTCATCTTTGCTTAACCATATTAAATCAATGGCCAAGGGCTTCGAGGGATCAAATCGACCCTGATATTAATCTTCGAGTCCTCAATTATGCATGACATGTTAATTAAAATTAAATTTAATTAAAAAACATTTTTATCTCGCTTAAAAATCTGATAGCCTTCTGGCGCCAAGGGGTTAAATCTGCTTCGAGCCGAATCGCACAGGCAGATTGTGGTAGTTTGGATCAGAAGCCGACATATTGAGAGGGCTGGATGTTAGGGGCTTAAAACAACGGGCATATGGAGATCTAGTGAGAGGTGACGAATGGTCAGTGAGGTCATTCTGTGCGTGAGGGAGAGAGAGAGAGAGAGAGAGAGAGAGAGAGAGAGAGAGAGAGAGAGAGAGAGAGAGAGAGAGAGAGAGAGAGAGAGAGAGGAGGTTCGAATCGTGCCATGTGATCAAGGGGTTTTTGTGTCTTGAGGAGTGAACATGGGTAATGGGATCGTGTGAGTGGGGGCTAGTTCGATCGTGGGTTACATGTCAACATTGGGTAATCAAATTCAGTTGCAGCTTTATTTATGAAGTCTCAATAACATTTGAATGCCTTAGCTATAGTTATAAAGTCTTATATCAACTGTAGTTTTTTTGCAAATTTGAAAGTTCTCAAATGCAAGAATTTAGCTGCAGTTGTGACTGCAAGTTTTGGTTACATCTTCAACCAATTTGAAAGGTTTTGGGGTTTTTAATAGATGTTTTACCTTTAAGTTTAACTATAGTTTAAGATCAATTGAATGATTTTGATGGAAGGATTTAGCTATAATTTTAACTAAAATTTCAGCTGAAATAAGTGCAGTATCCAAATTTAACTACAATTTTAACTGCAGGTTTCAACTGCAGGATTTAGCTATAATTTTGACTATAGTTTCAATTTTGAATTTTAATTTCCTCCATTTTCTTTGCGTACCTCTAGTCCTTATTTAATTTGGTACAATAATGTGAATACCAATCTCAATGCAATCCACTGATTCTTTCCTGGGAGTGTTGAAATTGCACCCTCATAAGCCATGTTATAATTATAATTTCATCAAAAGGCAAATACAAAACCAAAATACATAACCATAACATAGCAATTCCTTACAAAAACTATCTGGTCACATGATAATGCTTATATATGTATACCCTAATGGATGTTCTTTCATATCAATAAAAGCAATAATATAAACCCATAGGAGCCAAGTCATTTGCAATTATCTAAAACTACACTCTTTAATCCCAATATACATTTCCTTTTTTTTATGATATCCCTCGATCTTTAGCTTTTTTTATGTTATTGACTGCCCGATACTAAGATGATCATTTCTTGTAGTTAAATCTCTAATATACTCCTTAATATCAGGAACTAATTCACTTCTCCATTTAAATGAGTTCATTTGTTTCAACTCTTTTCTCTATAAACATACCTTTAATCATGTCTATCAAATTGACAATAGGTATAGCTTTAGCCTGTCTAATCTAAGAGTTGAAGGATTCTGACAAATTATTTATGTTGCAATGATTTTTTATTTCAGCTCATAATTGGTATTTCTAGTGCTTATATTATTGGCTAAAGAGATATACATGAAGTTGGGGATTGACTTCATACAATTCATTAAATATGTCTTCAAATTCATATATTTTGTATGCATTTATAACCACTTCTAGATATTCTTTCACAGATGTTATAAACAAACTCTATGTTGAGCACTAAAAAATACATTCTTTATTGTATACCCTAGTCCTTTTTCCATGGATGAAGTGAATGACGATGGCTCAATATCACATCTAAAAGATTGAACCAAATTCATAAAAAAACTATATCAATGTTTTCTTTGATTCAAACACAACAGCTGCAAAAGTTAATGTGAAAAGTCTATTATTATCTTCTTGAGAATTTGTAGCTAGCAACATCTCTTAATTTTTTTATTTTAAGTGACATGCATCAAGCCCCACAATATAATTGCAACTGATAATGAAAGTCATCAATACAAACTTTGAAACTAATATAGACATTGTAATTATAAGTGATGTGAGAATTAGGATTCCAATTAACAAGTTCTTCTCTCAATATATGAATCAACTTGTAATTATCATCAATTGATAAAAATATGTTATTTGGTGCTACTCTCTTAACCTCCCTAACATCATATATGATTGTTGTGTAAAGGAATATTCACAGTGATAGAGATATATAAATTTTAACGTCTTAACATATTTTTATCATACAAATGAAAGATATAGGTGTAGCGTTCATAAGAGACACCAGAGATTTATGTGGAATCCTAAAAAGGGGAAAAATCATGGGACTTGCCTAATTTAAAAGAATTCACTAGTTTTTGTAGTTGGTTACAAGCCCTTCCTTTGGGGAAGACCTTGACTTGATATAGAAAATATACATTATATAGAGTGCATTACATGGTGGGAGTTAGAAGAATTAGTGTTGACATGTTTGCTTGGTCGGTAGGATCATAGTCAGAGAGTGCTGTAGGTCGGAAGTACCTAGTCGGGCAAGGGTGGTTGGAAGAATATTAGTTGGGCAATGGAGGTCAGGAAGATAGTAGTCGGGTGATGGTAGTTGGAAGGACCACAGTTGGCGAGCGACGAAGGTCAAAAAGATCGTAGTTAGGTGACAGTGGTTGGAAGGATCGTAGTCAGGTGACAATAGTCGGAAGGACCATAGTCGATGGGCCAACACTACATGAAAGTCAAATAATTTACAATGGATATATGAAGAACTTTGCGATAGAAAAAATTTCTTTGAAATTGTGGCGAATTTGCGATGGAAATCGTTATTTATTTTGTGATGGATTTGAGGCAGATTTGCAAGGGAGTATTTGTCACTAATTTGAGATGGATTGTTTACCGCAAATTCATCACAAACACCTCTATCTAAACCATCATCCTGACCATTTCTTTCATTCACTCATTCTCGTTCTCTTCTGCTGGACCGTGCCCACGACATTCCTTCAGTAAAGTTCTCGGCCTATTCCATCATCTCCTTTGATGACTTTCCTTCAATTGCTTTTCTTTCTTCATCGCACATCCTCGCCATTCTTCATCTTCGCAGCTGTTGTGTCCTCTCTTACCGCTAGTTGCTCGCCTTCTTCGATGACATTCCTTCCTGTCGCCTCCTTCAACAACATTACCTCCAGTTGCATCCTTCAATGACATCCTCCCTTCATGTTGCATCCATCGTTCTCCTTTGACACTTCCTTACTGTTGTCTCCTTCCACGACATTCTTCCTATCTCATTCGATTGGCTCTTATTGAGAAGTTAATCTTCCTTCCATTTTATGAGTCTATTTTTCATACTTTAAGGTTATTTAGGAGATGCATGGAGATTATTTATAGTTTAGGGCTTTGTGTGTGATAGAAAAGTTTACCTCAAACTTTTGAAAAACTTTATAAGATGGTGGTGAAACCTATAAATGCTTTATGGTGTAGAATGTTGTCCATTAAAAGAGAAGCATAATATTAAGTTAAGTATTGCATAGATAAGGATGCTTAGGTGGATGAGTGACTTTACTCTTAGAGTATGTTGTTCATGATAATGGTGTAATGGATGGAGATATTATTAGCAAAATTCATGATGGATAGTTGAGAGGAATGCATCGAACTTATTATGTGATAGAAAAGTTTCCCTCAAACTTAAGGGAAAATTCTATAAGATGGTGGTGAGGCCGGCAATGCTTTATGGTATAGAATGTTGGCCATTAAATGTGAGGCATAATAATAAATGTTGTAGAGATGAGGATGCTTAGGTGGATGAGTGGCTTTACTCTTAGAAACAAGATACGAACTGAGCATATACCTGAAAAGTTTGGAGTAACATCCAATCTGGTTCTTAAGGTGCTAAACATTTCAAAAGCCAATGATTTTGTGAAAATATTTGCAAGCTAATTTTCAGTGGCTATTTGATGTAGCTCAATTTCTCCTTTAGTGACATGGTCTCTAATGAAGTGATGTCTTATGTCTATATGCTTGGTCCTAGAATATTGGATATGATTCTTTAAAATGCAAATTACACTTGTATTATCACAAAAAAATGGAATAATACTAATTAAAAACTATAAAACAGAAAGTTGTTATTTTAACCAAAGAAACTGTGCAGCAAAACTACCTAAGGCTATGTATTATGCTTCAACAGTACTAAGGCTACTAAATTCTATTTTCTACTAGACCATGAAACTCAAGAGTTCTATAAATTGATAAGTTCCAGAACTACTCTTTCTATCAAACCTATACCCTATAAAATCTTAGTCAGAATATCCAGTTATTTCAAAAGAGGAGCTATGGCTAGGATACCAAATCCCTAAATTTTGAGTTCCTAATAAATATTTCTAAATTTTTTTAATAATAGTTAGGTGATATTCTTTTAGATCAGTTTAAAATCTAGCACATAGATAAATACTAAACATGATATCAGGTCTGCTTATACTTAAATAAAGTAATGATCTAATCATCCTTCTAAATTTATTTTGATCAACAAATTTGCCTTTAGAATCCTTATCTAATTGACTTGAGGCACTCATGGGAGTATTTATTGGTTTAGCATTATCTATTTCATATTTCTTAAGGATGTACTTGACATATTTTGACTGATTAAGAAAGGTGTCATCCTCTGTCTGCTTTATGCTAAAACTAAAAAAGTAACTTAAGTCTCTTATCAAACTCATTTCAAATTCCTTACGCATTATTGTTGAAAAGTCATCACAAAGATTTTTATTAGTGGATCCAAATAAGATATCATCAACATAAATCTAAATAATAAGAATTTTATCTCCTATCCTTTTTATGAAGAGAGCAGTGTTCACACTTCCTTTGATAAAAGATTTTTCTAGTAGAAAAATGCTTAATATTTCATACCAAGCCTAGGTGCTTATTTTAGTCCATACATTGCTTTCTTCAATTTAAACACATGATTAGGAAACTGCAAATTTTTAAAACCTGAAAGTTGCTCAAAATAAAAATCTTCTTTTATCACCCCATTAAGAAAAATACTTTTAACATCCATTTGAAATAATTTAAATCCTTTAAAACAGGCAAAAGTCTCCTCAAAATCAATTCCTTCTATTTGATTGTATAACTTGGCCACTAATCTTACCTTATTTATAATCACTACACATGAATATTTTATCTTATTTTTAAAAACCCACTTAGTTCCAACAACACTTTAATTTTTAGGCATTTCAATTAACTCCCAAACATCATTTCTAATAAATTAATTTACTTCTTCCTACATGGGTAAAATTCAAAATTCATCTAAAAGTGCTTGATTTATATTAGTGGGTTCAATCACTAAAATAAAAGCTGAATGATTCACTTCTTTGCTAAGTCCATGCCTAGTTCTAACCCCTTCACTTGTGTCTCCTAAAACCAGTTCCTTAATATGACTTTTAGAATATTCCATTATCTAGGAAATGCATTTTCTTTTCTAACATTTTCTTCAAGATTTGCTTTTTCAATTCCTTGGGAAATCTCTTCAATATGTTATTCTTATAATCTTGACTCTTTAGAAATACTAGATTCATAAAAAACTACATGTGTGATCTCTTCAACTACCAAAGTCCTTCTGTTAAAAACTCTATAGGATTTCCAATACTTGAATATCCTAAAAAAATTCTTTCATCAAATTTATGATCAAATTTTTCTAAAAGAATTTTACCATTATTATGAATGAACACCATACACCCAAAGACATGAAGATGTGAGAGGTTTGGTGTCCTTCCTTTAAGAAATTCATAGGAAGTTTTGTTCAATTTAGATCTAATGTTCACCCTATTCAGAACATAACAAACTGTGCATCAACCCAAAAATATTTAGAAAATGAATATTTAGCCAATATGGCTCTAGCAGTTTCTATCAAAGTTATATTCTTTCTTTCAATAACTCCATTTTGTTGAGGTGTCATAGGAGCTGAAAAGTTATGATCTATTCCATACTCTTTACAGAAAACTTTAAAAATTTCTTTTTCAAATTCTTCATCTTAATCACTATGAATTATAAGAATTTCATAACCTAACTTCCTCTAGACCCAAGTAAAAAAATGTTTAAACTCTCCAAATGATTCACTCTTATGAGATAAGAATCTAGTCAAAGTAAACCTTGAATAATCATTAATAATTACATACTCATAAAATTTCTCTCCTAGACTTATAGTGCTAATTAATCCAAAGAGATTCATGTGAAGGTCTTCTAAGGATTTGCTAGTTATAATAACTTTGATTGAATGAAAAAAGGATATAACTTATTTTTCTAATTTACATGCATCACATAGGTGATCCTTAGTGGAGTTTAATTTGGGTATACCTCTAACCAATTCTTTATGGGTAATCTTATTAAGTTTGTCATACTTACATGATAAAGTCTTTTATGCCATAACCAAGATTCATCAGTGATAGTTTTGAGACAAAAAAGTATTAAAAGAATTAACATAATTTAAATCAATCATATAAACATTATTTATCCTATTTTCATGTAATGCATCAATTCCATTTTGGCTTATAATGCAGCTTGTAGGTAAAAATTTAATGTTAAAACCCTTATCAAAAAGTTGATTAATTCTTAGCAGGTTATATTTTAAGCCTTTAACCAATAAAAATTTTCAATAAAGAAAATATTCTTGTTGTTAATCATACCTATACCTACCACTCTCATAGTGGTATTATCTCCCAGTGTCACTTTGCCTCCATTCCTCGATATGAATTGAGTTGTATCTCTAGTCATATGTCTTGAACTTCCATTATCCAGGTACTAAATGCTCTCATGAGGGCTTCTATGTGAGCGTTTCTATAAATATTCAAACGTTAAACTTAAGAACCCAAATAAATTTGGGTTCACCTCTTGATAATGATAATCCATATACATGTTTGATATGATGTGATTTATGCACATTAGATCTCCACAATAACAGTGTTCTATTATGAATAATGTAAGTTTGGAAAATATGCCCTATCATTCCACCTGAAAAACATTTAAAACTAGGAAAAGATTTTACCAATCTATATTAGTTATAATATCTTTTTCTAGATTTTGAAATTATATTCTTTTGATCAGGATTATTAAAATGTTCAAGTGTGGGATGTGTCTTATCTTCTTTAAAATATTTCAGTTTTTATTTAAGATATAAGTTTTCACTTTTTAAAACTGAATTATCAACTGCCAACTCATGTTCTCTTTGATCTGATTCTGCCATAAACACCTTAAAATTATTTTCAAGTTCATTATAAGATGTTTTTAATAAATAATGCTCCTTGTTTAAATTATCAAATTCATCTAGCAAAGTCATGTGATTGTTATCTATATTTACATGATATTTTCTAAGATTTTCATACTCTTTTTATAAATTCAAATACTCAATATTAAGGTTTACATGCAATTTTTTTGAGTTTTTTATATGCATTATAGATTTTCTCATAAACATAAAATAATTCATCATAGGATAGATCACATACCTCTTCTTTATCTGAACGTTCAAGTTTATCTGCAATTAAGCTCAAGTTTGTGACTTCCTCTTCTGCTTCTGTTTTTGAGGAGTCTAAACTTCAGTCAGCCCAAAAAGCTATTTGTTATCTTTTCTTGCCCTTCCTAATGTTAATTTTCTCCTCAACTTTCTCCTTTCTAGGGTTAGCTTTAAGATTTGGGCAAACAGTCTTTATATGTATAGACTTCCTACATTCATAATAAATAACTTCTTTTGAAACCTTTGCATTCCTATTGAATTTACCTTTATTCCAATGCTGACAACTTCATTGCTTTCCTCTAAGAAAACTTTTGAATAGCCTCATCATAAGAGCAATATCTTCTTCATCCTATGGTGTTGATTAATTACTTTCTAAATCATCAACTTTCAAAGTAATATTCTTCTCTTTCTGCTTGTCACTTGCATCAATCTATCTTTGATTCACTCCTTGCTCATAAGCAAATAGTGATCCAAGCAGATTATTAATATAATATATGTTTAATTATTTAGACTCAGTTGTGATAGTTATCTTTACATCATAAGCAGTGGGTAAACAACGTAAGATTTTTGTAACTTTTTTCAAATTTTTAGTTCTTTACATAAAGCATGCAATGAGGTAACATTTTGAATAAATCATGTAAACATTTCATAAATTGACTCAATTGGTTTAATGCAAAATAGTTCATAGTCATGTAATAAAATGTTCAACATGGATTATTTTACCTCATTTGTTCTTTCATAAGTTATGCAAAGTCTATCCCAAATTTCTTTTATAGTTTTACAGATTAAAACACGCATGTAATCCTCAAATTTCAAGGCATAGAAAAAACTGTTTAAATAGTTAGCATTCAACTGTGCTAAGTCTTTTTCTTCTAATGTCCAATCAATAAATGGTGTTTCAATTCTAACTCCATCAACAAGTCTGGTAGGTTTAGTGCAACCTTCTTATACTAATATCCTCATGTGAATATCAAGTGATTATAGAAAAGTAGATATGCGAGTTTTCTAAAAATCAAATGAAATATTATTGAATAAAGACGGTCTAGTGATCGAATATCCTGTAAGAGTATTCTGATTTCCAAAATTAGCTATGATAATTTTTCAAAAAGTAGTTTAAACTTTAGTTTTTAACATTTTACTCTTATACCACTTTAAAGTTTGTGTAGGTTGTTAAACCTTATAAAACTATCCCAAGACTAACTAAAAGGGGGGTGAATTGATTAAGAGATTTTAAAAAAAATTGTTTCTTGAAAATTTAATCAATGATCCTAAAATATATAGTTATCTAGATATGATTATCACAAAAAAATTTCAACCACAAAACTTTAAAGTGCAAAAAAATAAAAAATATAGAAAAATACTAAAGTGAACAGAATAAAGCCAAATTTTATAATGATTTGGTCAAAACTTGACCAACATCCACTCCCTAAAGACTGTTTCTCCTGGTAATGCACTAAATTAAAGTGACTCTTCTTCTATCACCTCAATAAGGTGGAGAATCCCTTAAAAAATCTCTTCCAACAATCCAGTGCGGTAGAGAACCGTCATCTTTTTTCACCCTCCTCATCTTTTTTCACCCTCCCGGTAAAGGCAAAGAATCTAGACATCCTTTTTCACCATCCTGATGAAGGCAGAGAACCTTGACACAAAGTTGAAGATCTTCTCTCGAAAGTCACCAAAGAAGTTGGGCAAAAATTTAAAGAAGACAAAGAGAACCTCATTTTAAGCAACCTTATGAATACCTCATAACTCTCCCTCACTTAATCTCTCATAATCTCTCCCCCTCATAACTCCTCATAACTCCCCTTCACACTTAATGGCCACTCTCAAGAGAAAATCACAGCAAAGGTTCATAATGTCAGTTTTTAGGACTTCTTCTATAGAAAACATAAAAAAAAACCTATCCAAAAACAAAAAAATACAAGTGAAATGACATCAGATCATAAGTATGATCGTGTATCATTTATACAAATAGTTAAAAAATCTTAGTATAAACCATACACTATTAGCCATTTGAATGAATTAAGATCATAGTATACAAACAATTTAAAAATAGTGTATTTGTTTGATACAATGTGGCATGAATCTTAATTCATACACTATTAGTCTTCTGGATGAATTAAGATCGTACTGTATGAACAGTTCAAAAATTAATGTGTTCTTTTGGTATGATCTAGTATAAACCTAATTTTCTATATTGTTAGTCATTTGTATGACTTGACATTGTACAGTAGGATTAGCAAAATAAGTCAGGCTTAATTTGGTACAATCTTGGATGAACCTAATGTCATACTCTATCAGTCATCTATACAACTTGACATCATATAATGCAATAAGTTCAAATGTAAATGCCATTATTTGATTGACTACGTTCTAGAGGAAAAACTATGACAAATTGTATGAAGAAATATAGATATCGTACAATATGATTAGTTTTAAAATTTTAAGTTTTAACTCTCTCCCCTGTGTGTATGCATGGTCCCCCAATTATAATCACACTCTCTCATCTCAAACTTAAGAAAAAAAAATAAAGATTTACATACTTTATTACATGAAATCCTATTCTACTATATCTTGAAGTCTTCAGCAATCTGGAGTATAATTTTCTTGAAATGTTAGTACACATAAAGACAAAAGAAAATATCCAATACATGCTAGGAGAAACAATAAGATTAATTGAATAATAATGTTTTGCTATCATAAAAAATCATAATATTCTTGATTCCTGAGTTGCAACAAAACCTAATAGTTTATTGTAGCCATTATCTATTCATGAGTGGAAATGAGAAGAAATCACTATGGATTTTACTCTGAGTTTTCCTAGGTTGGGGAAAGGGCATGATACATTTTGGGTGATTATGGATATATTGATGAAGTCTTCTCATTTCTTGCCCTCAAGAATATTGTTTATGTTGAGAAGTTTGCTAAGTTATATGTGAAGGAGATTGTTCGATTGCATGGAATTCCCAAATTGTTTCAGATCATTATTGCACGTTCACTTTAAAGTTATGGAAGGGTGTTCTGGAAGGTTTGCGAGCTCAGTAGAATTTTAGTATAACCTTTCATCCCCAAATAGATAGGAAATCTAAGTGAGTAATTTAAATCTTAGAAGATTTATTAAGGCTGTATATTTTAGATATTGGTGATTGTTGGGAAGATTATATCTCTTTGATAGAGTTCACCTATAATAATAGTTTTCAAATAAGTATTGGCATGGGTTCATATGAAGCTTCATATGGAAGATGATGCAAACATCATTATCTTCGGGGGAGCTTAGAGAAAAACTTTTAAGTTATTCTGAGTTAGTGGATATGCCACTGAAAAGATTATATTAATCAAGAAAAGATTGGAGGAAATTCATGACAAGTAGAGGAAGTATTTTGATCCTAAGAATAAGTCAGTTGAATTTCAAGATGGATATTTTATTTATTTGATAGTTAGTTTGATGAAAGGAGTAAATAGATTTGAGAAATACAACAAGTTAAATCCTTGATTCATTAGATTATTTGAAGTGAGAATTGGATGTTCCTGATCATATTTCTGATATTTATAATGTCTTCCATGTATCCATATTAAGAAAATGGTTGTCTAATGTAGAGCAAAGGATCCCAAAAGAAGAATTGGATGTGCAACCTAATTTAACATATAAAGAAGAGCCATAGCATATTTTAGCATTTGATGTTAAAGAGCTGAGAAATAAGCAAAATCTTAATGGTCAAAGTTCTGTGGTAGCACCAATTAGAAAGAGAAGCTACCTCGGAGAAAGTGGCTGACATGACACGCTTATAACCTTCCTAGTTTTATTGAAATTTTGAGAAGAATATTTTTCTGAGGGGAGAATATGACAACTTCCTTCTAAAAGTCTGGTAATTTGTTATTTAAAATTTAATTTTTTTAAGCTTTATTAATAATTATAAATGTTATTAAGTTGTTTGGGTATTAAAATGTCCAAAGATTTGGGTCGAGGGAATGAAAAAATTAAGTTTAGTTTTTCTTCTATTGGCACTATGTTGTTGGATTTAAGCGCTATAATGCTCTAGTCTCAGGAAAATGGCATTTTTTAGGGTTTGTAGGTAACATCTTTATCATATGAGAAATGAACCCTAGGGTAGTTTGGGAGAATTTGGAAGAGTACTTGTTTTTTTTTCTTATAGCGTTGCGACATTGGGAAGGGTGGCATTATGGCATTCCAATGAGTTAATGTTTTCTAAAAGAAAATATATATAAAGTCACAAACCCAAACCCCATTAGCCCAAGCTTGTTAGAGAAGGAAGAGAGGAAGAGGAGAGGAAGGAGAAGGAGAAAACTAGGGTTTGGAATAAAAAATCCAATTTTTGTTTGTTAGCTCAATTACAAAAATTATTGGGCTCGAGGCAGGCAACCCATACCCCATTTCTATTTTCAATTAAGATATGTAATTTGGAAGTTATACTTTAAAAGTATTTTTTTCAAGTTTTAAAAAGGTTTCACCGTATAACTTTTCATATGTTTCTTTATTCTTTATTCTGAATGATTTGATTATAAAATGCAAGTTTTCATTAGTTTGTTTCTTCTATTTATGAATTGGAATGGAAATTGAGCCCAAAAGTAAAAGAACGCAATGTTAGAAGTATTTTATGTTGAAATATTTTGTATTGGAAACCCTCTATATTAGAAGTTATTCTGTATTGGTTTCTTTCTGCTCTGCACCTATCCTGAACAAGTAGGAGTTGGCTCTACTCTGCATTTGGATAACCATATAGAATGTGGAAGAATTGGGAGTTATAAGAGGCATCAAGGCATTTGCCACTGATATTTAGTTAAAAGCTCTTTTAATTTAGGTAATATTATTTTATAACTTTTTATAATTATGAATTTAATGTTGTGATGGGATCTAGGTTGATCCCATTGAGTTGTGAACTCATTTCATTTCTTATATTATTTCTGGCAAGGGTAAAGGCAAAGCTTAATAGAACAATTTGATAAGAAAGGTCATCTGGTATTTATGATTTTAGAAATCCATGCTCTTTATATTTTGTTAAAAGTGATTGAAATATGGATTATTGTATATGATTATTTTGGGAAAATAATTTGTGTTTTGAGCACTTTGGATGTTTGTCTTATTTATACTCTTGTGATTAGTGGCTCTGGTATATTTGTATATGTGAGATGATTGGCAAGAAATTAGGATTAAATTCCTCTTTAGATCTTAAGGAGTCACACCTTACCCATCACATATATCAATATCTAATCCAAACATTTAATAGCAATTAATTAAATGAAATATAAAGATTTATGAAATAATTAAAGTATAAAGAAAACATGAATTTACTAGAATTTTAGTATATACTTTATTTTAGGGTTAATATATATACTTATATATATTTATATAACCACTTTCATAGACACTTCTAAATAAAGTGCAAAACACCTATTCTCAGAGATTCACTTGCATCTCACTTAACCTTTATATCAGAAGTCATACAAAGGTTCAAAGTTTGCTAATGTTTAATTCAGAACATTTATTAAACTTTAATATTAACATGTAAAATAAAATTATTATAATGCACATGTCCTGATGCCTACTTATAATTCCAATTCCACTTATGTTTTCCTTTAACTCCAACACCTGGACAAAACAAGTGGGGCCAAAATCAGAATATAATTATTCCACATAACCTCCCATGTCTGCCTTCAGCAAATGGGAACAAATTCCCTTCCACATCTACACTAGTTAGATGGGGCCATAATAGAATATATTGGGCCCTTGGAATAGAACATAGAGTGCACTATTCCATATATCAAAACATCTCCAATTCCATGTTATGTAGAATGCAAATGCAATGCATCCGTAATTAATTTATACATTTAATGTAGTACTAAAAAAATGCATGAATTGCTAGTATAAAGACTACACAACTTTAAAAATATAATACCCATTAAACTTTACCCTTTCAATTTATGAAGGTTTTTAATAAATTTGAAAGGAGTATAGATATTTTTATGGGATTTTATAAGTGTCTAGGTCAAGAAAAACCCTACTATAGTCGATTTGAATAGTCAAGATTCTAGCTTTTAGTGGCAGTATTTTGACTCAAGGGAAATTAAGGAAATGACTGAGTACTGGTAGTGGGATGACTTAAGATGTTCTCTAGGGTTTCCAACAATTTTTATAAGTATTTAAGGTTACCAAATCCAAATTTGAACAACACTAGCTTAGATTGCAACCCTAATTTTACAGACCACTATAAGTGTATCTTAGTGGGGATCTCTATGGAATTATTTTTAAACATATTTGGGATAAATACAAAAAAATACAACAAATTATTATAGTGAAATACACAAAAATAAAATTAAATAACTCACAAATGATGATTGGGTGATAGAGATCATCAAACCCTCTCCTATGAATGACCACCAAGCTAAACCGCCACCTGCAAGTCACTCCAAATTTAGTCACAATAAATTATAAACACTTCATTAAATGGAAAATGATGTTTAAATACAAGTTGAAATAAGAGAAAATAAAATTTTAAATGAATATGGAAATGGGAACAGGGTGGCTGACGATAATAACTGCCATAATTGGGTTGTCATACACTAACACCCACTGTAACTACTCTCAACTTACATGCTTAGCTAGACATTACACTCCTCCCTAGCTTTTTCAATTTTTGGACCCTCACTCCACGTATTATCCATTTAATTAATTTAATTAGGTGCCTTCAACTACTACTAGTCATTTAACAAATAAAATCCACAATATAAACAACAAATCTCATACACATAAAATTACAATACCACATGATATTTTCTATCACAATGCAACCCAATATGACCAATAGATACAGGTCATACCATGTTGGATGGTGGTAAAATAGAGCCATAATTGCACACATCAAGATCTTTTATTTGGAGAAATATCAGAATTTTTTTTTCAATTAACAGGCACCCAATGCTTCTAATTTTTTTATTATACATGACTTTACTCACTCACAAAATTTTCTTTCTTTCTATTTATCCACAAAAGTTTAGATAATAGATTATTGCTATTACAGTCCCCAACAATAAACAAACAAGAGATAGAAAATACATAAATTCTAGGACTGTTTTTAAAATTTAAAATAAATAATACAAATGTAACTGTACACTAGCCAAACTCAACAAATCAACCTTTTTTACTCAGCTGATCATTTACCGCTACCTGAAAATGAAATGCAAAATACAAATTGAGCTAACACAACTCATTAGATAACATTACTAAAATCATTTCTTAATAATTTCAAAACCAATAGCATAAAATAAAGCAATTATTCTAAGATTAATAGTAGACATAATAGAGTGGTGACATAATAATGTAGGGTTTTGTGGATAACTAAGCAATTTACTAAATTTAGAGTATAATATACTAAATAAAATGTAAATAAACATATAGTATAGAGCCAAAAAAATAATAGAACTCTAACCCTTATGTATCCCATTTAGAACTTCAAAACCCTTATGTGTCCCATTCAAAACTCCTGGACCTTTGGCCTTTCAATCCTTTCAGCACTTTAGATTTCTTGCAAGAGAACTCCACGTAATAATATGAATAATAGAATTACAAATAGAATTCCCCTCAAACTCTTCTAATACAAACATAATATAACTCAGAGATACACATTATATAAATTATGCCACATAACATTACAGTTAAGCAATTAAACTAGGCTATTTATGGAATTTCAGAGTTTTTCCCTTCGGGCAGTATTTTAGCAATCAAACCCTATGCAATGTAGTAAAATTTCACTAACTCACACTTCTACTAAAACAATAAAGATTATACATAACTATATTTCAGAGGTTTAATTATTCTACAGTATTTTTCAGTACCTGAATATTTTACTGTAGTTTTAGAAAAGAAATTCTTCAAAAATAACCAGCAAAAATTTTATTAAAAAATTCCTAAATGTTTAAAATTGCATTCTCTATAACATACTAGAAGTTATGCAATGAAAGTTTCTCCGTTTAAAAGTTATCTTCGTTAAAAAACTAAAAAAATAATTTTTTTTATAGGAAAATCTCAAAATCATCAAATTATTAAAAATTGAAGGAAAAACTGCAACCGATCTTAAGCTAGATAACTTTTAAAACTAGGCTAGTGGTTGAAAATGACTCAAAAGTAGCTTAAAATGAGCTTTCTCTCTCTAAAAATTCCTCTCTCACACTAGCCAATAGTACTTAGGAGAATGAAATGGAATGAATAATAGATTTAGTAATTTTTAGTATTAAAATTTGGATTAGCACCATAATACCCCATGATGCTCTCTCATAGGGCCCACAGTAGTGACACAACATCCAACAACGCCACACTAAATTACTTTTCAATTTTTTTTAGAACACTGGGGTAGGAGCAGTGTAAAATACAACACTATGATACCATAGGGAAAAATTTAGACTTTACGAACATATAAAAATACCCCTGATAACCATTTTTTATTACATACAGACTCTCACATACACCCATAATATTTTTAAACACATGCAAAAAGGTTTGAATACAAAATTAATTGATCATCTTAAATCTGGTAGGGTTAGAGTTGAATGGTCCACCAATTTATAGGTGTCACAACTCTAACCTCCTTGGAATAATGTCATTATTGATATTTTAAATCTCAGATCAATAAAAAAGATCAAGATATAACTGTCTCATCTCAAATTCCTTTTCTCAAGTAGCTTCTTTTTCAATTATGTTCTTCTAATGTAACTTAACCATTAGAATATATTTGTTTAGTAACCTCCTAATATTATATCTTCTCTTATTTTTCTTTTAAACTCAAATTTTAATGTACCTCAACCTCATTTGTAGATAATCTACTTCTAGAATTAGATACTGACTTTCTCAAAGAAGATATATTAAATGCACTGTGTATGCCATCCATGTGGTTAGATAATATTAACCTATAAGTGAAACTACTAATCCTTTCGCTACAGGAAAACACAGTATTACCGGCAGACAATATCTGCCGGTAACACGTAAAATCCGACGGAAGGCCTTGGTTTCCGGCGCATTTCCGTCGGATTTTGGTACGCCGATTTGGCGTGCGTCGAAAAAGCTTGGTGCATTGCAGACTAACTGAATGGAGTAAAACCATCTGCGCATAAACCTAATTTGACATTTCTTGGTTCTGTCATAAATGTGGGATGTGTACGATCAAAGTGTTTCCAAGCCTCTACTTCTGATGGATGTGTGATAACATCTTCTTGTGGAATGTGATCATTATGCCATCTCATATGTGCAGCATATCTCATGGATGCATATAGCCGTTGTAGTCTCGGAATTATTGGTAAGTAGAACATCCTACTGACAGGCACATCCTTCTGCTTTCTTTTACTACCAGATTTTGGTTTAAACCTTGGTGCATTGCAATGATGGCATGCAATCTCTAAGAAATCTTCTTTAAAGTATAACATGCATCCATTGAAACAATAATCTATCTTTGTGTATGTAAAACCAAGTTTGGAAACAAACTTTTTCATCCGATATAGATCTGTAGGAATTAAATTATCTGTCGGATTGGTTTCCTTAAGCAGCCCAATGAATTGATTAAAACATTCACAAGCAACATTATATTCTTCCTTGATGCTTAACATCTTTACAGTAACAGATAACTCTGAGTGATTGGTGTACCCTTTCCAGATTGGTTGCTGGGCAGCATGCAACAAATCATAAAAATTCTGAGCCTCCTTATTTGGTAACTCTTCTGTATTTTGTTCAAATTGTATACCAGTTGCATCATGAACTAATTCCTCAAGATTTGGTCGGATATTTTCAGCGTCAGCTATATTAGTACTTGTAGAAGGACCGCATTGATAATCAAATTGTGGCTCGTACTCACCATAAGAAGTCCAATAAAAATACCGTGGCATGAATCCTCTGCGATACAGACTAACAGTTACATCATCTGGTGTTAGGTGCACTAGATTTTTATGTTTAGAACATGGACATCGAAACTTTTCTTCTGATATGAAGCTGGGTAGTTGTTTCGCTTGCTAAATGAAAATGTTTACCCCATTAATGAATTCATCTGTTAATGTCTTTCGTCCTTGAGATAATCGGTTATACATCCAACTTCTTTGATTTCCAATATCCATAACCTAAATGTAAGAGCAAATAAGTAATGGATTTTTGCTTGAGTAGATCTAAAACTGATTATATGGAGATATTAACATTAGAATTCAAGTGATGGTGAAATATGTGGTGAAATATATGAATATCGTCAGCAAAAAACATATGGTGGTAACTGCGCCGGACCTTTTATAAATGTCTAGTGAGAACATCTACGACAAAAGTAAAAAGATATGGACTTAAGGCTTATCCTTGATGCAATACAATTGAATAAGAAATTACTTTGTCAAACTACCTTGTGTTTTAACACAAGTAAAAGCTAAAAGTCGTAGGTGATTCAATGCAAGGAAGTCATTAAGGTGATTGTAGAAAATTATGATCAATTTGTATCCTATCTCAAAGGGTCAAGCCACTCATCCACCTTAGCATCTCATCTCTGCAACACTTAACTTAGTATTATGCTTATTTTTTTATGGCCAACATTTGGCACATTAAAGCATTGCAAGTCTCACCACCATCTTATAGAATTTTCACTTATATTTGAGGGGGGCTTTTCTATCACACAATAAGCCCGATGTATTCCTCCACTTCAACCATCAAACTTGAATTCTGCTAATAATATCTCCTTCAATTTCACCATCACTCTGAACAATAGATCCAAGATATCTAAAATGTCTACTCTTATTATTAACTTGATCGCCATGACTAAAGCAAAAAGATATGGACTTGAGGCAGATCCTTGATGTAATCCAGACAACATAGGAAAATACTTGGTCAAACCACCTTGTGTTTGAACACAAGTAATATCTCATGCATATATATCTTTAATGTTTTTAATACAAACATTATTAACTCTTTTTTTTCAAGAACTCTCCATAGCACCTCTCTTGAAACTTTATCATATGCTTTCTCTAAATCAATAAATATCAAATACATATCCTTCTTATTCTCTCTATATTTATCCATCAAACCTCTCAATAAATGTATAACTTCCATAGTAGACCTACCCGGCATGAATCCAAATTGATTTTGAAAAGTTTAGAAACAAAAAAACATTGAATATAAGCGTTATTAATTTTTTTTTTGCAAGAACTCTCAATAACACTCCTCTTGAAACTTTATCATATGCTTTCTCTAAATCAACAAAAATCATATCTAGATCCTCCTTACTCTCTCTATATTTCTCCATCAAACCTCTCAAAAAATGTATGGCTTCCATAATACACCTACCCAGCATGAATCCAAATTGATTTTGAAAATTTTTTCAACATAAAAACATCTACAATATGCATCCTATATCAAATGTCTAAAAAGAAATTACATGAATAAAAAAAACTTACAATTGACGGGAGGGAGGCAACTTACAATCGACAGGAGGCGAAAACTCACGGTCAGAAATAGAGCTTTCACCGGCAACGAAGGCGGTGATTGTCGGCGACGTCGATCTACGGTGAGCGACGCTAGGCGACGAGGGAGATATCGGAGATGCAAGAGAAATGAACAAATAAAATGGGCAGCCAAATAGGCTAGGGTTTAGAAGTAGGGCTTTTGCAAGCGAATTTTTTGGCCTCCGAGACGCTGGAATGTTGTTCGGCACATTTTGCGCCGGTTACAAGTCGTTGAGTTTAAAATAACCGTCGTATTTTCTGCCGGTACGTGTGCCAGATACTTTCCTCCGTAAAGTGCGCTGGTACCAATGAAATGCTGGTATATTTTGACATTACTACCGGTGCATTGGACGTTGGAAATTTTTTGTTGCACTATGCGCCAGAAAAAATGCCATCATAATTCCTTTGCATTATATGCCGGTACGAATGTCATATTCACCAACGCAAAATATTCCACCAGAAAATCCGACGGTATTCACGTGTTTTCCTATAGTGTTTCAATAATCTCAAAAGGTCCAATGTACCTTAGAGTCAACTTACTAGTTATTCTAAATACTAACAACCTTCATCAGGATAACCTTAACATAAACCAAATCATTTACCATAAACTTTATAAAATTGTGCTTTAAATTATAATACTTTTTCTACCTATCTTGCACCATTGTCATTCTATCTTAGATCAAACAAATCTTTATCGTAACATCATCCACCAAAGATAGCCCTAATAGTTTCCTTTTTCCCACCTCTATCCAAGACAAGGGTATCATATAGTCCTCCAATACATAACTTCATGAGGGATCATACCTATGATTGATTAGAAGCTATTTGAAAGATTTTATTGTAGGCAAACTTCATCACAGGAATATAATCTTCCCAGCTTTTGCCAAAATCCATAACACAAAATCTTAGAAGATCCTCCAATATCTAATTAGTCTATTTAGATAAAATCGATTAAGGAAGTCAAAGGAATTCTTATGGATTTTTTTGGATAGACGGGTCAAAAGGTGAACTTACAAAAATATAGTATTCTTTTTGGGAAATCAATGAGGAGAAGGAGGAGGAAAAAATTGTAGAATCATGGAATTCAGGGAAGTTCATGAATTTTCTTATTTGGGGATCAAGGTGGCTTTAAGGAGGTTGACAATAGCAGATTTTCAATTTATTATAGATAAAGCTTTGAGTATGTTGAGTGTTTGGGGTGGAAAGTTAATATCCTTAGCTAGAAGAGTAACTTTGAATATGTTTTACTTTCATTCCCTACTTTTAACTCTACTCTTTCCTTGGTTCCTAAGAAAGTCTTGAATGAGATTGATAAGTTGTGTAGGAACTTCATTTGGAACAAAAGTGATGGAAGTGCAGTTCTTCATTATGTTAATTGGGAATTCATGTGTAAACTGAAAAGATGGGGCGGTCTTGGTATAAATTCCTGCCCAAAAAAAGCTGGGCCATTAAGGGCCAAATTAGCTTGGAGGTATTACCAAGAAAAAGAGTCTCTTATGCATAAGATACTCTTTCCAAAATATGGCCCAAGCCAAGGTGAAGATTCAGCTACTAAGGAAGGATCGGTCTCATGGAAATTAATTTGTAGTGGAGTGGTAATGGCAGATCAATTCAAGCTTTTAAAGACACATGGTTGCTGGACAAAAGTATTGAAAAGTGGCCTACTTTTTTAAATCCAATGGAAGGATGCATTCATTCAGTGGACAAATTTATTAGCAATGGAGATTGGAATATCAATGAGCTTTAAAATTTCTTTGGGGAAGAGTTAGTTAAACTGATTACTTCAATCCAAATCCAGTCAGTTAGAGAAGAAGATTATATGGAACTAATTCATAATTTCACTAGAAAGACGATTGAAGCTCTAGCATCTGAAGCTTTGGAACCTGATAATACATATCATGTAGTTTGGAGATGGGTTGGAAAGGCAAAACTTAATCATAGAGTGAATTTTTTTTGGTGGAGGCTACTCAACAAAGCTATTCCAACAAATCAATTTTTGTGCTATAGAAGGTTACAAGGATATGATAAATGTCCTAGAAGTTGTGAGGCAGTGGAAGACTTTGATCATATTGTCTCTGGATGCAGTAAACTAATTGAGGTGGTGGATATCTTAAATAGATGAAGGTTCGGGTTTCCCAGATTCTGCTCTATTGAAGATTGTTGTAGATGGCTTGATTCTCAAAGCCAGTGGATGGTGAATCTATTCTGTAACACAGTATTCCTCTCTTGGAAGGAAAGAAATATGTTTGTACATGAAAGAAAGATATCCAGTCCTATGATGATTGCATCAAATTCTATAAGTATTATTGTAGTTTTCAAATATTCTAGCTGCTTAAATTTAGGTTTTTACGATGTTAATCAACCTTTGAGGTTGTTTAATACTTGGCATCATCCTCCACCTGATTGGATTAAAGTTAACATAGATGCTGCCCTACAAAACTCCTATAAGGCTGGAATTGGAGGAGTATTCATAGATTACCAAGGGAAGTTATTAATGGCTTTCGGCAATGCTCATATCCATTGAGATTCAGCCGCTTTAGAACTTCAGGCTATTCTTTCAATTAAGAAAGTGATAAAAGACTGGATGTTGGAATACAAAGGCTTAATCATTGAAGGAGATAACAAGAATGTAATCAAATAGATCAAGGAAATGGTGGAGAAAGGCGAAAATGAGTTGACAAACCTTTCTTTCATTAAAAATTTTCATTTTGTTGTCTTTAATTGTGTTGATAGGGAGAGTAATAAGTTAGCGGATCTTTGTGCTAACTATGCCTGTTTTAGTTCTTTTTCTTGGATGATGTAGATATGAATAAGATCCCTCCTTCTTTTATCCATTTGTTAGAGAAGGAGTTGGATGATATTAGGATGTGAAGCTAATTTTTAGTTTTTATTAATAAAGCTCTATTGCTTTTTTGGTCAAAAAAAAAAGTCCATTTAGATTATTCATTAGTCTATGGATGAAAGCTATACTAAAGTACAATATAAAACCTAGACTCTATTAAATCCCTCTTTATAACCTAGAGGTAAACCCATTATCATATTCAACATTGATAACAATTGGAATACCATGCAATTAAATAATGTCTTGTATATATATTTAAGCAATTATTATATAGAATCAATTTGTCTCATTAGAATGAAATGTGTAGACTTTGTTAGACCATCTAACATGATCCATATAACCTCATGGCCTTGCCTAGGTGTCAAAAGGCGCATAAAAAATCTAATATCACCTCCTTCCATTTCAACTCTAGGACCGATAATGACTGTAAAAGACCATAAGGTCGTTGATGCTCTACTTTCACCAACTAAAAAACTTCACATTTTGAAACAAAATTCACCACATCCTTCTTTAAGATGGGACACTAGATCATACGTTTCAATTGATGATCTTCTTTCACAAACTAACAAACTTCAAATTTGTTATGTATAAATTTTATAGTATTTTACTATCTTAAATATCAGTAAAAAAATTATTTTTAATTGTTGATTGTGTTAGAATATCCAAGGAAAAAGGAGAAAATTTAATAAGTGTTGAACCAACACTACAACGCTCTGATCACCAATGTCGTAGAGTCCATAAAGCCTAAGCAGTAGATAAAGAAATCGTATAGTCTGAGCCTAAGTTTTTTTAAAAAACTTTAGTGCTCCAACAGAGCTAAGGTCAGTGCAGCAACACCTGAAATCAATGATCCAGCACTTGAGTCTCAAGACTTTGAGAGCTGAGTGCTAAACTTTATAACTCCGTTGCACCATATTGCACATTCAAGCGTTGTATTTTCTCTAATTTATTTTTACTCGTGTATTTTTTCTTTTATGCAGGTAATGAAATCTGTTTTTTTTTTTTTTTTTTTTGCATTCCATGTCCAGCTAATTCCATAGTTTTTTGGCTAATGATATGAATCCAATGTTAGTACTAATGTAGAATCTTATGCTTTCAATGAGAAATGGATGTTTTCTATATCTATTGATCTTAATTTAATGTATAGAGTGTTCATGTGTGTAGTTAAAAATTAATGTGATATATTTCCTTGATGGAGGAATATTAAAATAAATAGGAGTATTGAAATGGAATGATTGTATGCCTAGACATAAGATGTTTAAACCTTCTAGATTCTTTTGAGATATAATCATTGTAAGAAGGCCATAATCTTCCTTTACATCCCTACAAGCTAAGAAAAGATCTAGGGATGCATATGCTCTGATCCACATAAATAAAAGAGAGTATCATTAGGAAAACTTTAGTAATTTGTATTCATTAATCTAAAATATTTTATTATCTGATATCATATATTTTCTTTTGCAATCCTCTATAGTGATAGAATCTCAACCCTTATTTTCCTTATGTATGATAAATATTGTACCTATTGTAGGTAATATAAGTTTACTTGCATATTAGCATAACACTTCCTTATGGGATAGACGTTCTCTCAATCCTTGATCAACCACCAGATCACTAATGATCTACTTTCACCAACTAAAAAAAATTATTTTTTGAAATAAAATCTACCACATCCTTGTTTAATCTGAGCCACTAGAACATACCTTTAAGATTATCACAATTCTTGTTACTTCTCTGATGAATCGTACAATCTGAATAATGTGCCTCATGTAGAATCTTTGTCATTAAATCTTCAATAGTAAGGACCCACAATCAATTTTTATAGAATATAACACCATACTAAGACATTCGTATTTTCATTTCTTACCAAATTTAATTTGATCAATCAACTTTAAATATTTCATACCTAACTTCTAAGCTTCTTGAATCTTCTCCTAGTGAGTAGGCTGAATAATTATCTTAAATAATATACTTGAATTTATGTCCACAAATTTCCCTATCCTAACTCTAGCTTCTTCATATCTTGAATTAGAGAGAATTAATAGGAGCAATTAAAGCATCTACTACTACGTTCACCTTGCTAGGTTGATACAAAATCGTTAGGTCATAATCCTTAATCAACTCAAACCACCTTCTTTGCCTCAAATTTAGAACTTTATGTGTAAAAATCTACTTCAAACTTTGGTGATCCATGAAAATGTCATAGCTGACCCCATATAAGATGTGTCGCCATATCTTTAAAGAAAATATAATAACAACTAATTCTAAACCATGTATGGGATAATTCTTCTTATATAAGTTTAATTATCTGGAAGCATAAGCTATAACTTTTCTCCACTGCATGAAGACATAACCTAATCCTTTGAATGAAGAATCATTGAATATTTAAAATTTGTCAGTACTAAAAGGAATCATTAGAATCAGAGCCATCATCAGGAAATCCTTCAGTCTTTAAAAACTCTGCTCATACTAGGTGTCTAATCCCAAACCACTGACTTATGAGTCAGTCTAGTTAGAATTATAAAATTTTGGGAAAATCCTCTTAGAAATTTCTTATAATAACCATACATACCTAGAAAACTATGTACCTTCGATATAATAGTCATCCTTGGCTAGTCAAAATTTGCTTGATTTTTTTGGAGACCAATATATATACCTTCACTACTAATCACATATCTTAGAAATATGATAATCTTTAGTCGAAAAGAACACTTAGAGAATTTAGCATAAAGCTGATATTGTATTAGAGTTTCTAAAACCATCCTCAGATGAAGTGTGTGAAGCTCTTTAGACTTAGAATATACAAAAATATCATCAATAAATACAATAACAAATTGATCTATTAAAATTCCTAAAGATCATGTTCATCAAATCCATAAAATTTTTCTGAGCATTAGTCACCCCAAAAGGCATGACTAAGAACTCATAGTATTTGTAACCAGTGCAAAAGTAGTCTCAATAATATCTTCTTCTTTAATCGTTGGTTGATGATAATTAGATCTCAGATCAATTTAAAAAAATATTGAAAATCCTTCAAGCCAATCTAATATATCATCAATATATGGAAGATGATACTTATCCTCTATAATTACCTTATTCTGCTCCATGTAATCAATATACATTTGCTTATATACCTTCCTTCTTCCTTACGAACAAAATAAATGCTCCCTACTGAGACTCATTAGGATAGAAAAAACAATCAACTCCAAAAGTTATATCTTTAACTCTTGAAGCTTTTTGGGTGCCATTTTATATGCAGCTTTGGAGATTGGAACTATGATAGGAATCACATTTATACAAAACTCAAGTTTTCTATTAGGTGGTAAGCTCACTAACTCTTCAGGAAAAATATTCAAAAATTCTTGTACCATAAGAAAATTATTCAATGATCCATAATATACTCTCATATCTTTAATAGAAGCTAAAATACCATATTACCCTTCTTCCATAGTTTATTTAAATTTAAAATTGATATCAGACATGAAAATACACTTCTCACTCCCTAAAATATGAAACTATGACTTTCCACAAATAATGCTACTTTCTTCTTCACACAATTAATTTGAGTCTTACACTAATGCAAACCAATATATGCTCAAAATGATATTAAACTTAGAAAATAAGGAAAAATAATAAGCTAAACTCACTTCTTATGAAAATTTCTAATTCACAGAGATAAAATATTATAGCAATCATACTATCTATAGTAGGCAGAATAACATATAGAGTAGAAGAAAATGACACAAAAGGTAAATACAGCAGGTCAGAGTATATCTCAAAAATAAATGAATGGCTAGCACTAAAATTAAATAGAATACAATAAGGCTCTTACTAAGTTAGACTATATACACATTGCTAAATAAAAGTAAAAGATATATAACAACTAGACTCTCTTTGAACACCGGTGGGCTGTCTTCCTATCATAAGACCCTTGCCTCTACCATAGGTTGCACCAGTATATCCCTAAAGAATAACATGTTGCGAATCTGGATCTAAATATTTTGATTTTGATGATAACAAATATTATGGTTTCTTTGCCACTACTACTATTGAATATCTATTTTGTTTGCCCTGCTTACTAATCTTTCAGGTCCTCAAAGATCACTTGCAATGTAAATCAACTTAAGATTAGATATATTAGGGTTGAGTCTACTTGTAATTTCATTTCAATGTATGTTTCACCTTTCTTGAGTCAAATCTTAAATATGATGGACCCCAAGCTAAGTAACCTTGCACATACACACTCATGCAAAGAAATTTGATGAGTTAGAGATTTTTTCTATTTTTGACCACATCATACATGACAATCTTAGATCATACTGGATGAACAGTTAAAAAAATAGAAATCCTAATTAGAGCATCCAGCTAATTATAAGTGATTAAACTAATCATGCTGGACGATCCATATCGTCTGAAATGATTAGCTTATATGATGAAAAATAGTTGCTAATCACAAATTAGGTAATGCTTTAAGTTTTAAATTTTATTCTAATCATACATGACAATATGCATCATTTTGGATGATTTATAACAATTATACCTAAATTTATTTGATGGTTAAATTATTTAATCATATATTATAGGATGATCCATTTGGATCGTATCATATGATATAGAATATTTCATAGGACAATCCCCTATTATCCAAGATAAAAAATTATAACTTTAGTCTAATCATTCAGGAGGATTATCTTGGATGTCATGAGAAATTTTCAAGATGATATGGAGATTACCACTCATAGTCCAATATCATACTTGATAATCAATCCAGTATGTTGAACTAATCATTTAGGATGATCAAATGATTGTACTAGATGATATATACAAATACTTATACTAACCGTACAGAGTAAAGGTGATCATCCTAGAAGATAGGGCTATTTTGTCATAATCTTACATGATGATCTGTCTATCATCCTAAATGATTAGTTGCATAAAATTAAAAATTAGGGCTTCTTTTGGAGGATCTCTATTCCCTTTTTAATCTTTTTTTATGGAGTTGATCCAAGAGTGAGCTTAGAGAAGGAAGAGGGAGAGCTTGAGAGAGAGAAATTCTTGTGAGGGGGAGTTTTTGAGGGAATCATAAAGGTTGCTCCAAGTAAGGTGTTCATCGTCTTCTTCGAGTTGCTCCACTAGTTCCTTGGTAGCTCTGGGGAGATCATCTTTAGCATTAGATCAATGTTCTCTGCCTACTCTAGGAGGGAGTAAAAGGATTCCCAGGTTCTCTGCCAACTCCAAGAGGGAGTAAAAGGAATCAATGTTCTCTGCCTCACCATGTCGGTGGAAAGATTTTGTTAGTGCTTCTCTGCCTTACTGTGAGAGAAATAGGAGAGTCACTTCAGTTTAGTGCAATACTTGGAGAGAGAGAGTCTCCAAGGATGGACATAGGTCAAATTTGACTGAACCATTATAAAATTTGGTGTGTTATTTCTTATTATTTTTCACCGCATTTTATTTCCGCACATTTTTGTGATTTGTTCTGTGATTGAAATATCTGATTGTATTATTATTGAGAAAATTATTTTTTCTTTAGTATCAAGAGCTATTATTTTTTTCAATATTTAAAAAGATAAAAAAGATTTTCTTTTTATTTAAGATTTTTTTGAAACTACAAATTCACCCCCCCCCCCCCCCCCCCACCCCCCACCCCTCATGGTTAGTATTGGGCTAGTTTTTTTAGGTTTAACACCTCACACGAACTTTATGAATAGTCCTTAGCTTCCCTGCTAATTTAATAGAACTCTCAGAATGAAGATCACAAAGTATATCAAGTTCTACATGGCAATATTCTATAACTTTGTGTCCACTTTTACCATAATGAAAATACTAACCTATCATCTGGTAACATGGCCCTATATATCTCCTATCACAACTTGAGCATATCTACATATAACTACTAGAACTAGTCGTACTACCCCTAAAAAAATTTACCCAGATGAACTACTACTCATAGGGTCTATATATACTCTTCTTCCCAGAATATCAAATCCCATTTATAGACAACTCTCCACTGAATCTATTCCTACTTGCAGCCCACCACTGTAGAGTAGTAGTCAATTCATTCTTAATCAATCTAGCTCACTTAAGTAGCTATAAAAAAATAATAATTTGGAAGTAAATCAATAATTATCTTAGATCATCTCGTAAACCTTTTAGAAAATGATAACACTTCTCTCCTGAAGTGCAAATAAGCTTCAGAGCATACCTACCTAAAGCACTAAACTTAGCCTTCCACTGCATCATTATGCTTCTCCCCTAAACCAATCTAAAAAATGTCTCATATATCTATAGTTTTAAAAAAGCAACATTTCAAAAATACAAGACAAAAATTTTACTTGAAAATTTCCTAATTATTTAGAACTATCTTCTCTATAATATACTAGAAGTTACATGGTGAAAATTTCCTCGTTTAAAAGTTATATCAATTCAAACACCAAAAATTTAAATTTTTAATCAAAAAAATCAAAAAATTATTGAATAAAAAAACTTAGATAAGCAAAGTGTAACCTATCTTGAGCTAGGTAACTTTTAGAAAAGGGTCGTCAGCTAAAAATAATTCAAAGTGGCTGAAAATATACTCTCTCTAAAAATTCCTCTCTCACAAGATAGTATCCCTTATAAGAATAAAATGTCATCAATAGTGAATTTAAATTATTTAATTATTAAATTTGGTCTAGCACTGTAGTATCCAATGACACCTAACACAGCGCTCCCTTAAAGAGCCATAATGTCGTTGTGTCACATTCAGTGCTGCTACATTGAGTTATATTCAAATTTTTTGAGAGCACTAACATTGAAGGATTGTCAACACTAATGTCATGGCACCCCAGGGAAAAAATTAGACTTCCAAACATGAAAATAGACTCCAATACCCTTTCTAGATTGCATGCAGTCTCTCATATACACCCAAAATATTCCTAGACACATGCAAAAGGTATAAATTCCAAAATTTAATTGATTACCTTGAATCTGGTGAGGTCATAATAGGTTAAAAAGTCCACCGACATTATAGAGGTCATATTTTCACACACATAATTAAGTAGAAAGCATAGATAAAATTCCTTAGCTTAGGGTCTTCAGCTTACTCCTAATGATGGGTCTACTATGCTTAGAACGAGTTTTCCTTGATTGAGTCCTAATTGTTGAAACCCATATATCTTCTAATAATTTTGATGCTCTTACATCTAAACCATGTATAAAGCTTTAAATGATATTAGAAATAGTGTAGTAGCCTTAGGAATGGTCTAAGAAGAGTAGTGTTGAGTTTCCATGCAAAGGGGATTGACTAAGTAGTAGAAAAGAGGGTTTAGCTAAAATTCTCCCTTAGGATTTAGCATTTTAGTGTTTCAAACTTCGGAAACTCTAGGCTTTAGAAAAACTATTTGAATAGATAAATAGGTGTCTCTACTTAAATTCCTAAGTGTTTCATAAATTTTTAATGAGTTTAGATCAACCAAATATGGTCTAGAGCAAAACTAGGTTAGGTTTAATCTATTCATAGCAAGAGATATTTTTTACCTTTTTGATAGATTTTAGTGGTAAAATATTAGATAAGTTATAATTGAATGTTGGAGGTTTGTATAAGAATTATAAAATAAGAGTTGGACAAAATTTATGGAGATTTTGAGAACTCATCACTCACAAAAACGACAAAGATTAAGGAAATCATTATGCTTCAATGGTAAGAAAAGCCACCAAATCCCTCCTACTTGGAAATAAACTCAAAACTTAGCCAAACAACATCATTATTCATCTCTCATTCCAACAAATATATATAGTGATTACAATGACCATATTGAAATTCACAAAGTGAGGGTAAAAAATAGGGGGGACTGACTATAAGAGTGACTAGGACAGAGTGTGAGGAAACTATAAAGTACCCCCCCCCCCCCCCCCCTCTCTCTTGTTTTGGGCACCTAACCATGCATGGATAAAGCTTATTTGATATATTTTATTTAAATATCAATAAAGATCACTTTCCCTCAATAATTGAGAACCTAAACTTCAAATTTTTGGATTTTTTTAAATTCAAAATTTATAATTAACATTTTTAAATTATACTTGCAACCAACAATGACATCAAACCATTATCTCGATACGTGAGGTCAACTATATGAAGCTTTTTTTTCTATTATGTCATGTTAAATGCATGTTAGATTATTATTTACACTTAATAAATAAAGGTCATTTCTAATTCTTTCTAACCAGCTCTTTTTAAGTATGCCTCTATCTTTCTTGACATAAGCTAAATCTAACACATATACTCCACTAATCGAGTCCTTATCGTCTTTGTAGTGTGCAGTTGTAGTTGTTATAACCTAAACTTGTAAAGGTAATATAATACAATTTCTATCTTAACACTTCCTACTTGTGAATTTGAGTGTTTTAATTATATGTATATGTCTAAATCCATTTTGAAGCAGGTCCTGAGGGTCAATATGCATAAATAAAAAAGTTGAAATTTTTACTTGGGATTGCTGCAGTGTCATGTGGCCAAGCACTCATTGGTCGGCATTGCGGTAACATTCTCTAGAGCACCTTGACTCTATATCAAATTTTTATAAAAAAAATATCAAAATCTACTATTTTCTCATTTAATTAATCCCTTTATAGGTAGCTACATTTAGAGAGAGAAAGTTGGTTTAGCAAAATTTCAGTCTATTTTTTGCTATTATCACAGTTTTGAAAGTTGTTTAGATCGTTGTAGGATTTATTTTATTAATTCAATTTTTAAAATTTAAATTTTTTATTTAAATATAATTTCATAGCTTAAAAATATGGATAATTTTACACATGTAAAACTTTCACCATAGCATATTTTGTATGTTATAGGTATGATCATTATAAATATTTATGTATTTTAAAAAAAATTGTAGGGTTGTTTGAAAAGTGTGTCATTTTTAATAAATTAAAAAAATCTTATCCAAAAATTAAAGCTTTAGTATAATTAAATCTCTAAAAAAGTGTTCTGAATAACCCTAATAATGTGGTGAAATTATAGAACTATAAAATCTACTTTAGTTATTGAATCTATTCACTACTAATAAAGCATTTTGTGTAATTCCAATTTTGGTTATTACATTTCTTTTTTACAAGTAATGATTTATGAACCTGTCTACTTGAATTATATGATTTTGTTGACATTTGATGTTGGAGGAAATTCTATTATAATGTATATACTCCAAGAGTTGTAATGGCAAAATTTTTTTTAATATTTGATATGTGGTAAGCATTGAGAGTCATAAGGGTCTCATTTTCTATATGCTAGCATAGGAAGTCATAAGGGTTTGAATTCATATATAAATTTATGATGGGAGGTATAAGGGCCTGAAAAAAAATCTATAACTTTTTATATTAATATATGAAGTACTTATTTATTTACTTTCAGTGCAAAGTCTATAGAAATTTTATTAACTACTAGCACTATTCAATTAAGTACAATAACATACTAATAATTGCTTTTAAATTCAGGTAAATGCATAATGATTTAACTATTAAATATTTATATCAGTTGATATGATGTGTTGAGCTGTGTTGGGTCACACCGATTCTATATTTTATTTTTTTATTAGGAAAAGGGTAAATAAATGGTGAGTAGCTTTGGTCACAAGTTCTGATTTGTTTGAGTCAGTAGTAATACTTTCTAGTTTATAGATTTTTGCACAGTCATGGTTAATTATTTCTTTGCTCTATTCTAATATGCCATATACATAATGTATATATTTTATTGCATATAAATTTTGAAGATGGATAATATGGGTGTTTATTTTCTCTTCAATTAGATGTTAATTTGTAGCTCTATAGTCTATTTTAAATTAAAGATATTTGAAAAGTATCCAAAACTTAGATCTTGGGCTTGGTATGTCACCATCCAACACAATATGATATGTTCTTTCTATGGGTAAGGTCATATCGGGTTAGGTTGTGATACCAAACATCTAAGGCTACTCTTTCTAATCTTATCTACCACTGGAGCTACTCCAACCTTTTTACCTATACACATGCTTCACATTCTATCTCTAAGAGTGAAGCCTCATCCACTTAAGCATCCTTATCTCTGCAACACTTATCTTAATCTTATGCTTCTCTAAATTTTAGTTACAACCATAAATTTAAAATTATGAATGCATAATCTAAATTAATAATTATTACACACATAAAATATAAGTTCTACTTCACAGACTTCATCTTGCTCATTGTCATTAGACTTTAATTATTATCAACTTTCTTCTTGCTCTGAGATCTAGTTGATAGTCCACTTCTTGCATTTGCATCTTAGTGCCACATTAATGACTTCTTCTATGTCACAAACTAAATTTCTTCTTGATTGGATGACTTTCCATGAGCTTGATGTATTTATTTTAAGGTCAAACCTGTCATAGGAGAATTTGATTGCACACTTAATTCCTAAATCAATAATTTCTTTGAGGAAAACATATAGGAATGCTATAATAATTTTTTTTAATATTATCTTATTACTTTGATTGTGACTATTATACAAATTTGATTACTTTTTTGTGCATGCCATCATCCTAGTACTCTATAAATATTTCATAATTATCTTATAAAGATTCTTTCCTAACTTAATTTAAAGATTTAGATAAAATTAAGAAATATATAGCCAAAAGTTGTTGTAATACTGCAGAGAGTTATAAAGAGAGTGAGAAGCGCAAACCTACAAGTGAATCTACTAATACTCTTTTAAAGAAGATTAAAGAGCTGAAAATTAGGGAGACAGCAAGATAGAAGAGTAAAACCATTAGTAAGTTTCACATTATAAATGATCTCCTTGAAATGAATCTCCCAACAAAGGATATTAGTTAGGATTCCTTTTTTCTTTAGACATATTGGATGAAGATAATAAAGTGACTTCTTAATTATATCACATTTATGCCAAGCAAGTTACTAATTGGAATAAATGAGTGGTTGATTTCTTGAAGCTATGAAAATTAAAGGGAGATGACTATATGTATGCCAACACTAGTTCGAAGGGAGAAGAGAAGAAGTTGATCACATAGATCAAACTATGATTAAAAGAACTGCTAAAATGTTGAGTTTAATGTCGCCTAGTTCATAACAAATTGCTTTAATTCCAACAAGTAAATTTAAGAGTTGATTTAAAGATTTTGAATTGTTGGAGATAATGATACTTGACATCTAAGTTGTCCTTGTACTTGAGTAGACAAAGACTATTTGAAAGAGTCATTGAGCTTCAAATCTTTGGAGAACCTAAAAAGATATATTTGAGTGGCTTGATAAAAAAATTTATCATTTTTCTAGTTGTCTTATTATTGTTTCATGTGAAGTTAAGAAAGATGTTGGCTATAATTAAATGAATTGAGGGATTAAACAATTAAAGATCACATGTATTGATTCTTGAACAAGTTTTTTTTGTCAAAATTTTTAAAAGATTTGTCTGTAGATGAATAACTAATACATTTTTCTTAATTTTAACATTCCATTATTTTGTATAAAATATTTGTATCCAAGTACATGAAAATTGGATATGTTTGGTCTCCTAACTTTTAGAAATTCACAATTCATTATTTAATACTAGCAAGATATTTATTCATTTATGTACATAACTAGTTGTGTTCATAGCCTCAACGCCAAAAACACTTTGATAACTTTTATTCATTTATCATAGAATGGGTTACTTTAATGAAGAATCTATTTTTAGTTTTAACTATTCCATTTTTTTTTTTTTTTGTCATTTCCTCTGAGCTAAAACATTGTGTTTTATATCAAATTTCTTACAAGCTATTTTAAACTTTTTATAGGCTTTTATGATCCTCATAATCTATTCAAATAATTTTGATGATAACAAATATATGCTTGAATGTTCTAATATATATGCTAAGTATTTCAAGTACATTGGTTCTATAGATGTACAAGATGACTACTTTTATGAGATATATATTAATTACAAAACCTAAATTAAATTAAAATTTAAGCATAGAAGAACCCAAGATAGAATAAGATGGATAGCTTGGAGCTTCAGATATAATAGTTAAAGTTAAATACATTAAGAAGTATCTTAGAGGTCCATAGAAGTTTACTTGTATCATTTAGTTTGCTCACAATCTTGACTTTATATTATATATATATATATATATATATATATATATATATTATATATATATATATATATATATATATATATATATATATATATATATATATATATATATATATATATATATATATATATATATTATTAATAAAGATACAATAACAACAATAGCAAGCCTTTACCACACTATGTGGGGTCAGCTACATGAATCCTTTTTTCTCCATTGTATCATGTTAAGAGTTAGATTCTCATTTAAATTTTATAAAAAAGATCATTTTTAATATGTTTTAACAATGCCTTTTTCAATCTACCTCTGCCTTTCTTAACATAGGGCAAATCTAATATCTACTCTCTTAACTAGGCCATCAGAAGGCTGACATTTCATGTTACCAAATCGTCTAAGGTGACTCTTTCTAATCTTATCTACCACTGAAGCTACTCCAACATTTTCACGTATATACATGTTTCATAGTTTTTCTATAAGAGTAAAGCCACTCATCGACCTAAGCATCTTCATCTCTGCAACACTTAACTTAATTTTATGCTTCTTTTTTAATGGCCATCAATCTTGACCATAAAGAAATACTGGTATAATCAACATCTTATAATATTTCCTCTTAAGTTTGAGGGGTACTTTTCTATCACACAACAAGACCAATGCATTCATCCAGTTCAACAATCCAACTTGAATTTTACTAGAAATATTCCCATATATATCACCATCACTTTAACAATAGACCCAAGATATCTAAAATGTGTACTCTTATTAATAACTTGATCACCTAAAGTCATAATCCCCTACTATATTTATTACTACTAAAATTACATTCAATGTATTCTATTTTATATCTACTCAAATGAAAACCTATAGATTCTAAGGTTAACCTCTATAATTCAAGTTTACATTCAACTCCCTCTTTAGTCATATCTTAAAGGAGAATATCATCAACAAAAAGCATACAACAGGGTACATCGTCCTGTAAATGTCTAGTAAGAACATCCATGACTAAAACAAAAAGATATGGTCTTAAAGCTGATTCCTGATGTAATCCAACTGAAATAAGAAAATACATAATCCAACTATATTATGTTTGAACACACATAATATGTAATATCGAAATCTGCTCCAGTATCGTCCAGGACGATCTGGGATCGTCCTGGGACGATCAGTGAAAATTCAGCTCCAGATTTTGCCCAGTTTTGCTCCAGGTGATTTTCTGCATGCATCGTCCAGGCCGATTGGAGACATCGGCCAGGCCGATCGGCACTGTAGAAAATATCGTCCATGCAATAGCCCTGAAGGGAGACCAGGCCGATCCTTTTGGTCGGATCGTCCCGGGACGATGCTGCGATCGGCCAGGCCGATCTGTGTATATTAAAGCTGATTTCAGTCGTTTTGAAGAGAGAGAAAAATCAGAAAATTAAAAATAAATATCTGAGGAGAGAGAAAGTCGTGGGATTTTGGAGAAAAGTGGATTTTCGGACGACGCGGAGCCGTTTTCGATCGAAGTGACTGTTGAGGAATTTGCTGTGCTCGAGGTAAGGCACATTCTACCTTTCTCAATTTTCAGAACCGTCGTGTTTGGCGGTATATTCTGTCCGGATTTTGTTTCCGTTAGCGATTTTCGTCCGTATCTTTTGATCGGTTCAGTTTTTACCGCGTAACTTTCTGTATATTGTTGACGTGCCGAGTGTGCACATTTTGGTTATTTTCTGAAGATTTTCGTCCGGGTATTTTTGATTCGACTGTGTTTTTAGTCGACCGGATTTTTCTGTGAAATTGGAATTTATCTGTGCAGTAGAATAAAGGTTCTGAAATGTTGATATCTGTATTCTGTGCGAATTCGGTAAATTTTCTTTGCAGGAATTTTTGTGTAAATTCCGTATACTGCCGTTGTGCTGCCCGATTTTTGGGTAATTTCTGATTTGCCCGAATTTATTCTGAATTGAAATGCTATGTATATGAGCTATAAAAAGGGAGTTATAAGGGGCCTGGATCCTATGAGATTCAGTAAGTGAAACGGGAAATCTGAAATGAGCTCAATCTGAAATCTGATATCTGTTCTGTTCCGGATCCGATGAATTCTGTTTTGGTGCTATAAGCACATCTGTTCTGGTGCCGTGAGCACATTTAGCTATTAATTACTCAGAGAATTTCTGGTGCCGTGAGCACACTTAGCTATTAATTACTCAGCTATTATTCTGGTGCCGGGGGCACACTTAGCTATTAATTAAATATCTGATATCTGATATATGCTGAGTTTATTCTGTTCTGATATGATCTGTACGAATCTGATTCTGTTGATCTGATAGGTCTGATCTGTTCTGTTGCTGATTTAATACGACTTCTGTTTCCGTACAGTTCTGTTTGATTTGATATCTGTCCGATTCCGTTCTGATTTCTGTACGGATTGTCTGCTGTATTGGTTTTGAGTTTCTGAGGATTTAGATTGGTGGTTTGTTGCTTTGCTGAGCTGTTGAGCTCACCCTTGCTTTCTGATGGTTTTCAGGTTCTGGGAAGGGCAAGGAAGTTCAGGACTAGGTTTCAGAGTCTGATCAGATTAGGTACTTTTGTACTTTTGATTTTTTGTACAGTCATGGCTTTCCTGTTCTGTCTTTCTTTCTGTTGAAAGCCATGTACTGTTCTGTAGATGATTATTTTGAGGAAATGAAAAGATAGATGTTTTGTTCCGCTGCATTTGACGTTTTTAGTAGCTCTGTTGTTCTGTGCGCTTCCGTTGAGTTAAGAATTTGGAAGATCAGTTCAGTAACCTAATCCAAAGCCAGATCCTGGTTAGTTTTCCCCCGTCGCGATCCGGCGCGGGCGGGATCCGTCTCGTCTCGGGTCGGGTCGTGACAAGCTTTTTTGGTATCAGAGCACTGGTTTTGGAAACAGGTTGGATTGTAAAACAGAGCTATAGGAAGTGATCAGTGAGTCTGTCTGGGAGGTAGTTTTGGGTCGTTTGGCTTTTTATTGTGTTATTTTGTGTTGTTTTGTGATAGTTTTCCGGATTTTCTGGATTTTTCTGTATGGATCAGCCAGACCCAGACATGACAGACGGTCAGAGTGACGATCAGGCAGCACCAGTGGGGAGTACAGCCCCAGTGGTCGGTGCTGATACGCTTTCACAATTTGCTTCACTTGTTGCTCAGATGATGAGCGAGACTCAGAGCAGAGCTTCGACTGTTAGATCTGAGGACATTGATCGACACCTGCAGTTATTTTTGAGGTTGAAGCCTCCGAGGTTTGAGGGCACTGTTGAGCCCAGAGCAGCCGAGGAGTGGCTGAGGAGATTGGAGAAGACTTTTGACGGGATGCAGTGTCCTGCAGACAGGAAAGTTCCGTTAGCTGTTTTTCTGTTGAACGGAGAGGCTGAGCACTGGTGGGATGGCCAGCAAGCCGCCAGATTTCAGGGCAGATTGAACTCCTTGATTACTTGGGAGGAGTTCACTGAGGTATTCAGAGACTGGTTTGTTCCCCCTTCTGCACGACAGCAGATGCAGGAGAACTTTCTGAGGCTTGTTCAGGGGAGCAAGACGGTGATGCAGTACGAGGCTGAGTTTACTGCATTAGCCAGGTACGCTCCGCAGCTGGTTAGCACGTCTGCTGAGAGGTGCTACAGATTTCTGAGAGGCTTACGAGACACTTTGAGGCAGCCTCTGATACCATTCCGGATCACCGATTTCTCTGAACTTGTGGAGCGAGCTCGTCTGATTGAGAATGACATGACGGCTACTCAGCAGCGGTGGACTGCGAGTAGGAAGAGGTTTGGAGGAGAGACATCTGGCAGTGGTTCCTCTGGGAAGAGGAGATTTGTTCCTGGATCTGGATCTGGAGATTCCAGGAAGAGCGGAGGATCGTCTGGTACTGCTACCAGTACGACTAGTTCTGGATCTGTCAGTACGGCACCTGTGTGCCAGAGTTGTGGACGGCGACACCTTGGCCAGTGCTACAGGATGGCTGGTCTTTGTTTCAGATGTGGTCAGCCGGGACATCGGATTGCAGAATGTCCGCAGATGGGATTTGATCAGCGTTCTGAGCAGCGATCTGAGGGCTTTGTCAGACCTGTTGGTTCAGCAGCAGGAAGACCGAGGACTGTTCCTCCACGCCCTGAGGGATTTGCTGGTAGAGGTGGTGGTTCTAGTTCTGCACCACGGAGACCACCTACGATTCAGAGGGAGCAGAGTAGTTCTGTTGCTTCAGCTCCTGTTCCAGTTCAGCCACGAGTTTACAGTCTGAGTCAGCAGGAGGCTCGTGATGCTCCGGATGTTGTGACAGGTACGGTTTACATTTCTGATCAGCCCTGTCGTGTTTTGTTTGACTCTGGAGCGAGTCATTCTTTTCTGTCCGAGCATTGTTTTGAGATTTTACATTTGGATTCGATGGTTTTACCGGTTTCTTTGTCTGTGATTTTACCGGCTGGGAATCCATTGATTGCTCGACAGTTTTGTTTGTGTGAGATCGAGATTTCTGGCAAGAAGTGGAAATCGAGTTTGATTCGATTGCCGATTTCTTCGTATGATGTGATTCTGGGCATGGATTGGTTGAGTCAGTATGAGGCCCAGATAGACTGTCTGAAGAAGCAAGTGAGTTTGCTTATGGCTGGAGAAAGAGTTGTATTTCAGGGATTACGAGGTGTTCTCTCCAGTCTGGTTTCTGCGTTGGAGGTGAGCAGGATGTGGAAGAAGGGATGCCCAGTATTTTTGGCTTCGGTGCGGGATCTGAACCTAGAGGTTGGTTCTGTTTCTGAGATCCCTGTGGTACGGGAATTTGCTGATGTTTTTCCTGAGGAGTTGGTTGGTTTACCTCCGGATAGAGATGTGGAGTTCTCTATCGATGTTTTTCCGGGTACCGCTCCGATATCGAAAGCTCCGTACAGGATGGCACCGAAAGAACTTTCTGAGTTGAAAGTTCAGCTTCAGGAGTTGGTTGACAGATGTTTTGTACGTCCTAGTGTTTCGCCCTGGGGAGCACCTGTTCTGTTTGTGAAGAAGAAGGACGGTACACTCCGTATGTGTATTGATTACAGAGATTTGAACAAGGTCACGATCAAGAACAAGTATCCTTTGCCTCGGATAGACGACTTGTTTGATCAGCTTTCCGGATCTTCGGTATTTTCGAAGATTGATTTGAGATCCGGATATTATCAGGTGAAGGTGAAGGAAGCTGATGTGGTGAAGACTGCTTTCAGTACTCGGTACGGGCACTACGAGTTTTTGGTTATGCCTTTTGGGGTAACCAATGCGCCTGCGATTTTTATGGATCTGATGAACCGAGTATTCAGGGAGTATTTGGATCAGTTTGTGATCGTCTTCATTGACGATATTCTGGTATATTCTGCATCTGAGGATGAGCATGCCAGACATTTGAGGATTGTGTTGGAGACTTTGAGGAGGCATCAGCTGTATGCCAAGTTCTCCAAGTGTGAATTCTGGCTGAAGAGCATTTCATTTCTGGGGCATGTGATTAGCGGAGAAGGCATTTCTGTAGATCCCCAGAAGATTCAGGCTGTTGCTGATTGGCCAAGGCCGACTACGGTATTTGAGGTACGTAGTTTCTTGGGCATGGCCGGATATTATAGGAAATTTGTGAAAGGATTTTCACAGATTTCGACTCCTCTGACGAGACTGACGCAGAAGTCAGTACCTTTTGTTTGGACACCGGAGTGTGAAGCTAGTTTTCAGAGATTGAAGGAGTGTTTGACTTCAACTCCAGTGTTGGCACTTCCGTCAGGTACGGAGGGTTTCCAGGTGTTCAGTGATGCTTCACTGAAAGGACTGGGTTGTGTTCTGATGCAGCATGGTCAGGTAATTGCTTATGCTTCGAGACAGTTGAAGCCACATGAGAAGAATTACCCGACGCATGATCTGGAGTTAGCTGCAGTTGTTTTTGCTTTGAAGATTTGGCGTCATTACCTGTATGGCGTCAGATGTGAGATCTTTACTGATCATAAGAGCCTGAAGTACATTTTTACTCAGAAGGATCTGAATCTGAGACAGAGGAGGTGGCTCGAGTTGATCAAGGACTACGATTTGACTATTCAGTATCAGCCTGGGAAGGCGAATGTGGTAGCGGACGCTCTGAGCAGGAAGTCTTCTGGATTCTCAGGTATTCAGCTTACCTGTGATGACTTTCTGATTCGTGATTTGGAGAGATTGCAGTTGGAGGTGGTTTCCTCCAATGATTTGGAGTTGGCTCAGATGAGTATTCAGTCTTCTTTGGAAGCACGGATTCAGGAAGCCCAGAAGTCAGATTCTGATTATTCGAAGTTGATAGCTCAGATTGGATCTGGTAAGACTCCTGAACTTCGAATTTCTGATTCTGGTGCTATTTTCTGTAAGAACAGGTTGTGGGTACCTGTGTCTGGAGACTTGAGGCGGGAGATTCTGTACGAATCTCACCATTCTGGCTACACTGTTCATCCAGGCAGTGGTAAGATGTACGCTGATATGAAGCTTTTGTTTTGGTGGCCTGGGATGAAGAAAGATGTGGCAGAGTTTGTGTCGAGATGCGAAGCCTGTCAGTTGGTGAAGGCAGAGCATCAGCGACCAGGTGGACTGTTGCAGTCGTTGCCTATCCCTGAGTGGAAATGGGAGGAGGTAACGATGGATTTTGCGATGGGTTTTCCTCGATCTAGACAAGGACATGATGCCATTTGGGTGGTTGTAGATCGATTGACGAAGTCAGCCCATTTTCTTCCGATCAGACAGACGGATTCAGTTGATCGCTTGGCACAGATTTATGTGAAGGAAATAGTCAGATTGCACGGTGTGCCTCGTGTGATCGTATCTGATCGAGATGGACGTTTTACTTCCAGACTTTGGAAAGGCATTCAGCAAGGCTTGGGTACGAAACTGCATTTCAGTACAGCCTTTCATCCTCAGACCGACGGACAGTCTGAGAGGACGATTCAGGTACTGGAAGATCTGTTGAGGCTTTGTGTTCTGGACTTTAGCGGAAGTTGGGAGGATCATATTCCGCTGATTGAGTTTGCTTATAACAACAGTTTTCAGTCCAGTATCGGTATGGCACCGTACGAGGCTTTGTATGGCAGGAAGTGTCGTACTCCTTTGACTCTGACGGAGGTCGGAGATAGACAGGCTTTGGGGGCCACTTTTGCTGATGAAACTGCTCAGAAGATCAATTTGATAAGAGAAAGATTGAAAGCCGCTCAAGATCGTCAGCAGAAGTATTACAATCAGAAGCACAGATTTGTTGAATTTCAGGTCGGTGACTTTGTGTACGTCAAAGTCAGCCCGATGAAAGGTGTGAGCAGATTTGGTCAGGTAAGCAAGCTTAGTCCGAGATATGTTGGACCATTTGAGATTTTGGAGAGAATTGGAAAAGCTGCTTACAAGTTATTACTTTCTGAATCTATGCCTGATGTGCATAATGTGTTTCACGTATCCACTCTGAGGAAGTGGGTTTCAGACTCTGGGAAGAAGTTGTCTGCTGATGAGGTGGAGATTCAGGAGAATCTGGCGTACAAGGAAGAGCCAGAGCTTATTTTGGCGTACGACGTCCGAAAGTTAAGAAATAAAGAGATTCCGATGGTTAAAGTCCAGTGGAAGCACCGGACTGCACGGGAAGCAACTTGGGAGAAGGAGTCTGATATGAGACGGTCGTACCCGTACTTGTTTTGACTGAGTTTGGACTGGATAATGTCGAGGACGACATTTTTCTGAGTTGGGGAGATTGTAATATCGAAATCTGCTCCAGTATCGTCCAGGACGATCTGGGATCGTCCTGGGACGATCAGTGAAAATTCAGCTCCAGATTTTGCCCAGTTTTGCTCCAGGTGATTTTCTGCATGCATCGTCCAGGCCGATTGGAGACATCGGCCAGGCCGATCGGCACTGTAGAAAATATCGTCCATGCAATAGCCCTGAAGGGAGACCAGGCCGATCCTTTTGGTCGGATCGTCCCGGGACGATGCTGCGATCGGCCAGGCCGATCTGTGTATATTAAAGCTGATTTCAGTCGTTTTGAAGAGAGAGAAAAATCAGAAAATTAAAAATAAATATCTGAGGAGAGAGAAAGTCGTGGGATTTTGGAGAAAAGTGGATTTTCGGACGACGCGGAGCCGTTTTCGATCGAAGTGACTGTTGAGGAATTTGCTGTGCTCGAGGTAAGGCACATTCTACCTTTCTCAATTTTCAGAACCGTCGTGTTTGGCGGTATATTCTGTCCGGATTTTGTTTCCGTTAGCGATTTTCGTCCGTATCTTTTGATCGGTTCAGTTTTTACCGCGTAACTTTCTGTATATTGTTGACGTGCCGAGTGTGCACATTTTGGTTATTTTCTGAAGATTTTCGTCCGGGTATTTTTGATTCGACTGTGTTTTTAGTCGACCGGATTTTTCTGTGAAATTGGAATTTATCTGTGCAGTAGAATAAAGGTTCTGAAATGTTGATATCTGTATTCTGTGCGAATTCGGTAAATTTTCTTTGCAGGAATTTTTGTGTAAATTCCGTATACTGCCGTTGTGCTGCCCGATTTTTGGGTAATTTCTGATTTGCCGAATTTATTCTGAATTGAAATGCTATGTATGTGAGCTATAAAAAGGGAGTTATAAGGGGCCTGGATCCTATGAGATTCAGTAAGTGAAACGGGAAATCTGAAATGAGCTCAATCTGAAATCTGATATCTGTTCTGTTCCGGATCCGATGAATTCTGTTTTGGTGCTATAAGCACATCTGTTCTGGTGCCGTGAGCACATTTAGCTATTAATTACTCAGAGAATTTCTGGTGCCGTGAGCACACTTAGCTATTAATTACTCAGCTATTATTCTGGTGCCGGTGGCACACTTAGCTATTAATTAAATATCTGATATCTGATATATGCTGAGTTTATTCTGTTCTGATATGATCTGTACGAATCTGATTCTGTTGATCTGATAGGTCTGATCTGTTCTGTTGCTGATTTAATACGACTTCTGTTTCCGTACAGTTCTGTTTGATTTGATATCTGTCCGATTCCGTTCTGATTTCTGTACGGATTTGTCTGCTGTATTGGTTTTGAGTTTCTGAGGATTTAGATTGGTGGTTTGTTGCTTTGCTGAGCTGTTGAGCTCACCCTTGCTTTCTGATGGTTTTCAGGTTCTGGGAAGGGCAAGGAAGTTCAGGACTAGGTTTCAGAGTCTGATCAGATTAGGTACTTTTGTACTTTTGATTTTTTGTACAGTCATGGCTTTCCTGTTCTGTCTTTCTTTCTGTTGAAAGCCATGTACTGTTCTGTAGATGATTATTTTGAGGAAATGAAAAGATAGATGTTTTGTTCCGCTGCATTTGACGTTTTTAGTAGCTCTGTTGTTCTGTGCGCTTCCGTTGAGTTAAGAATTTGGAAGATCAGTTCAGTAACCTAATCCAAAGCCAGATCCTGGTTAGTTTTCCCCCGTCGCGATCCGGCGCGGGCGGGATCCGTCTCGTCTCGGGTCGGGTCGTGACATAATAGCTGATGCATACATATCCTTAATGATTTAAATAGAAGCATCATTGACTCCTTTCTTTTCTAAAACTCATTAGAGCACTTCTTTGAAACTTTATCATATGTTTTCTCTAAGTCAATAAATATCATATGTAGATCCTCGTTATTCTCTCTATACTTCTCCATCAAACCTATCAATAAATGTATAGCTTCCATAGAAGACCTACCCGGCATGAATCCAAATTGATTTTGCGAAACATTAGTATAAGGTCGTAACCTATGCTTAATCCCATAATTTTAAAATATGACACATTAACTTAATTCATGTATAATTCACACACTCTTGTGCATCACATTTATTCTAAAAAATAGGAATCAACACACTCTTTCCCTCCTCTAACATCTTTTTACTCTTCGAATTAGTATTGAAAAGTTGTGTGAGCCAAGAGATTCTTTCATCTCTTGATTTTTTCATACCTCTATAGGAATATCATAAAGTCCAACAATTTTTTCACACTTCATTTTATTTAAAGAATCTATAACTTCAATTTTATTAATACGGTGATAAAACAAAAATTAGGATGACAAGGACACAAAATTCATTTGTATTCTTACAATCCTCATAGAAAATTTTATTAAAATATCTCATCCATCTTTGTTGAATATATTCTTTTAATAAAAACACTTTTTAATCTTCATCCATAATGAACTTCACTTGAGTTAAATAATTACTTCTTTTATCTCTTTACTTGGCTAACTTATGCATATATCTTTTGCCCTTCTTACTGTTAAATTTATTATATAAATCATTAAAATATTAATTCTTTGCATCATATATTTCTTTCTTAGACTCCTTACGTGGGCTTCTTTATATCTTTCCCAATTTTCCAATCTTTTACCTCTAAACAAATTTTTATAACAAAGATTCCTTTTTTTTCCTTACACATTTTGATTCAACCACCAACTACTTTTACTATTAGAAGTTTTTCTTTTTGATACTCCAAGCACATCCTTTGCAGCATTCTTAAAATCACCAACTACTTTTTTTTGTACATAATATTAAATTCCTCATGCACTATCAAATTAAATCTTATGATCTAGAATCTCACTCTCAAAAAGATTTTAGTTAGTATTCTTTAAATGACCCCATATAATTCTAGGATAATATTTTATTTTATTTTTATATTCTTCCCATTTATCTTAAAGTCAAAACAAATAAACGATATTACATGAATAACTTTAATTCATAATAAATTTATAATTTTTATAATCTAATTGAACAATTTTTCTTATGAGAAAAAAATAAATCTTTTTTTTTTTGTTATATCCATTCTTATAAGTGATGAGATGCTCTTCTCTTTTCTTAAATATGATATTAGCAATTACAAAATCATAAGCTAGAATAAATTTTAATATGATCCTACCAACTTCATTAGTTGCTCCAAAATCATAGCCACTTGAATGCTTTTAAAATATGTCCATTTAAATCTCCTATAATAACAGCTCTTTTTTATAATATATATTTTATAATAATTATTCTAAGTCATTCTAAAATTTTAATTTTAAATATATATCCAAACCTATATATTTGAGAAACACAAGCACTTATAAACATAAGCACTTATAATCTTAATAATCTTAGCATTAATAATAATATCTAAAGCTATAATTCTAACTCTAATTATATTAATTTTATAGTATTATTCTTCAAACTTTTATCTATAATCATACATATATCATTTCTAGAACGACTCCAACTCGAATACTATAGTTTAAATCATAATCTAGCAATCTCCTAAGAATTCTCTCTAACCCATTGAGTTTCTTGAATGCATAGAATGGTTATCTTCCTATAAATTATAATATCTATGCATTCTATAAATCACTATAGGAAAAATGCCTATTACCGGCGGTTCTAACCTGCGGTTTATGGACCGCCGGTGTTACCGGCGGTGTAGCCAGCGGTTTAACCGTCGGCTTTTAACGGCGGCCTAACCGATGATTTTGGTACGATAAGCCGTCGGTACTAGCGGCGGTCCCTGAACCGCCGGTAAATCGCCAGACTTCAATATTCACCGGTGGTTTAATGGCGGCCTGGACCGCCGTTGATAAGTTATTTTTGACCGGCGGTCCGGACTGCCGGAAAACCGCCGGTAAATGCCCTAATACGACCAGACCCGCAACTCACATTTCATTCTTACTCTTTCCTTCTCTCTCATTTCGGTCGCTCTCCTGTCGCCTCCGCTCGTCCGACCGCCACCGACGAAGCTTCTCCGACCGCCGCCGACGAAGCTTCTCTGACCGCCGACGGTTAAGCTCCGACGTCCGACTGCCGTCCTAGTCTGACCCCAACCGACCGCCGACTTCCAATTTTCAACCCTAGATTTCTATTTTAAGGTATTTTTTTATGGATTTTCTTTGATTATTTGTTCTCACTAGACATTTGCAAGTGTTAGAGATATTTTGGATGATTTAGATAGTAATGCAAGAGGTAATGTTATAATCATTTGGGTAGATTTAAATTTTTTTTTAGGGTAGATCAAATTTATTGATTGTGACTTAGAGTTAGATCAAGATAGGAAGAGAGAGATTGAGGGAGAGAAAAGAGAGGGAGAGGGAGAGAGATCATATATGAGAGAGTAAGAGAGAGAGAGAGAGAGAGATAAAAGAGAGGGAGGGAGAGAGAGAAAACAAGAGCTAGCATTGAGATGAGGGAGAGGGAGAGAGAGAGAACAAGAGAGATAGATAGATAGCAAGTGTTAGAGAGAGCGAGAGATCGAGAGAGAGAGAGAGAGAGAGAGAGAGAGAGAGAGAGAGAGAGAGAGAGAGAAGAGAGGGAGAGGGAGAGAGAAAAGAGAGGGAGAGTGAAAAGAGAGTGAGAGGGAGAGAGAGAGAGAGAGAGCGATAGATAGAGAGAAAAGAGAGGGAGAGTGAAAAGAGAGTGAGAGGGAGAGAGAGAGAACAAGAGAGAGAGAGAGAGCGATAGATAGAGAGAAAGCAAGAGCGACTAGAAAAGTAAATCCACTCTTCCACCAAAACATCCTCATCCACTCATCCACCTAAACATCTCTGCAACACTTAACTTAGTATTATGCTTGTCATTTAATGGCCAACATTCGGCACCATAAAGCATTGCATGTCTCACTATCTTATAGAATTTTCCCTTAAGTTTGAGGGGGAATTTTCTATCGCACAACAAGCCCGATGCATTCCTCCATTTCAACCATCCAACTTAAATTGTGCTGATAATATCCTCATCTATTTCACCATCACTCTGAACAATAGATCCAAGATATCTAAGATGTGTACTCTTATTAATGACTTGGTTGCCAAAAATTACACTCCATATATTTAGTTTTAGATACACTTAAGTGAAAACCTTTAGACTCTAAGATTGACATCCATAATTCAAGTTTACCTTCAACTCCCCTCTCTAGTCTTATCAACTAGAAGAATAGCATCAACAAAAAGCATACACAAAGAGACATCCTCTTGCAAATGTCATTGAAAATTAATGCCCTTTGCTTTGGAGATCAATTTCACAAAGATGAGGATGTTTAGGTTGAGAGATATTATATAGCAACTTTCTTGGGTTAATGCCCTTTTCTCTGGAGATCAATTTCATTGAAAATTAAACTATGAGTAAATCCCCTCATCCACCTAAATTATAACACGTTTACACATGCATGTATTCTAATAAATGTTTTCATAACTATGTAGGGTGACGATTGCTTCAACGTCCAAATGACTATCCAAGAAGAGAGATATTGGATGTATAACAGATTGTTGCCAGGTCGAAAAGGATTGACAGTTGAATTTATAGAGGGAGTTGAAACTTTCATTCAAGTTGCATCTCAACTGCCTTCCTTTCAGTTTGATAAAATGTTTAGATGTCCATGTTCGAAGCATAAAAATCTAGCAATCCTCAAGCCCGATGATGTGAAGCTTGATTTATATCGTAGGGGATTTCTTCCAAACTATTAGATTTGGACATCACATGGCGAGTACGAGCCACATAGAGAAGCTCATCCCGGTTCATCTACAGCTTATGAAATATTTGATGAAGATCAAATGAGTAGACCCTATGAAGACCTTATTTTTGATGTAGCAGGTCATAATTTAAGGTCTAATGTGGAAGAGCCACTAAATGCAGAGACACAAAAATTCTTTGAGTTATTATATTTAGCTCAAAAGCCAATTTGAGAAGGTTGCAGTACACATTCGGAATTATCCATTGCAGTGAGGATGCTAAGTATTAAGACTGAGTATAATATTCCCCGTGAGTGTTTTAATGATGTTATTGGTCTTATGAAAGAAACTAATCCAGCTGACAACTTAATTCCCTCAGACTTGTACTGAACAAAAAAATTAGTATCCAAGCTGGGTCTCACTGCTACAAAGATTGATTGTTATATCAATGGATGTATGTAATACTATAAGGATGATGCAGCAGAAGTTATTTGTCGCACCTGCAATGCTCCTCGGTCTAAGCCAAACTCGGGAAAATAACGTCGTCCAAAGAAAGATGTGTCATATTTTCGTTTGTTTTATTTACCAATCATTCCAAGACTTCAGCGACTCTATGCATCAATGAGTTCAGCATGCCGTATGAGATGGCATAAGGAGAAAATAGCAAAAAGTGATGTTCTTTCTCATCCATCAAATGCTGAAGCGTGGAAACATTTTGATCGAGTGCATCCTTCATTTGCTGCTGAACCCCGCAACATAAGATTGGGATTATGTACTGATGGTTTTACTCCCTATAGTCAAGCAGCTACACCATATTCTTGTTGGCCAGTTATATTAACACCATACAACCTTCCACCAGAGATGTGTATGACTACTCCGTTCATGTTCTTAACTCTGATAATATCTGGACCACATAATCCGAAAGCAAAAATTGATATCTTTTTGCAACTATTAATTGATGACCTCAAATTATTATGGAAAGAAGGAGTGCTCACATATGACATATCAACAAAATAAAATTTTCTCCTTTGAGCTGCTTTGCTATGGACCATCGGTGATTTTCTAGCTTATGGTATGTTGTTTGGTTGGAGCACAGCGGGGAAATTAGCCTGTCCTTACTGCATGGAGAACAGTAAAGCATTCACATTAAAACATGGAGGAAAAAATACTTGGTTTGATTGTCATCGTATGTTTCTACATCCTAATCACCAGTTTCCGAAGAAATAAGGAAGCATTTGTTAAAAATAGAATTGAGCGATCATCTCCTCCACCCAGATTAAGTGGTGATGATGTACTACAGAGACTTTCCGACATTCTAACAATTATTAATTTTCCAATGCTATCAGAGTCTAAATTTCTAGGTTATGGTGTTCAACATAATTGGACAAAAAAAAGTATTTTCTGAACATTACCTTATTGGAGAACTAATTTGATAAGACATAACTTGGATGTTATGCACAATGAGAAGAACTTCTTGGATAATATTTTTAATATAATTATGGATGTTAAAGGTAAGAGTAAAGATAATGTCAAAGCAAGGATGGACATTAAAGAGTTTTGTCGGCGAAAAAATTTGGAGTTAGTAACAACAACTAACGGTAAACTAATGAAGCCCAAAGCTCCATACTCTTTCACGTTAGAGCAAAAAAGATCGATATGTCAGTGGTTTAAAGGTTTAAAGATGCCTGATGGCTATAGATCAAATATAAGCCGATGTGTTGACTTGAAATCTGCAAGGTTATTTGGACTCAAAAGTCATGATTGTCACATAATTATGGAGGTTCTTCTTCCGATCATAATCTGTATGTTACCCGATTACATATCAAATCCGTTGACTGAGCTTAGCATTTTCTTCAAAGATTTATGTTCATCTAAACTAAGTGAAAATGCTTTACGAAGGTACGAGGATAACATACCAATCATTCTCTGCAAGTTAGAGAAGATATTTCCCCCAGGTTTTTTTTATTCTATGGAACATCTTTCAGTCCATCTATCTTACGAAGCTGGAGTTGGTGGACCTGTACAATATCGTTGTATGTATCCTTTCGAAAGGTAAATTTGTTCAGATTTTATTAAGTCTTCAATATTTTTGAATCAGTTGAGATAACATATTTTTATTAACTTCACGATGATTGTAATTGTTTAATAGATATTTGAACAAGTTGAAGAAATATGTTAAGAATAAAGCACGACCAGAAGGATTAATATGTGAAGCATATTTGTCTCAAGAAACAACTCACTTTTGCTCCTACTATTTTTAGCCCCATGTAAGGAGTATAAGAATAAAAATTGGTCGTAACATGGACTTCGATGTAGAAGAACAATCACATGCTACACTATCAGTATTTAGAAGGCAAGGAAAGTCCAGTGGTAAATGTGTTGAAAGATATCTCAACGATTTAGAAATAAATACAGCAAATTTGTATGTACTACTGAACTGTGAAGAAGTTGAGCCAATCTTAGAGTAAGTTCTTACATAATGTTAATAATTAATTAGTAATGTTTATTTAAAATACTAAAGTATTATTTGTCACCAGGTATTTCGTAAGCAATTTGCCTTTGACAGATTCAAGGAATATTGAGCAAGCTGTTGCAAATGAATTTCCAACTTGGTTCAGATCATATGTGAGCACATTTTTTTTATAAATTTAAATCTTATTTATTATAAAAAATACTAATATTTGGAAATGTTTTAAGGTACAAAACCCTGATAACAAATGTTTCGATAAAGGTTTGCAAGCATTAGCATGGGGACCAATGCGAAAAGTTAAAACTTGGCAAATATATATAGTGAATGGGTTCAGATTTCATACCAAATCGTGGAGTGAATGAAGAAAAACTGAAAATTGTGGAGTATGTGTTAGAGGGAACACTCATGAAGAAGATGAGTGTGGTTTAGTAGATGTTAAACATAGTAGAAGATACATGAAGTTTGATCCATTTGTGTTAGCAAGTCAAGCTATTCAAGTTTATTTCAGCAAATATCCCAGGGGTCGTAGAGACAAACAAGATTGGCTAACTGTCATAAAAATAAAAGCACGGGGAATAATTGATCAACAATACATTATAGCAACTGTACATCAAAAGGATGAGATGTCAAGTTGTAGGCCTGTTGAAATTGAGGAGATGACAACTACAACCTCTACTATTGAAATGGAGTTAGAAGATGTGAATAGTTCAACTAGTTCAGGCGAAGACGAGAACGAGGATGAAAGTGAAGATACCCTTGAGAGCAATGAAAATAGTTTTGATGATTCTGATTAGTTTTTGTAATTTAGAATTATAGAATTTTAATGTTTTGTAATATTTTGAATAGTACTTTTTGAATTCTAAAAAATGAAATTGTTATTTGTCAGCTTGTATTTATTAACTGTTTTATTAACTGCTCTTTGTAATTCATTAACTGTTTTATTAACTGCTTCTCGTAATTCATTAAATGTTTCATTAATTTTTTTCAATGCTTTAGTAATTTTTTTTTAATATTGCAGATGGCTTCAGGCGGAGATCCTCCTCGTAAATCATTTGCCTCAAAGTTCCACCGGAAGAAGATTACTGCTAGCAGACCCACACAGGCTGAGGTAGGTGAAGGGCCTTCAGTTCCACCAGATCTACCTACACCATTGCCACCACCTGCCATGAGCCAACAGCATTCCCCAGAGCAGGGTCAGGGACATTCAGATCCACCTCCTATTGTACCTCCATACTTCCCTGGCCACTTCCCTCCTCCCTCGATGAGTCCTCACTTCCCCTCTCCAGATCAGACATATGCTTCTCCATTCTATCCATATTACCCCCCACCATCATCACAGGCAGCTGGTCCATCCACTGGTCCCCACCCTCCTTACCCTTACCCATATTACTACCCCTATCCGGTGCAGCATGAACAGGGTGGACCATCAAGACCACCAGAGGTTGGCGCTAGTCCGCCGGCAGCAGCAACAGATAAACGTCAATACATTGAGCCTGATGGTGATAAGTAAGTTCAATTTAAGTTATTAAGTTGTTTTTATTTTGATATATTACATGTTATTGACAAAAAAAGTCACTTGCAGCTTCAATCCTTCAAGACCACCTATATATATGATCCGGGATATAATAAAGAATAAATATGATGCTCCTTACTTATCCTGGAAGAAGATCCCAAAGCCAGTTAGAGATATGTGGTTTGGAGAATTTCAGGTATATTTTTTTGGTATGATTTCAAATATGTGATTTAATTTGTACTAATCTTTTTGATATTGCCTAAATTTTTACAGAAAGAGTTTAGGTGGTTGCCTGAGTACAGCACGAGGATCAGATCAAATTTTAAGAGGAGAGGAGCGACCCGCCTCAGAGACATGTTCACGGACATTAGAAAGTCCGGGCAGCATTCTAATTGGATTGGAGAGGGTGTTTGGGCTGATTTGAGTAGTGCTTGGGCAACCCCTGAGTTTATAAAAATGAGAGAGCAGAATAAATAGAACAGAGCCTCTGACTGTGGCGGTTTAGGAAGCTCTCTTCATATTGGTGGATCTGTACCTCATACGGAACATAGGCGTCGCCTGGTAAGTGTTTTGAATTAGTTTATTACATATATTTATGTTATTATCACTATTTCTTAAATTTTCAGAAACGGTCTCTTGGTCGGGAGCCAACACCACTGGAGTTGCATACAATATCTCATCAACATCAAGCTGACCATCAGTGGGTTGATGAGAAGTCTAAGAAGGCTCATGTGAGTAAAATTTTTTGGAGTTTTAGAATAAAAATTTATTTTAATAAAAGTAATTGTAACTCGCAGGATGATTTCGTACGAGCTAGAGAAAGTCGGCAGTCCACTGGCGAGGGATCATCTTCAGGATCGACCCACATTTCTGAGTATCATACATGGTCAGAAGTTGTTGGTGGAAGACAGAGGGGAAGGGTATATGGCATGGGTTCACAGGCTTTTGCTATTGAGGGAAGTTCATCCACCTCTGCATTTCATGATCCAAGTGGAGCTGAAGAATCTGTAAGCGAGAGGGTTGCAGCGCTGACTAGAGAGATTAAAGAGATGAGAAGGGTTCAGAATGAAATGCAAGCAGAGTTGCAATTCTACAGAGCTGAAAATCAGAGGAAGAAGGAGCAAGAGGAGCAGCCATCTGCAGACAGTGAGGATACAGCTGAGGATTAGATATTTTTTATGTTTGATGATTGTATTTAGAACTTGTGAACTTGTGATTGTAACCTTATGATGAACAAACTTGTGAACTTGTGATTGTAACATTTATGTTTGATGATTGTAATCTTGTGAACTTGAAACTTGTGATTGTATTTAGAATTTATGGTTCTGATGAATATAGCGGCGTGTTGCCCAAAATGTATTGCTTTTTTTGCAAGTTTAGACTTTAGGGTGAACCTCCCTCAAATAGAGGGAATGCTGTCAATTTTTTTTTGCAGGTGCTACAGGTTTCCGGCGGCTTACCAGCGGTTTGGCCGCCGGAAACTACGATACCGGACGGACAATACTAAACCGTCGGTAATGTCATTACACCGCCGGTATTTAACCGGCGGTTACCGACGGCCGCCGGCAGTGTTACCGTGGACGCTTTCTTATTTAACACTACACCCGAGTAATTACAGCTTCATGGACTTGCTTCTTTGCCCATGAATATTCATGTAAAAGGAACTAATATTTCAAGTTCCTATACTAATTACAGCTTCATGGACTTGCTTCTTTGCTCACATCCATCAATGATGTGGGAACCCTTTCTTATTTAACACTACGCCCGAGTGCCGGTGCAATCGCCCTTGCACTTTTCTCACTGAATTCAAGCCATACAATGCATTGTTTCTAGGGAATTCCCTATCATTAGCATAATATATTTAAGGATTTATGTCATAATTATTTGATGTTTTACGCTGGCTATGGACTACCTAATATAACCCTCCAGTTTTCTCATCTAAGGCTTGGGACCTCGCAACGACAATGTTAGATATTATTTATTAAGGATAAAAAAATTAAATTAGATATCAAAATTTTTTATTAATTAATTAAATTTTACGTTTATATATTTGATATTTGTGTATGCTTCATATATAGCATCAAGTTATCCAAAATAACATAAAAATACATCATTATTGTAATTAAAAGTAAAATAAGCCTATCTATTTAGAATTTATTTAATATACTTAATTTATCTATTTTGAATTAAAATACTTATGAAAATTTTATAATATATTTGTGATTTTACCTAATTTACTTCATAGTTTTGCATGAACATTTAATATACTTTAAAATGATTCTAAAAATATATAAATTTGTTTTTTTATAGAAACCATTTTAAAATCACTAAATTTTAGCTTGATGTTCAATCCATTTGATTTACTAAAATCTGTAGATGAAAATCTATAGGGTACATAACCCACTTTTAATTCAAACTGAATTTATATTCAAACATTATTTTATTTTTAATATTACAAATTAGACATCCAATTTTACATTCTTTTGGAGTTATTTGAGGAACTTTTTGACTTAACTCATCGATCTAGTTATTTCTTACCCATTTGAATTTAATATTTATTTAATATAAATTAATTTTTTTAATTAAATATAATATTACTATTTGATAAAATAATTTTGGATTATTATCTTTCTTTAAAATGAGTTTAAATTATTTTCCTTATAAATACCTCTTAAGTTAAAAATTCTAGCATATTATTCATTTTTCTTCTGTTCATTTCAAGCTAAATTTTGAGAGGCGAAATTTAGATTTTCATTCCAAGTACTCTACGTCTTTGCAATTAAATCCTTGATTTGGAAGCTTCAACACACTCAATCGAGCAACTTCTCTTGAAATTCTTGATTTTTTTTCGTTATCTTTCTTTGTTTTTTTTTTCACCATATATTTTTCTTAATTTTTTTTATTTTTTAGAGAAATACTAGGTGAGGACCTTAGATTAACTTTTCTAGAGTCATCCATAAAATTAGTAAGCAAATCTTTTTATTTTTGGCATTTTTTTTTAATTTATTACTTTTTTTTTAGTATTATATGTACATATTTTAATTTAATATATCCATTTTACATGATTTAATGAGTATTATATTAAATCAACAAGCAAAATATTTTTATGTTATATATATTTATATATATATATATATATATATATATGCATTATATGTATTTTTATTATTCATATTACTAATATAATTTACATTACTAATATATATATTATATTACAGTAATCCTTATTATACATATTGCATATTTATATAAAGTTTAGTATACAATATTAATATGGCATTGCATTCATAATATGACATCTCGAATCATCATAGTATTAAATATTATATTATATATATATATATATATATATATATATATATATATATATATATATATATATATATATATATATATATATATATATATATAATATATATATATATAATTTTACATCCCATTTGCAAATAATGAAGTGATTATTAATATTTTAAAACCACCTTAAATATTTTAAATCTTTCATTGCAAGATCATTTGAGCTTACAATAATTTTTTTTTTATTCTAAGCCATTTGGCTTAGTAAATTGATATTATACTTTGATTTGATTGCACTCACTTGTGCAGAAGAGTACTTAGATTGCAATAAACTTCTTTGATTTTAAAAATTGAGATTTAGAGGAAAAATTTGAGATTTAATGGATTTTAAGCCTAAGAGTTAGATAATGTGGTTGCAAATCAGGCAAGTGTTTGAGCCAAAACATGTAAAAATTGTGCTTGTTATTTTTCTTTTCCTTGCATTTGTGTTATTTTTTCATTTGTTGTACATGAAAATTTTTAAAATTGTTTATTAGTTTATACATTTTTCAATTAGAATCTAAAAAAAAAAATTAAAAACCCCAATTCACCCCTCCTATGGGGGTGCCATAGTCTTCCAATATTTCTTACTTTCAAACTCTTGAGAATGGTCACTATGATTATAAATATTATGATCTAGTGCTTTTTTTAATATGCATGGCAAATTATTTGAATTCATTGAAGTATTCATTAAATGTGTTTTTTTTTTAATTTAGTGTAATTGTTCCTAATATTAAAAATATATAACTTACTACCTAAACTTACTCTACTAATTTGTTCAAATGATTCCATATGTAGAAACTTTAATGGTCCAGAGGTGATTACTATCCTAATTATAACTTATAAGTGCATCCATGTGTAGAAAATTTACTTAAATGAATTTTTAAAATTTTTTTGCTAGTTGGCATGCATTGCATGAATCTTATTAGAAAGTCTTAATTTTGGTATTACTTCGATTAAGTATAAATTTGTAAAGGCATATTTTCATTCTTTAATTAAATCACTATATTAATTCACTTTAATTTCTAATTTTTCAATATTTGTAACTTCATCATCTTCTAAATATTCCTTTTCTTATTTTAATGTTCAAAGCTATACTAATTAAGGCTTCGTTTGGGACGGCTTTTTTATTGCTTTTTAAAACGGAGTTGTAGCATAAATTTTTTAATTTTTGTACTAAAACTCCGTTTTCAGAAGCAACAAAAAAGTCGTCCCAAATGAAGCCTAAAAGTCACATGCATAGGTACTTCAATTAATAAGGTTCTCTTATCGAATATTTAATTTCTTTTTGGTAGAAAAAGATAAATCAAGCTTTCCACCCTTAAGTAATTCATAAAGTATATTTTTAAATATAGGTTGAATATTCACAAGATTGATTACATAAGAGTTTGGGTATTCATCAAATTAATTCTAAGTCTGAGATTTTCCCAAATGTGTGCATAATGCATAAAACATCATTGCATAACTGTGGTTTATTTAGAGAACTTTTTAAGCATTTAATAGAATGTTTTTCATATTTCTTATAAATATCTGGCTTATAAACAATTTTATAGTAAAATCCTTTTAAAACTACTTCATCATTAAGCTTAATTAATTAGGTTTGACCATGATGAAAAATATAATCTCAAAACTTTTAACATAAAATTTACATAGATTCAGTAGATATATTTTAGACCATATACTCAACAAACATTTTAAATTGAAAAGAAAAAGCTTATACAATCTTTTCCAAAATTGATAATATTTTTAGTTATATATCATTATAAATAATTATTTTATAATCATCCCTAGGTTCTAATAATGAAATTTTATTTTTATCTCTAATCACATGTTTTGAGTAACCAAAGTTGAGATGCCACATGTCCAACATTCCTATATGGAGGCATATTCATATAAAAAAATTGCAATCTTTTTTTTTTTTTTTTTTTGAAAATGTTTTTGTACAATTTTATTGAAAATAAATTGTGTATAATGCTTATGTTCAAAACAAGCATGAACACCTATATTTACATTAAAATGTGGCATCATAACTCTTGAATTTCCATCACAATCTTTTTTTTTTTTTTTTTGAAATTTAGTGAAAAATCACATAGAATATGTCTCAAATATGTGATTATAAAAAAGCAACATTCTCCGATGAATTGGCCACACCCTTTTACCATAGTCCTTTTATGTATTTTCTTCGAAAACTTGTACTTTTTTTGAAAAATTATGATGAATCATAGAGAATGTGCCTAAAGTATGTGATTATAAAAAAACTTCCTATGATGAATGAGCCACACTCTCTTACCATAGTCCTTTTATGTATTTTCCTGCCATTGCACACGCCTTTTATTATAGTCATATTATTCTGATTAATAAAATTTTGAATTGGTTCAAAGCCAAGGTAATAGTGGCATTCTTTTGTGCCAAGATGAACATCAAAAAGATATTTAATTAAGTAAAAAATTTCTTTACAATATGCTTTTGATAAGGAATTCAATGCTTCTTTCATTGATTAGATCAAGGCTTGCATTGCAAATGTTAATTTCTCTATCTTTTTAAATAGAAGCCACCACAAGATTTTCCCTACATCAATTGGGCTGAGATGAGGTTTTTATCTTTCCTCTACCTTTTTTATTTTGTTAGGCATGATTTGTCTTGCACCCTAGACAATCTATTTGAGAATGAGTTCTTTTCTAATATTTTTTAGTTGCAAACTAATTGCGACTCACTTGCTCAAGATAATAAAATAATATTAATGCCATAAATGATTGCCTACAAACATTTTATTCTCTCTGGACTTTCATAATATCAACATAAAATGTTTGATTGACACGATCATTTGTATATTAACTAGATCGAAATATAAGATTATCTCTTTTGAGCTACCTTTACTTAACTAAATCATGTATTAAATTTTTTTTTTTTTTTTTTTGGGCTAAGGCTCTTTTATACCCAAGGGAACTCCATAAAATTTTCATAAAATTCACTCCAAAATTCTCTTTAATAGCGACCCTAGCTCCCCAAAAACGCACCTTATATATTGATGCAATGCTTGCAAGCCCAAAGATAAGGATTGCCTTGGTATATTATCAACACTAAAAATAAACTTTTATGCTAAAAGCAATTAGATATATAATTTCCTCAATGCAAACTCCCTATAAAAAACTTGTTGGAAGAACTCCTACCATAATATTAAACTCTTCATTAATCTTGTGGCTTTCCACCTTTAAAAAAGCTCAACAAAGCCAGCTCATAGAGTTAAGCATCTCATCTAGATCTGTGGGATATGGAGCTTCATCCATAGGATTCTTAGGTAATATCCTTTTGAGCTAATTGTGGGGAATGTTTAAAGTATATCCTATACTGCAACAGAACTCTCTTTCTCACTTCATCTCAAATCAATCATCATTTAAGGATGACTCAGTGTTTCTTGTTTATATTCATTGAATATTCATTGTTTGATTTTATGGCAATCAATGAAGGTGTTAAAATTGTTGATCATTTTAATAAAATAAGCACTGCCGTTCCACCTTATTTTAAATCTTATAGTACTGAAATGAAATCAGTTAACCTTATATAACTTTTGGTTGGTCTTTCACATTCAATCATCTCTTAAATGCCTCCCTCTACACAATGCCCTCCTTTTGGAGAAGTTATTACGAAGGCCGGATACAAAACATCGTTCGAAAATTAATCAGAATGTGCCATGTCAGCGATACCCAGCGGTACCAAGTAGTACCGAGCCACGGCACCAAGCGCAAGGGTGATGTGGCACATTCTGATTGGTCTCCAAACAACTTTCAACGTCCGCACATAATAATTAATACTCTTGAGGTCAACTCTTTTGAAAATTTTGTACTGCATTCAAGGGGACACTAACTTCTAGCTCATTATGCCACTCTTATATGGAGGAGAGGATCGAGAAAATATTTTCTATCATTTTAAAATTTCATACATCCAAACCTTTGAAAAAAGTGCAACATCACATGATATCTACTATAGATATGAAGGGATTGAGATCCCCTACGAGGTGTTGGGTACAGTTCTCGAAAATTTCCTTTCCCTCATGCCAGGTTTTAAGGCCGAGCCTGAATTGGGAAAAACGAAAATAAACAAAGATAACAGCCGTGGCCCAACAAAAATATGGCAAACAAATAGCCAATAAGATCGTCAATGGCGACCTAGAATTTATACACTGACGAGTTAGGTGGAGGAGCGGGAGGCAACCGATTAGGAGTTCGCCGGCTGCTAGAATTGGAACCTGAGCCTGCCTCATCATTCTGTGTTGACTCGCCAAAACGTCGGCTATTCCCATTGATGCTGTTGGATCTAAATGACTCCGAGGAAGGGCCGTTCGCAGCGGCATCAAATGCAGACCTCCAATCATCAGCTGAAGCAGTGGCAGCTCTTGGAGTGCTTTCTGCAAATGTAGCTCAATTAGAAAAGAAGTCATTATCATTGATTGCTTTTCAGAAATAGAAGCAGGTAAAACTAAAGCTTTGTTTGGGACGGCTTTCTTATTACTTCTTAATGCAGCTTCTTAGTACAAAATTTTTAATTTTTGTACTAGAAAGCTATTTAAGAAGCAGAAAGAAAGCCCTCCCAAACAAAGCCTAAGAACGGCTTTCTTACTGCTTCTTGAAGCGACTTTCTACTTAAAAAAAATAATTTTAGTACTAGAAAAATATTTTAAAAAATAGTAAGAAAACTGTCCCATATGAAGTCTAAAATAGAATAGAACAATTTCTCCAGAGAAGCAAACCATTATAGTAATCACTTATAACAAATAGAACTGAAATTTAAGAAATTTTTTGTCATCCTCTGACATTAAAATTATCCAATTGACCAAATGGTGAATTTCTACATTTTATTGTGCATATCAAAATCATTTGAGTCTTATTTTAATTATAATATGGTCAAAAATATCCCTTGAATTGTTTCCTCTAATATAATCATTACTTGATTTATCCTTCCTAATTTTGTTATGCATCAAATATAATATTCTCATTATAGCACATTCAACTTAAATATCAATGACTTTTTTACTACCCAACAATCAAATTCATTTTGACCGACTTAACACAAACATCACAGAGTAATGTTAAAAGGGAGATATTTTTGGCTCTGACTAGCATTTGGAGCAAATGTAGCAAAACCTAATATAAAGATGTCATCAGAATTAAGTCCAACACCTGGAGTCCTTGGACGGGCTCTTGGCATCCAATATCACATGTTGACAGAGCAGCATCTGATATTGGCAATCAACTAACCAATTTCATCAAGGAAAATTTCTTTTTAAATAGCTGGCCTGCAGCTTAGAAAAGTTGGATAGTGCATAGTTAGACTGGCAAGCACAATCAACGTTCAATAACAACAGAAATTATTAAATTAAGAATGATGGATTTCATTAGAATTACTGGGCACCGGGTAATTTCAGTAAAATCCAAAATTTTTCTATAACAAGTCAGCCAATTATTGAGGCGGCTAAGATATCCCTAAGAGTACGTATGGCTGTTTATGCGGCAAAGACTGTCATTTTGCGTGTTTTTGTTCAGGTATCATTTCCTACCATATATTTATTTTTTTGGACATTATTGTTGTATTAGGATGTTTTATGTATCATTAACTTTATTAGTATATTGTCTACATACAATTTATAGTATTATATATCACGAGCGAAGTCATAGTGGGGGCCATAAGGACAAGCCCATCAAATAACAATTTATTTTAAAAGCTAAAATATAAAAGGCCGCCCATTGTGCAGCCCATCACACAACACCTAAAAATCACATAGTAGTTGATACATAATATTCTTATAAAATCCTATATTTCGTTGTACATTTGTATATAGGTCATTATAAGTAAGAACTTGTATAAGCTAATTTAGTGTTTAAATTCATTAACCTAGGTTTAGTTTTAATGTTACTCAACATGGAGATTATTGATTGATGAGAAAGTAATGTATGTTATAGTTTGGACTTAAAAGGGATATTAAATTTGATATACAACTACTATTCTTACATAAAGAATTGCATAAGTAGAAAATACTAACCTCATTTTCTTTGATCCCCGTAACCAGATAAAAGTCAAGTAGAGAGCAATTCAAAGAAAGAGAATGTAAGGTTAAGGCGAGATTTTGATAGTTAAAATCTGGTTGAAGTCCCATAGACAATATCAAGGATAATGCTTTTGGTTTGGATTGCACTTCAAAGAATCCCCATCTTAGGAATTCTTGAAGATGAGTAGAAGCGGTAAGCTCAGTTATAATTAATTTTTTTTTTTTTTTTTTTTTAAGCTCAGTTATAATTACTTGGATGAGGACAAGACCTCAAAAATAAAGACCTAGAGAAAGCGTTTATTGAGTGTACTGTGAGAGTTTATATATAAAAGCTTGGGCTATATTACTTTATAGATGGTGCCCTCAACCATAACAAACATATAGATTTTTTACCAACTTTATTGAATATGAAGACGTATTTTTGGATACCCATGATGTGGAAGAAAACATTGAGATGGTTGAGAGAGATAAAGTGTTACAATACATCTATCTTGACGAAGAATGCTCCAGCCCAATACACAATAACTAAATATGCAATAGCATTTTTAGTACTGGGGCCTATGAAGTCATCCTTAAGTTGGGAGAAATGGTGATAGGACACCAAAGATGTGAGCTAGCAATACGATAAAATGCAAGTGAGAAAAAGCAATAGTATAAATTTTTTCTGTTTTGGATGGTTACTGTAAATTAACTCAAAAGCTTTATCTGAATTATTATTTGCTTGCAATTATCCATCCTAAAATCGTGTATACAGCTCATGAGGACTTCTATTAATCAGTTATACAAACTCATACTCAACCTATCCTTGCAAGAGATATAAAGGAGAGAGCAAGCACCACATTTTTGAAGAGAAAGCAGGAGAGGCAACGGAAGTACAATCAATTCAAGTCACACCATGCCGTTCTATGAAGGGTTGATGCATCTTTTTTGTCAAGCGATCATATTAAATTGGAGAATACTCAAATAAAGTTGGAGCAGACATAGGATTATTTGACCAATCTTTTTCATAATTTTATGCTTGAGGAAGAGCGGGATAGAAATGAGCAAGGCAATGCCTACTACAAGCCATTAACTCATTTGAGGCTGGGAATGAGGTGCAGAAAGAGCTAGAGATGAAGTAGGAGGGGTACAGGACGAGGTGGAGGACATACGAAACAAATCCTTGCCATTGTTTCTATAGAATAGGAGATTAGGAGGCAGGGGATGGCAGTCCATCTCGTGTAATTATACATAAGAGCGAGGCACAATTATTAGGATTTAAAAAGACAAAAGAATCAAAAGAATTTGATTGGGATTTTATAGTTCCTTTAAAAAAGAGGCTCAAGCCCCATGGATCCATGCATCATTTGATCCTATCTGCCTGATTGATGAAGATTAACTACCCTCCTTTAAGTTTGGATGTTAAGATTGGTTGATAACTATAAAGAGAAAGAAATAAGAGTGAGCAGTAGAAGCACAATATGGTTCCATCAATTGAATGCTCCCACTACCTAGTTAGATAGCAATCTAAGAAATCTTTTAATTTATTGAAAATATGATTCCAACATTTTAAAGATTTTTGTACTAATTTTAATTTCCTTTTTTGCACCATAATGATTTTTATGTTGTTTAATAAGGTACCAAAACCGATATTACCTAAAGACCTATGGAGTATGTTGCACAGATACACCTATTTACGAGGCATGCTTGTATCAGATACGGATATGCCTCCGATATGGCACATATACGTATCAGAAACGGCTTTGCTGTGTCCAATTAAAATATTATTTAAATTTGACCGGACACACGTATCGGATACGCGTCCTATTAAAAAACGAAAAAAGTGACGCAATTTGCCCTATTCATTTCGGCTATCCGCTCGATATCCCTATTCATTTATGCGGCTTAAATATTTCGGCAAGCTAGATTTTTTGTTTCCGTACAAGTGTTCATCTTCTTCGTTATAGTCGAAGGAGTGGCTCGACGACACGAGCATAACAGCGGAAATGATCATCCTTCGTCGACAAAGAGGCTTGACGACGCGAGCATTAAAGCCGACATGATCCTTCGTCGACGAAGCGGCTCGACAACACGAACAGTGAAGGTGACATGAGTATTGAAGGTTCGTTTTCTTCGTTCTTCATTTTTTTAATCGTAGGTTCGATACCGGAACTCGGTACCGCTCGATACTGAGCAATACTGAAACTCAGTACCGCTTCGTACTGGAACTCGGTACCGAAACTCGATACCGCTCGGTACTGCTCGGTACAGAGGGATACCGAATAGTACCGAGTAGTACCGAGAAGGTCGAACCCCGCCAGGAGGCAGCGCCCCCTTGGACCCCGGCATAGGCGCAACATATCTACACTTTAAATTAAAATTTTTCATGTTTCAAATTCATGTGGATTAATTTGTGTCGATCCTTCGTAGGATAATGAGCTCTAGTTTTGTAGGAAATGGATATAATGATGGTCCATCAGAGACCAATATTAAAGATAACAAACCTATATGGGGTTATGTGACAAAAAATAGGTAAAACGTCAGAAGGGGGAGGCAATATTGCATTCAAATGCAATATTGCATTCAAATGCAATTTTTTGTAATGCCACATATAAATGATCATATTATAGAGTGAAAGATCATTTATTGAATATTAGTGGTCATGAAATTAAAGTATGCCTGAAGATAAGTTCAACACAAATGGCTGAATTACAAAGAAAAATTAGTGAAGCTAAGCAAATGATTAAAAAAGTATTTTCAAAATATATTCCACTTCCAAGCACCCATGCTTCATATCCTTCATCACCCTCTTCAATTAGAAGTGATGACAACATTGTAAATAAAGGACCTTTTCGAATGGAGGGATTTGAATCAAAAAGAAGAAAACATGTTGTAGATAGTGCTTTGGAGAAAACATTTAATTTACAAATGAGAGAACAACTAGATGGGGAAATAGCTAGAATGTTTTACTCAGCTGGACTTCCTTTTAACCTAGCAAGGAATCCACATTACAAGAATGTCTTTACCTATGCATGCAATAATAATCTTGCAGGATACGTGCCGCCTGGATATAATGTCATTAGAACGAAGTTGTTGCAAAGAGAGATGGATACTATTGAGAAGTTACTCAAGCCTACTAGAGGAGTTTGGAAGAAAAAATGAGTTACTTTGATTTGTGATGGGTGGACAGATCCACAAAGAAGACCACGTATTAACTTAATGGCTGTAACAGAGAGCTATCCTATATTTATCAAAGCTGTAAACTGTGAAGGACAATACAAGGATAAGTTCTTCATTTCAAATTTAATCAAAGAAGTTATCATGATGGTGGGGCCTTCAAACATCATCCAGGTCGAACCCAGCAAGGGGGCAGCGCCCCCTTGGACCCCGACAGCCCCCATATTATGTTTCTTGGACAATATTATGTTTCTTTTCTCTAAATTTGTTTGCTTTTAGGTGATCATAAAATGCCAGATTCAGTTCAATCTTTAAAAAAGATCCAGCATGAAAATATGTTATACTAACAAATGAATCCGACAACAACAGTGTGACATGCATTTTTTGTGGTAAAATAATAAAATGATGAATTACACGCCACAAACAACACCTCGTTGGGGGTTTTAGGAATGCAAAGCCTTGCTCTAACTGTCCCGAGCACGTGAAGTTTGAAATTAAGGCATCCATGTTGAAAAAAAAAAGATTTAAAGGAACAGTTTAATGACATATCAAATGTCAACCTTGATGAAGAAGAATGAGAAGACTTTAATGTGATGACAGATGATATTTTAGTTGCTAAACCATCCAAAATGTTGCGGACAAATAAATCTAACACATCTAGTCAAGGATCGACATCTACATCTATCTTCAAAACATCACGACCTAAAGGTCCATTAGATACTTTCCTTACACCAAATCCTGAATGTGTAGTAAAACATAGAAAAGGTCAGTTTAACAAAGAAATTGATGCAGCTAAAAAAGAAATGAGGGGAAGGGTTGTTCAAGTGTTCAGTAGATGGATGTAGGATGCTGGGATTCCATTTAATGCTATGAACTATGATAGTTTCCCTGCTATGGTGGAGGCCCTTGGGCAGTTTTGACCTGGTATGAAACCTCCTAGTTATCATAAGGTACGAGTTACTTGTTTAAAAAAAGAGGTTGGACATACACATGAGCTATTGCGACGCCATCAAGAAGATTGTGTACGATATGGTTGTTCTCTAATGGCAGATGGATGGACGTCGAGGAATGGGAAAAGCTTAATCAATTTTCTTGTTAATTGTCCAAGAGGTAGTGCATTCATAGAATCAATTGATGCTAGTTCTTTCTCTAAGAATGCTGTGAAAATGTTTGAACTTTTTTGCAAGTACATCGAGGTTATTGGACTACATAATGTGATCCAAGTGGTCACTGATAATGCATCCGAAAATATTTTTGCAGGTTTGTCACAACTTTTATTCTAAAGTTATGTTATTTCATGAAGAATTTGTATATATCTTAACTTAAATTATAATGACATAATAGAAAAATTATTGATGGACAAATATCCTCACATTTATTGGACTCCTTGTGCTGCTCACTGTTTGGATTTAATAATGGAGGACATTTTAAAAATTCAAAAGCTAAGGCGATGCTTTGAGAAAGCAGTGGCAGTACACAGTTTTATATATTCTAGGCCTCGCTTACTTGTCAATAAGAAGGTGCACAAATCAAAGAGCACTTGTCAAACCCGCAAAGACTCGCTTTGCAACAGCTTTCTTAACTTTACAACGTTTTCATCAACAACTGAACTTGAAGAAAATGTTTACTTGTGAGGAATTTATCTTGGGTCCTTATGTGAAAGAGGATAAAGCAAAACAATCTCAACATATAATCTTACAGCAATCATTTTGGAACACTATCGTGTATGCCTTAAAAATAGCTGGTCCTTTATTAAAGGTTCTTAGATTGGTTGATGGAGAGAAGAAACCCCCAATGACTTACATATATGAAGCAATTGATAGAGCAAAAGATGCAATTGCTGCAAGCTTCAATAACAATGATAAGTATGATCAAATTTTTAAAATGATTGATAGAAAATAGGAAGTGCAATTACATCGGCCTCTACATGCAGCGGGACATTTTTTAAATCCTGAATATTTATTCAATAACCTTGATATTGCCAAGAATAAGGAAATAGCTTATGGTTTTTACCAATGTATTGGAAGATTATGTCAAGATGTAGCTAAGGAAGATAAAATCAGTAATGAATTAAGTTTATACATTAGGGGTGAAGGACTTTTTGGTATTTTTTAACCAAGTCTTTTTAGGTTTGCCTTTACCTTTCTTAACATAAGTCAAATCTAATACATCTACTCTCCTAACCGGGTCATTGGAAGGCCGTCGTTTTATGTGACCAAACTATCTAAGGCGACTCTCTCTAATCTTATCTTCTACTGGAGCTACTCCAACCTTTTCACGTATAATCGTATATGCTCATTTCGTATCCTATCTCTAAGGGTAAAGACACACATCCACCTGAGCATCCTCATCTCTGCCACACTTAACTTAGTATTATGCTTCTCTTTTAATGGCCAACATTCAGCACCATAAAGCATTGCAGGCCTCACTATCAACTTATAGAATTTTCCTTTAAGTTTGAGGGGTACTTTTTCTATCACACAACAAGCCCGATGCATTCCTCCACTTCAACCATCCAACTTGAATTCTGCTGATAATATCGTAAACATTATGTTTTAGTTCAATTATATAAAATTCTATTGTAAACATTATCGTTTCAATGCATTTCTATTTAGAACTATTATGTCATAATTGTTGTGATTTCTGTATGATGTGATATAGATGTTGGATTGCTTTGTACTATGATATAGCTATTGTATTTAATGCGGTTGTGCCATGACTGTTAGATTACACCCTATTTTAACCAGATTCAAACTGTGATCAAATCTTGCTTGAACCTTATTCGAAAAGGATTTCAACCTTTGTTTGAACCATGTTCAAACCATATTATCTAAAATAGATAAGCATTATGATCAAAGTGTCCATAAGCAAATTATTCAGAATTCAGAAAAAGAGTTACAAATGGATCTTTTTTTCAGCCATGGATATTATTAATTTGATTTTTTCCAAAAATCAAAGCTATAGATAACTTTGATGCCTAGAATATTTTTGTTCAAGAACATAAAATTGGACTTGATTATATATAAAGTGCAGAATGATAATAACAAGAACTTTATGTAGGTTAAGATGACCCTTCAAAATAGAAAACCCAAAATAATGTTTTCTTTTGTATAAAAATTTGGGCAAAGGAAAAAAAAAGGAATAAATAGAACAAAAGTGTTCATACACTTCAGGAGAGATAAGTGAATGGTAAAGTCTAACTAGAAACCATAACTAATGATTGAATGCAATGTTTAAAATTGAGCAATTGGGTATTGCGGCGTTTTTTGTTCATGAGGTGAGGCATAAGCCTCAAAATAAAAAAATTTTGTAAAATGATAATAAATGTCAAAAGTGATGTTTTATATAATACCTAAATAATATGTTAAATGATGACATATTTACTTCCTATTTAATTATGAATTAATAAATTGACATACATATGAAACAAAAAATTGCACAAGATATAAAGTAACTAGTGATAAATTACATGAAATAAAACTAAAATACAAATATTATAAGAGCAAAACAATAGTAATTATAGAAATTGCATAAAAATATCATATAAGATCAAGTTCAACTTCAAATTTCTTCTTTCTCAATTCTCTACTCATTTGCATTTGATTCATAATGAAAGATGAAATAATTGGCAACAACTTAGGAATCATCTGCACTGTTATTAGTGAGGTGGTTTTTATCTGAGTTGTCACCATAAAAAATCAGTTTATCCCCTGCCTCATTTGGTAGAGTCGAATGCCGCGGGCTGGAGGTAGAGGCAATCGAGAGGAAGTTGTTGCACTCGAATGTGCATAAATGCGTGATTTATGTTAGTTTTAACAAAAATATATATACAAATAGGGTGAGGCGTAAGCCTCAGGCTAGCGAGGCAAGTCGTGCCTCAAGGAAGGCCTTAGCCAAGCTGAGGCGCAAGCCTCATAAAAAAGCTAGAGGCATAAGTATCGAGGCGTTTTTAACTAGAATTGCGCTGAGGGGGGCCTCAAGGCGAGCCTCATATTGCGCAATTTTAAACAATGATTGAATGGAAAAGCATAAATAGAGACCATAACCTTACCCAGCTAAAGATTTTATCAAATAATTAAGTTGAACTAAAGCTTATAGCTTTAAGAAGATTAGGAAGATATCTTGAGTTGATTTGCTCCTTTTTTCTTGTTAGGATCTTCTTCTTTTTAATTCCTTGATTCTCGCGTTCTTAATCTTTTTATCATTGTTTGTAGAATGCCTCCTTAATATTTCTGATGTGCTCTCAATTCCCTTTCTCATTCCCCTTGCCTCAAAGAGATTAGATAGAAAACGGATCTTCACACACACACACACATATAAATAAATATATATATTATATATATATATATATATATATATATATATATATATATATATATATATATATAGAGAGAGAGAAGAGAGAGAGAGAGAGAGAGAGAAGGCCATTTTGTTTGGCCTAAATCTATAAGGGCCTAAAGTTTGGTCGAGGGGACCAAATTTTTCATAATTCATTGATTGATTCATAAATAAAATAAATCCAAACTTATAAGCTAACACATAAAAAACTAAATATATAAGATAACCATAATAATTGATAAGACATATTCCCTCAACATAACTTTGTGATACTAGATAAGCTAACATAACGGAATATTTTTCAATATTCCTAGTAAGGTGACGCTAAGTCTCAAGGTATATTGATAAGACATATTTCCTAAGATAAAGAAGGTATTACTAGGGATAATGGGGCACAAGCCTCAAGGTGTTTTTCGTATGCCTTGTGCGCCTCAAATTTTTTTTTCAAACCATGTAAAATAGTAAGAAAAACAAACAAAGTAGCAACTTTTAGTTATGAGCGAAATAAGAAGTGAAATAAGTTTTCACGTATTATAAATTTGGACTTGAAAGAATCTTCAAATCAAGTAACCCACATGTGTCTTTACTCCAAGAGAGCATCAAAACAAGAAATTAGGTTTGGGTAATCATTGATGCATACTTTTACATTTTTCTTTGACTACAATATAAAATCTTTTCGGGCAATTTAACATTAGCAAGTGAAAACCCTAGGAACCTCAAGTACACTAACTTGATTTTAATGATAATAAACATGTATTTGTAATTTGCTGATGTGTTTATTAAGTATTTTGAGGATCATTGAATGAAGATTTCTTTTCATTGTTTGGTATTTGATACAAGTTCGTGAAACACTCAGATAAAATTGGAAGTCATGAAATAAGGTCAAGCATATCAAAGAAGGCAAAGGGAAAAAAGTTTATGAGGCTTTTTTTCATGCAAGTCATAGTGCAGGTCAAGGTTTAAAATTACGTAATAAGATATTGAGACATTTTTCATTCATGAGGCGAGGCATAAGCCTCAAGGCATTTTGAGACATAATCCTCAAAATCATACAATTGCGTAAAGTGAAAATAAAGATTAAAACTAACTTTTATGTAATACCCAAATAATATGTTAAGAATGACATTAACTTTTTATTGAGTTATAAAGTAACAATTTGATATACTTATGAAAGAAAAAATTATACAAGACATAAAATGGCAAGTAATAAATTACGTAAAATATAATTGAAATTCAACTATTACAAGAGCAAAAGAATAAAAATATAAGAATGGCATTAAAATATCATATAATATCAAATTCAACTCTAAATTCCTTCTTTTCAAATTCTCTGCTCATCCACATTTAATTTCTAAGGAAAACTAAAATAGTTGGCAACAACTCAGAAGTTATCTATATTGTCATCACTGAGAGAGGCCTTGATGTATTTATCGATGAAATCTTTATTGTGAAATTGATTGACGTCCTCTTAAAGTGGCGATGGAATAGTCATTTGAGTGATGGTGAAGTTGAAATTTAGATTTGCAGATAGATTTTGGTCTAAAACTTCTAAAGATTAAAAATGGTTTTTCATGGAAAAATAATAATGAGAAGCTCCAAATCAAATGTTTGAGATGTTAGGGAGCTAATCGTGGTGTTTTTATAGTTTTTGGATCAATAGTTGAAAAGATATGAAACTTTCAATTTGGTTGCTCACAGCAAAAAATTGCCTCTTATATTGGCATTTTGGCTATGGTTTCTTAGGGTTTTTAGAGAGTTGAGGCCTTGGAAGAATATGAGAGAGATGTGGAAATATTAAGAGAGTTTGGATATGTTTGAGGTTAAGGGTTGCTAAGCTTGAGACTAAGTAGAAAAAATGAAAATTGTGTCAGGAAAAGGATGAATAATGAAAATAAGAGATAACTAAAGACTTAACAAAGCCCAAGATGATCATCCACCAAATTTTTATTCAATAAATCAAAAGTACAAAGAAAGGCCTACTTATAGACTTTTCCAAGCCTAAACTTTGGAAAGCCTTAGGAGCCAATAAAATACTATTACATGAATTGATAACATGTACTAATACTAAAAGAAAATAAATAAAATTAAAAATTTCTAAACATATAAAAATTCACCTTGGCCACAAATGACAAGTGTGTTCTTAAAATTAATCAATTTATAAAAATCTTTGACTTTTTGACTTGTATGGCCCAGCTACACATCAAGAGGCCTTAAATCAACCTTTTAAATCATTCTCTCATGATTTAAAAAAGTATTATGAGACGTTGATGGGTCTACTTGGAGAGTTTTGCAAGATAACTAGCCCAAATTCTAGTAATGGGTCTTAGTTTGTGATCTTGTCATTGGCCATTGTCTTAGTGCTGCATTGGTCCTTATTTGAGTCATCGTCATAAATTGATCTCTCCCCTGTCACATTTTATGGAGTCCAATGCCTTGCAATATGATTTTTCTTCATATATTTCAGTTATCTTCCTCTTTCATAAATATTTTTCATCAACATAAAGATGAGAGTACTACTACAAAATTTTTAGAGGATGTAATGGTGATGTGCAGCTTCCACGCAGGGGTATAAACGAGTCTAATCTAATCAAGCTCGAGTCATGTCTAGCTCGAGCTCGAATCACCAACTAAATCATGAGATCAAACTCAACCTGAAAGTTGAGTCGAGCTTAAAGAGTGAGCTCGAGTTTGGCACCTGACAATAAAAACTTGCTGGCGAGCTGCTCGTGCGATCTTGACAAAAGCAACAAAGGAGAGGAAGAACGATTGCCAAAGAAGAAAAGTATGTGTCGTTGAAGAAGAAGAAGAAGAAGATGTGCCTTTATTTGCTGCGTGAGATGTTGAATTTTTTTTTATATTTTTTCTTGGGAACCATGAAACTTTACTTTTTTTTTCTACACTGATGCAACATTATTAATGCAAGATAGCTTTTCTTTAGAAGTGCGGCTTTTTTTTTTCAAATCTTAGCTATGCTAGCATCTTCTATCAAGAGAAAAAAATCAAGGCTGATTTTTTAAAGAAAAAAATCCCTATTATCTTTATTATTACAAGCTAGCTTGGGAGCCGAGACTTATCAAGCTCAAGCTCGCAACTCAATGAGCTTGGCTCGTGAGCTCGTTATCGAGTCAAACTCGAGCCGGCTCAGCTCACTTGCACCCTACTTCCAAGTGATCCCCAGCGGTAGCTACGACGACAGAAGTTGCATCAGAGGCGAAGGGTTGGAGGTTGAGGCAGTCAAGAGGAAGTTGTTGTGGCTCAAGGGTGCGTGAAGGCGTGATTTGTTTGGGAGTTTAGTATGTGATGGCATAAACCACCAAAATGTTCTAAAAATAAATGAATGCCATTAACATTTATTTATACTTATTTATCCATCAAATTAAAAATTACTATTAACCAATGAGCTTTAACTCAAATGATATATTCCCTTAATTCCCTAGAATGGTTGCAAGTTCGAGTATTGTATATGAGACATACTTAAAACAAAGGTTTTAAAAATCAGACCGGACTGCTCGGTTCAACCGCTTGAGCTGGGAACTAGTCTGGCAACCGATCCAGCCCTACATGCAAAGCCAGGTTGCAATGATACCGGCCAAAAAGCGATTGAAACGCTAGCTAAAATGGCTAACTGTCAGACCAGACATGTTGGAAAGAACTAGCTGGTTCAGAAATATCCTAATTTGAGCAGCTGATCGCACATCTAAGAGCTGAAATTGGGTTTAGGGTGAATAACGCAAGTTGTAAGCGTGCGATTTTGGTATTTAGCTCATAGCTATATCTCTCAAACCCTACAAGAGTGACGAACTTACAAACAGGAGAGACTCATAATGGCTTTTTTTGTACGCACGCCGCTCACAGATCATTTGGTAAGTCTTGTTTTGCAACCATAGCTTCCATTACCAAGTGATTTTATGCACAACGCCTTCCTTCGTGCGCACGTCACTCGCAAATTATTTGGTGAGTCTTGTTTCGCAACCATAGCTTCCATTACCAAGTGATTTTATGCATGGCTATAAGTAGAAATATTTTCTACATGTTATTTAAGGATTTGACTTTTATCAGAGTTCTCTTCCTTTCATGATTTCTCATTCTTCATTTCATGAAATGTATTTTCGTAACAAATGGAATTACTGTGGAAGATGCACCAAGTTATTCAATTTTTATTGTTATCAAGTATCCATTGTGGGCGCTTATCTACTTTTCAAAGTTTGATGCAGTGATTTCTTTCTAAATATCAATGTACCTTGCGTTAATGAGTTTTCCTTTGGGTGGTTGTGTTGAGCTCACTATTAGTCTATAATGAAGCACCATATGGTTCTATAATCAAGACTTGCTGCATATTCCTTGACGATTATTGTATTACTATTTAATTTCTAGTAACATAGTTCAAAATTATAGTATTATTATTACTGTAATTTTATTATTTTTAAATAAAATTCGTATTTATTATATCATCCAGTTCGACCCCAGTTAGAAACAGTCAAACAGTGAACCTATCATTCTTTATGTTCATTGACTGGTCCAGTTTTCACAACCTTGCTTAGAACTGAAAAATTGCCTAGTTCCTACATGGAGTTGGGTCGTACTAGGAATTGTGCTATCTATCTATAATTGAGCTTGTGCCCTATTTTGAGATAAGCTTCTATCTTACCAAGTTTAAAAATATATAATATTACAATACAAAAAATATAAAGAAGTTTTTTAGATTGTGATTCTACGTTGATACAAGAAGCTATACAACATAAAAAAAATAAATAAATAAAAAGAAGCTATACAACATTTATTCTTGAAACTAGGTTTATCTAGTAGCAAGCTAGCATTTGCAAGTTGAACTCAAAATATTCTGCTGCATTTAAATTTGCTGACTGAGTAAGCAAATTCTCAGCTATCTACTTTTAGAAGGAAATAAATTAAGAATGCGCCTTCATAAATATAGCAAAATGAGAAAGTTGAATTAACAATTGGAAAGGAACTTAGTGCCGGGAAAAAAAAACTCCAAGTCCAGGTCAAATTACAGTTATTCCTCATACTACAGAAAAAAAATGAAATAAAAGACATCTTTCAGATTACTCACTAGATAAAAAAAGAGAAGTTACCTTCTCCAGTACTACTTTCTGACCAAGTAGCAGCAGCTGCTCGATTGTCATGTATGCTAAGTGAACGAGTAAGCTTTGTCAGAATGGATGACTGCCTTTGAAACCGCTCTCTCTTCCGCTTTACATTTTGATCTTCCTGTAGAAGTTCTTCTATCCTAGCAGTGCTCTGAGCACTAGAAACAATTAAAAAGAAAAATATTGGTTAAACATTAATTAAATCAAACCGCAAAACCGAACAACACTAGCAATGGAAAATATATCATATCTGGTTACATGGAATGAATGCAAAATAATGTGCAGCACTAATGTTACTCAGTTTGCATTTGGAAACAAATCATTAAAGCTGACAAAGATCCGATGATAAGAAAACACAATGTGGACCTTATACACAGTATGTACTAAGTAATTATTTGCAATTCTAAGCTTATGTTTATCCTTCACTTGTCTGAGCCCAGGTCCAGGCATGAGATGAGCCTGACCTAGGCAATGCAGGCCCAGGTTCACCTTTCAATAATTTTGATATTGAATGATTCGTGTGAGCATCAGTCAACAAGGAACCATGTGATTTAATAGCTGCCTACAACAACAACATAAAACCTTTATCCCACTACGTGGGGTCCGCTACATGAATCCTTTTTATCTGTTGTGTCATATTAAGAGTCAAATTCTCATTTAAATCTAATAAAGAAATGTCATTTCTAATATTTTCTAACCAAATCTTTTTAGGTCTACCTCTACCTTTCTTAACAAAAACCAAATCTAATACCTCTACTTTCGGTTATCGAGATGCTGTCATTTTATGTGACCAAACCATCAAAGGCGACTCTCTCTAATCTTATCTTCCACTGGAGTGGGCTCCGAAAATTCGGCCCCGGCCTCCGCCCGCACTGTTTTGCTTTTTCTTTTTGGCGAGGGAGTTTTAACGGAATAAGTTCCAGGGTAAATTTTGGGAAGGCATATGGGTTTATAGATAAGACACTACCCAGAGATTTCGCCCTCATTTTTGTGAGGACTTTATGATCTGAGTTCTGATTTTCTATAGGCGCAAGCCCCTATAGTTAATTACCCCTCTCAATAACGAGAGAGAACTTTCGATTAAGGCTAGTCATCAATCAGATACATTGTATTTATAGATATGCAGTATCAAGCGTATAGTGGCAGCAATGGGCACAGGTTTGGGAGTTTGAGATTTGAAAGACTTGATATTTAAAATTGAAATTGCACCATCTTGCACTTAAAGCGGATAATGTGGGAATGGATGATGGACCCGATCAAGATCCCATGGTTCCGTCGTCCCGGGCCATCATGGTCCCTGGTCTACTTAGTTAGAGGAGGTAGTCGACCCAACCTGACAGAAGGATCCTTGTCGGCAGCCATGAATTGCTTCGTTCAAGGGTACCTTGTAGACCTAGGAGGAATGCTTGTCTAAAGGGATAAATTTGAATCCACCTTAGCTAACAGAGGGCTTTGTGCCTTATCGATCATACCCTATTAATTCATATCTCAAGGATTTAATGCCAATAAGGGACGTATTGACTCTGGCCATAACCGATATTTCGTGGTGTTATTTGGCGGCAAAACCACTTGGTTCAAAGGGCCCCGGGTCATAACCGTTTATCCTGCGGTGCCATTTGGAGGCAAAACTGCCGTTAGAGGATATGTATCACGTCCTTATTGGCAGAAGATTGTCTGAGAATGGATTCTAGTGATATTTTCAATCAGGCATTTGGCTCTTTGTGAGTTGAAGTTAAATTTTAATTTGTCCACCTCGGCAAACTTTTGCGGAGGATAAATGATTTTTTGCTTTAAGTTATTTGATAGTTGGATTTCAATTTTAAATATTTTTAGAATTTTGAGATTTTTTTGAATTTTTGTGGGTATTTGGGATAGCATTTGAAAATATTTTTGAACCCCTCCGGTTGAGATAAGCATTCAACATGACCATCATCAGGATGTTTGGGGTCATTCATTTGAAGATATTTGTATTTCATGGATGAACCTTGTCAACTCTGTTGAGCTGTCAATAGAGGATCGGGTTCTTCAGGCTTCATGTCTTTGTTTGTGAATTTCCTTCGTTAAAAGCCTTGAAAGCCTAATATGAATGTATAAAATAAATATTCCAGACAACTTCATGACCGTATATTTATCCGATTGTTCGAACCCTGTCTACTCTTATTTATTTGCTTAGGAGGATCGGATTTTGAAAGCTTTATGCCTTTATTTAGTGAATTCTCTTGATTATAGGCCTTGAAGGCCTAATATGAATGTATTAAAACAAATACACCGGTCCCCACAACCGTGTATTTGTTTGAAGGTTTGAACCCTATTGACTTCTATTAATTCATATAAAATGATTGGGTTCGAACTTGAATTCACTTATTGACTCGCGCAGCATCTCTAGACGTCAAGTGTGTACCAATAACATACTCGCCAAGGCCCACGCGAGTTTTGTTCACATTTACCCCTTGTGTACCTATTTGCATACATATTACAGTGCATGTGCAGGGGTATTTTGAAATATTTATAATTGTGCAGGTAATTGCCATTTGAATGCACAATATTTCATTTGAGAGCCTATACACGCCTTCTGTCCGCTAGTACGAGTGTTGCAGATCCGGTGGCGGTATGATCTGGATGTCATGAGGTATTTCATCATTTGATGTTGAATCCCCCTTTCTCATTCACCGGGGAGGCTCTTCTTGAGATTTTATGACCATTGTTTTGAAAGGGACTCTTTTCAGGATCATTAGTGTAGTATATTTGTTACTTCCGGTGTTTGTGGACACCATAACTGTTTTCTTCTTAAGTATAGAATTAAGAAAAGACTTTGGAACACCAGGAAGTTTAGTTCTAATTTGTTCAAATCTCTCTTCCATTCTGTCAGAAGGTGTCCTTCGTACATTGAGGTGCCCTTGTACCCGACGTACTTGAAGATCTTAATCATCGTTGTCGTAGATGATATATGTACTTGTGCCCACAGTGGTTCGTTGTACCTACGATATACCCACTGTTGTTATCCACAAGTGACTCGTGTATATTTACAGAGCCCTGTTATATCCACTACGACCTCCTGGAAGTATTCATATAAGAAATATTGTTGCCAACATCATACCCACCTTTCACCAATCTCAGGTGGATTGATGATTGCATTTGCTGCAGGGACAGATCTTTAATTACTACATATGGGTAGTACCCGTACACTTTGCAATTGTCTGTTATTGCTTATAAGTATAGTGCATTGACCTTATAGGGACCGTTGTAGGAGTCTGTTGCATCCGCATCATGTCCACCTTTGATGTTCCCAATTAATTTGCGACGATTTGTCAACTATTGATCTCCAATGTCACCTTCTTCAATCAACAGCCATTATTGTTTGTGTTGGAGATTCCAATAGTGCATATAGGACATACATGTGCATTCTGCAACATCTATTGTCCTTGCAAGTGTGGTGCATTTGACCTCGTAGGAGTTCATATGTGCTTCAAATGTGTTGCGTTGTGTATGTTTTCAAGAAGCTTTATTGCTTGTAGAATTGAATGCATAGGGACCTTCCACGGTAAATTGTGGGTACTTGCATTTTCTGTGTATTATACATCTTCACTTACAAGAGGGCAATGTATCTGGCTGCCATTGAAGGGTTATTGACTACGGGAGTGAACACAATGGCCCTTGTGATATCATTAAGAGCTTGTATTGTTGCTTATGAGTGAACCAACAATTCATTTCTATTTGAGATTTTAATGAATGTTCTTCAATCATTCATTAATCTCTAGCATAATCAAATTTAATGATTGATATTAAGATAATTATACATCCATTAAATTTGATTATTTAATTATGGTTCAAATCTGTGTTCATAAGTTTTCTATTGTACACTTGCAAATACTTTTGTTGATATTCAAATTGTTCAAGACATTAATACTCAACTCGAGTCTCGAGAACAAGTTCAAGTCAAAACTCCTTGCGCCAAGCTCATTTGATTCAAGTCAAGGTTCAAGTTCAAGTGCTATGTCCACAATTTTATGAAATCTTTGCAAGTTCATTTTCATGTTCAAATTGATTTGAATTTGGCTACAGTTTGATTTTATTTCAGTTGGGTTTGACCTTTAGAAATCATTTAAATTTTGTTTAGGTTTAGATCCACAAGTCCACTGTTCATTTGAGTCCAAGTTCTATGCTTTCAGTACGAGTCCTCTGTTGTCCTTCGTATTGCTGCTCAAATGATGTTTTCATATTGTTCAAGCTTTGTGCATTTCAATAAAAATTTCGGCAGCACCCCATCATATCCCCCATTTGGTGAAAGTAGGGGTGTTGGGCCTTCCCACCATACTACTCGAGCGTGTATGGTAGGTGTCCTTAGATATCGCGACCGTATATCTTTTCATCCCATCAAGCTACAAAAGCGTGTATGGGGCTTTCAACAGTACCAGTACGAGAACACTAGTGACTTCCCCACCATGCTACAAGAGTGTGTATAGGGCTTACCCACATTGTCGTATGCGTCGCACCGGGCTCCCTTCTACCGTGCTACGAGAGCACGTATAGGTGGTTCTCTGGTCCGATACAAACGTCGAAAATGGGATTTGGAGCAATATACCTTACATAGCTGTAGTCTGTGGTGCTGATTTCGAGGTCGAGGACAGTCCCTACCACGCTACAAGAGCATGTATAGGGCTTACCCTCCTCGTCACACCTGTTGCACTGGATTTCCCCCCATCGTGCAACAAGAGCGTGTATAGGAGATCCACTAGCGCGTCGAGGGCGGGATTTAAGTTAGAAATTCTTACCTTGGGGACCGGTAGACTGACGGTGAAGGCTCGTGGCACGAGGCAAGGGATGGCATCTTCTCTTTTTCTTCCCCTTTCTCCTTTTTTTTGAATTAATAATAATTAATATTAATTAATTATAATTAATTAACAAATTAGTTTTAATTAATTACTTATATTTTTAATTAATTAACAGTTATTATTTTTAATTAATTATAATTAAAATTAATTAAAATCATAAAAATTAATTAAAATTAATTCTAATTATAATTAATTAAATTAATTATAATAATTTAATTAAAACTAAATATAATAATAATTATTATAATTAATTAAAAATAATAACTGTAATTAATTAAAAATAATTAAAATAATTACAATTAAAAAAGAAATAATTATATATATATATTTTTTTTTAAAGTCCTTTGGTTAGGCGGATTTACGGGATTTGGCCGAGCAAGCGTGTGAAAGGGAGATGATTACCCTTACAGCCGGCGAGCTCCCATGTTGTTTCCAATCAAAATGTTGAAACTTCCGGTCCGACAGGCAGGAAAAGTCGTTGAAGGCACGAAGTCGATCAACCACAAAGAAGCCGAAGAAGCAAGACAAAAGGGAGAGTTTCCTTCGCAGCAAGCGGTCTCGCGTTGTTGCTTCCGATCGTAATGTCGTAACTTACGTCGGACGAGCGAGGTCGGACAGCGGTGACGGAGCAAAAGAAGGCGCGTGAAATGGAGAAAGTTCTTTTCGCAGCAGGCGAGCCTCCATTCTTGCTTCCGATGCGAAAGCTGTAACTTCTGATCCACAGAAAGGGAAAGTCGTCGAATCGAGCGGAGTCGAACAAGAGTGAAAGAGAGAGCGGGAATGAGAGAGAGAGAGAGATTGGAGAGCCCGAAGGCTTCCTTCTAGCCTCCTTTTAACCATGCGGAGAGGTCGTGGGAGATGCGACGTCGAGCGTGGCTTCGACGTGCGAACGACATGCGGAGATACGACACCGATCGTGCGTGCGGGATGGGGCAGTTATGGAAATTTTTTATTTTTTTTTTGTTTTGTTTGCTACAGAGAAGGGTCAACATACTCCGACCTTTTTGCGTATATACTCATTTCGTATCATATCTCTAAGAGTAAAACCACTCATCTACCTGACCATCCCTTGTCTAAAAGAGTAAAACCACTCATCTACCTGAGCATCCTCATCTCTGCAACACTTTTAATATTATGCTTCTCTTTTAATGGCCAACATTCTGCACTATAAAGCATTGCAGGTCTCACCACCATCTTATAAAATTTTCCCTTAAGTTTGAAGGGACTTTTCTATCACACAATAAGCCTGATGCATTCCTCCATTTCAACCATCCAACTTGAATTCTACTAATAATATCCTCATCTATTTCACCATAACTCTAAACAATAGACCCAAGATATCTAAAACATAAACGCTTATTAATGACTTTATCACCCAAAGTCATAATCCACCCACTAAATCTATTACTACTAAAATTACAACCGCGGGGGGAATTCAGTCTATCAACACTGACTACCATCAACACTGACTATTAGCAACAATGAATTTCCTCCTCTTAGGAATCCCGAGTATATATATATATATATCATGGTTTAAAATTGCGTAATAAAAGGCGCACCTCGGCGCAATATGGTCCCTTTAAGCTTCAAAGCCCATGCAATAAGTTCAGGTTTTGAGGCTTACGCCTCACATTTTTGAGGAGCCGCCTCTAAAAAAAACTAACATAATATTTTTTTTTTCGATTCGGACTCCCAATTGCCGACGTGGAGTCCTGGATTGCCTAGTGAGATGTCGACGTGACATCAACATTTAAACCCTGATAAAGCTAAAATGGCAGAAAAATTTCACTGTACACGCGGTGTTTCGGTTTTCAACTTCTAGCAAACGTTTCAAGCATTCACTCCGAAGCAATTTCAAGCATTCATTTAGTTCTTTCTCAGATGTCGTCACCCACAAAGAGAAAGCTAATTTGTTGGCATGTTTTCTGTTCACGTTCTGCGTATTTTATGGTTATGCTATGCGTAGGTGTTCAGGATTTTGTAGTTCTTCGTATTTTATGCTTACGCTTTACGTATGCGTTGCTTCTCGAAACTTTTTAAATGTTTGATACTTTGATGCCATCATATTTTCTTTATATTTAGGGTTTATGAATTTATGTTGAAATTTGAAATCTGAACCCTAACTAAATTTTAAGTTTTCAACAATTAAACCCTAAACTTGTAAAATAGAGTAGTTTGTGTCAATTTTGCGCGTAGGATATTCGTACACTGAGTACTCTATGCATATGCTGTGCGTATATTGTGCGTGCTTGCGCGTATGTTGTGAGTACTCTATACGTATATTTGTGCATGATCTTTGATTATGTTGTGCGTACTTTATGCGTTTTTTGTGCATATCTTATTTACTTATTTTATATATTTTTATTTTTTTATTTTTCAGATATATGTTTGTTCAATTACCTATCGATGCTATGTTTCGACTTTTCGAACAATCAGTAATAATTTTGCTCAGCAAATTTCTCCTGAAGTCGTGGACACATCGAAAAGTTTAAAAATCATACAATTTTTTCAATTTTTTGGGTTTGAGCAAAATGTCCCTCTTATTTATGAGCTGATTTCAAGGTGGAACATTTCAAAGCAATGTTTTATTCTAAAAGGTCAGCACATTCCTTTTATTGCTGATGAAGTGGCCCTTCTTACTAGTCTACCAAATAAAGGAAAAGAAATATCCTAACTTTCCTTAGCACATACTTCAGTTACATCATTGAAAATTAAGGCAAATATGTTGGAGTTGAACAAAGAAACCCCCCCTGCGGTTGCTTCAAAGAATATCAAATAATCCAGATGATTTTTTGTCAATAAACTGGGCTGGTTCGATTAGGAAATTTTTAATTGGAGAGTTTAATAAAGCCTCCAAAATTTCAAATAAGAAACCAACAGGTTACATCAACGGTTTTGTAGCACTGCTAATTATGAGTGTTAAGTGCTAACTGTTAAATTCATTCGAAAATTTATTTAATTTTTATAATTCATTTGCTTAAATTTTCTTTTATCTTATGCATATTTGGTTCCTGGAGCATACTTCTTTTCATGCTCTTATGTATGCTGACAAAAGACACTGTTTTCTACAATAGGCTGATGATATTGTATATACTACAGAGGTGGTCACTAATTTATTTGTTAATCTAAGGAAAAGTCCGATTTTTAATGTCCTCCAGGGAGTTTCCCAGGCTGAAATTGTTCTGGTTAACGTCAAGAAATATCCATCAAACAGCCCTCCATTTCCTAATTCCCCTCATGAAATATCCACCCATCAAACCTCCCTCCTAATCTCCCCATCATACCCCACCTCCTCAGCAAGACCCTCACCAATCTCCTCAGCAACCACACTTTAATTTTTTTGCTGAAGCAATGGAATCTCTCCAAAAAAGAATAATCAAATCCTGCCAAGAAACCAGCACAAAACTCTTTCTTGAATTTGAAGGTGGGCTGAGCAGAAAGTTAGAAGATCTAGCCGAAAGAGTTGAAGTTATTGAGGTCAAGCTCAATAATCACATTGATCAGAGCAAAATATTTTCTTAGAAACGATCTGTTAGCTACTCTTCATCTTCTAACAAGAAACATAAATCAGATATCCCTCCCCTAAGTCCCAATAAACCAATCCCCCAAAATGAGCCAATCCCATCCAGAAATAAGCCAATCCCCCAAAATGAGCCAATCCCAGCAGAAAATGAGTCAATCCCCCAAAATGAGCCAATCCCAGCCAAAAATGAACCAATCCCCCAGAATGTGTCAATCCCAACCGAAATGCAACTAATTCCATACACAAATCCAAATGAACCACTACCAATAGATGACATTCAAATAATTTTTTATTATACAAAAGAAATAGAAAATTACAAAATTATTCTGAGTCTGACTTCTGAGAAGAAAAATTTTATGTATGAATGCTTAAAGAAGTTCAAACAAAGATAAAAACTGCAACTGTTAGGAACTCATAATTCTATTAGTTTTGCGTATAGTATGCGTATAGGTTTCGTATGGTATGCCTATTCTATGTGAATTTTTTGCGTATTTTATGTTTTTTTTTGCAGGGACGATAGTATCCTTTTTCTTAGTAGCCTTCTTATTTCTAGAGCTGACATTGACGAGTTATTAAGTGACGATTATTTAGGCAATGAACATGTAGATGATTTCGCCCTTCTGTTAAATGAGAAGTGTAACCTTATGCCTGACAAGTACCATAAATTTCTATACATCTCGCAAATATATTTGGTTAGTAACTTAGTATTCAGTTAATCAGTTTAACACCAATTTTAATATTTGTTTTCCATTTCTTACATTTACTTCTTGCACTTGCAGAATAACAAAGGAATTGATAAATTATCCAGATTGTAAATCGATCATATAACCGAACTTTTTGTTACTACAAACAACATTTTATTATAGTCAATCATTAAATCCTCACACTGGACCCTTCTAGTTGGTTGGCTGAAAGAACAAAAGTGGAAATTCATTGATATACATTATGTACAATAGGAGACTCAGAGATAGGAATTTGAAAAAAAAAAAGAATTAATGGACGATGAAGATCCTTTGCTTTGCGAGGATGTGGCATTTGATGATGAGTGGTTTGTAGATTATGAAGTTGAAGTGATGCCGTCTGAATTACAAGATGAAGATTTAAATGTTGATTTCTTTGATGGTTTTAAAGCATCTACATCTACCACAACTCAAGAACAAATCAAAAAATGTATATAAATAATATAGTTTTCTTTTCTTAAACTTTTATTAATGTATTACAATATTATTCATTATGATATTATTCAAAAATATTTAGAGAAGAAAAAGATAGCTGATAATGAGGAAGAATGAGCTGATTAGGAGACATTGAACTCTATAGGAGAGGAGGAAGAGGAGGAAGAGGAGAGAGCAGTTTATCATAATGATGATTCAAATGAAGACCCCATTAGTGATGACTAATGACTGATGATAGTGTTGATGACTTATGAGTTCTTATGTGATATGTCATTACGATTTATCCTCAAAAATGTGGTAAATAGTATTTATGTTTTATATATTATTTACTCATTAATATATACAAAATTTATCATTTTATGTTTACGCAATTTTTTTATTTTGATGCTTAAACGCCATGAGGCTTACGCCTAGCCTCACGAACGAAAAACACCTCAATACCCAACAACAACAACAACAACAACACCAAGCCTTTATCCCACTACGTGGGGTCGGCTACATGAATCCTATTTCTCCATTGTGTCCTATTAAAGGTCAAATTCTCGTTTAAATCTAATAAAGAAAGAGCATTCCTAATATTTCCTAACCAAGTCTTTTTAGGTATGCCTCTACCTTTCTTAACATAAGTCAAATCTACTACATCTACTCTCCAAACCGGGTTATTGGAAGACCGCTGTTTTATGTGACCAAACCATCTAAGGCGATTCTCTCTAATCTTATCTTCTACTGGAGCTACTCCAACCTTTTCATGTATATGCTCATTTCATATCATATCTCTAAGAGTAAAGACACTCATCCACCTGAGCATCCTCATCTCTGCCACACTTAACTTAATATTATGCTTCTCTTTTAATGGCCAACATTCAGCACCATAAAGCATTGCAGGCCTCACTACCATCTTATAGAATTTTCCCTTAAGTTTGAGGGGTACATTTTTATCACACAACAAGCCCGATGCATTCCTCCACTTCAACCATCCAACTTGAATTCTGCTGATAATATCCCCATCTACTTCACCATCACTCTGAACAATAGATCCAAGATATCTAAAACGTGTACTCTTATTAATGACTTGATCGCCCAAATAAAGACACAATGATGTGAAACGTAATGCATGGAAACAAGAACTGCTTGGGGATTTTAATATAAGATTGTTAAAGCCTTGCTAGTTATAGAATTAATGCTTACCCGAATTAAGTTCTCGGAATTATCAAGTCGAAATTAAGTAAGGCATGTGGTTACAACTAGATTAATGGGACAATATCAAATTGACAACATAGAATTAGATAGTAATGTTATGGAGAGAAACAATAATCCACAATTAACAAATAGAACTTTTCACCTTGGGTCTCTCACTCACTCTCTTGTTGGTGGCACTTTAATGGAGGAAGATTGAGATCAACCGAGCGATGCCACTAGGAGACAAATGGCGCACAAAGTGTAGTCCGTTGGAGTGGTAGCCGGTGGCGGGTAGTCCATGGGATGAATAGAGAGCATCCAACGTCTTATCCTTTCTTCCTTGATCATCAAAGACGAAGCTGTGGTTGATGTCGGGGTCGGCCTTCCATGGATGTGGAGAACTCTCTTCTTGAGCCTTGAGGGGGGGAAAGGTGGCGGTTTAGTGAGGGGAGGGGCTTGGCCGTGAGCAAGGGGAAGAGGGGAAAATTTAGAAAACTGAATTAAATTCAGCTTTAAGGGGTTTTGGAGGGAGATTAATTTGAAATTTCAAATTAATCCATTAATGGCTAGAGGTGTTAATTGAGGAGATAATTATGGGCTGATTTGGTGGGGCTTTAAATTTAAATTGGGAGAGAGAAGAGCCCATTAAGGGGCCGGCCACATGTAGAGGAGAGAGGGGCTTGAGTATTAATTACATGGGGACCACAAAGAATTAGCAAACATAATCAAAAATTTGAATTTAATTTCAGAATTGATTATCATAAATAACTCCCAAGTCAAATGAAAATAAGAGGGAATTTGAATTTCAAATATGTGTAACTCCTCTTCATTAATTTCCCAAATTAATATGACTTAATTAGGAAAGTCATTGAGAGAGGGGAATTCAAAATTCAAATGGGGGAGCTAGAGGGGGCCGGCGGCATGGGGGTCCAAGGGGGTGGCCGGCGGGCTGTTGGCCGGCTGCTGGCCGGCGGGTGGCTGGTCGGCTGGAGGCCAGCGGCTGGCCGGCAGGAGGGTGGCCGGCGGTGGCTGAGCTGGCCGGCGGAAGATGGAGGCAGGGTGGCCGGCGGCTTGAGTTGCTTGGCGTGGGCGGCGGCAAGAGCAAGGGGAAAAGGAAGAGATGGAGATTTCAAGGCTTCGACGGCTACGGATTTACTAACCTCGCTTGTCTCCACGTTGATTTTCCACAAGATGAGATAATTCGAAAACTAGAACTCACTAAGAGATCTAGTTTTCTCCGGCGAACTCACTAAGAGATCGTAGGGAAATGAACTCACAAAGAAAACAAGAGCTAAATTTTCATTTCATCAAAAACTAAACTATTACAAGAGAAGGGCCATATAAATAGGCCTCACAATGACAAAGAAAAACAAAAGACTAAAATGCCCCTTGGGCTACAATAGCAACTAACCACCCATAAGGGCAAAAATGAAAAAACATAAAAATCAAATAAACTACTACATAAAATGACTCAAAATAAACTCATGATCGTGGCCATCGATCTCCGGCGTCTCCTGATGGTACACGTGTAGAAAATGCTGACGATGTCCTCATCACACAATCCCCTCACTAGGTCTATTACTACTAAAATTACACTCCATATATTCCGTTTTAGATCTACTCAAGCGAAAACCTTTAGTCTCTAATGTTGACCTACATAATTCAAGTTTACTTTCAACTCCCTCTCTAGTCTTATCAACAAGAAGAATATCATCAGCAAAAAGCATACACCAAGGTACATCCTCTTGCAAATGTCTAGTGAGAACATCCATGACTAAAGCAAAAAGATACGGGCTTAAGGCTGATCCTTGATGTAACCCAATCGAAATAGGGAAATACTTGGTCAAACCACCTTGTGTTTGAACACAAGTAATGGCTCCTACATACATATCTTTAATGATTTGAATATAAGCATTATTAACTCCTTTCTTTTCAAGAACTCTCCATAGTACTTCTCTTGGAACTTTATCATAATCTTTTTCTAAATCAATAAATATCATAAGTAGATCCTCCTTATTTTCTCTATATATCTCCATCAAACCTCTTAATAAATATATGGCTTTCATAGTCGACCTACCCGGCATGAATCCAAATTGATTTTGAGAAACATTAGTATCACGCCACAACCTATGCTCCATAACTCGCTCCCATAGTTTTAAAGTATGACACATTAACTTAATTCCTCTATAATTCGCACAATCTTGAGCATCACATTTATTCTTAAAAATAGGAATTAACACACTCATTCTCCACTCATCTGGCATCTTTTTAATCTTCAAAATAGTATTAAAAAGTTTAGTAAGCCAAGAAATACCTTCATCCCCTAAGCATTTCCACACCTCTATTGGAATATCATCAGGTCCAACAGCTTTTCCACCCTTCATTTTTTTAAAGCCTCTCTAACTTCGATTTTACTAATATGTCGATAAAAACAGAAATCTTTATTTTCATCTAAGGTGCTAAGGTCACTATAGTCAATCTTATTTTCACAATTTTCATTAAAAAATTTAACAAAATATCTCATCCACCTTTGTTGAATATCATCTTCTAAAAAAAGTATTTTTTAATCTTCATCCTTAATACACTTCAATTGAACTAAATCCTTACTACTCCTATCTCTTTGTTTGGCTAACTTATACATATATCTTTCTCCCTCCTTAGTATCTAATCTATTATATAAATCACTAAAAGCTAAGGTCTTTGCATCGCATATAGCTTTCTTAGATTCCTTACGAGTCTCTTTATATCTTTCTCAATTATCAGAATTTTTAAATTTAAACCAATTTTTATAACAAATCTTCTTATTCTTAATCTTTTCTTGAAAAACGGCTCAATACCCGATTACGCAATTTTAAACATTGATATAAGGTTTGGATTTGGGTCGAGGCTTACGACTTTCATTTGAACATAGCCCATGTGATTGGATTTGGGTAGAGGCTTACAACTTTCATTTGAAAATAGCCCTAATAGTAGGTCTTACAGCGGAAATGATTTTCGAGTCTTCAATCAACTCGGCTGGATTAGATCGACGGTCGAGGGCTTCGGGGAACTGAATCAACCCCAGGACTTCCTTCAATTCTTCAATTTGCTGATCGTGATGTCATCTCCTTTTTTTTTAAACTATAATACTTAATAATAATTATTTTTACTGTTATTAATTATTATTGTAATAATTATTAATAATAAATTAATAGTCATAAGCTTCTCCTTCTCCTTATATTTTTCAAGAAAGCTAAGAGAGAATCGGGTTTAGATCGAACTGGGAGCAACTAGTTTCACGTGAGATGGAACGGATGAAAAGGCTTGGCATGGTGTCGCACTCGATCAGGCGATGTCAGAGTCGCAAGCAAGTCAGATGAAGACGGAGATGACCTGCTCGTGTGGGTTAGGCACAAACTAGGTAGGCACGGCTTGGGCTGTTCAAATGTGGATGAGCGGCAGCTATAGGTGGGGAAGGAGGCTTTTGTTCGTGGAAGGTATCGTTCCAAAGCTGGCTTGAGGCCGCATGCTGGCAAGAGGTCGGGTCAAGTGTGCTTGCTTGCCGACGAAAAGAGGCCGCTAGCCGTTGTCGATTTGATCTTATGCGAGACCGGAGGTTGGGCAAGACGGATCGAAACCGAAGGTTGCGACCTAATCAACCTAAACCTGTTCGAGGGAAACGATGCAAGAGCCTGTGAGAAAGATCCTGCCGTATACGGGAGTCGGGTTGAGTTTGCACAAAAAAGATTGTCGGGAATTTGATTGCCACCAAAGCATATGTAAGCATACGTTTCTTCTGTTGATTTCTCTGTTCTTTTTATGTAAATTGCGGCAGCAATTGTTTTAAGAATGTGGATGAGATCGTAGGCTTGGTGGTTTCAGTTTCACCAACGTGCTTCAGTTACTTCCTCTCTCCCCATCAGAGTATGCAAGCTCAATAATAATTTAATTTCCACCGGAATATTAACCCACTCATAAGGCTTTAGGACTTGGGCCTTTTGAGTTAGAAGCTTGGAGTATTTTTGTGCTTCTTTGATTTTTTGCAAATTAATTGTAGCTTTGTCAGAAATAAAATCGACGTCCTTGGCAATATTCAATATTGAGGAGGTCAAATCATCTAATCAGTTACTCATATTTAGCATATCATGGAGGAATATTAACTCCTACCCTCTTTGTAAGATCAAACATAAATATCAACCTTCTCTTTACCATTTCTTTTGACCGGCAATACAAAGATATGTACATGCAAAAATTATATAATTCTTCCTGCTAGCAAAGTTATCCATCATAATAAGTTCTGGTATTGTTATCAGCATTGGACTATGTATAACACCGTCCTTTATAATGACATAATAAGTAGAATATAGCATATATGACGATGTATGTGAATAGCCAAATGCAAACATCTTATCAGTGAATGGCTCAATTTTTGGATGAGCGGTAAATAAGTGCGCAAGTCTTTATCACAACCTAGCACTCCGATAGTTTGCAGGTCTCCATCTTCTAGAACTTCGATAAAATCTGCTAATTCCATATAGCTCAAGTTCTGGAATTGTCGATAATTCAAAGAGCATTTAAGTTTATTGATAGCAATTCGAGTATAAATTGCTCTTGCTATATTATATATATATATATATATATATTATGTTTAATGCTATTTGGGCAATAACATGTAAGTGGTGCAGTATAAGTTTGCCTATGTAAACTCAAATTTCATGCTACTAAGTAATTGAAATTATATGTTAAATTCCAAATGGCACATGTGGTAGCTTGGGAGACCATTCCAAACTTTTTAAAGGAGATTAGCAAATTCTTTTAACCAGCTATAAATAGTTTCATAAATCAGCATGTTAAGATCTATTTAAAAAGGGTTGTGATATGTGGAGATCATGAAAAGATAAAGATTCAAGTCAATAAAGATATAAGAACTCGAAAAGAGTTGGAAGGTGTTGAAAATAATAATTTGGATAAATACATAAAATTGATAATGAACAACAGTAAAAAATTAATGTTGCCAAAGAAACAAAAAATTGATGCATCTAGGTTATATAAGTTCCTTGTATTCATACAATGCGTGCATGGGAATCAACAAACCAACCTCACTGAGCTATATAATTGATTCAGCATGTCTTCCTTTGCCTTTTCCACTTGACATAGCACAACAGCCTGCTCAATCAACCGAGATATTATAAAACTGAAAAAATACAGAAGATATTCTGCTAAGGCGGTTAATCTTGTGAAGAATATTTACCTTGGGAACATTCGCAGCAAGGCTGTTCAAAACAGCTTCCACATAACCACGGACCTCTTGAGACATCCATCTAAGTTCCTCTTCTGGGTCAGCAGGTCTCCTTGCCATTGTTTCCTAACACAAAAGGCAAGTTAGATGGCTTATTTCAATTAAATTCTAACTCCTAATGAATAGAAACATAAAAGAAAAAAAATCAAAATGGTGCTTTTATTATTTTTTTTATTTTTTTAAATCAAAATGATCCCTTGACTCTTTATGAAAAGCCCAAAATGGTCTTCAACTATATTAAATAACCATTTTGATACCTCAAGTCTTTAAAGAGGAACCAAAATAATCCCATGGTGAGATTATTTTGGTTCCTATTTAAAGAGTTGAGGGACCAAAATGATTCTTTAATATAATTGAGGATCATTTTGGCACTTTCATAAAAAGTCAAGGGACATTTTGATCATATTCTGATAAACATAAGTACAAAATCAAATATTTTAACCAGTATATTGCATTAACTTTTCCAGTATAAAATTGCCACGTGCATTTTCATGGGGAGAGCAATTTAATTCAACATTGTAATAAAAATTAGGAGCACAATTATCATGCAAATACCTGAAATTCAATTACATCAAGACAAAATATGTCAGTATGCAACATTATATCACGCATTTATCATGGTATGGTGCAGCCAAATAAGGAAAAATATAATTTGTACGGACAGAAGTTATTGTCCTAACTTTTTCTTCCAATAACTCTATAAGTTAAATTGTTTGCATACATATTATTTTAACTCAAATAAAAGGCAGACTCTTGATTTATAAAGCTAAATTTCACACATTTTCAAAATATGCATCCCTTTTGTTGTCATTATGATTAATCATACCGTCGCAAATCTTTATATTAATTTTCTTTATGTAACATTGTACTCCTATTTCTGGTTAAATTCTAAAAAGGATCATTATTTATATATAATTATACAAAAAAAATTAAAATATAATTGAACAAGGAGCAAAAATGTAAAATTTATTTGTATTTTTAGTGAAAATGATAAATTAATTTGCGTTTTGATGTTTTTACTGAAAACTCAAGTTAATTTTGGGTCTTCATTGAAAACGAAAAATTCTGAAAATAAAATTCACGTTTTCCAACTTACCATCAATTTTCCTACAAGGAATTGTTAGGCTGCAACTAAGATTTATCTGAAGTAAGATTTATTGTTATGCTGCAAGTATGATTTAACTTAGTAGGATTTAATAAATATGATAATAATTAAATTTTATATCATAATTAAATTACTTTCTAAATCTTTAAATTTGTGTAAAATTTTGAAAGTGATTTGATATAATAAGTATTAAATTAATTTAAATTTAGATAAACTATATTGAATCTAATTAAGCATCACACCAAATAATTAATTAATCATTTATTTAACTAATAGAATACAACTTATAAAATAAATCAATTAAGAAAATAGAACTTTAATTAATAGCTTACTTAACACATATTGTATTTATATATTGATATGTCTATGATAAAATTATTTGATCAGCACAAATCTTTAGGCAATATTTGAGTTGGAAACTTCTAGAATTAAATTTAGGAACATCCTAACCCCAATTTTCAACAAAAATCAAGTCAAAGTTAATATATCTATGAGAAAAACCAATAGACATTAAAAATGACCAAATATGATTCAAACGAGCATATATATATAGCTTGATACATTCTCTTCCAACGCCTTCCCCATCTCGACTAGTGTCATTCACGTGTAATTAGTCTCCAGCTAGCTGTTCAAGTTTAGCAAAGTTATATGCTTGCTTAATAGGTTTGAAAATGAAATTCTCACTCTAAACCTTAAACCCATAATGGCATTAGACATCACATTATCTACCTCGAATATTGATAAAATCTTATTCAAACCAATCTTGTCCAAACATAATAATATATGACAAAGTTTTGAACAAAGTTTCAATTAAGGTTTAAACACGATTAGCATAAAGTCTGATCCAATTTGGAACCCTGCTAAAACAAGGTTTGATCATGATTTAAACAATGTTCAATCAAAGTTTGAGTGAGATTCAAATATGGTTTGAATAACATTCTATCATGAGGTGGAATAAGGTTTGAACTATGTGTGGGCTCTGAATATTCTACGCGTCTCAGTCTCTCGGCACCATCACTTTTCTTGTTTGTGACAGCGAAGAGATTTAACGAGCTTAGGTTGCGGGTGAATTTTCAGAAGGCATATTGGGTTTTAGATAAGACACTATCCAGATATTTCGTCATCATTTTCTGAGGACTTTATGATATGAGTTTTGGTTTCCTATAGGCGCAAGCCCCAATAGCAAGAGAGAACTTTTGATTAAGGCTCGTTGTTAAAGAGGTCGCATAGGTCGCAAATCCAATGTATAATAGCAACAGTTTTAGCGTTTGAATTTGGGATATAGATTTTCGAGTTTGAAACTTAAAATTTATTACCATAAACTTAAAACTCGTGATGAGAGAATGAAGACGAGCCTGATGTCCCGGGCTGCCATGGTCCCTGGTCTACTTATTCAGAGGAGATAGTCGACCCAACTTGACAGAAGACACCTTATCAGCAGCCATGGGATGCTTCGTCTAAGAATACCTTATAAACCTGGGGTGGTGTTTGTCTAAGTTGATAAATTTGAATCCACCTTAGCTGATAGAGGACTTTATGCCTATCAAATATACCATATAATTCATTACTCAAGGGCTTGACGTTGTTAGGGAACATATAGGTTTTGACCATAATCGTAATATAATGGTGTCATTTTGCGGTAAAATCACCCGATCAGAGGGCACGTGCCATGTCTCTACTGGGAAGAGACTATTTGAGGATGAATCTTAGTAATACATCAGACACGACATTCACTCTTTGTGAGCTGAGGTTAATTTCGAATTTACACTCCCAACAAACGGTTGTTAGAGGTGGATGGGTTTTAGTTTTAAAGTTTTTAGGTGATAGATTTCATTTTAGGGATTTAGACTTCTAATAGATTTAAGATTTGACCCCTTCGGTTGAGATTTTCTATCAACACAACCATCATTCGGGTGACGTTAAAGTCGCTGTATTATTTTTGTAGGAATTTGAAAGGCATTTCATTATTCAAGTCAGGTCAACTCCAGTCATATAGCTAGCCTTCCCTGGCTTTTGTAGGAATTTGAAAAGCAATGAGGAGGCCAGGGCTGAATTTTCGAAGCCCACATGAATTAAGTTAACAAATATTCCACACTTCCCTCATACAGCTAGCCTTTCCCTGGCTTGGTCTTATGTGATAATATTAAAGCAGCAGCTGCTGAATCAAGCTTGGTATCATGTGATGTTAAAGCCCGAGATTCTGAGTTCATGCAGTTTCAAAGGGAGACAAGAGCCGGTTGATGTGAATTGTTCTCAATTTCTGGGGCGGGACCTGAGTTTGTGGGATTCAAGGAAGATAAAAGATAAAGACGTGACAGGGTTTTTTTTTTTTTTCTTTTTTTTATCATTCCGTGTATAATATGCGACATTGTTTTGGGTTATAAAATTTAGGACATTGTTTTGGGTTATAAAATTTAGGGCTTCACTTGAAATTTCCGAATTCAACTCAGACAAGTTCCCTTAGCTGCGCATGCTTATGCTCATTCATTTCTTCATTCACAGGAACATGTAGTTTTTTTTTTTTTTTTTTCAACCATTGCTGAAGCACTTTCCAAAGACTTTTAATCTGCTGCTTCTATGTAGACATGCAAATCTATGTAGATATACAAATTCTATGTAGACTTTCCAAAGACTTTTGCCAGAGCTTCCTGATCTCTTCGGGTCCTAAATGACAATTCTATCCGCTATCAATTTCCTCATGTTAGGATTGGCATACATATCATCTGAGATCATACGATCTTTGTCTTTTCTTCATCCAATCATCCAGCAAATCACCGGATCTTTTCTTCCTCTCTGAATTAGTTGCAGGTAAATTTAATCGGCAACCTTCACTACCATCTATTAGGTAATTTATACAGGCCCTGGACAACACTTTTTCTGCCACCTCACATGGTTCCCTTTTATGTTTTCTGCTCAGCTCTTCTTCCTTTGATTGAGCAGGTTCATCACTACAAATCTGTTCAGTACGTTTATCTTCTGTATATATTTATTTTTTTTTAGATTTGGGCACTAGTTTAGATTTTTCACCTATTCCTGCCGAATCTCTACTCACAGCAATAGCGATGCCATCATAGCTCCCCATTTCAGATAATTCTGGCCGCAACTTGGCTTATTTCCCCACAGTTTGATTTGAATTTTTTTCACTAATGTAATGTTGCTGGATCAATGTGATAGTACTTAGCTGATGATCCCGAGGTGCTTCATAGATCATCCATTTCCACTTCCTTTTGTACAAACGCCTCTTAATCTATGTAAAGTGCAACCAAGAGGCTGCCAACGGAACAGCTTCTATAAAGGCTTTGTTTTCTTGTCACATTCATACAAGTTTTCCAGTGGAACTAATGGATGTCAATTTGATAGTTAAGGCTAATTGCAATGCAAAAGAAACGTCTATTCATGACCGTTTTCAATATGGCACCACAACGAAAATCCCTTTATATAATCTATAGTCATTTAGGAACATGAATTTCATTGTTGACAATTCTTTGGCATGGTAAGGCATTCGAATCATGATTTCGACATTCACATTTACTTTGCCCCAAAGCAATGATCTCACAAATCAATGAAGTAGGCCATCTCATTAATCCATGAGATCAATGATACCTCCTCAATGATCCTAAGGGTTATCCTATTGTAATTAACTCTATAGCTATTTTTAGTCCAGGATTTTGTATTTTCCCTATTAAAGGCTATCATAGGATTGTTAGATTATACACACTGATGAAACCAAATACTCAACCAATTATCCAGTTCTTCTCAACTTTTCACTTCAACAAGTAGCTGAAGCTCTTTGTTAGCACATGATGTTTCTCTATGGTTAAAAAATGGTTTAACTTAATTTTATAATGTCTAAATACTAACAAAGTGATTTGTTGACCTCTATAACTTGTTCGAATTCAACTCGAGCAAACGTGGTGAAGCGACAAACTAAGAAATATGGTGTCCGCAAAAGCTATCCAAATCATGCCGACCAAAAGTTAAAATCACCTAAACAACATCCATTTGCAAAAGAAATAGCGTCAATGCTTTTGGAATGGCTAAAACAACTTGAATAAACAATCATATTGCTAGGGGTCTTCGCGGGACTAAAATTAAAAACTTAGACATGTAAAGTGACAATGTCATCCCGAATTATATGAGCAATGAGAATATGTAGAAACCTATGTTGCACGGATACGCCTATTTATGAGGCATGATGTATTGGACACGTGTCGGATATGGATACGCCTCTAATACGGCACGGATACATGTCGGATACGGCTTTGTCGTGTCCAATTAAAATATTATTTAAATTTGATCGGACACGCATATCGGATACGCGTGTCCTATTAAAAACAATAGAGCTGCAATTTGCCCTATTCATTTCGGCTATCCGCTCGATATCCCTATTTATTTATGCGGCTTAAACATTTCGGCGAGCTAGGTTTTTCGTTTCCGCACAGGTGCTCGTCTTCTTCATTATAGTCGAAGGAGCGGCTCGACGACGCGAGCATAGAAGGAGACAGGATCATCCTTCATCAACAAAGAGGGTTGAAGACGCGAGCATTAAAGCCGAAAGAATCCTTCGTCGGCAGAGCGACTCGACAACACGAACAGTGAAGGCGACGTGAGCATTGAAGGTTCGTTTTCTTCATTCTTCATTTGCCTAATCGTAGGCTCGGTACTGAAACTCAATACCGCTCGGTACTCGGTACCGCTCGGTACTCGGTACCTGAACTTGGTACCGGAACTCGATATTGCTCGGTACTGCTCGGTACAGATGGGTACTGAATGGTACCAAATAGTATCGGTCAGGTCGAACCCCGCCAGGGGGCAGCGCCCCCTTGTGGGGGCATAGGCGCAACATATCTACACTTTTAATTAAAAGTTTTCATATTTCAAATTCATGCTGATTAATTTGTGTCAATCATTTGTAGGATAATGAGCTCTAGTGGTGTAGGAATTGGGTCTACTGATAGTCCATCAGAGATCAATATTGAAGATAACAAACTTTTGTGGGGTTATGTGACAAAAACAGGTAAAACATCAGAAGGGGGTGGCAATATTGCATTCAAATGCAATTTTTGTAATGCCACATACAAATGATCATATTATAGAGTGAAAGCTCATTTGTTGAAGATTAGTGATCATGAAATTAAAGTATGCTCGAATATAAGCTCATCACAAATGACTGAATTGCAAAAAAATAAGTGAAGCTGAGCAAAGGAGTAAAAAAGAACTTCCAAAATATATTCCTCTTCCAAGCACTCATGCTTTATATCCTTCATCATCTTCTTCAATTACAAGTGATGACAGTACTGTTAATAAGGGGCCTTTTCGGATGGAGGGATTTAAACCAAAAAGAAGAAAACATGTTGTAGATAGTGCTTTGGAGAAAGCATTTAATTTACAAATGAGAGAACAACTAGATGGGGAAATAGCTAGAATGTTTTACTCAGCTGGACTTCCTTTTAACCTAGCAAGGAATTCACATTACAAGAATAAATTTACCTATGCATGCAATAATAATCTTGCAGGATACGTGCCACCTGGATATAATGTCATTAGAACGAAATTGTTGCAAAGAGAAAGGGATAATATTGAGAAGTTGCTATAGCCTACTAGAGGAGTTTGGAAGAAAAAATGAGTTACTTTGGTTTGTGATGGGTGGACAAATCCACAAAGAAGATCACTTATCAACTTCATGGCTGTGACAGAGAGCTATCATATGTTTATCAAAGCTGTAAACTGTGAAGGACAATACAAGAATAAGTTCTTCATTTCTAATTTAATCAAAGAAGTTATCATGATGGTGGGGCCTTCAAACATCATCCAGGTCATTATTGATAATGCACCTGTTTGTAGAGCTGCAGGTCTACTTGTAGAGCAAGCCTATCCTCATATTTTACGAACATCATGTATTGTGCATACGCTTAATCTTGCCTTGAAGAATATTTGTGCAGTTAGGAATACCGAGGCAAACGAAATCACCTACAATGAATGTCATTAGATAACAGTGATTGCTTGAGATGCAGTTGTAATTAAGAATTTTATTATAAATCACTTCATGAGACTCTCTATGTTCAATTATTTCTCTAATTTCAAGATGCTTGCAGTTGGTAAAATTCGATTTGCCTCGGCCATAGTGATGTTGAGAAGATTCAAAAAAATAAAAAATGCTCTTCAAGCTATGGTGATCAGTGACAAATGGTATTTTTATAGAGAAAATGATGTTGGAAATGCTAGATATATAAAGGAGAAGCCTTTAGATGATTTATGATGGGATGAGATTGAATATATCATAAATTTCACAGAACCAATTTATGAGATGTTGAAAGTAGCTGATACGAATAAGTCTTGTTTACATCTCATTTATGAGATGTGAGATTCAATACTGGCCAAAGTAAATGAAATTATATATATACATGAGAGGAAGGCACTTCATGAAGACTCAAACTTCTGGGATATTATTTATGCTATTCTAAAAGATAGGTGGAGCAAAAGTAATACACCTTTACATTGCTTGGCTCACTCACTAAATCTCAAGTAAATTTCAACATTTTTTTATTATTAATTCACAATTTGTTATTTAGTAATTTCAATATTTTTTCATTATTTCATTTTAATATTTTTTTAAGATATTCAACTAAAGAATGGCTTCAAAAGGATCCTCAAAGAGTTTCTCCACAGAAAGATTTAGAAATTTCAAATATGATGAAGAAATGTTTGAAGCATTATTTTCCAAATGAGGAGAAGAGAAGAAGTGTCAATATCGAGCTTGCTAAATTTTTTTATTATTTAGAGGACTTCGGTGACCAAGAATCATTGCGTAATAGGTGGAGAATTGAACCAAAAATGTGATGGATTATACATGGAGCTTCAGCACCTCTACTTCAAACAATCATCATAAAATTGCTTGGACAAGTCTCATCCTCATCTTGTTATGAAAGAAATTGGAGCACATACTCGTTCATCCAATCAATGAAGAGAAATAAAATTACTTCATAACGGGCTGAAAATTTAGTTTATGTGCATACAAATCTTTGGCTTATCTCAAGAAAAGCTCCAACTTATATGGAATGAGACAACAGGATATGGGATGTTGCTGAAGATGGATTTGAATCTCTTGAGATATAGGAAAATTAGAAATTTTTAATTTTTCACTTGATGAGCCTGAATTAGAAGCTATGATATTTATTGAAGATGATATAGAAACTCAAAGACAAACCACTGAAGAAGCTAATCCTATCATTCCTTCTATTGAATAGTTGAAATTTCACGTGCTGGACAATTTATCTTCTTGTTTTTATTGTTGTACTAAACATTTAAATATTTAATGCTTACTTTTATTTCAATTTTTTTGTAATTTCAAATATTACACTTAGATTATTTTCTTAATTTTTATGTATTTTTATATATTATAATGGCGTATCCGCGCCGTATCGGTGCAACATAGGTAGAAACAAACAAACAAATAATAATAATAATAATAATAATAATAACAAAATCAATCAATTAATCAAATTAAAAAAAATAACTTTATCCCACTAAACTATCTCCCCCATACCTCTAGATAATTACACCCATAACTCCAGCACGTTTAGCACGAAACTCAGGTCATCCCTCTTAAATCAAAATTTATCTCAATCCCTCACAACCTCCTAAATCAAAATTTCTCTTGATCCCTCACAACCGCGGATCTCCTTCCCTTCATGCGAGACCCCAGATCGAAGCACCACTACCATAACTCGTCACCCGTAACCCATCACCCTCACATTAATGATTGTTGCATGTGCAGTCTCTCATGCCTCACTGCACCTTCTCGTCTTCACCCAGGCCAAACCATTTAGCCGCCTAGCAGGCACCCTATGCCAACAACAGTTGCTTGCAACTGCCATGTCGTGCGGCTGACCTTGCAAGATTATCTCTAGATGTTGGCCAACCTCGCCAGATTATCTCTCTTTCTTCCTATTTTTCTTCAACTTCTTCACGCTCTTCCACTTCTTGTTTCATCTCTATCTCTTTCTCTCCCTAAAATTGAGGGAGAACCTTCATCCTCCCTCAACCTCTACAAGTCACTTCTTCCTCTCCTTCTACATGATCCTCTCCATCTCCCTCTCCAAAAATAGGGCAATAAAAAAAAACAAAAAGAGTGAAGCAAAATTATATAATTTTATATATATATATATATATATATATATATATATATATATATGTGTGTGTGTGTGTGTGTGTGTGTGTATGACAACAAGACTTTATCCCACTATGTAGGATCGACTACATAAATCCTTTTTCTCCATTGTGTACTATTAAGATGCAAATTCACATCTAAATCTAATAAATAAAGGTCATTTCTAATATTTTCTAACAAAGTCTTTTAGGTCTACCTCTACATTTCTTAACATAAATCAAATCTAATACATCAACTATCCTAACTGGGTCATTGGAAGGCCGCTATTTTCTGTGACCAAACCATCTAAGGCGACTCTCTCTAATCTTATCTTCCACTAGAGCTACTCCAACCTTTTCACATATATGCTCATTCTATATCCTATCTCTAAGAGTAAAGTCACTCATCCACCTGAGCATCCTCATCTCCGTAACACATAAAGCATTGCAGGTCTACTGCCATCTTATAAAATTTTACCTTAAGTTTGAGAGGGACTATTCTATCACACAACAAGCCCAATGCATTCCTCCACTTCAACCATCTGAATTGAATTCTACTAATCTTATCCCCATCAATTTCACCACCACTCTGAATAATAGACCCAAGATATCTAAAATGTGTACACGTATTAATGACTAGATTGCCAAATATCACACTCCCCCACTAGATCTATTATTACTAAATTTACACTCCATATATTCAGTTTTAGATCTACTCAAACGAAAGCCTTTAGAATCTAAAGTTGACCTCCATAATCAAGTTTACCTTCAACTCCCTCTCTAATCAACAAGAAGAATATCATCAGCAAAAAGCATACACTAGGGTACAACCTCTTACAAATGTTTAGTGAGAACATCCACAACTAAAGCAAAAAAGATATGGGCTTAAGGCTGATCCTTAATGTAATCCAACTGAAATAGAAAAATATTTGGTCAAAACACCTTTTGTTTGAACACAAGTAACAACTTTTGCATACATATCCTTACTGACTTAAATATAAGCATTATTAACCTCTTTCTTATGTAGAACTCTCCATAGCACTTCTCTTAGAACTTTATCATATGCTTTCTCTAAATCAATAAAAATCGTATGTAGATCCTCCTTATTCTCTATACTTCTCCATCAAACCTCTCAATAAATGTATAGCTTTCATAGTAGTTCTACCTGGCATGAATCCAAATTGGTTTTGAGAAACATTAGTGTCATGCTGCAACCTATACTCCATAACTCTCTTCCATAATTTTAAAGTATGACACATTAACTTAGTCCCTCTATAATTCGCACGATCTTATGCATAAGCTTAATTCTTAAAAATAGGAATCAACAAACTCATTCTCTATTCATTTGGCATCTTTTGCCTTCAAAATAATATTAAGAAATTTAGTAATCCAAGAAATTCATTCATCTCCTAAGCATTTCCACACCTCTATTAGAATATCATCAGGTCCAAAAGCTTTTTCACACTTCATTTTCTTTAAGTCTCTTAACATCGGTTTTATTAATACGTTGATAAAAACAAAAAAAAATTATTTTTACTTACGGTGTTAAGGTTACTAAAGTCAATCACATTCTAAAAATCTTCATTAAAATGTTTAACAAAATATCTCATCCACCTTTGTTGAATATCTTCTTATAATAAAAGCACTTTTTGATCATCATCCTTAATACACTTCACTTGAACTAAATCCTTACTACTCTTATCACATTATTTAGCTAACATATACATATATCTTTCGCCCTCCTTAGCATCTAATCTATTACATAAATCGTTAAAAGCTAAAATCTTTATATGGCATATTGCATTCTTAGACTCCTTATGGGTATCTGTATATATATTTCCTAGTTATCAGAATTTGTACAACTAAACTCATTTTTATAACAAATCCTCTTATATTTTATCTTTTCTTGAACATTTTAATTTCACCACCAGTTATTTTTCTATTAGCAGCTTGTTTCTTTGATACTCCAAACATATCTTTCGCAATATTCTTAATATTACTAGATACTTTTTTTCACAAAACATTAGCTTCCTTATGCACAGATAAAATCTTAAGATCTAAAATCTTCCGCTCAAAAATATTTTTGTTAATAATTTTTAGATGCCCCCATCTAATCCTAGAACAATTTACTTTATTTTTTTCTTTTTTTTCCCTTCATCTTAAAGTCTAAAACTAATAAGCGATGTTGGGTACATAAATTTTCACTCGGAATAACTTTACAATATTTGCAATCTAAACGAACTATTTTTCTTATAAGAAAATAATCAATATGAATTTTACTTTATCCATTCTTATAAGTAATAAGATGTTCATCTCTTTTCTTAAATAAGCTATTAGCAATTGCAAAATCATAAGCCAAAAAAAAATATAATATGCTCTTATCATCTTCATTAGTCGCTCCAAAGCCATAGCCACCATGAATTTTCAAAATAATCTACCTCTCTACCAACATGTCAATTTAAATATCTTCTAATAAAAACTCTTTTTTCAAGAAGTATCATTTGTATTAATTCTTATAGGTCATTCCAAAATTTTTATTTTAAACGCATATCTAAACCTACTTGAGGAGCATAAGTGCTTATAATATTAATAATTTTAGCATCAACAACAATCTTTAAAACTAAAATTCTGTCTCCAATTCTATTAATTTTTACAACATTATCTTTCAAAATCTTATCTATGATCACACCTACACCATTTCTAGTAAGAATGTAAGACTCCTACCATAATATCATAGTTTAAATTTAAAATTATCAATCCCCTTAGCCTTCTTTCCAACCCATATAATTTCTTGAATGCATAGAATACTTATCTTCCTATGAATAATAATATTTATTAACTTTATTAATTTGCATGTAAATGAACTTATATTCTAAATTCCTATCCTAATTTTAGTTTAATGGACTAGCGTCTTTGCCCACATTTGTTCATGATGTGGGAACCATTGTCTATTTAACACTGCACCCGGGTATATATATATATATATATATATATATATATATATATATTGGCTCATCACCGTGTTCATCGTAATTAAACACTCGCCATGCATGAAGGCATACCTCACTCTTTTTTTCTTGCTTCAACATGTTTGATTGATCTTAATCTAGCCATGAAGAACAAGAATCATATGAAGACCCTGCATCCGTTCTACCTTTGATTCGATCAAAAAGAACAAGATTATATGACGACTCTACATCCACTGTATATTTGATCCAGATGGGGAAAATAAGATTATACAAATAGCACACATCCGTTGTATCTTTGATCCGGCTAGGAAGACTAAAAAATGTCAAATTTTTACTAATAGGAGGCCGCTTCTCAAAAATCTAAGAAAGAAACAAAATTTGATAGCCATGTAAATTACATAACTTCTTGTCCAAATTACATTGCTAAATGCCATGAACGTCTCTCATGGCACCCTATGGATGTACGAGCAAACAAAATAAACTTTATCAAAATTATAAATTCATAACAAAATAGAGTTCTTAGAAAATACACACATGCATATTAAAATTGTTGTAAGAAAGCCAAGGAGGTAGGAATAATCTGATCAATCACGTCAGAGAATTAGAATTTACCTTAAAAATTCATTTGATTTCTAATAATGATGGAAAATGCTAGAAAATAAGAACTAATCCTGAATTTCTACAAATGTTTGAAATTATAAAGAAATTGCACATAAAATATATATGTTAGTATTATACAAAAGAAGTTATAAAGTGCATCAATTAAATAAGACAAATGCTTATAGTTTGACTCGATCGATTAGATCAATAAGCCAAGGACCAAAGATTAAGCTCACTAGCTCCTAGTGGATGCAAGGGTCGTCATGAAATGTTGTCAATCGGGACACTTTGTAAAACATGTAAGATTGTATGCGTATTTTAAAACAATAAAAAATTCAAGGGAAGGAACAGTTTGTGCTATATACCTAAAACTTAGGTCAATTAATTAGAGCCATCCAGCATCTCTTAATAAATTAAAGCTATTGATATTCCAACTAAAACGCAGAATTACTATTATTCAAACTTGGGCATTCCAATGGAAATGAGCTCCATATAATGCTTATAGTTTGACTCGATCGATTAGATCAATAAGCCAAGGACCAAAGATTAAACTCACTAGCTCCTAGTGGATGCAAGGGTCGTCATGAAATGTTGTCAATCGGGACACTTTGTATAACATGTAAGATTGTATGCAAATTTTAAAACAATAAAAAATTCAAGGCAAGGATGATGAGGTCATCGACAGACATTTTAGGCAGGTTTATCGGCGAAGGAATCGTAGATCGACGGCTACGATCGGGAGCTTATATTTTTGATGTTATCATGTTATTTTATTTCATGTATCTTTTATTTTTATGTATTAGTGACGTTTTCGCCCTTATGTAGGCGTAGTGTCTATTGTAGCCCAAGGGGCATATGAGTCATTTCTTTTTTTTCATGCTTTGAGACCTTTATAAAGGGGTCTCTTCTTGTTGTAAGAGGTTAATGCTTGATTAATGAAAATTTCTGAAATTCCTTTGTCTTCTTGCTTGAGAGCTTGAGAGAAAAGAGAAAGGAGGCCTAGGCGAGGCTCCGACCGCAATACCCAACAGCCCGCTCCGGCGAGTTCTTGGTTCTTCCTTGTAAGTCCACGGTTTTCTCTCCTCACCCAACCCTTCCTCATATCCGATTCCTCCCTACAGCCAAAATCCCGATTTTTCCCTCCTCTGTTCAGCCAATTTTCCCCACTAGCCATCCCGCCTCCTCACTGTGCCAGCCGCCCGATCCTCCTGCATACCGCCCCCCCCTGCATCCCGTCTCCCCTCTCCTCTGTCTAGCCCAGCCCGCCACTTCTCCAGGGAGAAATTCAAGATTTTGTGTGCATTAATTATCCATTAATCCTTCCTAGGTTAATGCCTTAAATCTAGGAAGAGATTAAATGGAATTTAATCAGTTTTTGGTTTTCAAAATTCGAATTCCTTTAATTAATTAAAACCTGAAATTCAAATTAGGTTTTAATTAATCCCATGGGCCCCACTACTTAAACCAAATCTCCCCTCTTCCTCCTTGTTTGGCCGGCCCTCTCTCTTCACCTTTTCTCTCTCTACTTGCCACATAAGCACACATTAATTCTTCCCCTTATTTCTCCATAATACCCGCCCCATCCTAATTCAAATTTTAGGAGTTTCATTGCCATTAATCTCTCCCTCCATACTAAGAGAAATCTGAAATAAAATTTCAGAATTTTCTCTTGCTCTTCCCTAGCTCTTGGCCGACCCCCCCCCCTCCCTTGCTTTCTTCCCGCTTCGCTTCAATGTTGAATGGCGGATCCGGAACTTGAGTGGGGATTAGTTTTCCACGCCGACGGGAGCATCGATATCCTACGCTCACCTTGCTTCGACGTCGGATTCGAAGACGAAACCACAGTCGAAGAATACTTAGAGCGAGTCGTTCCAATTCTCGCAAGTATCTTTGACCGACGATTTCGTGGTTACACTTGGACAATCATTGGACGTCATCCACCACCATCTTCTCCGGTGACTACTTTTCCGACAACAAAGTCTTCCATCGCCTTCATCATAGTGGTGCTCTTCATCCTTGCATGGTTCTTATTCTCCGCTTAAGCCTAAGAGTGAACAAGAGAGAGAGAGAGGTTCTCAAGGTGAATTCCCTTATTATTAATTGCGGGATTGTCGTTATGAGCATTTATTTGTTTCTTTTATCTTTGAATGATTAGATTGATTTGGTAAACTCAAAAGCAAATCTTCGCCTAAGCAAGTTAATTACTTTGAACGATTTAATCCTTGACTTTTGTTGGTAATTAAATTTGTGATGATAATGTTTTGAATAATCTTTATTTTAATTTCTAATTGCAATTCCTACATGGATTCACATCAAAGGAACAGTTTGTGCTATATACCTAAAACTTAGGTCAATTAATTAGAGCCATCCAGCATCTCTTAATAAATTAAAGCTATTGATATTCCAACTAAAACGCAGAATTACTATTATTCAAACTTAGGCATTCCAATGGAAATGAGCTCCATGTAAGACCCATAATTTAGGCAACTCACAAGTAGAGTAGTAAGCCCTAACCTAATTAAATTTGAGCCTTCCAATGAATGTAAGCTCCCTTTTAAACAAATTTGGACCTTTCAATGGATGTAAACCCCCCTTTTAAACAAATTGGAGCCTTTCAATGGATGTAAGCCCCCTTTTAAAAACAATCTAGCCTCTAGATGAATGTAAGCCCCCTTTTAAACCAATTCTCGCCTTCCAATGGATTTAACAACATCCTAATTAAATCCTTCGAGCATTCCAATAGATGTAAGCTGCAAATCAATTTAAGATTTCTAATGGATGAAACCCCCTATTCAAATCATATTCAAGCCAGCTCAAACGCTAACAAGCCCACCAAATCCATTAATACCAAAATATTAATATACTAAAATCTATATACAACCACCTTAGTCTATTCGGGATCCCGGAAAGGAGACAACCCATAACTGCTAATCAGATTCTTTAGACATTATGGCTTCTTTTCCTTTAATGTTAGTAGACTAAGGTCGCTAGTATTCCCAGGATGACGGAATCATAGGATCTTGATCGGGCCTACCTCCAACCCCACAAGCATCTCCTATTAATTCAAATAGATCTCAAAGTACTAAGCGTAATTTTAAAATTGTTTCAATGCAACAATCCTTAATAAGGAGTGTCCTTCCACGAGTGAGAGAAAATCAACTATGACAGTTTGCATTCATATGAGGTTTAGATTTCACATTTAAATAAACCCTGACATAAATATCGAGGGAAATCATGTTAATTAAAAAAGTAATCTACCTTATGAAGAATGGAATTACTTCAAAGGCGGCATTTGAGAGTCTTTTTCTTGAGCGAACATGATGGTAGCTATCTTACAAAAATAAAATAAATATATAGATCTCTTTCTAACTATTTTTTTTTTCTTTTTTAATTTTTTTTATTTTTTTTATAGATCTCTTTCTAACTATACGTATATGTAAATAGATAGATAAAAAAATATCTTACAAAAACAAGACATAAATATTAGGGTTTCACACTATAAAAGAGAAAGCATAGATTCTAAATCATATCAAAAAAAGAAAATCAAACATAAGTAATATAGCAAATCAGGAAATCATGAAGAAGTGCAAAGAAAGCATCATGGAGAAGAACAAGGCCCATTTACAGGATCACAAGCAAAAACTCAAAGAACCCAAGAAGTAACAAAGATATTAAACAATTTAACTTGGCAATTAAATTATAATTGAATTCCATTTATACTTAAATTACAATTGTTGTTGAATTACATTTATAAATTTTAAATTTTATTTTTATTGAAAATTTATCAAATTGAATTTTAAATATTGGATTTTGAATTTAAAGAGTTGGTAGAATGTATTGTAATTCATTTTGCCTGGTTGAGTGGCCGGCCAACCCCTCCCATCAACGGGAATTAAAAAATCCACCCCGCAACCCCAAAATCCCTTTTCAATTCATGGCATGGAGAGATTCATGTATTAGCTTTAAACACTCCTTAAGTTTTGAAATGAAGTAAGTTTAGGCGGATTCAAAGAAAATTGGAGACTTGTCAGTCTTGGCTTTTTGTCTTGGTGATCAGATGTAGGGATTCAGCTTAGTGGGTAAGTTAGTTATACTCGTCCTACCCTCTACCTCCTTCTTCCAACATCCAAGGCAACCATTTCTCACTTCCATCCATTCCACAAAGCATTATTCACCCTCTCCAATCCCCCACACCACATGGAGACTGTTCCAAGCTCTCAGCCTCCCACCTCCTCCAAGGAGCCTTAGTATGTGGAAACCAACAACAATACCAATTTCCATTTCAACCCACTTCACCCCAAGCTCCAGAACTCATTCTTACTTCCTGTCCTACCTTTCCACATGTCATTCCAACTATTAAACTTACATTAACCTCAAACAAAAGAATTCTAAAACCTAACTAATTGGTTCTCAAGTTTTGGCCATTCAAGTGCACATCATCTACCACATTATTCCCAGTCCATCTACACATTATTCCCCATCATACACAACCACCTTCACACCTTTCAAGTCCTGGCTGCCACCAGTTCAAGGGATACACCAATAAGCACCTAATTCTGAGACAGATGTAAACAATTCTATGTTGCTTTCTTTTCATTCAGTCATCAGTTTAAAAATATAAACAGAAAAAATGCTCAATTAACGAAAAAGATTGAATTCCACAAATAGAAATAATAATAGAAGTTCCTCAAAAAATGCAATTAAACACAGATAACAATGAATAGATCAATACTCACTAGCGAGCCATCTGAATGACTTTGTCTCAAAGATCCAACATCAGAACCTGGCAGATTCTTGGGAGCAGTTCCCTTATAAGCAACTTTTCTAATCTTATTCATCCATTCAACTTTGTCACCCACGCTCTCAGCCTTCAGCAGCACAGCACTGTGAGCTGTAACAAAAATAAATCTATTATAATAAATGCTAAAATATCACCGAAACAAATAGTAAAAAATTAATGAATAGAAACCTTTCAAAACTGTTTTGTATGGAACTTTGCTGGTTATCTTGAACACAAGGGCTGAACTTTTAGAATCTGGTCCCTTTGCCTTTTTGGAGTCTTTCAAACTTTTAACGGTTTCTTCTTCATCGGGCACCTCATCAATGTTGCACTCCTGTAGAATTGAAGTACCAGTCCTAAGATTAATTTACATTTACAAAGTTATTTTAATGATTCCAGGTACCAGATATAAACATATAATTAGATAATAAACAGACTGGAGGATAAAAAGTTGTCTATTTATCAGCTTGGTAAGAAATTTAATCATGAAGAAGATAGAATGGTATGATTCAATCTTCTATATGTAAAATCCAGAAATATCATATCCAAGATCCTATATCTTGCATAATATACAGAAGAATTTCAAAATAGTCCCCAAACAATTCGTGCATGGACAATTTAGTCCCAGAGTATCATGTTATACCAATTTAATCCTTTGACTATATAAAATTTATCCAAAATAATATCTCATATTGTAATTTTAATATAAAAATGATCTAATTTAATCCTTTGAATTTATAAAACCATTTTGGATCAATTTTTTATAGTCCAGGGAGTAAATTAGAGCAACATTAAACTCTAAAATCAAAATGACTATATACAAATAATTGGAGGACTAATTTGAAATTTAATCCTTGTAATATATATTAAAAAATAATAAAAGTGATTTAACTAACTAAAGTTTTCTTCCAGCATAATATCACTCGAAAGTCATAACAACCTTTTATGAAGTTCAAATAAAAACTCTATACCATTGAGCTTCTTATGGCAGTACAACAAGAAAAAAATTGATCACAAGTGCCACAAGAGCAAGGAAGAGGATGAAGACTAGTTGGGATTTGAGATCAAAGTAAATGCTTTCAATTAAATTTATTAACAAAATTAAACAATGCTTAACTCCGACCCAGCCACCCACTCACCTGCAAACACATGCAGGAGGCACATGCAAGCATGCATGGCGCGTTGACAAGAAACAGCAAATATGTTGAATATCACATCGCATCATATTTGCATGCCAAATGCAAAAAGAGAGAGAACAGAGAGAAAGAAAAGAGAAAAAAACAGGGAGAAAGAGAAAGAGAATGTACATTATCATAGTACTGCAGGTTATAGCATGCCATAGTGTGAATTTGTAGCATCCATGCACTGAGTAAGAAAGTCTAAACACAGATCATACCTCCAAAGTGATGACACCACGAAAGTGTCTCTCCTCTTGCTTCTTGGTGTATCCAAGCTAATCAGAAATGAAGACCAAATGCATTATTTCCAAGCTTAAAATTTCAAATTAGAACAATAAGCATTTTCAGCACTAACTTTCAATATCAAAATGAGCAAGAGGACACTAACCTTACCACTCTTCTCATTTAAAACAAACCAACGTCTACTCCAGCCGTTTGTCTTTGCACTTTTTTTCAATAAGAAACCTGCAAGAATAAGAAAAAAGCATCATAACGATGTCATGAGCAATAAATATACTATTTATAACAATATCAGTTCGGAAAACAACATGTCAGTGATGTCCTAAAGTTCAAAGTTTTGTGCTATACAGGTTAACAAATCAAGTTTTAACAAGTTCTGGTGCCTCTTTCAGAGCCATTAACAGCATGCAGAATAAACAGAAATGCCATTTCTGCAAACCTGTTACATGCCACAATAAATTAGTTGCGGTTTCCACCAGGATTAGATTTGAAAGTTATAATGGCTATCAGAAATTTTATCCATCACAGCACCGCTTACAGCCACAAGAATAATCACAAACAAACCAGCATATAATCATTCGTGGTTTCCATTTCCTGAGGTTATATTGTATACTTAACTTTCAAATTTAGTTTTGAACATGCTTACTCATAAAGCCACAAATTTGCAACAAAAAAGGGTCACATAAATGATATATCAGACTTGGACAAGCCAACAAACTATCTTTTTACTTATTTTTCTTTTTATGGCATGAACAGCCAAATAAAACGATTTTTCAGACTAAATGAAAAAATTCAAGTTAAGCAAATATACCAGCGGTTATCTCTCCACCAGGCCCAGCAACCTGCAAATTTGAACCGTCTTTTGCATCTTTATCTTTTTCTGAATTGGACTTCTCTTTCATTGGCTTCAAGTTATCACCAAATTGTTGGTGTCCAGGTTGAGGACTTGTTGCCTAATATACGAATAAATAATAATGTTTCAAAACGAAACACCAAAAAATTAAAAAGCACACGCTCAAAAACCAAATAAGCAGCAAATTAATCAGGTCACTGTTCATATAGTGTATCAAATGACATAAATGTACAGATCAAATAATGCATGTGTCAAAACGAAAGGGAAACACCCACTCTGTTTAGAATAGCCTGTTCAGCCTCATGTGCCTTCTTAGAAGATCGGCTCTTGTGTTCTTCTTCGCGCCGTTGTCTATCCATCCTGCTCAAACATATTCGCATCAAAGGGAGCATGAAACCAATTTAAACAGAGGAAAGTTCATACTTAAAAGAAAACTAGTAATCTGAATAGTTTACTTAAGGACTAAATAACTTGAGGTAAGTCATGCATACCAATAACATCTTAAGCATATTGAATTTGTTTAACACAACCAAACAGCATAACACACCAAGTTAACGGCTCTAAAAATCTCAGTACAACAAATTGTCCAACTACAAGAACTAAGAACCATAAACAAAAGGGAGCAACTTCAAAGCAATTGTTTAGAGAATAACAGAGTATATAGCACCAAAATGATTTCCAGATCTGATAAAATGCTTTTTCTGCAACTGAAGCAAACTACCTTCTCTGCAATAAGCGGATAAAGTGTTGAGGAGGAACAAATGCACGCTCCATATCAACTAGTGCGACAACCATTTTTTTTGCCTCATTTCTGAAACTTTCTAGAGCATTTGTTGCAATTGCAATGACCTTCCCAAAAGAGCAGCATAAATTAAAAAGAAGCCACCATAACCTATAAATGTTAAAAATGAACTTGAGAAAGAGAACTAAACATAAAGAATAATAACCTCCCGCTTGAATGGAGGGTATCTTCCAAGTCCTGGTGTGGCATTTGCAGCTGCAGAAACTATTTCTATCAAAACACGGTGAACCTGCCCGCCAAAGTCACATTGCAAAATGAAGAAAAAGAAAATAATGAAACAAAAAAATTAAGAAATTGAGAAAAATTTAAACAAATGGATAAAATCATATGCTTCGAACTCACCTCCTCCACACAAAGACGCGAAGGTTCTTTCGCAAGTTCTAGAACTCCCTTAATTAACGACCTTAAACCTTTCTCCGGAGAAATAAGATATGGTTGATAACCATCAGCTTCTAGCACAACCTAAAATGTAAAATAAACTAGAAAACAAAAATCAGGAATAACATTAGCGGCATGTAATCAGAATGAAAGAGGAAGTAATTTTACATTACCCTCTTAACATTGTTGATGTCAAAGTGCTTGTCCAGTGGAAGCTGTTTGATCTTGTTAGGAAAGTTTCCTTCAAAACTTGCAACAACTTTCCAACCCCCTCCCTATTTAGCAATTAAAGAGACATCAAATATCATCGGTAAATTTCAGAACTGAACTAAAAATAGCAAATTCCAGTGCTGCTGCTTTTATTATATGATAAATTATTCGATGCTACACCAAGATCTCATATAATCCTATCCGCATCCATCATACTTGCTCATGAATACAAAGGTTCACTGCTTCTACCCTGACATTGTCGTAAATTTTCACCTCTCTGCATGCCACCTCCCCCCCTCCTCCCCCCTTCTCTCCATTTTTCCTCTTCTTACCTATGAGTTACTTTTTCCACAAACCCTTATCCTTTTTCTCCTTATCGTGCTCTCCCTTGTATTCGTCCTCATACTTCAAATTTATACTTTGGACTGCACCAAGCTCACTCACCACCACAAGACTTCAATTCTCATTTTATACAATTCTCCCTTCATTCATTCCGCTCCCTCCCAAAAACAATCAATCACCCTTTCCTATTTCTAGATTTTTCTAATTCTGCATGCTTCAATACTCCCCACCCCCCCCACCCCAAAAAAAAAAACATATTTTGCAAGTCTCTTCTAACTCCTACTTAAATCCTCGTGATTGATCTCACTACCTCTTTCTACCATCCCAACCCACTCTATTTGATTTTTTTTTCTCCTTCATCTCCATTTCTAGTGGTCTATAATTCTCCTTGTGTTCATTCCACGCCCTCTCTCAAACCAGTCTATCACCCTTTCCCTTGTTAGATTTTACTACCTCTAAATGCCTCATAACTCCCTACCCCAAATTTATTTTGCATGTCTCTTCTAACCCATCCTCTTTTAATCCTCTTGATTCACCTCACTACCTAGTTCTGCCTACACAATCCACTCTCTATTCTTTTCTTTCCAATTGGCTAATCCCTTCATCTCAATTTCCACCATGGTTTAAAGGATCGCCGAAAACTAATCTAAAATATTATTTCCTATCAATTTAGGGATAAACGATCTTAAAAATCTTCTTTTTTCTATCATAAAACTAAACAATTTTGATCAAGTTTTGCCTTATAAAGAACAGACTTTGCCCATTTCGAGCCCATAATAGTGTCCCACCATCATTATGATAAATCATTCAAGAAAATTAAATGAAAATGAACTAGATAAGCATCAAATTTGGGATTACATAAACATATAGCAAACTCATTCCTTTGAACCATGCAAATCTCACGTAGTTGTATCCTAAAATAATTTATATAAATATTTTCCAACGTGATTTCTCCAATATTATGATCCAACCATGTGCTCAAGGATGTGATAAAATACAATCATTTTGGCTAAGTCAACTTAATAGAGAATTTAACTAAACATAATGTAAAAAATGAAGTGGTAGCAATGAGAGTGTATTGAACAATAAACAATAAAAAGTATGATTAGTTTATACTATATAATATTTAAATATTATATTATATATAATTCTTTTCCACAAATATTTTATGTAATTCTTTATTTAAAAGATTATACATAATTAAATAATCATAACCTCTTTTTTTAATTTTAAATAAATTTTAAAACTATATTTAATGAATGATATTTAAAATAATTATTTCTAACATAAAAAGATGAAACCAAAAGCAAAATAAACACTAAAATTGATATTTCTAACATAAAATTGACACTAATTAAAAAAGATGAAACCAAATGCAGTTTGTTAAGTTAGTGGATATTAACTTTTACTGATTAAAATTGATATTAATTTTGGATATCCCCAGTAGCATTTATAATTCTTCATGCTCTCCCGAGTATTAAAATATTGTTTTATTTAGATATATTATATTAATGTACTATCCATACCCTCAAATTATGTCAGCGTCCTACTTTTTTGGAACTAGTCATACCCTTCGACAAATGTTATTTGGGAGCTCATTTCACTTGTTGTAACATCAATTCATTGGTTTTTATCATTCAAGCAACCTCCTTTCTCTTCTTGGTTAAGCTTAGCAACGCAACAAGAAATGGACTGTCTAATGAAGGAGTGCAATTTCTCTTGTACAAAGAAGAGTTGGTACATAATATGAGCCAAGGTGGGGTTGTTCATCCACTGCTTTGAACGCCAAATCTCAATGGTATAGGAGCAATTTTATTACAATAACTATATCATTTAGTTTTGCATGCAATTATTTGCATTTATTGACGTAGAACTTAGAAAATATGTAACACATAAAAATTGCATAATTATGGACCACATAATCTGTTTGTTGCATATAGGCAAGTACCTACTGCCAAAAAACTATTAGTAGTGATATATTCAAGCTACAACAACACAGTTAATGCTTCTTTTAAGTTACTGAAGAATTTTTATAAAACAAATGTGGTCCGTTTTGCAACAGAAAGTTCCATGACTAGTATATTAATTATTATCATGATTATCTTTATCTAAACTAGTTAATGTTTAGTATGTTGAATACGAGTATGATTGAAATATCAGTGCAAGTTTGATACACTAACCTCACCAGAGGTAATATGCAGGAGAAAATTGTCCTCAAACTCACGACAAAGCTCCAAAGCAATGGCCCTGGTTCCTTCAGAGGTATGAACCATTTGTTCACCAAGCCTAAACAGTTCATCATGAACTAACTGTGACTTACTCTGGAGCCTGCAATATTCATGGAAGTGAATCCATATCAAACCTATTCAAATTAAAGTACTTAAAGCACAAAAAACTAGCAACAATTACATAAAGCAAGGTCCAAAAATTCAGGAACAGCACGTTACTGGTTACTGACATCAGATAGATATTTGGTAAGTAACAAAAAGTATAATGCTCACAAGCTATTTAAAGCGGCCAAAAAAGAAACTTTACTGAATAAATATGCATATGGAAATGCCTGTTTCCCAGACTTAGAAAAAATGGCATCTTTTCATATATGCTTTAACTTGGATGACAACAGTTTGTTACAACAAAAAATTTATGAATATAAACAATCAAGCCCAAAAGAACAAAAAAAAAACCCTTCATAATTCTTTCTAATAAACCAACACAACTATACAATTCCAGACTCCTGATTTTCTTAGTTGACACAGAATTATGATCAACATATCCAATTTGGTGCAGGTGAATTGGCACCGTTGCATTACAAAATAAACTTCAACGGTTATTACTTATGCTTCTCTTCAACGAAAAGCTCTGCCAGATTGCTTTGATACTACAAGCTTGAAGCTTTTAATTTATGTGAAGTGTATGATTATAATTCTATAGCCGACCCCATATAGTGGGATAAAGGCTTTATTGTTGTTGTAAGAATATAATTTTGAAACTTATGCTCACTTCTTTGCATGAGAAAGATAAAGGCATACATTTCAATGTGTTTATTGGGAATCCATCACATCCCTACCTCGTGATCTGCTTTACTATGGGACATGAATACCATTTCTTTCATTTCATAATATTTCTCTAAAGTAAATTTCTATTTTGGTAAAAGGATCGTCGACTCCACTAACAAAAACTTTTTTAGGATCGGAGTTATGAGAACTAAAATATGTATATATCATAGAAAAACAAGTACATGAATTTTAGCCCATTTGGACAATATGAAATGCTGTTTTCCATTAGATTAAAAAATAAGAGGAAAGCTTATCATTTTTTTAATTTTCTTCACATATATAGAGTTGACACATAGATCAAATACTTTACAACATCATTTCAAACTACTCTCATATTCTATCTTAGATGGGCTGTAGTTTGATTTGAACTTTATTCAAGGACATATCAATGATAATCAAATATTACTTCTATAAATATGGTTTTGTGGATCTCATTATTTTACTTATAATTAAGCAAAAATATTAGAATCCCTCGCATCTTTTTTATTGATTACAAAATCTTATTACATATTTGGAATTCTATTAAAAGTATGTAAATATAACTTCATGAAGATTAGGATTCAGGTCTCATTGCTTATGCTTCACTTGGTTAGGGGTCACTTCACTTTGGGTTCTAAACATCATGATTTAAAATTGCGCAATATGAGGCCCGCCTTTGCACAATTCCAGAAAAAAAACGCCTCGATGCTTACGGCTCGAGTTTTTTTATGAGGCTTGCGCCTCAACTTGGTTGAGGCCATGCTTGATCACTGGCATGAGGCTTACGCCTCATGCTATATATATTAAAACTTACATAAATCTTGAAATAAATGCCCGACATTGGACTCTATAAGAGAGGAGGAAGGGGAGAGAGCAGTTCATCATAATGATGATTCAAATGAAGAACCCCTTAGTGATGACAGTGCTGAAGACTTATGAGTCTTATGTGATATGTCATTGCTATTTATTTTTGGAAATTTGAATTATATGTTAATGAAAAGAATACTGGGATTTCGAAAAGATAGAATTTTGAGTTGAACTATATTTCATGTTGCCTTATTATTAGGATATTTTGATTTCACTTCATATCTTATACTTTTTTATGTTTTATATTATTCACTCATTAGTATATAAAAAATTTATCATTTTCTATTTACGCAATCTTTTGATTTTGAGTCTTACGCTTCAAAACGCCTTGAGGCTTACGCCTCGCCTCACGAATGAAAAACGCCTCAATACCCGAATACGCAATTTTAAACATTGCTAAACATTGATAAATAAAAATCTTTAATGTGTTCACTGCATGATCAGAAAATGGACTCACCATTAATGATAGGATAGGGTTGGCAATCTAACTTGAAGCTCGCTTGAATTTTGAATCAATTCAGAATTAAATCAACAGATTTCAAGTTGATTCTCAATCTAAAAAAAATTAACTCAAAATTTTTCAAGTCAAGTTTTAGCCTATTATGTTTTACTCGAATTGGATTCAAGTTGACTAAAATATTATTTACACATCTATGTTTACATACCATTTAATAATTAAAACTCATGTTCATCTAATGGTTAAGCTGTGAGGGTTTGAGCCTTCTACTTCTGCATCTTTGTTTTTAATATTTATAGCATTGTCCCCTTCTCATACATGTTGGATTTGATCCAACGATTCAGCTTCTCAAAGAAGGGGCTAAAGACTCTTAAACTCTAGAAAAGAGAAGAACTCAACTCCAATATTCGCCACTTATTTATAAACCTATAAATACTAATTATCTCCCTTTTTTCCCACTGCCTTTACGATGAAAAGAGCTAACAATCGCTCATCTTATTTATCTAGACCTCAAGGAAAACTCTTTGATTCTCCTTTTTCACCTAGGTTCCTTGTCATAATTTTCTTCCACCTTCCCACACAATAGCGAGCAAAAAGAGAAAAGGATAATACCTCATCTTTCGATAGAGTAGACTTCTCACATTTTTCTAACTTTCTCATGCTTTTTCACCTATTTCCCTCTCTCAATCTCTAGTCTGTAATTTGGCCTATCTTGGTCTCTAGTATTTTTCAAAAGAGGCAATAAAAGAGATCATGCATGTATTGTTAGCCAATTATCCTTAATAGAGGTTCTTTCTTAATCTATTATTCAATATTCCTCCTATTTATGATGTTTCTTAATATTTAACAAAGGTTTTAAGAGCTACATGTTTGTTATATATATTTCTTAGATGAAATCTTGTATTTTTATTTAGATTGTTAGATTAACACATGCAGTAAAGCCTTATTATGAACTTGTTATTTTTGTGGGTATCATGCAAAGAAAGGAAGGTCTTGACTCTTGATTTTTGCTTCAAGAAATGCTGCCTAGAATGTTATATTCCTAGAGTGTTATATTTCTTTACAATGTAATAATTCTATCAATCAATTTTTTTGTAGATATGCTTATTGTATAACCTTCCCTAAAGATACTTAAGAAGAGTGATCATGATCTTAAGACTACTGCACTTAATATGATCATGCATAAGCTTTGTGATTATATCTTGTGTTGAACTTTCTTCTGTTGATCCAGTTATTACTTATCTATTATCTTGTTTGCTTTAGGTTGTGCTCAATAATGAGTTGATGGTAGGATAAGATGATAATCTGCAAAGGCAGAAGTTTGGACCAATAACGTATGGGAGGCCCGCATTACATATGCAATACGCCTGATTTTACATGAGTTAGTTGTTAGTTCTAACGTTTTACAGATAATATAATTGATCACTTGATTACACTCGTAAACATAAAATGCTTGTTAGCAATAATCCATAATTTTCGGTAGGCATAGTTTCAGTATTTTATCCATGTTTTTCCATCCAAATGTTTTCCTATGCAGGTTTAATTTATCTTATACAGATACAATACTTGTTTTCCTATACAGCTGTAATCCCTGCCTGTACATTATACATATAAATACTAGTTAATCCTTATTGTGTAACTTGATTATATGTAGATAAAACATTTGACCTCGTTTATTTATTCTTGTTGCATGATTAGGCTATTGCAATCTTACAGATACATAATTGATTATTGCTATATTAGCTTATTATCATATTAAGTAATCAAGTATTGAATGGAGAATCTAATGAATCGACAATTACACTGAGCTAGCTCACTATTTAATCCCTATCCTTGCATCACTTCCAGTACAATTGCGATTGAATAGATATAGATATATGTGAGCTAACTCGGTGTAATTACTCAGTTATTGAATTCTTGCGTTGATTCTCAATTTAAGGTGTTTTCCTAAGGAGTTACACATTACATGCTATTTCACTTGGTTCTTGAGTTTTGACTTTTACCAGGAAAGATTGAAATGTGGAGACCTTTGTTGGTTACCTGGAGGTAACACTGAACATTATAGTTGTTATAATCTAATCATGCTAAGATTTTAAGATTTAGTATATCAGCATGTAATTTAATTATTAATGTTTATATATTTTGTATAAACAATTTTTTTTCTGGCCAGTTGAAAGATTTAGGCCATTGGCATATCAGGAATTGTAGAGTTTGGACTTCAGGATTTGGTTACCTTTTGGTAGTGTGAAGCCAGAAGAGACTGTCTTCAAATTGTCTTTAAAAGATAGCTGTTCGTAATGTTGAATTCAAGCATATTTTAAGTCATTAATTTTTATTGGATATTAAAAGGGTAGTTAAGATCATAAAGATTATGTCAGCACGTATTGTGGTTTAATTCTGAAATTTGAAATAAATTTTTGCATTGTGTTAGTTTAAGAATTGATTTAAAGTTTACGCTAATTACTTGTTATCTAGAGTTTATCACTCATCATATATCAATGCTAGACATTTCAAGTCATTCAAGTTCACTCAAAATGCTTTCAAGTGACTCGAATTTGGCTCCATTAGAATTTTCCGTCTCAAATCGATATATTTTGAGCGAGACAACTCAAATAACTCTTCGATCATGAGTATAGCTAAGCTCGATCATTCCAAATTAGAGTTAGGTTTGACTTTTTCTCAAACTGAACTCCATGTCACCATTAGAAAATATATGACTATCTTTTATTTAAAAAGCATATTTACATAAGCATAATCCAACATAATAAGCATGGATGCATTCCAGGGCTCAATGTTTTTGGATTCAAATATAGTACCCTTATCTATACTGCATGGATACATCTCAGTCATAAACGCCACAACGCTCGCATTTCACACAGCATCATATTCTCAACAGTACGAAACTCAACTTGTGAAGAAGAATGACTCAATCAAACCCCCCATTGCAGCCAAACATTGTGTGCAATTTAATTCCTTCAAAAGAATCTCCTCCAATACAATGCCGCTCAAATAACTCCCCTCCTATCTATCACATCAGTGCATTTGCACACGATATATATAGATCTCTATTCATCAATGAAAACCATCATCTCTCTCATCCTGCACCCATCCATGCCTCTTTCTTGAACTTCTACACCGTTTTGTACCTTCAATTGTGCAAGTCCCAAATCTCCCTCTCTAAATGTTCTCTCTGAGCCAATCCAAGCCTCTCGCTCACACTCTTACTGTAGCACGAATACCTCGTATCTGGTCAATCCTAGAGAAGCCCACAAGCTACTCCTGCCCTTGCATCTCTCACTTGAATCTATTGGTCTCGCATTGTTGTGCAAATTCTCTCCTCTCTAGCTAATGTACCTAGCCTTTCACCACCATAGCTATGATTACACCAACTTCAAGATCACATTGCACTCTTGACCTTCCTCCAATTTATTCACTTCTATAGTCAATTGGAAATCCCATGACCAGCAAGCTTCCTCAGCTCATGATAACTTCAAGACAAGTAAAATTCTCCTCTCAGCCTCTCCATACGATTTTGCATTAGATAAATCCCCTTGCACACAAATGCAGGAAAAGAATTGAGCCATTCATCTTTAATCTGATTAATATGACAATTGTGCTATAAAAAATCGATCAAGCTGAACATTAAATATCAATACGTCATCAGGCTAGAGTTTCACCTCCATTTATTGATCTTCGATCCCGGTTCAGGGAGATGAATCCTCACATTTGGCGGCCATGCTTAACCAAAGCCTGGTGATTACTTCGTTACTATAAAGTAGTGTTTAGTATGATTGTTGCATGGCTTCAGCATTGCCAACATACCCAAGATCTCCATTCGAAGGTATACAGTCCATTGTAATCAATGTTGAAACCACCGACCACAACGAGAACATTTCAGTGGAATGCTTGACCAGTAATTCATTCTAAGAACTTAATAAGATAAAACATATAGAAATCATAAATTTTTTGCATAAAAAATCAATGCCATCATAATTAAAATATTTGATTTTTTTTTTAGCATAGATCTATGATTTAACTTTAAGTCAGTTCAATTATGCCAGAGCATAAAAAGTTCAAACACGCGAAATATTTTTAAACAACACTTAATATCAAATATGTGTTTACATATTGACAGTCGTGCTAAAATTTTAAGAAGCATGACATAAGATGTTTATGAATTAAAGAATTCTTAAAGCAGCTCGCACATCTTTAGGTAATGTACAAGGGATCACAATTCAAACATTGCTGTTATAAAAATGCACGAAAATGCAGATAGGCGTGCTGGTGCATCAAAAAAGGTGTTGAGTATAACTCATCACAGATATATTCAAATGACATAAAATTACTATGGACCTTCTTTCATGATTATAATGGTTCACAGGCATCCAAGTAATTCAAATGATCATGAAAACCCTTTCAGAATCATTATAATCTTGGATTGATCTAGCATATTGGCCAAAAACCCGAGCCTATTTTTTATTGATTCCTAGTTGATCTAAGCGTCTTGGTGAGTTGTCACCATCAGGTTGCCAGCCTAAAATACAAGGTTGTAAGATCTAGCCAACACAAAGTCACTTTCATTATTGTTGAAACACGTGAGCCAGAACTATTTTTTAGATTTTGATGATTTCAAACATTATTAGATAAATCAATCAATGTTCTATGTTGTGTCTAGGTTATTTTATTATGCTAACATTTCATTTCACGACATATGAAATAAAGTTGCATAAAACATATACGAAGCTAAATCAGAAAGAAAAAATATGAGCTCAAAAAGTGCATAAATGAGATTTGTCAAATTCGTATAATATGTCTGTATTTTTTCTTTCGTAAGTCATTATTCGTTTAGGTGTATGCTGAGAAGACAACAAAGCACACATTCACGAGTAGGGATCAAAATTGACCACTTGATTTATATAGTAAATTGTACTTTACAAATTTGATCGTACTGTACAAACAGTTATGACACCAATTAAATTAAGTGCTACATAAAAATTAATAAAATTTGAAATCAGAGAACTATCATATTGTACTATCTTGATCATACAATACAATCAAGCAAAACTCAATTTACGGGAATTCTCTCATAATGAACTAATCGGATAGTATGAACTTCTATTCGCATTGTACAATCATAACATTAAAATTAAAATTTAGGGTTTACTTTAAATAAGAAAATTTGTTTTTGAACTGAAGAGAAGTGAAGTAAGATATTCAACAAAGATGGGTTTTTTATATGGGTTATTAGGTAATTTGTCCCCCTCCACCTTATTTTTTGCCCTAGCGGACAGCTTTTAACGTGCCAATTAAATTGCGAGCCCACTGCCCAGCCGCTTCTTTGTGCGTTTCATTCGCTCCTCAGCCCTGCCACCGTCTGAAGTTCGAAGCTTGATTGCTCAAAGGAATAAATAGTGTTTGTGGCTTCGTGCACATTGTAGCTTCTTCTTTCCCTTATCCCTTATCATCTTCAAAGTAATTTCCTTTTTTTTTTTTTTGCACTGCATTTCTTCCCAGTAGTTTCTTCGTGCACACTATAATTCTTCTTTCCTTCTCCTTTCCTGCTCTCCGCAACCCATAAGATGAAAACTCTTATGATATTTTCAGTTATAATTGCAGGTTTCATGCAAACTATTTCACTTATGATAAATTTTGATTTCATCTTCATGGTTATTAATCCATCAATTTAATCTAAGGTTTATGATACTAGTGAGCTCAAAGCAACATGAAAAATGTTCATTTTCTCAATACATATGTATGAATTACAGGCTTTAAGTTTCTGTATTTATACAGCCTGCAAAAGCTCAACTTGAAAAAGTTGCAATTTTTTGCTTTTTATTCTTCGTCCTGTTGATCAAAAGTATTTTTCTTTTCTTCTTACTGTTGATTTTTCAATTTAAAACAGAAGAGTCAAAGGCCTGCTATATTTAAAGAGCAATTAAAATTAAAAAAAAAAATTAGTTCAAGTCAATATATATAAGTTTGTATTAGACTCGATCAAAAACTTAAAACAATTAAGTCAGAAAAAACTTGCATGATTATTTTAAAGTGTGATGGTTGATTTTAATAGTTTGAAATTATAAAATAATCCTCATCTTTCTAGATGGATCATTTTTTAATACATGTGAGTAATTAATGATTTGTCAAATATAACGTGTTGTGCAATGGTATATTGAATTAAACACTTTGTATAGAGGTGTTTAAAATTTTTTTATGGTTGATTGAAAGAAAAAGTAAGTCCCCCACCCCCCCCCCCTGCCCCTCTCTCTCTAAAAAATCAAGGTTGATTCTACCCTGCCAAGAAATATTGGAGCGAGTTGAATATTTGGGGGTGTTTGCGAAAGCTCAAGGGCTTCAATAACAACAATAACAAAAACTTATCCAGTAAAAAGTAGGTTAAAAACTACAATCGAGGAAAAAGTAAAAATCTAGGAAAAAACAAAGTGGAACACACAAAAGTGAAGTGAAATCAACATTTAGTACCTCAATTGACAAAAAAAGGAAAAATAAACCCAAATTCCCATTCCAAGCCAACCAAATTAGGAAGAGAGGATAAGAGAGCCCACATGCTTCAAGAGAAAGTAACTAAACAAATACTAATCTAAAAAAGAGTGCACTGCAAAGATCTTTTGGCATTCACTCAAGTTGGTTCTTCAATTGTCAAAGCTCATTGTCGGGAGCAAGCAAACAAGTTCAAAGACACAATTTATTGTCCATGCCATCAAATCATTTATTATCTGATAAAGGATTGTTATTTCTTCACTAATTGGCAATCAAAGAGCTACCAAATTGTAGCTCATTCATTCTAATAGCATATATTCCATTCAAAAAAAAACAAAAATGACTAATGTCATCTAAATTTCCAGTCCAAGATGCATGAGATGACCATGAAAAAGCCTAGTCAAAGATGCATGATATGAACATGAAATAGCATTACTGGAAGAGAGAGGAGGATGGGGAACTTCTTCAAATCAACGAAGGTCAAACATATGATCAAAATGATATAAGCGAAAGTGGTGGTTCGATGGAAAAGTTCCATTGAGAGAGAACTAAACCCAAAGGTCATTTCTCAATGAAGTCTCCCATTGAAAATTCCTTGCCATATGAGGCAAAATTTTTATATAGCTCCAAAAATCAAGGGGAAGTTAATTTTGCATTTTTTTCAATCCTCAAATATCAAAAATAAGGTTGAGAAAGCCAAACATTGAGATGTAGAAACTCATTGACTCCCTTGATGAATATGAGCAACAACTCTGACAGTCACTCAAGTTAAAAGTATAAAAGCACAATCTCCAACTTGATCTAGAATCAATTGGAGTAGAAGGTACATCCAAAATGACCTACATAGTCATAAAATATTGTGGTGAGTAAAGCTCAAAAGAGTGACAAAGCCTCTGGCACCTCCCACAAATCTAAGCAATAAGACCCTCAAGATAAAGCTCTCTTAACCTCCAAACAAGTAGTGCTTGACGTCACCCTCGATTGGCTCTGAGGAAAAACTTCATTCCCCATTTAAGAAATAAAAGGATAACCAAAGGATAGTCACCAAAAAAATGTTCCTAACTTAATCGCAGCTCAAATGACTCTAATGATTCAAAAGAAAAAGCATGTTCACTTTGAGGGCATTCCTATTCAGCGTAATATGATCATTAAAACAAATAAGCAGTTACAACAGCGTCAACGAAGGGAAACATTGCACCCACCTAGCAATTGTAAGGCAAGTTTATGAGAGTGATGTATACAACCATTTCTGCTAAGGTGGTGGCTCAATGGTTGCTTAAAAGATGGAAGCAATGACTTTTCATTGGGGCTTATAAATAGATACACCAATCGAAAGGTTATGGGAAGACTCTCTAAACTCAAACCTCCTAGAGCAAACTAAGAAACATGAAGCCTATAAAATAACTACCTAGCTCACTTGACCTTGTAAATAAACAAGGTATATATTAGTTTGCATGGCTTCATTTTCTTTCTTTCCCCTCTTTTATATTCTCTTTGCATATATTTTATTTCTCTCTCCATCACTTTGCTCCAATTGAAAGGCTAATAAAAATCATCCTCATTTCTCTCTCTACACATTTTTGGTCCAGTTCTTAAACCTATGTAATCTCGAGTAACTTCATAACCAAGAAAACAATGAGCAAAATATAATTCTAAAAAGTGTTTGCATACTCAAAAATCATACTTACACATGCTATCACTTACTAATGAATTTCACCCATCCCTAGAATATAATGAATGAAATAACAAAATTGCATATATTCAAGATGCCTTAAATCAAATCATTAACAAACAAATGGAGGAAATTATAATAACATTCATAGAAATAGCGGAAATGCAACAAATCAAAGAATATGGTTTTAAAAACTTCAAAAAAATGCAAAAAAGTTGAGATATCTACACATCATCATTAAAAAATATAACTCTTAAGACGCTTCTTAAAGTGGATGATTAAGATAAAGAAACCTGGTTATTGATATAAGTGATCAGAAGGCAGGTGTTCCTTTGAAGGTCATGTCTTTTGACATATAACATAGTTACAATGATCTCCTACTTCACCTCAACCAAAAAAAAATCTAAAAAGCAATAACTGATCCCAAAAGAAATGCGTCTAGTGTGATAGATGAGATAACATTTGTGCATTAGAAACACAACTGAGTAGCTTGTAAGAAAGTCTAGGAGTCCAGAGGGAGGAGGTGGAAAAAAGGATGATGAGAAGATGTACCCGGAAAGTAGATTTGGAAGCCTGAGCTTCATTCGACTACGTATCTGCTTGGCAAGGGTATCCACCAAAGCTACTCTACCAAGTTTGTTTTGAGGAGCACCAGTTAGTATAGATCTTAAACTCTCGCTCTCAGCTCGCCAAGCTGTTTCAAGTGAATTTTCTGAGCCTACAGATCCAGCCTGTGATGAAGCAATAGAAACGGACTGCCCAATTAGAGCAACCCATGGAATCTCAGATGCTTTTGGAGGACCCTGACTAAGTAGAAGGGCCTGAGTAGCAGCAAGAGCTTTCTGATCTCCAGCAGCTTGATCAATCTTACTAATAACACCAACTGTTCTGGTTGCTGTCAAAAATAATAATAGAAGATATAATCAAAACATCAAATATCAAAGCCAAGTAGGAAATCAAAAATAAATACAAACCCTCTGCATCAAATTCCTTGGCTAGTCTGAGAGCTCTAGAGGAAGAAATTTCAGATGCTTGGACAGCCGGAATAACCACCAATAGAATTGCATCATTACGTGCTGCATAATCACTCACCTAGAACCATTTAACACCAAGCACCAAAAGAACAATATGTAAGAAAAATGCAGGTACAATTTCTTAAGAAGATACCTAGAATGGTTCTAGGTGAAGAAATTTCAGATGCTTGGGAAGCCGGAATAACCACCAATAAAATTGCATCATTACGTGCCGCATAATCACTCACCTAGAACCATTTAACACCAAGCACCAAAAGAACAATATGCAAGAAAAATGCAGGTACAATTTCTTAAGAAGATACCTAGAATGCAACATGAAACATGCCTAGCATATCCACCAAATATAACAAGAAAAAACACTGTAAAAATATAAATAAAAAGCAAATTAACCTCTTTTTTTTCTTTTTGAGCAATTGATGACAGAACCAACAACCAGATTATACTTTATTTGTTCCAAATTTAAACACACTACTTAATTACGGATACAAATATAAACAACAACCCGCCTAAAAGAATTAGGAAAAAAAAAAGGCAAAAGAAGGTACCCACCATAGACTCGTCCATTGCCCGCTGGTCTAATCCAGGTAGATCTACTAATTTCAATGGAGGAGCTGAAATAAAAAAAAAAGGTATAGTTTAGCGACAACAATGTAAAGCATAAGAGCCATTAAAAGAAAAAATTATTTACTTTCACCATAAATTCTTGTAATTCAAACAAAATAAATGCCAAAGTGATAGGAAACACTTGTAGATCTCAAGTATTTCCTATCAATATTCGGAAAACAGCGAGAATTCTCCACAAAAAATCCACACAAAACCACGAAACAGTAGATAATTTGTATTATTTGATGCAAGGGAAACAGAAAATAACAAGATACAATTGATCCTTTATTCGAGAGGACGATCTTTCTCTCCCAAATCTCTAGACGCTGCTGGAGCCCAAAAAAACTAAGAGATCTCAAATATCAGCCAAAGTCAAGATGTCCTAACCCTATGAAAACAAACTATTTAATACATACAATCCAAAAGGATATCTTTAAACATTCCTACATTCAAATTTCCCTCCTAACTCCCTCAAAAATCCTTCCTAAATCGCTCTGTGGGATTTGCAGTTCGGTCGACGCGTACAGGGAGGCACAAAAGTTCCGCCTCTGTCCGTCTAAGACGGTACCGTATGGACCGGCTGGACCGGTCTAGTAATACTCTCCTCCCAAAGTGTCACCTTGTCATCAACGTGGAACAAAGGAAACTACTGCTAAAGCATTTGATCAATCTCTCGCTCTCATCCTTCTGAATTTGGGGATAACGATACAAATAAACATTGATAGGTGAAACTACTTCCTTCATGATGATAGCATGCTCATGTCCCCGCGGAGAAAACAACCCCTGAGGCGGCTAAGAAATCTCACTAAAGTGCTGAATCAATGGTTGTACTGAAAGAGGACTGATCCCCTCCGATCTATGTAGTTCCATCATATAACCTTCCCCCACCTCCTGTATGCTCATCACCTTGGTTTAAAGTGATATCATGGCTTTGGTGAGCCCTGTATGTCCCTTAATCACTACCTTTCTCCCATCCACCATCAGCTCCATTATTAATGCTCCCCAATTGACCTTGGTATCCCCCAAGGTATGTAGCCACTTCATTCCTAGAATCCTAGGATGATATCAGTACCCCCTAACTCCAATGAGAGAAAACCCTCCCTCACCTAAACCCCCTGTATGGTTAACACTACTCCCTTACATATCCCTTGACCCGTCTCCACCTTCCCTGTACCCATCACCACTCCATAACACCCTATATCCACCAATGTCACCCCCAATTAGTCCACGACTTTGTTGGAAATGAAATTATGGGTAGCCACACTGTCAATTAACACTACCACCTCACTGTGTGCTATCTCTCCCTTCATCTTCATGGTATAATTTGAAGTGAATCCCACCATTGAATTCAGGGAAACCTCCATCACGTCTAGATGCGGCTTATCCTCCACTTCTCTCTCTCCCATACCCTTACCTCCCTCCTTAGTTTTCTCGTCATCACAGACGATGAGAATCTGAAAAGTTCGATCCCTACACTTGTGCCTCGGAGTATACTTCTCATCACACTGAAGCATAGTCCCTTCACCCTCTTATCTTCCATCTCCCTCTCCGTCAGTCTTTTGAAGTTCTCCCCACTTCTTCCTCCTGTTGGATTCTCCCTGAGAGTCTCATTAATGTTGCCTGATGCAGGCCTCTTGGACGCTAGAAGAGTGGTCATCGTCCTATAAGTGTCCCCTTAGCTGCTACTCTTGGCTCCCTTCTCGAGATTCTTCTGTTTTTTCACCAGTTGTGCTAATTTCATGGAATCTCCCAAGTCATGAGGCATCATGACTTTCACCGTCACTCTAATCTCTGTCTTAAGCCCCTTCATGAAGTTTTCCTCCAATGCAGTCTCTGATAATCGCTCCACCCGACTAGCTAGGAGCTCGAACCGCTCATGATAGTCTGCCACTGATCCGTCCTGCACTAGTGCAAAAAACTGCTGATAGAAGTCCTTTCCCCCGTCAGTTTGGAAATATTATAATAAACAATCCTTGAATGCTCTCCAGCTCCGTATAGGTCTCTTTTGATCCCTCAACTGGAACCACAACAATGCCTTCCCTCCAAACATAGGCCTGTTGCTGTCAGTTTTTTCCTCATCTGTCAACCCATTGACGGCGAAATACCTCTCCACCTTATAGATTCATTCATAAGCATCCTCCCCATCAAAAATTGGCATATTCAGCTTCCTCACTTTTGGATCTCACCCATTTCTTCGTATTCCTCCATACTTTTCCCTCTCCCAAGTGCTTTGATCTCCCCACGTCTCCTAATTTTCCGTTACATGTTCATCTTTAAACCCCTCTTCACTTTCTTCCCTCCTTTCTCCAAAATTAGCACCCCCCTACCGTAATTTCCCTCCCTTCTCTCACAACCATAACCCTTTACTCCTTGTTCCCTATTTCTCCATCTCTCTAAATACCTTCCCCCTTTCTCCTCAATGATTTCTACATCGTTCTCCCTCCTACATAAATCAAAATTCCTAGTTCTTCCCATTGGTCCCTTCGCCTCCGATGCCGCCATTTCGATTTGATTTTCCAATAACTTTTTCACCATCAAATGAAGATCGGAAACTTTGTCTTCCACAGACGAAACCTTGTATTCTACGGATGAAATTTGATCCTCCACTATGGCTTTTATTTGGCTCATCTCTCCTTCAAAATATTCTTCCAGCGCATCTACCTTCTTGGCCGCCATCAAAATTTCTGGATTTTGATCCAAAATTCAACAAGGTTCCTTCCACCAGATGAAATTTCGCCATTGAACTTTCAAAAAATCAGCCTCTAATGGTCCCAAGACTTGCTCTGATACCAATTTGATAGGAAACACTTATAGATCTCAAGTATTTCCTATTAATCTTCGGAAAACAATGAGAATTCTCCACAAAATCACGAAACAGTAGAAAATTTTTATTATTTGAGGAAAGGGAAACGAAAAATACCAAGATACAATTAATCCTCTAATTGAGAGGAGGATCTCTCTCCCAAATCTCTAGACGCTACTAGAGCCCAAAGAAACTAAGAGATCTCAAATGTCAGCCAAATTCAAGATGCCCTAACCCTAGGAAAACAAACTATTTAATACATACAATTCAAAAGGAAATCTCTAAACATTCCCAACATTCAAATTTACGTCCTAAATCGTTCCGTGGTATTTGTGGTTCGGTCGGCACGTTCAAGGAGGCGGAAGAGTTCGCCTCTGTCCGCCTTAGCCGGTCCCATGTGGACTGGCTAGACCGATCTAACGCAAAGCTTATGAGATGAATAGTATAGAAAAAGAATAATCATCAAAAAGTTTAGTAAACGATGAAAGTTGGGAAGATGAAGAAGGGAGGGGAAGGGCATAAAACAAAGAGCTTAAAGTTGTGAAGCTATCCATTAGTAACCCTTAAATTAGCTATAGTGAAGCTATCCACAAGTTAAAACAACTTTAAATTCTTCAATGATGAGGCGAGGGAATCCATTTTACAAAAATGCTTGAAAAGCTAACTTTTTCCAAAGCACGGAATTCCTCTTGTTCCTCATAGAAATATAGTCTCACATGCTGGATTTTAGCACATAAGGCAACTCCATGACTCCATCCTAACTCCCTCATCCCACCCTGCACAACCCCCACATCCACTCCTTTGCTACAACATTTTTTTTCTTTTTTCTTTTTTCATGTTTTACCTGAAATAAAACTATATTTGATATCTTAAATCTATGTTAGTTTTATTCTTTTATTGAATATCACATAACTCAATTTATTTTTCGGTTTAAAAGATGGAAGTGGTGTGAGATCGATAATGCTGGTAAACTAGATTGAGATGTCATTGATGTTGGGTGTGCAATTGGATGGTGATGGGCACATTTTTTTAATAATGAAAGAATTTATGAAGCATGGACAAATAAAAAATCCTTATATGTCGGTCTTGGAGTTCTGTCAAATATGGACGCATGCCCTAAGACTTGTCCGGATGCAAAAAAATTGTGCCTAAAATATTTTTTTCTAAACGTAAAGTTGAACATGGTTATCACATGTCAACACAAACCAAACACGCATAATTTTTTTTCTAATCCAGCAAATTTTCAATTCATGTTGGTGATTATATGCACTTTCTAGGGTTTCAAACATGGACACATGCCAAAAGACTTGTTTTGGAGTTGTGTCAAGCATGGACACATGCCTTAAGACTTGTCAATGCAAAAATACTCTACTTAAATTTTTTTTTTCTAAACTTAAAGTCGAACATGGTTGTGACACATGTCAACATAAACCTAACACGCACAATTTTTTCTAGTTCAGCAAATTTCCAATTCATGTTAGTGATTATATGCACTTTCTAGGGTGTCAACATTTTTTGTAGAAAATCAAATGTTGGTATTGATAAATCAAATCAAATGATTAACGATATTGATTTGTTTTTAGCAAATTAAAACACAATATGAAATATTGAAATTTAATTGTAATTAAACAAATTATATTTACTCTTTCATTGGTAGTTAAGTTTTTTTAGAAATATATGATATTAAATTTCATTGTGTTATTTTTTGATAAAACATATTGACATTAGTGTTTTAATTATACTTTATATAAATAGTTTATGAAATAAAACATCATGATTATGGCATGTCAAGTCCTATTCTGTACAGTCTAGTCACTACAAGTCGTGTTGTGTTAGTTTCTCGTAACCAATGTTTAAAATTGCGTATTCGGGTATTGAGGCGTTTTTCATTCGTGAGGCGAGGCGTAAGCCTCAAGGCGTTTTGAGGCGTAAGCTCAATCAAAAGATTGCGTAAACATAAAATGATAAATTTTTTATATACTAATGAGTGAATAATATAAACATAAAAAAACATAAGATATGAAGTGAGATCAAAATATCTCAATAATAAGACAACATGAAATATAGTTCAACTCAATTCTATCTTTTCAAATCAGTATTCTTTTCATTAACATATAATTCCAATTTCAAAAATAATAGCAATGACATATCACTAAGAACTCACAAGTCATCAGCAGTGTCATCACTAAGGGGTTCTTCTTTGAATCATCATTATGGTGAACTACTCTCTCCCTTTCCTCCTCTCCTATAGAGTCCAATGTCGAGCATTTACTTCAAGATTTATGAAAGTTTTAATATATATAGCGTGAGGCGTAAGCTCATGCAAGTAACTAGGCAGGTCCCAAGTGAGGCGCAAGCCTCATAACTGAAGCATAAGCATCGAGGCGTTTACTGGAATTCAAAGGCGGGCCTCAAGGCGAGCCTCATATTGCGCAATTTTAAACCATGCTCGTAACATTTATATGCTCCATATGTTGGTGTATAATCTAGGGTTAATTAACTAATCTAACAATATAGTATGCTAATAGGACTTGACTGAGTGACATTGGTAAGATCATATATGGAATGCAGTGCTTATATTGATCAGTAAATTCATATATTTTAGGTAATATGTCAGCAAATTTCCAAGGATAAAATGTCCAGAATTAACCTGTGCTGGTACGTAGCTTCAAATTGATCTCATCACCACGACCCTTTCCAGATCCCTTGCTCAGCCTATCTTGTAGAGAATGCCTAAGAGCACCTATAAACCACATATGCATGTTACGGGCGTTTTTGTTTCAAATAAAATATCCAAGAATTTCTAAAAGCATTTGGCAGGATCCTAGGATATCTCACTTGCAGAAACCTGCTGCGATTTGTTGTCAATCTGCAGAACGATGGATTTGCTGCTCAAAGAGTTATCTCTCTGCAGATCAATGCTGATTGGCGCTCTAGTGGCTCCATTTTCCCCAGTGGGCTGCACAGGAAAAAAATCAGCCAGCCCAATGAAAAATTCTAAGCAGAAAGCAACACCAGATGGAACGTACCAGAACGGGGTGCCCGATCAAACTATTTAAAACTGCCGACTTTCCTGCACCCTAGGGTGGGAACAGAACAAAATTTAAAAAAAGCACAAATTACGCGAATCCATATGAGATAGACGTCGATGCAAGATGAGACGAATTCTTTCCCAAGGGAGATCGCTCTTCCATGAGTTAGGAAAATGAACTTACAACGTTCCCGAGCGCAACGACGTTGAGAAATGTAGAACTCCGGCGGGGGGACTTCTCATCAACGTCCTCGTCCGAAAGGAGAGCAGAGGCCTGTATCATGGACTCTGATAGCTGGATGAGCTCCTCTATTGCCTCCATGGCACTCGGACGACCAGCCGGTGACTCCCACTAAGAAGAGAAGGATCTATGAACAAGAAACTTATGACCGAAACAAGAGAATCCCGATCAATAGCTGGAGAAGATAACTTGATGAGGATAGGACCGCCGGATCTTGGAACTTTTCCAACAGAGAGAGAAGAATGGGAGATCCAGTCCCCTTCAACTAAATTTAGATAGGAAGAGGGCGGGAATCGGAGAAGGGGATGAGAGAGCGGGAGGCTAAGGATCTTAGTCGCCGCACTTTCGGTCGGAGGAACAAGAGGGACTTCGATGGCCGCGGCGTCGAAGAATGAAAAGTTGAAACGCGAACGGGAGAAGCAAGACGAGGTGGAATTTCCGTTTCTTGCAAAAATTGGGTGAGATATGTGTCCCAATTTTTGCAGATTTAAAATTTTGGGATTTACTGTACATAGCTTTCAAAATATTAAAATATATGTATTCAATATTTAAATTTTTTTTATAAATAGTATCCTCTGCATTCTCTAGCTTCGCTCTTTTCATTGCACACATCAAGTTAACTGTGATAATAAGATATGATGATGGCGATCATTGGGTTGAGAGGCAACAATAATCAGGATAGGTATAATGGTCAATATTAGAAAGTACATGTAAAAGAGAAGTTAAGTTACTCATAAAATTTCATTAAGATTATGGTAGATTTGCCTTTATCAAGGCACATCTATACCAAAAGCAGATATACGGGCAAAGGCGATGATAGAATGGAAAGTGTCACGGATATCGATGGGATTGACATGGCTAGAAAATATGATATGGATCGACAATAATTGTCGCGATAACTTGGAGGAGGATCTAACATGGGGGTGAGGCCGAGATTTACAATATGGCCAATTCTTGAGATCGAGGCAAATCGCGTAATTTTCGACAAGTCCCAGTAAAGTCAGCATACGAGATATAATGGAGTTTGTGGAATGCTAGAATAGTGAAGTTTAAATATTAAATATATAAAATTCCAACTGGTTTGTATGTAAATCTCCATAATTTATTGATTTACAAAGGGAAAATCAAATTTTTATGCATCATATCATATATAATGGTTTAAGATTCTTGGTGTATATTTATTTATAGGAATATGCTTGAAAGCTTATTTTTAATTTAAATATCTTTACTATAAAAAATATAAGTCATTGTCCCTCGTAATCCATATCATCCTTGTCAAATCTTCAAGTTCAAAATAGTTAGCGACATCATTTCCAACTCCTTTGGTTTGATCGCAATGGTGAACATGAATTGGACAAGTAGTAACCCCACTTCAGCAGCCATGGGCTAGTTTTCCTAAACTTTGAATGATGTCATTGGTATACAATTTAAGTGATCAATAATAATTCATCTGTTGTATATTATATTTGAGCAAGATATTAGAGGTCATTTTGGTGGAAACTTATGTTTCATTTGGGACGGTTTTTTTATTGCTTCTTAAAATGAAATTTTAGTACAAAAATTTTAATTTTTTACTAAAATTTCATTTTAAGAAGCAATGAAAAAGTTGTCTCAAATGAAACCTTAATGTAAAAATAGATGGAGGATAGATGAAGCAGATTCGAACAAGGTTCGATATTTATTTTAACAATGTAAAAAATATATATATATTTTTAATATGCTAGAATATAATTTGAACCATATTCAAATATGATTTGAATCCTATTCATTTGATCTTCATTTAAATAAAATTGTTAACATATTGAAGTTTGTTCAAATATTGTTTGATCCAAGTTAGAAACTTTCTAGAAAGTTCTTCGAACAATGAGAAAATTATGTTTGAGCCCTATCGCAATATTGTTTGAGCTTATATTTAAAACATGTCTGTTCTAAAGGTGAATCAAGCATCAATATTACTATGTTATACTAAGGAAAATGAAAACAAGACAATTGTGTTGGAATTTACTAGAAAATCAGACAAATGATTAATAGTTCCAAGAAATATTAGCCTCAAAGATTTCATTGATCTTTGTTGTGTCCTGGAATGTTTGTGGCGATAGAGAAATATAAAGTTTAACGTCTTAGCTTTGTATGAAGATTCAGCACACAATCAGATAAAAAGTGAGGATGCAACATTTATTAGATACCACCAAGATTTTTACGTGGAAAATCATAAAAAGGAGAAAAATCACAAGGTCTGGCCCAGTTTGAATTAATCCACTATTTTTTGTGGTCGAGTATAAATGAAGCCCTTCCTTGGGGGAAGGCCTTATCTTGATTTAACAAATATACATCATATAGCGTGTTTTACATGATGGAACTTGAAAGAATCATTATTGATACATATGTTTAATTAGTAGAACCATAGTTGGTGGGCGACGGAGGTCGGAAAGACCGTAGTATGGTGACGGTGGTTAGAGGGATCGTAGTCGGCATGCGATAATAGTCATAAAAGACTGTTGTCTGGCGATGAAGGTTGGAAGGACCACAATCTGGCTATGGAGGTTGAAAAGACCGTAGTCGGCTGGTGACGGTGGCTAAAAAGATCGTTGCTGGCAACGGATGTCTGCAAGCGATAATAGTCAGAAAGACTATTGTCTGGTGAAGGAGATCGGAAGGATCGTAATCGACTGGCGAGGGAGGTCAAAAGTTCGGCTACGGGCGAAAGTTTGGCGTTGGTAAAAGTCTAACGACGGGCAGAAGTCCGACGAAGGGCGGAAGTCCGGCTACGGGCAAAAATTCGTAGACAAACAGAAGTTTAACATCGGGTAGAAGTCTGAAAAAAGTTTGACGACGGACAGAAGTCTAAGGTCAGGCTGAAGTTCGACGTCAGGTAGAAATCTAATGACGACGGAAGTCTGATGTCGGATAGAAATCAAACAAAAGTCGACGGATGGGCAGAACTCCGGAGTCAGTTGGTGGTCGAGCAGAACTCCGAAGTTAGTCGGCTGTCAGGCAGAACTCCAACGTCGGTAGGCTGTCAGGTGGAAGTCCTGCAGTGGTCAAGGAAAAGTTTGTTGGCAAGAGAGCTCCTTTCTTTCTCTTCCTTCTCTTCTTGCTATGGCATCCTTCTCCCCTCCCTCTCTCTCTCTCTCTCTCTCTCTCTCTCTCTCTCTCTCTCTCTCTCTCTCTCTCTCTCTCTAGGGGTCCCTTTCTATGAGAAATGAGATGTCTATTTATAATTTTTTTGAGAGTGGCATGGCCAGTAAATAGGAGAAAGATCAAGGGTATTTGGGAGTGGTTTGAATTGACGGCTGATATTGAATCCCTTGATTATAAATCGTTTATTAGGCATTTGAATGTCTTAATGATATCAGAATTTTGCGATCTTGTGCTCATTGGATTCGTCTCGCCGAGCCGCTCGATACGTCTATGAGCATGTCATGTTTCGCAACCATTTGGTAATCCAAATTATGATTTGATCCTTCCAAATATGCTTCGAGTCTTCGATTTGGATCCATTTGGGCTCAGATTGAGTTGAGTTTGTTGTCGTTGGATTCGTACTTTTGAGACGTTCTGTTCGCCTGTAAGTTTGCATAAATCGAATTTCAAATGGTCTATGACTTAATTTTTTATGTTTCCAACTTGATTTTGCTTTGAGATTCGTGACCGATCAACATAATTTTTGATGATATATCAATCTATATACACAATTATATAGGACAAATGATTAATATTTCCAAGAAATATTAGCCTCAAATATCTCATTGATCTTATATACACAGTTACACCGGCCTATAAATGAATTTTATTTATAATGAAACATAATGCATCGTAACATTTTCTCCAATTAAAACAATGGAAAATATGATATTATATTCTCTTTCAATGAGATATATTTATTAAGTTAACATCGATCTCCCATTTGGTGTCAACTGTGCATATATATATATATAAGCAGGGAGCATATGATGGCAAATGAGGATGATATAAATTCTATCTGTCCAACACATTCTATTGATCCACTATAAACGAATTTAATAGTTGATGATTGTGATTCCATCAACTTACAAGATACATAAAATGGTGGTTTCATAGATTCTTTATTACTATAGTATTCAATAGATATGATAACCTTGCCTTGTAATGCATCTGACATTAATAAACAACTAAAGTTTAATTCTTTATATATCTTGGGGTTGAAAATAATAACTCAAAATGTAGACAACACATGAATAACATATAAAAGTAGTGCCTAAAAATACTTCTAATTCAATGTATATTGATCAAATATTCTTATGTCTCCTCAAAATATGTAGAAGTTGGACAAATTTTTTAGAGTAAATAAAGATTTGAAGAAGTTATATTTATATGCAATAAACAAAAAATTTCAATTCAAGGTGGAGAAAAAGGAAAAGACTATTTGTATATCCATTGCACTTCTAAAAAATGCTCATAAAACATGTGAGATATGAAGTTGGAATAGTAAAACATATTTGAGATTTGGAGCCATATATAAGAACACGCTTATTACTTTTAAGTTCTTGGATGTATTTCTCTTTTAGATTAAGGAAATTAATAAGCATGGTTAAAATAACTTATTCTTTATTTCAAGTAGGCATTATAATATTGCAAATGCATTATCCATAATATTTCTAAAGGTACGTAAAAAAAACTTGCACTCATCATATGATTATGAAAAATATGACAAATTTTAAAATTGCTAATTTTCATGAGGAACATCACTATGTATCTAGAGCTTATATAAGGGTTGATATTTAGCCACACATTGATTGAATTGAATTGAAAACTCAATTGTCGCCACCTCTTTTCAGAATAAAGTTTGTTTTGGGAGGTGATCTCGAGCTTTTTTCTTGGAAATTGATATAATTTGATGATAACAAGAATTTCAAAGAGCTTTCATAATATTATTAAGGCTGCACATTCATATACAATGATACTGATATTAGTGAGACACAATGCAAAGAAATTTCTCTGAAAGATATGCCATCTTAATGAATACAAAATTCTTTTTGTCAAATCTTCAGGGAGATAGAAATAAGGAAATATATCCCATTAATGATCAAATAATTATGGTGAGATACTCAATCTCTAATTAATATAAGGAGATAATTATTCGTATACCTAATATTTGTGAACTCGTAATAACTAATAACATATGTCCTAATTTAAAGTTTATTACACTGAGCTTACTATGTCCATAAAAATAAATACGCATATTAATTCAATTGATCATCATTACATATTATATTATTTTTTATATGTTTGAACTTTATATTGAAATTATTTATCCCATAGAGTTTTTAAACACATAATATCTTATAAAATTTATTATAGGAAAGTAAAAAAGATTGGATTGGGACATAGTTATGTGATCCCATTTTGTCTTATACCTTGGAGTTTTAAATGTACAGTTTTGGATGTACTATAGAATGAAGAATGTAAATTAAAAACTTTTAGTGCATATGAATTTATATATAAAGTTTATTTAGAAGTCTTGTAATCGTTTTTGAATGATTTATATTATTCAAGCTTCTGTTTTAATGATTATGATGAATTTATTATGTCATCAAGAAGATTAATATATGTGCTTTATGATTATTTAAGAAAATTAATTTCTTACTCACTTGATCCTAATTTTATAAGCTAGTACAATTGTAGTTTGAAATATATCTGATTGGATTATCTGCGGCTATTGCATCTCATGCTTAATTAGAGGGGCTTAAAATAAGACATAATAGAAAAGCATAATTTGATATAGAAATAAAGTTAGGAATGAGAATAAATTTGGATACGATAACTATAGAGCTATACAGTGATCTAATTTGGGGTACTTTATTTAGACTTCGGTTTGGACTATTTTCTTTATGCTTCTTAAAGCGGTTTTCTAGTAAAAAAATAAAATTTTTATACAAGAAAGCCATTTTATGAAGCAGTAAGAAATATGTCCCAAACGAAACTTTAATTGAGTCAAGAAGTGACCTATGACACGATCACCATTTGATAATTACATTAAATTAGTAAATCTATGAATTTATAAATGAACATGCTTGAAGAAAGGCTAGATAGAATAATTGTTAGTCATCCATGTTAACCACTAAAACAAAAAAATATGCAAGCTATGAATAATTTTAATGTGAGTAGAGTTCTGAATATAATAAATAAGAAGGTAGCAAAGTGGGTATACCTTTAACCGTCAATTCCCTCATAGCTAAGAGAACCCCATTAAACTTTGCTAGGGCCTCAATCTAAATTTCTACCATCACTATTCGCTCTAATTTCATCACCGTTTCTGCCAAAGGTAAAGACATACAAAAACCTATAATATATGAATGGAAGCTTTCTTCATATGCGACTCATAACACCTTTGCCTATGAAGTCACTACATATTAAAAAAAAAAAAAAAATGACCTACGCAAATCACAAAAACTATAGAAAATTGTAGTAGCAATCACTCCAAAATCCACACTTCCCATTATACCTCAAATCACCAAGTGGTTACTTTCTACTCTCTCTTAACTACATCTAAGCTTGTCACCCATATCTAAGTATGCTCCCAACAAATGCTTGTAGGGCTGATTCTCTTAATACGCCTAATTCCCCTGGCTCTAAAAATATTTCAAATAATCTGTCCTCTATATTGCCTTCAACTTCCAAACAAGTTCCTCTACCACACCAAGATAATTTTGTCGAACCATCCAATGAAGTTGCCACTTACTACCCAATTTAAATCTACTATTGTGCTCACAATAATGTGGCAATGCCTCCTCATATGTTGACTACCTTTAATCAACAACAACAATAATAAGGTTTTATCCCATTATGTAGGTTGTCTATATGAATCATTTTTCTTCATTGTGTTCTATTAAGAGTTAAATTCTCCTTCAAATTTAATAAAAAAAAAAATTCTTGATGTTTTCTAATCAAGTTTTTTTTTTTAAAGTCTCACCTCCACCTTAGATATTTTTCAACAGGCTAAAAATGTTATTCCCTCTACATCCAACAAAAGAAAAGCTTTGAGTAAAGTTTTTACTCAACAATAATGACTTCATGTTTATCCCAAACTTCATCTCATTGAATGTTATAGATATCAATGATGATGGAAGAAACACAAACTTCAGTAATATTTTCAGAGATTGTAATGTTGATATCATTTGTTTAATGAAAACCAAGGTGAATGTTCTAGCTTTGGATGACCCTTTCTCTTGTAGGAAGTACAAGTTTTATCCTATGGAAGAAAGTTGTAATAATTTTGAATTATTGGTAATGTCTATTTATGGCTTAGATGTGATGCATCTTCTACATCGTTCACCACTCTGATTAGTCATCCCCAATTCATTCATGAATGTCTTAGATATTTCCAATCATCCAAATTTCTCATTATTTTTATTTATGCTAAAAATGGTGCTCTGAGAGGAAGATTCTTTATGATGTTATTTCTAATATCTTCATAATCATATTTGAATGACCTTTTGATTATTATGGTATATTTTAACTATATTAGAAAAATTAAGGAGAAAATGGGTGGAAAGTCTCCTCTTTGCAAACTCATTGATTTCAATATATGTATATTTAATTATAGTCTTTTGGAGCTCTCAAATATAGGTCTTTCTTTTTGTTTGTTTAATCCTTTTTGTTGGTTTAATCAACAGCTTAATAATCCTATAAGATGCTTAGTTGATAGAGCATTTCGCAATACTCAATGGTTAAATCAATATGCATTATCTCACTACAAGGTTCTTGCTCCTCTACCATTTAATCACTCCCTTATCATGTTATCTCTTGGAGACCTTGAACCACTTAAGGCCTATTTAGGTTGGTTATAGCTTTCAAGTTCTTTATAAATTTGTTGTTTTAAAAGCTCTTTTTAAAGTTGCTTTTGCTAAAGTTACTTGTTATTTAGAAAATTCAAGAATGAAATTGCTTTGTTGTTATTTAAAAAAATTACCTTGAGGCCCTCACATCAAAATTTATATTTAGTAAAACAAATAATTAAAAATCATTCAATTATATATATATATATATATATATTATATATATATATATATATAATATATATATATATATATATATATATATATATATATTAGAGCTAATAAATAATTGTTTACTAGAAATCACAAATAAAAAACTTCACCATCCAAGATCAAACAACGTATTGGCATTTTAAAAGTGCATCTTCTGCATGTAAATTCTTTAGAATAACAAATGTTGAGCTGGTGCCTATGGACCTCCAAAACGGGCACCGTGCAAATGGGCCATTTGGAAGGGACAGATTGGATCGTGTATACGACTAATCATTGAGGATAGCGATTCTCGCCAGTGCACCCTGATGGGTAGTAATTTACACGACCTGATCACAGTCACGGGTTTCCCCCACCCGATATAATAGTTCGAATGGGGTTTAGTAGATGTGGGGCCAAGTTTCCCACGGGCTCAAGCCCCCGTGGTTAATTACATCTCAGGCTAGAGCCCGAGAAAACTCTCGATTAAGGATCATATATTATCCTTCCCAAAATAGGATCGGCACGAGGGTGTAGACGAAGAAGTCCTACTCAAAAAGGGGGAAAATTAGAGCTATTTGGCCGTGGTTTTCAATTTCAAAACGCTCTAGGGGCTTTAAATGCAATTAAGAGCCTTAAATCCACCTTAAATAGGTCATTATAGCCTATTTAAGACTTGGGTTGACCACGTCAATGATTGACCTAGTTAACCCAGTCAAATGGGTCAAGATGGGATGAGGATCTAGTGCAAGAGGCATTAGATTTGATTAGAAATTGATTTGGGCTCTTAATGGGCCTAATGGGTCAAAATTGACCCATTAAGGCTTGGGTTGACCAAGTCAAAGGTTGACTTGGTCAACTTAGGCCATCATGCCCAAGTTTGGGAAAAATCAAGGTCAATAATCGGACCCCCAAAAGGAGTGGCGAACAACTAGTGAACCGCTCATGTTGGCGTTGACCGACTATGCCACAAAAAGTAGAGTGAAAGAGTATAAGTGAAAGAGTACCAACGAAGGTGAAAGAAGGTAGGAAACTCTTCTCCTGGCCTTATCTCATAGTGGGGGCAGAGCCTAGGATAGAGTGAAAAGTAGCAGTGCACAAGCAAGGCGTCACAAAAATGGTGAACCTGTAGTGGGCCTCTCCTAGCCTTACCCTTCAACAAGGCAGAGCCGAGGAAAGAACCAAAGCAAAGATCACCTACAAGGGCAAAAACAAGGTAAAGGAATTCTCCCCCAGCCTTGCCATATAGCGGGGCAGAGCTAAAGAGAGAATCAAAAGTAGAGATCACCACAAGGGTGAAAAAATTAAGGGGGTGTCTGTCTTTGCCTTGCCCTATAGCAAGGGCAGAGCTAAAGATAGAACAAAAAATAGAGTAGTAAAAGTAGACCGACTATCTGTCTAACTGTATCGAAACAGAAGAATATAAGGTGAAGGGGGTCCCATCTCCTCCTGTTCATCTCAGAACAATGGATTGGGGTGACACAGTATTTGCCTGACCTAATCGAGTCAGAAAATAAAAGAATCACGAAACCTGGTGTCTGCCTAATTAGAACAGGACACTAAGGGAGAAAGGTGGTGAGGAGTTCCTGCCAGGTGCTCTGTCAGGCCCTCTCTACCAGGTAAGTAAAACTAGATACCTGCCTGACCTTATTAAAACAACAAGGTAGAAGGTGAAAAGATCCCGTCTCCTCCTACTCATATCAGAACAATGGATTGGGGTGAGTTAGTATTCGCCTGCCAACTCAAGATAGCAAATAAAGGAGGAGTCACGAAATATGGAGCCTATTTGATCAAAACAAGAGACTCAGGGAAAGAGGCGAGGAGTCCCTGCCAGGTGCTCTGTCAGGCCCTCTCTACCAAGTAAAGCCAACTACCTGCCTGACCGTATCGAAATAGTAGGATAGAAGGTGAAAGATCCCGCCCCTCCTGCTCATCTCAGAGCAGTGGATTGGGGTGACTCGATACTTCTGCCTGACCTTAGCAAAAGTAAAAAAGACACTAGAAGCATGCTTAGTCTTTTACAGGACATCCGAAGTGAAAAGGCGTTGATGATGGCCTCCTAGGGACTCTGTCGGGCTCGCTCAACTAGGTAAGTAAAACCAACTACCTGTCTAGTCGTATCTGGGCAGCAGGGTGTTGACCTCATTTTTGTATGAGGTCACTAAGACCCATCCAGAACCCAGATTTAATCCTAGACCCTAGGATCCACTCTAGACCTTAGGATCCTTCTAGATCCAAGACCTTAGAGCCTATTCTAGAGCCTAGGATTCCCTTAAATCCTGGATCTTAGAATTCTTCTATACCTTAGGATCACTCCAACTTCAAATCAATCTCCACCCTTGATCAACCTCAATTTTAAATCAATTCCTATATTTAATCCACTCCAATTTCAATTTGATTTCTACCTGTGATCAATTTGAATCTCAAACTCCATCCAATTTAAATCCAAACTAATTCAAACTTCAAATCAAATCCAAACCCAGAATTCAGACTCAAATCCAAACTCTAGAGGCCCTGTCCTAATCACCCTTTTCAGAGATTTTTTCAAACATTTTAAAACCCAGTCAAATGATCTCTGATCCAGGGTCTATCACTTGCAAAATGATAAGACATGTCTCTAGAGGTTACCCTCCAACTTTGAGCTCATTCTGAGGTCTCTAACCCCAGGATCTGAATTAAAATTTGAAGGCTGTAAAACCTTCAAATATTTACAGCCTATGCCACTGAACCTAACCCCTTTGAGATCTTGACCTTGGAACCCTTATCCAAGCCTCCAATCACTTCCAGACCCTTGATTTTAACCCATTGAGCAGTAAACTGCATTTTTTCAAACCTATTTTTGACCATAGTTGACCAATAGGTCAAAATTGACCAAAATACCCCTATGGGGCTCAAATAGGGATTTCAAACCAAATGAGCTCCAAATTGGATGCAACCACCTTTGACAAATTTCAAATGTCATTTCAAATCTTTTGAACCTATTTCCAACCCTTGAGTCAACCTGGTTGACTAAGTCAACTGGTTTGACCCAAGAGGCCCTTTAAGGGTCCAAACATGTGTTTTGACCCAAATGACCTCTCTAAGTCATCCAACCACTTCCATTAACCTTAAAGTATCATTTCAAACCTGTTGAGCCCAAACCCAGACCCTGGGTCAACCTGGTTGACCAAGTCAACCTAGGTTGACCAAACAAGCCCTTAAGGGTTCAAATAATGATTTTGACCAAATTGACCCCTCCAAACCCTGAGACCACATCCAGTAGACTCAGGATGACGTTCTGAATTTGTTGAATCTATTTCTAGCCCCTGAACCCAACTGGTTGACCAAGTCAACTAGTTTTAGCCTAAAAGCCCATTAAGGACCCATTAAGCTTTCTTAATTCAATTGACAAGCATGACTCTTGGAATCACCCTCCAATCCACCTAATCAGCCCATTTGAATTACCTAGGTGCAAATTCCATAACCCTTGATGGGATTGACTGGTCAACCAGTCAACTCAAAGCTTAAAGGACCATTTGTATGGTCAAACCCTTCAACCCATTGAACCTAGCTCAAGCCACACCCATCCAGCCATTTGGAAAGGCTCCATGACCTGCTTGGATGCCACATCAGCCCCATTGACCAGTTGACTGGTCAATTTAGTCAAACCAAGGGTTTAGACCCTTTTAAAAGGTCTTAATCAACCTTTTAGACCTTTTTCCCTGATTTAACTCCCCAAGGCCGACCTATTAGTGCCCTAAAGCTCCCTAATAGGCTCCCTAACCGAGCTCCACCCCTTGTTTAGCCATAAGTGGCAATGCTCCCCTCCACTCATCCCAAGTCCACCCAATGGGAATGAGGCATGTCCAGCCCTTTCCGCAGCCTTCCAGCTTTCCCAGGGACAGGTGGCATCATCTGGAGAGTCCAGGAGTTGATCCCAGCCATCCAATCCAGCCCAGGCCACTTGAATAGGGAAAAAGGTGTTTTTTTGAGGCATTGATCAAAACACCTTCTCTCACTAACCCTAGCCTCCCAGAGCGAGTCCTCAATTCGTTTTGGATCTCCAGAGCCTCCTCTACCTCCCCACTACGAAATCCAAGTGGTTGCCCGTCACCGGCGGCGAGTTCTCCGGCGAAACCACCACCCAGACCGTCCCAGGCCTGTAGCAGTCGATCCAGGCGTATTCAAGCTCGGATTTCTGCTGGGGATCTACACTTGGACAATCTACAAGCTCATCCATCCAGAAATATCGAAGATCCAGCGGTATAATCCCTTAAAACTCTAGATTTAGTACACATTAGATAGGGTTATTTAGCTCCTCGTATAGGATGCTTTAGGTCAAGTGAACCCTTCCCCACGATTTCTGTTCATGTCTTCAATCTAAGTTTAAAATTTCATTGAAAATAATCGATCCGATCGAGAGAACGAGGTAAAAAACGTTTCCCAGGGCGTCATTCATGGTTTCCGGTGAATGTACGTTTTCTGGACCGTTGATCGTTCGATCAACGGTCCAGATCGAGCCTTTCCGCGGTCTGATCCAACCACGCGTTCGATCTGTCGTTTGATCGGCCATCCGGCGACATCTGGGCCCTCGGATCAGAAACCGCGGAGTCGAATCCCGCCGTCCGATCTCGTCCCGCAGAGATCAACCGCGGGATTTGATCTCATCCGTTGGATCAGACCCGCTGTGATCCAACGGCTGCCACGAGCCGCTGACGTGGTTAAGTGAAAACCGCGTGAAGCGGCCCACGGCCGACGCGTGTCCCCGCCGTCGCGCGGTTTTGATCCGGCGAATCGAGCGTGCCGCGTGTCTGACCGCCGCCGTTTGATTAAGGAAAATGTGTTTTTAATTTATTTTAATTACAGAAACTTTAAAAAAATTATAGTAAATTAAATACAGAACCAAAAAATGAGTATAATATATCATTTTCTTCAGTATTCTGTCTAGTTTATTTTAAAAATAAAATCAAACCTTTTTATCTATTATTTTAATAGTAATTTGAGAAATACAGAAATGTGTATTTTATTTTTAATTAATTATGTATAATTTTTTTTTATCTGAAACTTGGCATGCATGTCTTTGAGTGTATGACTGATCTCCAGGAAAATTTTCAATATTACTTGAACAGGTTTTGATATTAATTGGAATCATTTGAATATCTTAATATTTTTTTTTTATATTTAACTAAATATTAAATATTTAAAAAAAAAATCTTTTTTATCAAACTTCTATGGAGATCAGTGGATCTTTCAACTCATCAACATGTATTTTAATAATATTTTTAATTATTTTATAATATATATTTATATATATATATATATATATATATATATATATATATATATATATATCCATTTATATTTATATATTTTTAAAATATATTTTGAGGCTATATATATTTAAATCTTTAAATGTTTAAGAGGTCACTTGAAATCTTAAAATGTAGATTGAGCATATTTGAATAGAAATAAAGGGGATGATTAGTGGATAATCATTCCTTGATTATTCACTAATTTTGTCTTAATTATGTTAATTAGTTAATTGCATGCTTAAGGTGCACACACCACCTAGCCTAGGTTCTCCTAGATCTAAGGACTTGTTTGCTTGCTATTTGTGTATACATGCCATGCTTACTCAAAGGGTTAGGGGAACTTTGATTTAAACCTATTCAAAACTAGTGACACAATCAAGGACAATAATTAAGGACTCATGTATAGAAAACTTAGAAAAATTTCAATAATTAGGATTCACTTCCCCTTGAGTTGAAACTTTGAACATTTGAACTTAGTGACACCCTCAGCCCCTAGAGGAATTTTCACAAATTTTTGAGGTCATTAGGTCCCCTAATTAATTTTCTAAGTCTTAAACCCTTAATTAAGCCTTTAAAACTTCTAAAAATGTAATAAATCCATTTTAAATCCAAAAATCACATATAAACCCTCAAACTGACCAGAATCTGGTCCTTAATCCATAATAATTGAAAGCCCCTTGATTTGACAGCAATTTAAACCCTAATTTAGTTTTAAGTGAAAATCAATATTTAATTAAGATAATTTATTAATAATAATTAAAAAATCCCAAAATCTCCCAAACACTTGGGGATCCCTCCTTAGGTTATTTCTGACCTTTGGAGGTGTTTTCAAGAGATTGGGAACTTGTTTGAAGCAAAATCACAAAAGAGGCCTTCTAATTAAGAAATTCCCAAAACTCATTAAAATGCCCAAACTTCAATAATCCATAACTAATTCTAGAAAAATCCAAATCACCCAAACTCACTTGCATTCAATTCCTAATAAGCTCTAATATTTATTAAAAATGTTAAACTCCAGAAATCTGCAATATTTCAAAAAGTCAACAAATTGGTCAAACCGTAGTCAAAACTAGTTCAGAACTTCAAACCTTCGTAATAAAATGCAGAAAAATCCGATTTCAACGTACTTACCTTCCAACTGATCGTAGTAAGGTCTAGTATTTTAATAAAATACAAACATTCCAGAATTTGGTCTTAATCAAAAAGTCAATTTTTCAGCCCCTTAATTAAATCATTAAAATATTCAAAAATTCATAAAAGCTCAAAATCATTCTAAAACTCAGAAAATATTGGTTTAATGTTTAAAACACTTAACAAATCCTTTAAAACACAACAACCACCCTAAAGTTGAAGTTTATTGGCTGGACTACTCCGGGCTGCGGGGCTAAGTGTCCTAAGGAGGCTGGTTCCTCGAGCCTGGTGGCACAACGCCACGAATGGATTCTAAGGGGTGTTAAATCTTAAAATAGATTAATCTTTAATTATTTAACATTTTAAAAAAAAATCTCTAATTCAATTACATTAATTTGGTTTATCGGCTGGACTACTCCGGGCTGCGGGGCTAAGTGTCCTAAGGAGGCTGGTTCCTCGAGCCTGGTGGCACAACGCCACGAATCAATTAATGGCAAACTTAAATTAATCAACTTTAAAAATTAGTAATTAACTCATTTCTTTATATTAATCCACCTTCTTTTAATTCTAACCAATTTAAATAACTTAATCAACCCCGATTGCTACTGGGTAACCCAGGCCTACGAGGCTATTAGCTTAGCCCCAAGGAAGGTGAAATAAACTTCACGGCCTCGGTGTGAAACAAAGGTAGTAATCAATTAACTTTTAAAACATGTTTAATTAAAATTCTTAATTCATTAATACTTAAATTTTAATTTAAATTCCCTTTTAAGCCTTAACAAATCCAGACCTTTAGACAACTTCAACTAATAACCCACTTTAGGACCTACCCCAGCCACACGACCTTTTACACACACTTTAGATGATGTGCTAGGACAACCAACTCTAGATCTAGGTTAGGCCGGTGTTTACTTTACTGCTGTGTGCCGGATTTTTCGTAGTTTTCACTGCATGTTGTGGATGAAATTGCTTTGTTGTGTCTGCTTACTTTTTCTGTACTCTGTGGATGGATTGATGTGTTTGGCGACTAGATTACCCTTAGGTTAGGTACGATCTGGATGTTGACATAGTTTTCTGCAGGTGGCCGCGCTCATGCAGGGCAATAAAAAAGGGGGCAAATAAAAAAAATGCATAAATATTATAAACTCTTTGCACAGGTGCTTCAGCTGCTAAAGCCCCCAAATCATAAAAAGAGCGTGGCCAATGTGTTTACTTTTTTTGCTCATATACAACTGCTTGGGAATAACTGCTTTATATATATTAATTGCTTAGGATAACCCTGCAGGTGAGTCTAGATCTTTTATTTTGATATAAATGTAATTTGTGCAAGTGTCAAGTGTTGTGAAAGTTTATTTTGAATTGGGATACATAGATCCAAAGCTTGGATTCCAAAGAGGAAAGGATACCCCTTTAGGGAACACTCCTTTTCTATTTGGAAATCCAAATTTGGATCATACCTCTTCCTTACCCAAAGAGGAAAGAGTGGCCTTCCCCCTTAGAGGGAAGTGCCCTCTTGTCCATTTGGGTAATCCACTACGAAGATTCCAAGAAGATTGAAGAAAAGGAGTCCAAACAAGAATGAAATTGAAGATTTGAAGATTTGAAGATTGAGAGTATCCCACTCAAAATAACTTGCGTCGTTACTAGGTTTAGAATCCGGGTTGTTGTCAGTGGTGCCCGGCCACTTTACTTTCTGTAATATTCTGGTTTGTAATAAGCAAGGCAATTCAGCCTATGGACATTTACTTATTAATTAATTTATATTTGATGTGATGAATTGGTTGTCTGTAGGATTACTTGCTTTTTCTTAGTTTTTTGGCGATTGTATGCCGCTTTTGTTTTAGCCTGGATACGTGAGGCTCGCGAGGGTGTGAAAGTTTTATACTCAAAATATTAAAGTCTAAAATTTTAGTGAGTCTAAATAACATAGAAAGATAACGAATCTAGGGAATTAGCCGGGGATCGACCCCGGGGTCGCATGCATATTTTTGCATTACTCTTTCCTTGCTTTAGACCCTTCCCCGCCTGCGGGTAGAGTCCGGATAGTCTGACCTATGAGGACGAGGTGCCGGACCTGGGGAAGTCCAGTCTTCTAAAAAACTATTTTATAAGCCTGTTTTTAAAATTTCAAGCATACTTGATTGGAAGTTGTTAACTAGCATGCATTGCATTAGATACAAACTAAAAGAGTCAAAATTTTAATTGCATCAGTTTAGCATTTTTGCACCCAACATATGTCTAAGGGGCCAATTAGGAAAATCTCTAGATGTCGGCCCCGACCCTCCAAAACTTTAATTACAACGTCCCTACCACTCTTGCATAAAAGACCGGACTCATCTATTTTAAATCGATTAGGTGGTTAGCTGGCTCCCCAATCCAGGCCGGGGTAAGTCCAGACCTTGCACTGCATTAGTTAGGATCGGACGACTGTGGTCCAGTGTCCAAAATAGATTTAGGATCCGGGGCAGATCTTTGATTATAAGACCCCAAATTTCGGGAATATAGTCCCAAATTTCTAATAAAATACTTAACTCTAATTAAAGCTTCATTTCAATCCTAAAACATAAAGCCTAACACTTAGATTAAGTTGGGACACTTCCGGATGGTTCTGGAATCTCAAAGTGTCCCCTACCTCTCATCCTTTGACTCCGTTAATAACTGCTCAATTTTGATCCATTCCCTTTTGATTTTCCAATAATTCTATTCATACTTTGATATCACTCCTAGAAATTCTAACAAAATTTTGCCATTATTTTAATCGAGAGTTTTCGTAGGAGACCTCGTTTTCCTACGATATAATTAACTACGAGGGCTTGCGCTCGTAGGAGATTTAGAACCACACACGCACCTGATTTTAAAAATTGATTTTTCAAAACTCAATTGGATTTTTTTGGGAAAATTTAAAATATTAGTGATTATTATTATCATATTCAAAGAATTATCATCGAATGATATTTTCTCCCTTCGGGGAGATACATCTTTCTTTGATAAGGCTTTGGATGTGAACCTAACGATCACACTTCTTGAATATTGTAGCTGGATATTCAGTTGAACCTCATTTTGACCCTTCGTGGCCATAAGAAGTTCTCTTTAGCATCCGGTCATAATATTCAAGATGAATTTCATAATTCTAAATCTGAACGCCGTTATGAAATTTTATGTTCGTCCTTCGGGGTGATATAATTTTTCTAACGGGATGATTCAATTTTAGAATTAGAATTAAATCTCAATTTTAAAGCTCCCAAAGAAAACTAATCTTTTCGAAACATGTTTTCAAAATTCCACCAACACAGGGTACCTGCTCCTTTCGAAACAGTGATTGGGGTGGTCCACTACTTCTGCCTGACCTCAGCAAGAAGTACATGAACCATGAAATGCAAGCCTGCTTAGTCTTTTACAGGACATCCGGGGTAAAAGGGTGTTGAGGAATAATGCCTCCCAGGGACTCTGTCGGGCTCACTCAATGGGTAAGTAAAACCAACTACCTGTCTGATAGTATCTGGGTAGTAGGGTAGAGGGTGAAAATGATCTCGCTCCTCCTGCTCCTTTCGGAACAGTGGATTAGGGTGACCCACTACTTCTGCCTGACCTTAGCAAGAAGCTCATGAGCCACGAAATGGAAGCCTGCTTAGTCTTTTACAGGACATCCGGGGTAAAGGGGTGTTGAGGAATAATGCCTCCTAGAGACTCCGTCGGGCTCACTCAACGGTTAAGTAAAACCAACTATCTGTCTGACTGCATCTGGACAGCAGGGTAGAAGATGAAATGAATCCCGCTCCTCCTGCTCCTTTCGGAACAGTGGATTGGGGTGACCCACTACTTCTACCTAACCTCAGCAAGAAGCTCATGAGCCATGAAATGGAAGCATGCTTAGTCTTTTACAGGACATCCGAGGTAAAAGGGCGATAAGAGACACCTTCAGGGGCTCTGGCAAGGCTTCACCTTAACATGTAAGTAGGACCAACTACTAGGATGACCGTATCTGACCTGCGGGTAGAAGGTGAAAAAGGATCCCGCTCCTCCTGATCCTTTCGGAATAATGGATTGGGGTGACCCACTACTTCTGCCTGACCTCAGCAAGAAGCTCATGAGCCACGAAATGGAAGCCAGCTTAGTCTTTAACAGGACGTCCAGAGTACAAAAGGATTTTAAGGGACACATTCCAGGTGCTCTGACAAGGCTTCACTTTAACAAGGTAAGCTTCAACATCTGCTCAACCAGCTTGGCCTTGCAAATAAAGAAGGGCTCAATACCCACTCAGTCATTTCAACTGAGTGAATAAAGAGTCAGGATCTGATGCTTGCCTGATCATAATAGGACAATCAGAAAAGAGTGGTGAGGAGTACCTGTTAGGTGCTCGGTCAGGTCCTCTCTACCAAGTAAGACCAAATACGTATCTGTTCATTTCAAACAGCAGGATAGGAGGTAAAAGTCATCTCAACATCAGCCTGGCACGGATCTGTGTAGGGATGTGAGGGAGAAAGGAGTAAGTAAATGGAATAATTTTGAGGGTAGAGCCACCCCTTCTAACGCTTTGGTAACCACATGGTAGAGGACAAATCATCAAAGCCATGAGTATCCAAATGCCGTCAGGATCTCCTAGAGAACCCTAACCCTACACAAAAGGGAAGGAGGACATCAAAATGATGTCTCCCCACCAAAGCTGGAAGAGATACACCCTCAGTAGAGTGTGCAAATGTGTAATCTCATTCCAAGGGAGTAAAGAGAACTGAAGTAGCGAGGGGGCACCTATGCTACAGAAAGTATGACTAACCCTAGTAAAAAAAATAACCCTCAAGGGGGCTACAGTTGTAAACCCATACTAACTGATAGGGACCTTGTAAGAAGTGGAAACAGTATCAAACCTCCAAAGGACCTCTTCAACAGCTAGGAGTCCGATCTCAATGGGAAAGCAAGTAGTAAGAGACTAGAAAGAGCTGACTCTCTACTAGAAAATCAAAGCTCAATGAAGAGGTGATGGTGGCACCTAAGGCACGATGCCCCACATCACCAAGTAAGAGAAAAAGAACCTGAGTAACGAGAGAGCATTCCCGCTACTCAGAGCAATAACTCTGAGTAAGAAAAATCTCACAGTGGTAACACCCACACAAACTAGTGCGACCCTGTAGGAAGTGAAAGTGACCTTAACACATTCATAGGACTAATTTAGCAACTGAGCCTAGTATATGAATGGTAAGATAGGTCACGAAAAGGAGTAGAAGAATTGATCTTCTGCTAGAAGATCAAAGTTCTCAAAATAATGGTGTTAATATCCGAGGCAAGGTATACTACATCACTACAAGTAAAGCAGCTTTAGGTAGAAAGGGGACACACTCACTACCTGAGGATAACAATCATGAATAAGATTAAATAAGGATCGAAGGATCACAGTGGTAACACCTACCTTGATTGGGTAGGACCCTATGGGAAGCAAAAAAAAAAACAACAAAACAACATTCATAGAGCTACTCTAACAGCTAAGAGTAAGGTATGAATGCTAAAGTAGGTACAGAAGCAAGGAGCTGATCTTCCATTAGAAAATCAAGGCTCCTAAGGATGCAATGCTAACATCTGAGGCAAGATGTACTACATCGCAATTAAGGAAATAACTCTAGGTAGTAAGGGGACACACTCACTACTTGGGAAAAGTTATCATGAGCGAAATCAACTATCCTCAAAAGGTCACAGTGGTAACACCTACCCTCACTAGGTAGGGCCCTATATGAAGCAAAAAAGTAATACTACCACACCCGTATGACTACTCTAGCAGCTAAGAGTAGGGTACGAATGGTGAAGTAGGTCGGTGAAAGAAACTAAGGGGCTGACCTTCTGCCAGAAAATCCAAGCCTCTAAAACTGTGATGCTAACACTTGAGAATAGATGTACTACATCACAACTAAGAAAATAACTCTAAGGTGACAAGGGAGCATGCCTAACACCTAGTATAATAATCATGAGTGAAATTCATGATTATTAGGGGATCACAGTGGTAACACCTACCATAGTCAAGTAGGACCCTGTGCGAAGTGAAAGTAACACTATAACATTTATAGGACCACTCTGACAGCTCAGAGCAGTGTATGAATGAAAGAGTAAGCTGCCAAAAGAGGGTAGAAGGGGATTGATCTTTCCTCAGAAAGACCCAAGCCCAAAAGATAGTGATGTTAACATCTAAAACACAATATACTACATCACTAGCAAAGAAAAGCATCTAGAATCATAGAGACTAATCAACTAATGAAGTGGGAACTCAACATTGAAGAGACCACCAAAGTGCTCTCAAGGGAGCAGAAAGAGAAATTTTGGGGAATTTGAGCTCTTAGAGAGTTTTACTATGTTCTTCCTATGACAAGGACAACCGATTTTGCTCTACTAAAAGCTTCTCTTTTTTTTATCACATGTATATTTTTAAATGGGGATAGTGAATGGTTTTGATAACCCAAACCTTGTTTGCCACATGAACAAAACTGGGGAAATAGATCTAACAAAATCTTGTAAAGAATTTAATCATTGGTTTTCATAACCCAGACCACATTCAAATCATGTGAATGAACTGGGGAGCACAATCATAATGAAATTGATGTATAACTGAAATCAACATCAGGATAGAGGATCGACACTATCATATCTGACTAGTATAGGATGGTATGGACCCAGTATCCTATCTCCAAAAGAGTCTAAACTAATGACTCTGACATCTCTAATCACATTCAACTCATATGAATGGACTGGGGGCTATATCTATCAGATCAGGACTGATAGGCAGAAGAAACTCAAGTAGGGATAGTGGATCTCTATCACTACACCTGACTATCATAGGAGGGTGTGGACTCAGTATCACATCTCAAAAAGGTCTAGACTAAAGACTGCAACCTCTCCGATCACATTCAACTCACATGAATAAACTGGGAGTTATACCTATCAGAGCAAGACGGATAGGGAGAAGGAACTCAAACAGAGATAGTGGATCTTTATCACCACACCTGACCAACATAGGTGTGTTTGGGCCCAATATCACATCTTAAAAGTAAACTCGAGTCGTTGGTTTTGATATCCCAGACCACACTTGGGGTGGCAAGTGGAACTGGGGGTACTAAAACTCACAATGAATATTTTGATTTTATGGACCCAATCAAAAGTAATAAATGGGCACATATCCCAAAGGAGTTTGGTACCTGACTCCATCTATTCTTAAAAAGAACCTCAATTTAAATTTGCTAACTCAGATCAAGCTCCATACAAGCTGAGTCGTGCTATCTGTTGCAACCCGTGACCCCGAGTTTGAGATTTTGATGATGCCAAATAATGAGTGTTTTGGAACTGCTTGTCATTGATTATTATTCTATTTGTTATTTTCCTTGAGCACTAACATTTCAGGAAGATCATAAGTGACTCAGGAAGAAAGGAAGACTCAAGACCGGTAGATTAGGAGTATGAGTCAAACATTGTATTTTTCATTTATTGTATTTTTTACTTTATTGAGTCTGGCCACAAAATGCGTAAGAGTAAGAGCAACCATGCACACACACAGGGGAAGAGTTCCTTTTTAACTGCAAAATATTACTAAAATTCTTCTCTGAAGATCGTACTGTACGATTGTATTTTGTACCGTACGATCCAAGCTATGTGGGCATAACTGTGAATAGATCGTACTGTACGAACGTATCTCGTACTGTACGATATGTTCAGATCCAAAACCCTAGCCGTGATTTAACTTAAGCAAGTGAATTTGCGCCGTTCGTACTGTACGAACATGTTCGTACTGTACGATCCGTTTTAATTACTTACTTAAATTAACCCGTGATTAGTGCATGTAATCCAGGCCTAATTCAAAATTGAACATCGTACTGTACGATGTCAATCGTACCATACGATGAACAGAGACGAAGTATGATCGTCCCGGATATCGTCCTGGACGATCTCTTGGTTTTTGTCACATCGTACTGTACGATAGTGATCGTACCATACGATGAACAGAGACGACATCCGATCGTCCAGACCATCGTCCTGTACGAATAGTATCTTGTTAAATCGTACCGTACGATATTATATCGTACAATACGAATTGTTTTTGTACTGTTCGTACATCTTCGTACCAGGACGACGACTGTTTATGAAGATCGTACTGTACGATACCAGATCGTACTGTACAAACAGTAACGGCTACTTTTGTATTCAGAGGTTTTTGGAGCCTTTTTTAGATACCAATCAAGTTTTTTTTGGGTAAGATTGATAAAGGGGGTGAACGTGATTAGAGAGGGTTTCCAAGGGAGAAAACTCTAGAGAAATTCTTGAGGGTTGAGAGAGGAAGGAGAAGGTGAGCTTTGTGAGGGAGAAGAGGTGTGAGGGAGATCACACGGTTGCTCCAAGCTTGCTGCATCTTGCTCCTCCTGTGGCCCGAGAAGGATTTGAGGGAGGATCTCCAAGGGAAAGGCTCGTCTGCATCCGTTACCTCGAGGTTCTCTGCCTTCTCCAGGAGGGAGAAAAACGAGAAGGTTCTCTGCCGTCGCCAGGAGGGCGAAAACAGAGTTTGGTATTCCGCCACGCCGGGTTGGTGAAAGGGAGGTTTGTACAGGCTTCTCCGCCTTGCCAAGGGGGGCAAAAGGAGAACTATTTTTATAGTGAAAATCCCGGAGTGGAGGACTCCGGGGAGTGGACGTAGGTCATATTTTGACCGAACCACTATAAAATTCTTGGTGTGTTCTTTCTTTATCATTGGTTACTTTTTGCTTGCACTTTCATTTTGTCATATCTATTGCACGTGGATTTTTGTGAAAGTAAAATTGCATAAATCTTTGTTTTAATATTTCAAAAATAACAAAAAAATTAGAACTCTTGTTTAGGGTTAATTTTATTAAGAGAAAGACTTTTACAATTCACCCCCCCTCTTGTCGTTTAGTAATTTCAATTGGTATCAGAGCTGGTTTTTCAAAAATAGTGTTTTAAAAAACCTTGAAAAAAAATCGATCATGTCGAACTTTGGTAATCGTAACACTGCGGAGGGTTATTCAATAACTCGTCCACCACTTTTTGATAACATACCGTTTGATTTTTGGAAAATTAGAATGTCTACATTTTTGCAATCTATAGATTACCGCATGTGGATGTTAGTAAATGATGGGTATGTTGCACCGTTTAAAACTGTTAATGGTTTGAAAACTCCTGTACCGTTTATTGAATGGAGCAATGAGGATAGGGAATTAGCCCAACTGAATGCTAAGTGCTTAAACTGCTTTTTTTGTGCATTGAAATCTGAGGACTATATGAGAGTATCTACTTGTGCCTCTGGTAAGGAGATTTGGGATAGACTGTGCATTACATACGAAGGAACAAACGAAGTAAAACAGTCTAGGCTTAACATTCTACTGCATGATTATGAATTATTCCGTATGAAACCTAGCGAAACAATTTCTGACATGTACACTAGGTTCACCCAAATCGTGACATCCTTGCATGCATTAGGTAGAGAAATTTCAAATTCTGAGAAAGTGAATAAAATTCTTAGATGCCTGCCTAGTTCCTATGATGCTAAGATAACTGCTATCACTGAGTCCAAAGATCTTAATGTTTATTCCATTGATAACCTCCTCGGGTCACTCATTGCATACGAGCAAGGAGTGAGCCAAAGGCAAAGTGATGCAGGTGAAAAGAAAAAGGAGCGGACGGTGGCATTAAAAGCTAGCAACTCAGAAAGTGAAAGCTCTGCAGGGGAGGAAGAAGATGAAATAGCACTGATGACCCGACAGTTCAAAAATTTCCTGAAGAGAAAACAGAAGCGTCATCAGAACAGCTGGAATAAAGGTAAGAGCTCAAGGTCCAATAAGGTTTCATCTGATACAATTTGCTTTGAGTGCAGGAAGCCAGGTCACCTTCGAGCCGATTGCCCTAATATGAAGAGTCAACCAGCAAAGGAGAAAGGAGATGACAAAGTTAAATACAAGAGAGGAAAGACAAAGACACAGAAAGCTTTTTGGGCCGACTCTGCCTCAGAATCATCAGAAGGAGAAGCAGAGGAGGAGGTAACAAATTTGTGTCTTATGGCTAATGATAACCTTGATCAATTGGATCAAGATGAGGTATGTCAACTTTCTTATGATGAATTATTGCTTATTTCTGAGAATATTCATGACTCGTATAGGAAACTGAAGAAAATGCATGCTAAACTTAATATTGAATTTAGTTCCTTACAAATTGAGCATGCTAACTTAGTTAAAGAAAATTCTGATTCAGATAAAGATCACATGTTACTTCTTGATGAGTATGATGCATTAAATAAGAAGCATATTGAACTAATTGAAGCGCATGAATCCTTGAAAACATCACATATTGAACTAGATATAGAGTTTGAAAAACTAACTGCACTTGCATTAGAAGTAGATCATAGTGAGCACTTGCTATTGATAGAAGTTGATGGATTGACAGCTCAAAATAAAACTTATAGTGAAAAGATAAAAGAACTAGATAATGAAATTGCATCACTCACAGTAGGCCATCCTAGAAAACCCCCAACACAGCATGCATCACAAAACCTTAGGAAGAGGCACCACCACACTCATAGATTAGTAAACCCATTTCCTGGTATTAGGTGCTTCTCTTGTGGCATATTAGGTCACATAGCCCGCACATGCACAATTCACCGTAGGACTCACTTAGTATGGAGACCTAAACTGCATCCATCACAGCATAACATGCATACATCTCATTCATGCAAGCATAAGGAGGAACCCAAACTCACTTGGGTTCCCAAATCTAATCTTTGAATGAAAATGTAGGGCTGCTCTCACAAAAGACCTAGTGAGAGCATGTGGTACCTGGATAGTGGCTGCTCGCGACACATGACTGGAGATATGAAGAAGTTCATCCTATTGGAGACCAAAACTGGAGGCAAAGTAACGTTGGGAGACAACACTACCAGGAAGGTGATAGGCTCAGGTATCGTTGGTAATGCTAAGAACTTTTTAATTGAAAATGTTTTACTAGTTGATGGGTTGAAACATAATTTGCTTAGCATTAGTCAACTATGTGACAAAGGTTTTGATGTTAAATTTTTTACTGATAGATGCCTGATTAGTTTATTTGATGAAGTAATTCTAGAAGGAAAACGAATGAACAATGTTTACATGTTAGACCTTGATCGTGTAGATAACTCAAAATCATTTTGCTTGAAAACAATAGTTGATGACTCGTGGCTATGGCATAGGAGACTATGCCATGCTAGCATGAAAACTCTTAGAAACATCACTCAGAAAAACCTAGTTAGAGGTGTACCTAAGTTAGAATTCACCAAGGATCACTTATGTGATGCTTGTCAACAAGGAAAACAAGTCAAATCATCCTTTCACTCAATTAGAGACGTGATCACCTCTAGGCCACTAGAAATTCTACACATGGACTTATTTGGACCCGTTAGTACAGCCAGTCTAGGTGGAAAGAATTATGGATTTGTGATTGTAGATGACTTCACTAGATTTACTTGGGTAAGATTCTTAGCACACAAGAATGAGTCTTTTGAGGAATTTAAGATTTTCTCCACATGGATTCAACGAAAATTAGGTTGTGAAATATCAACAATCCATAGCGATCATGGTGGAGAGTTCCAAAATGATAGATTTGAGTCATTCTGTCAAGAGATAGGAATAGAGCACAATTTCTCAGCTCCTAGAACACCCCAACAGAATGGCATAGCAGAAAGGAAAAATAGAACCTTGGTAGAAGCTGCTAGGGCAATGTTAGCGGAGTATACCCTTCCTAGATATTTTTGGGCAGAAGCAGTCAACACAGCCTGTTATGTTTTGAACAGAGTAAACATTAGATCGAAGCTGAATAAAACTCCATATGAACTCCTTAAGGGTAGGACACCAAACCTTTCACATTTACATGTCTTTGGGTGTAAGTGCTTCATCTTAAATAATGGTAAACATCCCTTAGGAAAATTCGATCCCAAGTCTGATGAGGGTGTCTTCTTAGGCTATTCTTCGGTAGGTAAGGCCTATAGAACTTTTAATAAGAGAACCCTTGTAGTAGAAGAATCCACCCATGTGGTATTTGATGAATCAGATATGCCCTCAGAAACTAAAATTGAAGATGATGAAATAGAGGCAATTCAAGGAGTAGAGACTATGACCTTAGGAGAAAGGGTCGAATCTCAAGAAGACTTGCCTAGAGAATGGAGATATTCTTCTAGTCATCCTAAAGAGTTAATTTTAGGAGACCCTTCAGAAGGTGTAAGAACTAGACATGGACTTAGGAAGGAGGTTAGTCACTCAGCTTTCATCTCTATGATAGAACCTACAAGTATAGATCAAGCCTTAGGAGATGAATTTTGGATTCTAGCAATGCAAGAAGAGCTGAACCAATTCACCAGGAATGATGTTTGGGAGTTAGTTAAGAGACCTAAAGAGCAGAGTATTGTTGGAACGAAATGGGTCTTCAAGAATAAGGTGAATGATTCAGGAACAATAATAAGGAATAAAGCAAGGCTAGTAGCTAAGGGGTACAACCAGATTGAGGGAACAGACTTTGAAGAAACCTTTGCCCCGGTTGCTAGACTAGAAGCCATAAGAGTGCTCTTAGCTTTTGCTTGCTTCAAGAACTTTAAGTTATATCAAATGGATGTAAAGAGTGCATTTTTGAACGGGGTAATTAAGGAAGATGTCTACGTTGAGCAACCCCCCGGATTTGAAAGCTCACAATTTCCAAACCATGTATTCAAATTAAAAAAGGCACTATATGGATTAAAGCAGGCACCTAGAGCATGGTATGAAAGACTTAGCTCATTTCTTTTGGATAGAGGATTTCAAAAGGGTAGTGTAGATACTACACTCTTTTTACAAAAAGTCAAAGAAGAAATTCTCATTGTTCAAATATATGTAGATGACATCTTGTTCGGATCCTCGGATAAAAACTTATGCGATGAATTTTCAAAAATAATGAGTAATGAGTTTGAAATGAGCATGATGGGAGAGCTTAACTACTTTCTTGGCTTTAGTGTAAGACAAATGGATAATGGAACCTTTCTTAGCCAATCAAAGTACATTAAGGATATTTTAAAGAAATATGAAATGGATAGTGCAAAGCCCATGAACACCCCAATGAGTTCGACAATCCAATTAGATAAGGATCCTAGTGGAAAATCAGTAGATCAGAAAAAATATAGAGGAATGATTGGATCACTTCTTTACCTGACTGCCAGTAGACCGGACATAATGTTTAGTGTGTGCCTTTGTGCCCGTTTCCAAGCCGATCCTAAAGAGTCTCACTTAACTGCTGTCAAAAGAATTCTTAGATATCTACTAGGCACCCCAAACTTAGGAATTTGGTATCCCAGACACAGCACTTCCTTTGAAATCCTAGGGTACTCAGATTCTTACTTTGCAGGATGTAGGATAGATAGAAAGAGCACCTCTGGTACATGCCAATTCATCGGACAATCATTAGTTTCGTGGTCCAGTAGGAAGCAAAACTCAGTAGCACTTTCCACAGCCGAGGCAGAATATATTGCAGTAGGAAGTTGTGTTGCACAGGTACTATGGTTAAAACAACAAATTCTTGATCTTGGACTACCTGTTGGAACCATCTCGATCATGTGTGACAACACAAGTGCAATTTGTATCTCTAAGAATCCAATTCAGCACTCTCGAACGAAACACATAGACATTAGACATCATTTCATTAGAGATCACGTCGCTAAGGGAGATATTGAATTACATCACATCGCTACAGAAGATCAATTGGCAGACATATTCACAAAACCATTAGCTTTTGACACCTTTAGCACCTTGAGGACTAGATTAGGTGTCATAGATATAAATGCATAAATAAATAATAAATAAATAAAAAAAAAATCTTTAGGGCTGCTCCTGATCACCACACACTCACCACACCAACACTCACATTGACTGTTCTTCGTACTGTACGATCTTTATCGTACTGTACGAATATCACAATCAACCATCTGACAATAGGCAGATTTCAGCTTTGTTGATCGTACTATACGATACACATCGTACTGTACGATAATCGTCCCACATAATTGCCTACCGTACTGTACGATTCCTCCTCTTCGTACAATACGATCCACGTCAGCAACGGATTGGGACGAATTAAAACAGTTTGGTACGACATTATTGAGTATCGTACTGTACGATCCATTCGCTTCGTACGGTACGATCCACATCAGCACAACGGACGAATTTGAGTTAAAGCGGGTTGGTACGATATTTATTACGTATCGTACTGTACGATCCACGTATTCGTACAGTACGAAACTTTTGGTCAAAAGTCGTACTGAGGGCCTCGGGACGATCGATATTCGCCTGATCGTACTGTACGATTTTGATCGTACGGTACGATTTGACTGCCTTTTTCCGAAACGATCGGTCAGAATATTAATTGGATATCGTACTGTACGATCCATGATCGTACTGTACGATTTACGGAAAATCCTATAAATACCCTTGCCTAGGCTGCTCAACTCACTCAACCCTCTCCTCCCTCAGCCTTCCATTCGTTTTCGTGCCCTCCTGCAATGTCTAAGCGAGGTCGGATGACTGCCGGAAGCTCGTCCTCATCTAGTCGTCAACCCGATCGCTTCCTGAATAGTGAGAATGAGGAAGCCTGCTACCGCTACAAGGCTTGCAAAATTTCTCCCTCAAAAATGCTTAATCAGGCCGCTCTAAATTTCGAGGTAATGGGCCTCTTTGCCTCCACTACCTTTCAATTTCTACTGACCCTAGCGTTTCCATACAACTCTGAACTCCTTTTTGAATTTCTTGCCAACCTCACCTACACAGTCGATAACACCACTTTTCACTCCCTTGTTTGTGGCCGCCCCGTTGAAATAACTAGAGCCGACATCACCCAACATATTGGGCTGTCCACTGAAGGACCTATGGTTCTCTCGTTTCTCACCGATGATTTTGATTGGAGCGACGTAAATAGAGTCCTTAGGAATACTGTTTTTCATCAACACCAGCCTCTAGTCCAATCCTTAACCCGCAATGCCCGTATAATTCAACATGTTCTTCGAACCTCTATCATACCCAAAGGTGGCGACCGCATCAATCTGACCCCTACTCTGTCAGTCGCTACCTACCTGATTATGTCCAACATTAAGTTTGATGAGGTCGACTTGATTAGCAACTATATTCGGCACATGACTTTTGTTCGTCTTCCCACCACTCGTCGAAAACAAAATCTGGCTCTTGGTCACCTCATAGGATATATCCTCTTCCATAAATATCAATTATCCTATCCTGGTGAACCCGACATGCTTCCCATTTTCTATACGGATGCTTCCTTTCGTATCCTCTTTCATCGGGGACATGAGCCTGAAGAACCCATCTTTGATGAAGAAGAAGGAGAAGATGCACCAGCCGCAGCTCCAGCTCGACCACGACGCCATGCTGCACCCCGAGCAACTGCACCAGCACCAGCTCCACCACACCCAAATGATGATTTAGTCGCCCGCTTCGACCAGCTGCAGACTCGCCTCGACATACATATTCAAGAACAACATCAGCAACACGAGGCTGATATGCAATGGTTTGGAGAGCGTTTTACAGCAATTGATCACCGCTTCGACGCTCTATTTCAATACTTTCAGCCAAATCCACCTCCACCACCACCTGATCAGGACCCGTCTGAGTAGATTGTCTATGTTTGCATTGTAGGTTTTTCTGTTTTTCCGCTTTTTGTGCTTTTAGTTGCTCCTCCTTTTTGTGCTGTCAAAAGGGGGAGAAGTTTGTTGTAATGTTGTAATGCATATTTATCTAAATGCAATATCTTTTGTTTCCTTCTTGTGTTTAATTTAAAAAAAAAAAAAAACAAACAAACAAAAAAAAAACAAAAGAAATGTTTCCCTTTCTTACTTGCAACAAATTATTTGACATCATCAAAAAGGGGGAGATTGTTGCAACCCGTGACCCCGAGTTTGAGATTTTGATGATGCCAAATAATGAGTGTTTTGGAACTGCTTGTCATTGATTATTATTCTATTTGTTATTTTCCTTGAGCACTAACATTTCAGGAAGATCATAAGTGACTCAGGAAGAAAGGAAGACTCAAGACCGGTAGATTAGGAGTATGAGTCAAACATTGTATTTTTCATTTATTGTATTTTTTACTTTATTGAGTCTGGCCACAAAATGCGTAAGAGTAAGAGCAACCATGCACACACACAGGGGGAGAGTTCCTTTTTAACTGCAAAATATTACTAAAATTCTTCTCTGAAGATCGTACTGTACGATTGTATTTCGTACCGTACGATCCAAGCTATGTGGGCATAACTGTGAATAGATCGTACTGTACGAACGTATCTCGTAATGTACGATATGTTCAGATCCAAAACCCTAGCCGTGATTTAACTTAAGCAAGTGATTTTGCGCCGTTCGTACTGTACGATCCGTTTTAATTACTTACTTAAATTAACCCGTGATTAGTGCATGTAATCCAGGCCTAATTCAAAATTGAACATCGTACTGTACGATGTCAATCGTACCATACGATGAACAGAGACGAAGTATGATCGTCCCGGATATCGTCCTGGACGATCTCTTGGTTTTTGTCACATCGTACTGTACGATAGTGATCGTACCATACGATGAACAGAGACGACATCCGATCGTCCAGACCATCGTCCTGTACGAATAGTATCTTGTTAAATCGTACCGTACGATATTATATCGTACAGTACGAATTGTTTTTGTAGTGTTCGTACATCTTCGTACCAGGACGATGACTGTTTATGAAGATCGTACTGTACGATACCAGATCGTACTGTATGAACAGTAACAGCTACTTTTGTATTCAGAGGTTTTTGGAGCCTTTTTTAGATACCAATCAAGTTTTTTTTGGGTAAGATTGACAGAGGGGGTGAACGTGATTAGAGAGGGTTTCCAAGGGAGAAAACTCTAGAGAAATTCTTGAGGGTTGAGAGAGGAAGGAGAAGGTGAGCTTTGTGAGGGAGAAGAGGTGTGAGGGAGATCACACGGTTGCTCCAAGCTTGCTGCATCTTGCTCCTCCTATGGCCCGAGAAGGATTTGAGGGAGGATCTCCAAGGGAAAGGCTCGTCTGCATCCGTTACCTCGAGGTTCTCTGCCTTCTCCAGGAGGGAGAAAAACGAGAAGGTTCTCTGCCGTCGCCAGGAGGGCGAAAACAGAGTTTGGTATTCCGCCACGCCGGGTTGGTGAAAGGGAGGTTTGTACAGGCTTCTCCGCCTTGCCGAGGGGGGCAAAAGGAGAACTATTTTTATAGTGAAAATCCCGGAGTGGAGGACTCCGGGGAGTGGACGTAGGTCATATTTTGACCGAACCACTATAAAATTCTTAGTGTGTTCTTTCTTTATCATTGGTTACTTTTTGCTTGCACTTTCATTTTGTCATATCTATTGCACGTGGATTTTTGTGAAAGTAAAATTGCATAAATCTTTGTTTTAATATTTCAAAAATAACAAAAAAATTAGAACTCTTGTTTAGGGTTAATTTTATTAAGAGAAAGACTTTTACAATTCACCCCCCCTCTTGTCGTTTAGTAATTTCACTATCTCTTTTATATGAGTCTTTTTTTTCTTGAATTGAGATCTAATCCAAAAAGGGATTTAAATTGGAAGAAGAAATTAAATTTTCTCAATCTTCTTATATGAAAGTATATTTCCATATCTTATAGGATATCAATGCATAATGATGATTCCAAAATCATAATTTCAGACTCAAGCATCAAAAATATCAAAAGGATAAAGATTTTCTGAGATTTAGAGATTTACTAGAAAGGGGAGCCATTTACTTATCACTTTTGGGCTCTTTGACTACTTTCTCAACTTTCGTGTGCTTTGCACAATTTTCTTTTATTTGATACACTTTGTGTATCTTTTACTTTTGGCACACTTTGCGCATCTTTTTAATTTTGTAACTGGTTTCCCTTTCCAAACCTCTAAGAGAAAATTTTTTCTCAGTTGTAAGATCATCTTCCAAATACAAGAGAAGAAGACTCGCTTCTCTTGGGCAAGGAAGAAGGATCTACAAAATAAGTCCTAGCATCTGATAAAGATGAATAGCTTGATTGAGAAAATTCTGAAGTTTTATTCATCAACATGTTAAAGTTATCTATGAGATAAAGAATCACAAGATGATAGAAAAAAAATTTCACTTCTAAATCCAATTTCATCTTGAAATAGATTTCAGTTCAAAAGAACAAATCTCTCTACACATGGGATGAGATAGAGAGATCATACCCTGTTATGAGTCATCACTACAAATCTAGTAGAACTAAAAGAAGTGAGAGAGTCATCATAATAAAAAATCATCTTATTTTCTTTTATTGATTAATCATCAATAGAAGGGAGAACGAGGTCCTTCAGCCCAAGTGCTGGAAGGGGGCCTGTCTTCCCTTATGAGGTTACAATCATTTTTTTTCTTTTACATCTCTCTAGTACAAATAGAAGTCAAAAGAAAATGTACTCACCTGAAACTACAACAGAAGAAAGAAAAGAAAGACAAGTGCTAACAAAGAAGCTGGAGTGGCAACTATCGACTTGGCCTTGGAGGCCTCCTCTCAACTGCCTCTGAACTCTATACAGCTTACTTAATCATCTAATAGGCCTTCTTGGGGAGTGCTAGCTGTAACTCTCCCTCAGAACTGTGGAGTGATCTGCCACTACGGCCCTGACTGTAACTCTGATTGTCACTGTGGCTGGAGCTGTGGCTAGGACTGTAGCTGGGACTAGAGATCATCTGAACTGTCTTAGTAGCCTTATTTAAAGGCTATACCGAATCACCGTCATGGAGATGAATCTTCCTAGTGGCCATCTGAGTCTGTAAGTGTAAGATTGTGGTGTCCGTAGCTACTGATCTCGGAGATCCTCCTACATCAGGGTCTTCTTGCTCATCTTGGTCCTCGGGCTCTCTCTGCTCATCTGAGTAACCTCAACGGATAGTCTCACAGACCTAGTGTACTGGTATATCCTCCTCTGAATCATCTTCTAGTGTATCATCCTCTGAGAAGGCTCGATGGAGTGCCTCTATGTAAGGACTCTTGGGGGAAGTGATACTACGAGTGCTGGGACCTAAATCTGTCTCAACCCGCTGTGGAGATCCATCGAGGGTAGGTACTACATCATCATCACAAGTCATCGGGATTGCTTCAGACCCGAAAGGAACTGCTACATCCATTTGATCTACTACATCTGATGGCTGAACTACCTCTGCCAACTGCGCTATCTCAACTGTCTGTACTGCCTCAACGGGTCTTACTGCCCCTACTAACTGCACTGGCTCAACAGGAGTATCCGTCTGTCGACGTCTCCATACTTGCCTACCACGGCTGGGCTCGGTACGGGTAATCGGCTGCTGAAGGGCTACCATAATTGAACTTATCTGCGGCCGAGCGGGCTCCGACAGCAGAAGTAACTACTAGCAGTCTAACCACTGGAACTATATATGCTGGCTGCTGAAGTGTCTGTCCTCTCTGCCAACTGTAAAGCCTCCTCATAGTCTGTCTCCGTAACTGAAAAGTAGCCTGAGAAATCTATCGGAGTAACCTCTCCTGACTAATAGGCCCTCTACCATGAGCTAGGCGGACAATATTTCGAATCCTCTGAGTAAGAATTCGAACACTAGCGTCCCTGGGGACCCTAGCTCGGGGCAAAGTCAACATCCTCCTCATCCCCACTGCGTGTCAGTGGAGAGAAGCATCCTCCTTGGATTGCCTCTATCTCAGGAGCTACTATCACCGTTGGGGTGGGAACTGCTGCAACTGTTCATGGTCTCCGCTGCCTGGGAGCCACTGCCCTCCGAACTAGCTCCTGATGAGCTATCGCATCAGCCATGTGCTGCCTCTCTGCCTCTGACGCAGCTAAACGTAACCTCATATTCTTATTCCTCTGGGCCCTTCTCCCAAGGCCGGAGGTGGAGGTGGACGGAACATCTGAACCCACTGCCTGAGTGGCAGGGGGAACAGGAACAACTGGAAGTGCTGGGGTATGCATAGTGGTCTTAGTGTGAGAGAGCCGAGCAAAAATAAAAACCTGGCCAGAAGAGGGCGAAGGCACCTCAGTCTAGGCACCCCTCTTCCTAGTGGAAGTAGAAGGGGGAACCCGAACTCGAGGTACTGCCACTGGAACAGTGGGAGTAACAATAGCAATAGGCTGTCGGCGCTGAGAGGCCGGAGCAACCTGTGCAACAGGAGCGGCAGACGCAGGTCGCCTGGCCATTGGACGAATGGGTGGAACAACTGCAACAAGTTGATGGCGCTGAGGGTCCGGAGTAACCTGCGCAACAGGAGCAGTAGGCACTGGAAGCCTAACCGTAGGATGAACTGGTGGAACGGGAAGTGGCCTAGGCACTAGTCGCCTAGCCACAGGGCGCACAGGCTGCGCAAGTACAGGAACGACACGAGCAGGTGCCCGGGCTGTCCACCGAGCAGCTGGTCATCCGAAAGGGTGTATGGCTGCGCGTACTCTCCTCTGGGGAGGAGAGAATGCAGCAGCCTCCACCAGGGTTGGCCCACCAAGAGTGATGAAGGCCGAGTCCGTGAAGGAACCAAAAGTGATCCCTCCAACAGGCGAACTGGCAAGCAGGGACTCAGGGAGAGTCACCCGCGCGTCCGAACCAAAACTGAAAGTAATAGACGGAATGACACTGCTGTTAAGAAAAGAAATTTGAATGGTTAGTCAGAATGAAAATCATAAAAGAAGGAACGAGTAATGATTTGATAAAGATAAATAAGAATGGATAAAGGATGGAATAGCCTGCTATGCTGGAAAGAAGTATAGTAGGGAAGAAACCTAGCTAAGGGAAGGAACCCTAACTAAGAAAAGACCCTAACTAAGAGTGGGACAGACCTAATCTAAGGAGTACCAATCTCGAAGTACACACAAGAAAAGATAATTTATGATCCAAAGATGGAGAGAGAAACTGGTCCCATCATGGTCGGCAAAAACCTGTGGACCTCCAAAATGGGCACCGCGTAAATGGGCCATTTGGAAGGGACAGATTGGATCGTGTATACGACTAACTATTGAGGATAGCGGCTCTCGTCAGGGCACCCCGATGGGTAGTAATATACACGACCTGATCATAATCACGGGTTTCCCCCACCCGATACAATAGTTCGAATGGGGTTTAGTAGATGTGTGGCCAAGTTTCCCACGGGTGCAAGCCCCCGTAGTTAATTACATCTCAAGCCAGAGCCCGAGAAAACTCTCAATTAAGGATCATATATTATCCTTCCCAAAATGGGATCAGCACGAGGGTGTAGACTAAGAAGTCCTACTCAAAAGGGGGAAATTAGAGCTATTTGGCCATGGTTTTCAATTTCAAAATGCTCCAGGGGCTTTAAATGCAATTAAGAGACTTAAATCCACCTTAAATAGGTCATTATGACCTATTTAAGACTTGGGTTGACCACATCAATAATTGACCTGGTCAACCCAGTCAAATGGGTCAAGATGGGATGAGGATCAAGTGCAAGAGGCATTAGATTTGATTAGAAATTGATTTGGGCTCTTAATGAGCCTAATGGGTCAATTTTGGGTTGACCAACTCAAAGGTTGACTTGGTCAACTCAGGCCATCATGCCCAAGTCTGGGCAAAATCAAGGTCAACAGTGCCATACTCATAACGCCATACCACATATAAGAGGAGAAAATCAAGAAGTACGAAGTATAAAGGCTAAAAAAGAAGTTACATATTGTAATTCATAGAAAACTTTACAAGTAATCTATCTAAATTCATCTATTAACATATCAACAACTTTGAGAACTAGAAGTATCAAATATAAAAGTTTTAATTATTTTATATGCTTCAAATACTAAATTGTTGTCTGTAAGAATCACTTTATCAACCACTAAACTTTTCTATCAATAGGCACATGTATTAAGGTCTCTCTTCTATTTTTGTCTTGCATAAAATTTGTAGTAAAATCATAGAATTCAACTTCTTCAAATATCTATATGATGTTTGCAATCCTCTAATGCATCTAGGATTGTGCAAGTTATACATGCAACAATAAATGTACTTACGACTAATAGATCATGAGACATCTATAAGATTCACAACCTGATTCATAATAAGTTATTTGGCTCTCAATCTAGATGTTTTGACCCTTTTTTTTCTTTTGTTATGAGAATGTCCATTTTGATGATATTTTTGTTTGACACCAACAACACTACCATCTTCAGAACCATTAACAGAGATATTAAGGGGTTCATCATTTGGGCTCAATTCCTCAAATGATGAATCTCCTTGACATTCTCTTAATTTAGGAGATAATACTCCAAAGTTAAGAACCCAAACATCATTGCCAATTGCCACTGTATGTTTGAACATCTTATCAAGTCTTTCTTCAAGTTCAGGCATAATGTCGTTATATTCGAACTTCTTAACAAGGATTGCTTATTGAAAATTACAAGGTTAGATTTAGAATTTGTAAAAGTCTATAGATTTGAAAATTTGAATGGAACTTTAAAGATGTAAACCTATAGTATCTCTGTCCACCATTCATCAAAAGCATTTATAGTTTCTTTAATGGATTCCATCCTAGGTCAATCTAGACATAAAATAAATCTTCTTACAACTTTTACTTATTTAGTTAATCCCATTAATTCTTTAATTGTGTTCCATCATATATTCTTCCCATTTGCTCATTGAAAATTTTCATTAGTTCATCAAATCATCCTTTTTACAATGAATGGCAAGCCTATTTTCAAACTAATTTTTTTTAATGCAGAGGTTTCAATAAATTAAAATAATTTGGGCAAATTTTTTTAAAGTTATGATTAAAATTTTAATAATGTAATTAAACATCCTAAAAAAATAAAAAATAGGCATAGTCGCTCACGGGCAACTTACAAATCCAATCAGCATACAATAAAAAAAGATAAAAGCACTGTAGCAGGGTGCTCATTAAACAAGCGACTTGCTATAATATATGATTATTTTTAGTTTTTATTTAATTTGAATCAAAATTATGTTTGTCAAAGAAAATGTAAATTTAAATTAAGTTAAATATACAATAATTTTTTTACAATATTAGATTTCTTAAATATTTATTAAAAAATTAAATCTAATTTCAAAATATACTAAAAACGTTATAATTAAAAAGGAAACAAAACTGTCAAATTCAAGGATGTAAAAACTAGACCGGACAACGAACCGGAAAAAGGAGAAGTTCGTAGTTCGACAAGCTCAATTGATCGACCTGTCGAACCGGATGACTTAATAAATAATATTATTATTTAAATTTAATAAAATTAACATAATAGTGATGTTATCATTTTAAATATGAGACAAAAAATTAAACAAACTATAAAATTATGAAATATAAAGCTTACATAATTACTTTGAAAATTTATTTTTTTAAATCTCACATAAGAATTTGTTTTTTAGGGGAAACCCACCAATGGGGCCTACGTGTTAATATAAGGGCAAAATTACAAAGTCCTTAAGGGAAACTCAATATCACTACCGCTCGAAGAGCTATAATCCAAAAAGGTAAAAAGAAACCTAGGAGATCGAGTTTCCCACCTAAAAAATAATACAGAGCAACCTAGTAACATTCTACGGTGCTTAAGAATAAGCACCCAAAAAATGGGAGAACATAAAAAACAACCAAAAAACTCCCAGTATTAGGACTCCACTAGAATGTTCGACCTCAACACCTCCTCCTGCAACCGCCAAAAATAAACAAGAAGCACAATATAGAAAAGAAAACTAAAAACAATCAAAATATAAAATATAGAACTGCAAATAAAAAGATATATCCAGTTTAGCTCCATATACTCCCAGCAATCCGAACTGCTCAGCAAAAACACACAAAACCTACAATAAAACCAATGCAAAAAAATGGAAACAAAAATGGGAAAACCCCCACGGCTTACCCCACCAAGAACATAATAGCAATACACCACCCTCCCAGGAACAACCAAAACCAACAGAGGGGAAGGCAAAGAAAGCACAGCCTAGAACCACCACCAAACCCCCAGCCAGCCATGAATACCAAAAAACAAAGCAGCACAAAAAACATATAGAACAGGAGGCAAAACCCTCCCATAATACAAAGATCAATTAACATAAGGCACCCCAAGTTGATCCAATTTAATCAAACCTTGAATCGGAACAGTAAGCTGCTTAAGAGATAAATTAGTAATATCGTTAAACTTACTATCGAACTCAGCCAGAATCTGAGCATAAGAATTAGTCACACCAGACACATATGCAAAAGAACAGTTAACAGAATTCATAATATCCTTGATGTTTCTGTGAATATAAAATAGAGAATAGAAGCAATTGCTACCATCCAAATTCAGCAACGAATTTAAATCAACATAAAGCTTACTTTCCAGAATAATGTTTTGGATATCCAAACCCGCACAAAGGGTTAAGCCATGAAGAACAGCCACTAAAAGCCCCCAATCTTTTCAGTTTCATTGGTTTTACCAGCAAAACCCAAGACAAATGCACCATTGTAATCTCTAATGACACCACCAACACACCAGGTATTCTCCTCAAGAACACTGTCAAAGTTCAGCTTAAAAAAATTAACTTGAGGTTTCAGCCAGTAGGTAGATCTGTTCACCGAAGAGGAATGAACCTCCTCAAGATTAATCCCAAAACTCTCAAGCGTATAGAGAACCTTATCAAAATTCTTAATAGAAAGAAGATGAGCATAAAACAGAGATTTTACCTTCTCCTTAACTTTATGAATAATACAGTGATGATTCATCAAATTACCATTAAAACGGGAGTCGTTTCTAGCCAACCAAATAAACCAAACAATAAGAGCGAAACCACATTGCGAATGCGACCCTCAACTCTCTCCAACCAATCCTCAAACAAATTCTGGACAGAAATATAAGGGCCAAAAAAGTTAAAATGAAATAAATCCTCAAAGTAATTCCACACCTTAACAACAATAGGAGAAGAAATAAAAACGTGATGCAAGTTTTCTCCATTAGAGCAGCATTGAAATTTAGAAGTGATAAACATACCTCTTTTCCTAAGAAGCTCATATGTAGGAATGAACTTATTAAGAATCCTCCAATTAAAAACAGAAACCGTAGTCGGGATACTCTTATGCCAAATCATTTTAAAAAGCTTAGAAGTCTCATTCTTACTTCTAAGAACATGCCAAGCATCTTTAGTTCTAAAGAGACCATCTTTAGTAAAGGTACAAAGTAACACATCTTTAGAATTACGGTTAAGGGAAATGTTAATAATCAGGTGAATTAAAGAGACATGAATAATATTAGAGAGCTTATCCAAATCCCAACCTGGCAGAAAAGAAAAAATTAACCTTCATAGTATCAATAGAATTAGTGTTGAGTAAAGACTCAAGAGACTGACCATTAATCCACCGGTCTTGCCAAAAGAAAATATTTCCCTCTCCAAGCCCCCAAGCTAGGAAAGGCTCAACTTTCCACTTAAACAAACAAAGGCGATGCTAAACCTTAGACTGACCTTTAGAAAAAAAGCACTTGGAAGGGTGGTTACCCCCACAATACTTAGCCCTCAAAAAATTGGCCCAAAGAGACACATTCGCCTTGAAATTATACCACATTTTAAAGGAAAAGGCAGAAGCCATATCAGCCAAAAACTTGCAACCAAGAGCACCTTCTTGTAAGGAACCACAACACTTATCCCACGAGGACCAATGAATTTTAGAATTATTAGAAGAACCCCTCCAAAAATTTTTTTTAAAGATTCTATCAATCCTAGAGCAAACCATCTTAGTAGGAAAGAGAACTTGAAAACTATAAACAGGAATCGAAGCAAGAACACTTTTAATAAGAACAAGCCGACCACCATAACACAAAAACTTGGAATCCCAAGTAGCCAAACGATTATGCACCGTCGAAATTAAATCATCAAAAAGAAACAACTTCTTCCTGCCCTTAAACAGTGGAATACCTAAATATTTTAAAGGCAGAAAAGCTTGAGAAAAACCTGTAAGATTCTTAATGTCCAAAATCCTATTAGAAGAAACATTTTTTGAGATAACAAAACAACTTTTATCTTTGTTAAAAACAAGACAAACTAACCGCTTCAAACTGATAAAAAAAGCTCAAAATTTTAGAAACCTTGCTCTTCGAAGCGTTCAAGAAAACGATGAAGTCATCTGCGAAGCATAAGTGAGAAATATTGATGCCACCCAATGTTCTAAAATAAAGACTAAGATACTTACAAAACAAATCAGTAAGTGCCCTAGACAAGTACTCCCCCGCAATGATAATGATCGCCGGAGAGATAGGATCCCCTTGTCTCAAACCATGAGAAGCTTTAAAGAAACCATGACACTTACCATTAACAATAATAGAGAAAAAAGGGCTTTCAATGCATATGCTAATAAGAGAAATGAACTTTTCATCAAAACCAAAAAGTCTCAGGATGTTGTAAATAAAACTCTAATTAATGTTATCATATGCCTTGCAATGTCAAGTTTCATAATCATATTGCCCCCTCTAGCCTTAGCATCCAAATCATGGAAAAACTCCTGAGCCAACAAGATATTATCAACAATGGCATGACCTTTAACGAACCCCATTTGGTTAGGGGAAATGAGCTTAGGTAAAAGTAAAGCAAGACGATTCACCAGAATTTTGGAAAGTAATTTATAAAAAACCGAACATAAACTGATGGGTCTATAGTCGTTCCAAGAGTTAACCTCATTATTCTTAGGAATCAAAACAATAGACGTAGAAGAACAAAACTTGGGAATAGGAGAACCATTAAAGAAGTCAACAACAGCAGAAAAAACATCCTCATAAATAATATGCCACGAATGTTGAAAATACTTAACAGTGAAATCGTCCAGGCCAACAACAGAATCCGCATTCATACCAAATAAGGTATTCTTGATCTCATCCAAAAGAGGACACAAGGATAAAACCCTATTATCCTCCTGCGAAATAACTATAGGAATAAAAGAAAGCTCATCAACAGCATTAGGAATAAAAGCCTTATTAAGGTGATTTTGAAAAAAATTAACAGCCAGGTTAGCAATCTCATCACTATTATTAGTAACAGAACCATCCACACGAGCAATTTTCTGAATACCATTAATAGCAAGCTTCTTGTTAACAAGAGCATGAAAATATTTAGTGTTATTATCCTCCTCCACTAAGTGCTTAATCGCAGCCTTTTGCTTCCAAAAGATCTCTTCCTGACATTGAAGTTTGCAAAGATCCCCTTTGGCCTCATTAAGAAGAGCAAGATTAGAAGCCGTGGGGTCCCTTTGACAATTGTCCTCAGAGGAATTAATCCTCTATTCCACCATAATAATATTGGAAAAAATATTCTTAAAGATATTGTGATTCCACCAGTTCAAAACAAGTTTTAACCTTTTCAACTTAGACCAAAGTCTAACCATACCAGAAATAGAATCGTCAGGAAAAATAGGGGTGCTCCAATTGTTATGAAAAATATTAAGAAATGACTCATGAGTTAACCACATATTCTGAAATCTAAATTGAGAATGCAAGCCCAAAGTTTTAAACTTAACATTAATAAGCAAAGGAGAATGATCAGAAAGGGTGCGACTAAGATGCTCCACCTTAGAAGAATTAAAAACATTAATCCACGCATTATTAAAAAGAACTCTATCTAACCGTTGACATAAATGACCCCGATGCCAAGTAAATTTGTTACCCGAGAAGCCAATGTCAATAAGATTATAATTCATAATCATATCATTAAAATCCTCCATAGATTGATAAATAGGAAGAGAACCCCCTACCCGCTCAGCCGGATTAGAAATGGTGTTAAAATCACCACCTACCAACCAAGGAAGGGCACAAACACTATGAAAATTCTCAATTTGCTCTCATAAAATTTTTCTAGAAAAACGAGAGGAAGCAGCATAAACAAAAGAAGCAACACATTGAAAATTCGAGGATTCAATATTACAATGAAGAACTTGAGCATAATCACCAATAATATCAATTCTAATAAAATCTTTCCAAAAAACCCAAATCTTATTAGCCACATTAGCAAAAGTATGCTTAAAACCCAAAACTTTAGCAGTATCTAACAGTTTATCCATAGAAATAAGAGGTTCGACCAAAACAAGAATAAAAATATTATGAATTCGGCAAAGATTTTTAACTCTAAGTTTCGAGGATGGACACCCAATCCCCCTCACATTCCAAATAATAGCGTTAAACATAAAAAACCATATTAATGAGAAGTATGTGATCGGGTTGTCCTAGGGGACTGTAGAATAATGTTTCTAGGCTTTCTACCTCTTTTGCCACGGCCTTTAGAAAAGCTCAAATCATTATCCTCTCTAGCATAACATTTGGCCAGAATTTCTACTTCCGTGTCAGTAAAAGCATCACAGTGATAATGATCAGATAAAAGTAATTCATCATTATTATTAATACCTGAATGATCCAGAGATGACTTACCACCTTCCAAATAAAGCACCCCATCTTCCACCGTAGAGATGTTTCGTTGTGAAGGATGAAGGGCTGTCAAAGCATTACAGGAATCATCATTAATAAGAGGAAGATCAACTTGATTTAACAAGGAATTAGTACCATCATTATCAATAATAGAAATATGATTCGTATCTAAGGGCTTGGAGGATTCAACATCCCCAAGGTCAAGAATAACAACCAAATTGTCCGAACTGTTAACAGTTTCCGCATTTAACCATTCTCTTGTTCTAAAAGATTAGGACCTTCTTCTACAGCAATATTAGAAGAGATTTCCAGGTCATTAATATCATTTTCATTGATAATAAGAACATAAGAATTTAATGCAGGTTTAGGCACAGTAGGTAAAGAAACATAAGGACCAACATTCTCATCTCCCCCCCCCCCCCCCCTTATCACCATTTAGAGCCACCAAATCCAAAGGGCCAGGTACAGTAATAACCTCCGTTTGATCCAACGGCAAATGCAATTTCTCACTAACAACATTCACATTGACTTTTGAAGTACTTTTATCCTTACGAAGATTCGGGTGTAATCGAAAACATTCATTAATCGTGTGACCGTGCATCTTATAATGAGAACAAAAAATAGGTAAATTTTCAATTTCAACCTTTTGGAAGTAACCATCACTTCAGAGCCTAACCAGATTTCATGCTGTTGTTTTTTCGTAACATCCAGTTCAACTAAAACTCTAGCCACAGGCGGCCTAGATAGAGAAGCAATAGCTTGGTCTGTTTGTAAAGGTCTGCCGAACACAGAAGCAAGACCGAATAAAATTTGCGTGTTAAAGAAATGTAGGCGAATGTTCGGAAAAGCTATCCACACAGGGGCAATGAGAGATTCCTCCCTCACATCAAAATCCGGTGACCATTTAAGCAACCTCATTTGACATCCTTGGATATAGTAATATCGACGAGAAAAAAATACGGCTATAATCTAAATCATTAGACAATTGTATCGCTGTATGCATGGGATCCAACAATCCCACATTAAAAGAACCCGACAATTTTAGGGCATGGAAAAATTTACGAATCACATCCAAGTTCGATCTCCGTAAAACAAATTTTCCCACTAGAGTAAAAGAAAACGAAGCAGCAAGTTGATTAACAACAGCATCTTCAAACAAAAGTGCCAGGCAACCTTTAAAAGAGGAATGCACAAAATGAACTCTCGGAACAGCAGAAGATGAACCTCCCAAAACAACATCCTTAAAGGATTTGGATTTACCAGTCAGGGCATGAGGAACAACTGGGCAAGACGATGTCGGAGACGTCATCGCCCCCCCCCCCCCCCCCCCCCCCCCCCCCCCCAAACCAACACCGCAACGAAACCTCAAACCCCCAAAAAGAAAAGACCAAAAACAGGGCAAAAAATTGGGTAAAAAACCCAAAAAACACGGGCCAGAGAGAGGAACGAGGTTACCAGAGCTCCTACAGAAGGAGACAAAGAAGAAAACATCGCTCGAAACACGATCGGACCACTCCCGAAAGAGGAGCAAGGAGATCACCATAGAGTCACCCCAAAATCGCAGACGCAACAGCTTAAATCTCACATAAGAATATAAGAACTCAAAACCTCATAATTTTAAGAATTTACAGTCATAAAAATATGATAATTTTAAATTTAAATATTTTCAATTTTTAAATTTGATTTTAATCTAAATTTAATTTAATTTATTTTACATATTTAAATATAATTTTAAAATATAGATTATATAACTAATTCACATTATAAAATTATATGTATAAATCATTCATGTGTATAACTAAATATATAAAAAATTATTTATTTAAAATATATAATTAAGTATATAAAAATTTATGTAGTTAAATTTAAATATTATCAAATAAAAATTAAATATTATTTATATTATATAAATTAATTAAAAAACTGTTTAAAAAAAAGATGTGCTGTAAACATGAAACTAAAAAGAGCTTTTTAGGCTTAATCAAGTATCAATTGTAAAGTATTGTTTTGTATAGTTTTTATAATTTTTTGCTTTTTCTCATGATAAGAGCTCACACGAAATGGTTGGGCCATGTGAGAATGCTTAAATTTATTTTTAATCAAAAGTATTAATACTCATTTAAGAATTTTATTACAGAATTTTTATATTAATTTATTAAGTTTAATGTTATATTCATTATTAAATTAATTTATTTAATTATTTAAATAAAAATTATTGAACCATTCAACGATTCACCAATGTTTCTTGTCGGTTCATCCCGATTTAAAGCAAAACCAGTTCGTAAACCAGATCGGACTGGCAATCTTACTGATTCAGGGTTGAACTAGTCGAACCGGCCAATTTTGTTTGATTTTTAAAACCCTAATCAAACTTAACAAAATGAGAATGTGAAATTAATTTAATTTTTTTAAAAAAACTTTATATGTTTTTAATTATATTTTTTAAGGAAAACTTAATTAAAGTTTACATTTTTCTTTGAAAAAAATAATTTTGATTTAAAAAAATAATAATAATGTATTGTAACAAGTCGCCCGCGCAACTTGCTACTGTGTTTTTAAAAATTTTCACTGACCAGACTTGTAAGTTGCCATTAAACAAGTTACAATGACTATTTTTAAATGTTTTTAGAATACTTAATTATATTATAAGTTTTTAATTATAACCATTAAAAATTTGCCTAAATAATTTTCATTCCCATTTTACAGGTGCACTATCATCCTTCTGCTTTTTCATCTATTTGCTCAAGTAAAAATAATTAGCAGGGAGATTGCAAAAGGTAAATTAGGAACAAAAAAGCCCAAATGCAAATCAATTGAAAAACTATCATATTGTAGCCTTGAAGCAAACCCAAGTAGCAAAGAGAACATTTGTATGTTCATAAAAATAATTGATGATTATAATTAAGCTTAAAACTTAAAACCGTTCACCGCTTCGTAACTTCTAAAAATATTCTTACTCAATAGATTAGTAGCTTTTATAGATAGCTGAACCTGCCTTAACAAATCCTAGCAAACATAAATACCAACTATTGGAAGTACTAAAATGATTAGTTTAAGATTTCATTTGACACAGTTTTCTTACTGCTCATTCAAACAACTTTTTAATACAAAAATTAAATGTTTTATTAGAAAGTTGATTTAAGAAGCAGTAAAAAAAAAATATCCCAAACGAAACCTAAATCTACAATATAGAAGAATAAGCATATATGAGTGCCTTGAAATATATATATATATATATATATATATATATATATATATATATATATATATATATATATATATATATATATATGTATATATATATATATGTTCCTTAAGTTGGCAAAATAATACCACTTCTAAGATAAACCATTGCTTTAAGTAGGGGTGTCAATTTTGGGTCACGGGCCGAGTTCGGGTCGAACTCGAAACTGACCCAGGTTCAAACGGGTAAGAAATTTGAACCCGGACCCGACCCAGGCAGGTAAACGGTAAGAAATTCGAACCCGTACCAGACCCGGTGGGTTGCCGGGTTGACCCGACCCGCGCGGCAAAGGAGCTCAGGTTTCGTGAGCGCGGCAGCGCGCAGCGAGAGCAAGGCACGACGGCAGCGCGGCAGCGCGAGTTCGAAAATGGGCGACGGCGCGGGCGCTGCAGCGGGCGCGGGGTAGCAGCGCGGGGCGCGCGGGCAGCGCGAGTGGGGGCAGCGGGTAGGGGCAGCGGGAAATTCAATTTTTTTTTTAAAATAATCTGGTTTTCGGTTTGACCCGGCGGGTCAACCCGACCCGACCCATTTTTTCAAACGGGTCGAATCTGCGGGTCGGGTCCAACCCGGATTTTCCAGGTCGGGTTTTCGCGTCGTGTCAAATATTGACACCCCTAGCTTTAAGGATTAGACAAGATAGATTAGCAGCTAATTAGTAAGAAAACACCTAAATTAAAAACTATACCACTTCTTGGATAATAAAAACTTGAATCTTTGATCAACTCAGTATTTAGCGGACTCAATAGATATTTGTGTTTAACCCGGTAATTGGTCGTGTTCACATCTTCAAAAAGAATTTCAACTCGTTTATTAAATGAGTAAAACATGGATAAGAGGCAACTCGATTAAACTAAATATATAGCATTTATATTTATAAAATTCTATTTTATTGTTTATTGTATTAATTTTAAAAAATCTTGGTGTTCAGTTCAACTAGACAATGAACAAGCCAAAGAACATGAACAAGAATTTTCAGCTTGTTCGCAAAACGGAATGACCAGTAGAGGGGTTACCCCTCACCATCACATCAAATTAATGTGTTATTTGAGATAACTTTTTTATTACTTTCTAAATTAATTTTTTTAATGCAATCATTTCTTGAAATATAAATTTTTCTAATAAAAAACTGTTTTATAAATCAATCAAAAAGCTGTCAAAAATGAAATCTTAAAAACTAAAAACAACCATAAGTTCACTACAAATTGGGATTGAAGCATAAGTTCACTACACATCCATAGATCAATTCGGTTCTTTTGAAATCTGCATTAGAAAAAACTAAAAGGAAAAGCAGAACTTCCTTTTTAAGACTTGAGACTTCATCCAATGATGAGAGCCATAGAAGTCCGTTATAAATCAGATATTACCTTTAACTTTATGTCGAGAAAGGCGCAGAGGAAGTGCAGCACAAATTAAGGCGCTGATATGTGCTAGCAATCATCATGAGTAGTCAAGTCTGATATTTTTATCAGATTCTAAAATAAAATAGATCTTATGGGCTCTCAAAAAATGGGAGATCAAAATGATATAACGATTAGTCGATTAGATCAAAACTGCCAGATGAAGTTGAGGAAACTCCGACCACGATGCGTAACATAATGACGAAAGTGATCTGACCAGAATACTTGATGTGGCTGAGATCAAAATGCCAGACGAAGCGACGCGCCAATGCTCGGAAGAGGTCGAGATGGACGATTTCGTTGAAAGCGGAGGATCGAAATGCTAGACGAAGCGATGCGCAGATGCTCATATGAGATCGAGATAGAGCAGATGCGATTTTCCCTGGAAGAGATGCGACAAGGTCGAGAAGGACCAGATGCAAATTTCATTGGAAGTCGAACGAAGGAGGGGGGTGGGTGGGGGGACTGGAATTTATAGTGTATCCTTTCTGGACATTTCGCTCATAGAAGTCGTGGGAAGCGGGAAAAACACCCGCTCAATCAAAACAGCTTTTTGATTTTTAGAAAAAAGAGTTTTTAAAAAAATTCTGTTTTTAAAAAGTCCATAGCCAAACGGTCAAAAAATTATTTTATCATTTCCTTCACACCACAAAGCAGTAAAAAAACTGAGCCAACGTGCCTTTATTAGATTCTAAGATAAAATAGATCTTATGGGCACTAAAAGATAGGAGATCAAAATGCTATAAGGATTAGATGAAAACTACGAGGAGTTGAGGAAACTCCGACCCACCATGCATAGTGTAAAGACGGAAAAATTATTACATGCGGTATTCGAAGGCGTCTAGAGGTTAATTTTTTTGTGCCATGTCATCCAATGCACCATGTCTGAATTGGCTTCTAGATGCCTCTAGACACCACACATAATAACTCCTCGTAAAGACGGCACCTATCTTATCATAATATATACTTGATATGGCTGATATCAATATGCCATGAGAAGCGATGCGTCGATAGTCGGACTAGGTCGAGGTGAGCTTGAAACAGATGAATTTCATTGAAAGTGGAAGATCAAAATGCTAGACGAAGCGCATCTATACTCAGACAAGCTCGAGACGAAGGAGATGTGATTTTGGGAGATTCTCTTCTTGCCTCTGGTAATAAATTGCACAATGTTAAGTTTAAGCTTTAAGCTGCAAATTGAAGCTCCTTTTCTTATATATCCAATTTGATATCCAATCTTAAGAAAATCAAAAAAGAAGTTTCCAGGAACCAGAGAGCTAGCCATTGAATCGTTCACTTCTCAAAAATGCTCTCATTAATCAAACAGCTCTTGTTGATGCCACTAGTAGAAAAGGGAAAGATGACTTGAAATGCCTTTATCAAAGATATAAATGTCGAGCTAACAAGAATCACATTAATGAAATCACCAAACATGCTAATCAACTCTGCTCTCAAAATGATATTTCAAATGCGCTATTGCTTATTTTACTTCTCTTCTCAATCAGGACAATGGCAATGAGATTCGTTACTCTAATCAAATTCCTAGAAACATGCTCTTACTATGGAATACACGCATCAACTTCTAGTTGATTTCAATAAAGATGAGATCAATGCTGTCTTATTTAGTATTAAGTGTGATCTTTTTTTTTTTTAAATAAATTTAATATTATAAATTAGTATTAAGTGTGATCTTATTTTAAAGAATGGCCTCTTTTAAATGTTCATGTTATATACTTGAGCCACAATTGGATACGCACGTATGTCATCCGTAAGCTGCTCCATCCTAATGCCAAACGCGACATTATATTTGTGGGTTGAACAGTGCGACGCCAGTGTTCACCAATGCATTTTTTTTTAAATTAAAAAAAAAGGTTATTAAATTTAGTCTATTAAGTAAGGTTGTAAAAACCGAAATGGACAACGAATCGAAAGAAGGAGAAGTTCACGGTTCGATCGGTCGAATCGGAGTTAAACCGGATGACATAATAAATAATAATATTATTCAAATTGAATAAAACTATAATAATAATAATCTTATCATTTCAAATATGAGAAAAAAAACTAAACGAAATAAAAAACTATAAAACATAAAACTTACATAATTAAGTAAAAAAAATATATTTTAAAATCTCATACAAGAGCAAAAAATTTTAAATCTCATAATTATAAGAATTTACACACATAAGAACATGCTAATTTTTTGTGTTATATGATTAAATATATTTTACATTTGATTAAATATGCTAATTTTTATGTTACTAATTTATATTACATATTTAATATAAATATAATTCTAACATAAGTTTATAAATTAAATATAATCTATTATTAATTTATGTTATATGATTAAATATATTTTGCATGTATATGTTATATAACAAATTTAATTTAAAACTTTATATCTAAAAATTAGTTATGTAAAAATAATTTATCATTAAAAAATATATAAAATTATTTTTTATAGTGTATAAATAACTAATAAATAAGTATTATTCATATTATAAATAATTAATTAAAGTTTTTGTTTAAAAAATAAATTGCATAGATATTATATATGCTATGAGCTTACAACCTTATACACCTCTTAACTTTCTTTTTAGTCCCCCATCACTTGAAAATTCTTTGTTGCTATTGTTTATATAGCTTTTTGAGTTTCCTGGTGCTAAGAAATCACATAGAGTGGTAGGTCATGTGAAGATGCTTCATTATGGTTTGATTAAAATACTTATAATATTTAAATTTTAATATAATAACATTATTTATTTAATTTTTATTATTTAAAAAAGTATGACAATAGAATCGGTCTATTCAACAGAACCGGGACCGGTTCGCCGGTTGTGGTTCTTACCGGTTCTCTGCAGAGATGGTTTTCAAATTCGACCGGATTGGACATGTGGCTGGTTCGTGTTTGAACCAATCGGTCCGGTTTTTAAAACCCTACTATTTAGTGTAGGTTCTTTATTATTAAATAATTAAGACTTGATAATTTATAAATGCATTTTTTTATTTTAAATATTTTGTAGATAATTAACTTATTTTAATTAGTTCAATTATTTTAAATTTTATAAAATGTGATAGCACAATTAAGATACAACATTAATATATTTGTATTCCAAATTAGTTTATGAAATAGGATTTATTTTTGTTAAAATAAATTATAAGTAGCTCTAATTCAAAAAATGATAAATATAAATATATGATTAAAAGTAAATATAAAAATATGAGAAAGAATATATACAAAATATTCTTTTTTGGTGTTAAGAAATGAAGGTCGGTTGGAGATAAGTTATTGCATTTTGAAGTGTTACTGCAATTTGGAGTGGAAAATGAGTTTTTTCAATTGGAGATGACCTAATAATAATTCATATGTTAATAAATGAATATAGTGGAAACAGTATTTCATTTAAAATTAGAGCATATACATTTACATTTCACATCTTGTCCACAAAAGAATCATATAAACTAGCCATGAATACAATTCCATCACATCAATTTATCATTTACACATCCATGATTACAAAATAAAGCATAGAAATAAAATATATAAACCAGCCATCTGAATCAATCTCACTTTATTGGATCCTTACCCTTTCTTGAAATCATGTAAACCACATAATTAGCAGAAGCCCAATTTATCACTAGAACCTATCACTATACTTACTACACAAAATGCAGAAATGATATGCATGTAATCATTCAGATCATATCATTATGAACATAAATAATCAATATCAAATAACAATTATATGAATATTATCCATGTGAATGTATCAATTAATATGAATAATAATTATTTGATAGATCAGTAACTTTAGGGGAGTTTTAGGTAATTTCAACTAAGCCCTCTTTGACGTGTGCCCTAGCCGCCTCTCTGCTCTCCGAGGTGATTTCGAGGCGATTTCTCCGGTGTGAGGCGTGCGATCTCTAGCTATGGTTTCTTCGTGCGTAAGGCCTAATCTCCTTTGCTGATCCTCTGGTAATCTCGTTCTTCTCTCTGGTTGGCTGTTCTCTGCTTTCGTTTTTGTTTTATTTCCCCTATTTTTGGTGGTTTGGGGTTGTAGTTTTGTTTTATTTTTCTTTGTGGGGGTGGGGGATGATGTCGGCTCCGACGTCGTCTACCCCGGCCGTTGCGTCTGCTCTAGCTGGTAAAACTAGGTCTTTTAAAGATGTTGTTTCCGGTGTTTCTTTCTCGTCTTCTCCTAAAGTAAAATTTGAGCACTCGACTTTTAAAGGTTGCCCGGCTCTGTTATTTGAGGATGTGGTTGTTAATCAGCTTGCAGCGCCATTTTCTTTCACTCTTGTAGGGAAGTTTATGCTTCGGAGGCCTAATCTGGATGTTATTAGGAAATTTTTCTTCAGTTTGAAATTGTCTGGTTCATTTACTGTCGGTTTGCTTGATCCTAAACATGTTGTTGTCCAGTTGTCTAATGATCTCGATTATAGCCGAATTTTTTCTCGTCGCTCATATTATATTCAGGGTTGCCAAATGAGACTTCTCAAATGGTCAATGGACTTTGACGTTAGAGAAGAATCCCCCATTGCTCCTGTGTGGTTAGCTTTTCCTAACCTCCGACTGCATTTTTTTAATTCGCATATTTTGTTTGGCCTTGCTTCAGTGTTTGGTCGGCCCCTACAGACAGACCAAGCCACTGCTACTCTCTCGAGGCCGTCCGTGGCTAGAATATTAGTTGAACTGGATGTTACTGAAAAACATCCGAAAGAAATCTGGTTAGGATTGGAGAACAATGGCTATTTCCAAAAGGTTGAAATCGAAAACTTAACTGTTTTTTGCTCGCATTGTAGAATGCATGGTCATGGGGTAAACGAATGCTTTAGGTTACACCCTAATTTACGGAAGGAGAAAAATGTGCCTAATGTTAATGTTGTTAAGGAGAATGAGGTGAGTAATGTGTTACAGGTAAATGATGTTCCTACTCTAATACATGGTGTTGAAAATGATGAAAATAAGGGGGAAACATCTGCGGGTCCGATCAGTATGTTACCTGGTATTAATAATCAGGATTGTGTTCATTCTGACAATGAAGATATAAATGTTCAGCCTTTTTTGGGTCCTGTTATTGTTGCTGATGACAGTATCCTAGATAAAAAAAAATGGGCTAATGCTGATATTGTGAAAAGCTCTAATGAGCTGGTGGTTGTTTTACAGGAAGGGGAAGTTACTTCTTCTAACTCTTTGGAGAAAGCTATTATTAACGATAGTAATGTTAATGTTACTAATGAAAATCCTCTGGTGCCGAAAACTGTTATTGGTTCATCTGCCATAATTCCTCATATTGATGTTGATTTACAGATTCCTTTATCAGATAATGTAAAGATGAATGGCTCCACGAAGGAAGATGGTGTGCTGCTTTTGGAACCTGAAAATTCAGCTACTGATAGCTTGGTTGGTGAGACTAACAATGGCTTCCATTTTTTCGAACAATTTAATTGTGATGCTTTTACTGATACGGAAATTGAAATTAATGCTAAATGTTATGCTAGAATGGACAATGATTTAAGTTTTACTAAGAGTCGTGGGAAGAGAGGTAAAAAACCTAGAAATGTTATTTTGCTTTCGCCTAGGAATACCCGTTCACATACTGCTCATTAACTCTATTTTTTTATGATTAATACGATTATTTGAAATGTGAGGGGGATCGGTTGCCCTTCCTCTAGGCTTCGGGCTAAAAATCTATGTCGCATCCATAATATTTCTGTTCTTGTTTTGTTAGAACCTCTTATTTCTATGGATAAGCTTCTTGCTACTGCTAATTTTTTGGGTTTTCATCAGGCTATTGCTAATGTTTCTAACAAAATTTGGGTCTTCTGGAAAGATTTTGTTAGGATTGATGTGATTGGTAATTTTTCTCAAGTTTTGCATTGTAATATTGAATCATTAAATTTTCAATGTGTTGCATCTTTTGTTTATGCTAGCATCCTCTCGTTTTGGTAGGAAAGTTTTGTGGGAACAAATTGAGAATTTTCATAGTATTTCCTCTCTACCTTGGTTGGTGGGTGGTGATTTTAATTCTATTACTACTCCTTCCGAGCATGTTCGGGGATCCCACCTTATTTTTCATTCTATGGAGGATTTCAATGACATGATTATGAACTGTAACCTTATTGACATTGGTTTTATTGGCAATAAATTTACGTGGAATAGGGGTCATCTTTGGCAACATCTTGATAGAGTTCTTTTTAATAATGCTTGGGTTAATGTTTTTAATTCTTCTAAGGTGGTGCACTTGAGTCGTACCCTTTCTGATCATTCCCCTCTTCTCATTAATGTTAATTGCACTAGAGTGGGTTTGCATTCTCGCTTTAGATTTCAGAACATGTGGCTTACTCATGATTCTTTTCTTAATGTTGTGCATAATAATTGGATGGCGCCTATTTTCCCGGATAATTCTATTGGTGGTATGGCCCGACTTTGGTTCAAGCTTAAAAGGTTAAAATTGGTCCTTAATTGGTGGAATCATCATATTTTTAAAAATATTTTTGCCAATATCAAGGAGGCGGAAGAGAAGATTAATGGGCTCGAGGATTGTTGTCAACTTAATCCTACAGCGGCTAATTGTGCTGCCCTTAAGGAGGCTAAGATGTGCCTTAGTAAACTTCAATGCCAGGAAGAGATTTTCTGGAAACAAAAGGCGGCGGTGAAGCATTTGGCGGAAGGGGATAATAATACTAGATATTTTCATGCTTTGGTTAATAAAAAACGTGCTATTAACGGTATCCACAAAATTGCTCGTGCGGATGGTTCTTTTACTGATAATGATGAGGAAATTGCTAATCTGGCTGTTAATTTTTTTCAAAATCACCTCAATAAAATTTTTTGTCCTATTGATATTGATGATCATTCGTTTATTCCGAATAGGGTGACTCTTGAGGATAATGTGTCTATCTCTATGTGCCCTCTTATGGAAGAGGTTAAGAATATGTTATTTGATATGAATGCTGAGTCGGTTGCTGGGCCTGACGGGTTTACTGTTAAGTTTATTCAACATACGTGGCATTTTGTCTGTGAGGATGTTTATAGTGCTGTTGTTGACTTTTTTAATGGTTCTCCTATTCCTAAGTTTTTCTCTACTACTTCTATTGCTTTGATCCCTAAGAATATTGAGGTGAACTCTTGGAATGACTTTAGGCCTATTAGTTTGTGTTCTATTTTTTATAAATTAATTTCAAAAATTTTGGTGAATCGTCTTTCTTTGCTTCTTCCTAAACTTATTTCTTCTAACCAAATGGGGTTTGTGAAGGGTCGTGCTATAGTTGATAACATTCTGCTTGCTCAAGAATTTTGCCAAGACTTGGACATTAAAACTAGAGGGGGGAACATGATTTTGAAACTTGACATTGCTAAGGCTTATGATAACATTAATTGGAATTTTATTTATAAAATGTTACAGTTTTTTGGTTTTAATGGTAAGTTTATTTCCCTTATTAGCACGTGTATTGAAAGTCCTTTCTTTTCTATTATCTTGAATGGTAATTGCCATGGGTTCTTCAAATCTTCCCATGGTTTGAGGCAAGGAGACCCTTTATCTCCGGCGATCTTCATTCTTGCTGTGGACTATTTATCTAGAGGGATCAATGATTTGTTTAGTAAATTTCCTAATCTCTACTATAGAACCATGGGTGGCATCAAGATTTCTCACTTATGTTTTGCTGACGATTTCATTGTTTTTATGAATGCTTCCAAAAACTGCATTTCTAAAGTTTTGGGTCCATTTAATCATTTTGAAGCTGTCAATGGTCTTGTTTTTAATAAAGGTAAGAGTGGATTTGTTATTTCTAAGAACGTATCGCAGAATAGGATTATGGGTATCAAGGAGGTTACCGGTTTCTCCCAAGATAGTTTGCCGCTTAAATATTTAGGGATTCCTTTATTCAAAGGTAGAAAGAAGTCTTTTCTTTTTGATGATTTAATTTCTAAGGTTCATAACAGATTGGCTTCTTGGGATTCTAAGTTTTTGAGTTATGGTGGTAGGCTTGTTCTTATTAAAAGTGTGCTTGCTTCTATCCCGGTTTATTCTTTTCAAGTGTTGTTTCCTACTAAGTCGGTCTGTTTGAGGATTGATAGGATTTTTAACAAATTCTTTTGGAGGGGTTCGTCTAGCAATTCTAAAATCCATTGGTCGTCTTGGTCCAAGTGTTGCGGTACTTATCAAGAAGGTGATCTTGGTTGTAAGTCTATGCTTGATATGGCTACTGCTTTCTCTTTTAAATTGTGGTACAATTTAAGGGTTAATAGTTCTTTATGGGCTAATTTTATGAGATCCAAGTATTGTGGGGATTCTCATCCCTCCATGTGTTTTTATTCTAATGGTAATTCTAAAGTTTGGCATCGTATGCTTAAGGTTAAGTGAATCATTGAGCCTAGGCTTGTTTGGGGCCTTGGGGAGGGTAACATTTTCTTTTGGCAAGATCGGTGGATTAATGGCTTTTGCTATAGATGATCTCCTTACCTCTAATACTTTGAGTTCGGTTAAAGTGAATTTTTTCTTTTCTGATAATGGTTGGGATGTGGAAAAGCTTTCTGCTGTTATTCCGGATTACATTATTAATTTGATTACCAATATTTCTATTAATCGTTGTGCTAAAGATGCTCTGCTTTGTAAATTTACTAAAGATGGTCTTTTCTCTACTAAACAAGCTTGGCATGTGTTTAGAAATGTTAAGTTGTCTTCTAAGTCTTTTAAAATGATGTGGCATAAGAGCATTCCGACCACTGTTTCTGTCTTCAATTGGAGAGTTCTCAAGAATTTTGTTCCTACGGATGATATGCTGAGGAAAAAAGGTTTATTTATTACTTCTAAATGTCAATGTTGCGCTAACTTAGAGACGATTCATCATGTGTTTGTCTCTTCTCCTATTGCGGTTAAGGTCTGTAACTACTTTGAGGAGATTTTTCATGTTAATGGCGGTGGCCCCACCTGTTCAGTGTTTAACTTGCTAGAGGTTTGGATGGTTAGTGTGAAGGGCCATATCCGGAATGTTATTCCTCTTCTTATTATTTGGTTTATTTGGTTAGCTAGAAATGATTCCCGGTTTAATAATGTTGGGATGAATCATCTTACTATCATTGCTAGAATTAAGGAGAAAGTCTTGGCTCTTTTCTCGGCTAATCTTTTATCTTATAAGAGTTTTGATAAGATTTCTTCTTCTGTTGAGATTTTCGGGATTGCTCCTGCTGTTCCATTGCATGCCCCGGTTAATAGGATTTTATACTGGTCCTGTCCCAATTCTAACTGTTTTAAGCTAAATATTCATACTGTGTTGGCTGAGACCAAGTGGTGTATTGGGGGCTTAATCAGGAACTCTGAAGGGATGTACATTGTTGGTTTTGCTGGGACGTCTAGGGCGGTTCATAACCTGGAAGGGTTTTTGCTGGCTGTGCTTTACGGGCTATCCCTCTGTGTTAGCCTGGATGTTAGAAATGTGGTTGTGGAGAGTAATTTAAGCACTGATCAATCTGTTTTTCTGGGCGTGGATGGTACTAGCTGCGGGCATGCTTTATTTTATACCCGTAGAAAGGTTTTGTTTTTAATGAATTCGTTGGAATGTTCTTATAATGTGGTTAACCCTGAGATTAATGCTGTGGCCAGTGCCTTGGCTCTTTTTGCTAGTAGGTTTTCTGACATTATTGATCTTACTTTTTCTAATCTACCGGTGCATATTCAAGGCTTGATTAATTTGGATAAGAGGAATGTTCCCTATGTTTTGGGTTAATAGTTCGGTCAATTCTTGGTTGGGGTATTTCTCCTCTGTTTGTTGGTTGCTGGGCTTTTTAATTTGTTTCTTGTTTCGCTGATCTCTGCTGGCTTCTTCATTGAGGTTGTTATGTTTTGCTCTTGGGATTAGCTGCTGCATTTTTGATCCATTTTGTCCCTGCTAGAGATTGTTTGTGCTGGTTGTTGCTGGGTTGAGCGGTTCCTTGGCCGGCTGTTTGTTCGTTCAGGGAGTATCTTCTTGCAGAGCTGCATTGTGTATTTTGTTTTTTGGTTTTTTTGTCGGATGGCTTAATCTTTTTCTTGTACCTCTGCTTGCCTGGTGTGCAGGTTTTTGGAGCATCGAGCTCGTTTTGTGCAGGGTTCGTGTGCTGATTGTTAGGTTAAGCTGTCTTTGTTTTTCTTTTCCCATGGTTTATTGGGACCTTAGAATGTTTTTAGTGCTCATTGTATTTTGTTTAGCAGGGAATTCGGACTCTTAGGTTTTCTTTCTATTTTTGATTGTAGCTCTTTGAGCGTTAGCGGGCTAGAATTCCCTTTAAGGACTTTTGTAATTTTTTCCTTATTTAACGCGTAAGCCCGTCGGTGGGTTTTAACCAAAAAAAAAAAAAAAAAGAGATCAGTAACTTTGAATAAACTCTATTTTGATGTATCATAAGAAGGCTTATGTGCGGAATATTATAATAATCAATGTAGTTATATCTATGATTTTTTAGTTGTTAGTACATATATGTCATTTCTATGCCTCGTCATGAACATTAGTGTAATATATCATTATATTTTAGTGCTTCTATCACTATGCATGTCATGTCACTTTGGTACAAATGTAATATATGTCAAGTGTATAAGTCGTGCATCAATATCATATAACGTTTATATTATATATCAGTAATATATATCATATAAGTATAACAATGCAATTTATAATTTATCATGTGTTCTATATCATATGTGAGTATCATGTGTATCATGTATATTATACAACTTATGCATGTCATATATTATGTCATGATTAATCATATATAATCATGCCATATGCATATAGTATCATATTCATGCAAGTTAGGACATTTGCTAATTATATGATATTTTCTTGTATTTTGTCATATATGGTTAAATCATAGCGAGGTGGCTTCTTGTAAGAGTTGTCACTCTTACCCGTTGGCGTATCTTGTATCCTTATGACTCTCAATATTGTATGTATTGAGATTACATGCACCACAAACCCATTTTGAAAAGAAAATCCGTTGGCCCATCTTCATATACATAACATCTTGATCCAGCCAACTTGAATTAGTCAATAACTAGTCAACCTTTCTTATATTACTTATATATGTCATATCATATATTCATCATTTATAATAATAACATGCATCATGTATCATATAGGTATCCAGTGTAGTTAACATGTAGATCATTACTATGATATCAATATACATATCTTATCAACAGTGTGCACATGTCATGTAAATTGTATCAGATGCATGTTATGTCAAACATACTACATTGCTTTACATGTCATGTAAACTGTATCAGATGAATGTTATGTCAAATATATTACATTATTATGCTTGCTATGTGTTTCATATCTAAATTAGATACAATAACATTTACTTATTTTATACATTCCCTTATACTTATTTTATACATGGCCTTATATTGATCATTTCAGTTAAAATATCGTACATACAAAACTAATTGGTTAAATTTTAATATGATCATATCAAAATGCTCATAATGATAATATCTATCTATAATATACAACTTTAGTCAATATTAGACAAGATTGAACATTACAAAATTCCTATAGATTTACTATATATGTGATTCACCATTCCTAACCATATCCTACCAAATCCTCAACGTAATATAATATATAGTCAAAAGACAACCAATTGCAATACTTGATTGCTTATTTAATCAATATCCTGCACCTATTTGGATATGTGGCAAGCTTAGTTTGGTTAACTCTATTTGGTTATGTGACTACAATTAGTGCTATATATACCAACATGCCTTTGATGAAATTAAGAATTTTGTGGAAGAGTCTAAGCATCTTCTAAATTTCAAAAAATATCTAAAATTTTAAAAAAGAAAAATTAAAAAAATATAAAAAATAATAAGAAATGTAATAATATTTTAGAAAATAATTAATTGCAAATGTATTATTAGTGCTTAATTTATTTGTCCAAAAAATATATTTAAAAATTAAAAAAAATATATATGAAGTGAAAATATGTTATCTTCCTAATTACTAGTTATCTTATTATGCTTATTTACTAACCACTACTAAGGTACCAAATGGAAGTAGCCTTATGGAGCTAGGTGATTATATAAGGCGAAGAAATTATTAACATATGTTTGTTATTATGGTTGAAGGAGTGTCTGTTATTGTTGCTTCCTTGCAAATGTCAAGGAGGTGTGGCCTCATCTTAACTACTAAAAGGTTTAAATGCACCTACCAATCTACTAATAATTTGATCTCAATATTATTTTAATATCATATTCTGTAATAGCCCAAACTCTTAACTATCGAAATATTGTCCACTTTGACCTAAAGGCCTCACAGTTTTATCTTCTTAGTGTAACTTTCGAAGAGATCACCCATCTCAAAATTTTTTCATAATGAGTATGCTTAACTATAGAGTTTCTTAAAAGAAATTCTAATCCCTAAGAGTTCAGCTTCTTTTACTTAAGGGGTTTCACAATCTCCCCCATTTAAATAATTGACATCTTTGTCAATATCCCTATCCCAAAATTATCCACCACGTAGATAGGATTCTAGATGTGGCTCCTACAAGTTTAAGTTGTGGCTCTCATCATGTAGCACTTTATTCTATACAAGATTCAAGAGGTGGCTCCTATGACATAGCACTTTGTATTGTATGATACTTAGTTCCTATATTCCAGCTGATGTATTTCTCTAATGCCATTTGTAATAGGTCAAACTCTTAACTATGGAGATATTGTACGCTTTGGCCTAAGGGCCTCACGATTTTGTCCTATTGGTGTAACTTCCCAGGAGGTCATCCATTCCAAAATTTCTCAGGAATGAACATGCTTAACTACGAAGTTTCTTAAATGAAATGATAACCATTACACCAAAAAGTGCATCGATGTTTGTTTAACTTCTTTTACTTAATGAATTTCACATTCTCTTCAAATTATAAACTTAATTGATGCATTGGTTTGAACAAAATACATCATCAAAAATTCATTGTGTCTAAATTTTGTTTTCAAAACAGTCTCAAGAATAGTATCTTCCTCCATGATCGTCAATTGATGATATTCAAATCTTAAATCAATATTTGAAAAGATTGTGGCACCTTCAATTAGTTTTTATTTTTTTTTATTTTATATGCACCCTTCAATTGGTTAAACAAATTATTTGTCATATGTAAGGGATGCTTATTCTTAATAGTGACTTATTTAATTCTTATTAATCAATACACAATTCTTATCAATGCATTATTCTTTAAGAAGAAGAAGAAGAAACCCTAAGATAATATATTTGTTCTAAGATCTTTAACTCTTGAAATTCATTTACAACCATCTTAAAAGGCTAATTGAAATTACACCTATTATTGCTTGATGAAAGCGAGTTTAATATTGATGATCTTAATGAACACATTTTATAATAATATAGATGTGGTTACACTTAGACTCTTAAAATGACTTAGCTGTGTTATAGTGATCATATAAACGAGTTCTTCAAACTATTTTGCTTGTAGTACTCAATATGTTGCTATAAAATAATATAATTGCTTTAATTTAATAAAGTTCTTCTTACTAAAATTTAATCTACTATTATGCTTACCTTAGAGCTATAGCCATTATAATTGCATTATACAATATTATTCTTAGTTGTTTAACAAGTTTAAACTTTATTCAAATATTATATGAACCTTAATTGAACATGTAATTCAATTATTTTATAAATTTTTCTAACAATATCTATTCGAATCTTATTTAAACTGTGCAGAGCCTTGATTGAAAATTTTTTCTAATAAAATTAATTAATGTTTGATTAGTTCAAACAACATTTGATCATAACTCAAAATTTTATCACATGTTTAAATTTTTTTTGAATGTTATTCAAATCAATTTTGATCGCAAGGGGCTTAAAAAATAATATGTGGGCCATATGGGGTTAAAATTTAATTAATTAGGGTTCCATGGATCAAAATTTGTATCACAGATTGTCTCAACGTTGGCTAAAATTTGTTTGTTTGAAAGCTATTTGAATCAATTTTAGTTATTACATACATTTTGGACCTTAAAATTACTATCTTGAAGTGGTTTGACTTTTGAGTAAGTAATTACATACATTTTGGACCTTAAAATGACATCAAATCAACAATTTAATTATAAAGGATTCAAGAAGATGATTGAGAGTAAAAAGATACTCGTCAATAAATTTTTGGTCTATGAGAGTCCTTATAGTTATTAAGATTACAATTATAAAATGATGGCTTAAGCACAAACCTAAACCAACAAAATTTATAAGCTCAAATAAAATTTAAAATTATTTTAATAAGTAAAAAATTCTATAAATATAATCAAAATTTATTTTCAATTCATTTTACAACATGTTACAATTTTAGACAAAAATTAGAAGTCTTTTTATAGGCAAAATTTATAATTTTGATTAATACTTAATATGTTGTTTATATAAAGAATCAAAATATAAATTTTAATTTAGTCTCATTAAATTCACCTTGTTTTGTAGATCCAAAGTATAATATAAATTGTATACCTTATATCAGAAATGAATTAAAAAAGGTGGGATTAGACTAAAATAATTTGATTAGAAAGTATTAGAAATAATCATTCCATATTAGATTTAAATAAGAATTTTATTCTTAATATGACACAATGGAGAAAAATGATTTATAAAGTCGACCCGCATAGTTTGATAAAATTTTGATGTTATTGTTGTATACTTTATATTAAAAAATATTTATATTATTAAAAAGTAAGAATATAATATATATATATATATATAAATTATTTATATAATTTCATTTCCTTATTGTTTAAATTTTATAGTAGTTATAATTTGCAGTCCATTCCATCATCTTAAAAAATCCTTAAGAGTTCCTCAATCTCAACTTCCCATCAAAACCTGTAGAATGACCAAACCACCTCCCAAGCTCACTCAAGCTTTTGTCTATACATTAATGCATGCCACTCCAAGTCTATATGAAGCTTGTTGCTACTTCTTGATCTTAAGGTGCAAGTGTAAGATCAAAACAAGGCTCCAAAGCCTTTAAAATTAGGAATACAACTCAAACCCTAAGCCTTCTCTATCATGGTGGTCGCAAGGCACACAATGCAGAAGGTGAAAAACTTAAAATCACCGGAGAGACAATGAAAGAGATGAGTAATATTCATGCTCTTCGGTGCATCATGGCTCATGTTGCGGTCTTCACTCTCAGGGAAGTTATCTTCTTCCTTGATTCTTTTCTCTGCATTTCCTGTTGATTGTTTTGGGGGTTTTCTAGTGATTTTTCCACCTTAAGTCGTTCTTCGACTCAATGGTGGTTAATCTGCTGAATGATCCAGCCTTTTTGAGTCGGCAATCAAAATCTCGATCATTCTTAGAAGCTCTATTCGAATAGGCACCTTCGATTTTTCCTGAATTGAAAATCACTACTCATTGTGTTTTACTCTCGTTATGAATTTCAGAGGAGGAGATAACTTCTTTGGAGGCACCTTTTGAGTTTGATTTGGTTGGAAAATTTCTAAGCCATAGACCTACTCTTGACTCAATTTGTAGATTTTTATTTAAACTCAAACTTATTAGTGGTTTCTCTGTTACTGTGTTGAATCCTAAACATGTGCTAATAAATTTGTTTAATGATTTAGACTATAGTAGAGTCTACTCTCGCCGTTCATATTTTGTGAATAATTCCTACATGAAAATCCTTTTTATGTGAACGTGGAATCATTTATTATCCCTATATGGATCTCTTTCCCTAACTTACGACCCCACATGTTTTTCCCCCGTATCCTTCAGGGTTTGGGATCCTTGTTTGGTCGTCCTTTAAAAATTGATAACACCACCTCTATTGGCTTGAGACCCTCTGTTGCCCATGTTTTGGTTGAACATGATATCATCAAAAGCAATTCTGATAAGGTGTGGGTCGGCCCTGAAAATCTTGGGTATATTCGGCATGTTGATATGGAGGAGTTCCCCTCATTTTGTGGTGTTTGCAAATCTTTGGGCCATTCCAAAGCCAATTATTGTGTTTTGCATCCCCACTTAAATGATGTTCCTGTTAATATACCTGAGCCGCTAGTTAATGTTGATATTGTTACCACATGTTCTGAAGGGGTGTTCTATTGTTGTTCCTCATAATACTGTCGAGGATAATTTAAACAATAATTCGTTGATTAATGTTGGTGTTGTTGTTGGCGCATCTGATGATGTTATTAATTTGGCTAATGAAGGCAATATGAATGTCTTGGATGTTATTCCTACTAGTGCTTCTGTCTCCAATAATTTAATTGTTTCTTATATTATGATTTCTGATGAGCACCAGGTTTTTGAAAATTAGGGGATTATACCCATTTGTTGATGGTGGTTTAGGTTGGCAGGGAATTACTAATGCTTTTGCCTTGTCGGAAATTGAATGTAACCCCTTAGTTCAGAACCATTTTATTGATCAAGAAATTGTGATTGAACCGATTGTACTGGAATGCAAAGTTAATCGGGTGGATGTGCTTGAGCCTTTTATAGAAACTGCTAATTCCTTAGATCATAATGATTTGTAAATGCTGTTAAATGGAGTGGATGTGAATGATAATATCCCTATCATAAAAGTTTCCATTTCTATCATTTCTAATGATGTTTTGCTTGCTCAGATTTCATTGAAACTGAAGTATACTTGTGTGGTTCAATCTGATTGGTTAGCTGATTGTGACTGATCAACTAATTGGCATGCAGGGGAGGAAAATGGAGAACCCGGGGAGGATTTTTAGGATCTCTATGGCTTGAATGTTGCTCAAATCAATGATGAAGCCTTTTACAAGGTGGTTGGTAAATGAAGCTGAAGAAAAAAATAATAATAATATTTTTTTTCTTGTGTTGGTTGCTTCTTCCCTTGTTGGTGATGGGCTTCTATTTGAATGTTGTTATTTTTGTTTTGGCTATTTTGGGTGGCAGGTTTTTTTTTCTTTTTATTTTTTTTGTTGGTTTGGTTTGGCTAGCTTACCTTGTGGAGGATTGGTTATTTTTTATTGTGGGTCTCTGTTGACTTGTATTTTTTTTCTTTTTTCCTTGCAGGTGGTGATCTCTACTTGGGTTGTTGGATGGTTTTCTTGCACTTCACTTCCTTTTGTTGTTCGTGTGGTTGGTTTGTGGCCTTCTGTTATGGTGGTGTTGCTCCCTCTCTACTTTGGTTTTCATTTATTATATCCTAAATAGATTCTTGGGCCTTATAGGCTGTCTTTTTTTCTTCTTCTATGTAGCTTTTTGTAGCATTAGCTGGTTTAAGGTCCTTTATAGACATGTAATCGCTATCTTATTTAACACATAGGCCCTTCTTTTAGGGTTTTATAAAAAATGGCACACAATGCAAGATTAAACAAATTTCTTAAACAATTTGGTTGCTCTCCTCTTTCCACCCCGTTTTGCTCTTGAAATCAAATGATTTCATAAAATAAAAGAGGAGATACAATTATTAGTAACTTTATTCTTAACATAAGATCCAGAGTTACTCGATCTCTGATCAATAGCTCTAGATTAGTTGTTTTTGTATTTTGTGTTTATATTCATGTATCTAATTTATTTAAGCCAATTAAAAAAGAAAAACCTAAAAAATTACTTAACATATGTGCACTTATCTACATGCAATGAATACTATCATGAAAAATTGAACACTCTAAGGATATGTTTGAGATAACTTTTTTTCTACTTTGCTTTTTTAGGCTTCAACCAAAATTTCGTTTGGCTACTATTTTTAATTGTTTTTTTAAAATTTTGTACCATAAAGCTATTTTTTAACAACAGCTTTAAAAAAATTACTTTCAACACATCAGCTTTACAATCACCTTTATAAAAAAATATATTCGTGCCATACAGACCCTAAGTTTTACCAATTATAAAATTCTTTAATGTTAATTATTAATAATACTTATTTCTTTCCCTATCATAATTACTAAAATAGAAAAATATTTTAATAATATGATCACTTTTTAACTAGATTTTATTCATCACTTTAGGCTATTTGATTGAATAAAAATTTGAATCAAAATAGCACTAAAATTCAATTTCTATAGTTAATTGTCATTATTTTCATAAACAATTAAGTAGAAAAATGCTTAATTGGTGCTAGTAAAATAATGAAAATGGACATCTTTATGCTCTTTGTTCAAATCACTCAAAGTATACCATAGATTAACTTATATTATAAACTTCAGTCAATATTAGGCAAGATAGAACATTAAAAGAATGCTATTGATTATAATATATATGTGCGATTCACCATGCCTACCTACATTCTACCAAACCTCAACATTAGTATAACATACATATAGTCAAAGGACAACCAATTGCAATACTTAGATGGTTTATTTAACCTATAGCCTACAATTTGGTGGACATGTGGATATGTGGCAAGCTTAATTTGGTCAAATCCATTTGATTAGGTAGCTACAATTAGTGCCATACCAACATGCCTTTGATGAAATCAAGAATTTTGTGAAAAAAAAATCTAGGCATCATATAAATTTAAAAATATATAAAAAAAAAACAAAAGTTAAAAATATAATAAAAAAATATATATATATATATATATATATATATATATATATAAGTATCTTTTAGATAATATTTAATTGACTATGTAATATCGATGCTTAATTTATTTTTCCAATATATATATATATATATATATATATATATTGGAAAAATAAATTAAGCATCGATATTACATATCAATTAAATATTATCTAAAAGATACTTATATATATATATATATATATATATATATATATATATATATTAAATAAATTATATTAAAAAAAGTCCAAAGTAATAACTTCACATATGAGCAAGATATTCACCTTAAGCCTAATTACTAAAATTTCCTTCAAGATTTGGTCACAAATAAAATATGATGAGGGTGATAATGTAATTAATTCTAAAATCATTAATTAAATTTCCATACATGCCAACCAAGTGTAAAGCAAAGGAAGATATAAATAAGCAGTAAGAAATAAGCAAAATCCCATTTATGCTTAATATGTGAAAATAATTGAGGGTGTTAATGTCATTTATTCAATATGTACAATACACTTCATGCATGTCATTCAAATGAAAAGATTAGGGCATAAAAGGAATTGCTCCAAAATGACTTATTTACCCTTTAAAAGTTTCTATTTAAATGGTAAAACTCTTATTGATAAAAATTTCATTTTTCATACTTCAAGGGAAAATAAAAAGATAATACTATTTAGGTAAGTTTTGAAAATGAAATTTAAGTATAATAAGTACTATCCAAGTATAAAATGGAGTCATGGGGAGACTTTTTAAATTTTAATTTTAATAATAATAATAATATTATTATTTATTCTTTATTATAATAAAAACTTAATTAATAATTTTTACTCCATTAATCTCATTATAACTGATAGCTCTAACTTTTATTTCTAAATAAATTATGTTCAAATATTATAATTAATCATGATAAAATTAAAATTTCAGAATTTATTTTAAGATAAATATAACATAAACTTAAAGATCTTTTCTGTTATAATTATCATAATAATTCAACTACAAATTATAATTGAAGATCAATAAATGAATGATACTTTAATCATCTATTAAAAAAGAAATATTTGATTATATTAATAATGAAATAATCAATCAACTCTTTTTGAATATAAAGAGCAATAAATCACAACTTTTTAATCATATTATATTTTACCTTTTTAAAATAATAAATTTAAATAAAAAATAATTTTAAAACTATAAAAATATAATTTATGCCCCACTAATTCTTAAAATTATTTTTTTTTATGGACAAGAGTATCATAATAATATAAATGTTCATTTCATAATATGAAGCATCATTAATAAATATTTGATATACTTGACAATACATATTTGTTACATTAAAAATCTAGAATGTTCTTTGGCTAGGCTCTTTTGAAACCTTTGAGCTTAGTTTGTTCCCAAATTCGGGTGTTCCTTCTAGCAGTCAATTGCATCCGCCGATCCACTTCATCATATATCAAGGCTTTCATTTGAGATAGCTTTTAACTACTACTTTTTCACAGTTAAAAAAAAAATGTACTAAAAACTGTTTTAGAAAACTATAAAAAAACTGTCCCAAACAAAGCATAAGTATCAAAAGTCATACGGGTTTGTTGATAAACTAAGCATTTGAAGAACAACATATAGAAAAAGTAACATAAAAATTATGGCAAAAGATAAAAAGTTGCAGAAAATATAACATATTGTTTATTTTTCCTAAGTGAAAATAAAATAAAAGGCAAGGAACTTGAGTTAATTTGCCCACATGTTTAACCCTTGCCATTAAACTAAAAAACTAAAATCCAAGTTGTTTAAATACACAGACCGTTATCTGAAGGACGATACTGATATGACCTTAAAGCTAGCGCCTCAGAAAACATGCTTGCTGGAGAAACAGCAAAAGGGAGAATAGAAGCCGCCTGAGAATATTGTCAGAGAAACAGGAAAAAATTAAGAGATGAATGAAAAAATATTTATTAACTGCCGATTCACAAGTATTAATTTCACAGTTGAGGCACAATACTTACCTAATATAAAGCTAAATCATTCACGAGTAAACCGCATATTGAGAAAGAAAAATAAAAATGGCAGAAGAGCTGCCACAGTTTATGATTTCTCCAGCAGCAGGCTTCCAGACTTAAGATCTAAACTGGATTAATCAAATGAAAGTAAGAAGACAAGTCAGCGTATGCTCATATATATATTTGACTTGATAAGAAACATTAACTTGCTACAAGAGAAATAAGACATTTCCAAAAGCATAATAGCAAAACCTTTGACTGAGGCTCCAATAATATATATAGATTTTGTGCTCAAGACTTACAGATGAAATTTACAGTACTACACATAAGTTGTGCACTCTATTGCCTTAGGTTGGAGAGATTATTCTGTGCGGACACCAGACGGAAAAACCGTTCGATACCGCTTGGTACTGAGCGCTGTACTGGCGCTTGGTACTGAGCGCGGCACTGGCGCTCGGTACTGAGCGCAGTACACTTTTGGGGTGACATGGCCTGCATTTTTATTGGTCTCTGAAAGACGTCCGATCTCCGCACAGAATAATTTTTCCTTAGGTTGTGGATCTTTTGAAAACAGCTATTTAATATATCTATATGTTATGGCAATGTAATATGTGATTTAAATAGACAGAAGTATATCCCATTATGCTAATAACATTATATAAAGTTTAATGTGGGGCACAAAAAATAAACTGAAGGTGATGTAGAACGAGTAGGGAAGTAGTGGCAAGAACAAACTCCAAGCGCCCTCCCGAAAAACCTGAAATAATTCCTTCTAGAAATCTGAAATATATTCATATTTCTTTCAAAAATTTGCTGCAGCTTTGGGAGGAAGAGGGCTTAATATTGTAATGAATTTGGAGAGCTTCTAGTGGAGGAATTCCCACGTGATGGTCTTGGAAAATTCGGCCAGCAGATTCAGCTTTTGGAAATCTTTTTAAAGGGGTAAATCTGCACTTATGGAGAGATTTCAAAAGCCAATTAATTTGGGGAGGGAGCCGGCTGTAATGGAAAGATTTTCTTCAGGTTTTCATATTCAAAACCTGAGAAAATCTTCAGCAGAGGGTGACGTGAGGGCCTTGAGATTTTTGGAATTAATTCCAATAAGTGGAAGACTCTTTGCGGGAGGAATTGTGAGCAGGATTTGGTGGAGAAAAACAAGGCAAGAGCTTGAGATAATACAACCAGCAGTGAGTTATGATGAAAGTTAATTCCCACAGTAAAAGGAGGTGTTTTAGGAAAGATTTGAGCGGTGGTTAATGTAGCCGGCAAGAGGCAGAGAGGGAAAATAGGGATTTAATTCCATAATACACTCAGTTTTGGGAAGGAAATAAAGAGGTGGAGCTGTGAGGGATTAACGGCTTGGGATTTAATTAATGCTAGGGAATTAAAAATGGAAAATCCTTTGGATTTTGAATCTGTAACAGAGATTTGAAATTCAAATAGTATGTAAAATGGAAGAAAAAAAAATTAAATCCGGATTTAAAATGGAAACCCTTTTTTTTATTTAAAAAGAGAGGTTATGAATCAATTAGGAAATAACTCCTAATTGGCTCATAAAGGAGGCCGGCGGTTAGATTTAAATTTAGGAGTTATGAAAGTGAGACAAAAAAAAATCAGATTTTGAATTCAAAATCTCAAATTGATTTCAATTAAGCACTTTCCAAAAATAGATGAACCAAATTAGGAAAGAATTTGAAATTTGAATTTGAATAATTTCAAATTCAAATTAATCCCTAAATTAACCCAACCAAATTAGAAAATCCAAAAGAGGGTGGGAGGAGTTCGGCCGGCGACTAATGAGGTGGAGCCGGCGGCATGGTGGAAAAGGAGACGACGGCTTCGAGATGGAGAAAATGAAGGTGGACGTAGGTAGAGGATGAAGATGAAAACTAGGAACAATAAAAGGAACAAAAACAAAGATAGAAGATAAAAACGAAAGAGAGAAAATAAAAATGATAGAAACCGCGAGCCTTGGACTCTTCCGAAGACTGACGGGTGATTTGTTTACCCTTCTCCAAGGGACTTCACGTCACAAGCCCGGACCCATCCTGCGGATGGTGAAACTCTCGATTTCTCTCATAGAAATCTCACTCTCGTCCTCTCTCAAGAAGAACACAAGTGTGGAAAACACAAAATTTTCATATCAATTTAACCATCTTATTACAATAGCTTAAGGCCATATATATAGGTCATAACATGAGAAAATAAAAAAATTACAAAAATGCCCCTTGGGCCATAACACTCAAATAAACTATAACCTAGGGGTAAAACAGAAAATAATATAAAATAATAGCTAAAATTCATAAAATAAATTTTAAATAACAATTTAAATTAGAGCCGTCGATTTACAACGCCTCCTGTGATAGATGCGCCAGATCTTCGTGCCGATGTCCGCATCATTCTCCCCAGGTGGGAGAATACTCGACTTCGTCGAGTTAGCATCACAACTGCCCAGACACAACTTTGGACGGTTCTTTGGAGACATAGTTTCATCCACCGAAATGGGTAATAAACCCAATGGGCACTTAAGCTCGCCAATTTCCTTAACCCGAGTCAAGGGATCACCTTCCAAACTGTCGTACTTCTTTTCGTCTGCAGAAACTTGTTCACTCTCCTCGATGGCTTCACTGGTGATAGGATTAATATGGAGTTCGATGTATATCACCTCCAGAGCTTCCTCAACCTTCTCTGTTATAGGAGTGTTTACTGGGTCAAGAGAAATCTTTGCTTATGTAGGAGTTGAAATTGAGCCAACCAAGTCTCTCTCTGCAGGATTTGCTGCCACGCATTTTTCCTTGTCGACCAATTCATCATCTTCTTCTTCCTTGATCACCTTATTTTTTTCTTTGATTTGCACCGTGAGTGGGAAATAGAAAGCTTCATTGGCCTCCAGCCATTTGTCAACTCTATCTACTTTTTGTCTGTTTCTTAGTACCTTTTTCCTATCCTTTGATGAAGGAGATCTTGAAGAGGAGTAGAGCGATGGGTCCGTCCTACCTAGCTCTAGGTCATCGAACCGTTTGATTGTCTGACGGTGGTAGTCGGCTAAGTCTGCTTGAGTCTCCTTGAGATGTTCACTAATGGCGGCCACTTGACCTACCATCCAGTCTAGAGTTATTCCAAGTTGATCCGAGTCCATGCTTTGATACCAAATTGATGTAGAACGAGTAGGGAAGTAGTGGCAAGAACGAAATCCAAGCGCGCTCCCGAAAAACCTGAAATAATTCCTTCTAGAAATCTGAAATATATTCAAATTTCTTTCAGAAATTTGCTGCAGCTTTGGGAGGAAGAGGGCTTAATATTGTAATGAATTTGGAGAGCTTCTAGTGGAGGAATTCCCACGTGATGGTCTTGGAAAATTCGGCAAGCAGATTTAGCTTTTGGAAATCTTTTTAAAGGGGTAAATCTGCACTTATGGAGAGATTTCAAAAGCCAATTAATTTGGGGAGGGAGCCGGCTGTAATGGAGAGGTTTTCTACAGGTTTTCATATTCAAAACCTGAGAAAATCTTCAGCAGAGGGTGGCGTGTGGGCCTTGAGATTTTCGGAATTAATTCCAATACGTGGAAGACTCTTTGCGAGAGGAATTGTGGGCAGGATTTGGTGGAGAAAAACAAGGCAAGATCTTGAGATAATACAGCCAGCAGTGAGTTATGATGGAAGTTAATTCCCAAAGTAAAAGGAGGTGTTTTAGGAAAGATTTGAGCGGTGGTTAATGTAGCCGGCAGGAGGTAGAGAGGGAAAATAGGAATTTAATTCCATAATACACTCAGTTTTGGGAAGGAAATAAAGAGGTGGAGCTGTGAGGGATTAACGGCTTGGGATTTAATTAATGCTAGGGAATTAAAAATGGAAAATCCTTTGGATTTTGAATCTGTAACAGAGATTTGAAATTCAAATAGCATGTAAAATGGAAGAAAAAAAAAATTAAATCCTTTTGAATTTGAAATTCAAATAGGATTTAAAATGGAAACCTTTTTTTTTATTTAAAAAAAGAGGTTATGAAGCAATTAGGAAATAACTCCTAATTGGCTCATAAAGGAGGCCGGCGGTTAGATTTGAATTTAGGAGTTATGAAAGTGAGACAAAAAAATCATATTTTGAATTCAAAATCTCAAATTGATTTCAATTAAGCACTTTCCAAAAATAGATGAACCAAATTAGGAAAGAATTTGAAATTTGAATTTGAATAATTTCAAATTCAAATTAATCCCTAAATTAACCCAACCAAATTAGGAAATCCCAAAGAGGGTGGGAGGAGTTCGGCTGGCGATTAATGAGGTGGAGCCGGCGGCATGGTGGAAAAGGAGACGATGGCTTGGAGATGTAGAAAATGAAGGAGGACGTAGGTGGAGGATGAAGATGAAAACTAGGAATAATAAAAGGAACAAAAACAAAGATAGAAGATAAAAATGAAAGAGAGAAAATAAAAATGATAGAAACCGCGAGCCTTGGACTCTTCCGAAGACTCACGGGTGATTCGTTTGCCCTTCTCCAAGGGACTTCACGTCACGAGCCCGGTCCCATCCTACGGCTAGTGAAACTCTCAATTTCTCTCATAGAAATCTCACTCTCGTCCTCTCTCAAGAAGAATACAAGTGTGGAAAACATAAAATTTTCATATCAAATTAACTATCCTATTACAATAGCTTAAGGCCCTATATATAAGCCATAACATGAGAAAATAAAAAAATTACAAAAATGCCCCATGGGCCATAACACTCAAATAAACTAACTTAGGGGTAAAACAGGAAATAACATAAAATAATAACTAAAATTCATAAAATAAATTTTAAATTAGAGTCGTCAATTTACGACGCATCCTGTGATAGATGCGCCAGATCTTCGTGCCGATGTCCGCATCAGAAGGAACTGCCAGACCTTGTCAATCATGAAACATCTTTACAGAGTTTGTGCAAATTAGTTTTGTATGGTCACATTTACAGTACATTTCTTCTCTTCTACGGCCCAAGGGTTGATGGTACGTACGTTTTGATATATGTTGATCAAGTTCTGTTGGCCCTTGACAAATTACATGATGCTGAGACATGTTTTTTCCATCTAATAGAGTTCGAGTCACCTTCATTTTGAGTTTGGTCATATATTAAGAATACATTTGAACGTTTATAAAGCATGAATGTCTTTGAACTTTCATTTAACGTTGTCATGGGTTCATCTGTTGAGGCCAAGGCTTGGTGGTATAGTTTTGTGACCGTTATCTATATCCAATCTCTCTTCGAAGTGAATTTTACTTTGATTCCTTTCTCCTTTCATCTCCACCTATAGTTTACTAACTCTCAATACAAGGAAGAGCATATGATACATGTGAGATAACGTAAATCAAGAAATACGATTGCTGAGATTATACAAAATTATCAATGAGCGAAAAAAGTGAGGGCGAAGTATACTTGGAGAGAGAGAGAGAGGCTGGAATTGAATGATAATTTAATTCGAATAACAAGTGATGACAAAATATAACAACGAGCAATCACTCACCAATGGCCTCCGACCAAGAACGTTCACTGTCAGCTCAGCTTCACAGCTCACCGTGTGATGATAACATCCAAGGCTAATCTCAGCCTTACACTACACTATAGCTGCACCTCTTCACCTATATATACATGGCTGTACAAAGGCATCGTGTAAATGTGTTTCTAAAGAAATGAAATATTTCCTTTCTCAGCCTTAATTTGTCTCTGCTTTTACTGTTGTCCTCTCTGCTCTCTCTTTATTTTACTTTATTTACAAGGTATCAGAGCCCCTGGCTCACAGCCCATCGCAGATTCAATATCATGGCGACCTCTTCCCACACAGACAACACATCGACAGATAAACCAGGCGTCAATGTCTAAATCCCCTCATCTTTAAAATTTCTTATTTCTAATATCAAAACCATTGTTCCCCTTTCCCTGTCCAATGATAACTACCCGACCTGGCGATCCCAAATCATCAAATTATTTCGTGCAAACGGATACGTCGGCTTCCTTGACGGCACCTCCACACCACCTCTGCAGACTATATCCGACATCACCAGAACTTCTACCCCCAACCCAGCCTATAATTGGTGGATTCACACCGACCAGAACCTATCTGCGACAATTTGCTCAACTATTACACCAGCCATCCTCTCATACATACTTCATCTCGACACTTGTGCAACCATCTGGAGTACCTTGGAGCATCGCCTTTAGGCAACAACAGGTCCCGCATTATACAACTTAAAAACGAGCTCCACTATATTTCTATGGGTACCCTCTGATGTGAAACATACACGTAAAGATGAATCACTTAATGAAATTTGCACACTTAATATTCCTAGAACAAATAATTATATCTTAATGGTGAATTTAAACGACGCAATAAAACATAAAGAGCGGTAAGACATGCTTAGGCTAAACCACATATATAGAAGTTAAGATCAAAAAAATTACCAACTTAATCTATGTTGCATGCATGAGTGGTTTCAACAAGAAATCCCTACACTAACAATAAGACTAGTCACTACAAGGAGATCCCTCACTCCACTTATCTAGTTAAGGGGCTTTAGCGGAGAGAGTGACGAGAATCTTCATGAATCATTTATAAACCACAGTTGAGAAGTGAGTAAGAGATTTAATGATTTGGGGATGAGTTTACTCAAATAATCAGAGAATACGAAGCTTTCGGTTTGATCACCAAGGCACTAGATGAAGAGTAATCAGCAACGTCAAGTCTTGGACACATTTAGGAAGGTGATCATTTATTTCTTGGAAAGCATGGCAGCGGAATATGGCCACCAAACTGATTGGACAGCAACTGGAGATGTGTAAGCAGCAGCAAGTGTTGGTTGAGAAACCCTTTTGACCTTCAGAATACTTCCAACAGCAGTCCGAACAACAACTAAGGAGACGGGACAGCAGTTTGTCCCGTCAGAGGAGTCTTAGGCAGCAATACGGGCCTACTGGGAAGCAGAGCAGCAGGATTATGCTGCTGTAATTCCAGGAAGCATCCAGGAATCCCCTACATGGAAGAGACATAGGGGGAGGAGAGGCTTGGTAAGGGGACGGCTAGGGCGGCAGGGAAACGAAGTATTTCCTTCCCAGAACTCTCCTTCAGGGCTGATTGGAATAAGTCAAATCCAATATGAATTGATTGGATTCAAATTAAGGAGTTAATTGGGAGGTCATTATGGAAAAAAAATAAAGAAAAGGAGGGGTGGGCTGGCCTTGTATTAAAAGAGAGGGGAAATTAATTTTCAGATTTAAGTGGATTTGGTGGGATAAATTTGAATTTAAATTCAAATTTTAATGAAGAGAATTAAATTGGATGAGAGGGAACCGTGGGAGGTAATTAAGGAGCTTTAATGAGGGGCTATTGATGAAATTGGAGAGAGAAATTATGAGGGAGAGGGGGTCGGCCATGTAGAGAGGACAGAGAGAGGTTTTGTGATTAAAATATGTGGGCCCCAAGGAAGTTAATGCAATTTTAATCAAATCTAAACTTAATTTCAGATTTGATTCAAATAATAAAAAACTTCCTGATGGGACTTAACTCTCTTAGGAAGGAGTTTTGAAATTCAAAATAAATTGATTGCCAACAAGGATTCCCTTCTAAATCACATAGACATAATTTAGGAAAGTATTTATGACATAATTTGAATTTCAAAATTCGAATTTGGAGGATTATGGTGGGTGGGCCGGCGGGTAGAACAAGTAGAGGGGGAGAGGGGAGGGCTGGCTGGCGGCTAGACTTGTGGCCGGCAGTTTGGGGCGCCTAAGGGGGCGGCGGACAAGTGAAGGTGGGCTCGATTATGTGAGGAGGGGAAGGGGACGGGGTGTAGGAGGCCGGTGATCAGGTGGGTGGTGGGCGGCGGCTTGGGTGGCCCAAGGAGGTCAGCGACAAGATGAGGGCTCGAGTTATAAAAAAAAAACCAAGAAGGACTTTGTGGGGAATGAGGCCGACGGGTGGTAAGTTTGGGGAGGGAATTCGATGCCAGGAAAAATAAAAGAAAGATAAGAGAACCGCGAACCTTGGAATCCACCAAGATTGACGGGTATTGCAAATCACCCTTCTCGGGCTTCTCCTCTCATGAACTCCGAGATTACAAAAGTAGCATCAAAATTTTCATTAACAATTCATCATCCAAAATACAAAACAACTAACCTATAAATAGGCCTCATGAAAAGAAAAGAAATAAAAGAATAAAATGTCCTTCGGACTACAACACTACATAACCACCTGTAAGGGTATAAAGGGAAAAACAATAATATAAAATAAACTAGTACATAAAACATATAAATAAACAACTCAAGATCGTAGCCGTTGATCTCTGATGTCCTCATCATTCTTCCCAGGTGGGGGAAAACTCAACTCCGTCAAGTGGGTGTCTCAAGAACTGTCGTGTATCTGAGTCGATTAGTTGTATCTCCTTTTGCTCTGATCATGTATCATCTAACTCTGGTGTATGTCTCCATCTCATCAGCTATCTTCTTCGTCCACCCTCAATTGTGGAAATAATGTCATCACTCGGAATCATGTCAACCTTCTCCGCTATAAGTAATTTGGGAATATTTGGGGAGTGGAGGTAGGCTGGGGTTCTCACAGGGTGGGGTCACACAAGACTCAATTTGAAGTGGAGATGATGGGTTAAACTCTGGACCCTCATAAGTTACTAAATCTTCTATGTTTATAGAGAGATGAATGTTTAACTCTGCAGGCAGATCCACTACGTAAGCACTATCAATGATTTTCTTAACTGTTTTAATTGGTCTCGCACTTCTAGCATGTGACTCCTTTACAGTTCCTTATGGGAATTGCGCCGGACGAATCCGCATTGTCGCTGAATTACCAACCTCAAAAGTTTTAAATTGTCATTTTTGAATTCAACATAAAGTCTATAATTATTATTGTTCTATTTCAATTAGGCGTGCAACTTCCTTAAGTATATCATACGAATGCGATGCAAATGCGGTATGTTTTTAGGCGAGGTAATTTAAAGACTCAATAAAATAAATAATGATGTGAAGCAAGAGACTCAGTATGCATGATGATTGGCATAAACTTTGGGCCTACACAAAAGTTTTAATCAGAGGATAAAATTGGAGCAAACATATTACAAAATACACACAACATACTAACTCACAAGCACACAAAGATGGGAATAAAGATTGATCAGTCACAAAATGAGAGGACATAAAGCCGTCATGTTTAAGGGAACCGATGTAGGAGGAGCAATGAAGACATTCTCAACTACAAGAGCCTTTTCATTGGGAGTTTCAGCTAGGGTCTTGGATAGTCTCTTAGGGGCAGCCAGGTAATCAAGCAAAGTTATCCAACTAGGGTAGAGAGGGTCCTTAATAGAGATAGGCACAAAGAAAGAAGGTACAATGGAGGGATCAGGCACATAATAAGACAAGGGGTCCTGACTTACAACTATAATGTGATAGCCCAAAGAGTCACTAATAGGTATGGGATTCAAAAGATATGATTGAGTGTTCAGAACAGGTGTGGGCATAACAGTTAAAGAGGTGTCATGAAGGTATGGGTTAATGCTCTCTCTAATATTAAAGTCGGTACAAGGAAAGTTGAGATGAGGCTACTCAAGAAGGACACACACTCTCAAGTGTAGATCTAATGGCTCAACCTTAGAAATATACTCTAATAAAATAAAAGGAGGCTCATTTTTCCAATCAGGCTCAACGTTATTCAAATTCAACTTATTGTCTTCTGAATTCATATGAATATCCTCAATAGGATAAGGTTTAAGTATAACCCTAAGGTTGAGAGATTCGGGGTTAGTTAAATCGGGATTCAAATCAGGTAGTAAATTCAACTGAACCACTTTCGACTCGAGATTATTACCATCAAAATTATCCAAAGTCAACTCAATAGGTGATACAACTAAATTAGGATCTTCTGAATTTAAATTCAATGTGTTTAAGGTCAGATTGGCTTTTTTCGAGATCATATTACTATCATCCAGGCAGACTTTATCCAAAGGGATATCCTTGAGGAGATTAGGAGTCGGGTGGACTGAGGTAACGAGGTTTAAAGGTTACAGATCTCCTAAATCAGGGTTTAAGTCATGCGGGGAATCTGACTCACTTCAATTTAATCCTCAAAGAAGTCCTCATTGTCAGTGATATCATTAGTGTCCATGAAATGGACGTACTTAGTTTCAGGTTCGAGGGATTTTTTCCTAGCACTGTAGTTTTTGGCTGAATTACACTGGTAGGGTCAAGGACTGGGGACGCTAAAGGTTGACTAGGAGGGCTAGGAGAAAACCTACGGGGTGGGGTAGCATCCCTGATGTTACTAAAGGAAGGGTGGTCTCGACCGCAGTAATGTCCACGGTTCATTCCAACAAAAGAGGTAGGGTGGTGCTCTAGATGACGATCACTAGGGGTAGGGGTCTTGAAAGTGTAACACCCAAAGGTTTGATGAGCAGGGGGTAACCTAAGCTTAAAACCAGTTGGTTGGTCGCTAGTAGAGGGTCGGTATTTTAATTAAGTTCTCGGATCATGTCTTTCCAATTAGAAGTAGGGTACTCATCGCGAGACTCTTTATGATCTTCCAATCTCATCCAAAATTGAAGAGCCCGACCTTTAGGTGAGACTTAGCGATGCTAACCTGGTAAGACTCAGGGATATTGCATGACTAAAAATAGTCCTCTAATTTTCTAACCCATTCCATAAAGTAGTGAGGGTCCGAGAAACCATCAAAGGTGGGTAGATATAATGTGACTCTTAAGTGCGATCGTTGAGGCTTAGGCTCAAGTCTAGGTTGATAAGCAGTGTAGGGTATCTTCTGACTAGCATGATTGAACGAATGGGGCACGTACTTAGAGTGGGGATAGTAAATGTGTTTCTCCGTCATAATTTTAGTCATAGAGCCCACTAGGTCAAGGATGTCATCTAACTTCTTTTGAAGTCTTATCGGGTCCATTGGGAAAACGCTTGGAAAAATTAGGGATGAATCTAAATAGGAGACAACACCTAAAAGCAAGGTTTAGACTTACTACAAGGTCACTAGGTGGAGAAACACAGTTTAGACAGTAAAACAACCTAATGTATTAAGTAGTATAAGTGAAAGGGAATGAGTTTAGGATGTGGACAACACTTAAACACTTAAAAAATTAGCTTACAACTCACTAAAGGAGTGCAGGAAAACAGTGGACAGCAAAATAAAACAGTGATGCAAAAATAATAATGTGATGGTATGCATGTAAACAAGCAAAGGGATAGTTAAGTAGACTCCTAGGATGCATCTGACACATGTAATGCATGCTAGCCATGCTCTGATACCAAGATGATTTGAAACATACATGTGAAGATGAGTTACTTAATGAAATTTGCACACTTAATATTCCTAGAACAAATAATTATATCTTAATGGTGAATTTAAACGACGCAATAAAACACAAACAGTGGTAAGACAAGCTTAGGCTAAACCACATATATAGAAGTTAAGATAAAAAAATAGCCAACTTAATCTACGTTGCATGCATGAGTGGTTTCAACAAGAAATCCCTACACTAACAATAAGAGTAGTCACTACAAGGAGATCCCTCACTCATCTTATCTAGTTAAGGGGGTTTAGCGGAGAGAGTGACGAGAATCTTCCTGAATCGTTTATAAACCACAGTTGAAAAGTGACTAAGAGATTTAATGATTTGGGGGAGAGTTTACCCAAATAATCAGAGAATACGAAGCTTCCGGTTTCATCACCAAGGCACTGGTTGAAGAGTAATCAACAACATCAAGGCTTGGACACATTTAGGAAGGTGATTATTGATTTCTTGGATAGCAGGGCAGCGAAATATGGCCACCAAACTGATTGGACAGCAATTGGAGACGTGTAGGCAGCAGCAAGTGTTGGTTGAGAAACCCTTTTGGCCTTCAGAATACTTCCAACAGCAGTCCAAACAGCAACTAAGGAGATGGGACAGAAGTTTGTCCCGTCAGAGGAGTCTTAGGCAGCAATACGGGACTACTGGGGAAGCAGAGCAGCAGGATTATGCTGTTGTAATTCCAGGCAACATCCAGGAATCCGCTACAGGGAAGAGACATAGGGGGAGGAGAGGCTTGGTAAGGGGACGGCTAGGGCTGCAGGGAAACAAAGTATTTCCTTCATAGAATTCTCCTTCAGGGCTGATTGGAATAAGTCAAATCCAATATGAATTGCTTGGATTCAAATTAAGGAGTTGATTGGGAGGTCATTATGGGAAAGAAATAAAGAAAAGGAGGGGTGGGTCGAACTTGTATTGGAAGAGGGGAAATTAATTTTCAGATTTGAGTGGATTTGGCGGGATAAATTTGAATTTAAATTCAAAATTTAATGGAGAGAATTAAATTGGATGAGAGGGAATTGTGGTAGGTAATTAGGGAGGTTTAATGAGGGGCTATTGATGAAATTGGAGAGAGAAATTATGAGGGAGGGGACCGGCCATGTAGAGAGGAGAGAGAGGGGTTTTGTGATTAATATGTGGGCCCCAAGGAAGTTAATGCAATTTAAACAAATCTGAATTTAATTTCAAATTTGATTCAAATAATAAGAAACTTCCTAATTGGACTTAACCCTCTTAGGAAGGAGTTTTGAAATTCAAAATAAATTGATTGCCAACAAGGATTCCCTCTTAAATCACATAGAGATAATTTAGGGAAGTATTTATGACATAATTTGAATTTCAAAATTCGAATTTGGAGGATTATGGTGGGTGGGCCGGCGGGTGGAACAAGTAGAGGGGGAGAGGGGAGGGCTGGCTGGCGGCTAGACTTGAGGCCGGCAGTTTGGGGCGGCTAAGGGGGCGTCGGGCCAGTGAAGGTGGGCTCGGTTTTGTGAGGAGGGGAAGGGGATGGGGTGTAGGAGGCTAGCGATCAGGTGGGTGGTGGGCGGCTTGGGTGGCCCAAGGAGGTCGGCGGCAAGATGAGGGCTCGGGTTAGAAAAAAAATCCAAGGAGGACTTTGTGGGGAATGAGGCCGGCGTGTGGGAAGTTTGGGGAGGGAATTCGATGCTAGGAAAAATAAAAGAAAAGAAAAAGAGAACCGCAAACCTTGGAATCTACCAAGATTGACAGGTATTGCAAATCACCCTCCTCGGGCTTCTCCTCTCATGAACTCACTAAGAGATCACACAAGTAGCATCAAAATTTTCATTAAAAATTTCATCCAAAATACAAAATAACTAGCCTATAAATAGGCCTCATGAAAAGAAAAGAAATAAAAGAATAAAATGCCCTTCGGGCTACAACACTACATAACCACCCGTAAGGGTATAAAGGGAAAAAATAATAATATAAAATAAACTAGTACATAAAACATATAAATAAATAATTCAAGATTGTAGTCGTTGATCTCCGATGTCCTCATCACCCTGACCATGCTTCAGTACCTCACAAATGTGAAGACGCTCGTTGATAATATTGCAATAGCAGGCTCTCCGATTGACTCTGAAGACATCATACTTTATACACTCAATGGCTTGCCTCCTCGGCAGGCTTTTCAAACTTCCATTAGAACAACACTCACTCCGATCAACCTTGAAGATCTTTACACTCTTCTACTGAGTTAAGAGATTAATCTGTCTCAGGATTCCGCCAAGGATACCACCTCTCCCAATCCACACACTACATTATACTCCTACCATGGCAGAGGTCGAGGTCGTGGCCGCTTCAACAACTCTTCATCAACTCGCGGACAAACTTCAGCTCAGTCATCCAACCGTCCTTCCAACCCCAACTCTTCGGTCTGTCAAATCTATGGGAAGTGAAGACCAACTGCAAATGTATGCTGTCATAGACTTAACACTCAATACCCAACACCATCCAGCACCCTCTTAGCCTCCACTCCACAACCTACAAGCGACTGGATCATCGACTTAGGAGCCTCCTTCCATCTCACCAATAATCTCGACAGCATCTCTCTTCCCACCGAATATACCGGCTTAGACTCAGTATTTGTTGGTGACAGTCGCTCCATCCCCATAGCTCACTCCGGACAAGGCATCCTCCCCACTCCTAATCGTAAGCTTCTCCTACCTAATCTGCTACATCTACCTCATCTCTCTCACAACTTACTTTCAGTTTCTAAAATCACAAAAGACAATAACATCTCTATTCTATTTGATGCATTCGGCTTCCACATCAAGAACAACCAACTCCACCATTCTCTCAGGTCCCTGCCATGACAGACTCTACCACCTCACTCCTTACAATTCCCACAACAATCACGCCCTCACAACAATCTCTCAAATAGCGCTTTGGAGGCATCATCGCCTTGGACATCCACATCAGCAAACAATCAACACCATCTCCAAACAATACAATTCTCTAGCTATTCCTATCTCTTATACATCTAGTACACCTTGCTCTTCATGTAAGGCCTCTAAAGGCCACAAGCTACTTTTCTCTAGGTCCACAAATCATAACTATAAACCCTTAGAATTACTACACACAAATGTATGGGGACCCTCCCCAATTGCTTCCACCCAAGACTTTAATAAATACTACTTACTTATTGTTGATGATTGTACTTGTTTTACTTGGGTCTTTCCGTTAATGTATAAATCTGATGTGTTTGCAACATTCACTAAATTCCACGCTACCATCGAAAAACAACTTTCCTACACCGTTAAATACTTACGCAGCGACAGTGGCAAACATTTTGTCAATCACTCCCTTACAAATTACCTAAACCTTCATGGCATTTCTCACCAACTCACATGCTCATACACACCGGAACAAAATGGCCTAGTTGAACGAAAACATCGCCATATACTAAAAACTACCCGCACCCTACTACATACAACCCATCTTCCCTATTCCCTATGGCTTGAAACCTCACTAACTATTGTCTACCTTATCAACCTCCTACCTTCACCCACCACATCAAACAAGCCTCCATATCAACTTTTTTACAATAAACCACCATCCTATACTCATCTCCGCACATTTCATTGTGCATGCTTTTCCCTACTACCACCACAAGCCCGCCACAAACTCTCCATAAAATCCACCCCTTCCGTCTTCATCGGCTAGGCTCCATCCTCCAAAAAGGCTATAAGTGCCTTGATTCCGCCATTGGCCACGTTCAAATATCCTGCCATGTCACATTTGATGAATCTACATTTCCCTACAAAGCCACTCTATTGGTGCATGTAGATGGTTTCATTGATTGAGCCATGTAGGAATGTGTTAGTGATGTCTAGCTGATGGATTGACCAGTAATAACCCTCAAACACTTTCTAACATTCTTACATATCTTCAAAACCATTTCTCAATAAAAAATCTCAGCTTTCCTTCCAACTTTCTTGGAATACAAATATCTCACCACAATAATCAATTACACCTTTCACAATCCTCATACACTCAATCCATCCTAAAACAAGCCGGTCTACTGAACTATAACTCACTCAACAATCCTTCATATCTCAAGCCACCAACCACCATTCCTCACGATGTTCTCCTCTCTAATCCCACAATATATAGACAAATCACCGGATTCCTTCAACATATAACCATCACTCGACCCGACATAGCCTTCGTCGTCAACACGTGTTAATAAATGCATTGTCCACTCTCCCAACATTTCCATTTCCTCAAGCATCTTCTCTGTTACCTTCAAGGTACCAAACATTTTGATATTCACATTTGCAAATCCTCCCTTCACCTCTCAGCATACTCAGACACAGATTGGGCCTCGGATCCAATTTATTGTAGATTAACAATCGGCTACTGTACATTTCTTGGGGGCAATCTCATCTCATGGTTAGTTAAGAAGAAGCCAAATATCGCACTTTCTTCAATAGAAGCTGAATACATAGCTCTAGTGGCGACAATAGCATAAGTTATCTGGCTAAGATGACTTCTCACTGATTTTCGCATTCCTCAGCAACTGAGGATCATCCACAGTGACAACACCTCAGCAATAGCTCTAGCGAATAATCCTGTCTTTCACGCTCGCACAAAGCACATCTCCGTGGACTATCAGTTCGTTTGGGACCACATACAAGCAAATGAGATTGTCGTTACACCAGTAGCATCAACCGATCAGACTCCAGACATTCTCTCCAAACCTCTACCTACTCCAAGATTTCAGCTCCTTCGTTCCAAACTAACATTTCAACAATCGCATGTTGATACATTAGTTTGAGGGGGCCTAACAATGAGAAATCACTCACCAATAGCCTCCAACCAGGAACGTTCACTGGCAGCTCAGCTTCACAGCTCACCATGTGATGATAACAGCCAAGGCTAATCTCAGCCTTACATGTACACTATAGCTGCACCTCTTCACCAATATATATATGACTATATACTGTAAAAAGGCACCCTATAACTAAGTTTCTACAGAAATGAAATATTTCCTTTCTCAGCGTTAATTTCTGTCTCTGCTTTTACTGTTGTCCTCTCTGCTCTCTCTTTAGTTTACTTTATTTACAAAATGAAATACAAAAAAAGACTAATTTATGGAAGAAATGAATAATGTAATAATGCATAAAAGCAATAGGTAAGAGCTAATCCCTCCTTATTTTGTGCACAAGTAATAAAATGAGCAAACTTGATAATCATCCCTCCTTATCGTAATAAGCAGGAAGTACACCTTCTCTCTTCTCTTATACTTGTCGGGGGAGAGAATTATAGGCTTTTATCAAATATCTCCATCTCTCTCTTTAATTTGTTTGTACCACATCATGTTGCCTTTATGTAGTTTTATGTACTCCATTCGCCCATTTGGACTTTGGGCTTCACCTTGAAGGCATAATGAGTGGTGACTGTCCGCTAAAATATAAAACCTCTACTTCCTTCCATCAATAACAGCACGCAATGGAAAAATGAATCCAAGAGAACCGACTAGGAGAAACAGGAAAACAAGCCTCCTTGCCAAACCAACAATAGCAGCAGCAGACCTCTTGCCAACTAAGCAGTTGCCAAAGAAGCCAAATCATATGGTCTCCACACCAAATCCTTTGATCAACGACTGCTTCATTCAGGTTGTTGCCTCCAATGATTGGAATGAAGGCAAAGCAGAAGACGAGGTGATGCAAGGGTTTTGCTTTCCTTTTTCTTCAACGACTTTGCTTGTGGTTCTCTTTCTCTTAGGCTTAACACGTGGACCACCTAGTTTTTACAATCAAAGAAGAGAAATCTCCCAAACTATTTCACTTAAAGGGGTGTATCTCATTCGTTCCCAGATACAATAGGAGGTCAGGGATCCCCAATGATCTTGGCTATATTTATTAAAAAAAAAAAATTTGTTTACCATATTTAACTAGTCATAACATATCTTCGTAGGATACATTTGCATTTTACATGGACCGTATTTTGCGCTCTTAATATAACATAAAATACTTCAATATATATGTTGTTGACCTATAACTACCTAAAACCACCCCATGACTCACCCGGCTCCCATAGTTTCAGGAACTGCCGCACGATCCCACTACCCACGGTCGCGCAAACTAACTCTCACGACAAACTGTCTTCACACGACAAAAGGAGGATTTGGCACTCACGCTCTCAGAATCGAAGGGAAGAGAGGAAATTCAAACCGCTTACCTTCGTCAAACTAGGTCGAAGCCGACTTCGCCTCCGTTGGCCTTAGCCGAAGCCACTCATCGATTCAACCTCCTCCTGTGACTCCGGCCGCATCTTCATCCTGCTCCAGTCCAACTAGCCGCCCGCCTCCACCGACTCCAGGCCGCATCTTTGCCGCTGACTCAACTCCAACAGTCGGCCTGGCTCCTGCCTCCGTCTGCTATAGCCTAAGCCAACTAAACTCCTTCGGCCCGCTTCTGACCTAGCCTCTGCCGTCGACCCGACGGCCGCTTTGTCCGACTCCCGCCGCCTTCTCTCCGTGCTCTAGCCTGATCGGGCTCTCCCCCTCTCTCTCTCTCTCTCTTTCTCTCTCTATATATATATATATACTATTAGATCATGGAACATTGTAAAGATGTCTTTTGAACCTAAACACCCTATGCATTGGATATCTAATTAGGATTTTAAATGGTTGGATTACCCATCTAAGTTATCCATATGATTGGTCAGTGGCAATAATACCAAAGTCATCCAATTTTATACACTATAACCCACTTACATTTCTGAGCATCACATGGGTGTAGTATCAACGTTCAAATACAATTTAGAGTTATCAAAGATGAAAAACTTCTTTGCATGGATTACCCATTCCCACAAAGCTATAGCAATTTATTTTCAAGAATAATCAATGCAACAGTCTATAGCCTCATCTATTTTGAATATCTACTACGATGGTTAGAATAGTAAGCAATCTAGTATTGTCATGAACATGATTGATAACATGAAGAATGAGTCTTTTTGGGTTGAATAACCTTTATGTTGATAGGGTTTAATATATTTTTCATATTCCAAATTCAAGAAACATATACAACAGAGCAATTGACATTTAATTGTCATTTGATGTCCTACAACAAAGAACTCTCTAGGTTCCTTGATGATAGTTCTTTGTGAAATCCTTTGCTATCTGGAGATCAACTTAGATCCTTTTTCTATAGATAGACATGTACAGTGTCTATGTAGAATCAAACAAGGCCCTCCAAATCTTGTAGTTCTTCAGATAGAATTAGCCATCCATGCAAGTGATTTAGAGTAACGTCACCAGATATGCAATAGTTGTACGAGTAGATAGAAGGCGACACTCCTATAATAACTCCAAATTATATACTAAAACACATCATGCATGTGCTCTAACAAACATGTTTAAGTTACAAATACAAATGTCCGAGAATGTTACGCAGGGTCAAATGCTCACTAATATAACATTCTATTTTCAAATTAAATACAACTCGCATTTGCTAAGATCGTCATATATGATTCCTAGATCCAACGGTCCGAAAATACTACACGGGTCAAATATTCAAGTTTCATCCTCCTCTATGAAAGGACTAGAGTCAACCTGACTTGGATCATAAAATGCTTCTTAAATTCCTATGAATATACAAATGACTTTAACGTTACCCCGATGATGGCCGTATTGAATGTAAATATCAACCGGAGGAGTCAAATCTCAAATCCAACACAAGTCTAAATTCCTAAAATGAAATCTATCACTTAAAAACTTAAAACTAAAACTCATCCACCATCCGCAACTGTTTGTCGGGAGTGATAAATTTGAAATTAGCCTCAGCGCACAAAGAGCGAATGTCATGTCAGGGTATCACTAAGGTTCATCCTCAAATAGTTTCTTGCCTGCGGAGACGTGGCACGTGCTTTCTAATCGAGTGATTTTGCCGCAAAATGATACCATTATATTATGATCATGATGAAAGCTCGTATGTTCCATAAAGGCTTCAAACCCTTAAGTAATGAATCATAGGGTATATTCGATAGGCATAAAGTCCTCTGTCAGCTAAGGTGGATTCAGATATATCCCCTTAGACAAACATCAACCCAGGTCTACAAGGTATTCTTGGATGAAGCAACCCCATGGCTGCCGATAAGGTACCTTCTGTCAGGTTGGGTTGACTACCTCCTCTGACTAAGTAGCAGGGAACATGACAGCGCAGGTCGACGAAACCATGGGATCTTGATCGGACTAGTCTTCATTCCGTCCATCACAAGTTTTAAGTTTATGGTGATAAACTTTAAGTCTCAAATTCCAAATCATAAAATCAAATTCAAACCCAAAAACTATTGTTATTATATGTTGGATTTACAACCTATATAACATCTTTAACGACTAGCCTTAATCAAAAGTTCTTTCTCATTATCGAGAGAGTTAATTAACTATAAGGGCTTGCGCCTATAGGAAATCAGAACTTAGATCAAAAAGTCTTCACAAAGGCGAAATCTCTGGGTAGTCTCTTATATAAAACTCAATATGCCTTCTGAAAATTCACCTGGAACCTAAACTTATTAAAACTCTCTGTCGTCATAAACAAAAAAGAAAAAGAGCTGGCATGAAGAAGCCGGGGATGCATCGAATTTTCAGAGCCCACATATGTATACACCATACATCCAACATATTGTTTTATGTTACCTTTGTAAAATGTTTGATGCATCAAGTCATTTGATCAAAGTTGAAAGTTCGTTAGGGATGTTAGGCCCTATGAACTAGTCCCAAGGCTAACCAAGGGGGGGGGGGGGTGAATTGGTATTTTAAAAATCTTTAAACAACAAGAACAATTCTCACAAACCAAAGTCACCACAGAAAAAACAAGTGTGAAAAATTAAAGTGCGGAAGCAGTAAAAAGAACACAAGAATTTATAGTGGTTCGGTCAACTTGACCTATGTCCACTCCCCGGAGGCGCCCTCTGAGTATTGCACTACCAACGTGACTCTCCTTTAGCCCCCACAGCTAGGCGGAGAAGCCCTTACAAAGACACATCCTTTTTGCCACCCCCGGCAAGGCAGAGAACCACATTCCTTTTGCTTCCTCTTGAAGCATGCAGAGAACCACGATCACTTGTTGAAACTTACCTCTCCCAACCCTTCCAAGGACAAGAGACTTTAGGGAAGAAAAAGTGGAACAATGCTTGGAGCAACCCTTGTGAACCCCCTCACAAGCTCCCCCTCACAAGATCCCCTCTCTCTCTCTCTCTCCTTTAGGTTTTCTCAGGTCAAGACAGCAGCTAAGGATGTTCAAAAACGTTGAACAAGAGCTCTTAAATAGAAGAGCTTCAAAGGAGCTCATTAATTGCAAATTGCCGACTTTATTGTCCAGGACGATAAGCATATCGTCCTGTACGATCAGTTCAAATCACAGATGATCGGCCAGAACATCGCCCTGAAGATGATCTGGACGATTGAAAATTGGCTTGATCGTCCAAGACGATCTCACGATCGTCCCGGCCGATCAGTTCAAATCAGAGGAAAATCGTCCAGAGCATCGCCCTAAATTCAAGCTGTCCGATCCCGATCGGCCAGAACATTGCCCTGATTTTGTGCTGGCCGATGTTTATCGTCCAGGAGCAACTAAGGGTTTTTAAATAGATCGTCCTGGCTGATCCTGAGATCGTCCAGGATGATGTGATCGTATCAATCATCCTTAGTTACTTCCTTGATTCCTGGATCAATTTAGGCATAATTGTGTGATATCGTCCAGGCCGATCTCATGATCGGCCTGGCCGATTTCCAAAAATACAGAATACCTAAATTGATCATGACGGCAATTTCTTTCTGTATTAAGCATATCGTCCTGACCGATATAGGTATCGTCCAGGCCGATCAGTTAATTACGGCTGCCTTAACTAAGAAATCCTGATTAGATCTTCTGTTTTGAACTCGATCGTCCTGGACGATATAAATATCGTTCGGGACGATGTGAGTAAAAACACAAGTTCTAAATCTCTCAAGTGTGTGTGTAGGGTTACTTAACATCAGTCACTTCAAACAATTACAATTGACTCAAGAAAGGAAAAAGGAAAATTACAGACCGACTCAACCCTAATCTACCCAGTCTTGAACTGATTCTGATTTCCGTCCAATCTTTGGGTCCTGAAAAGTCAATAGAGAAAAGACAATCGTATTGTTTGCTATCATCAAAACCATAATTCATGAAACCAAATCTGCAATAAAAGTATTGTAGCATATAATAAAACAAGCGGACCTAAAGATATGTTTATTATGAACATAAGATATAGAGCCCTACATGGGGTCCTGGTTGGGTATCCATTGGGTACCCACGCTTTGCACTGATGGGCTTTGCCCACCCAAGCCCACCTATGGTGACTTTCGGGATGTCATACCCACCCACACCCACCCACTTTCCACTCTTCTTGAATGCAGTCTGTCACGTATTAATGGCCTTGAGATTTGTTGCCATTTTTACTGACTGCAAACTTTCAAACCACATATCAAAATTTATCGTGATCGTGGTGTGGTTCAGTGCTGCGCACTACGTAGTAAGTATTACTGTAATATATTGCATGCATATGATGATTAGTAATGTAAATCGGTTTGTCCCCTGATGTTGAGTACCCACCCATACCCACCCATGAAGCCATGGGGATACCCATACCCACCCATGCTTATTATGGGTGGGTACGTGGATGGGTGTGGGTATGGGTACCAAACGTAGGGCTCTGATAAGATACATTAAATTCAAATTCTGTTTTTTTTTTTTTCAAGAAATTAGATGAAGATTGTTTGATTTCTGTCTTAGTTCTTTGAGTTACTGTAAATTGGACTAGGAATTTGGTGGGCATCCGTGTATTTCTGATAGTCTCTTTTTTGCATATTTTGACTGATTTTACTCAGAATGATACCAGAAATGATTAAGACGCATCCTGTTTTGATTCACCATTTCTTTTTCTCTGAGCATGATGCACTTTGTTCATACTTTCTAAAGAATGTGGAGGGGTTATAATGTTAGTAAATTATGAATCTTCAGAATGTTGTTATTAGTTCTTGACATAACTATTCATATTACAAAATATAACCAACAAGTAAATAAAATTGAGGCAATATAGGAAATAGAGTTAATAGCATACGTAATGCAGCATGAACTGATTAAATTTGGAAGCAGAAAATAATATTTATATAATTTACTAAGCACAATTTAACAAATTAGAAATTAGGCTTGCCTTATATGACATTTCCAGGAAAGAAAACAATGATCACATTAGTTCAAGTTGAAAATGATATTTCCCTTGGAAGAATGAATCGACATACCTGTCTGAATGCTGCATGAAGATCATCTTCATACGCAACATCATTTAAACATGCAATAATTTCAGGGGAAGAACTCCTTGCAGCAACAGTTGTAAAATTTAAAGGGCTTCTTTGATTGAGATTTTCATTGATATTGCTGTAAGCATCCACCAAAGAAGTGTCATTTATTGCTCCCATTTCTACATCTAACCCAGAGCAAGAACTAAACTGCTGCTGTTTTTGTTCCGCTGCATGAAGAAGAGATGGTTATCCGCAAAGAAAACAATCAAAGTTGATGGCTGCATCGAACATTATAGAGGAAAATGAACCCAACAACTTAATTTTCTGGCCTTAAATTACTTACAGGGAAGCATTGTATTCAACTCCATCGACAAGTTGTCATCCGAATCACATCCTTCCAAGTTGATATTGCTGAACAATGTGCCAGTTTTTGGACTTCCTTCTGCATATCCGAGTTGGTTGGCTGAACTTAGACAAGAGTTTAGATCAGCGGGCAAAGGAAGTTGACAAGTCTGTGTATAAGAATTCAGTTGATTTGACCTTCGAAGGAAAGACTGAAAGCCTAAGTCATTATATGCTTGAGTTGGTGCATTCATCACTAAGGAATTTCGTATAAGAACTGGGTTTTCAGTTACCAATTGGTCTGTTAGTGGATTAATTGAATGTTGTGGTCCAGTTATCACTTCACTTGACTTTGTATTATTTGCATATTTTCGATTCAAATCATTCTGACCATTAAAAGGATGAGTAAACCATGTTGGTTGCATGGTAGCACGGCCACTATGAAATTGCTGAGCAGGATAGTACGTGGAAGGTGCAAGCATAGTTTTGCATCCATTGACACCAAAATTTTCGAAGCTGATGGCTGAACATCGACTGTTAAGAGTCATGAAATCTGAGCTCCCAGCATATACACTTGTGCCAGCATAAGTATTGAAGTGTTCGCTAAGTCCCATTCCATTCCTTTTAAGACCTCTCCTATACTTCTGCCAAAAAAAAAGTTGCTTTAATTTGACCATGTAACTAGATTATGAATAATCAGGAAAGGCAAAGCTACATCAGTGAGAGCTGGAATGAACAAATTTTACTAATATAGACTAAGCAAAACACCATTTTTAGATTTATAGCACTTGAGAAAAGTTGGTATTTTGCCTAACCTGTAAATGACTGGCTACATTCTCACGGCTAAGCCCTGGGATATTCATGATATCAAGTATTTTCTTTGGTACTGCCCCTGAGAGAAAGAAGAATGGTTTTAAGATTACAAAAGATAACCATGGAAAATATAAAATGCATGAATGTTTACTAACGATCAAGCCCTAGTTGGTTGACTGCATTGATGAATTCAGCATGCAACTCAGCGGTCCATGTAACTCTAGGCTTCTTTTGTGCAGTCGCTTCATCATCAGAGTCATCACTGTCATCATGATCTCTTTCCTTTCCATGGCTCTTGAAATCTTTTATCGGAACATCTTGTGATGTCCTTGCAAGATCCAGTTTGTTCCAAAGATCATAAAAACCTTTCTTTTCCTTTAATGATTTCCTGACCACATGCTTCCAGATGACCTTAATTTCCTCTAGCCGTATAGGTTTAACAAGGTAGTCAACCGCTCCATGCATTATTCCTTTCATCACACTCTGAAAATCACAATCTACAGAGAGCACTGCAAAAGAAATTGGTACTAGGATATACAGTGATAAAATAACAAGAGAATGAAATTATTTTGGAGGGTTATTTGCTTACTAATTACAGGCAAGTCCATCTCAAGGCCCAAAATCTCCAAAAGCTTAAACCCATCCATGTCCGGCATTTTAACGTCACTAATCACAAGATCATATATATCTTTGTTCTCTCTTAGCAGTTTCAAAGCATCATGTGCATGCTGGGCAATGGTAACTGCAAAAAAATTAAGATTGTTTATGAAGACTTGAGAATTGTTATGATTAGGGAAAAGTAACGGAAGTGAAATAAATTACAAGTAATTTATGAGTTGATTCTAAATCAATGTTCGTTGATTTGAGATTTTCAGCAGTTTTTTCACTTTATTCTGCTCAAATTCTTAATGCCCAAAAGAACCTTCAAAATATTCAATTTACCTGACAAATTCATATCAAAGAAAATAAACTGTCACCTCTAATCGTTTCTAAAAAATATTATCACACAAGCTCCCAACTTCAAAACAAATATATCCAAGCACAATTATGAGATCCACAAGCTTTTTATCATTCTTTTTCTTGTGTGTTTTGTGATCTCAGTAGCATCAAGTTTGTTTCATCATCCTTTTATTGAAAATATTTAGATTGTTTAGATTGGATTAAATGGTAAGAACTTGCAGCCAATATCAGTAGAGTTGTGGTGGAATTTATAGTGAAACGGTGGTGGTGGATTTTATAGTGGAATTGCTTGATCTTTCTTCTAAAGATAGAAGATCATTGAGTACACACTTGAGGACTTGGAATGAGGCTAGGGCTAGATTTGGGTGGGTTAATTGTGGAGGCCTAGAGGTTACCTTGATGAAGGAAGTTAATTATGAAACTAAGGTAGATGTGGGGCTCGGGTAATGATTGGAAAAGGGGATAGATAAAGAGGCATGATAAAGGTTTAGGGTAAATAACACTTTGTAGATGGAGAGGGAAGGCTACTGGAGTCTGGAGGCTTGTGGAGGTAGTGGTGTTGGCTTAGGGTTTGTGTAAGGATGAAACCTGAGAGCTCAGAAGCTTAGGATTTAGGATCTATGGCGAGGCCAAGAGCTTTCGGGTGATTTCTGGATTTATTTCTTTAGGGTTTAGGCATGGAGGGGAGAGAGATAATAATAGGATAAGAAGAAGAAAACCTCATTACAAAGATTATTCAAGTGCTCAGCCTCAAAGTTTCACACAAAAACAAACATTTGTTGTAACCTTGCTTGGATCTAGCATAAAATTTATTGAAATCTTCTTTGATTCATGTGAGTTTGGACTTGATTTATTGGAGAAGCCTTACAAAATAACTTGAATGGTTCCACCTCTTCAATTTAAAATTTTTTAAACTAGAAAAGCCCAGCCAAAATGAGCTTGGATGAGATCCAACTTAGAGCCACCTTTCAATTAACTTTCAACCATCATAGGGCTTTGCTTATGGATGATTTGATGCGTTGCATCAAATAATTTATTGCATTCAACAACATTTAACTTATTTAATTCATTGCAGTTAATTTATTAAAGTACTTGAAGGTTATTGTGGGAATATTTTCAAAATTTAATTATGTCTTGCCTTATCATACGGTTTGAAATTAAGATATCTCATGTTTACATCATCAATGGACCTATAATTAGCATAACCAAGAGTCGGTAATCTCTTCCTGCACGCCAAATAAATCATGCAAATCAGGTAAAGCAAGCAATGAAAATTGATAGATAGTAGGGCGCCTAGTGGTGAGATAAATGAGGTGCAACTGATGGTTTTATGATGGTGGTGAGTTGATGTGGAAAAATAGGAGGCTCAGAGTGTTAGACCTAAGGGTGGAAAAGGATTATGGGTTAGCTGAAGAGAGAAACCTAGCTTGGGACAACTTTGGTGAAGACTAGGGTTCAATTAAGAATAGTTTAAGAGGCTATTTGGTTTACAGTAAAATGAGTGTAAAGTATTCTAAATGTAGGAGTTTGAAAAATATTGATGTTGATTTGAAGTAAACCAAAATATACTGTAAAGTTTTGGTGTATTTGGAATTCTTCCTCTAATTTATTCTTGGTGTATTTGAAATTCATCAGATTTGTGTGATTTCCAAATATACTAGAACTTCATTGCCAACTACGGGCTGCCACCGACCGCCACCAACGCCTACTGCCGCCGCCTCCATCCCTAAACGCCATTATTGCTGCTGTCGCCGCTGCCACGGCTGGCAGCCATTGCCGCCGGCCACCATCAGCGCTGGTCACTGCCGTTGGTTGCCATCACTGCCTGCCACCGCCACTAACCACCCTATCTTTGGACTTTACACTGTATTTATTTTATTTCAAACCAAACAAAAAAATTAATTTCCATATTATTTTACATTCATCCAAACTAAATCAAGGTATTTCAAATACACTGCATTAATTTTACATTGCATTCATTTTTAAGCCAGCTAAATAGCCCCTAAGATGTGGAATAAGGTCTAGGGATTGTGGTTAGGTGGTAAGAGGAGTGAAGGCAAGAAGGTGATGGATTAAGAGGGCTCAATTTTGTGTGGGAGGTTGGAGCCAAGAGCTTCCAAAGTGAATAGAAGTTTTGCTTGGGCTATTGGGGTGGGTTGTGGAGAGAGTGAGGATGCTTGGGAGAGGAAGAAAACAACAGCTAATGCTAATTTGAGTGTAATAAAAGAAAACACAAGATAATTTTGAAGCTTGCCAAACGGAAGAAAAGGCTAGTCACCAAGCCAAACTGAGTGAAGTTTCAACTTCTTTGCAACAGATTAATTCCGGAATAATCCTCTTCATAACCACTACCCTCAAGTATAAATTTCATACTCCATTACAATGAAAACTCAATGAGAAACCTTGTTATTTGCACAGATGGTGGTAAGAGTTTCAAACTGCGCTATCATAACACCAGCAAGCAAGTTTGGTTAAATAAAATTTAAAGTAATTATTATAACTGAAAATCCATTGAAGTAAAATCATGAGGTGTGATTGTAATTATAAGGGATGCACATGGTGTTGCTTCACATGTAGAGGGGAGAATGGAGTTGCCCATTATATCTGTTTCTCTATATGTTGGAGAGTAATGGATATTCTCTTTTACTTCATTTCTGATTTGATTAATTTCTTCTCTCAACATACTTATGGTATCTCTCATCTATTTGTTATCAGGCATATGCGGCATCATTATCTGCAGAAAGCTGTTCCACTAACCCCTGCTCCTCAAAGGACTTGACCTACTTTAGCGGCATTCATTAGATGCCTACTTTAAATCTTAGCCATTAATCTCCTCATGTTACTCTGTTATTATAAATACCATGTTCATAGTAACTACAGTTGTAACAATTACAATTCCAATTCTCCAAATTATCTCTGTTCTGTATTTGCCTTTATCTTTGCTACAGCTGCAGCTCTTTATTATTCATATAATCTTGAAAGCTTTTGTGGTTGCATTTACTTAATTAGTATCATAATGGATAATACTTAAATGAGCAAAGGTAAGAGAAAAAATTAAGGAGATATTATGCCTTATAAAAAACTAATAATAATAACATGCAAAAAATTTCACACTAACTTAAAAAAGATTGATTTCTTGCCCTAAGGGATGGATTAGGCGAGTTCAAGTTTGGGTTTGGGTTCGGGCCAAGAGCTTATGAAGTGTTTAGATCCTTTGCATGCGCTATCTGGGACATAGAATTGGTTGTGGAGAGGGTAAAGATGCTCCATAGAGGGAGAAAATGACAACTAATTGTGGGCTCCTAAAATTCACAATTGGCTTTCCTAAGAGAATTAAGATCGTATGACCATGTTGCCCCAAGTTCTCATGGACCTCGGTCTACTTTGTCAAAAAAGATAGTTCACCTAAGCTAACAAAAAAATCTTTATTGGTAGCTATGGGTTGTATCGTCTATGGAGACTTTATAGACCTGAGGTGAATATTTTTCTAAGGAGATAGTTTTAAGTCAATTATAGTTAATAGAAAGCTTTGTTCCCTATCAAGTACATTCTATGATTAACAACTCAAAGGTTTTTAAGCCATTAGAGAGCTTATCGGCTCTGGCCATAACCGTAATTTAATGATGCAATTTTATGACAATCATTGAGTCAGAGGGCCCCGATCATAACGGTTTTTCTATAGTATCATTTGGTGATAGAATAATCGATTAGAGGACACATGTCATGTCCTATTAAAGAGAGATTATTTGAGAGTAAACACAGTGATATGTTTGACAATATATGAGCTCTTAATAAGCTAAAAGTTATTTTTAAATTTGTCACCCACAAAAATAATTGCGAAGGGTGGATGATTGTTACTTAAAATTTGAGGCAGTTAATTTCACTTAATTTTTTTAATATTTTTTTAATTATATTTGATTTTAAATGTTAACCAGAATTTAAACCTGAAATGATTAGCTATGGAATTTGGGGGCATTATGAAAATAAGATTCCCTCTTATTGATATTGACATTCAACATGACAATTAGTGGGGGGTGAGTCTCTGAATTATTTGTATTTAAAAATGAGAGATTAATTTTTTTGAAGTTGACCCCTTCGATTATGATGCATGATGATTGCGCACATCATAGGGGTGTTTGAATGCTTTCATTTTATTGATTTTGACCTTATCAACTTGCTAGTTTGTTTGTAGAGGATTGGATATGTTATTAAGACTTGCAATTGCATTTATAAGATAAAATATCATTGTGAGTATCAAGATCAAATATTTGATTGCAAACTTGCTTGGTTAGAAAATTCTGCTCAAATTATTATTGTGGTAATTTAGCACAAGGTGGAAGTCTTGTCAATCCCCGCCTTGAGGACATGCAGAGTCGGACTTCAAAAGTGGAACTTACGAGTTCAATAAGATAGATGTTGCCTGCAGGGCTTTGGGCATTACAACTAACTTTGTTATCTTCAATAAAATAGATGCATTTTATATTCTCTCATGGAGTAGAAGCCTTGCTAATAGTCAAGTATAACTTACACAACCAAAGATTATCTATCACTAAAGAGGAAAAGTCATCATCTAACAAGAAGCAAATAAAGAAATCATATATGGGACACTAGAATTGCAAGAAGAATTGTGAATCCAATTGACCATAAATCAAGAGGAATAAAGAGCAAATCAGAACTGTCCACATGAAGTCTTATAGAGGAATCCAAAGAAAATTTCCAAAGGCAAGGAAAACAACAATTGTTAGGTATTAATTGATAGAGCACCACAAGCCATTTCAATATTAGTAGTTGAGGACTATTAAAGAAACTGTTATAGTCGTCTCTCTTAACAAAATTGATGACAAAATACCAAGATAAGGATCATCAAGCAACTTAAGCTATCAAAGAAAAGCAAGTGACATATAAATGCACATATAGTGATAACATAATGAAGTATTAAAAGCATTTTTTCTCACACAATTGCTAAAACGAATTCACATGTAGAGGTAAAGAGCTAATTTTAAAGATAGATTTCTTTTTGGGTAAGCCCATGGCCCTCGACAAGTTGTCCCAATGGCAGGCAAACCTATTTGATTGCCTCCTCACTAAGGCAAGCCTTTGGCCCTCTAGAAAGGTGCATCCTTTATTTGCTGACACTATTATCACTTTGTTGAAACTAAAATCTTTATATCCACAAGAATCATACATTAACTAATATTCAATTAACTTATAAAAGAACTTATGTTTGCTACAAAAAACACATGGTTCAACACCCTCACTAAGGGTTGTTTGGTGGCAAGTTTTTAGAGTTCAGGGGTATTTTAAATAATGTAAAGTAAATATAGCATATTTGGATACTTACTGCTACCTATGAGTCTACGTATATTTATAGTGCTTAATGATCACAAACATAATTTGATAAACCTGTTTTTAATTAATATATATTTGTTGTAGATGTTTAGTACTAACATTGTAGGTATACATTGGTAGAGAATTCACAATATTAAGTACATTTCTAGGTAGACACAAGATTTGAAGATTATTTGAAGCTAAAGTTAACAAAGCAATTGAAAATTCAATTAAGTTGGGGAAATCAAGTTAGCCAGAATAATTCAAGTTAAGGAATCAAAATTTTATTTTTTATTTTTTAATGAATCTTTATTATATGTGTTCAGGTTTAAATATTACAAGATAATGCACATGCATGCAAAAGGTTTAAGTCAAAATAAGTTTTTTTTTTTAAATATTAATACAAATCATAACGGATCCTTCTATATGATTATATCGTAATGTACAAATACACAATATGTCTTAATCTATATTCCTAAATAAGATAAATTTGTATTAATTACAAACTTTCAAAAATTGAACTAATCATGCTATACAATAAAAATCATATTATATGATCAATGTTATTTGAGTTAAACCACCAAATTAATTACTTTAATTAAATTAATTCAAATTTTAAATGAATGACTGAATGAGGCACATCATATTATGTGATAGGTTTTCTTAATTAGTCTAGGTAAACAACTGAAATTAAGAGTCGATGGGATATGATTTAGATTGAACTAATCATACTGTATGACATAAATCTTACTGTACAATCACATAGAACTTTGTTTTTATTATTGTATTAGGGTTTTTTCGAGAGGCACTAAATATAAAAATATTTTTTCTCATCTTAAAAAGAGCACGAGAAAGGAGAAAGTTAACAAATTAGTGAGAAAGGAGAAAGTTAACAAATTAGTGAGAGAGGTGGGATAGAAAAATTTTCTTTGGAGAGATAAGTTGTTGCTTGTGCGAATTATAGAGGTATTAAGTTAATGTGTCATACTTTAAAACTATGGGAGCGAGTTATGGAGCATAGGCTGCGGCGTGATACTGACGTTTCTCAAAATCAATTTGGATTCATGCCGGGTAGGTCGACTATGGAAGCCATACATTTATTAAGAGGTTTGATGGAGAAATATAGAGAAAATAAGGAGGATCTACATATGATATTTATTGATTTAGAAAAAGCATATGATAAAATTCCAAGAGAAGTGCTATGGAGAGTTCTTGAAAAGAAAAGAGTCAATAATGCTTATATTCAAATCATTAAAGATATGTATGCAGGAGCTATTACTTGTGTTCAAACACAAGGTGGATTGACCAAGTATTTTCCTATTTCGGTTGGGTTACATCAAGGATCAGCCTTAAGCCCATATCTTTTTGCTTTAGTCATGGATGTTCTCACTAGACATTTGCAAGAGGATGTACCTTGGTGTATGCTTTTTGCTGATGATATTCTTCTTGTTGATAAGACTAGAGAGGGAGTTGAAGGTAAACTTGAATTATGGAGGTCAACCTTAGAGTCTAAAGGTTTTCGCTTGAGTAGATCTAAAACGGAATATATGGAGTGTAATTTTAGTAGTAATAGACCTAGTGAGGGGATTGTGACTTTGGGCGACCAAGTCATTAATAAGAGTACACGTTTTAGATATCTTGGATCTGTTGTTCAGAGTGATGGTGAAATAGATGGAGATATTATCAGCAGAATTCAAGTTAGATCGTTGAAGTGGAGGAATGCATCGGGCTTGTTATGTGATAAAAATGTACCCCTCAAACTTAAGGGAAAATTCTATAAGATGGTAGTGAGGCCTGCAATGCTTTATGGTGCCGAATGTTGGCCATTAAAAGAGAAGCATAATACTAAGTTAAGTGTGGCAGAGATGAGGATGCTCAGGTGGATGAGTGGCTTTGCCCATAGAGATAGGATGCGAAATGAGCATATACGTGAAAAGGTTGGAGTAGCTGCAGTAGAAGATAAGATTAGAGAGAGTCGCCTTAGATGGTTTGGTCACATAAAACGGCGGCCTTCCGATGACCCGGTTAGGAGAGTAGAGGTATTAGATTTGACTTATGTTAAGAAAGGTAGGGGTAGACCTAAAAAAACTTGGTTAGAAAATATTAGGAATGACCTTTCTTTATTAGATTTAAATGAGAATTTGACTTTTAATAGGACACAATGGAGAAAAAGGATTCATGTAGCCGACCCCATGTAGTGGGATAAAGGCTTGATGTTGTTGTTGTAGATAAGTTGTTGCTTGATTTAAAAAACCATTGTGAGATTTCTCCTTGCGACCATGCACTTGATATTGTCTTCTTGTTTCTCTAATACCTTATATTGTTTGTATTTGTATTTGTGGCTATTGAGAGAGCTTGTGATTTGTACTTTTAAGGGATCATTGTGATCTCAAAGAGCAAGATTAAAGAAGTTGTCCAGTTGGATATGTTTGTTTTATTGAAAAAGAATGTAGAATAAAATGAATACATTATAAGGTAAATATAATACATTAAAAATATTTTTGAATTCTTTGGTTAAGTTATTATTAATGCATGAGTTTATGTTATGTGTTTATTTTAAAGAAAAATTAATTCAATATAAAATTTGGCGACAAGGCGGGCCGGCAGTAGCGATGGCGGTCGTGGTGGCAGACCATAGGTGGCTGTGGTGGTGGGCAACAAATGGGAGTGACTCTAGGCAACAGCTGGCAATAGAGACGGACAACGACATCGATGGCGTACGATGCTTTACACTAGCGGTGTATTTAGCATTTGCCAAAATCAAATGGATTCCAAGTAAAATGACAATGAATTAGATAGTGAATTCCAAATAAATTAAAATTTTACTCTTGTATTTTATTTACTTCCACTTAAACATCAAGATTTTCAGAAGTCATATATTTGACTTACTTTAGAATAGGATTACTTGCAACCACATAGCTCCCAAGTGAGATGTTTCAAATTCCACAACAAATTACTTTTCATTTATTTTTCATCCCACCAAACAGCTGAAATTTCAAAATCCTACATTTTACTTAACTCTGCCACCTAAGTCTCATTAGTCCCTACTAAAGTAACTCACCCGACGTCAACAACCCCACAAACGATAATTCACCAACAAACTAGACAAACCAGCAAAGATTAAGCGAAAACTACTAAGCCAATCAATCAGCAAACATAAGAAGTTTGAAAAATCCGGACCTTTGTATCCGCACTCAAGGAGGAGCCGCTCAAGCATTTTGAGCGAAAAGGCGTCGTCGTCGACAGCTAGCACCCGCAACTCATTGGGAAACCCGCGAGCAATCATGGAGTCTTCGCATTTATCCATGAGAGAGAGTACGACAGCAGAGAACGAAGAGAAATATAAAAAACCCTAGAAAACCGCAGTCTTTCACCCTTTGCTATCTCTCTCTCTCTATCACTCGCTCACTCCCACTCTCTCGCCCATTCCCTCTCTCTCTATCTCTCATCACGGGGTTTGGTAAGTGAATGCTGTTGCTTCCATTTCTGGAAACAGGGGGCGGGGGGAAGAACCGCGGGTGGGGGGAGAAGAACATTGCTGTGGCGCGCTAACGTTACGGATGCTGCCCCTCCAGCCAGGTGGCTTATTTAACTCATGTAGAACACGTGGCTTGTGCTCCATTTATGCGGCGGGAGTGAATTTTTCACGTGGAAATATATTTTGGAGGCAATTTAACGGCTATTTGTTCCGAAATAAAATGGCTATATTATATCTTACTTTTATATATTTTATATTTTTAATATTTAATTAAAAGTAAATGAAATATAAATTATTATACATTGTTTTTTTAATATTTAATAAAAAATAAATAGGACATAAAGTAAATTTTTGATGTATTCAAAATACTACAACTCAAAGTTTGCTTATTAGATTTTAAGAAATTTCAAATCAATAATTATGATATTCTCCTCAATGAAGATCATATATATATATATATATATATATATATATATATATATATATATATATATATATATATTTGGGAAATGATCATATCTTTATTTTGATAACTTTTTCAATCACATTATTTTCAATGAGTATCCAAAGAAGTCAACTTTTATTATATGTAAAAATGGTATTGTTCTTGTCTTGATTGAGGAGCCCATCGACGATAAAAATATATATAAATTTAACTTTTAGATATCTTATCTAATAATAAAATTCATGAAGGAATTTTCAAAGTCTATATCATCGTTCACTATAGGAAAGTCAGGTTTTTGGACGGAAAAATTTGCTGCAAAGCAAGCAAAATCCATCGCAAATTTCAGTTTGTTGCGGATTGAATTCTGACTATAAAAGTTACATTGCAAAAGTATTTGCAACGGAAGGGATTCGTCGCAAATAATTTGTGGCGAATTTACGACGGAATTATATTGAAGAAAACATCGCCTTCCTTTTTTTCAAATGTCGCAAATTGCCTCGCAAATTATGATGGATTTGCAGTGGAAATGTCGTCATGAATTTTTGGTGGATATTCCCCCAACAAATCCCTCGTAATTTAAGACGGATTGTTCCATCACAAAATACAATACGCGTTCGTCGTTTCAACGTTCGCGGCGAAATTTTCATGGCAAATCCGCCAGAAACCTATAGTATAAATAAAAAAAAGCTCCTACAATTAGTTATTGAGCTTTTCAACAAAAATTATCCAAGCAGTTTAAAGTCGTAGTTAATAATGCTAATATTTCAACAAGTAATGCTAAAATAAACATAAGAAACACGCTTCTGTACAATCACATTCCAATTGCTCAAATAGATAACCCCATTTCATAGAATTATACAATTACTACAATGCTGCTAAATTATCAATAGTTCTTATATATCAAAAGAAACAAAATGCATCAAAAATCCTTTACATACAATATAAGCGAAATTTCTATTTTCACTCTCTTGCACGGCTAATGCTGTCACATCCCAACTTGATATGACCCGATACCACAATGGTCATACCGTGTTTGATTATGGCAAGTGTGACCACAAGATCTGGTTGGAGAAGTACTAAAATAAAACTTCTAATTTATATACTACATAGAGCCATTATTGAATACAATATAAAATGAAATACTAATGAATCTCAACATGATTTTTTATATATCATTCAAAAGATATATAATCTGAAATATATCTATAATAGAGATTTGCAACTAAGAGCATAAAAAAAATAAAAGACAACCCTGCAAAAATCAAAACTAACCAAAATATACCTACAACATAGATCGGAGTCTACTATCCAAATTACTCAGCTCACTCCTTACCCTTCATCAGACCGGAAAATAAAAGCAAAACTAGGGATGAGTTAACATGACTCGGTACTCTATTATAGCATAAAATAGAAATCAATAATTAAAACCAAAAGAATTGAGAACATTATGTTGAATCATATACTAAAATTAAATAAATATTGAAATGAACTGAATTTTAAGCAACCACTTCATAACAAAATCCTATCTCGGTAGCCCATTGGCTCCGACATAACAACACTTCCATAACAAAATCCCACCTGCACAATAGAATAATACCTCAGTCGTCCATTGGAGCCAGCATAATAGAATCTCACATCAACCGCCCACTAGCATTGGCATAACATAATTCCACCTCGGTCGCCCACTAGCGCTGGCATAAAAGAATCCCATCTTGGTTGTCCACTAGAGCCGCCATCACATTACAACACTTCCTAATAAATTTTTCAATGCATTTTATTAATTAAAGCATAATTTGGATGAGCAAAAATTTATAATTTTCAATTATAACCAAATTACTAGAGTTTGTGTAAAACATCATTCTAAAGCTTTAATTGAATGAAGTAATATTTTTACACTACAGGAAAATCACCCGAAACCGGCGGCTTTGACATGCGGTTCGTGGGCCGCCGTTATCAACGGCGGTTTCGCCGGCGGTTTGGCCACCGTTTTTTTACCGGCGGAACACCAGCGGTTATCTAAGTTAATGCTGCCGGAACTAGCGGCAGTTATCAAACCGCCGGCGGATGATTGACGCCGTCGTTAAACCGCCGATAATATATCGGCGGTTACCGACGGCACCCGGCGGTTATCCGGTGAACACCCGACGGTTATCCGGTGAACACCCGGCGGTTTATACCGCCGGTTAAACCGTCGACCAAAACCACCGGGGACCGCCAGTATATTACCGGCGGTGTACCGACGCGTGCCGGCGGTTGATCTAACGCATGCCGGCCGCTATAACAGCCGGAAAGCCGCCGGTGATGGGGGACGGAACCGTTGGTACGCCGTCGGTAAAATGACCGGCGGCAGAACGGCCGGAACACCGCCGGTATAAAGCTGTGTACTAACCGACGGCATAAGCCGCCGGAAGACCGTCGGCTAAAAAGCCGCTGGCACAAACCATCGGCAAAATATTTCCTACGCCATTTTTTCCTGTGGTATGGCAACTGTCGAAAAATCGTCGGTGGTTTTTAAAACCACCGGTGTTACCACCAAAGCCGCCGAAAAAAACCACCGGTTTTGGGTGATTTTCCTGTAGTGTTAGATATCAGAATAAATTTTTTAGTAGGTAAAAATTGATATTTTTATAAAATCAATTAGTGAAAATTTTCTAAAATATACTCAAAATATTTGTTATCATAGTTTTTATAACATATAAAGAGTTACGTGGTGAAAGTTTTACAAAAATAAAGTTATCCTCATTTTTGTATAACGAAGATATAAATTTGATAAAAAATAAATATATAAAATTATTGAATTCTAAAATAGGAAAAATGTAACATACCTTGAGACAAGCAAATTTTTCAACTGGGCCGACAAACGAAAACCACTCTACGGCTATCAAAACTTAGCTTCTTTCTCCTCTCTCTTCTCTCTCCTCTCTTTCTTCTCAATTTCCCAAAAAATCTTCTGTTAAACATATGAAATGAATAAAAGGAATTTAATTGACTTTAAACTTAAGTGACTTTAGATACTTTATAAAATAATAATAAAATAATAATATTCTAATAAATTTTCAGTATAGAATTCATAGAAATTATTTTAAGAAGACCAAAAATAAAAAGAAATCATAAAATAGCTCATTTTTAAAAAAAAATAATGGTGAAATTGGTTTGTAAAACAAATATGTAACGGTCTCAAAATCCTCACTTGTATCAACTAATCCCAATTTTTTTAAGGAAATTTCTAGTGCCCAAAAAATTATAAAAAAATTAGGAATATTAGAACATAATAATAAAGATTTTATGGAGAAGAAGATTTATGATTTGGGCTTATAATGACTCCTTCATAAATTCTTAGTTGTTGTAGGAAAAAAATGTAGTTTTTAAAATTTTTAGTGATAACAGATGCAAGCACAGATTGATTTCCACCAATATGCTCTCTTATTCTCTGAAGCTCATTTAATATCTAAATGTTAATGTCTTCTTGTAAATTTTGGATATTTTCTAACTCTGTTGTCAGATTATCCACTTGTTGGCTATACAAACTCTCCTGGTAGTTTGTAGAGAAGTTGATGGAAGAAGATGATTGCCTCTCATATGCATAGGCCTATGAGCCTAATCTGCAAGCTCATCCCTTCTGCATTCCACATACTACATGCGACTAAGTGTGATAGTCAAAATCCAGAGGATCCCTCTCCAACTATAACCTGGCTCTCTCAAAGTCATGCATACTCATCCTATAAAATATAACATAAGTTTAATAATCGTATAATCGTAACTTATAATATTTCTATAAGTATTGTAATCTTATATACTTATATATGCCCTCCTCGCTCTCTCATCTGCTAATTACTGGTCCTCTACCACTTACAAGTGTGACCATATAACTTAACTACTATTAGTTCTTTATCAAGTATCTCATTCTATAATATACTTAGATTATCTTTCATAATTAGAAACATAAATAAAATCTTTTAAAATTCTTACCAAATCATTTGTGCTAAATGTGTGGAACTCAGCCCCAAGTATAGAGGGAGTTACCCATGCCCTCGACATCAGAAGCTCAAATCTGTCTGTTCTACCCCCTCATCACTATATAATCTGGGCTGCCCCAAGTACTACTGAGCTCGGTCCATACACTTTTTGTAATCCAAAGCGGTCGATTACCTATCCTCCTAATGCATGTGAATATGTCTCGCCGGTGAGTTACTATGCATTTCTCAAAATTTATTATGATTCAAGTATTATGCCTAAAAAGCCAATACAAATTTCCTTGTATATACCAAATTAGAATAAAAACTATTCTTTATTAGATTAATAAAATATGGATAGATGTTAATAATATTACAACTTACTAATCTCAAACTCCTTAAACCATATGTCACGCACTTCCTTTGGGATTTTCTTTTAAGAGACATATGGAGCATCAAACCTACTCCATATGATATCTCGTATCATGTACATGGACTACTTTGACAAGCGAAATTTGCACAAAATATTTAGTTATAAAATATTATTTCTTAAATATATATGTAATATAAACTTTATATATTTATGTATGTGTCACCCTCTGGATGAATCAATATGAGCCCTTTTTTAGTCGATGTTGTGGCAGTTTATATGGAGGGTCCAATTGCAATCGGAGTGGAAGGTCCAACTACAAAGGGCTAAGGGGGTGGTAGGTAATAAAATGGTAGAATGTATGGCGTATAACAATAAGTAGTAAGGACTCCTTGAAAGATTGTTGGGGGGGGGGGGGGGGGGGGGGGGGGTAGTCCAAGTAAAAGGGATCTATCTATGTAGGGTTTTATGACAAAAAGTGGAGGTCTATAGAGTGAAACTGAGGACTCCTTATAAAATTTGTAGGAAAAGGACGACTAGGCTGGGTATGACTAGCAGGTTGTAAAGAGGAGGTCTCCTCAGTACCCTACCATTACTGGATTATCCACCAATATTCTTCTTGAACTTGAAAATATTTGTGATTGACTGTCTGGGGGCTCATTTCTGATAAATTATTCCAATAGTACAATATGTTTCTATTAAACAACCTAACAATCTATTTTTATAGGTGTCAAACCAATTTTCTTATATGGTATAAATTGTTGGAATTATATTATCTACTAGGTTGGTCTCCTTAAATAGACTAATAAATTAATTAAGTCATTCTTTGGGTATATTGTATTTTATCTTTATGCTTAGCATCTTCATAGTAATAGATAGCTTTAAGTGAGTAGTATACCCATTTCAAATTCATTATTGGGTAGCGTACAACAAATCATAGAAGTTTTATGCCTCATTATTCAAGGACTTTTCGATATATTATTGAAATTATGGCCCAGTTGCATCATAAACTAAGTCCTTAAATGTCTTAATTCTATCGTCCTCAACTATGTTGGAACATATAGATAGGCTACATTGAGATAGGCCACACTGAGAGTCAAAATGATGCTCATATTCATCATGTGAATTCAAATACCAATATTCTCGTATGAATCTTCTACTATATAGATCAATGATAATCTTATTTGGTGTGAGGTAGGCTTAATTTTGTGTTTGAAACATAGACAATGAAACTTTCTCTCTGATATAAAGGAAGGTAATTGACAGTCTGTCTGAATGAAATAATTTACTCTTTCAAAAATTCATCTGTTGATATCTTATGTCCAGACAACAGTCAATTATACATCCAACTTCTATAGTTTTGAATATCTATAATACACTTGAGCTATAAATTCCTACAACCAAGTAATGAGATTTATATTAATTTTTTTAAAAATTAAATATGTTCTTCAAATGTAAGATATCATCATCTCCTTAACACTTAACTTAATATCACACTTCTTTTTGAATGACTAACATTCTGCCCCATAAGGTAGTGTAGATTTCACCACATCTTATAGAATTTTTTCTTAAGTTTGAGCTACATTTTTCTATAACACAAGCTCGATGCATTCCTCCACTTCAACAATACAAAATGAGCATATATGTGACATATTCATCTAAGATGACTCTCTTTAATATTATCTTCCATTGGAGCTACTCCAACCTTTTCACTTATATAATTATTTCGTATCTTGTCTTTAAGAGTAAAGCCACTCATCCACCTGCGCATCCTCATCTCTACAACACTTAACTTAAAATTATGCTTCTTTTTGAATTGCCAACATTCTGTACCATAAAGCAATATAGGTCTCACCACATCTTATAGAATTTTCCCTTAAGTTTGAGGGAGACTTTTCTATCACACAATAAGCCAGATGCAGTCCTCCACTTCATCCATACAAAATGAGCATATATATGACCAAACTATGTAAGGAGATTCTCTCTAATATTATCTCTTCCACTTGAGCTACTCTAACCATTTCATGAATATGCTCATTTTGTATCTTATCTCTAACAATAAAATTGCTCATCCACCTTAGCATCCTCATCTGTAACACTTAACTTAATATTACACATCCCTTTTAATGGCTAACATTCTGTACCATAAAAGCATAACAGGTCTCACCACATCTTATATATATTTTTTCTTAAGTTTGAGGGGGACTTTTCTATCATACAATAATCCCAATACAATCCACCAGTTTAACCATCCAATATGAATTATGCTAAGAGTATCTCCATTTATTACACCATCAGTATGAACAATAAACTCAAGATATCTAAAAGGTTACTCTTATTAGTGAATTGTTAGCCCAAATTCACCATCCCTCTCATCACAGTCTAAGGCCTCGTTTGATTACATTTATTTCCTCCGTTCCGTTTGAATAAGCTGCAATTAGTTCGTCGAAATTGTTTGGAATATAAATTTAACCATAATTCCTTTTTATATAACCACGTTTATTGGGTGGTTACAAAATTTTCTTAGTGACTGCTTATTTGTTTAGACACCGCCATTTTGCAACCCAAATGTCCGAAATAACCCTCCACGTTCTCACGTCGAGACCCACGTTACCTTCGTCTTCTTCAGCAGATCGCAGGCCAAAAGAAATGTCATTATTTTTTTAGGTTTTTCCCTCAGGACTCCCGATTCCTCTGCACAGACTCCATTTTACATTTTCCTCTGCACAGACTCCTTTGGTTTCTTCGTAGATTTGAACGCTTTATCGGGTTCTCCCGATCGCAGAACCGTAAGCTTCCTGTTTACCCCTTTCAAAGAGCAACAAAGGTGCAATCTTTTTACCCTTTCTTTATGTTTGATCTCCTCAATTTCAACTGCTATAAAAGAATGGTGAGGAGGTATGAGTTTTGATGCAACATTTTGGACAAAGAAGGGTGCAAAAGAAAGAAAGATGGATACCTTCTCAACGAGCAAGCTCTGTCTTTGACTGTGGCTGCAAAGAAGATCAAGAAGGAGGTGCGATGGTTGTGAAGAAGAATGAGAAGAAGGTGAAACAGTTGCTACGAAGAAGAACGATGAGGAAGCATGACTTTGGATACGATATGAATGAACGCCATCAAAGGAGGTAATATAACTGGGAGGGAAAGTCATTGAAGAAGCCTAGCTAAGTCCAGCACGAAGGAGAGAGAATAAGAATATAATAAACAATTGAAATGAATGCCCAACCAGGCGGTTAGATAGGGTAGTTTGCATCAGATTTGAAGTGGACTTGCGATAAAAAATTTGCCACAATTTTGTTGTAGAATTTCCATCGCAAACCTGCTGCAAGTATACTGCAAAAGAAACTACGTATATTCCAGTCGCAAATCCATTGCAATTTTTTAAGAAAAGAATTTTCACTATAAATCCACTGCAAATTGCTAACCTTTCTATAGTGATTCAAATAATTTCCAAAAAGCCTTTTGCTCCTAATCACCCCCTTTAAATTTCTCCTTACTTGGATAATCATCAAATCCTTATATACTCCTCCCCATATGATATTTCATAATTTAATATGGCATATGCAGTGGTGACATAGGGGTAATAAAGTTTTGCAGTTGGGTACTTTGGTACAAAAAAAGCACAAGTAATTTAATAGAAGTATGCGAATAACTTGCAGATGTTAATCGTTTTTTCCCACTCAAAACTTGAAGGATAAGACTTACAGTTGGAATCAATCTAACTAGAAATGCATGAAAGCATGTCTGAAGTATATTACACTCTCTAGCATAACAAAAGTAGAATTCCATCTAGTTGGTATGTATTGCCTCAAGCATCTATTAGTTTAAAGCAAACTTTGCCTGACAAATTCAATAAACTTTTATTTTCTTAATTGAGAGCCTTTAACATATTTTATACTCTCACAAACATTCACAATAGTTGAATCAATCTAATATGAAAGAATTCACCATTACATAGAGGACCATTTTTCAAATTCAAATGATGTTGTAGAAAATCAGCATAAATAGTATTAGCTAAAGCATTATCTAGAGTAATGCTGAAAAGTTTGCTATCAAGTTTCAAATCAAGCAAAAGCTATTAGTGTTTCTCAAACATGCTAACCCATCATAGGGGGGGTGGCATGAAACCAAAATTTATAATCTTATTTTTTTGTAACTATCAATTATTGTCAATAAAATATATAATTAAATAAATAAAATCATCTACGTTGATGGAAGTCCACAAATAAAAAATTAAAGAAACTCTACTCTTATAACTAGATAAAAGGGCTTGTATTTGAACTTTTTCCTTAATAAATAATTTTTTACAGTCATTTCATACAATATTTCTTGACACGAATTGTAAATTAAGACGCAAGTAACAAAGTAATGCCCTAACATTGGCCTATTCCACATACTAAAATGGTAAATCATGTATAACTATGCATGCAATAAATAAGCTATGAAATTCATGATAATCAAACTTATTTTCAACCATAGAAATAGAAGTGCTTGAGTTACTTTCAAGAATAAGTTGTCTAATATCATGAGAGCGCTATTTCTTACAGTTTTGAAGGTGACGTCTCATATTGCCTATATTATTTTTACTATCACATAGGTATGTTGGTGGCCTATAGTTATTAAATTTACAATGTTGTTTGCCAACGTTTGTGAGTGGAAATATTGTATAATGTCCCAAGACAGTACAGGTCAATCTTTTTTTTTTTTTTTTTAATTCTTTCTTCATTTATAACTATATTATCATCACGAATTTCCCCCACATACACATTGTTATAGTCATCACTATTAATTTTTACATCATTATCAATAGGCACATGCTTATTAGCTCAGAAGGATTATTTGTCACAACTATATTAGAATCTTCCATCTAAACACAAAGAATGTGCATTTTAAGAATATTAGATATGGAAAACTTGAAAATTCATACACAATAATGAATTTAATATACTAAACAAGTATTAATATTAGTACATGAATACTATAGAAATCAACAAACCCAAATCTCAACAGCAACACTACACCACCCTATAAGTTTACAACTATGCAATAGAGCAGCTCAGTATAAACATAACATAGCCATCATGATTTCACAACAACGAAAGTCTAAAGCATAACAAGAAAACATATTAGCAACCCTAAACTGCAAATTGCAAAACATAATAGTAAACGACTAAATCTTAATCTCCAGATCAACAGCTTTATGCCATGATAGAAAACCCTAATCTCCATAGTTTGGACCAATATAATAAGGTCACAATAGTAAATCTAATCTCCAGACAAACATGTTACATGTGAACAACATCTTAAATAACAAGTCAACAAACCAGGAAACTCCCTAATAACAAATTAGCTAAAGTCTAAAACATCTAAAACCGTCAAATTATGAAGCATAATCTTCAAAAGCATATCAACTTCACTTTCAAATACAAAAATCCAAATGGGTAAAGTGTCAAAAACCAAAAGAATAGATCTTCGATCAAAAATCAAAAATTGAAATCTAAAAAAAATTGTTCTCGTGTTCAGTAGAAATCGCTAAATTGACAACATCCGAAATACCAAAGTTATTCATGAGTTTATAGACCACATAGAAACCATACTACTAGAGGAATCACGAGACGATGAGAAGTCAAGAACTCCAGAAGGCCTAATGAGCTGCGAGGACTCTAGTCACTCCACACTCCAGCCTCCGCTCTCTTTTCACACTAAAAGGGTGAAAGTGAAACCCTAAAATTGTAAAATGAGCTTAGAGCTCCTGTGTGTGTGTGCTAGGCCTACGAATCATATTAATGGCTTAATGCAGGTCGGTTTGGTCACTTTTGGGTTATTGGGTTGACTCGAACCGACTCAAATTCTAAACGGTCCAGAAATTAGACCCAAACCCGACCTATTTCTTTAACGGGTTGACCCTATCCCAGATTTTTCGGGACGAGTTTTTGGGCCGTGTCACTTATTTACACCCCTATTACCATTGTTGACATGAATGATGAATACATTGGAATCTTAATAAAAAAAAATACACTAACACAATCCCTTCCAAGCATTAGAAGGGATAAGAAGAGATTGGTTATTGAAAGATTTGACACATAGGTTATACGAAAAGATGAGTGTGAGTCCGATCAAATGAGCTTGATAACCACTAGAGAAGATGCTTGAAAAAGAGAAGTTTTAGCTATAGTTTTGTTATGATGTTTAAATTAGCATGACAGAATATTCCTTATATTTTAACATAATAATATTTTCATGTAAAATGAACTTTTGGACATATTTATCCACATAAAAATATAAAGAACATATTTGTTCAAATAAATACATTATGTGGTATAAGTTAGAATTTCTCAAATAAAATTAAAAAAAATACATTTTTAATCTTTATTTTATTAGTCATCAAATAAATAACTGAAATTTTAAAGTATATTGCATTAACTTTATTTTGAAAAAACTATGTATGATTAATAGTTTCAATCAAAGAGAGCCCATAAAATCTTCTCTTTCATCTAATGAAGCAATACAGATAGAGTTATTACAGGAGAAAAGAAGATTGAAGAAGCAATCGGAATATAGATGGCTAGGATTCTGCCACAATGAGAGTGCTCTCTACATGGTCGGCTGTGATCTATTAGCAACTTGTTTATCCGTTGAGCTTTTATGGAGGGAAATGCATGCACGAAAGGTTTTCCACTTCATTAAATTTTAAAAAAGAGCTTTCGAACGTTGAAAGGCAGCCGTTACTCGAAGAAGCCGTTGCTATCATATTGTTTTGCTGTTGCTGCGTAGTATTAAATTACATTGATACCCTCATACATATTTGATATTATAAATTCAAAATAAAATGGAAATAGAAGAATATTAAAAAAAATATTAAATAAAAAATGCAATTATTTCTATTCCAATATAATTATTAAATATCACTAGAATTTGTTTTTTTATACTCAAACAAAAACTATATTATATTTTATTTTTATGTTGATCATATACATTTATCAGTACCGTCCATTGGATATTCATAGTCACACCCACCGACAAATGGGTATGGGTATGCCCATGGCCTCATGGATGGATATGGTTGGGTAAGCAACATCGGGGGATAAACCAATTTACATTGCTAATGATCGTAAGCTGCAATCCTGACCACTACACAGTGCTCAACACTGAACCGCGTTGCGGCCACAGTAAATTCTGATATGCAGCTTGAAAGTTTGCAGTCAGATCAAATGGCATCAATCCTTTAGGCTATCTGTCCGTGACATATTGCTTTCAAAAAGTGTGGAAAGTGGGTGGGTTGGTAAGGCATTACGGCAGTTACCAAAGGTGGGCGCGAGTGGGCGAAGCCCGCCCATAGAGTGTGGGTTCCCAACTAGGACCCAATATAGAACTTTGATATTTATCATTTAATAATGCATTTTATGTTTTTTTTTTATATAAATTTAAATTAGAAACTCATTTCCAATTTTGTTGGATGAGATGCATTAATTGATGCAAGGTATTTTTTAGTGCGTTATATACGCAGAATAATCTGTCAATAATGGGAGAGATGCCATTACTTCTTTCCATCTAGAGATTTTGAAATTTCATTAGCTTCTAATTTGGACACTTATCATTACTAGTATAATTGCATGTGCATTAAATGTATATTAATAAAATTTATGATTTTAAATAATATTTAATTAATTCAAAATATTTATAAGGAAAATAAATAAATAAAATTATCATTATAAGTAATTGTGACAACAACTATATCCGAATTTAAGATAAATGCATTATTATTTTAATAAAATAGTAATAATAAGAGTAGTAGATCAATGAAAGTTTTAGCAATATATATTATTAAATTTATCAAAATTAAAAAAAAAATAATTGGACAAGAGGTTTAAAGAAAATAAAAATATAAGCACAATAACTTAATTAAATAACTTAATTATTGTGTAATTAAATCATTTTTTTCTAATATATTACAAATAACCCTTTCTATACTAAAGAGTTTTAATTTTTTTAGGGGGCAATTGCCCGATCAATGAAAGTTTTAGCAATATATATTATTAAATTTATCAAAATTAAAAAAAAATAATTGGACAAGAGGTTTATAGAGAATAAAAGTATAAGCACAATAACTTAATTATTGTTCAATTAAATTATTTTTTCTAATATATTGCAAATAACCCTTTCTATATTAAGAGTTTTAATTTTTTAGGGGGCAATTGCCCCCTCTCCCTCAGCAGTACACAATTCTATATATTCTTTCAATAAAAAAATTGCAACTTGACATTGTTCTTGAACCAATTAGTATTTATTAGGATTGATAATTATATTTGATGATATGCAAGTTTATATCTACTATTGACAGGTGCGAGCACCACTAGGTGAGGAACTAGTAGGGCTGTCAATATTTGACACGTCACAAAAATCGGACACGGACCCGACCCGAAAAATCTGGGTTGGACCCGACCCGATTTCAAAACGGGTCGGGTTCGGGTTCTAGAAATCGACCCGTTTGAAAAACGGGTCGGGTTCGGGTTGACCCGACGGGTTGCCGGGTCAACCCGCGAACCCGCTTTCTCGCGACCCTGCCCGCTGTTGCGACCCTGCCCGCTGTCGCGACCCTGCCCGCTGTCGCGACCCTGCCCGCTGTCACGACCCCGCGAGACCTCGCTGGCCGCTGCTGCCCGTGACCCGGCCCCGCGCTGCTGCTAGAGACCCTGCTGCCCGCGGCGCTGGCCGTTGCTGCCCGCGGCGCTGGCCGTTGCTGCCCGCGACCATGCCGGCACGCCCTACTGCACGCTACCCGGCCCCGTCGCGAGACCCCGCATCGCCGCACACTCGCCCAGCGCGATAGCTCCCCTCGACTAGGGCTGTCAATATTTGACTCGACACGAAAACCCGACCCAGACCCGACTCGAAAAATCCAGGTTGGACCCAACCCGATTTCAAAAGGGGTTGGGTTCGGGTTTCAGAAATCGACCTTGCTGAAACTTGTTCACTATGAATTAGGTTGTTAAGCCTAATTTTATGTCCCACGACTAACCAAGAGGGGGGTGAATTGGTATTTTAAAAAATTAATCTCTTTTTTGAGTATATTAAACCGAAATTAAAATTTAATGAATTTTATAGAAATAGTTTTTCAACCATAGTTTTAAAACAGTAAATCACAAAAATAAAAAGTAGCGGAAAAATAATGACACTAGATTTATAGTGGTTCGGTCAAAACCAGACCTACATCCACTCCTCGGAGGCACCTTCCAAGTATTGCACTAATACCACTAGTGACTCTCCTTTTGCACTCACATCAAGGCGGAGAAGCCTTTACAAAACTCTTTCACCACTACCCGGTGTGACAGAGAACCGTCGTCCTTTTACACTATCCCAAGTGCTGGCAGAGAATCGTCGTCCTTTTTACACTATCCTCAGTACTGGCAGAGAACCATCCGTCCTTTTCACACTATCCCCAGTGCTGGGCAGAGAACCCTTCGTCCTTTCACACTCTCCTAGTGTGGATAGAGAACCCTTCATCCTTTCACACTCTCCTAGTTTGGGCAGAGAACCCTTCGTTCTTTCACACTCTCCTAAGTGTTGGCAGAAAACCGTCCATCCTTTCACACTATCCCCAGTGCTGGGCAGAGAACTCTTCATCCTTTCACACTCTCCTAGTGTGGGCAGAGAACCCTTCGTCCTTTCACACTCTTCTGTGTGGGCAGAGAACCCGCGGCTGTTCACACTTTCCAAGTGTCGGCAGAGAACCAGATCTCCTTGACAGATCTTCTCACAAGAATTCTAGAATGAAGAAAGAAAAGAGCGAAGTAATCCCAAATCACAAGTAGAGATTCTTACCTTTGAATACCAAGTGAAGCCTTTACGCTCCAGTGGTAGGAATCCTCCTTTGAATGCACTCTCACACTTTCTCATTGACTCTTCTTTCAATAGGCATGAAGATCAATGAGCAAAAAGATTGGGTGGCAATAAAAATTGGACCTTATATAGGAGAGACAAGAAAAACCGTCCAAAAACTGCAAATATTCAAGTCAACACGAAATGGATCGTCTCGTACAATCATGGATCGTCCTGGATGATTTTACTTAAAGTGTCGGAAATGATCCTAATGAATATTGGTATGAACTATATTCGTGCACGATCATCCTCCCGTACGAACTAGATTCTTCCGGACGAACAATTATTTCATAGGTCAGTTCCCAAATAACTACAGGATGTAACCAATTTTCTTAAGTCGGTTTATATCATCCTGGGATGAACATAATTTCATCTGAACGAAATTTTTACAGAGAGTAACTCGTCTAGGCACGATTATAAATGTCGTATGGACAAATTTTTTACAGAGTTAAGCTCATCCTGGGACGAAAATAATTTTGTTTGGATGAAAAGTTTACAGACCCTAGCTCGTCCGGGGATGAAAATAATTTCGTTTGGATGAAAATTTTACAGAGCCTAACTCGTCTTGGCACAATTATAATTTCGTATGGACGAAAATTTTATAAAGCCTAGCTCGTCCTGGGACGAAAATAATTTTGTCCTAGACGATCAGGACTTAGAAAAAATTTTCTGCAACAAACTGTTCGTTCCATTGCTCTTAAAATGAGATAACTGACCTGATCGTCCCGTACGAATTTTACTCGTCCCATACGATCAGTACAAAATTTTTAAGATCTCATCAAGTATGTGTGTGTTTATTCACTCAATTACAATCACTCCCTCTCAAACTTAATTCATACAAAAATTATAAGCTATAAAATACAAGATATCTCATGTTGAATTTGATTTGAACTCTTCAGTAGTTTGGAGTTCGATTTTCCTGAAATGTTAGTACACACACAAGCAAAAATAAATTTTCCAAAAAGTGTTAGGAGATAACTACAAATAAAATAATAATATTTGGAATCATCAAAACTATACAAGTTGCAAGAATGTAAAATATGCAAATAGCAACTCTCTTAATAATCTCCCCTTTTTTGATGATGACAAAATAATTATTGTTTGTAGGATTTCAAATTCTAAGAATCTCCTAAACTCCCCATGAATTGATAAATCTATGAAAATAAGGAGGAAATTGAATTAAAAAATTTTTGTTTTTCAAAAAATTTTAAACAACACAAAAGACAAAACAAAATCAATCAAACACACATACGAAAACATACGATAAAACAAATAAAAAATACAAAAATACACTTGACACAAATACACAAGATACAACAAACAATTTCTCCCCCTTTTTGACAACAACAAAAAGTGAAGAAGAAAAAAATATTTGAAATGTAAGTAGAAATATGAGAATCATTTGAAACTTTAACCATGAAAGTGATTGAAATATTGTATGAAATAAAATTAAAATATTAGTCAAATCATAAAAATTCATAGAACTTAAGTAGAGATATAACATAGAAACTAAAAAGAATTTATAAAAACATGAGTCAATTTAGACATTAAGATAAAGAAAATCATTGCAAGAATGATGAATAGAAAAATTGTATATTTCAAATTTCAATATGTAATATAAATGAACATAAGAACAATTTGAATTAAGAGATTAAAAGAATCTGAAAAGAAATAACTACCACATGTGGCGCTTTGCACATCTTTTTCAAATCTGTGACATATTTTGTGCACCTTTTTTTATGATGGGCTTATTTTATGCCTCTTTTTTACATTGTGAACCTTTACGCATTTGTTTTGATTTTTGTATATTTGTACATTTTTCAAGAGTAGTCATATTTTTTCCAAAATCAATAATCTAAAATTTTAAATTTATCTAAGTACATAAATATTAACTGATAAGTGAAATACAAAATAAAAAAATATCACAATTGCAATAATAATATTAACAATAAAGTAGTCTAAATAAGATACATGAAATTGATAATCTTAATAAGATCAAGTTATAATCAAAACTTAAATTTAGAATAATTAGATTTTCTAATGAATTTAATTTTAACTTACAATTCAGGATATAACACATTTAAGATTAAAAAATCTGATGATTTTCATAAAGACTAACAAACATTTCAAAAATAATTTCAAATTAAAACACAAGAACTAATATTGATATTACTTTGAAGATATTACAATGATACATCAGGATATCAATACAAATTAAAACATTTGAAATAAAAGAAAAATACATCGAACTACTAAAAACAAACAATAACTAACACATAAAGTAAAAACAATAACAACACAAACATTAACTAGAAAACAAACATCAATGTTGCAGAAAACATTTTTATTTAAGCATTTAAATCAATCACACCAAGCCTTATTCTTAATGCACAGAAAGTGTCAAAGGCTAAGGGTTTTATAAAAATGACTGCAAGTTAATTTTCAGTTGTAACATGAATGAGTTCAATTTCTCCCTTGGATACATGATCCCTTATGAAATGATGCCTTATGTCTATGTGTTTTGTTCTTGAACGTTGAATATGATTTTTAGAAAAGCAAATAGCACTAGTATTATCACAATAAATTGGTATAGTTCTTATAGTTAATCCTAAATCAATTAACTGTTGTTTTAACCAAAGTACATATGCCACACAACTTCCTAATGCAATGTATTCAGCTTCTGCAGTATATTGGGCTACTAAATTTTATTTTCTATTGGATCATGAAACTAATGAATTTCCAATGAACTGACATGTTTCAGAAGTGCTTTTTCTATCCACCCTACAACTTGCAAAGTCAGAATCTGAATAACCAATAATTTCAAATGATGAGCTAAACTTAGAATACCAAATTCCTAAGTTCTGAGTTCCTAACAGATATCTTAAAATCCTTTTCACTGCTGTCAAATGTGATTTTTTTTTGATCTGATTGAAATCTAGCACACAAGCAAACACTAAAAATGATATCGGGCCGGCTAGCAGTCAAGTAAAGTAAAGATTCAATTATCCCTCTAAATTTCATTTGATCAACAGATTTTCCCTTAGGGTCCTTATCCAACTGAACTGAGGAACTCATCGGTGTACTAACAGGTTTAGCATTGTCCATTTCATACTTTTTGAGGATGTCCTTAACATACTTTGATTGACTAAGAAATGTACCTTCCTCAATTTGCTTAATGCTAAAGTCTAGAAAGTAACTTAAATATCTCATTAGACTCATTTCAAATTTACTATTCATTGTTTTAGAAAAATCATCACAAAGATTTTTATTTGAAGATCCAAAAATGATATCATCCACATAAATTTGAACAATGAGTATATCCTTTTCACATCTCTTCAAAAAGACAGTTGTATTCACACTTCTTTTTTCAAAAGATCTTTCAAGTAGGAAGGTGCTCAACCTCTCATACCAAGCCCTAGGTGCCTGTTTCAATCCATTTAATGTCTTTTTCAACTTGAAAATATGATTTAAGTATTTAGAATTTTTAAAACCTGGAGGTTGTTCTACAAACACATCCTCTTGAATTACCCCATTTAAAAAGGCACTTTTGACATCCATTTGATACAATTTAAATCCTCTAAAACAGGTAAAGGCTAGCAAAATCCTAATTGCTTCAAGTCTAGCTACAGGGGCAAAAGTCTCCTCAAAATTAATTCCTTCAATCTGATTATACTCCTTAGCTACTAATATAGCCTTATTTCTAATTACAACTCCTGAGTAATTCATTTTATTTTTGAATACCCACTTAGTTTCAACAACACTTTGATCCTTTGGTCTTGTAGTTAATTTCCAAACTTTATTTTTTATAAATTGATTCAACTCTTCTTGCATGGCTAAAATCCAAAATTCATCCAATAGTGCTTGATCAATATTTGTGGGTTCTATAGTTGAAATGAAGGCTGAATGATTGTCTTCCTTGTTTAATCCATGCCTAATCCTTACACCCTCACTAGGTTCACCTATAATCAATTTCCTTGGGTGGTTTTTAGAAAATCTCAAATATCTAGGCAAAGGGTTTTCTATCTCCAAATTTTCTTCCACATTTTCTTTCAAATTCATCTTATCAATCTTTGGGGAGTAAATCTCAATTTCATCTTTTTCAACATTTGGCTCTTTCATATTTTCTGATTCATCAAATACAACATGTGCGGTCTCCTCAATTACCAAAGTTCTTTTATTGAATACCCTATAAGATTTTCCAACATTTGAGTATCCAACAAAAATTCCTTCATCTGATTTTAGATCAAATTTTTCTAAGGCAAATTTTTCATTGTTATGAATGAACACCTTGCAACCAAAAACATGCAAATGAGATAAATTAGGTATTTTTCCTTTTAGCAACTCATAGGGCGTTTTATTTAATTTTGATGTCATATTCACCCTGTTTAGAACATAACATGCAGTGCTAACCGCCTCAGCCCAAAAATATTTAGGAAGTGAATATTCTGCCAACATTGCTCGGGCGGCATCTATTAATATTCTATTTTTTCTTTCGACTATCCCATTCTGCTGAGGGGTTCTAGGTACAGAAAAGTTGTAATCAATTTCTTTCTCTTTACAAAATTTCTTAAATTTCTCATTCTCAAATTCTCCTCCATGATCACTTTGTATAGAAATAATTTCACATCCTAGTTTTCTTTGAATCCAAGTCAATTTTTTTTTAAATTTCTCAAATGATTCACTCTTATGAAATAGAAATCTAACCCATGTGAATCTTGAGTAATCATTCATAATCACAAATCCGTATACCTTCCCTCCTAGACTCATAGTTCCAACTGGTCCAAAAAGATCCATATGCAAAATCTATAAAGGTTTTTTAGTTTTAAGATCCTTATTGGACTGAAAAGCTGACTTCACTTGCTTTCCTAGTTGACATGCATCACAAAGGTGGTCCTTTATAAAGTCTAGTTTAGGTATACCTCTCACTAAATTCTTTTGGGTAATCCTCCTAAGGTTTTTTATGCTAGAATGACAAAGTCTTCTATGTCATAGCCATGACTCATCAGTTACAGTTTTTAAACAAAAAGCAGTAGGAGAATTAATGCAATTTAAATCTAGCATGTAAACATTATTTACTCTTTTACCATTCAAAACATCTTTATCATTTAGGCTTAATATGTAGCTAGTAGAAAAAATTTTACACAATAACCCTTATCACATAGCTGGCTTATACTTAACAAATTATGCTTTAAGCCTTCTACCAATAACACATTGTCTATGAATTTTTTTTTAAAATTTCCAATCATACCTGATCCAACCACCTTCCTAGTGGTGTTATCTCCAAGTGTAATCTTGCCTCCACTCCTGGCTTCCAACATTATGAATTGAGCAGTATCTCCAATCATATGCTTTGAACATCCGCTGTCCAGGTACCATATGCTCTCACGAGATCTTGTGTGAGAGTAACCCTGCAAAATTATCAAACGTTAGACCTGGGAACCCAATCAAGTTTGGGTTCACCTTTTAGCAATTTATAATCAGATGCATTTATGATATGTCTAGGTTTATGCATCTTAGGTCTCCACACTAAATTAGTTTTCATCTTCAAAGTACATGTGTGAGCTATATGTCCAAAAAATTCACAATTATTATATTTTACTTTTGGAAATGGTTTCCTAAGTCTTTTAACATTCATCTGTCTATTCAGGGATTGCATAAATTTAGGATATATAATATGATTAATAAAATCTTCAAGTTTAGGAGGTATCCTATTATTCTCGAGAACTTTTATTATTAATTTGTAAAGTGAATTCATATCTTTCAAAATTTGATTTAAATAATTAATTTTATATAATTTGCTATCTGATTTATCCTTAAAGTTCTTAAAATCTTTCTCGAGTTCTACATAGGATGATTTTAAATTCTTATGATTTTTATTCAAGTCATCAAACTCATTAAGTAATTTCAAGTGGTTGTTATCAATCAAAGCATGATCTTTACTAAGAATTTCATGTTCTTTTTTAAGCTCTTCCAATTCTAAACTAAGGCTAGCATGCATTTTCTTCATTTTTTATATGATTCATGCATGTGTTCAGAAACTTCAAAAAGTTCATCATAAGTTAAGTCACATACCTCTTCTTATTCTGACTGATCAAGATTGTCGGCCATTAAGCATAGATTAGTGACTTCCTCTTCCTTTTCTGTTTCTAACGAGTCCAAAGCTAAGTCTGCCCAAAAAGCTCATTGGAACTTCTTCTTTCCCTTCTTCACAAATGGTTTCTCCTTTACATTCTTCTTGCTAGGATTGGATTTGAGTTTTGGGCAATCCGTCTTAATATGTCCAGGTTTCCTGCACTCATTGCAAATAATTTCATTTGAAACCTTAGCATTTCTATTGAATTTACCTCTATTCCATTGTTGGTGTATCGTTTGCTTCCTCTTCAGAAAGCTTCTGAATTGTCTAGTCATCAATATTATGTCGTCTTCATCCTCAGATTGTGAGTGTTCACTCTCAGACTCTTCCACATTCAGTGCTATATTTTTCTCCTTTCGTGGTTCACCTGTATCAGCATTTCTTTGGCTAACTCCTTGTTCGTAAGCAATAAGCGAACCAAGAAGATTGTCAATAGAGTAAATGTTTAAATCCTTAGACTCTGTAATTGCAGTAATTTTAGCATCATATGCAGTAGGTAAGCAACGAAGAATCTTATTAACCATTTCAGCATTTGTTAACTCCCTACCTAAGGCATGCAAAGAGGTGACTATTTGTGTGAATCTTATGTACATATCAGAAATAGATTCGTTTGATTTCATGCGAAATAGTTCATAATCATGCAATAAGATATTAAGTCTAGATTGCTTAATCTCATTAGTCCCATCATATGTTATATAAAGTCTATCCCATATATCCTTTCCACTTTTGTAAGTGGAAACTCGCATGTAATCTTTTGATTTTAAAGCACAAAAGAAACTATTCAAGCATTTGGGATTTAGTTGTGCTAAGTCACGTTCTTCTACTGTCGAGTCTTCAAAAGGTGTTTCAACTCTAACTCCATAAACTAATCTAGTTGGTTTTGTATATCTTTCCTGGACTAAGATCCACATATGAGTGACTGTAAGAAAGTAGACATGCGAGTTTTCTAAAAATCAAAAGGTATATTGTCAAATAGTGGAGGTCTAGTTATAGAGTAACCCTCAGGTGTGTTTCAGTTTCCAAATATAGCCATCTATGCTAATAAAAAAGTAGTCTAAACTTATGATTTTGAAACAAAGCTCTGATACCACTTGTTGAAACTCGTTCACTATGAATTAGGTTTTTAAGCCTAATTTTATGTCCCACGGCTAACCAAGAGGGGGGTGAATTGGTATTTTAAAAAATTAATCCCTCTTTTGAGTATTTTAAATCGAAATTAAACTTTAATGAATTTTATAGAAATAGTTTTTCAACCATATTTTTAAAATAGTAAATCACAAAAAATAAAAAGTAGCGAAAAAATAATGACACCAGATTTAAAATGGTTCAGTCAAAACTAGACTTACATCCACTCCCCAGAGGCACTCTCCGAGTATTGCACTAATACCACTAGTGACTCTCTATTTGCACCCATAACAAGGCGGAGTAGCCTTTACAAAACTCTTTTCATCACTACCCGGTGTGGTAGAGAACCGTCGTCCTTTTACACTATCCCCAATGCTGACAGAGAATCGTCATCCTTTTTACACTATCCCCAGTGCTGGCAGAGAACCGTCCGTCCTTTTCACACTATCCCTAGTGCTGGGCAGAGAACCCTTTGTCCTTTCACACTCTCCTAGTGTGGGCAGAGAACCCACGGTTGTTCACTGTTTCTAAGTGTCAGCAGAGAACTGGATCTCCTTGACAGATCTTCTCATAATAATTCTAGAAGGAAGAAAGAAAAGAGTGAAGTAATCCCAAATCACAAGTAGAGATTCTTACCTTTGAATACCAAGCGAAGCCTTCACGCACCAGTGGTAGGAATCCTCCTTTGAATGCACTCTCACACTCTCTTCTTGACTCATCTTTCAATAGGCACGAAGATCAATGAGGAAAAAAATTGGGTGGCAGTAAAAATTGGACATTATATAGAAGAGACAAGAAAAATCATTCAAAAACTGCAAATATTCAAGTCAACACAAAATAACCGAAATATTTGGGGATGATTCCGTACTACAATTCGGTGGAGGACCTTTAGGGCCCCCTTAGGGAAATGTACCCGATGCAGTAGCTAATCATGTGGCTTTAGAAGCATGTGTACAAGCTCATAATGAGGGACGTGATCTTGCTCGTGAAGGTAATGATATTCTTCATGAAGCTAGCAAATGGAGCCCTAAGCTAGCCGATGCTTGTGAAGTATGGAATGAGATCACATTAGATTTCGGCCCAGTAGATAAGCTAGATAAAGAGACAAAATAAGCCTGTATAATTAAGCAATTCCTGTATGTTCTCCTAATTGATTGCAATGAAACCCAATCCTTTCTTAAAAAAAAAAAAGATATATAAAGATAGGTTTCTCTCATGTTAAACTTTTAATTCTCATCTAAAAGATACATATTTTTTTCTTCCCATAAATGAAAAATGAATTCTCGTAGAATCTCGTGTCATATAGTCAAATAAGAAAATGAGTTTCTATTACAACAGGGAACGAAAAAGACAATATACAGGATAGGGGTAGAAGGGATCCTTCCCTTGGCTTGATCTATGGCCTGAAACTAAGGAATATAAAATGATCCACCAATCCAATCCCAAGGATCCATAATTCAGCCTATGGATCCAACAATAAAGAATAGAATAGATAAGTTGTTTAGTCTTCCTTCGATCTTATCTTCTTATGTTTAGATTTTGTATATACTTGTATATGGTAAGGTCTGTACATAGAAAAGATATATGCAAATACACAAAGACCCTCATAGTTCATAGTATAGGATTAGTCTAAGTTGTTTCTTCTTTATTCGACCCAATCTTTCTTTTTCTTAGGAAAAGATTCTATCATAATCACTATCATAATATTGAAATGATTCACCGGATTCCTCAAAAGGAGAATCCTTTCTTTTCAAGACTCGCTCGTTTTTCATTCACAATCTTAATGATTGGATCATATGCTTCATTTGAATTCTGATGAGAAAGAAAAAAGAAATGAAATAGGAAAATGATTTTTTCTTCATCGAATGACTATTCATCTATTAGTATTAGGTTTTCATAAAATAGGGGGCAGAAAGAATCTATGGAAAAATGTTGGTTCAATTCGATGTTGTCTAACAAGAAGTTAGAACATAGGTGTGGACTAAGTAAATCAATGGATAGTCTTGATGCTCTTGGACATACCAGTGGAAGTGAAGAACCTATTCTAAATGATGCGGAGAAAAAGATTCCTAGTTGGGACAGTTATAGTTTCAGTAATATGAATTATCTAAATTCTTTATTTGATAGCAGGAATATTTGGAGTTTTATCTCTGATCATACTTTTTTAGTTCTAAATAGTAATGGTGACACTTATTCTGTCTATTTTTCTATTGAAAATCAGATTTTTGATATTTACAATGCAATGCTAGTTCTTTTTTGAGTGAACTAGAGATTCTTTTTCCTAGTTATTTGAATAGTGGGTCTAATAGTAGTAACTACTACTATTATTATTCCATGTATGATACTCAATCTAATTCATCACATTAATAGTTGCATTGATAGTTATCTTCATTTTGAAATAAGTCTTAATAATGACATTTACAGTGGTATCGTCAGTGACATTTCTAGTTTCATTTGTACGGAAAGTATAAGTAGTATTGAAAGTGGAAATTCTAGTATCAAAACTAGTAGCAGTTCTTTCAATAGAAGAGAAAGATCTAATGATTTCAAGAAAAAAGACAAACAGTTATGGGTTCAATGCGAGAATTGTTATGGATGAAATTAGAAAAAAAATTTTCATTCAAAAATATATATTTGTTAACATTGCGGATATCATTTGAAAATGAGTAGTTCATATCATTTGAAAATGAGTAGTTCTTACGATCGGCCTGGACGAAATCCCCATTGATTGCTTTCCAAAACTGCCTGAGAAATTTTGGAAAAATTGACCTGGATCGGCCAGGCCGATATTTTATAGTCCAGGCTGATATACTAGGCCGATATCCAAAAATAAGATTTTCCTAAGTAGATATGGCGGCAGATTCTTGCTGTATTGAGCCGATCGTCCCGGCTGATATAAAATCATCCAGGACGATGTGTTTTGCATAAAGACGGCTGCTTTAAAGAGGATGCCCTAATTAGGATTTCTACTTTTGTCAGATCATCCCGGACGACATAAATATCGTCCCGGACGATGTTACCAAAAATAGAAAACTTTTAGGGCACAATAGAAAATCTTCCAAGATACAAATCATCAGATGCCACACCAAATACAATAGACTCAAGAAAGGAAAAATATTACAAACTGACACAGGCCTACTCTACCCAATCTTGAGCTGGTTCCATATTGCAGTCTGATAGTGTGGACCTGAAACGTTAGTAGAAAGCAGTCATAGAGAAAAAGAATGTTTGCTATCATCAAAATCATAAGCCATAGATCCGCAACAGTCTGCCTCCCAAAATTTGGGTCCAGCATGGCCCTCGAGGAGCTTCCAGACATGTGACAAGAACGCTTGCTGCCAGCCATTAGTAGAGAATAGTTAGGAACAAGAAAGAAGAAGCCAAAGGAAGAGTTTGGTGTGAAAAAATCTTATTGGATGGCTCAGAATTTAAAGGATCGGCCAGATCCTCTAGGATAATCCGATGCAATTCTTATGCATAACTGATTGGTCAAAAAAGCAGTCCAATTATCTGGGATGATCAGATATCGTCCAGGACGATTAGACACAAAAGATCATCCCGAGGAGTCAGGCCGGACGATCGTTGAAAAAGCAGATCGTCTAGGCAGATTATGTGGATTGTCCAGAACGATGCTAAAAAATGGATCATACCGGCCAAATTTAAAATGTTTTAAATCATGTTCCACGTGTATCGTCTAGGATGAACATTGGATCGTCCATGACAATTATCCAAAAATGGATCGTCCTGGACGATTTTATAGATTTTGAATGTACTGACATGTGCATTATCCAGGATGAACAGGTGTATCGAGTAGGACGATTATAATAAATGCATTGTCCAGGATGAAAATGAACTGGCCAGGCCGATCAAGATGATTATAGTAGAGGACGATCATATCGTCTAGGATGATGAATAGTAGAAAAGTCAAAATATTCAGCAGATGGAGTTTTTGAAGAAAGATGAGCAAATCATCTAGGACTATATAACAAAAATTTGAAATCAAAGGAAGGATTGAGATGATCAGAGAAGGCCCAAAAAATAATAAAATCAACTAAAAACAACAACGATAAAAAATGAAAAAGGCATAAAAACTAGCAAAGAAATAAAGATTTTTTTTAATCAAGGCGTGAACATGATATAGTCTCCGTGTGATTAATTTTAAAAATTTATAAGTTAATGAGTTAACAACATCAAAAATCCAAAAAAATGGTAAAATATCCGATAATGTTAAGCCTAAGCTCTGACTTCTTTTATGGAAAAGTCATCTTTTGAAATCAAAAAGCCAAACTCAGAAAAATCAATTGGATAAGAAAAAGAGATCCGATCAAGACTTGGTTTCAAAAAAATATCTTATAGAATAATGTATCGAAGAACTTTGTTACAATCGCAAAGTTTGAAATCAAGTCCTTAAAAATATCAAGTGATACATGAAATCTTCTAAGTTTTAAGAGTTGGAAGAAAGGAAGATAGCTTGCTTTTGATGAGCTCATTTTATGACTCTTTTCCATTAAATAGCGCACTTTGCGCATCTTTTGATTTTTGATACACTTTGTGTATATATTTTTTTTTCAATTTGGCATCATTGCGCATCTTTCGCTTTTGACATCATTGGCCACTTTCTTTTATTATTATTTTTTTGCAAGCTAGATTCTTTTCCAAAACTCTTAAATATTCTTAGTTGTGAGTATATCTTGTAGATATTATAGAAGAAAACTCACTCTCTAATTTAGGGAAGAACAAACCACAAAACTGAATCAAAAATCATATGAGAGATGCATTGACAAGATAACGAGAAATCTTGAAGCAACATAAAAAACTTTGATTATTATAAATATAATCTAGATTACTGTAGCAAGGTAAAAAGATCTCAATTGCAAAATCTAGTTATTAATGTGAGATAAACTTTTATTTAGAAAAGAAAATTTCACCACCAAAATAGGTTAGAGAAAGAAATACAATCAACAGTGTTTTACCCTTTAGCAGATTAAGAGAGTAAAACATTGACTACAAATTTTTAAAAAGACAAAAACAAGGTATAAGATGTCAATTCAGTGATGATTTGAAAAAAAAACAAATTAAGGCATACAAAAAATAAAGTTAAAATAAAGAAAAATAACTACAAAAAATAAACATAAAAAAAACTACCAAAAATAAAACAAAGTATTCAGCAGATAACAGATAAAAAATCAATAGAAATCAAGTTCATGCATTAATGTCAATCACACCCAATCTGGTCCTTAAAGTACTGAAAGTGTCAAAGGCTAGTGGTTTAGTAAATATTTCAACCAGTTGATTCTCAGTCACTACATGGTGTAACTCAATGTCTCCCTTAGTCACATGGTCTCTAATAAAGTGATGCCTAATGTCAATGTGCTTAGTCCTTGAATGTTGGATAGGATTCTTCGAAATACAGATGGCACTAATATTGTTACAAAGAATTGAGATGGTGCCTACAAGTAATTCTAAATACAGTACCTGCTGTTTTAACTAAAGGACTTGGGCCACACAACTTCCTAAGGCAATGTACTCAGCTTCAGTAATGGAAAGTACAACAGAGTTTTGCTTTCTACTAAACTAGAAGACTAAAGATTGTCCTATGAATTGACAAGTTCCAGAAGTGTTTTTTCTATCCACCTTAAATCCTGTAAAATCAAAATCAGAATATCCAATGATCTCAAAAGAAGTGTTGCGCCTAGGGTACCAGAGTCCTAAGTTTTGGGTCCCTAAAAGGTATCTAAGAATTCTCTTAACTACAGTCAGGTAGGATTCCTTAGGGTCAGCTTGATATCTAACACAAAGACAAATGCTAAACATCATATCAAGTCAGCTAGCAATCAGGTAAAGTAAAGATCCAATCATCCCTCTGTACCTCTTTTGATCAATAGACTTCCCACTTGGGTCCTTATCCAACTGAACACTTGAGGTCATGGGAGTACTAATTAGCTTGGCTTTATCCATCTCATACTTCTTCAAGATATCCTTTATGTATTTTAATTGATTTAAAAAGGTTCTATCATCTAATTGTTTTATGCTAAACCCCAAAAAGTAGGACAACTCTCCCGTCATGCTCATCTAAAACTCTCTACTCATTATTTTGCAAAACTCATCACGTAGTCTCTTATCAAAAGATCCAAAAAGTATATCATCTACATAAATCTGAACATTGAGTAAATCATCTCCTACTTTCCTCAGAAAAAGGATGGTGTCTAGTAAGAATGTGCTAAGCCTCTCATACCAAGCTCCGGGTGCCTGCTTTAATCTATATAAGACCTTTTTTAGTTTGAAAACATGATTTGGAAATTAGGAACTCTCAAAACCTGGGGTTTATTCTACAAACACATCCTCTTTTATTACACCATTTAAAAAGAAACTATTAATGTCTATTTAAAAAAGCTTAAATCTATTATAATAGGCAAAGGATAATAGAACTCTAATGGCTTTTAATCTAGCTATAGGGGCAAAGGTCTCCTCAAAATCTATCCATTCTATTTGGTTGTACCCCTTAGCCACCAATCTTGCCTTATTCCTAACAACCACTCCAGAATCATTCACCTTATTCTTAAAGACCCACTTGGTTCCAACTACACTTTGTCCCTTAGATCTTTCTACAAGCTCCCAAACATCATTCCTAATAAATTGGTTCAATTCCTTTTGTATGGCTAAGATCCAAAACTCATAAGAAATGGCTTGGTTTATGTTGGTGGGTTCAGTCATTGAGACAAAGGCAGAGTGGTTCACTTCTTTCCTAAGTCCATGTCTAGTCCTAACTCTATCAGAAGGGTCTCCTAAGATCAGATCTTTAGGGTGACTCGAAGAGTATCTCCAATGTCTAGGCAAAGTGTGTGAAGGTTCAACCCTTTCCTCTAGATCTACATTTTCTACTCATTGGGTAACAGCTCCTACTCCTTCAATGTTCTGGTGCTCTACCCTCTTCTCCAAATTTTCTACTCCAATGGTAATCTCTCCAACATCATCATCATCCTCAACTCTAGGCTTTCTAGGATCAGACTCATCAACCACTACATGAGTAGTTTCCTCCACCACTAAAGTCCTCTTATTAAACACCCTAAAAGACTTCCTAACACTAGAATATCCTAAGAACACTCCTTCATCAGATTTAGGGTCAAATTTTCCTAAGTGAGACTTCCCATTATTGTGAATGAAAACCTTACAACCAAAGACATGAAGGTGGGAAAGATTGGGTGTCCTAGCCTTAAGGATCTCATAGGGTGTCTTATCTAATTTGGCTCTAACATTCACCCTATTCAACACATAACAAGATGTGTTAACCGCTTCAGCCCAAAATATTTCGGAAATGAATACTCAGCAAGCATGGCTCTAGCGATTTCCACTAAGGTTTGGTTCTTCCTTTCAGCTACCCCGTTCTACTGAGGGGTCCTAGAAGCTGAGATGTTGTGGCTAATCTCCTTGTCCTCACAAAAATCTCCAAATCTCTCATTTTCAAACTCTCCCCCAAGGTCACTATGGATGATCAAGATCTCACAACCTAGCTTTTTCTGAATCCAAGTGAAGAAGTCTCTAAACTCATCAAAAGACTCATTTTTGTGTGACAAAAATCTAATCCAAGTGAACCTTGAGTAGTCAAAAACCATAGACTTTCCCTCCCAAGGTGGCAGTGCTAATGGGTCCAAACAAATCCATGTGAAGGACTTCTAACGGTCTAGAGGTGCTAATATCCTTAATGGGATAAAAAGTGGAGTGGACTAGTTTTTCTAATTGGCAGGCATTACAAAGGTGGTCTTTTGAAAACTTAAGCTTGGGGACACCTCTAACTAGGTCTTTCTGGGTTACTTTCCTAAGGGTTTTCATACTGGCATGACATAATCTCCTGTGCCATAACCATGAATCATCAACAATAGTTTTTAAGCAGAATGAAGCAGCGTATTCAATGTTATTTAAATCAAGCATGTAAACATTATTGATCCTCTTTCCCTGCAAAATAGTGTTATTATTTTAGCTAATAATGCATGAATTTACTAAAAAATTTATGATGAAGCCCTTATCGCAAAGCTGACTGATGCTGAGCAAGTTGTGTTTTAGTCCATCTACAAGCAAAATATTTTCAATCAAAAAGTTCTTGGAATTTCTAATTACACTTGAGCCTATCACCTTCCTGGTGGTATTGTCTCCAAGAGTAACCTTGCCTCTTGTCCTGGTCTTCAGCTGAATGAATTGATTGGCGTCGCCCGTCATATGTTGAGAGCATCCGCTGTCCAGGTACCACATACTCTCACGAGGCCTTTTGTGAAAGCTAGCCTACAAAATCATCAAATGTCAGATTTAGGAACCCAAACAGGTTTGGGTCCCTCTTATAGAAAGTGGAATGCAATGCATGTGTGTTATGCTGTGAATCATGCAATTTAGGTTTCCAAATCCAATGTGGACTATAGTGAATGATGAAGTGTGTGCAATGTGTCCTAACATGCCACATGAAAAACTTCTAACTCCAGGAATAGGATGCACTAATCTATGGTGATGCTTTTTATGTGATGCATGAAATGAAAGTTTTTTTATTTTCAAAAGCTTTTAAATTTTTTTAATTTTTTATATTCTTTTTCTAACTCAGCATGGGATGATTTTAAACAATCATGAGAATAAGATAAATTAGCATGTTTTTTATTTAATGCATCAAACTCATCAAGTAAAGCCATATGATTTGTATCAATTATAGAATGATCTTTAAGAAGAATTTCATGCTCTTTTTGTAAATTTAAAAATTCTAATTTCAAGCTTGCATGAGTGTTCTTAAGCTTCTTATATGATGCATGAATTTTTTTAGAAACTTAAAGGAGTTCCTCATAGGTTAGTTCACGTACCTCTTCTTGGTCACCTTGACCAAGATGATCGTTTGCCATTAAACACAAGTTTGTTGTTTCCTCTTCAGGTTCAGTCTCAGATGAATCTGAAGTAGAATCTGCCTAGAATGCCTTTTGGAATCTCTTCTTGTCCTTCATGAACTTAGGTTTCTCCTCACCATTCTCCTTGCTTGGGTGAGACTTAAGTGTAGGGTAATCAGCATTAACATGTCCTAGCTTCCTGCTTTCAAAGCAAATCATATCATTAGAACTCTTAAAATTTTTGTTTCCCTTACCTTTATTCCACTTTTGATAGTTCTTTTGCTTCTTCCTTAGAAAGCTTTTAAATTGCCTTGTGATTAAGGCAACATCATCACTTTCAGACCTGGAAGAATCATCGTCCCGTACGATCATGGATCGTCCTAGACGATTTTACTTAAAGTGTCATAAATGATCCTAATGAATATTGGTATGAACTATGTTCGTACGCGATCAACATCCCGTACGAACTAGGTTCGTCCGAAAGAACAGTTATTTCATAGGTCGATTCCCAAATAACTACAAGATGTAACCAGTTTTCTTAAGTCGGTTTACATCATCCTGGGACGAATATAATTTCATCTGGACGAAATTTTTACAGAGAGTAACTCGTCTAGGCATGATTATAAATGTCATCTGGATGAAAATTTTATTGAGCCTAGCTCGTCATGGGACAAAAATAATTTTGTCTGGATGAAAAGTTTACAGACCCTAGCTCGTTCAGGGACGAAAATAATTTTGTCTGGATGAAAATTTTACTGAGCCTAGCTCGTCCTAGCACGATTATAATTTCATCTGGATGAAAATTTTACAGAGCCTAGCTCGTCCTGGGATGAAAATAATTTCATCCTGGACGATCAGGACTTAAAAAAATTTTCTCCAACAAACTGTTCGTTCCATTGCTCTTAAAAGGAGATAACTAACCTGTTCATCCCGTACGAATTGTACTCGTCCCGTACGATCAGTACAAAATTTTTAAGATCTCCTCAAGTGTGTGTGTGTTTATTCACTCAATTACAATTACTCCCTCTCAAACTTAATACATACAAAAATTACAAGCTACAAAATACAAGATATCTCATGTTGAGTTTGATTTGAAGTCTTCAGCAGTTTGGAATTCGATTTTCCTGAAATGTTAGTACATACACAAGCAAAAATAAATTTTCAAAAAAGTGTTAGGAGATTACTACACATAAAATAATAATATTTGGAATCATAAAAATTATATGAATTGCAAGAATGTAAAACATGCAAATAGCAACACTCTTAACAGACCTCTTAGCACACGACCCCGCTCCACGCGCAACCTGCCGGGTAAAGTTCGAGTTCGCATTTCCGACCTATTTACCTAACCGAGTCGGGTTAGGGTCGACCCGTTTGAACCTGGGTCAGTTCCGGGTTCGACCTGAACCCGACACGTGATTTGAAATTGACACCCCTAAACTCAGTTCTTGAATTTTTTTATTACATCCGATGTCTTGACGTAGCTCTACATTAAGACACCAATAAAATGGTGCCACGTGTTCCTACTCTTTACAGCGCGACTTGAAGACCGGACCCGGATACGAACCTGGTATTGCTATGTATTAGCTGATTTGTGCAGACCGAGAAATTGCTTGGTGTTAAGAGAGTTGTTATTTGCATGTTTTACATTCTTGCAACTTGTATAGTTTTGATGATTCCAAATATTATTGTTTTATGTGTAGTTATCTCCTAACACTTTTTAGAAAATTGGTTTTTTCTTGTATGTGTACTAATATTTCAAAAAAATCGAACTCCAAACTACTGAAGACTTCAAATCAAATTCAACATGAGATATCTTGTATTTTGTAGCTTGTAATTTTTGTATGAATTAAGTTTGAGAGGGTGTGATTGTAATTGAGTGAATAAACACACATACACTTGAGGAGATCTTAAAAATTTTGTACTAATCGTATGGAATGAGTACAATTCATACGGGATGATCAGGTCAGTTATCTCCTTTTAGAATTGGAACGAACAGTTTGTTGGAGAAAATTTTTTCTAAGTCCTGATCGTCCATGATAAAATTATTTTTGTCCCAGGACGAGCTAGGCTCTGTAAAATTTTTGTCCAGACAAAATTATAATTGTGCCAGGATGAGCTAGGCTCTATAAAATTTTCGTCCACACGAAATTATTTTCATCCCCGGACGAGCTAGGGTCTGTAAACTTCTTGTCTAGATAAAATTATTTTCGTCCCAGGATGAGCTATGCTCTATAAAATCTTCGTCCAGACAACATTTATAATCCTGCCTAGACGAGTTACTCCCTATAAAAATTTCATCCAGATGAAATTTTGTTCGTCCCAGGACGATGGGAACCGACTTAAGTAAGTTGGATACATCTTGTGGTAATTTGGGAATCGACCTGTGAAATAACTGTTCGTTCGGAAGAACCTTTCATTCAGGACGATGATCGTGTACAAACATAGTTCGTACCAGTATTCATTAGGATCGTTTCCGACACTTTAAGTAAAATAGTCCAGGACGATCCGCGATCGTACGGGATGATCCATTTCGTGTTGACTTTAATATTTGTAGTTTTTGGACGATTTTTCTTATCTCTCCTATATAAGGTCCAATTTTTACTACCACCCAATCTTTTTGCTCATTGATCTTTATACCTATTAAAAGAATAGTCAAGGAGAGAGTGTGAGAGTGCATTCAAAGGAGGATTCCTACCACTGTAGCGTGAAGGCTTCGCTTGGTGTTCAAAGGTAAGAATCTCTACTTGTGATTTGGGATTACTTCACTCTTTTCTTTCTTCCTTCTAGAATTCTTGTGAGAAGATCTATTAAGGAGACCCGGTTCTCTGCCGACACTTCGAAAGTGTAAATAGCCGCGGGTTGTCTGCCCACACTAGGAGAGTGTGAAAGGACGAAGGGTTCTCTTCCCACACTAGGTGAGTGTGAAAGGACGAAGGGTTCTCTGCCAAGCACTGGGGATAGTGTGAAAAGGACGGACGGTTCTCTGCCAGCACTGAGGATAGTGTGAAATGGACGACGGTTCTCTGCCAGCACTGGGGATAGTGTAAAAGGACGACGGTTTTCTGCCACACCGGGTAGTGGTGAAAAGAGTTTTGTAAAGGCTTCTCCGCCTTGCTGTGGGTACAAAGGAGAGTCACTAGTGGTATTAGTGCAATACTCGGAGGGTACCTCCGAGGAGTGGATGTAGGGCTGGTTTTGACTGAACCACTATAAATCTGGTGTCATTATTTTTTCGCTACTTTTTATTTTTATGATTTACTGTTTTAAAACTGCGGTTGAAAAACTATTTCTACAAAATTCATTAAAGTTTAATTTTGATTTAAAATACTCATAAGATGGATTAATTTTTTTTAAATACCAATTCACCCCCCCTCTTGGTTAGCCATGGGACATAAAATTAGGCTTAACAACCTAATTTATACTGAACTAGTTTCAACAAGTGGTATCAGAGCTTTATTTCAAAATCATAAGTTTAGGCTACTTTTTGATTAACGTAGATGTCTACATTTGGAAACCAAAACACACCTGAGGGTTACTCTATAACTAGACCTCCATTGTTTGACAATATACCTTTTGATTTTTGGAAAACTCGCATGTCTACTTTATTACAGTCACATGGATCTTAGTCCAGGAAGGATATACAAAACCAATTAGATTAGTTGACGGAGTTAGAGTTGAAACACATTTTACAGACTGGACAGTAGAAGAATGTGACTTAGCACAACTTAATGCCAAATGCTTGAATAGTTTCTTTTGTGTTTTAAAATCAGAAGACTACATGCGAGTTTCTACTTGTAAAAGTGGAAAGGAGATGTGGGATAGACTTTGTATAACATATGAGGGGACTAATGAGGTTAAGCAATCTAGACTTAATATCTTGTTGCATAATTATGAACTGTTTCGCATGAAACCAAATGAATCTATTTCTAATATGTACACAAGATTCACACAAATTGTCACCTCTTTACATACATTGGGTAGGGAGTTAACAAATATTGAAATGGTTAATAAGATTCTTTATTGCTTACCTACTGCATATAATGCTAAAATTACTGCAATCACAGAGTCTAAGGATTTAAACATTTACTCTATTGACAATCTTCTTGGTTCGCTTATTGCTTACGAGCAAGGAGTTAGCCAAAGAAAGGTTGATGCAGGGGAACCACGAAGGGAGAAAAATATAGCACTGAATGTGGAAGAGTCTGAAAGTGAACACTCACAACCTGAGGATGAAGACGACATTGTATTGATGACTAGACAATTCAGAAACTTTCTAAAGAGGAAGCAGAAGAGACGCTAGCAGTGGAATAGAGGTAAATTCAATAGAAATGCCAAGGTTTCAAATGAAATTATTTGCTATGAGTATAGGAAACCTGGACATATGAAGACAGATTTCCTAAAACGTAAAGCCAATCATAGCAAGGAGAAGATAGAGAAGAAACCAGTTGTGAAGAAGGGAAAGAAGAAGTTCCAAAGATGCTTTTTGGGCGGACTCAGCTTCGGACTTGTTAGAAACAGAAAAGGAAGAGGAAGTCACTAATCTATGCTTAATGGCCAACAATCTTGATCAGTCAGATCAAGAAGAGGTATGTGACTTAACTTATGACAAACTTTTTAAAGTTTTGAACACATGCATGAATCATATAGGAAAATGAAGAAAATGCATGCTAGCCTTAGTTTAGAATTAGAAGAGCTTAAAAAGGAATATGAAATCCTTAGAAAAGATCATACTTTGATTGATAACAACCACATGAAATTACTTGATGAGTTTGATGAGTTGAATAAAAATTATGAGAATTTAAAATCATCATATGAAGATCTCGAGAAAGATTTTAAGAACTTTAAGGATGAATCAGAGAGAGAATTATATAAAATTAATTATTTAAATCAAATTTTGGAAGATAAGAATTCATTTTACAAATTAACGATAAAAGCTCTTGAGGATAATAGGATACCTCCTAAACTTGAAGATTTTACTAATCCTATTATGTATCCTAAATTTATGCAATCCCTGAAAAGATAAGTAAATGGTAGAAGACTTAGGAATCCATTTTCTAAAATAAAATGTAATAATTATGGATTATTTGGACATATAGCTCATACCTATACTTTAAAGATGAAAACTAATTTGGTGTGGAGACCTAAGATGCATAAACCTAGACATATCATATATGCATCTAATTATAAATTGCTAAAAGGTGAACCCAACAGGTCTAACATTTGATAATTTTGTAGGGTCGCTCTCACACAAGACCTCGTTAGAGCATATGGTACCTGTATAGCGGATGTTCAAAGCATATGACTGGAGATACTGCTCAATTCATAATGCTGGAAGCCAGGAGTGTAGGCAAGGTTACACTTGGAGATAACACCACAAGGAAGGTGGTTGGATCAGGTATGATTGGAAATTTTAAAATTTTTTTCATAGACAATGTGTTATTGGTAGAATGCTTAAAGCATAATTTATTAAGTATAAGCCAGCTATGTGATAAGGGTTATTGTGTAAAATTTTTTCCTACTAGCTACATATTAAGCCTAAATGAAAAAGATGTTTTGAATGGTAAAAGGGTAAACAATATTTACATGCTAGATTTAAATTATATTAATTATTCTATTGCTTTTAATTTGAAAACTGTATCTGATGAGTCATAGCTATGACATAGGAGATTTGTCATTCTAGCATGAAAAATCTTAGGAGGATGATCCAAAAGAACTTAGTGAGAGATATACCTAAACTAAACTTTACTACGGACCACCTTTATGATGCATGTCAACTAAAAAGCAAGTGAAGTCCTCTTTTCAGTCCAATAAGGATCTTAGAACTAGAAAATCTTTAGAGATTTTGCATATGGATCTTTTTAGACCAGTTGGAACTGTGAGTCTAGGAGGGAAGGTATATAGATTTGTGATTATGGATGATTACTCAAGATTCACATGGGTTAGATTTCTATTTTATAAGAGTGAATCATTTGAGAAATTTAGAAATTTTTCAACTAGGATTCAAAGAAAACTAGGGTGTGAAATTATCTCTATAGAAAGTGATTATGGAGGAGAATTTGAGAATGATAAATTTAAAGAATTTTGTAAGGAGAAAGAAATTGATCACAACTTTTCTGCACCTAGAACCCCTCAGCAAAAATGAGTAGTCAAAAGAAAAAATAGAATATTAATAGAAGCCGCCAGAACAATTTGTTGGCAGAATGCCCACTTCCAAAATATTTCTGGGCTGAGGCAGTTAGCACTGCATATTATGTTCTGAACAGAGTGAATGTGAGATCAAAATTAAATAAAATACCCTATGAGTTGCTAAAAGGAAGAACACCTAATTAATCTCATTTGCATGTTTTTGGTTGCAAGGTGTTCATTCATAATAATGAAAAATCTGCCTTAAGAAAATTTGATCAAAAATTAGATGAAGAAATTTTTGTTGGATACTCAAATGTTAGAGAATCTTATAAGGTATTCAATAAAAGAAATTTGGTAATTGAGGAGACCACACATGTTGTATTTGATGAATCAAAAAATATGAAAGAGCCAAATGTTGAAGAAGATGAAATTAAGATTAATTCCCAAAAGATTGATAAGATGAATTTGGAAGAAAATTTAGAGATAGAAAATCCTTTGCTTAGAGATTTGAGATTTTCTAAAAACCACCAAAGGGAATTGATTATAGGTGAACCTAGTGAGGGTGTAAGGACTATGCGTGGATTAAACAAGAAAGTCAATCATTCAGCCTTCATTTCAACTATAGAACCCATAAATATTGATCAAGCACTATCGGATGAATTTTTGATTTTGGTCATACAAGAAGAGTTGAATCAATTTGTAAAAAATAAAGTTTGGGAATTAATTACAAGGCCAAAGGACTAAAGTGTAGTTGGAACTAAGTGGGTATTCAAAAATAAAATGAATGACTTAGGAGTGATAATTAGAAATTAGGCTATATTAGCAGCTAAGGGGTATAATTAGATTGAAGAAATTGATTTTGAGGAGACTTTTGCCCCTGTTGCTAGACTTGAAGCAATTAGAATTTTACTAGCCTTTGCTTATTTTAGAGGATTTAAATTGTATCAAATGGGTGTCAAAAGTGCCTTTTTAAATGGAGTAATTCAAGAGGATGTGTTTGTAGAATAACTTCCAGGTTTTGAAAATTCTAAATACTCAAATTATATTTTCAAGTTTAAAAAGGCATTATATGGATTGAAACATGCACCTAGGGCTTGGTATGAGAGGTTGAGCACCTTCCTACTTGAAAGATCTTTTGAAAAAGGAAGTGTGGATACAACTCTCTTTTTGAAGAGATATGGAAAGGATATACTCATTGATCAAATTTATGTGGATGATATCATTTTTGGATCTTCGAATTAAAATCTTTGTGATGATTTTTCTAAAACAATAAATAGTAAATTTGAAATGAGTCTAATGAGAGATTTAAGTTACTTTCTAGGCTTTAGCATTAAGCAAATTGAGGAAGGTACATTTCTTAGTCTGTCAAAGTATGTTAAGGGCATCCTCAAAAAGTATGAAATTGATAATGCTAAACTTGTTAGTACACCAATGAGTTCCTCAATTCAGTTGGATAAGGACCCTAAGGGAAAATCTGTTGATCAAAAGAAATTTAGAGGGACAATTCGATCATCACTTTACTTGAATGCTAGCCGACTCGATATCATGTTTAGTGTCTGTTTGTGTGCTAGATTTCAATCAGATCCAAAAGAATCACATTTAATAGCAGTGAAATGGATTTTAAGATATCTGTTAGGAACTCAGAACTTAGAAATTTTATATCCTAAGTTTAGCTCTTCATTTGAAATAATTGGTTATTCCGATTCTGACTTTGTAGGATGTAGGGTGGATAGGAAAAGCACTTCTGGAACATGTCAATTTATTGGAAATTCTTTAGTCTCTTGGTCCAGTAGAAAATAAAATTCAGTAGCCATATCTACTGCTGAAGCTGAATATATTGTATTATGAAGTTGTGAGGCACAAGTACTTTGGTTGAAACAACAGTTGATTGATTTAGGATTACCTATAGGCACTATACCAATTTATTATGATAATACTAGTGCTATTTGCATTTCTAAAAATCCTATTCAACATTCAAAACCAAACATATAAGCATAAAACATCATTTCATAAGAGATCAAGTATCCAAGGGAGAAATTGAACTCATTCATGTTACAACTGAAAATCAACTTGTAGACATTTTTACAAAACCTTTAGCCTTTGATACTTTCAGTGCATTAAGAACAAGACTTGGTGTGATTGATTTAATTGCTTAAGTAAAAATATTTTCTGTAACATTGATGTTTGTTTTCTAGTTAATGTTTTTGTGTTGTTATTGTTTTTACTTTATGTGTTTGTTATTGTTTGTTTTTAGTAGTTTGATATATTTTTCTTTTATTTCAGATGTTTTATTTTGTCTTGATATCCTGATGTATCATTGTAATATCTTCAAAGTGATATCAATATTAGTTCTTGTGTTTTGATTTGAACTTATTTTTAAAATGTTTGTTAGTCTTTATGAAAATCATCAAATTTTTTAATCTTAAATGTGCTATATCCTGAATTGTAAGTTAAAATTAAATTCATTAGAAAATCTAATTATTCTAAATTTAAGTTTTGATTATAACTTGATCTTATTAAGATTATCAATTTCATGTATCTTATTTAACTACTTTATTGTTAATATTTTTATTGTAATTGTGATGTTTTTCTTATTTTGTATTTCAGTTATCAGTTAATATTTATGCACTTAGATAAATTTGAAATTTTAGATTATTGATTTTGGAAAGAATACGATTACTCTTGAAAAATCTATAAAAATCAAAAGAAATACGCAAAGGTTCGCAATGTGACAAAGAGGCACAAAATAAGCCCACCATAAAAAAAAGGTGCACAAAATGTGCCCCAGATTTGAAAAAGATGCGCAAAGCGCCACATGTGGTAGTTATTTCTTTCCAAATTTTTTTAATCTCTTATCTCATTATTCTTATGTTCATTTATATTACATATTGAAATTTGAAATATACAATTTTTCTATTCATCATTCTTGCAATGATTCTCTTTATCTTAATGTCTAAATAGACTCATATTTTAATAAATTCTTTTTAGTTTATATGTTATATCTCTACTTAAGTTCTAAAAATTTTTATGATTTGACTAATATTTTAATTTTATTTCATACATTATTTCAATCACTTTCAAGGTTAAAGTTTCAAATGATTCTCATATTTCTACTTATATTTCAAGTATTTTTTTCTTCTTTACTTTTTGATGTTGTCAAAAAGGGGGAGAAATTATTTGTTGTGTCTTGTGTATTTGTGTCAAGTGTATTTTTGTTTGTGTATTTGTGTCAAGTATATTTTTGTATTTTTTAGTTGTTTTATCGTATGTTTTTGTATGTGTGTTTGATTGTTTTTGTTTTATCTTTTGTGTTGTTTAAAATTATTTTAAAAATAAAAATTTTTTTAATTCAATTGCCTCCTTATTTTCATGGGTTTATCAATTCAGAGGGAGTTTAGGAGATTCTTAGAATTTGAAATCCTGCAAACAATAATTATTTTGCCATCATCAAAAAGGGGGAGATTGTTAAGAGAGTTCCTATTTACATGTTTTACATTCTTGCAACTTGTATAGTTTTTATGATTCCAAATATTATTATTTTATGTATAGTTATCTCCTAACATTTTTTGAAAAATTTATTTTTGCATACTAACATTTCAGGAAAATCAAACTTCAAACTACTGAAGAGTTCAAATCAAATTCAACATGAGATATCTTGTATTTTGTAGCTTGTAATTTTTGTATGAATTAAGTTTGAGAGGGAGTGATTGTAATTGAGTGAATAAACAAACACACACACACACACTTAAAGAGATCTTAAAATTTTTGTACTGATCGTATGGGACGAGTATAATTCGTACGGGATGATCAGGTAAGTTATCTCCTTTTAAGAGCAATGGAACGAACAGTTTGTTGGAGAAAATGTTTTCTAAGTCCTGATCGTCCAAGACAAAATTATTTTCATCCCTGGAGGAGCTAGGCTCTGTAAAATTTTTGTCTAGACCAAATTATAATCGTGCCAGGACGAGCTAAGCTCTGTAAAATTTTTATCCAGACGAAATTATTTTTGTCCCCAGACGAGCTAGGGTCTGTAAACTTTTTGTCCAGACGGAATTAATTTCATCCCAGAATGAGCTAGGCTCTGTAAAATCTTTGTCTAGATGATAATTATAATCGTGCCTAGATGAGTTACTGTCTGTAAAAATTTCGTCCAGATGAAATTCAGTTCATCCCAGGACGATGGGAACCGACTTAAGTAAGTTGGTTACATCTTGTGGTAATTTGGGAACCGACCTGTGAAATAACTGTTCGTCCGGACAAACCTAATTCGTACGGGATGATGATCATGTACAAACATAGTTCGTCCCAATATTCATTAGGATCGTTTCCGACACTTTAAGTAAAATCGTCCAGGACAATCCACGATTACGGGATAATCCATTTCGTATTGACTTGAATATTTATAGTTTTTTTGAAAGTTTTTCTTATCTCTCCTATATAAGGTCCAATTTTTACTGCCACCCAATCTTTTTGCTCATTGATCTTCATGCCTATTAAAAGAAGAGTCAAGGAGAGAGTGTGAGAGTGCATTCAAAGGAGGATTCCTACCACTGGAGCGTGAAGGCTTCGCTTGGTGTTCAAAGGTAAGAATATCTACTTGTGATTTGGGATTACTTCACTCTTTTCTTTCTTCATTCTAGAATTATTGTGAGAAGATATGTCAAGGAGATCCGGTTCTCTGCCGACACTTGGAAAGTGTGAACAGCCGTGGGTTCTCTGCCCACACTAGGAGAGTGTGAAAGGACGAAGGGTTCTCTGCCCACACTAGGAGAGTGTGAAAGGACGAAGGGTTCTCTGCCCAGCACTGGGGATAGTGTGAAAAGGATGGAAGGTTCTCTGCCAGCACTAGGGATAGTGTGAAAAGGATGACGGTTCTCTGCCAGCACTGGGGATAGTGTAAAATGACAACAGTTCTCTGCCATACCGGGTAGTGGTGAAAAGAGTTCTGTAAAGGCTTCTCCGCCTTGCTGTGGGTGCAAAAGGAGAGTCACTAGTGCTATTAGTACAATACTCAGAGGATGCCTCCGGGGAATGGATGCAGGTCTGGTTTTGACCGAACCACTATAAATCTGGTGTCATTATTTTTCTGCTACTTTTTATTTTTTGTGGTTTATTGTTTTAAAACTGTGGTAGAAAAACTATTTATACAAAATTTATTAAAGTTTAATTTCAGTTTAAAATACTCAAAAGAGGGATAATTTTTTTTATTTAAATTACCAATTCACTCCCTCTCTTGGTTAGCCATGAGACATAAAATTAGGCTTAACAACCTAATTCATAGTGAACGAGTTTCAACACTAGGTATTGCTCGGTAACAAGAAATATCATTCTATCAAGACCAATAGCTCGCAATACTGAGTAATACCGAGCAATACCGAGCAATACCAAGCAATACCTCGGCTTTGCTAGGTATTGCTCGGTATTGCTAGGTATTGCTCGGTATTGCTAGGTATTGGTCTTGATAGAATGATATTTATCATTATTGTCAAGCAATACCTAGCAATACTGAGCAATATCGAGCAATAATTAACAATACAAGAACATAGTAATACTGGGTTCCGTCTGGGTTAGATCGTCGGGCCGCGATCAATGAAAGTTTTAGCAATATATATTTTTAAATTTATCAAAATTAAAAAAAAAATAATTGGACAAGAGGTTTATCAAGAATAAAAGTATAAGCACAATAACTTAATTATTGTGCAATTAAATCATTTTTTCTAATATATTGCAAATAACGTACCCTTTCTATATTAAGAGTTTTAATTTTTTTAGGGGGGCAATTGCCCCCCCTCCCTCAGTAGTGCACAGTTCTATATATTCTTTCAATAAAAAAATTGCAACTTCTTGTGACAATTTTCTTGAACCAATTGGTATTTATTAGGATTGATAATTATATTTGATGATATGCAAGTTTATATCTACTATTGACAGGTGCGAGCACCACTAGGTGAGAGACTAGACTTAGTTCTTGGAATTTTTTATTACATCCGGTGTCCTAACATAGCTCTACGTTCAGACGTCAATAAAACGGTGCCACGTGTTACTACTCTTTACCGCTCGACCTGATGACCCGACCCGGACACGGACCCGGTATTGCTATGTATTGACTGATTTGTGCAGACCGGGATATTGCTAGGTATTGCTCGGTAATGAGAAATATTATTCTATTAGGACCAATACCTAGCAATACCGAGTAAAATTGAGCATTACCTAGCAATACCAAGCAATACCCCAGTTTTGCTAGGTATTGCTCGGTATTGCTCAGTATTGCTAGGTATTGATCTTGATAGAGCGGTATTTCTCGTTATTGTCAAGCAATACCTAGCAATACCTAGCAATACACGAATATAGCAATACCGGGTTCCGGTCTGGGTTAGGTCATCGGGCCGCGCGGAAAAGAGTAGGAGCACGTGGAGACATGTTATTGGCGTCCGAACGTAGAGCTACGTCAGGACACCGGATGTAATAAAATTTCTAGTTCTTGGGGGAGGAGGAAACTTATAAAAATTAAAAATATTTATAAGACAAAATTCAAAACAAGTTTTTACATTGTATTAAAATAGCTAAATAACAAAATTAAGAGCTTTTCATTTTATTTTGTATTTTTTTAATAATGTTGTATTACAATTTTATTTGGAATAAAATCAAATACTTCTTTTTCATTATATGACACTAGAAAATTGTTGAGCCGATCATCACTCATTTAACTCCGTAGTCTATGTTTAACAATTACTATTGCAAAAATGCTACATGCTATCTACAAAAAAAGTTTTAAACATATTCTTGATAAAATTATTAAAATTTTTTTAAATTGCGATTTATGTATCCACATTTTATGGATGAAATATTTATTTGAACTTTTTAAAGGAAAAATAATGAGTTAAAATACAATTGTTTGATATTGATAAACCTCAATGATGTTACCCCTATGATTAAAACGTTTCTTGTTTTGTGTTCATAAAATAGATCCACGAATATCTTGTAAAATCATCAATAAAGACTACTAAATAGCGAAAACCAAAGAGAGAAATCGTAGGGAACGGTCCCTAGACGTTCGAGTGAATTAGTTCAAAGGGATGTGTGGTGACCGAAGTTCTTCTATTAAAAGGCTGTTTTTTGGCTCTTGGCCATTTTACAAGAATTACAGTGAAAGGAAAAAGAGATGTTCTTGACATCGAAGAAGTTGCTAGCTAAATGTTGAAGAGTCTGGTTGTTCGGATGGTTGAGACGAGCGTGCCAGGTGAAGGATGAGTCCGTTGTGGTTTGAAGAGCTTTCGTGTTGTTGTCCGGCGAGATGTTGAGTTGGTATAGCCCGTTAAGGAGACGACCACGAAGAAGAGGATGACTACCCTATATATCCTTAATTTCAAAGCCGTTAGAATCGAAAATAATAAAGATAGCGTTATCTTGTGTTAGTTTAGAAACATATAGGAGGTTGTGTGTGAGATTTGGAACGTGAAGAAGGCGACAAAGATGAAGCTTACGAGGGGTGTCGGGTAGTGGTAGCAAACCTTGACCGTAGTTGTTAATGGGCAGAGACGAACCATTGGCAACCGTGACGGAGTTGGAGCCGGTGTAAGACGTGGGATGCTGTAGGCTGTTGCTATCATGTGTTAGGTGATTTGTCGCTCCGGAGTCAAGGATCTAGCTTTGTGATTGTGTTGGCTGAGCAAAAAGTGCGCGTGGTCCATTCTGAATCTTTGGAGCGTACTTATAATTGCTTCTATGCCAATAGTTTAAAGCAATGTGGCCAATCTTGCCACAGATCTGGCAAGTTGGTTGATTTGTTGGAGTGGGATTTGTAAAATCGTTTGTCTCGGATTGACGAGGTGCTGAAGATTTGTTCTTGAAGAACCGTTTTGGTCCACGTTTCTTTTGCTGGTTGGCGGAAGAAGCATAGAGTGCGGATGTAGAGTTATTGATTGATTGTTCCTTCTTGATTTCGTGGTTGATATGGATCTCTTCACTACAAAGTTGTGAGTAAAGCTTGTCAAGGTCCGTGGGTAAGGAAGAGGTAGTCGGCGTATCCGTTTGCCGATAGATTTTGATAGATCTGGATCCGCCAAATCGCATAGTTGTTCGTGGTGAGATGGTGCGGGATGAGGTTCTTGAAATTTGAGATGATGAACTTGAGGGAGGCTGGCAAGATGAGCTCCGTGGCAGCGTCGGCGAACGTGGAGTTGGAAGCGGGAGGGAGAGAAGATGCAGATTCTTGATCTCCCATTTCCCAGCTCTTGATACCATGTAAGAGTTTGAGAGAGCGGGAGAGAACGAGAACAGAGGATGAGAAGGAAAAAATAATTCTGTCTTATTTATCAATTGAGTTGTTACAAAGTATATATAGATGTAGAGGGATACAAGAGTAAATACAAGCTCGTGTAGTATAAGCTAAATAGTAACGACTACTCATAGTCCACCGTCGCTTGTACCGACGGACAAGCCCATTGGAATAGAGGAGAGACGAGAAAGCCTGGGAGAGAAAAAATTATGGAGCTCAAAAGGGCTGGAGTTTTTTCTGTTGGGGGGCCACACATGATTCCACCCATGACCATCATTTTTGATGGCTAACTATCTTTAACAACTGATTTTACTGTTTAATTTATGTTAAAAAGCATCAAATTAGGAAAAAAACAATATAAAGATCAAAATTTAGTAAATGAAAATGATAAGATATAAAAATACATGAAAAATAAAGAGTTGGAGAAGCCTTCACTGATCAAATGAGCTAGTGATTGTAATGGAGTAGGGGTGTCAATATTTGGCACGACCCGAAAACCCGATTCAAACCAGACCAAAAAATTTCAGGTTAGGGTCAACCCGAACCTGAAATGGGTCTAGTTTGGGTTCAACACTTTGACCTATTTCAAAAAAATCGGGTTAGGTTCGAGATGACCCTTTTGCCAGAAATTGACCCGTTTTGTCCCGAAAAGCGGATATTGACCCGTTTTTGGATAAAAAAACTAGAAGTTTTTTGTTGGCATCGGGTCATTAGGGTCGTGTCGAGTTGACCATTACTCGAAGCGGGTCGAGTTTGGGTCTGGAAAACTGACTCATTTGCAAAAAAACGGGTTGGGTTCAGGTTGACCCGAATTATGCCGGGTCAGTTTCGGATTTGACCCGAACCTGAATCGTGAACCGAAATCGACACCCCTAAAATTGAGCACCTAATAGAATTATCATGGAGAGGAAGAGGATGAAAGTCGTCTAATTATAACATCGACACAACTCAGAGGAAGGTATTCCAAAATTGATTGCAATGGAAGTAAAAACACCTATTTCTGAATACGAGATGCGAGGAAGAAGACTTTTTTTTTGAACCCATCATGATAGGGGAAATTATTGGGCTCGGACACCTGACAATGTCTGGAGCCCAATGAAATTGCTCCACATGACCTCCTACTCGGTACTGAGCTTGGTATGAGCTCACTACTCCACAGTACCGAGTTCAGTACTCCACAGTACCGAGGAGTGCTGAGCTCGGTACTGTGAAGTACTAAACTCAGTACTTCACAGTACCGAGTTCAATATTACTCGGTACTGTGAAGTATCGAACGATAAGCAATGTTCGGTGTCTTAACCCAATAATCTCATGATAGGGGGTAATTTCATAAAATATTTTGCTTTGGCATGCATGAGGCAGGACGACGTAAGAGAGAGTTGTAGTTCATGAAAAGTAGTTATATAAAATTTAAAAGTAACATTAATAAATAAATTATGTTATTAAGTATATTGAAAATAATTAAGTATGTTAAATGTTCGGCTATGCCTATTTTTAAATTTATTTTTTAAACAAACTTAATCACATAATTTATTTATTAACGATATTTACTTTCAAATTTATTTTTAAATATTTTCTCTTTTGATTTGTATTCTAACTTCTAATTGTCATAGCAACATTCAAATTCTTAATTTTTGTTTTTCTTCTGAAGGCTCATTTTGTATACATTTATGATAGATTTAGCTATTTTATAGATGATTTTGGAGTTATGAGAAAATCATTAATTTTTAAATTGCTATGGACATTAAACATATATTCAATTTTGACATATTCAAATAATTTTTTTTTAAACGGCTACCATATATTAATAGATCTTGTAAAAAAACAGCTTTTTACTGAATGCGTCCTTTGGGCTACGGGCCCAATGGCCCAACTAAATTAAACAATGATCGCTTCCGGCCCAATACGCATTTATGTAAAAAACCTAACGTCTGCTTTTGTCCTCCTCCCGAGCTTGAAGGCTCGCGTGGCTGGTTGCCGTGCTCTCTCTCTCTCTCTCCCAGCACAGGCTTAGGTTCGGCCAATCTCTCTCTCTCTGTCTATGTATATATATCACTTTCCCCTCCTCTCTCTCTCTCTCTCTCTCTCTCGGCCAAGAAACCAGTGAAATTAAGATCTTGTTTTTAAAGTATACAGAACTTATGCGCGCAGCAATTGGATGGGTTCAGTCAAGAACTCAGCAAACTAAAGGTTGATTTTTCCTCTGCAAAAGTAAATAAAATACAAACTCTTAAGTTTAGTCTTTGATATACGTTGAAGTCGATAATCAGAAGGCAAGGTCTTCGCTAAAAAAATGTGGAAAAGCTGAAAGAGATTGAGAGGAAGCAAATGAAAATTTTATCAATTATGCATTGACATTAATCTTGCTTTTATTATCTTGTTAAATTGTCGTTTACATGAATTATTTGTTGTTACGATTATATATGTTGTATCAGCTGCTTGTACAATTGTCTGAAAGAGTTATATATATATAATCTTTGTTTCATTTCAATAGATGGTATATATTTTATCTTTATTTATTAAAAATTCTAACAAAATTATCGATTCAAAATCTAAACGAAAAACCATTAAAGTTATTTTTAAAATAATAAATTTTGACCCTAACGACAACCTCAAGCATTTATTCCACTACGTGTGGTCGGCTACATGAATCATTTTTCTTCATTGTGTCATGTTAAATGCAAAATTCTCATTTTTTATAGATAGTTTAACATGTAGTCATTCTTAAATGTCAAATTCTCATTTAAATTTAATAAAAAAATGTCATTTCTAATATATTATAAACATGTTTTTTTAGGTATACCTCTACCTTTCTTAATATAAGTCAAATCGAATGCATCTACTTTTCTAACCGGTTCATCGGAAGGCCATTGTTTATGTGATCAAGCCATCTATGACGACTCTCTCTAATCTTATCTTCCACTTGAGCAACTGCAGCCTTTTCACGTATATGCTCATTTTGTATCCAGTCTCTAAGAGTAAAGCCACTTATCCAACTAAGCATTCTCATCTCTGCAATGCTTAACTTTATATTATGCTTCTCCTTTAATGGTCAATATTCTGCACCATAAAGCCTTGTAGGTCACACAACCATCTTATAGAATTTCCCCTTAAGTTTGAGGGGGCCTTTTTTATTACACAATAAGGCCGATGCATTTCTCCACTTTAACCATTCAACTTGAATTCTATTAATAACATCTCAATCTATTTACCTATCACTCTGAATAAAAGACCCAAGATATCTAAAACACATATTCTTATTAATAATTTGATGGCCCAAAGTTACAATCCCCCACTAGATCTATTACTACTAAAATAATACTCTATATATTCAATTTTAGATCTACTCAAACAAAAACCTTTATAATCTAAGGTTGATCTCCATAATTCAAAATTACCTTCAAGTCCCTCTCTAGTCTTATCAACAAGAAGAATATCAGCAACAAAAAGAATTCCCCAGGGTAGTACCTCTTGCAAATGTCTAGTGAGAACATCCAAGACCAAAGAAAAAAGACAAAGGCTTAAGGCATAACCTTAACATAATCCAAGAGAAATAGGAAAATACTTGGTCAAACCACCTTATATTTGAACACAAGTAACATCTCATGCGTATACATCTTTAATGAAATGAATATAAGCATTATTAACCCCTTTGTTTCCTAGCACTCTTCATAGCACTTCTATTGAAACATAATCATATGCTTTCTCTAAATCAATAATTATCATATATAGATCCTCCTTATTCTCTATATACTTCTCCATCAAACTTCTCATAAGAAGTATAGTTTCCATAATAGGCCTACCCGGCAAGAATCCAAATTGATTTTGAGAAACATACCTGCTCCATAACTCTCTCCCATTATTTTAAAGTATGACATATTAACTTAATTCCTCTACAATTCACACAATATTGTGCATCACCTTTATTCTTAAAAATCGGATTCAACACACTCACTCTCCACTCATCGACATCTTTTTAGTCTTTAAAATAATATTAAAAAGTTTAGTAAGCCAATGAATTCATTCATCTCCTAAGTATTTTCACACCTCTATTGGAATATCATCAGGTCCAATAGCTTGTCCATGCTTCATTATCTTTAAAGCCTTTATAACTTCGATTTTATTACATCGACAAAAATAAAAATCTTAATTATTATTTAGGGTGCTTAAAGTCAATCGTATTCTCACAATCTTCTTTGAAAAAAATAGCAAAATATCGCATCAACTTATGTTTAATATTCTCTTCTAATAAAAACACTTGTTGATTTCTTCCATAATGCACTTCACTTAAACTAAATCCTTACTACATATATATTTGGCTAACTCATATATATATATATATATATATATATATATATATATATATATATATATATATATATATATATATATATATATATATATATATATATATATATATATATATATATATATATATCACCCTTCTTAGTATTTAATCTTTTATATAAATTATTAAAATCTAAGATCTTTGCATCGCATATTACTTTCTTACACTCCTTACGCGTCACTTTATATATTTCCCAAATTATCAAAATTTTTACATCTAAATTAAATTTTTAAATAAATCTTCTTATTTTATCCAATACATTTTGATTCCACCACTAACTTTTTTTGTTATTAGGAGTTTTTCCCTTTGATAATTTAAGCACATCTTTCATAACATTTTTACAATCTATAGTTATATTTTCTTACATAACATTAGCTTCATCAGGCACATATAAAATCTTAAGATATATAATCTTACTCTCAAAAATATTTTTGTTGATATTCTTTAAAATCTCCTATTTAATCCTAGAACAACTGTGGGTCTTCAAAAAGATGCTGCTTGCGGGAGATAAAATACAAAGGGTATGATCGCATTATCCTATAGGATAAAATGGTCACATGCCTTAACACCCTACGCAAATAGACTAATAGAAGAGCAGATGAAATTATATATACAATTATCTACGAAGAATAACGAATTTTTCCTACATATCTAGTTGGATAATAATATATATAACTTGATAGTCACATGATTTTCCCAATTCAATACATTAGGTTGAATGAGGTTTTTCTAATGTCGGTATCGATTTTTCATTAGTTTAAGCTCCTGTAATTAATTACATCTTTGACCTTAACCTAAGAATACTCTTGATTAAGGATGCTAATTTATTTCCTTCTTAGTTTAACACATAGTGGAATATGCAGGCTTTCCTAATTCAAATGAAGATAGACATAATCGAGATATTCAACACAGAATGATCATATAATCACTTGGCTGATCAGAAGAGGAGAAATAAGGAGAGGGAACATCACACATGAGGTATGTAGGAGAGAAAGATAGAAGTGACGTTATCAATTTGATATATATATAGCCTCCCAAGAATAGAGAGCTCACCCAACGATAATCACCCTACTTGAAAATGTGTACTAGATAAAACTCCATATAGCATCTCAAATCTATGCATTTTGATCTTATATAAATGCAAGAGTGGTGGGTATGTATAAAAAGAGGAATTGGGCCTAAAGAATAACTATGAATGGTACTATACTATGCAATGGTGAACTATGCCTCTATATGATGAAAAGTAAGATTTATATGCTCGACTCAAGTCTTAATTAGCCCTACCCAATAGTTATCATGTATTAATTTTGAAAAAAATTGATTGATTTTCAACACTATATTCATTCTATCTTACTTAGGTAAATAATTTTTTTATATAAAATTTAACATCCTAAAAGCTTAACATTGACTTTGTTTAAGCTAACCCCAAGAAAAATAAACAAAGAAACCTAAGAAAAATTATGTACTTTTAATGTGCAAACAATATAAATGCTTAAATAATCTCAAAATAAATAATAATGAAAGGCCAAAAATGCAGTTGGCTTCTGCAATACACCCCAGGAAAATGAAAAAAGGTAGTTGAGCTTTACCATAACTACAACTCAGCTTAAATTAATATATACAAAACTAAAATGGTGCATGGGATCTTGACCATAATTAAAACTACAAACAAATCATCATATCATCACAAATGTAAAGTATAAAAGAAAGAAAGTAAAAAGAAAAAAAATTATCCTAGCTACACCCTACCCTAGGATGCCTATAGAAAAGTATGTAAGAAATTAATGCCATATAACTACCCAATGTAGGTGAAAAGTTTAAATTGTAAGGTCATATTCTAATTGTTTAATTTATTAACACAAAAATTTCTCTACAAATGTTTAAGCATTTAGGATTGATTAATTGACACTTAATTTTAAAATTATAATCCTAATTATTAAGTTATAAAGAGCCTAAATACATGGGCCCTAACATATGCTAGAGTTAAAAAGAATTGAGGGGAAAATGACCCATCCTCAATCGTACACCTAACCAAGGCTGGAATGATTATGAGGTAGCAAGGTTGGTTAATCATTCCTTGATTTTCTAAGATTTGAGGTAAGGATAATGGGTGACAAATTAAGTGATCATATCGCCCACAACAAAAACCATAGGCTTCCTTTGTCTAAGGTTGATCAATTTTAAAGGTTGACATAGGAATGAAAAACTCACTACCTATAGATATATACGAATTCTACCTGACTTAAAGCTTAAAACTTAGGTGGTTAAATAATTGGATTAGGCTTCTAAAGGTGGCTTTAGGTTTCTAAAAGAGGGACAATTCATACACATCTTTGCACCTTTCTCTTTCAACTTGAGAGGTACATGGCATTGTCACTATGATTTTGAGTCTCCTTAGGACACGTAGCCCTACAACTCGAGGTAGTCCAGCCTATATACCTTATATGTATTCAGGAGGAGGGTGCATAAACTAACACAAATACTGACATAGGTTAAAGTACTAAGGTATGGCTTGAAGTTCATTTACTTTTTCAACATCTTTATTTTGTTTACTTAAAGTTGAATGGCATTTAATTGGAGTTTGAATTTTAATGTCATAGTGCTTATTATTTTACTTAAGCATTAGAGAGTTTTTGAAAGAGGATTTTATTATTTATTTTGGTTTTATATTAGTTAATATGGATTTTCTATTCATGATCATTTTAAGGGTTTGTTAGAGTTTTTTTCTTATTTTTTTCTAATTCTTATTTAGTTTGTTCTATTTTTGTTATAGTTTAATTATGGGAGTTTTAATTAATTTGAAGTTGAAAATAAGTTCATAATCAAAATATTTATTTAGTTTATGATTGAAGGTTGTTTTCTTTGGTTGAAGGTAATTATCTTTTTAATTACTTTATTGTCAATCTCATGGTTGATTATGAATTGATTGCTTATGTTTTACCAATTAATTCATGTTGTGTAATAAACAACTTCAAAACATGAGTCTTATACTAGGTTCAAGCAACAAACTTAAGCACACTGTTTATAAGGTGACATCTAATCTAATATTAACATATATATTTGCCTAACATGTTAGAGCTCATATTTTTTTTGTTGCGGATCTGTTTTCATGGTTTATGATTTTGATGATAGAAAACACTCTTATTTCTCTACGATGGCCTTATTTACTAACATTTCAGGTCCACATGATCAAACTGCAATTTGGAACTAGCTCAAGATTGGGTAGACTAGGTCTGAGTCAGTTTGTACACCTTTTCTTTTCTTGAGTCTATTGTATTTGGTGTGGCTCCTGATGTTTTGTAACTTAGAAGATTTTCTATTGCTCCCTAAAGATTTTTATTTTTGGTAACATCGTTCAGGACGTTATTTATATCATCCGGGATGATCTGTCCAAAAGCAAAAACCCTAATTAGGGAATCCTCATTAAAGCAGCCGTCATTATGCAAAACACATCGTCCTGGACGATTTTGTATCGGCCAGGACGATAGGCTCAATTCAGCAAGAATCTACCGCCAGATCTATTTAAAAATAACTTATTTTTGGACATCATCCAGAGGATCGTCCAGGACTATAAAATATTGTTCAGGAAGATCCAGGTCAATTTTTCCAAAATTTCTCTAGAATTTAAGGAAAGTAATTACATGGTCAAATCGTCCTGGACGATCACAAGATCGTCCGGGCCGATCAAACATCGTCCAGCTTCATTTCAGGGCGATGTTCAGGATGATTTTCCTCATATTTGAACTAATCGGCCAGGATGATATGCCTATCGTCCTAGACGATAATGTTGGCAACTTGCATGAATGAGCTCATTTTGACCTCATACAAGAATGATCAGGAGGGGTGTTAGGTCCTTATGACCTCATACAAAAATGAGGTCAACAAATGGACCCCCAATAGGTATGATGAACTCACAGAGTAAATCATACGTGTTGGCGTTGATTAATTGAAAGAAATCAACGAAGTTTAAAAGCTGGAAATTTGATTGAAAGATCGATTTTCATCAAGTAAATGTAGTACCTAACTGAGAGATTGATTCTCAAAGAGGGAAATTTAAACCTTAAATGGGAGATCAATTCCCAAGTGAAGGTGAGTGTTCCGACGTGAGATCGATTTCCAAATGAAATAGATTTAGAACCTGACTGATAGATCGATTATCAGAATGGTGAAATTCAAACCTTGACTGAAAGATCGATTTCCTGACAAAGATGAATACTCAGACCGGAGATTGATTCCCGAATGAGTGGATTTAGAACCTGACCAATAGATCAATCATCTGAAAGGTGAGATTCAAACTTTGACTGGAAGATCAATTTCCAAACCCAAGATGAATACCCAGATGGGAGATCGATTCCCGAATGAATGGATTTAGAACCTTACCGATAGATTAATTATCAGAAAGGTGAAATTTAAACTTTAATTGGAAGATCGATTTCCAAATAAAGTAGATTACCAAATGGGAGATCGATTCCCGAATGAGCGGATTTAGAACTTGACTGATAGATCGATTATCGAAAATATGAAATTTAAACTTTTACTGGAAGATCGATTTCCATAAAAAGCAATACTCAGACATGAGATTGATTCCCGAATGAGTGGATTTAGAACTTGACCGATAGAACGATTATCAGAAAGGTGAAATCTAAACTTTGACTGGAAGATTAATTTCTAGACAAAGTGGATACCCAAACGGGAGATCAATTCCCGAATGAGCAGGTTTAGAACCTAACCGATAGATCGATTATCGAAAAGGTAAAAATTAAACTTTGACTGGAAGATCGATTTCCAAAAAAAGTAATACTCAGATGGGAGATTGATTCCCGAATGAGTGGATTTAGAACCTGGCCGATAGATCGATTATTGTAAAGTTGAAATTTAAACTTTGACTAGAAGATCAATTTCCAGACAAAGTGGATACCCAAATGGGAGATCGATTCCCGCATGAGCGGATTTAGAACATGACCGATAGATTGATTATCAGAAAGGTGAAATTTAAACTTTGACTGAAAGATCAATTTCCAAAAAAAGTGATACTTATACGGGAGATTAATTCTCGAATGAGCAGATTTAGAACCTGATCGATAGATCGATTATCGGAAAGGTGAGATTTAAACTTTGACTGGAAGATTGATTTCCAGAAAAAGCTATACTCAAATGGGAGATTGATTTTCGAATGAGAGAATTTATAACTAAACTGTTTGAACTCATCTGGGGATTAGTTTTATTAACTTTGTTGATATAAGACTATTCACTTGATGCAATGATTATACATATGAATTTGAAATTTAAAACTTCATTTTATTGCAAAATTGATGAAATACATCATCCATGATAATACTTCTTAAGGTATCATCCATTGATTGGTAACATAAGACGATCACCTTTACAATCTATAAGCTGGTAGGATCCTCCTTGGTAGACTTTGTCCACTACAAAGGGGCCTTCCCATGTTGGCTCAAACATGCTCCTATCTTTCGATGAGTTAGAATAGGTCTTTGAAGAACTAAACCAAGTTTACTACTTGAAAAGTTCTTGGACGAACGAATTTGTCGTGAGCCTGTATCATTTTAGCTTTATACAACTCGAGGTTCTGTTGAGCCTGCAAATGCTCCTCTTCTAAACCATCGAGTTCTTCTAAACGAAGTCTTGCATTCTACTATGAAGTGATATTGTAATTTATAGCAACTCTAAGTGAAGGTAGTTGTACTTCCAAAGGTATAATAGCCTCTGCACCAAAGACTAAAGCGAATGGTGTAAACTGAGTTGGAGTTTTATATGTGGTCCGGTATACCCATAAAGCTTCAACCAACTTCTCATGCCATTGACGCTTATTGTCATCTAAACTTTTCATAAGGATCTTAATCAAAGTTTTATTGAAGGCCTCCGCCAATCCATTTGCCCGAGGATAATTTATGGTGGAGTATCTCCAATCGATATTGTGTCTTCTAGAAAAACTGTTTATTTTAGTGCTCCTAAATGAAGGACCGTTATATGAGATATTCCGATGAGAGACACCAAATCAGTACATGAAATTCTCTTTGAACAATTTTTGAACTTGTTGAGCTTTGACTTCTCTTTGGGGAATAGCTTGTGCCCATTTTGAGAAATAATTTGTAGCTGTTAAGATAAATCAATAGCCTCTGGAGGACAGGGAATCTATCGGACCATGATATCCGTGCCCCAACCTTTGAAAGGCCAACAAGCAATAGTTGGATGTAGGATGTAGAACTACATCGTGCACCTAGCATTGATGACAATGACGTGCAACATTCATGCAGTCATCTATCATTGATGGCCAATAATATCCCATTCGTTTGATTTTCATCTTCATCCTTGGACTGGATTGGTGTGCACCGCATAAACCAGCATGTACCTCTTCTATAATCCTTTGTGCTTCTAATTTATTTAAACATCATAACCACATCTGATCGAAGGATATTCTATATAGAGTATTGTTAATCAGAGCATAAGATAACGCTCATCTTTAGATCTGATCTGCTGTTGATTTATCCTGAGGGAGCTTATTTTCTTGCAAGTATTTGATGAAGGGTTTTCTCCAGTCTACCGATTCATCATCTACTGGTAAAATAATTTTTACCTCAGTTAAATATTTTCTATTTACATATTCAAGATCTATGGAAGAAAGAACCTGCACCTTACACTTCTATAAGGATTGAATCATCCTCAGAACATGCAAGTGCTTTAGTTAGTTTAGCGAGCATCTGCTGTAGGATTCTTTCCACGAGGAATTCTATATAATGTGACATTTCAAAATTGTTCTAGAAGTTGCATCGCATACTGGTGGTAAGGAACCAAAGTATCTTTTAATACTTTGAAAACTCTAGCTGCTTGATTGATCACAAGCTGTGAATCTCCAAAGATTTTGATTTCTTTGATTTCTTTCAAAATGGTTAACTCTAGGCCAGTTATCAATGCTTCGTACTCAGCCTCGTTATTAGTAAATGGTTCTGATAGATCATAAGAATAATACATGATGTCCCTACCAGGTGTAACGAATACTATATAAATTCCTCCTTGTCCAAGTAAAAGATCATCTTATTCTCCTTGTTGATTGGAAGCATCACCGATAAAATAAAATTCCCAGGTGAACTCCTCATTGAATTGGAGTTTCATAATTTGTTCATCTGGTAGTTCATCATTTTTTGGGTAATCATCCTTCACAGGATGAGTTGCTAGGAAGTCTGCCACCGCTTGTCCTTTTAGTACTCATAGAGGGGTAAATGTGATGTCAAACTACGACAGTATCATTGACCAACGAGCTAATCATCCTGATAATGTCAGTCAAGTAATCAAATACTACAGTGGGTTTATTCTGGATATGAGGTTCACTTTATGAGAAAGCATGTAATGCATTAACTTTTGGGATAGGAGTTGCAAGCACTAGAGGATTCAGGAAAATGTTTCTCGATCGTAGGATAATTTACTTTGATGGGAAGTAAATGTCTACTTAAATAATATAGTGAGTTCTCTTTCTATTCCTAATTAGATTGAGCTAATAAGGAACCAAGAGATTCACTTAAAGATGTTGTATATAAGATCAATGGTTTCCCTGAAATAGGAGTTGCAAGCACTAGAGGATTCATGAAATACTACTTTATGCTGTTGAACGCTTTCTGACAGTTTTGATCCCATATGAATGGAGCATCTTTCTTACACATTACTGCAAATGGTTGACATCTACCTGAAAGATTCGATATACACATTCTAAGGTACGCTAGTTGACCTTGGAAGGATCCTAACTAGGTAAGGGTTTTGGGCAGTGGAATCTCTATTATTGCTTTGATTTTGGTCGGATCTATTTTGATTCCACAATGCCGAACAACAAAACCCAAGAATTTTCCTGAAGTTATGCCGAAAGTTCACTTTAAAGGATTCATCTTTAGATTATATTGGCGAATTCTTTGAAAGACAATTCTTAAGTCATATAAATGATCATTTCTTTCAAAACTCTTAACGACTATATCATCGACATAACACTCCACCTGGTGATGGATTAGCTCATTAAAAATCATCATCATTGCTCTTTAATAAGTTGCTCCAGCATTCTTTAAACCAAAAGGCATAACTTTATAGCAATAAACACCTATCGGTGTCCTAAATGTCATATGCTTCTCATCTTCAGGATCCATTTTAATCTGATTGTATCCAGATGAGCCATCCATAAAGGAGAATATCACATGTGAAGAAGCGATATCTACCATGAGTTCCGGTATGGGAAGCGGGAACTCATCTTTAGGACAAGCTTTATTTAAATCTTTGAAATCGATACAAACTTATATTTGACCATTTTTCTTTTTGACTGGAACGATGCTAGCTAACCAGGTGTTGACCTCATTTTTGTATGAGGTCATTAGAGACCCACCCAGACTCCAGATCAATCCTGACCCTACATCAATCTAGATTCCAGACCCTAGGACCTATCTTGACCCTAGGATTCTTCCAGATCAATCTAGAACCTAGGATTCTCCTAGAATACAGACCTTCGGACTTATTCTAGATCCTAGGATCATTCTAGAATCTAGACTTTAAGATCTCTTCTAGGTTCTAGAATTCTTTCAAACTCCAGGCCTTAGGATCCATCTAGATCCTAAATCTCGTCTAGATTCTAAATCCTAGGTTCTATTCTGGATCCTATGATTTCTCCAGACAAATCTAAATCTTAAGACTCTTCTAGACTTCAAATCATAGGATTTACTCTAGACCCTAAGACCTTTCTAAATCCAGACCCTGTGATCTTCTCAAGCCTTAGGAGCTACCTAGACCACAAATCAATCCAGACTTATGATCAATTTAGATCTTAAATCAATCTAGACTTAAAATCAAACCTGACCTCAAGTCAACCCAGATCTCAATTCAAGTCAAGCCTCAATCAAAATCCAGATTTTAGTCCAGTTCAAATATTCAAACTTCAGTTCAAACTTTGATCCTGCCTTTCATCAAGCTTCAACTCTATCCTATCATTTATGATCCTCAAATGATCATAATTGATTTGGATAACTCAAATTTAATCAATCAAATCCAAAATCTAATTTAAATCCAGAAATCCATACTCAAATCCTAAGTCTTAAGGCCCTGTCCTAAAGGACATTAACAGTGAATTTTCAAACACTTCGAAACCCAGTCAAATGACCTCTGATTCAGAGTCTGTCAGTTGCATACTGATTGGACATGTCTCTAGAAGAAACCCTCCATATTTGAGACCATTCTGAGGTCTCTAACCTTAGAAACTAAATTGAAATTGAAAGGCTATAAAACCTTCAAATATTTATGGCCTATGCCACTGGACCTGCCACCTAGTGGATCCTGACCTTAGAGCCTTCTCCAAAGTCTCTAATCACTTTCAAACACTTAATCCTGATCCATTGAACATTAAACTGCATTTTTGTTGACCCATTTTGACCCCTAGTTGACTAGGGGTCAAAATGACCAAAATACCCCTATGGGATTCAAATATCGATTTCAAACCAAACGAACTCCAAATTGCTTGGAACCACTTCTACCAAGTTTCAAATGTCAAATCGAACCTGTTCAACCCAAACCCAGACCTTGGGTCAACCTTTTTGACCAAGTCAACCTAGGTTGACCAAACAGGTCCTTAAGGGTCAAACGGGCATTTTGACTGAATTGACCTCCCCAGACCTGAGAACCACCTCCAATGGTCTCTAAATATTGTTTCAAACCTGCCCAACCCAGACTCATCCCTTGAGTCAACCTGGTTGACCCAGTCAACCTAGGTTGACTCAAATTTTCCTTAAGGCTTTAATGAGTTATTTCAACCCATTTAATCCATTAAATCCATTTCAAGCTTCAAATCAACTTCTAATTATGGCCTAACCATGCTTTGGATCTTGGCCAATCAAATCCAATTAGAGTTGACCAAGTCAACTCTAAGGTTGGGTTAAATCTATTTCAAACCCCCATATCAAACCCAAGTTTCAATCCCTTCACTTGGCCTTGGTTTTAATTTAGTCTAACCAATCCTTGAGGCCACTTGGCTGCCACCTCAGCAGTCAAAGTGGTTAGTTGACCAGTCAATGCTTGGTCAACAAACCTTCAATTGCCCAAATGGCTTGACTCAAGTTAGCTCAACCCCCCTCCAAGGCCTCCCACCAGCTCATTTGATCTATTGGCATGCCATATTAGCAGTCCACTTGGATATTGACCAATCAACATGGTCAACAAGTATTCAAATGGGTTAAATATGGTCAAGTTAATCCCTTAAGCTAATCCACTCAAGCTCAAATCAATCCAGCTATTTAAACTCTTCTCTAGAACCTTCCTAGAGGCACTTCCAGCCTTTGGATTGAAATCAAACGGCTCCCATTGCTTCCATGCCCAAATGGGGACCAAAACCCCTTTCCATGTGGACTGTCCTTGCCATGTCCTTGCTCCCAGCTTTTCAACCACCCCAGGGGCATGTGGCAGACATCTAAGGGTGTCTCCAATTGATCTTAGCCGTCCAATAGGTCTAGGGTTGTTTGAATAGGGTGAAAACCTTCATTCAAGCCATTATGGCAACCCTATCATTCTCTCTCAACTCCCAACCTCTCAAGCCAGGTTCTCTGTTCCATTGAGCTCCCAGAGACTCTTACCCATTTCCCCGATCAAATCCGACCGGTCAAAGCGGCGTCCGACGATCTTCTGGTGAGACCTAGCCGAATCCGTTCAAGGGACTTTATTGCTCGATCCAGACAATACCAGCTCGCAGAGTCTTCTACAAACAGGAGCGTGGACAGTCTACAAGTGCAACAAGATCATAAACGATTCAATCCGTCCAAAATCAAGGTGAAAAATCTAAACCCTAGTTTAAAACCCTTAGATTAAATTAGCTTTTTATAAAGCAATTTTTGAACTTTTAAACAAATACCCCATTGATTCTCTTCATAAATCAATTCTATGTTTAAAATTTCAAGTCTAATGGTGGATCCAATCTAGAGAACGAGCCATTCTTTTGGTTGGAGTTTCGGTTCGCAACGTGCATGAATTGCATGTTTTCTGGGCCGTCGATCAAGTCATCAACGGCCTTGATTAAGCCAAACCGCAGTTCTGCTCGGCCATGAGGGTTGATCCACGGACAGGATCCCGTTCAGCGCGATCCCAACCGTTCATTTGAGACCACGGGATCTCAGATGACCGTGCGATCAATCTGAATCAGATTCGGTACCGCGGGTTTAATCTTGACCATCGGATCAACGCTTTGCAAGATCCGACTGCTTATAGTTCTACCATGCTGGATAAGTAGGATGGGCCCGCTTGACCGCCGCCTTCCACCTTGCTTAATCATGCGCCGCCACGTGTAAATCCAGAATCAAAGCTTTATTTTTAATTATATTTAAATGCATAACATTTAAAAAATCATAGTAAATAAAATGTAAGTCCAAAAAATCCATATAATATATCAAACTGCTCGGTTTTTCAAGTCCTTTGATCTAAAAGTAAAATTACTTTAAAATATTATATATTTTAAAAATAATTTTAAATATTAACTATTTGATTATTTTAATTAATATTTAATTAAAATAAATCCAGATATTTCAAAAATTTTTTTTAAAAAAATTTATTTTAATCTATCTTGAATTTCTAGAGAACTTTCCAAAAAATTATTTGAGTTAATTTTGATGTTATTTTGATTTATTCAAATCATTATTTATATTTTATATATAATTTTAAAATCAAATCATTTTAAAATTATATGCATACTTAAATTCTTTTCAAGCACTTTGAATCCGACTTGAAATTTTAATCATAGATTGGATTTGATTGAATTGATTTAATGGGGATTAACTAATGGGTAATTAACTTGTTAATTACTCATTATTTGGGCTTTATTTTCAAACATTCAAAGTGTAATTTGATTTTGTATAGGTTACACACATGTGCACCTAGTCTAAGGCTCTCTTAGATTTAGGAATTGATTTTGTTAATGCATGCTATTCATATGTTAAGTTAAGGGTTAGAGAAACCTTGATTCAAACCTATCAAACTTAGCGACATTAAGGACAACAATTAAGGACCTTTCTGTAGAGAACTTAGAAAAATTCTAACAATTAGGATTCACCTCCTATTGAGTTGAAATTTAAACCACTTAAACCTAGTGACATGTCCAACCTTAAGAAAATTTTTCACTGGCTTTGAAATTCATTAAGCCCTTTAATTAACCTAGTTAAGCTTAAACCCTTAATTAAGCTTCAAAACTTCTAAAAATTCCAATAAATCAAGTTTAAATCCAAAAATTAGTTATAACCCCTCTAACTGACCAGAATTGAATCCTTAACAATTGAAAATTAAAAACAAATTGATTTGATAGCAAATTAAACCATAATTTAATTTTAAGTGAAATTGAATATTTTATTAATTTAATTAATTAATAATAATTAAAAATTCCAAAAATTTTCCAAACAGTTGGGAATCTCTCCTTAGGTCATTCATGACCTTTGGAGCTGATTTCAAGGAGTTTGGAATCTATTTGGATTCAAACCAACAAAGGCCCTTTAATTAAGAATTTTCAATAATTAATAAATAGTCAAAATTTCAAATATTCATAACTAATTCAAGAAAATTCTAAATCAGTCAAACTCACTTGCATTAAACTCATAATAATTCCTAGCATTTAATAAAAATATTAAACTTCCAGAAATATGTCAAATTTAAAAAGTCAACAAACCGGTCAACCATAAGTCAAAATTAGTTTAAAACTTTAAACCTTTGTAATAAAATGTACAAAAATCCGATTTCAGCGTACTTACCTTCTAACTGATCTTCTTATGGTCTAATATTTTAATAAAATTCTAATTTTTCATAAAACACTTTGAATTAAAAAGTTAATTTTTAACCCCTTAATTAAGTGATTAAAATATTAAAAAATTTCTAAAAACTCAAAATCACTCTAAAATTCCAGAATACTTTAACAAACTCTTAAAATCAGCAATCAAACACTTTTTAATAAAATACATTAACTTTCAAACTTTAATCAAAATCTGATTCACTTAATTATATCGGGTACCACTGGGTAACCCAGGCCTACGAGGCTATTTTCTTAGCCCCAAGGAAGCTGAAATAAACTTCACGGCCTCGGTGTGAAACAAAGGTGGTTTTCCAACAAATAATTAAGAATTAATTTTAAAAGTCATTCAAAATCATTAAGATGTAAATTTTAATTAAATATTCCTTAAGCCTATCAACCAATCAAACCTTAAGCAACTTTAACAAATTATCCTACTTAGGACATATCCAAACCACACGGCCTACCTCACACACTTTAGATGGTTTGCTAGGACAACTAACTCTAGTTTTAGGCTAGACTGGTGTTTACTTTTCTGCTGTGTGCCGGGCTTTCGAGTTTTTACTGCATGTTGTTTGCCAACTTAGAATTGATGTGTTTGTTTACTTTTCTGCACTCTGTGTTGTTAGTAATTAAGCATTTTAAATTTCAAATATTAACTTCTTGAGATTGAATATTAACTGCTTGAGATTGAATATTAATTGCTTGAAATTGAATATTAACTGCTTGAGATTATTTATATAACTGTTGATTATTAGGATAACCCTGCAGGATCGAGTCTAGATTTTTCATTTTGATTCATGTAAATTTGATTTGATTTGTGTTGTAATTTCAAGTGATTTGAGATGGGATTACATCCAATTTGGAATCCAAAGAGGAAGTGACATCCCTTAGGGGAGAGTCCCTATCCATTTGGAGCTCCAAATTAGGATGATTTTGAAATATCCAAAGAGAAAAGATAACACCCCTTCCAAGGGGGAGTTTCTTTTCATTTGGATATCCGGACCCGACAATCCAAGAAACAACAGAAGGATGGAGAAGTGGATAACGAGAAGACCCAATCTCAAAGTCACTTGAGTCTTAGGATTAGAAACCCAGGTTGTTGTTAGTGGTGCCCGACCACTTTAATTTTCTGCAAATCCTGTGATGTAATAATAAGTGGCACTTGCCACATAGACATTCAATTTGAGCTATTAATTTAATTGATTTATTTATTGATTGATGTGTTGATTGAGATATAGGATTGCTTGCTTTTAGTAGTTTTTTTGGCGCTTTTGCATGTCGATCTTTGTTTTAGCTTGGAATTTGATCATAGGCTCTTAAGGACTCTCATAAAACTTTTTATACTTAAATTAAATTAATACATTTAAGCTCACATAGAAACTCTAACGTTTTAAGAAGTAAGCCCGGGATCGCCGGGAGTTCTCATTTCATATCCTTTATTCAAATTCAAGTATCAATTGAGTCGATAAGCATGCATTAGATTAATAACCAATTAAATTTCTAAAACTTTAAATTTATTTCTAGCTTAAGCATCAAACCCAACATAAGTCAAAGGGGCCAATTAGGATCCGCTCTAGATGTCGGCCCCGTTCTCAAAAACTTTTCTTAAATAACATCCATGCCACTCAACATTAAAAGATCGGACTCATGATTTTAAAGCACCTAGGTGGTTTAGCTGGCTCCCCAATCCAGGCCGGGGTAAGTCCAGATTTGCACTGCATTAATTAGGTTCGGGTCACTTTTAAGTACCCAATTTAGACTTAGGTTCTGAGGCAAGCTCGGGCTATAAGACCTCAACCTCTGGGAATTGAATCCCAAAGTTCGAATAAAATTGATCACTCAAATTAAAAATCTCTTTCAATCAAATTTGAGCCCAATACTTAAGATAGGCCGGGGTGTTTCTGAAGTAATTCAGAATCTCAAAACACTCCCTACTTCTCCTCCCTCGAATCTAAAAATAAGTGCTCAACATTGAACCAATCCCATTTGAAATTCTAAACCTTAACTTTCTTTGTTATCTAACTTTGAAATCTTAAATAAAACTCGTATCATTATTTTAATCTAGAGTGTTTGTAGGAAAATTTTTAATTTTCCTACGATGTAATTAACTACGAGGGCTTGCGCTTGTAGGAGATTTAGAAATCTAGATCTAATTTTTAAAATTGAAATTTTCAAAAATCTTTAATTAATTATTCTTGGGAAAATACAACGATCATTATCGTCATTTTCAAACGATCGATAATGATTGATATCTTCTTTCTTTGGAGAGATATATCAATTATTATCATGATTTTGATTATAAAATTAATGATCTTTCATTCAAATTTGCATAGTCAAATAATTTTGAGTTTGACTACGATAATTTGGATAACTTTAATGCTTTGAAATTTGAACCAATTAGTGAATGATATTCTCTCTGTTTGAGATGATATATCGTTCCTAATGTTGTGTTAGATTTCAAAACTAAAATTCAAAATTTAATCTTCCCAAAAATAATTAAATATTTTTTTTTTTAAAAAAACTATATATATAAATATATTTTTTTAATTAAAACACCAGGTTGGATATTTCTCTTCCCTAATAAAGTATGCATCGATCAATTTCTTAACTTTGATGACAACCTGTTGCTCGATGTCGAGCACATTCATCGGGGTGTTTGTTTTATTAAAAATGTTTATGGTTGGATTGCTAGTTTATGAACCGCCACATCTAGGGTTAATCTGAGCATTTCTTCGTAGCTCCAAGCAAAATAATTTTTTAAATTTTGATAGAAGTTGAATCATATCATCTGCCTCATCTTCATTCAATAGATAATTGATGAAGATCGGACGAGGGTCTTCTTCGATGCACAGATTTATTTCTTTGAGATCATCTATCATATATTTAATTTATTCTTCAAGCTCTGGAGGTGCATCTCTAACTTGGAAGTCATCCAAATCATCTGAAGTTTCTAAGTAGAGTTCGTTAAAAGATTTAATGTTCGCCGAAAAGAGACTATAAATTCAGCATTATTATAAATTACTAAACAATATTCGTCATCATTAAATGAATATAGAGTAGCAAAGCCAACACTTGGTCTTGAAAATTTTTTGTGGTATTTCTTATTCCATAGGTTTTCAAATTTTTGGGCTCTGCCCTTAATTCATTTTAATGGCGTTAAACCTTATTTAGTAAATATGTTTACAGAGTTTGAATACCAATCAAAAGGCAATTCTATTATCTCATCCATAAAACGATCACTGAGGGTTACATCAGTCTTCGGGGGTTTGCTAGTAGATGGTACAAAGTTATTAGCTTTGGTCTCGGGGTTTAGAGGGAGAGAAGTTTTCACTTCGAACCTCTTTACATCATTCTGGGATAGTGGGGTTAAGGTAATATTTTCCACATACCTTTTTAATCTCTCTATAGTAGATAAATCTGAATTATCTTCCCTAGTGACTTGGACCCCATCCTCATCACCATCAGATTCTATAGAAATCTCAAACTTTGGCTGAATTAGAAATTTCCTACATTCTACAGCCTGTGGGTCTTTCTCAAGCATATATGATTCGTCCTCCGAACTGGATTCCAAATCATTATGTATTGCAGGCTCCCTTGCTTACGTGCTTTGATTTTCATTTTCACGTATCATTTGATTTTGCCATCCCCGACCTCTTCCTCTAGATCGTTGTGCCATTCTACCACCTCTTTATGAGGGAAGAGAAGGCTACCAATAAACATTATGTTCGAGATCGGGACGCTGTTCTTTTTCTTTCTATTTTCTTTCTTTCGTTTCTTTTATTTATACTTTAGCCAGTTTGAGATTTTTAGAGAATGCTGTCTGCTTCTTAAGTAGATAGTATGAAGTATCATCATATATACGAACTTCATGAACCGAGAACGGTTGCAAGTCACCTTTGATACAGTGGTCTACCCCCTCTCGGGAGAATTTGATACACTGATGTAAGGAGGAGGGCACAATTCTATATTCATGAAGCCAGAGTCTATCGAGGAGAGCATTAAAAGAGGTTTTAGAATCTTTATATGGAATTTGGCTTCAGTTTTGAAGGCTTCTAAATTTAATAACATGATTATGGAGCCCAAAGCCCTCTCGCCTTTCTCATTGAATCCTCACAGCATCATCTTGTTAGAGCTGAGCTAACGAGTATCGACCTTTAAGTATGCGAGAGTTCTAAGGGTCATGATGTTGACTGATGCACCCGAATTGACAAGCATAGGAGATACTTTGAAACTATGAAAAATTTACAGAGATATACAAAGGGCAATTTTGATATGCTGTTCCCAGTAACAAATCTTCATCTAAAAATGTGACGTCGGGAACCTCCTTGAAGTATAACGCTTCTTCACTATACTGTGTTGAAGCTAACTGAGCCATACAGATCTCTAGGTAGAGTAAAGCTTTAACTAGAGCTTCCCTCATTTATTTAGAGAGAACTAGAGCATCATAATGCTTAGTTTTGCCAACAACTTTCTAAGATGCGCTAATATATTATAGTCGACCTTTAGAATCTCTGTATTTTTTATTCTGTTTGTTGACCATGCTGTAGTTGGTGAGAAGCTTTTGGATTGTCTGCAATTTGTTTCTCTTTATCAGTAAATGCAATTTGTGGGGGTAGAACTTTACCACCCGAAGGTTAACTTGTACTACTTCTTCTGATGAAGCAGTTTCAATAGTCTTTAACTGTTGATCATTGGTCACTATCTGAGTGTTTTCTGGTGGTGTATTTGGATTAGATAATTCCAAATCTATATTGATAAGATCACCCTCAACATCAAGTATAGGGGAGTCACTATCATAATAGTATTGGAACTGTTCATCTACTTCATTCACATTTATTCCTTGAGAATTATTGAAACTTATTCAATATGAATTAGGTTATTAGACCTAAGTTTATGTCCTAGCGGCTAACCAAGATGGGGGGTGAATTGATAATTAAAAAATTGATCCCTCTTTTTGAAATTAAAAATCAAGAATAACTTTAGTGAATTTTGTAGAAAAGATTTTTCAACCACAAATTAAAAAGCTAATAATAAAAGCAGCGGAAAATAAAAGACACAAGATTTATAGTGGTTCAGTCAAACACGACCTACATCCACTCCTCGGAGGCACCCTCCGAGTATTGCACTAATGCCACTAGTGACTCTCCTTTTGCACCCACAGCAAGGCGGAGAAGCCTTTACATAACTCTCTTCCACCACTACCCGGTGCGACAGAGAACCTTCGTCTTTTTACACTCTCCAAATGTTGGCGGAGACCATCATCCTTTTACACTCTCTAAGTATTGGCAGAGAACCGTCTGTCCTTTCACACTCTCCTAGTGTAGGCAGAGAACCCTTCGGCTGTTCACACTCTCTAAGTGTAGGCAGAGAACCCTTCGGCTGTTCACACTCTCCAAGTGTCGGCAGAGAACCATATCTTCTTGATAGATCTTCTCACAAGAAATCTAGAAGGGCGAGAGAAAATAATGAAGTAATCATAAATCACAAGTGGAGATTCTTACCTTTGAGTATCAAATGAATCTTTCATGCTCCAGTAGTAAGAATCCTCCTTCAAACACTCTCTAATACTCTCTCCTTCACTCTCCCTTCAGTTAACATGAAGATCAGTAGGCAAAAAAGATTAAGAGGCAGTTTTAATTGGAATTTATATAGGAAAGACACAAAAAACCGTCCAAAAACTGCTGATTTTCAAGTTTGTACATAGTGGATCGTCCCGTATGATCGTAAGATCATCCTGTACGAATATACTTAAATTAGTTGCATACGAACCTAATGTATATTGGTACGAACTGAATTCATACCCGATTATCATCCCGAACGAACTAAGTTCATCCGGTACGAACAGTTATATCATGGGTTGGTTTGGATGAACTGCAGGACGTTCTTGAAATTTCAAGAGATAGAACAATTCGTCCTTGGACATATAAGAGTTCATATGGACGAAAATTTTCAAGAGAGTTTCATCCTAAAATGAATATAGGATTTTGTATGGACTAAAATTTTCCATAGAGTTTCGTCCTGGGATGAATATAAGATTTCGTCTGGACAAAAATTTTCCAAAGAGTTTCATCCAGGCACGAATATAGGATTTCGTCTAGACGAAAATTTTCCAGAGAGTTTCATCCTGGCACGAACAGGATGAATCGTTTGGACTATCAGCACAAAGTGTGAATCCAGAGCAGATCATCCCGGGATGAATTGGGAAATTCGTCTGGACGATCAGGACATAGAAAAATTTTGTCACTTCCTGTTTGTTTCATTGCTCTTTCGAGGGGATTAACTGACTTGATCGTCCCATACGAACATGGTTCATCTCGTTCAGTGTGATTTTTAAAGATCTCCCCAAGTGTGTGTGTGCTAATCTATTCAATTACAATCATAGTATTTCAAACTCAATTACAATAAAAATTATCAACTTCAATTTATAAACTATTTCATGCTAAATTTGATTTGAAGTCTATATTAGTCTAGAGTTCGATTATCCTAAAATGTTAGTCCACACAAGAGCAAAGACAATTTTTCCAAAAAGTGTTAGGAGAAAATAAAAACTTAAAACAATAATATTTGGAATCATCAAAACTATACAAGTTGCAAGAAGGTAAAACATGCAAATTACAACTCTCTCAATAATCTCCCCCTTTTTGATGATGGTAAAATAATTATTATTTGTATCATTTTCAAATTCTAAGAATCTCCAAAACTCCCCCTGAATTGATAAACATATGAAAATAAGGAGGCATAATATGACAATTTTATCTTTTTTTTTTAATACAAACGGATACGATACGAAACAAAAATATGATACAAAAAAATACTACGATACGAAACAATCAAACAGATATGATACGAATTATATTTTCTCCCCCTTTCTGTTAACAACAAAAAGAGAAGAAGAAAAAGAACAAAAAAGTAAGGAGTCATATGATAATCCTTTTATGATTGATCATTGAAAGTGATTGAAATAAGTTTTGTAAATAAAATTATATCATTAGGCAAATAAAATGATTCATAGAATTTAAGAAAAGATATAACATCAATAATAAAAAGGATATATAAAAAATATGAATCAATTTAGACACTAAGATAAATAATATCATTGCATAAAGGATGAATATAAAATTTGTATATTTTAAATTTCAATACGAAATAAAAATGTACCGAAGATCATTTTGAATTAAGAGATTGAAAGATTGTGAGAAGAAATAACTACCACATGTGGTGCTTTGTGCATCTTTTTCAATAGTTGTGGCACATTTTTGTGCATCTTTTTACTTGTGGGCTTATTTTGTGCCTCTTTTTTGAATTACGAACCATTGCACATTCCTTTTGATTTTTGTACATTCATACATTTTTCAAGAGTAATCTTGATCTTTTCAAAATTAATAATAAAAAATTTCAAAATTTTCTAAGAACAGCTATATTCATTTGATAAGTGAAATACAAAATAAGAAAATATCATAATTGTAATAATAATATTAAACATTAATGTAGTCTAATAAGAGACATGAAATTAACATTCTTAATTATATCAAGTTATAAGCAAAATTTAAATTTAGAAAAATTAGATTTTCTAATGAATTCAATTTTGAGTTGTAGTTTAAGGTATAGCGCTTGTAAGATCAAATTTTTTAGGGATTTTCATATAAACTAATACACATTTCAAAACAAGATTAAAAGCGAGACAAGATAATTTATATTGATATCATAATAGAGGATATTACAATCAGTGAAATTTGATATCAATACACTTACACTTTTAACTTAAAATATAAAATTTAAAAGCTAACACATCAAAATGAAACTAACACATAACTAAAACATACGCATCACAATCTATCACATCACAATCACATCAACTTAAGAAGACCATAAGCAAGTACATGAATCACTGTGATGGTCCCTGATTTGGAGGAGGAGGAGGTGGAACACTGAAGAAATTAAAATAACTGTTTATCATAAGCATATTGGAACTTATATCATTTATCTGCTCTCGCATACATCCCTTGTTCCGATTGTACTGAGCATCCTGCTATTGTAAGTGAGTTTCAGTTTGATCAAATCTTTGATCAAAATGAGTCTCTAAATGATCAAATCTGTTAACCAAATCTTGATAATTTGGTTCACCAACAGATGCAGGTGCAGGTTCCTCCTCTGAGTCACTAATAACATATTGTTTAGGCGGTTCATCTTTATTGAAGATTGCTCTAAAAGATCCGTCATTATAGTAGAGAGGTTCTTCAAAATCTTGATCTGGATGGACCAAATCATACTTCCTTTTCAAAATGTAGGCAACAAGATGTCTTAAGGTAATGTTCTTCTTTCTTTTATGGGCGACATGACCAATTTTAGAAAGTCCATAAAGTTAGTCAATGATTAGTTGGGCTTCATCTATAGGTTGGTCAATCATAATTAAATCAGTCACGGTAGAAAGTAAAGGAGTAATGTTTACTCGATCACCAGCTTTAGGTATAATAGAGGTACAAAGAATATGCTGAATGGTACGAGCTTTTTGATTAAGAGTTGATACTTTGGGTACATGAGTTAAAGTACTAACTCCTCTAAGAACATTGTTGATTTCAGACCAGTCAAAATTAGAAGCACTGGTCAAAGTATGGGCTCTAATTCCTTTAGTTCTTAAGTTTAGAAAGATTCCTAAGTCTGCCCTTATGACAGAATGATCTGAATTAAAGGACATGTTTGCTAGAAAATAGTGAAAGGTCTCTTTACTATAGAAGTGAATAAGAGTGAGGATAAGGCCAAATTGAGTGGAAGCAAACAGATTCATTACCTTAAAATTTAGTTGTTCTTGTAGAAGAACTCCAGATGTTGTGATCTTAGCAGAGGCAAATCTAGGAAATGACTCTTGGTTGGCCTTGGACAGAAAGTTATCACTAGAGTTTTTGGGTGGACCCTTGGCTAGAACCTTTTTCCTTTTGCTAGAGCTTGCCATAGAGATGTTCTAGGGGAACAGGGTTTTGAAAGGGATGTTTGAAGTGATGACAGTTGAGTTAAAAGACTGTCAATTTAATGAAATACGATTGTTCGTACAGACGAAATTAATTTCATCTCGTACGAACAAAATTTCGTATGGACGAACGAATGAGTCCAAAAATAAAATGGCTTTTCGTAATCACACAAGTTATGATGCGTCCTTTCGTACAGACTTTTGACCAAACGATCGTACAGACAAATAGGTATTTTTCCTGGATGATAAGACATTTAAGATCATTTTGCTGGTAGTTAAAACCGTCCCCCACATCGAATCGCCAAGCGTTCGTCTGTACGAACCATAGGTTCGTACGTACGATCATTCATAATAAAAACTACCTTATCCATTTAACTATTTTCATTCGTACATACGTTTTAAATTTTTGTTCGGACGATCGTAATGATCGTACAGACGAAGTGAAAAATAAAAATTGAAAAACTGTACGCAAACCGTTCAAATCCGACAGTTAATACACTACATAATTCGTCCCGTACAAAAATAATTTCGTCCTAGATGATTTTCACTCAATTTTTTTTAAACATACAATCAAAAGTCTAGATGTGAGAATTTTTCAAAAACTAAAACACTAACACAATAAAAAATGATAGAAAATACATAAAATCACAAAATCACAAATACAGAAAAATCACAAACTCAAAAAATACAAAACACTAACTAAAAAAACTCACATCAATGTTGCAGAATTATTTTAATTAAGCTTTCAAATCGATCACGCCAAGCCTAGTTCTTAATGTACTGAAAGTATCAAAGGCTAGTGGTTTTGTAAAAAATATCTGCAAGTTGATTTTTTGTAGAAACATGAATGAGTTCAATTTCTCCTTTGGATACATGATCCCTTATGAAATGATACATGATGTCTATATGTTTGGTTCTTGAATGTTGAATATAATTCTTAGAAATGAAAATAGCACTAGTGTTATCACAATAAATTGGAATAACGCCTATAGTTAATCTTAAATCAATCAACTGTTGTTTCAACCAAAGTACTTGCGCCACACAACTTCCTAATGCAATGTATTCAGCTTCAGCAGTAGGTAGGGCTACTGAATTTTAATTTCTACTTGACTAAGAGACTAAAGAATTTTCAATAAACTGACATGTTTCAGAAGTGCTATTTCTATCAATCCTATAACCTGCAAAGTCAGAGTCTGAATAACCAATTATTTTAATTGAAGAGCTAAACTTAGGATACCAAATTCCTAAGTTCTGAGTTTCTAACAGATATCTTAAAATCTTTTTTACTGCTGTCAAATGTGATTCTTTTGGATCTGATTGAAATCTAGCACACCAATAAACACTAAACATGATATCGGGCCTGTTAGTTGTCAGTAAAGCAAAGATCCAATTATTCATCTAAATTTCTTTTGATCAACAAATTTTCCCTTAAGGTCCTCATCCAACTGAACTGAGGAACTCATAGGTGTACTAACAGATTTAGCATTGTCCATTTCATACTTTTTGAGGATGTCATTATTATACTTTGACTGACTAAGAAATGTACCCTCCTTAATTTGCTTAATGCTAAAGCCTAGAAAGTAGCATCAATCTCCCATTATACTCATTTCAAATTCACTACTCATTGTTTTATAAAAATAATTACAAAGATTTTTATTTGAAGATCCAAAGATGATGTCATCAACATAAATTTATACAATGAGTATATCCTTTCTAAATTTCTTCAAAAAGAGAGTTGTATCCACACTTCCTTTTTCAAATGATCTTTCAAGTATGAAGGTACTCAATCTTTCATACCAAGCCCTAAGTGCATGTTTCAATCCATATAATGCCTTTTTCAATTTGAAAACATGATTCGGGTATATAGAATTTTTGAAACCTAGAGGTTATTCTACAAAAAAATCATCTTGAATTACCCCATTCTAAAAGGCACTTTTTACATCCATTTGGTACAGTTTAAATCCTCTAAAATAGGCAAAGACTAACAAAATCCTAATTGCTTCAAGTCTAGCTGCAGGGGTAAAAGTCTCCTCAAAATCAATCCCTTTAATCTGATTATACCCCTAAGCAACTAATCTAGCCTTATTTCTAATAACTACTCCTGAGTCATTCATTTTATTTTTGAATACCCACTTAGTTCAACTACACTTTGATCTTTTGGCCTTACAGTTAATTCCCAAACTTTATTTCTTACAAATTGATTTAACTCTTCTTGTATAGCCAAAATCCAAAATTCATCTAAAAGTGCTTGATCAATATTTATGGGTTCTATTGTTGAAATAAAGGTTGAATGATTGACTTCTTTGTTTAGTCCACGCCTAGTCCTTACACCATCACTAGGTTCACCTATAATCAATTCCTTTGGGTGATTTTTAGAAAATCTCAAATCTCTAGGCAAAGGGTTTTCTATCTCCAAATTTTCTTCCAAATTTATTTTATCAATCTTTTGGGAGTTAATCTCAATATCATCTTCTACAATATTTGGCTCCTCCAAAATTCTTGATTTATCAAATACAACATGTGTGGTCTCCTCAATTATCAAAGTTTTTTTATTGAATACTATATAATATTTTCCAACACTTGAGTATCCTATAAAAATTCCTTCATCTAATTTTGGATCAAATTTTCCTAAGACAAATTTTCTATTGTTATGAATAAACACCTTGCATCTAAAAATATGCAAATGTGACAAATTAGGTGTTCTTCTTTCTAGCAACTCATAGGATATTTTATTTAATTTTGATCTTACATTCACCATATTCAGAACAACCATGCAGTGCTAACCGCCTCAGCCCAAAAATATTTAGAAGGTGAGTATTCTGTCAACATGGCTCGAGCAGCTTATATTAATATTCTATTTTTTCTTTTGACTACCCCATTCTGCTGAGGGGTTCTAGGTACAGAAAAGTTGTGATCAATTTCTTTCTCCTTATAAAAACATTCCAATTTTTTATTCTCAAATTCTCCTCCATGATCACTTTGAATAGTCATAATTTTACATCCTAGCTTTCTTTGAATCCAAGTCAAAAAGTATTTAAATTCCTCTAATGATTCACTCTTATGAAATAAAAATCTAGCATATGTGAATCTTGAGTAATCATCCATAATCACAAATCTGTATACCTTTCCTCATAGACTTACAGTTCCAACTGATCCAAAAAGATCCATATGTAAATCTCTAATGGTTTACTAGTTCTAAGATCCTTATTGGACTGAATAGAGGACTTCACCTATTTTCCTAATTGACATGCATCACAAAGGTGATCCTTAGTAAAGTCTAGTTTTGGTATACCTCTCACTAGGTTCTTTTGGATAATCCTTCTAAGATTTTTCATGCTAGAGTGACAAAGTCTCCTATGCCAAAGCCATGACTCATCAGAAATAATTTTTAAATAAAAAGCAGTAGGAGTTTTAATGCAATTCTAGTCTAGCATATACACGTTGTTTACCCTTATACCATTCAAAATATTATTTCCATTTAGGCTTAATATATAGCTAGTAGGAAAAAATTTTGCACAGCATCCTTTATCACATAGCTGGCTTGTACTTAACAAATTATGCTTTAAACCTTCTACCAATAACACATTTTCAATAAAAAAATTCTTAAGATTTTCAATCATACCTGATCCAACCACATTCCTTGTGGTGTTATCTCCAAGTGTAACCTAGCCTCCACTCCTGACTTCCAACGATATGAATTATGCAGTATCTCTAGTCATATGCTTTGAGCATCCACTGTCCAGGTACCATATGCTCTCATGAGGTCTTGTGTGAGAGCAACACTACAAAATTATCAAACATTAGACCTGGGAACCCAAACAAGTTTAGATTCTACTTTTGGCAATTTATAAATAGATACATGTATGATATGTCTAGATTTATGCATCTTAGATTTCCACACCAAATAAGTTTTCTTTTTCAAAGTGAAGATGTGAGCTATATGTCCAATCGATCCACAATTATTACATTTGACTTTTAAAAATGGATTCCTAGGTCCTACTATTCATCTGTCTATTAAGGGATTGCATAAATTTAGGATACAAAATAGGATTAGTGAAATCTTCAAGTTTAGGGAGTATCCTATTATCCTCGAGAGCTTTTATCTTCAATATGTAAAATGAATTCATTTCTTCCAAAATTCAATTTGTATAATTGATTCTATATATTTTGCTCTCTAATTCATCCTTATTATTCATGAATTCAATTTGAAGTTCTACAAAGGATGTCTTTAACATTTCATGATTTTTATTCAAGTCATCAAACTCATCATGTAATTTCATATGATTGTCATCAATTAAAGCATGATCTTTCCTAAGAATTTCATGTTGCTTTTGTAGTTCTTGAAATTCTAAGCTTAGACTAGTATGCATTTTCTTTAATTTCCTATATACATCATGCATGTGTTCAGAAACTTCAAAAAGTTCATTGTAAGTTAAGTCACATACCTCTTCTTGATCTGACTGATCAAGATTATCGGCCATTAAGCACATATTAGTGACTTCCTCTTCCTTTTCCATCTCTGACAAGTCTGAAGCTGAGTTTGCCCAGAAAGTTCTTTGGAATTTCTTCTTGCCCTTCTGCATAATTAGTTTCTCCTCTACCTTCTCCTTGTTAGGAGTGGCTTTGAGTTTTGGGTAGTCTGTCTTAATATGTCCAGGTTTCCTACACTCATAGAAAATAACATCATTTGAAACCTTGACATTTCTATTAAATTTACCTCGATTCTATTGCTAGCGTCTCTTCTGCTTCCTCTTCAAAAAGCTTCTGAATTGTCTAGTCATCAGTGCGATATCATCTTCATCCTCAGGTTATGAGTGTTCACTCTCTAACTCCTTCACGTTTTGTGTTATGTTCTTCTCCCTTTGTGGTTCACCTACATCAATCTTTTTTTGGCTAACTCATTGCTCATAAGCAATTAACAAATCAAGAAGATTGTCAATAGAGTAAATTTTTAGATCTTTAGACTCTGTAATTGCAGTAATTTTAGCATCATAAACAGTAGGCAAACAACAAAGTATCTTATTAACCATTTTAGCATTCGTCAGTTCTCTACCCAATGCATGTAAAGAGGTGACTATTTGTATGAATCTTGTGTACATATTAAAAATGGATTCATTTGGTTTCATGCGAAATAGTTCATAATCATGCAACAAGATATTAAGTCTAGATTGCTTAACCTCATTAGTCCCCTCATAAGTTATACAAAGTCTATCCCATATGTCCTTTCCACTCTTGCAAGTAGAAACCCGTATGTAATCTTCTGATTTAAGAGCACAAAAGAAACTATTCAAGTATTTGGCTATGCTAAGTGACATTCTTCTATTGTCTAGTCCATAAAAGGTATTTTAACTCTAACTCTGTCAACTAGTCTAGTTGGTTTTGTATACCCTTCCTGAACTAAGATCTACAAACGGTAATCAAGTGACTGTAAAAATGTAGATATGCGTGTTTTCCAAGTATTAAAAGGAATATTATTGAACAATGGAGGTCTAGTTATAGAGTAACCCTCAGGTGTATTTTGGTTTCCAAATGTCGCCATCTACGTTAATCAAAAAGTAGTCTAAACTTATAATTTTAAAACAAAGCTCTGATACCACTTGTGGAAACTTGTTCAATATGAATTAGGTTGTTAGACCTAATTTTATGTACTAGCGACTAACAAAGAGGGGCAGGGGTTAATTGGTAATTAAAAAATTTATCCCTTTTTTTAAAATTAAAAATTGAGAATAACTTTAGTGAATTATGTAGAAAAGATTTTTCAACCATAAATTAAAAAGCTAATAATAAAAGCAGCAAAAAATAAAAGATACAAGATTTATAGTAGTTCGGTCAAACACGACCTACATCCACTCCCCGAAGGCACCCTCCGAGTATTGCACTAATACCACTAATGACTCTCCTTTTGCACCCACAGCAAGGAGGAGAAGCCTTTACAAAACTCTCTTTCACCACTAATCGATGCGACAAAGAACCATCGTCCTTTTACACTCTCCAAGTGTTAGCAGAGAATTATCATCCTTTTACACTCTCTAAGTGTTGGTAGAGAACCGTCCGTCCTTTCACACTCTCCCAGTATAGGCAGAGAACCCTTCGGATGTTCACACTCTCTAAGTGTAGGCAGAGAACCCTTAGACTGTTCACACTCTCCAAGTGTCGACATAGAACCCTTCGGCTGTTCACACTCTCCAAGTGCCGGCAGAGAACCGGTTCTTCTTGACAGATCTTCTCACAAGAAATCTAGAAGGACGAGAGAAAAGAGTGAAGTAATCATAAATCACAAGTGGAGATTCTTACCTTTGAGTACCAAGTGAATCATTCATGCTCCAGTAGTAAGAATCCTTCTTCAAACACTCTCTCACACTCTCTCCTTCACTCTTCCTTCAGTTAACACGAAGATCAGTAAGCAAAAAAGATTAAGAGGCAGTTTTAATTGGACCTTATATAGGAAAGACAAAAAAAACCATCCAAAAACTGTTGATTTTCAAGTCTGTACATAGTGGATCATCCCGTATGATTTTCAGATCGTCCTGTACGAATATACTTAAATTTGTTGCATACGAACCTAATGTATAGTGGTACGAACTGACTTCATACCCGATCATCGTCTCGTATGAACTAAGTTCATCCGGTATGAATAGTTATATTATGGGTTGGTTTGGATAAACTGCAGGACGTTCTCAAAATTTCAAGAGATAGAACAATTCATCCTGGGATGAATAGGAGTTCGTCTGGACAAAAATTTTCCAGAGAGTTTTGTCCTGGGAAAAATATAGGATTTTGTCTGGACAAATATTTTCCAGAGAGTTTCATCCTGGGATGAATATAGGATTTCATATTGATGAAAATTTTCTAGAGAGTTTTATCCTGGCACGAATATAGGATTTCAACTGGATGAAAATTTTCCAAAGAGTTTCATCCTGGCACAAACAGGATGAATCATTTGGACTATCAACACAAAGTACGAATCCAGAGCAGATCATCCCAGGATGAATTGGGAAATTTGTCTGGACAATCAGGACTTAGAAAAATTTTGTCACTTCCTGTTCGTTCCATTGCTCTTCCGAGGGGATTAACTGACTTGATCGTCCTGTATGAACATGGTTCGTCCCGTACGATCAGTGTGATTTTTAAAGATCTCCCTAAGTGTGTGTGTGATAAGCTATTCAATTATAATCATATTTTTTCAAACTCAATTACAAAAAAATTACAAACTTCAATTTACAAACTATCTCATGCTGAATTTTATTTGAAGTCTTCATTAGTCTGGTGTTCGATTATCCTAAAATGTTAGTCCACACAAGAGCAAAGACAATTCTTCCAAAAAGTGCTAGGAGAAGACAAAAACTTAAAACAATAATATTTGAAATTATTAAAACTATACAAGTTGCAAGAAGGTAAAACATGCAAATAACAACTCTCTCAACAAGAATTGTTTTCATTATTGTTTAAGTTTTTATTAGAATATTCGTTAGCAGAAACAAACATGATGTATGCAGAGTCCTTTTTCATTACTTTCTTAGTCCATGGATGGACAAAGTAAAAGTCATACAACTTCAAGGGTTTGCGCAATATATGCTCACCACTTGCAGAAATAACTAACTTATCTGATCCTAACTCTGTCTTGTTCTTCTGCTCCTCTCACGGAGATACAGGAGCTTGATCAACTTGAACTTCCTTAGGCCCCTTAATTGGAGCTTTATTCTCTTTTCACTCACAAACTGCCAAATCAACCTGGATGGGATTCTGAACTCTTGGGGGTTCCTGGAAAGAAGAACGATAGAGTTTATTAAGAGTCTTTATAGAAGATTAGGACAAAATTAAATCCCATTTATCTTTGGATTTTAAAATAAAAGGAGGTGCAGAGGGCTCACCAAATATACACTTGGCAGATCCCTGACTTGGGTCCATTAAGTATTCTTTGGGTATCACAACTGTACCATCCTTATAGTTCCTATCCAACCACTCTTTGAATGTAATATAGGCTTCCAACTCTTGACTTGACATCTGATGATATGGATAATAGTTAGGCTGCCCTGCTTTAGCATTCTCTTCTGGTCTTTTAGGTTTAGGGAGTTTGAATCCAGGCTTCTTTATTAAGCTCCTGAAGATTTTCTTTATCGCCTCCCGCTAGAAAGGATACACTTTATTCATAAAGAATTCAAACTTTTCTTTCTGTTGTTCTTGAGTTAGATAAGGTCGGGGTCTATTTTGCTGATCACCCTGAGGTCTATTGTACTGCTGGTACTGAGGTGGTCGATTAGGATTCTCTGCTTGAATTTGCATCGCCTGCTTACCTTTATCAATTGCAGACACTATCCTTGACTTCTTTTCTAACATCTTCTGAAGTTTTAGTTTCTTTATTTCGAAAGAAGCTGGATCTTTCAAGAATGGGAGTTGAGCGGCTTCCTCTTGAAGATTAGAAGATTTGCTTAATAGCTTCTCAAAGGTTTTGATGGTAAAACCATTAAGTAGAAAAGCAATCAGACCATGAATATTCTTTAGAAGAATATCTAAAGCATGTTATTCTTGCAGCTGAGGCTCACATCTCATGCTGAGATTCCTCCATCTTAGGATATAATCCACCAAGCTTTCCCCATGTTTCTAGGTTTTTTCAACCAAATCATCAGCAGTGATATGATGCTTTGCACTAGCAAATCTTTTAATGAATATTTCTTCGAGATCATTAAAGGTATGGACCGACCCATTGGGTAGTTCAGCCTACCAGTTAAATGCAATTCTTGACAAACTACTCACAAATTATCTGAACAACAGTGCAACACTTCCACCTGCATTGCAACAACTAGCCTTGAAATGAGCGAGATGTGTTTCCCGTGCCATCGAAATTCTTAAAGAAAGGAGATACAAATCCTTTTGGATAAGGGACCAAGTCATACTTTTCTGGGTAAGGCCTACCCTTCAAAATTGATGAAGCATTATGAGCCTTAGCCAACGCTTCCTTTACTTGTTGTTCTACCATCTACTTGATATCCATTGACTGCACTGATGGTGGTTCTACCCTTACAGGTTCTTATACCAGTTTCTTAGGTTCTTCTATCCTGACTGCTTTGTTCGTAATGTTCAATTATACTAATTCATCAGGAGAAGATTTAACTTGTGCTTGTGGAGTAGGAGGGTTATTGGCCTGCATAATGGAAATCATCGTCATCATCTCTTCCATCCTCAGTATCTATTCATCTTTTTGACTTAGTTATCCAGTAGACGATGAGTTGAGTCTGCCGTATCATCCTCATCATATTCAGCATCAGCTGGTCCCGCTTCTTCTTTTCCTTTCTCCTTTTCTATTTGTAGAGAAGAATGAGTATCAACCATGTTAATACTACCAGACATTTCTTGATCCATATCTTTGTCTTCTATAGCTTCCTTCTCATTGAGCTGATGAATACTGTCTTTCAAATGATCCACCATTTGTTCTATTGATTTTCCTCCCACGTCATGTGGGTTCACTAGGGTATATTCTCTAAAAGGGGATAGTTTTATGACAAACTTCCCTTTCCTGTACCCTTCCTCCACTACTTTCTTCTTTAGATTCATTAATGCAGTTGGAGTAGGAGTCATCTTGGGCCGCCAAACACTCTCTATGTTAGATAACGAGGATGACTGATTTGTGAATTTTAGTCTTCTCTTATTAAAACCAGAAGATTATTTGCTACCTTGATGATGATATTGATCAATTCTAGATGGATGTTGACAAATAGGAGGGTTATCATAGATTCTGAATGGATGATTTCTAGAATAATGTGGTGAAGGAGGATATATGGGATTATACCCTCGTCGGGTTAATACTCTATACCCTAAGGATTTAATGGGAGTCAGCTGACTGTCTTGATGATCTGAATTTTGATATTGATCACAATGCAGAAACTTCCTTGGTTCCCCGCGATGATCTACTACAGCTGCTGGTCGGCTTGGACATGCTCCTTGGAACTGTACTCTCTTCTTTACTGGAGGAGATTCTCCTCTCCGCCCACTTTTAGAAATTCTATCTTTGATGAAAGTTTGTTAGGGATGTTAAGCCTTTATGATCTAGTCTGAGGATAACAAAGAGGGGGGGGGGGGTGAATTGGTATTTTAAAGAATTTTTTATGATCAAAGCACAAAACATAATCAAACCAAAATTCACCACAAAGAAAATTAAAGTGTAGAAAATAAATGCATAAATAATAAAGGAAAGAACACACCAGATTTATAGTGGCTCAGTCAAACCTTGACTTACATCCACTCCTCAGAGGTACCCTCCAAGTATTGCACTAAACTCAGAGTCTCTTCTTTAGTCCCCACAACTAGGTAGAGAAGCCCTTACAAAATCACTTCCATCTTCCCCGGTGCGGAGGAGTAGCCAGGCCCTTTAACACCAAATAGATCTTCTTCCTCCCAAAACTTCCCTCAAGAAGAGCCTTAAATCTGAAGGTACTAAGGTGCAAGCTCGTCAGAGCAACCGTGTGGAACCCCCTCCACACTCCCTTGAAACCCCCTCCAACGATCTTCTCCCTCTCTCAAACTCCACCCTTTCCTCTCTCCATGTAAAGCTCTCTCTTTAAGTTTCCTCCAGAAGAATGAAGCTTCAATGGCTGTCAAAGACACATATCAAGTGCCTTGACAAAGCTTAAATAGAAGAGCTCCAAAAAGGCTCTTAAATACACCAAACCGACATTATCGTCCAAGATGATCGCCGGATCATCCCGTACGATATGCTTAAAAAGAGGGCTTCAGAAAACCCTAAAAACTCAATTTTGATGCCAAATATCATTCAGGATGATCACAGGATAGTCCCGTACGATGTGCTTAAAAAAAGAGCTTCAAAAAACCCTAAAAATGTAATTTCAGCACCCAGAATCATCCTGAACGATCGCAGGATCGTCCAGTACGATGTGCAGAATTTGACCTGATAGTCCTGGATAATATTAAGATAGTCCTGGACGATTAGTACAAAATTGTATAGATCATCCAGGATGATATTGTGGATTGTCCAGGATGATTAGAAGAAAAATTTTGGTATTTCGACTAGGATGATTTAGGAAAATCAAGTATGTCGGCAAACATCATCTTGTACGATATACAGATCGTCCAGGATGATCGGATTGAAAAATTTAACCTTAATTAATCCCCTGATCACAGGATCAATTTAGGCATGATTTGTATTGATCATCCTGGATAGTCAAGATTGTCCAGGACGATTAAAATAAAAATTAAATCTTAAAATCTTGCTTAAATTAATATTGGCGGCTATTTTTCAAGATCATAAAGGATCGTTCTGGATGATCCAAAATCGTCCAGTACGATTAGTTCAAAACTTGATCTTCTGGATTTGACTAGATCTCACTCCCTTGAGTGTGTGTGTGTGTGCATGGTCATCAAGCAAGCATACACCCTTACAAGACTTGACTCAAGAAATCAAAATTACATCAATGAATATTATAGACCTTTTTACAACATAACATTATCAACCCAGTCTTGATCTCTGATTCTTTGTTTGATATTGCATGGTATTCTTGAAATATTAGTATACACACAAATAAATATATATTGCAAATACAAGTAGGCAACAAAAAAGTGAGTCATAATATTTGTCATCATAAAAAATATAAACTCATAAGCTCGAGTTACAACATTTGACTGGCCATAACCAGTGGCACATTCCTTAATCAATTCGTTCAGTAGAATCTTAAATTTTCTTTTCCTTTCAGAAAGAGAAGGGAAAGCAAAATCATTTCAGAATGGAGTGGGTGGAGAATGCGCTATAAGCGATGCACTCTCTTTCCCAGCAGTAACAAACAATGGATAAAATCTACTACCAGCTAAATGAGGGGAATTAATGTATTGCTCAGGGACTTCATTGGTTGTATTCTTGGTTGTCTTAGTCATAGCAGCAGTTAGTGAATTCTTCCTTAGAGTTTTATCTCTTTCAACCCTTTGCCTCATATGATGAATCATGTTGCATCGTTGGGACTTGGTGATTTTCGGGATGGCAGAAGAAGATCCTACTTCTAAATTCCCAAAGACTGGGGATTCAGCAGCAACTGGAAACTTCCCCTTAGCCATAACAGCTAACTAGGGATAAGTTAGACGAGTGAATAATGAGGGTTTAACAACTGTAGGGGCAGCTACAGACCCACCCTCAACATTGATCTGGGCAGGAGTTGATCGGATTGATTCTATAATTGGAGGCACACCTTCAGTTTGTGGCACCCCAAAAGGAACTTGCAGATTATCAAATCCAGATCCAAACCTGATCTGGTTTCCCTCAGTAGACTGGGCAACAATAAAGTTGATGTTGAATACTAACTTTCTAGATATTTTCTGCAATTCAAAGATGATCCAAATAAAAAATCTGGTTCATTTGAGTCTATACACTGAATCTGAATGCTGAAAGTTACACTGAGTTGATTATAACTGAATTTTTTGATAAAGATGGAGTGAATCAAAGATTTGAGAAATGAAATGGTCCATTTAAGGACCCATACTAAAGGGATCACAATCACGCAGTGTAGATTTAGAATGAGAGTGATTAAGGATTGAAATGGAATAAGAATTAGATTTGAAAAAGCTTAAATAAGGACCCATGTTCTTAAGAAATTCAAGTATATATGCAAATACAAGCATAAGACTTTCAGGAGGAGAGGAGATAAATTAAGAATATATAATCTAAAGCCTGATTTTAACGCATTAACTCGAAAACCAAGTACAAACAGAAATTTAGGAGAGTCTAAAACACACAAATGACACACAGATGGCATGCAAATGTCAGACGACAAATGGGCAGAACTCCTACCAGACCTAGGACCAATTCGGTGTTCTGGCTGGACATACGCTTGGCTTTTAGGATAAAGCCAAGTAACCATGGGTTATGTTCACTCATGTGAGCATGCTCATGCAAACAGTGGACTCAAAGTAAACATGCAAATATCATACAAATGACAAATAGGCTTGGTTGACTCGATTTAAGGAGTTCTATAATTATACAAATTAAATATAAAGATAATCAAATCAATACAAATCATAAATCAAAGATAATACATTGAAATTCACAATAAAAATCAAAGAAACTAATTATACATAAGGAATTCAAAAAAATTTGAGAAGGATTTTGAATGAATTCGAAAAGAATTATAAGTAATCACACAAATGACATACAAATGTCAGACTACAAACGGGAAAAACCCCTACCAGCCTTAGGACCAATTTGGTGTTCTGGTTGGACATCCGTCTAGCTTTAGGACGAAGCCAGGTAACCATGGGTAACCATGGGTTATGCTCACTCGCATGAGCATGATCATGCAAATAGTGGACTCAAATTAAACATGCAAATGTCATACAAATGACAAACATGCTGGGTTGACTCGATTTAAGGAGTTCTACAATTATACAATTTAAATATAAAGACAATTAATCAAATCAATATCAAACATAAAATATATATCGGACAACAAAATTTAGGAGAAAAATCTGGAGAGTATCGTAACACAAAAGGGATTCAAAATTTTTTTTACAGAATTTTAAATAGACATGAAAGAACTCTAAATGATTAAACGTACGAGTGACACTCAAAATGTCAGATGAGAAATAGACAGCACTTCGGCAGGATCTAGAACCTACGCTGGTGCTGACAGTTGGCCCATATGTTCAACTTTTTAGGAAAAGCTAAGGAAATCATGACTATCGGTGATGATAAAATTTTGGAAAATAAATAAACATGCAAAGACCAAGCAAAGCTAAATTGTCTAGATTAACAGGAGTTTAAAGCTATACAAATAAAAATCTCAATGATCAAATTAAGACAAATCGATGAAAATATATAAATTGACATAATTTATAAGCAAGAAATCAGAAGACAAAAATCTGATACAAGAGATTCAAAATCTCTAAAGAAATCTAAAAGACTAAACATGCAAATGGCACTCAAAATGTCAGACAAGAAACGGGGAGCACTTCGGCAGGATCTAAAACCTACGCCGGTGCTGACAGTTGGCCCATCTGCTCAAATTTTTAGGAAAAGCCGAGAGAACCATGACTATTGGTAATGATTGCTATGAATTTTAAACTAAACAGGAAAATGAAAAACAAGGCTTGATTAACTATATTAGATGAAAATAAATCTATCAAAAACACAAGACAAAAAAAAATTAAATCGTAATGGTAAAATCATCTATAAATCAATCGTAAGGACCCATGCCACAAGACTATACAAATCATCAAAGCCGGTAGTAGAAAACAAGACAAAAATGAAATTTACATGAAAATTTATTAGCCCAAATATTTAATTAAACTTATATACAATTTTAAAAGAATTTAATCTTCATTTAAGATGGAGAGAGAAGTCTATCCGCAACGGAGTCGCCAGAAAAATCTAGAAAAATTTTTTTTTAAATGCTTTTTAGTTCTTACATGATTTGCTCTGTTTGTAATTTAATATTTTCTTTCAATTAAATTTGCATAATTGGACATTATACCACACCAGAGGATAGACTGATGTCCTTTTATTGATTTTAAAGAAAGAAGACTATCATTTATTTCTTCTAATCGGGTGCAGCGTGGGAATAAACAAATCATCCCGAATGATGATAAGCATATTATCCTATCATCCAATTAGATTAATAAAATATAAATTTATTTCCATAATCAAATATAGAAGGTATTTGATCCTCCTAAAAGACTAAATCAATTACCTACCTATCCTTTGATTATAAAAATAAATTTTAAGGTATAGATAAAGCAAGGTCTACGTTCACAAATCTTTCCCCTACCTTAGAAAGGAAGCTAATATAGGATTTAGATTATTCTGGGATCTAGACTCCCTATAGGGGCAAGTCCCTATAGTTAATTACATCTCTTAAGAGAATACTCTCGATTTAAATGAAGACTAAATAATTTCAAAATTTATATATAATTTTAACTAAATATTTGGGCTAATTTAAATTTTCATTAGTAGGCTATAGATTATAGACTTTAATACTAGATTTGGAAGTTTAGAGTTGATTAAATTGAAGGAATGTGCAAAGAGAAGAGTGTATACAATATGGGCTTACCACCTTCATAGAGTGGGCTGCCAGCTAACAATCCTAATCACAACAATCACCGATGAATGCAAGATTTAAGATAGCTCTATCATAGGGATCAAGGAGTTTGTTAAAGAATTTTGAATCATATGCAATAAGATATGTTTACAAAAACTGAAAATCTACAGGAATACTAATGATGTATGAAAAATTGCATATATATAAAAAGCTGATTTTATTAATATAGAATTTACAGGTTGGTTTTCAGTAATGTAAAGGTGGCCAGGCCCCATCAACAACAAACCTAAGTTCTAAGCCTATAAGAAAGTATGATCAAACATAACTGCTTAATGTCTTCAGGCTCCAAGTCTTCTATGGAATTCCCAAAAGGAGCATGCTCCTTATGGAGGATATTATTTTTTGGAGCCCCATTTAAGCAGTTATTTTTTATTATTTTACAGACTCAAGACACTGTACAACTCGATCTATATATAAGAATTTAGGAATTTAAAATTACATTTCTTTACAAGTACATCAGTCCCTCGGAACATTCTACTTTATAGAAATATAAAAGCAGGTAAATAAAAGCAGTTATGTAATTATGAGTGCATTGTGAGCAGTTATAAATGCAGGAAAGTTTAAAATTATTTTGATAAAATACTAAAAATATTTTAAATGTTTAAGTAAATTCTAATCAACTTTAAAATTTTAACTTGTCAATAACCTTTAATTAATTCTAAATATTATAGCAATTTTTTTAAATTAAAATTTAATAATTTAAATTTATATATATTAAATTTAATATAAGTATTAATTTATTGAGAATTTATTAATTACATAACATTTATCAATTTAGTATAAATTAATTTTAAATTATATTTATATTTAAGTTAATAAAAATTAGATGGTTTAAAATAAATAGAATATTTATAATATTCATCATGTAAAAATTTGTTAATATCTTTATTAATTTTATAAAATATTTAAAGTATAATTAAAATGTTATAAAAACTTTAGATTTAATAAAAAAATTAATTAAATAATAAAAATATAAAATTAAATTATTTAAATCCTAATGGATTTTCCTCTCTCCGTTTCTGTCAACCTCTCTCTCTCCCTCTCTATCTGACTCTCTCTCTCTCTACCTTTTCCCTTTTCTTTGTACTTGATATGACTATACATTTCTCTTTCACCATCTCTCTAAAAATTAAAATCTAGATAAAATGTTTTAAAGAGAAACGCAAAGCAATTTTGCATTTTCTTATTTCTACCAAAAACGTGTAGCCCGTTTGCGTGTGTGATTCTTTTTATTTTTTTTTAATCATGATCCTTTTCCTGTTTTAATCGTTAATAATGATCCTTCTTAAAATTTGCCCCATGATATTTCTTACCATGTAACTTACTATAGGCAAGTTTTAAGTTTTATTACTATTGCACTTATTTGCAAGCTAGAAATTTGAATCAAAGTGGAGATTGTTGGTTTATTGTACAGATTTACTCATATTTGTAGTTTTTTTTTATGTATGTTAGTTTCTTCGTTTGCTACAATTCTTATCTTCAATATAACACATTGATTGTTCATTTGCAAGATTTTCATAGTGAAAATTTTTGAAGTCTTTTTGATAATTTGTTGGAGAATATTTATTGGTTAATGATGATCGTAAAATGTTTGTAAAATGATTATAGACCAATAATATATTATTAAAAATCCATATAATTAGCAGCTGTTTAAAATGCTACTATTTTAGAGCTTTAGTGGTGGTTTTATTTGCTGCTAATATGAAACATTCGTGACGGATGAAATCACTGCCATTGTTTTAGATTTCCGGCTGGTAAAATTGTTGCTAAAACTTCAAGATAGTGATGGCTTAACGTATTGTCAAAACTAGCGCATGCCAACCCATCCCCGACGGTTGCAAAATAGTTGCAAAATGCCTTTGCACCAACTATGGCAGACTTGCGAAGGTTTTGAGACCACTTCATTTTTTTTTTGTGGCGGTTTAAACTGCAAGAAATCTAATATTAAATGTAGTTGAAGCTTCCTTTTCTTGTAGTGAATTTGTTTTATTGAAGTAAGGAAATACAAAATAAATTAGGAGTGATATAGTTGGAAGAAATCTGTTCAGTGAATCGGAAAATTATTACGTCTGGTGTCCGGATTTGTCCGGACACCAATCCTGACGCGCCATGTCACCTAGATACACCGGGGCCCAGTGTATCCGGGTGACGTGGCGCGTCCGGATTGGGTGTCCGGACGTCCAGTGACTGGACGTAATAATTCACCCAGTGAATCACACGCATCAGCTAAGCCAAAAAATAAAAATAAAAATAAAATTCCCCTGCTCTTTTCATGTCAGCACATAACAAATTTCTTTACAGTAGATAATTTTTTTTAAAAAAATTTATTAAAAAGGAAAAGAGTGTGGCTTGTAAAAATAAATAATTTCACCCCTTTTTATAATTATTATTTTTTGTTTTCTTTACTTATTATTCTAATCATTAAAAAAAAAAAACCATATTGGCACTATATTTCTGAATATATACTCCTTATTTGTTCTTATTTTTATATAATTTATTACTTCTTAAATTATCATAATAAACATTACATAGATAAAAGTCTTCATCATGAATTTGAGTCCAAATTCTCTCATAGGAACAAAATTTCTTGCTTTCATAGCAAGGTCAAACTTGGCTGCCTCAAAAGTCTATAAAAATAATAAATGTGGAGCAACTAAAAGTCATTAAAATTAAAAATAAAACTCTTATTAAAAGCAAATTTATTTTGACAACTACTGCAACCTCCCCATCATGTTATACAACACCTCAATTATTTAAAGCTAGATGTAGAAACCTCTTCACTTGAATGAGGAAAAAATAAGGGAAGCTTAGAGCATGCCATCGTCTTTCAAGTTGTTTTTCTTCTTGATTTTCCTCTCTTACATAGAAATAATCTTAAGCCATGGCAGAGGAAGTTGCTCATCATCTTGTGGAAACCTCCAAAACATCAGGTATCCTTTCCACCTTAGAGGTGATCCAACTGAATGTGGTGGTCCTGATTTTGAACTGAATTGTGAAGGAAACAATACAGTATTAGAGATCCACCGAAAAAAGTTTTATGTCATAGATATATCATACCGTGATTCTGAAATCATGCTTGTTGATGTTGGTTTGGCAAAGGGAAATTGTGTTAATCTTCCAGAAAGATCAGTTAATCCTGATGATTATCTCGGAGTGTTTCGGTTTGGGCGTGCTTATATAGGTCAGGCCACATTCATTAACTGCTCAGTAAAGATCGATGATCCAAGTTATAAGATTGTGCCTTGTCTCAGCAAGAATAACTCACAAATTTTTTATGCATTATTTGAAATTTTATCAGTTGGACACCTCCCAGTAAATTGCCATTTTCTATACACAGTTCCCTTGAATGATAATAGGCTTCAACATAGTATTTTTGATCAACTTAAACTAGGTTTTAGGATAAATTGGACTCCTCTTATCAATTCAACAGCAGACGCCATTCACAATTGTGCAAAAATTATGGGGAAGTAAGTATATAAACTATTCACATGTTAAGTTCCTATTATCCATCTTCTAATTTTTATTTCCTAAATGCAGTCTCGTTTTTATTGATGGTCAATCAACTGAATCCTATAAAGAAGAGATGGGCATTACCTTATATGATTTGATATCTCCTTTTCGTTTTGAAATTGATTTCTTGGCATGTCTCCATAAAGAGCAGTACAAGAATTCAATATTAACGTACTATGCAGCAGCAGTAATTTTTTTAGTATTGGACATAACACTCCTAATACTAGGTAGGAACATGCTTTCACTTAAATCATGGAATTATAGGTACAAGACCAACTGACGACTAAATTACATTCTTGCAGTTTTATTAATAATTGGAAGATTTCTATTTGCACCATTATGTGTCCTTTCATTCCTTACATACAACTTATTCAAGCTTTCGGTACCTGTTGATATTATTGAGAGGTTCCTACAAAATCAGAAAGCTCTCTCACCATCAAGATATTCATACAATGATATCATAACAATTACAAGCAACTTCAAAGAGAAGTTAGGACAAGGAGGCTTTGGGTCCGTCTATAAAGGAAGACTCCCTGGTGGTTATTTGGTTGCTGTGAAGATGTTGGGAAAATCCATGGGTGATGGAGAGGATTTTATTAATGAAGTATCTACAATCGGTAGGATTCATCATGTAAATGTAGTGCAACTTGTTGGATTTTGTGCTGAAGGATCTTATAGAGCTCTGGTTTATGAGTACATGGCTAATGGGTCTCTTGATAAATACATTTTTTCTTCAAACAAGGAAAATAGAATCCTTAATATGGACAAGCTTCTTGAGATTGCCCTGTCTGTGGCCAAGGGACTTCATTACTTACACCAGGGGTGTAATATGGGGATTCTTCATTTTGACATCAAACCTCATAATATCCTTCTTGATCATAAATTCACACCAAAGATCTCTGATTTTGGCTTAGCAAAGTTGCACCCTAAGGACCATAGTCTGGTCTTCATGAGTGCTGCTAGAGGAACAATTGGATATATTGCACCAGAATTAATATCGAGAAGTTTTGGGACGATTTCTCATAAATCAGATGTATATAGCTTTGGCATGCTTCTAATGGACATGGCTGGTGGGCGTAGGCATAATGACCTGAAAGCAGAAAATTCTAGTCAAGTTTACTATCCTTCATGGATTTATGATAAGCTACAAAAGAGGGAGTTGTCTGAGAACTTTGAAATTTTTGAGATTGATGATTTAGAGATGAAGCTATGCAAGGTGGGGTTGTGTTGCATTCAGACAAGACCTGTAGATCGCCCTTCCATGATCAATGTTGTGGAGATGCTGGAAGCTGATGTGAATTCCTTACAAATGCCACCAAAGCCTTTCTTTTCTTCTTCACATTCAATGTCTCAAAGAAACATTTGTATGGATTACTCTGTACATGAGCTTCCAATAATTTTAGAGAACTTGTAAGCCATGCAAAAGATATAACACTATTAGAAAAATTCATTTAATGCATAATTTTGTAAAGGTTATTACATTTAGAATTACCATTTAGGCTACGTCTACTTATTTTGAAGGAATAGAAATGGTTAAAATGAAAATGAAATGGATTCATAAATCATAAAGAGATTAAATTGAATTCATGTCCACCGATTTACTTTGTAGAATCGAAATTCTGTGAAAAATAGTTTTTTTTTTTTTCCTTCTTTCATTAATTGATTGCAGAGAGGTTGAGGTTTTCTTTCGTTAGGGCTAGTAATGTTTAAGTCTCAATGATGACTCTATAAAAGTTTATTTTAATTTTTTTTTCATTAGAGTAGAGTATGAAATTATGAATGAAAAATATATCTGTTCCAATTAGGATTATGAAGATAAATTTGTTTTCATTCCCTCTAATTCTTTCTACATAAATGATTTATACAATAGTCACTTTCTCACCTTGACATGAAAATTTAAAAGTTTTGAGCATCCAAACAAAGGCTCTCTGCTTGAATTTGATAAGTTTTTGATGTAAGTTATAAAGAGCCACACAGAAGATCTGCATTCACTAATCTACGAAGATATATATTTTTTAATTTTTATTGCTGTAAACAAATCAAACTATTTAAAAAAAATACTCAAACTAGCTTTTGTTAAATACATGAAAATCCTCCTAACTAGCGGGCCGACTTGGAGAACAAATGAGCAGAACCTGGAATGGGGAGTAGAGAGTAAAGAGTATAGTTTTGGGAAATGCTCATAAAGAATTAGAGATCTTAAACTAAGAGAGTTTCTATATACCAGCAAAATATACAAGATTAAGAAGTCCTTAATTTGTTTATCATCAACCATATTTATAGTGTTCGGAGGGTTATAGGAAGGTTTATTAGGAAAACTGTAAAAGTAAAAAAATACAAGGCTACTCATATCACATATAAATGCTGCATATCGCCCTAGATACATATCCTCCCTAATTGGGTTAGAGAGAGATGATGCTAATAATCTGTCTCCGCCTGTGTTCGCTATGGCCAAGCGCATACTAGCTAGACGAGTCAGTTGTATGAAGCAAATTTATGAGGTAGTGCTGAGCATGTGAAACTCGATGATCTAATGTTGGTCAGAAGTCACGGTGTTCTATTATGAGCCTTATTCCCCATGAGAGGACTTGTGAGTGAGTTGAAACAGCCGAGGGAACCGGCTATGGTTTAGTGGATATGACAAGGATGAGGGCTCTAAGTAGGCTCTTTCATGTAATCAAGTTTGGATGGAGGGATGGTCGCTATAGGAGAAAACAAGTGACAGACACTGTAGTCCAAATAGGTGGCGAGTGCGTAGTTGTTGATTTGATGAGGGAATTTAAGGTTGCCCAGTATAGGGAGAGACCTTCAGTATGCTCAAGCGAGAGATACCTATTGATCTTGTTAGGGTGAGTACTGCACTTTGACTTCCGGGTGAGAACCACTTCCCTTAGATTACTTAAGGAGTCTGGTGGGCATCCTAGAAAGGTGAATTCCTCTATTGTGACCACCACTAAGTACTTGAGAAAGCATATGCGAGTATACAACTTCCACAATTTAGTAGGTGTTTTCATTTTTTGTTTTCAAATGAAAACTGCACTGTTTATACCGATAAATACTATCACTATCTCATATAATATTCAATAACAATTAAAATAATATTTATTGTATACCAAATATATTTTATTTTTTTCTTAAAATATAGATTAAATAAAAATTAAAAAAAAAATCATACAAAAATAATCGAAAATAATTCCATACAACCTCTTAACTAATCATATTAGAGCTACGTAAAGATCTATGAAGGAATGATTGAAGAAAGAAGGTTTCAAAGTTAGATTTTTCTACATTTTGTGATACACCATTTATCATTACAAGAAAACAATTACTATACGTGATACATCATAAAAAAATTATCTTGATCAGGCACGAATCTCGATGCAAAATCAAGTTGGAAACATCTGGAATTAAAATTGGGACCATTTGAACTCCGATTTCAGCAAACTTACGGTCAAACCGAACGTCTCAAAAATACAAACCCAACGACACCAAATTCGACTCAATCCGAGCCCAAATGTGTCCAAATCAACGACCCGAAGTGCTGTTGGAAGGTTCAAGCTACAATTTGGATTACCAAACGGTTTCCAAACATTACATGCTTATATTCAAATTGTGCGGCTCAATGAGAAGAATCCAACTATCCTAAGATCGTCGAATTCTAACATCAATAAGACCTTCAAATGTCCATCAAATGGCCCATGATCAAGGGGTTCAACATCGGCCATCCATTCAACCACTCCCCATTTGCCCTTGATCCTTCTCCTATTGACAGGCCATGCCACTCCAAAAGTTTATAAATAGATCCCTCATTCTTCTTGAAAATGAGAGAGCACCAAGCAAGAGAGCAAGAGATAGCTCTTTCCTCCTCGCTCCTCCTCGACCACCGCCTGATGCGTTGCTTAGCCGGACAACCACTTGAGGCCCTGAGCTCCGCTGAACTATCACTTGAGGCCCTCACCTCCACCAGATCGCCGTCTGATGTCGTTGCTTCGCCGGACAATCGTCTGACGTCGTTGCTCCACCAGACCACCACTTGAGGCCCTGAGTTCAGCTGGACCACCACTTGAGGCGCTCACCTCCGCCAGACCACCTCCTGATATCGTTGCTCCATCGGACGACCACTTAAGGCCATAAGCACCGCTGGACCACCACTTGATGCCCTCAACTCTACCGGACCACCACCTGACGTGGTTGCTCCGCTGGACCACCACTTGAGGCCCTGAGTTCGGTTGGACCACCAATTGAGGCCCTGAGCTCCACTGGACCACCACTTGAGGCCCTCACTTCCTCCAGACCACCGCCTGACATCGTTGCTCCGCCGGACCACCACTTGAGGTCCTGAGTTCCTCCAGACCACCACTAGAGGCCCTGAGCTCTACCAGACCACCACTTGAGGCCACCAGCTCTGTTAGACCACCACTTGAGGCCTTCACCCCCGTCGGACCACCGCTTGATGTCGTTGCTCCACCGAACCACCACATGAGGCCCGAAGTTCTGCCGGACCACCAATTGAGGCTCGAACTTCTGCCAAACCACAACTTGAGGCCCAAATTTCTATCGAATGACTACCTGAGGCCCAGGCTTCTGCCAAACCACCGCTTGAGGCCCTCACCTCTGCCAAACCACTGCCTGATGTCGTTGCTCTGCCGGACCACCACTCGAGGCCCTGAGTTCCACCGGACCACCACTTGAGGCCCTGAGCTCCGTCGAACCACCACTTGAGACCCTCACCTCCGTCGGACAACCGCCTGACATTGTTGCTCTACCGGACCACCACTTGAGGACTTGAATTATACCAGACCACCACTTGATTCCTCGAGCTCCGCTAGACCACTAGTTGAAGGCCTAAGCTCTGCCGAATCACCACTTGAGGCCCTCACCTCCACTGGACCATCGCCTGGTGTATTTACTCTGATGGACCACCACTTTAGGCCTGGACTTCTACCGGATCACCACTTGAGGCTCAGACTTCTACTGAACCACCACTTGATTCCTGGACTTCTGTCAGACCACCACCTGATGCCTCGAGTTCTGCCAGACCACCACCTAACATTCAGAGTTCTGCTAGACCACCAGCTGAGGCTTAAACTTCTGCCAGACCACCTGAGGTCTGGATTACTGCAAGACCACCACTTGAGGCCCAAACTTCTACTTGGCCACCACCTGATGACTAGAGTTCTACCGGAGTACCGACCTGCAATTACGGTCTTTCAGACCCTGGTCTCCTGCCAACTACTATCTTCCGGACCCCTGTCTCCTGCCAACTACGGTCCTTCCGACCTTCGTCTCCTACTATGATCATTCCAACCTCTATCACCAGACAACGGTCTTTGTAACCCCAGTCTCCTACCAACTACGATCTTTCCTACCTCTATCTTATCAATTATGGTCATGCTGACCAAACAAACATGTCTATGTTGATTATTGTAACTCCTATCATGTAATGTGCTCTATACGATGTACATTTATGACATCAAGCCAATGCCTTCTCCCAAGGAAGGGCCTTATTTTTAATTGACTACAAATACTAGTGGATTCATTCAAACTGGGCCATGTCCCATGGTTTTTCCCCCTTTTTAGGGGTTTCCACATAAAAACTCTAGTGTCTGTTATGAACGCTACACGCTCTCTTTTATCTGCTTGTGTGCTGGATCTTTAAATAATGCTAAGATGTTAAACTATATATTTCTCTACCGCTGCGAATACTCTAGGACACAACAATACACATTAGTTATCTTTTCATGGCTTTGTTTGTAACGACTTTTGTGATGCTTTTTTTAAGTAGTTTTCTAATACAAAAAAATCCAACTTGTTCAAGAAATTTTTTTATTAAAAAAATTGTTTTAAAAAGTATGGGCATAAAAATGGACCATATAATGATAAAAAATAGCTGATAAAAGTTAAGTTTAAAAAAATACAAAATCACAATTTTATATATATATATATATATATATATATATAACTTCTTATTAAATGCTTGCTCAATTAATATTTATAGATATTGAGGACTGCTAGTTGGGATTAAAAGAATCCCATATCTGTGTGATCATTTATAATAGATATCATAACTTCTAGTATTTATTATACACCTTTTTTTTTTAAATACTATCGTTTATATTTTGCTATGATGATATTTTATTATAAACAAAGTACAGTAAAAAAAAAGAAGTGTAAAGTAAAATAGTCCATTGAAAAATTTTCTTAGTTTGATTGAGCACTTTAATTTACTTTTTTTGGTTTGGTTGCAATAAGATGATGGGAAGTAAAATGATAGTGCATTTTAAACAATAATCGATTGGAGGTAGCTGACGGCGAGGGCAGTAGCCCTAGGGGGCGGCGATGATGGCTAGTGGCGACGATGACGGCTAATTTATATAATTCTGCTTCTTAAATTGCATTACAGTTGGATGTTAAACTACATAAAAGATTTCATCTGATATGACCAAGACGTGGACATTGGACAAGGAAGTAGCCACAGGCATCATCCTTCTATTATGTAGTGCCCTTAAATTACTCTTATGCACATGAACTTGCTTCAGGAATACAATTTCTTGCTTTTAAAGCAGTCAAATTTGGCTGCTTGAAAAGTCAATGAAAAATAAAATATTTGGTCCAACTAAAAGTCACTAAAATTTAATATATATAAATAGAAAATTAAAAACACTACTCTTATTAAAAATTAGTTAAATTTGACGAGGACCACAACCTTACAATCATATTATACAACCATTCAATCATTTAAAGAGATGCAAGTCTCCACAATTGTATGAGGGAAGACTAAGAGAAACCAATAACATGCCATTGTCATTCAAATTGTGTGTATGTTTGAGTTTCCTCTCTTACATGGAAGTAACCATAAGCCATCGCAAAAGAAGTTGCTCATCGTATTGCGGAAGCTGCCTCCACAACATTAGGTATTCTTTCCACTTGAGAGGTGATCTAGTTGAAAGTGGCCATTCTGATTTGAACTCAACTGTGAAGACAAAAATACAATATTAGAGATCCAACGAAGCAAATATTATATCAAAGATATATCATACTATGATTCTAAAATCATGCTTGTTGATGTTAGTTTAGCACATGACAACTGCAATCTTTCAAGTAAATCAATATATACATGTGATTATAATGATTTTTTTTTAGCGGTGGGATTATCAAGGTCAGGCCAATTTATTAAGTGTTTAGTAAAGATAAATAGTCCAAGTTATGAAATTGTGCCATGTCTCAGAAAGAACAACTCAACCATCTATGTGATATTTGATGCAATATCAATTAGATTCTTCCTAGTAATGTTTCATTTTTTGTACGTAGTTCCTGTGATTAAAAATATTCAACTTCATTTTTGATCAACTCAACTTAGGTTTTAGGCTGAATTGGCATCGTCCGATCATTTCAACAATAGGTGCCATTCACTATTGTACCCAACATGCTAGGCTGAATATGCTCATGCAACTTTATATTATCCACTGTTGTGTATCTGATTTCTGAAAATAGAATTTTTATGATAGCAAACACTTCAAGTGCGGAAATTAAATGCAGAAAAAATAGTAGTAAAGAACATAGAGATTTATAGTGGTTCGGTCAACTCGACCTACGTCTACTCCCTGGAGGCGCCCTCCGGGTATTGCACTAAACTCAGTGACTCTTCTTTTGCTCCCACAGCAAGGCTGAGAAGCCTTTACAAAACCTCATTTCCACCGATACCGGCAAGGTAGAGAACCCAACTCCTTTGCTTCCTCTTGAAGCAGGCAAAGAACCTTGATCGATTGCTCAAGTAGACCTCCCTCGAACCTCCAAGGACAAGGGACGACGATCGAAGAAGACAACTTGGATCCTTGCTTGGAGTAACCTTTGTGAAACCCCTCACAAACTCCCCCTCACAAGATCCTCTCTCTCTCCCCCTCTCTCTCCCTCTCCTCTAGGCTCTCTCAGGTCAAGCCAATAGTAAAAGATTCTCTCCTTGAGTAAACAAGGGGTCTTGAATAGAAGAGCTTCAAAATAGCTCTTAATTGCCACAAACCGACTTTATCATCCAGGATGATCTGCTGATCATTCTGTATGATCAGTACAAAATCACTTCAATAAGTCAGGATGATCTGGGACGAACGGAAGGAAATTTATTTATATCATCCCAGACGATAGTATATCATCCTGTACGATTAGTTCAATTCGACGAATATCATCCAGTGCATTACCTTGGATGGATGTCTGGACGATGGAAAAATAGCTTGATCATCTAGGACGATCTAACGATCGTCCGAGATGATTTGCATAAAACATCGTATATCATCCAGCACATCGCCCTGGATGGATGTCTGGACGAAGGAAAAATAGTTTGATCATCCAGGATAATATCACGATCATCTCGGATGATTTGTACAAAATATCATATATCATCCAGAGCATTGCACTGGTAGTCCAGGATGAATCTAAGGTTTGATTATATGATCGTCATGTACGATACAAAGATCATCCAAGATGATAATGTAAGTTAATCAAACCTTAATTACTTTCTTTAATTACCAGATTAATTTAGACATAATGTCATTGCATCGTCTAGGATGATATCCAAAAATAAATGATACCTAAATAGATTTGGCGGCTGATACTTTCTGATTTGAGCCTATCATCCCGGTCGATGAAATATCGTCTAGGACGATGCACTTAAACTGCCTTTTTATGATGTTGAAGGGGGAGTAGTTTATTGTACTATTTGTTCTATAGTTTGATTTTATTGTTGATAGTTGAACTGTGTTTGTTTCTTCTCACTATTTTCATTAAACTGCCTTGAATTGCTTTAATTATTTTTATGTTTGCCATCATCGAAAAGGAGGAGTGTTGCATATCTGATTTCAAAAAATAGAATTTTGATGATAGCAAACACTTTTGTTTCTCTATGACTACCTTGCTTACCAACATTTCAGATCCATAAGATCAAAACTATAATTTGAACCAGCTCAAGATTGGGTAAACTTGGTATGAGTCAGTTTGTAAATCTTTTACCTTTTCTTGAGTCAATTATAAACGATGTGATTCCTGATGCTAAGTAACCTTGCACACATCATCATCCCGAACAATGTTATCTATTTTTGATCACATCATCCTGGACAATCTCCATATTGTCCTGGACGATCAGTTAAAAATAGAAATCCTAATTAGGGCATCTTGGTTAAGACAACTGTCATTATACACATCATCCCGAACAATGTTATCATTGTCCTGGATGATAGGATCAAATTAGAAAGAATCAGCCGCCAGATTAGTTAAGACAAGTTATATTTTTGGACATTGTCTAGAACGATGTCCTAGATGATGAAGCACAATTATACATAAATTAATCTGGTAATTAAGAAAAGCAATTAAGATTTGATTGACCCATATTATCATCCTGGATGATCTTAGTATCGTATGGGACGATCATATAATCAAACCTTAGATTCATCTTGGACTACTAGTGTGATGTTATGGACAATATATGATGTTTTGTGCTAATTGTTCGGGACGATTGTGATATCATCCTGGATGATCAAGCTATTTTTCCTTCATCTAGACATCGATCCAGGGCGATGTGCTGGACAATATGCGACATTTTGTGCTAATTGTCCTGGATGATCGTGAGATTGTCCTAGATGATCAAGCTATTTTTCCATCATCCAGACATCCATCCAGGGCGATGTACTGGATGATATTCGTCGAATTGAACTAATCGTATAGGATGATATACTATTGTTTGGGTTGATATGAACAAATTTCCTTCTGATCGTCCTAGATCGTCCTGGCTGATTGAGGTAATTTTGTACAGATCGTACAGGATAATCAGTCGTTCATCCTAGACGATAAAGTCAGTTTGTGGCAATTAAGAGCTATTCCGAAGCTCTTCTATTTAAGACCACTTATTTACTCAAGGAGAGAATCTTTTGCTGCTGTCTTGACCTGAGAGAGCCTATAGGAGAGGGAGAGTGAGGGAGAGAGAGAGAGAGAGGATCTTGTGAGGGGGAGTTTATGAGGGGTTTCACAAAGGTTGCTTCAAGCAAGGATTCAAGTTGTCTTCTCCAATCATTATCCCATGTCCTTGGAGGTTCGAGGGAGGTCTACTTGAGCAATTGATCAAGGTTCTCTGTCTGCTTTAGGAGGAAGTAAAATAAGTTGGGTTCTCTGCCTCACCGGTGTCCGTGGAAAGGAGGTTTTTAAAGGCTTCTCCGTCTTACTATGGGAGCAAAAGGAGAGTCACTGATTTTAGTGCAATACCCGGAGGGCACCTCTAGAGAGTGGCCGTATGTCGAGTTGACCGAACCACTATAAATCTCTGTGTTCTTTACTACTATTTTTTTTGCATTTAATTTTTGCACTTTAAATTTCTTTGTGGTGAATTTTGACTTGGTTTAAGTTTTATTTTGATTGCGAAAGATTTTTTAAAATACCAATTCACCCCCCTCTTGGTTTGCCTTGGGCTAGTTCATAAGGGCTTAACATCTCTAACAAACTTTCGTCCATCTTCTAATCTATTTCCTTAATGCAATATAGATTTTATTAGAAACAAAATTACCATATTTTTTATGATACTATTCTTTTTCAAAATGGTTTCTTGGCATGTATCTATAAAGAGTAGTACAATCATTCAAAATTAACCTTCTATGCATAAGCAATAATTTTCTTAGTATTTGACATAAAGCTCCTAATACTAGGTAGGTAACATGCTTTCACTTAATTAATGAAATTATTAGTACAATATTGAATGACAACTAAATTGCATTCTTGCAATTTTGTTACTAATTGGAAGATTTCTGCAAAAACCATTATATGTTATTTCTTTCCTTGCATACATTTTATTCAAGATTTTTGTGCCTGTTGATATTGTTGAGAGGTTTCCAAGGTTTTAAAACTGGACTGGACCGGCCGGTTCATCATTTGTCTAATCCGATCCAGTTTAAAAATCAGCTTCGCAGAGAACCGACCTGAATCAAACTGAACCGACAGTTCAACTGGTGAACCGGCGAACCGGTCCAGGTTCAAAAGAACCGATTGGTTTTAAATTTTTTTTATTTTTAATAAAATATAAACAATATATTTTATTTTATTATATTTTTAAAATAATTTTTTTTTATTAAAGAGTGAGATTTTTAATACCATAATATACGGATGTCATCTCATAAACTAAGTTTTGTTAGAAAAGAGGGATCCATATAAAGAGCTAAAAGGAAACCATCTAGTACTCTTTCATGATGTGGGACTAAAAATGTTACATGAATGCTACATGAGCTTGAATGTGAGTTTGGGCTTTATTGAGCCATTAATTTTGATTTGTTGGGCAACAAATTTGGGCTCGTTTGGACACAAATTTGGGCTGATTGAGTGCAAGTTTTTTTTATTTGAATTATAAATTTATATATAATAAATTTGTTATAATGTATATTATATAAATTAATAATATAAATTTATATATTATATTAAATATTATTCTTATTACTCGTTTGTAAATTTAATATTATAATTTATAAGAAACTCATTTTTATAATAAAATGTAAAAATTAATTATAATTAAATTATTAGAAATTCATAAATATAATAAAATTAAACTATATGTTTTATAAATTATAATTATATTATAATATATTTATCATTTCAATTTAATTTAATTATATTAAGAGATAATCTATTAAAATTATATAGTTAAAATTTTTAGACTTATATGATTTGAGGTTAGATTCCCGTAAAGATTCTATTAATGTTATTAATTTTTAATAATATTATTATTTATTACATCATCCGGTTCAAACCAGTCGAATCTTGAACCTCTCCTTCTTTCGGTTTGTTGTCTGGTCTGATTTTCACAACCTTGGAGGTTTCTACAAAACTAGAAATCCTTCTCACCATCAAGATATTCATATAATGAAATTATCACAATTACAAAAAATTTCAATGAGAAACTTGGACATGGAGGTTTCGGTTGGTTACATTTTTAAAAGAAGACTCCCTGAGGTTATTTGGTTACTGTGAAGATGTTGGGCAAATCCATGGGTGATGGAGAGAATTTTATTAATGAAGTATCCATTATTAGTATGATTCATCATATAAATGTAGTTCAACTAATATGATTTTGTGTTGAAGGTTCTTTTAGAGCTTTGGTTTATGAGTACATGACTAATGGATCTCTTGATAAATACATTTTCACTTCAAATGAGGCAAATAGAATCCTCAACATAAACAAGCTTCTTAAGATTGCCCTATCCATGGCTAAAGGACTGTATTACCTACACAAAGGGAGTAATATGAGGATTTTTGCATTTTAACATGAGACCTCATAATATCTTTTTGGATAATAAATTTGCACCAAAGATTTATAATTTTGGCTTAGCAAAGTTGAACCCCAAGAGCCATAGTCTTGCCTTAATTTGTGTTGCAAGAGGAACAATTGGATATATTGCAATAGAATTAAAATTCAAAATTTTTGAGGCTACATCTCATAAATCAGATGTATATAAATTTGGCATGCTTCTAATGGACATGGTTAGTGGGCGTAGGTATACTGATTTGAAAGCAAATAATTCCAGTCAAGTTTACTATCCTTCATGGATTTATGATAAGCTAAAAAGAGGGAACAATCTGAAAAACTTTAATATATTTGATATTCATGATTTAGATAGGAAGCTATGCATGGTGGGGTTGTGCAACATTTTGACACGACCTTTAGATCATCTTTCTACGATCAATGTTGTGGAGATGTTGGAAGCTCATGTGGATTCCTTACAAATGTCACCAAAGCCTTTATTGCCTTCTTTAGTTCTAGTGTCTCCATGAAATTATGTATGGATTACTCTTTATCTGAGCTATCAATAATTTTAGAGGAATAATAATCTATGTAAAAGTTGTATCACTTTTAAGTAATCATGCCCTTGTTGTTATCTATAAAAAATCTCAAAATGGGTTATTTTATATATAAATTAAGCAAATTTGTTGAAAATAAGTTCTTTTTTATTTCATTGTAAGACAAACTTTTTAATTGCATGGTTTGGTAAAGATTACTACATGTAGAATTTTCATTTAGGCTATGTTTCATGCGAAAGAGTTGAAAGGGATGAAATGAAAAGGAAATAGAATCATAATCATAATGGCTTTAAATTAAAATTTATGTTTACTCATTTATTTTGTTGAATAGCCTAGTGAATTTTTTTCCTTCTTTTAACAAATGATTGATGGGAAATTAAGATCTTATTTCATGAGTCCTTATAATGTGTAGGTCACAATGATGACTCCAAAAGATTTTTTTCTTCATTTTTTCATTAAAGTATAGTGTGAAATTATAAATGAAACATTTATTTGTTAACATGTTTTAGATAAATCAAATTATGTAGCAATTTTATGGAAAATTAACATCCATTACAAAATTAGGAAGATAAATATGTTTGTATTCCCCCCACTTTTGTCTAAGTAAACATAACATGAATAAAATTTGCATTAGTCCTTACATAGTTTTATATCTAATAATGCATGTTAATAACTGGTTCTTAAATTATTTGTTAAATAAAATAATAATAATCATATTGTAAATAAAATTATACTATATTTTCAAAATTCTAAAAATTGTATTGAATCTTGTGAGCTAGAATTCTAAGGATCATATTGCATTTTTTAATATATTAAAGTTAGATGTATCATTTATTTAGTATAAATATTCTCGAGCATACGAAGAGTCAAATTAGATGTTGACATGTAAACAATGGGTAATTGTGTTCTAACTCTTAAATTTTAGCTTTATTCCATCTATAAAATTCATTAATACAATAACACTTTGGAATGACAAACATAATTATTCATTCCTAAATACTTGAAATTCAATTTTATATTTCATTTCCTAAATTTTTATCTTCCATCTTAGTTCCCCAATTTTATTTCAAATTGGCATTAGAGTCTAGAATGACAATTTATTTCAAAAGGCTCTTCTATTGTGCTACAATAATTTCATCTTTTATTTATGCCTTTTAAAGGCCCTTACATAGTAAGAAACCTATCAATCTACTCAAAACTATTCTAAAAGCATCAGCATAACTTTCCAAGAGATTATAGCCAGTTGTATCATTTATTGTGTTCCCCACTTAATCTTCTAAATCTAAGATTTCATGTTACATGTAGCAATCAATCCATTACAACATCACTAGGGGTGTAGAAATTTGACATGACATGAATCCTGACTTGAACCTAACCCAAAATTTTTTGGGCTAGGGTCAACCTATTTTAAGAATAGGTCGAGTTTGGTTTCCAATTTCCAACCCTTTTCAAATTCCATGTTGGGTTAGATAAGCCCAAAAATCTGATGCTCTCGCACCTTGCCCGATGGTCACACCCATACTGTGTGTGATGCTCTGGCAAATCAGCCTAATCTGCCTAATTGGATCAGGTTGGGTCAACCCATTGAGTCAGTCTCAATTACAATTTTTGACCCATTTATTAAAAATGACACTACTGGAAAACACGGTATTACCGGCGGACAATATCCACATAAAATCCGACAGAAGACCTTGGTTTCCGGCGCATTTTCGTCGAATTTGGCTGCGCCGGTTTGGTGCACATCGAAAAATGTCTTCTGACATTTATAAGATGCCGGAAACCCTTCAGGCGCACTCTCCGACGCATTACCGGCGCAAAATATGATAGCCAAAATGTTGTTTCCTAACCGATTATTTTGGTGCGATATACGCCGGACTTTTATGACATATAAATTCGACGGCAAATACCGGCGGATAAAACACCGCAGATTCGCTGTAACTAAAGCTACGGTTTGTTTCCAGTGCTATGGGTACGTCGGAAAATGCCGGTGGAGAAGACTCCGTAAGGTGTACCGTAAATAAAGGAACGACTTGCTTCCGGCGCATTTGCCGCCGCCATTTTCCGGTGGAAAAAAACGTCGGCATGATTGCACCGATTTGTTGCATCATCATTTCCGTTGCATTTTCGATGCCAAATCAGCCAGAAACCTGTAGCAATAACAAAAAAAATGCCTTCCCAGCCAACAATTGGATTTCCACACCTGCAAACATATACAAATACATACAATAACAGTTCCACAACACAGATATACACATCACAGATGTCGAGAACTTCAACATATACTCAAAAAAATAAATATCCATTAAAAGAAAATGTTCAATAGCATCAACCAACTAAAAATATCACAGATTATTCAATAACACAGATTCAAAGAAATAAACAAGTTCATATGACTAAACTAAACTACGCTGAATCCGTGGGCTCCTCCTCAGCTGGAGCTACCTCTTTCCACTCAACTGCTCCCTCATTTTATGCATTTCATCCAACAACTGATTGTCTTGCTCATGGATCTGCATTTGAACCTGTGCTTGCAACTGAACTTGCCAATCAGCTTGTGATTTCCTTGTTCTAGCTCTGCTTGAAGAGCAGTTATTTGTTGAGTATGTAAGGACTCATGTGAACTGGATGCGAAGCTAGATGCAGTAGAGGAGGTCATCCCCTCGTATGCCTGAGCTTGCGAACCTAAACCATAAACCCTGCCATGTTGGATTCCTCTAACGGCTTGCGACCAGATGCGGTACTCAAAATAGTCAACAGAGCCGCTAGAAGAGCCCTCACCTGATGCGGTATGCCTCTCTCGAAGCCATATATATTCCTCCTGTGAAAGTAGAATATAAATATATATAATTAAACTAAAACTAAAAATTATTAAACACATATACTTACATGGGATTTTCTTGCACTCTCATCAATCCATTGTTGATCCTCCTGTTGCTTATGAGTGTAACTATGCAATTCCATTGGAGTATGTTCTCTACCCAGCATCTCTTTATGTTAGAATTAAGAGAATTATATTAATATTTCTACTAAATTTTTTTTAAAAAAACATTTAAAATTCATTACCAAATGTCGCCTGTGCTCAGTATGTGGAACGGAGCCGCCAATATGAAGGGAACTACCCAAGCCGTTGGGGGCATCTCCAAGCTCTAAAAGTTTGTTGTGAGCATTTGAACAACTTTACTCATTGATGGACATTCCATTGGATTCCACTGTATGCAATAAAGTATTATTATGGCAAGCCTTCTCATAATTTCTTCATTTCCCTCCATTTCACTGAGGTTCTCAATTGAAGGATCAACATTTTTTCACCTTCCAATCATTTATAGCAGAAGCATTCAATAACTATATACATCAAATTTATGAGAGACAGTTCACAAATTTCTAGAGTAGACCTTTGTGCAGTATATCCCATAGTGCCTCTTGTAGCGTTTATTGTCACGATGCTTTGATTTGGGGAGCAGAGCTTGGCTTGGCCAAGATATGGAGTTTTTGGATTGACATCAGAATCTAATAAATATGTTGGGGCTTGATGTCAAAGTGAAGAATTCTTTGAATGCATCATTGGTGAAAGTAATTGATCCCTTGGGCAATGCTAATTGCAATATCATACAATTTCTCCATACTTAAAAAGTCATGTCTCTTCTTTGATTCACCAAAGAAAATAAACTTTTCCAATGAGCTATTTGCAATGAGCTCATACACTAGGGCTCTATTAGTTCCATTTGTGCAGAACCCCAAGAGATGAACTACATTGACATGGTGAATTTCTTTTTATAGTGGCAACTTCTTTGACAAAATAATCTCCATTAGATTTTGATGCTTCTAGCAATTTAACTATCACAGGAATTCCGTTATTCAGCTCACCTTTATAGAAACTTCCAAATCCTTATTGACACAGCTTATGCTTAAATTTCTTTATTATTTTCTTAATATTAGCAAAATTGCATCGAGTTAATGTTGTGAACTTGTAGGTTGCAAGAAAATTTAACACCTTCATGCACTTTTGTTTTTCATTGCTATATTTTTTAAAAAAGTAGAGAACTATAAGAGCTGCAATAAGAAAAACCACAAGAGATGTACCAATGAAAACACATGCAAGAAAGAAAATGTTAACATTCATTAGTGCAACTTTCTTGATTATAAGCACCACGACTTAAAAATTTTACCAAATTTTAGGCATATAACCCTTTTAAAAGAAATTTAGGTTGGAAGTCTAGGCAAAATTGAAAATAAATGAATTGATTGCTCCAAATACCTTCAAAATTAAGATGTAAACCTGAGAAAACATACATGGACAAAATATTAGTTTGTTATGCCATAATGAATAAAAGTAAATATAAATTATAAGACAAGTGTAATAAAACATGCTTGAAACTTCATTTTCTTTATTATGACAGAAAAGAAAATTTTGCCTAAAATATCTATGACCTGACCTTCTAAATTTGATTGCTAATTACCTTTTCCATGAAAGCCTTATCAAGTTAAAATCAATTTTCTATTCCTGATATGAATATTGATGAGGTTCTCTTTGGGTGACAAATATTTATTTATTTAAGAGGTCTAAGAATGGCTAATAAATGAGAGAACAGAGAGTGAAAGAGAGTGATCGAAAGGATTGTAGTTGCGCAGGTGACTAAGATCAGAAGGATCATAGTTGGCAAGTGACCAAGGTTAGAAGGGCTGTAGTTAGTTGACAATAGTCAGAAGGATCGTAGATGATAGGTGACTTAGGTTGAAAGGATCATAGTTGGGCGACGATGGTCAGAAGGACTGTAGTCGACATGAAACGATGGTTAGAGGAATCATAGTCAACATATGAAAGTGGTTAGAGGAAGGCTTGTTAGTGGCTACTAGGTGGAGGACCGATAGAGGAAGGCTTGTTAGTGGCTACTAGGTGGAGGACTGATGATGATGGTCATTTATAGTAGTGAAAACCTGGTGGTGCTGATTCTTCAGTTGTGGTGCTGCGGTGGAGCTTCAGGATTCTCTTTAAAGCCCCAAAGTTCTTCTCTTCTTCCTCCTTCATTTTCTCCTCCTTTTTCTCCTTCCTCTCCCATTAGTGAATAATGATAGGTCTAATTATCACTTTTTATGAGTTGCATGGCTAATAAAAAGGGAGAAGATTAAGTACAAGTTGGGAGTGTTTCAATGGATGATCGATATCAACTCTCTCAATCATAGATCATTTATCGGGCATTTAACTATATATTTGATGTCAGTATTCAACAATCTTGGGCTCGTTGGATTCGTCTTATTAAGTCACTCAATTAAACTAGAAGCACATCACAATTGGTTACCATTTGGTCATCCAATTAATACTCTAAAGCTTCCAAATAGGCTTTGGTCATTTGATTGGATCGAATTTGATGTCGTTTGGTTCATCTCTTTATGATATTCAAATCGACTAAAAGCTTTCTAAACCAGAATTTGGATGATCCAGAATTTAATTTTAAATGTTTCTGATTCATATTTGCATCGAGATTCACACCTTATCTAGGCGACTTTTGGTAATGCATCACACATAAATAAGAAAAATTATAGAATTGAAGACAATTATATTTCTTTAATTGCTTGAACCCTTGTCCATATTTTTTAAATAGTTGCATTTCTTATTGTCAATGAATCAAATTGAACTGAGGATCAACTTAATTGAGCTAAACTTGTTTAGTTGTTATTGAGCTCAAGCTCAACTCGATTACCGGAGCATGTTTAGAAAGCTCTAGCTTTACTAAATTAATGAGCTTGATTTCTTAATTTTAAATTAAAATTTTCAATTTTAAAATTTTATTTATGCTTAATATAGAATGAATTTAAAAAGGGATAAAATATATTATATAGGGTAACGGGGAAAGATGAATTCGAACTGGCAGAAGCGGAATCCGTTTCAAAGATGGATTGGATTTCTTTTGAAGTTCTAAGTCGAATTTCTTGATAATACTAATTTAAATTAATTTTTAGATATATTTTAAGTTAATTGAGTAGCTCAACGAACTTACAAGCTCGAGTTGGAGCTCGTTTAATTTACAAACTCAAGTATAGACTCGAACTCGAACTTATGACTCAATAAACTCGAATCGTAAGCTTATTAACAAGTCATGCTTGAACCAGCTTGGATCAGTTATACCCCTACATGAATGCAATTGAATAATCTTAAAAAAAAAGCCCAAGTGTCCGTTAGTGACAACTTTCTTATCGCTTTAGCTTTTTAGAATGCAGCGAAAGTTTCTATTTTCTACAATATTTTTGTTGAATTGAAGAAATTTTTACGTAAGGAAGCTACCTTTCACAACAAATTTAAAAAATGTACTCCTCCCGCAATAACTTTTCAACCTCCTTTATTAAATGCTAGAATTTTTCCTAATAAACCCTAAATCTTAAATTTAAGCAATTCATGCATTAGATCCTTGCATCCAAAAAGTCTTTCAACGACTTAATTTAAATATTTTACTACCTAACATATATTTGTATCATTAAAGCAAATGTAACACTTCATTAGCTATGCGGCCAACAAATTCTATCACTCAGTATCTTAAAGATATCTAAATAAAATCATTGACATGTATTACTTGATTGATATCATCAATAAGAAATTTTTGAGAAAATCCACATAAACTTTTTCATCGAAATAAAATGGTTTAAAACACATTTAATAACAAATAGTTATAATAACAACAAAGAATTGAAGGATTGAATACACGAAAATACAGAACTAATTAATCAATCCTCCAAAATTTCCTCATAAATTTTTGAGATGTGGACGTCCAAAATTTCTTCATGATTGCTTCAGACATAAACATTGCCATGTTGATCAGAAGAAGGAACAAATGGTGTTGGGGGCATCTCCAAGCTCTGAAAGTTTGTTGTGAGCATTTGAACAACTTTATTCATTGATGGACGTTCTGATGGATTCCACTGTATGCACCAAAGTGCTATTATGGCAAGCCTTTTCAAAATTTCTTCATTTCCCTCAATTTCTATGGCTAATCCCAGGCTATTGCTATGGACCAACTTGTTATATATCCACTCTGGAAAATAAATTTCACTGAGGTTCTCAATTGTAGGATCAACATTTTTTCTCCTTTCGATCATTTCTAGAAGAAGCATTCCATAACTATATACATCAGACTTATGAGAGACCGGCCCAAAGATTCTAGAGTAGACTTCTGGTGCTATGTATCCCATAGTGCCTCTTGCAGTGCTTATTGTCACAATGCTTTGATCTCTCGAGCAGAGCTTAGCCAGGCCAAAATCTGAAATTTTTGGATTGAAGTCATAATCCAACAAAATATTATGGGGTTTGATGTCAAAGTGAAGAATTCTTTGATTGCATCCTTGGTGCAAATAATTGATCCCTTGGGCAATGCCAATTGCAATCTCCTGCAACTTTTTCGTACTGAAAAATTTGTGTCTCTTCTTTGATTCACCCATAAAAATAAACTTTTCCAGTGAGTTATTTGACATGAATTCATACACCAGCGCTTTGCTAGTTCCCTCTGAGCAGAACCCCAAGAGTCGAACTACATTGACATGGTGAATTTTTCCTATAGTGGCAACTTCATTGACAAAATCATCTCCATTGGATTTTGATGCTTCTAACAATTTAACTGCCACAAGAATTCCATTAGTCAGCTCACCTTTGTAGACACTTCCAAATCCTCCTTGACCTAGCTTGAAGATAAGAGTAATAAAACATGCTTGAAACTTCTTGTTCTTTGTTATGACAGAAAATAAAATTTTCCCTGAAAATATATCTGACATAACCTGCTAAGTCTCATTGTAATTGAAATTTCTCCGTCTACTCTGCCTACTATAATTCATTGCTAATTACATTTTCCTTTGAATTTTTATTAAGCTAAAATCAATTTTATATTCTTGATATGAAGCTTGATGTAGTTATGTTTGGGTGACAAATATTTATTCAGTGAGGAGGTCTACAAGCTATTGCAAATGTTGTTGATGTTTTCAGTATGCATGGCTGCAGGAATTTTTTTAATAAAATGCTTGAAATCATTGTGGCTGGATTTCTTATTGACGCGAGCAAAAGAATGAGCTGAAAATCTGTCATTTTTCGATCTGAGTAAGACTTTGTTTGGGACGGCTTTTTTACTGCTTCTTAAAATATTTTTTTAGTACAAAAAATTAAGAAAGCTGCTTTAAGAAACAGTAAAAAAGTCGTCCTAAATGAAGCCTAAGAATGTGTCTTAGTTGAAAGTGTTGAAATCAAATATGTTCGTGACAATACAAAAATATCAGTAATAGTATGAATGGCAAAGAAATAAAGAGAAGAGAGAGAGAGAGAAAAAAGTTGTGAAGCGCTATGAGATTTCGTATTGTTCAGAAGTGCAATCTGGAGATAAAGATTACATGATTTCTATTTTTTCTTATATCTAGTGTGGAAGAGAAATGCAGCTACAAAATTTATGAATTAACTAAAAATAGGATCTGTGGCTGCTGTTTTTCTTTTAATTCTATACAAAAAGAACAAGAAGTTTATAATATTAGTTCCTTACAAAAACAAGAACAGAAAAGAAAAGATGCAATTCATCTCTCAGACGCTTAAAATTAAACATAAGATTCAGGCTTCATTTGGTATAGGTTTCTTAATACCTTCTAAAAGAATTTCTTAGCACATAAATTTTTAATTCATTAAAAATTATTTAGAAATCAATAATAAAGTTGTCCCACACGAAAAATGGGAACTCACCGTGATGAGAATCTTGTGAAAAACAAATTTTTTTATCCCTTCTGATATTATATCCACACCTTTTTCCTTCATATAAACAAACTGTACAGGTCGGAGTACTGTTTTCCAAATGCAAAGAAGCTCTTTGTCCTTGGGAAGTATATCTATTGTCTCAAAATTACCCAGAGCATAAACAAAAGAACCTAGTTTACTGAGGCAAGAGATTGGCCCAACTACGCTATCATTGTCAGGTTGAAAGCCTAGCTTGGTTTTGCAGTTCACTAGAACAAAATTTGATTCAGCTACAAAAAATATAGAGCCGTTGACGTTAGGCCGTTTTTGGATACCTATTCGCCATGGGCAACTAGTCGAAGATGTTGATAGAAGAACATCAATAAAGATCCCATAATTAAAGCCAACAATAGATGCTACTCTGTACGATTCTGAGGAGGGGAGGGTGATAATTGTCTCGTTGGTGGAGGAGCAGGGCAGATTAGCACTCAATCCTGCTGTCCTGCAACTATTGGAGCTGCTTTGAAGAGTAAAAGGGAATTTGATCTCCATATCTCCACACATGGAGGAAGGGCAGTCATTGGAGAGGGCATAGGCTATTGGGAAGATCCAAAGCAGGAGAAGATGGAACCAACTCAACCAAGGCATTGCAAAAAGGGTGAATTGGGAACAGCAACAAAGCCCTTCTTACAAATGAAGTTTTTAAACAGCATTTAATTTAAAACATAAATTGCAGCTTCTCAACTTGAGCTACTATTCTGTGTGAATACAGGACATGAGAATGCGCTCAGTACCGCTCGAGGTGGGTAGCGAGCTCGATATCGAGCACCCTATATTTTTAGGGTGACATGACATATTTTTATTGATCTCTGAATGCTCTGACCGACTCCGTACAAAATAATAAATCCTGAACTTAGACTATTCCACCGAAAAATACTATACTGATCAATTGTACTAAGCAGAAGACTTATCACCGCGCGTGTTTATGGAGCAGGGTAGTTGTTTTTGAAAAGTCCAGCGTATTAGGATAATGGAAATAAGGACTAGCAAGACTTAGACACAATTAATGGTCACCAAGTCAAGTCTATTGAAGAAAATGAACAGTACTGGTTAATTGTGTTGAGCAAAAACTTTTCACCGTGTTTATGGGCAAGCGTAGACTTTGAAGAAGAAGACGACGATGAATAATTTTATGTGGCGAATAAGAAAGGAGATATTTGAGATTGTTTGGAATTCCAAGTTTTGGGAAGTCCAACGGAAGTAACGAATACAATGACATAGCCCCATCAAATGGTTCCCAAGTCAAAGTCAATAGGTGAAATGAACGTTCACTTTCCTATTTCAACAAAATAAAATCAACTGAGAAGTTTCTCACAAATAATTTATATTCACTATAAGTTAAGGAAAACAAAATAAGAACGTATGTTTTTCTTGATGACAATTTGCCACAAAACTTTTTCTAATGTAATTTCTGAGGAAATTAATAGCAAAAATTCTGTTGTTAAGTTACATAGAAATTTGGACTATGGTGGCAATTGATGGTTAATTGTACAGATTTACTCATATTTGCAGCTTTTTTGTATATTAGTTTCTTTGTTTACTATAGGTCTTATCTTCAGTATAACACATATGTTTTTCCTTTGCCTATAACTTATTAGTTCGGCTCTCCTATCTGTGTCAAATAACCGGCATTTTAGGTGTAATGTGCATCATGTTATAATTATTTATGTATTACTATTCAATAATCACTAAAAAGATTTCCCTATTCAGTCTTTTCTTGGAACAGTGAATGCATCTCTACTATGACCTCTGATTTTATTTTGAATTCATAACAGCAGTGGGAGTTGAGGAGAACTAATTCACACACACATATATATGAACCAATTCACGCACGCGCGCTCGCGCATGCAAATATATATAACTATAAATAGTAGTAGTTTAACATTTGTGACGGTTTAACTTAATTTGTATATATAACTAATCTTGAACATCATAAAAAAAAAAAAAACTAATCTTGAACATTTGTGACAGTTTAAATTGCTACTATTGTTTCAGATTTGTGGCTAGTAAAATTGCTGCTAAAGCTCCAAAATAGTAGTAGTTTAAATTGTTGTTAAAACTAAGCCATGCCAAGCTGTATCCAATAGCTGCAAAATAACTTTGCACCAACTATGACAGACTTGCGAAGGTTTTGCAAGAACTTCAAACTTTTTGAGGCGGTTAAAACTGCCGTGCATGCTAATATTAAGTGCAGCTGAAGTTTCTTTTTCTTGTAGTGAATTTGTTTGGTTAATGTAAGAAAATACAAAATAAACAAGGAGTGATCTTTTCAGTGAATCCACGCGCATCTTTTCTCAAAAAAAATAAAAATAAAAAAAAGTCCACACACATCACCTAAATTTGTTGCTTTCATAGCAAAGCCAAACTTGGCTGCCTCACCTCAAAAGTCTACGAAAAATAAAAAAGTGGGGTTCAATTAAAAGTCAGTTAAATTAAATATATAAATAAAAATATAATTTTTATTACAAGCACATTTAATTGGATAACTAGTGCAAACTTCCCATCAGATTATACAACCACCCTTTTTTTTTAGCTAGATGTAGAAGCCTCCACACTTGAATGAGGAAAAAATAAGAGAAGCTTAGAGCATGATATCGCCTTTCAAGTTGTTTTTCTGCTTGATTTTTCTCTCTTACATACAAAAAATCTTGAGCCATGGTAAAAGAAGTTTATCTCATCTTGCAGAAACCTCCAGATTATTAGGTATCTTTTCCACCTGAATGGTTATCCAGCTAAATGTTGTGGTTTTGATTTGTAACTCAACTGTGAAGTTAACAGTAGAGATCCACCAAAGTTTTATGTCCTAGATATATCATACAGTGATTCTTAAATCATGCTTGTTGATGTTAGTTTGGCACGGGGCAGCTGCGTTATTCTTCAGATAGAACAATAGATCCTTATTATTTTCACGGAGAGTTTTGATTTGGCAGTGATTATCTATGCTAAGGCCACATTCATTAACTACTCAATAAAATTGACAATACAAGTGCGAAATTGTGCCTTGAGTCAGCAAGAAAAACTCAAAAATTTGTATAATATTTGAAGATTTATCAGTTGGATTCCTACCAATAAATTATCATTTTATGTGCACAGTTCCCCTAAACAAAAATTATCATCATAGTATTTTTTTTTATCAACTCAAATCAGGTTCTAGGATGAATTGACATCCTCTTATCAATTTAGCAACATACGTCATTCATAATTGTGCTAAAATTGGAGGACAGTAAGTATACAAACTATTTCACAAGTTAGGTTTCTATTATACATCTTTTAATTTTTATTTCCAAAATGCAGGCTCATTTTTGTTTACGGTCAATCAACCAAATCATATAAAGATATGGGCATTACCTTATATGATATGATATCGCCTTTCATTTTGAAATTGATTTCGTGGCATGTCTCCATGAAGAGTAGTACAACCATTCAATATTAACCTACTATGCAATAATAATAATTTTCTTAGTATTGGACATAACAATATTCAACGCGTAGGAACATGCTTTCACTTAATTTGTGAAATTGTAGGTATACGATCGACAGACAACAAAATTTTATTCTTTCAGTTTTGTTACTAATTGGAATATTTTTATTTGCACCCATGTGTTCTTTCATTCATTGCATACAACCTATTCAAGCTTTGGAAATCATTGATATTGTTGAGAGGTTCTTGAAAAATAAAAAAACACTCTTACTATCAAGATATTCATACAATGATATTATCACAATTACAAGCAACTTCAAAGAGAAGCTAGGACAAGGAGGCTTTGGGCATGTCTATATAGGAAGGCTCCTTGGTGATTATTTGGTTGCTGTGAAGGTGTTGGGAAAATATGTGTGATGGAGAGGATTTTATTAATGAAGTATCGACTATCGACAGGATTCAACATGTAAATGTTGTGTAACTTGTTGGATTTTACACTGAAGGAGCTTATAGAGCTCTGGTTTGTGAGTACATGGCTGATGGGTCCCTTGATATATGCATTTTTGCTTCTAACAAGACAAATATAATCCTCAATATGGAAAAAATTCATGAGATTGCCCTATCTGTGGCCAAAGGACTTCATTACTTACATCAGGGGTGTAATATAGGGATTTTGTAGTTCGACATCAAACCTTATAATATCATTCTCGATCATAAATTCACACCAAGGATCTCTAATTTTGGCATAGGAAAGTTGCACCCTAAAGATGATAGTCTTGTCTTCATCAGTGCTGCTAGAGGAATGCTGACCTCATTTTTATGTAAGATTGACTATCCAAAACCAAATCCAAATCCAAAACTTCAAACTCAAAGTCAAGGCCAATATCCCTTGTCCCATAACACTTTTCGAGTGAATTTTTAATCACTTCAAAACAAAACAAAATGATATGGGATTCATGTAACGTCAGTTGCATATTAATTAAGGATGTCTCTAGGGTCAACTCTCCAAATTTGAGGGCAATTTGAGTTCTCTAACCCCCAAAGCTGAATTTATTTCCGAAGGCTACAAAACCTTTAAGTATTTATAACCCAAGCAACTAGACCTTGTATATCGTGGAAATTGTCCTTTAGAACTTCCTCAAAACCCTTGAATATGTCCATGATCACTCTCATGATATGTTAAATACAAAATGAAACTTTTTGTGAACTTTGGTTGACCACGGTTGACCATGGGCCCATTAAACCCCAAAACCCTTAAGAGAAAATCAAAATTTTTCATAAACTTGAAAATGACCCAATAGAACTAAGACATGAAATTTCTTCCAATGCATTCTAAATATCATTTGGAACTCATTGAACGTAGACAAAAGTCTTGGTTTGATCTGGTTGACCAAGTCAACCAGGTTGACTAAAATGCCCCTCAAGGGCCCTACTATACATTTCAAACCAAAATACCTCATCATTACATAAAGACCACCTCCAAAATATCATTTTGAGCTTAATGGTCCTAACCCTAACCCTTGGCCTAACCTAGTTGACCTAATCAAACATACACTTAACCAAATTCAAATTTAATGCTCCTCGCACTTCCTTAATGAGTCAAACCCTATTGGTTTGACTTCATCAACTTATTTAGAGTGGTCAAAACTCATGCATGAAATCAAACTTTCACCCAAACTCCCAAACATCTACCTCAATACCCTTGGAATTTATTCCTACATCAAGCAAGATTCACCTTAGACCCATCCCATTCAGCTTTAACTAGTTGACTTGTCAACAAGTAAATAAAACTCTCAAATAGGGTCAAATGGTCAAACATTGCTAAGAAATCTATTTCCCTCCAAATTAGCTTGCAAAACCCACTCATATCTCTTCAAATCAGCCCTAAACCATTCCTAAAGCTTCTCCAAAGATATGCCCAACCCTTGGTTTAGCCAAGAGAGGTAAAATATGGTCCCAGTCACCTCATGTGAACTCACTCATGTCACACTCAATCTTGCTGCCATTTCCCAAACTTTTAACCACCTTAGACAGGTTGTAAGCATCTAAGACACCCCTCCAATCAATCCTAGCGCTCCATTCAAAAAGCTAAGGCTCGAAATGGGAAAAAAGGCTCAAAACCCTCATTCAAATCCAACTCATTTTCTCATTTTCTCCAGCACCCAAACCTTCTCCCATTGCTTCTCTAGAGCTCCCTTTATCTTCTCAAATATTATCCTAACCATTATGTAGTCTCTAAAGAACCCATTAATAAAGAGAGAGAGAGAGAGAGAGAGAGAGAGAGAGAGAGAGAGAGAGAGAGAGAGGAGATTTGGAGCTGACTTTCAATCCCACTAGAGTTAGCTCTTGGGGTTTTTTGTAAAGTTGAAGAGGCCTTTTCCAGGAGAAAAACAAGCCCAAGAGCTTATAAATCCATCCTTTGGTTGGCAAGATACTTGTATTTTAGGTTTAAAGTTTATTTTTAATCTCCTCTAAATATTAAATGCATGGAGCACCCAAACACTACGCATTGACGGATTAAGATACCAAGAGCTTAAGTTTCAAGTTTGATTAAGTTTGGACAAGTATTTTGAAAGTTACGAGCAATCCAACTTTTAGCTCAATTTGAACTAAAATCCTTCTCTCAACCTGAGTCGTTCGATCATCTAATAAAACTTACCATATCAAAACCATGCACATGTCAGCCTTGGGGTTGGAACATGGGTTCTTTATTAAAATGATGCATGTGACATGCATCTTCTGGATGCTCTGATCCGACTGGATCAGACGGCCCACTTGTATTGCCTGTGTGGATAAGTGGTGTGCGGAGGTTGGATATGTGCCCTGCCAAGTATCAAACGGTGGAGACTACCAAAATTATTGTGGTACCACTAAATTTTATTTAAAATTGAATTAAAAGTAGGTTTAATTACTCAAAAATTCAAAAAATATAAAAAATTAATTTTTCCACCAAATTGAGTGGTTTTAGACTAGTTGGAAAGGTCTTGAGACCTAGTATTTTGCAAATTTAATTTTGTCAAATTTTAATATGTGGATTTTGGTGGAAATTTTCTTAACATTTTATACATCCCTAATAATTTTTATAGGTCATGGTATGCTCAGGATTGCCGTGAAATGAATTTTCAAGGTGATTTATTCATTTTGGACCCATAAATTTGAAAATTAATAATTGTCCAAATAGGTAGGGTTTTTCCATCATTTTTTGTGGTGTGCTTGTGTATGTGTAAGGGTTAGCCATAACTAATTTCAAGCCTATTGGAATACTAGTGGCCCCTTACGAAAGTAATTAAGGGATTTGTCTAGAGAACTTAAAGAAATTCTACACATATCTAATATGGGTGAAACATTAACAAAGTGAACTTAGTGATGTCATAAACTCAATGTTTTAATTTCATTCAATTTTGACATCATCTGACCACAAAATGAAGAAAAACAAATTTAACCCATTTATGGTGCCTCAAACTTAAAAAATTAATAAATCTAAATTAAATAAAAAAATACGAACAAAGGCTCAAAATGTTCTTAATTGAATACCCTATCTAATAAAATTAAAAGCCCCATCACCAACCTTTAGAATTGATCAAAATTTAATAAAATATATAAATTTAATAATTAATTAAAATAAAAATTTAAAAAAAAAAAAAAATACTAAATAAATTTTGATCACTTAGAATCATTCTTATAAGTAATTCTTGACATTTGGGGAAGGTATTAAGTGATTTGAAATAAGTTTGGAACAAAAGTAAGAAAATCGCCCTAATTAAGTAATTAAATAAAACATCTTAAAGTGATATCATATACTTATCCACTTTGAAGAGTATAAGTATATTAAATTTTGAGGCTTAAGTACTAAAACATTTTATAAATATTTAAGATTTTAGAAAAGCAATAATTAGTCAACTTTAATATTTAAAAATCATCCTCAAATGAACACTAAAATATCAAACTTAAACTCAAACTAAATATTCCTTTAATGTACAACAAACCAAAGAAAATTTTAGAGAATTCCAAACAACAACCCATTTAGGATACATTCAAACCACACAGTCTCATGCACTTACTGTAGATGGCTTGTTAGGATAATAGACTCTAGTTTTAAGCTAGATTGCTGGTTCTTTCACTTATTTTTGTGTGATGTATTTTTATGCTAATTTCATTATATACTAGTTGTCATAGCTTACTGTATTATGTGATGCCTATTGATGTGATATTTCTATTATATTTCTTATGATATGACATGATGGATGCTAGATTTCTTATAGGTTAGGGTTGATATGGATGCTAACAAAGCTTTTAATAGATGCCAAGGTTATGTAAGGTCAAAAAGTGGGGCTAATTAAAATGTGTTTAAAAAGATTTCTGCAATTCTAAAATTGATAAGCCCCCTTGAAAAAAAAAATTAAAAGCATGGCCAAGTGAGTGTGCTAGCTCAAATGGGGATATGAAATTTCTATAAATGCTTGTGATATTTTGATGATTTCATATATAAACTACTTAAGATAACGTTCAAGTTGTATTGGAGTCATTTTGAATTTTTCACATGTAATTTTAAATTTCAAAGAGTTGTGAAAGTCAATTTAAAATGAGATATCTATTTCCAATTTTGAAACCAAAGAAAAAAAAACAAACACCCCTTCATGGAGGAGTTCCTTCCGTTTGGAGATTCAAATTAGGATGACTTGAATTCAAAGGGAAAAGAAACCCCCCTTTGGGGAGGAGTTTTTTTAAATTAGATATCAAGACACGACGGATTCACGGAACATGAAGGAAAGAGTTGAAGAAATGAATGCAAAGAATATCCCATTCTAAAACTTGAGTCATTATGTAGGATTAGAATTTGGGATGTTATTAGTAGAGCCTAACCACTTTTAATTTTTGAAGCCCTTGAGTTATAATTAAGTGGTATTTGCCCCATGTACTTTTACATTTATTTGATATTATGTAATTGAAGATTTTTTAAAATTATTTATGTAGTAAAAATTACGTGCTTTTATAGATTTCTTATATACAAGTTGAATTTGTTTAGCTTGGAATGTGATTAGCCTCTTAAGGACAATGATATAAATTCTTCTACTTATAACTTCATAAAGAAAATACCAGGCTCACATAAAAAGATAAATACTCTTAAAAAGTAAGCCTGAGCTCGCCCTGAGTTTCTCATCCATTCATATTTACCTTCTATGCCTACTAGGCACCTCCCCACATATGGCTTATGGCATACTATCTAACCTATGATGATGTAGTTTTGTCTAGGAGATGTTGTGAATCTCTAGGAAAAAGCTTATTTTTATGCCTAATTTTTAAAGTTCATCATGCAATGTTTACATATTAGGTCAATCATCATGCATTATATAAGAAACTAATTAAAAATTAATAAAATTTTAATTGTATCGAGCATAATCACCATACATAAGTGAAGGGGCCACTTAAGATCTTCTCTAGATGTCAGCCACAATTTTTCCAAAACTTAAATGATAGCCTACCCATCTATCATACGACTGAACTCATGATTTCAAAGCACCTAGGTGATTTAACTAGCTTTCTAATCTAGATTGAGGTAAGCCCAGAATTTCATGGCATTAGATAGATTCGAGTCAGTATTGCTTAGTGTCCAGATTAGATTTAGGATTCTGGGAGAACCCAAAATCATAAGTTCCTAATATCAAAAATTTCTCCTCCAAAATTTAAAGCTCAACTTAGGATAGGCAAAGGTGCTTCAAAATTATTTTTAGAATTCCAAAGTGCTTCATACCCTTCATTCTTTGGCATCCAAAAATAAGTGCTAAAAAATTGATCCAATACCTATTAAAATTCTCATATCCTTCCTTTCATATCACTCCTAAAAAATCCAAAATAAAATTTATACCATTATTTTAATCAAAAGTATTCACAAGAAGCCTTAAACATCCCATTTTTATAATTAACTATGAATATAATACCACATATAAAATAAACCCTTCCCTACTTTGCTTCTAAATATGATGGGGAAAATTATTATTTTGGAAAATATAGAGGATGATCATTATCATCACATTCAAACTATGAATAATAAATGATATTTTCTTTCACCTGATAGATATATAATTTATCAACATGTATTTGAATATGAAATTAATGATAGTACATCCAGATTATCATAGCTAAATATATTATCGAATAATATTTTTGACCCTTCGGGGTCATATGTAGTTATTTCATGAAATTTATAGTTTTGTAATCTGAACCTATGCATGAATGATATTTTCACATCTCGAGGTGATATATCAATCATAATGTTGTACTAGACTTAAAATTGAAAATTCTAAAATTTATATTCTAAATCTTATTACATATGTAGTTAAAATAACCTTCATACTGTTGATCCCTATACCCATTTCATTCTTGGGTGAGAAAGACCAACATCAAAAAGAAAAAAAAAGACAAGAGTGGTGATTGAGGGAATGTTCAACAAAAATAAGGCTTCAACATCTCATCCCAAGTTAATGGGTAGAATGAGATAGTTAAGCTAATTCCCCTAATTTTTTTATATCAATTTTATGAACCTAATGTTGGGTAAAAACACAACATATTGAGTTATAAGATTTGAAGGAAAATCAATCAAATTCAGAAATTGTAATTCTCTTTGAAAATGACAAAGAAGATGAAAATTTCTCTTATACTTTATTACTGTATATTATGGTACATGTTCTTGTGGCTTTACATTCATAATAAAATCTTATGTTCACAGAATCACAAATAATTTTTATGTTAGGTTTTGTTTTTCATGACTTAATAAATTTGATAAGAATCAAAATCATTAGTGGTTTTAAAATTCTGTTTCAAAAATAAACTAACAAATAATCTCACTTTTAATTATGGAAAAAAGTTCAAATGGTTGGAAAACTCTTCTTCTCACTTGATAGAGATATGATTCTAGAAGAACTCATTTATGGTAACTCAATTGAATTTGAAATTGGATTAAAAACTCTTAAGTGGTTAGTGAATGGAGGAGAAGTATTTTACCTATGTTATGACACAAAAGAATGTCCTCTTAGTAGAGATTATTGAGGGTTGAGGTCTGACTCCATCATCCTTAAAATGGAGGCATGTTGTTACCCCCTTTCCACTTGTACACTCTACTAGGGAGGATAAGAAAAAGAAATCAATAATAATGGTTAAAATATCATTTATATTTAAGATTGGGTTAAATTCCAATATCCATTTTACTAGCAAGAACCAATAGAAAAATTCACTAAGCTAGGAAAATTATTGAGTTTAAGGCCTTAGGAGAGGTAGAGCCTATGGCTGCTAGGGATGCTTATCTCTGCCTCTTCCCCTCTTCTATCAGAAAGCCACTTCAACCCTATTTTTGCTGCATTGGTAGAGAAGAGGGTCAACGGGATAGCTTACTCCCCACCATTCCTGTTAAACTACTATATAAAGAAGACCCCTTAGGAGAAGTTGATTTAAAGGAAAAGGATGTTGAGGAATATTATTCATATGTGTACTACCCAGAAAGGTGAAACTATAGAGGAGTATTTGAAATAAATGAAAGGGATGATATCCAACAAATTGGAGAAGGAAATTCTAAAGAAAGATAGAACATAGGGATGGGGCTTGACCCCTTATTCATCTAGAACAAATGAGAAGTATATGAGGTAGCTTGGTACCTCAGTATTGGTGGATGGTTACTATTAGGTACATCCCATTCCATCCACTAAAAAAGAGGATATAGTCCTCATAGGTCTAGAAGAAGGCATCATCATAGTGGTAGGCTTCGGTTCCATCAAGTGAATCTCTAAGGTTAGCCTCCACTGTGGTTAGACGAAAAAAAAGGAAGAGAAGAGAATAGTAGAGGCAAAGGGAAAGAGGCTTAAGTCCCCTTAGAGGAAGTATATTCCTAAAAAAGTCAGCATAAGTGAGAATAGGTAATCATCTGTAGTAGTCTCTAGGCTCGCCACCCAGGGTAATGTACCCATCGATCTTGAGTCTATCATGGGGAGACCCTTTGATGAAATAGTTTAAAAGCTCAGTGACATCTTAAAAAAGAAAGAAGATATAAAGACTTTGATCATGAGCAAGATGATCTTTTAAAGGACACTAGTGAGAATAATATTCCTACCACCAGTGTATGTATGATAAAGACTAGATCATCAATTAGAGAAGATGATCCTATCCAAGCTTGGTATGAGAAAGAAGAAGAGTCAGCTATAGTAGACTTTAATTCATATGTGTCTGTTAGGCTCAAAGACAAAAATTAACACATAAGAAATCTAGAGAAAAAGGTGGAAGAAATGTTATTGAGAGTTATAGAAATATAGGACCAGCTTGCCAAAATGCAGTAGTCTCAAGTTGAATAGTTATAGCCAAAAGTGCATATAATGGATAAGTAGAGCAAAAATCCATGAGTTCTGGAGTCACTAGTAGAAAGTGATATCAAATAAATGATTAAAATTAGGTAAGAGAGGCCTTAGCCCAGTTCTTAGAGATCTTGTCTATTCCAAAGGGTAAAATCTCGAGGAGTATGATTCTGTTCATTATCCAAAGGGATTTATACAACCATCATTTAAAGCCTTTAGTGGTTTAGAAAACCCTAGATAATGTCTTGATCATTTTCATGCAAGCTGTTGCAATACCAGATAATCTGATGCTCTATTATTTAGCCAATTTATTAGTAGTCTTTCTATAATTGCTTTTGAATGGTATATAGATCTTCCTAATGGCTCAGTGAGGATATTTGCTTGGTTGGAAATTCTATTCTTAAAAAGGTTTTTCAAAACTCAACTTCACATCATATTATCGTGGGTGATATGGTCATCGAAAAGCAAAATCCAGGAGTCTCTGGTTGAATATATTTTGAGGTGGTGAAACCTCTAAATAAAGTGTGAATTGCAGTTGAAAGAGTAACATGTAGTGGAAATTCTACTAAAGAATATCCATGGGCATATTATTTTTCTCTTAAAGAGACTCACATTAAATACTTTAGAAAAATTTCTTAATAAGGAAAATTACTTGTAGGAAGATCATTCAAAAAGGCCTTTTAAGAAGGATTTATTTGATGAAAAGAAAGAAACGAAGCCTCAATAGTACTTTAAGAAGAAATTAACCACCATATAAGCAAAAGATAAGGGAAAACACTCAATGAAAAATCAATTGAGTGATCCTCCACCTAAGCCATTATAGGTAACCCCCTATCTTTCTGGAGATCCTTACTCGACATCTTTTAAAGAGAAGATGATGAAAGACTATCAAATTAGAAGAGAGTTAGTAAGGAAGATTTTTAAAAGTTTATTAAAGAAGTATACTTCAAATTATAGAAGATGATGAATCTTGAAGAGGCAAACAAGAGGGATGATCCCAATTTTTACCCCTACCACCACATACTGGGCAACACAATTGAGGACTACTTTACCTTTAATGATTGGCTTGAAAGATACTTCAAACAAAGTAACATCATCATTATAAAGGAATATTTAGTAGATCTGGATCAATGCTCCATCAAAGTTATCTCAAGCAATAATTATATCATTTCTCTATCTATTGAAGATTATTGGGATATTTGTTGCAACTCAGACTTCCGAGTTTATGATTTTGATAATGAAAAATAATATTGATTAATCTTTTATTTCTCTTAGTATTTGTAGTGCATATTTATTTGTGTGTTGACTAATATTTCAGGTATATCATGCACCGTTCTTTGAAGATTCAAGGTTCAAGATTGTGTAGAATTGATTATATTAAAAGAGTATGTAATTTTTATTTCTTGAGTCAAGTCTTGTAATAGTGTATATTAATTTGTTGATCATGCACACATATAGAGGGAGAAAAAAAAGATTTTAAATATTTTAATTTTTTGTACTTCATACTATACGATCTATATCATACTGTATGATCTAGTGTAATAAAAATTAATTAAAATATTTTTAAAATATAACTAATCATACAGTATGAATACCACATCGTACTGGAAGATCCGTTATAATTAGAAAGCCCGCCATCCATTAAATTAGGCAAAAACTTAAATTTGAAAAAGTTATTATAATTGTACTTATGATCATGATCGCAATGTTCGATGTTTAAAATATTACCTAATTTAATCCTGTGATTATTCAATGAAAATGGCTTAATTTTGATATTTTAATTGTATTGTACAAATTGGATCGTACTGTACAATCCACCGAGATGATTTTGGCCGTCCCATGCTTCATCCTGAACGAACTGCTCTTTTATTGAACTGTTCGTACAACACATCGTACTGTACAAACTTGAAATTAAATTGTTCGTACAGTACTAACTAGAAAGTATATTATACTAACAAGTCAATTTATGCACATCGTACTAGATGATCTTGCGATTGTACGGTACGATATTTGATAGATGAATTGAGTTTTTTTTTATGGTTTTTTTAGCCCTCTTTTTAAGAACTCTCTTAACACTTTGTAAGGGTATTTTGCATCCATTGAAGTTTCATTTTTTTGGAGAAAACTTGAAGAGAGAACTTGAAAGGGAGAGAGGAAAGGGTGGAGTTTGAGAGAGGGAGAAGATCCTTGGAGAGTATTTCAAGGGTGTGCGAAGGAGATTTCACCCGGTTTCTTCGACGAGCTTGGACCTCAGTACCATCGGATTCAATGTTCATCTTGAGGGAGTTTTGGAAAGAAGAAAATCTCTTTGGTGTCAAAGGACCCGGCTCCTCTACCGCAACTGGGAAGGTTGAAGTGATTTTTTAAGGGCTTCTCCGCCTAGCTGTGGGAGATAAAGGAGAATCACTAAAGATTTAGTGTAATACTCAGAGGGTGCCTCCGAGGAGTGGACATAGGCCAAGGTTTGATCAAAGCACTATAAAATCTCTGGTGTTATTTTCCCTTACTGCTTTTTATTTACGCTTGCATTTTATTTTCATTAAATTTGCTTGGCAAAAATTGTTGTTACAAATTGTGTTCTATGCATTTGCTTCCGTATTATTTTATTTTCTTGTTTAAATTTTTAAAACACAAAAAAATTAGAACTCCTATTTAGGATTGTCTTTTTATTGAAACAATTTTCCAATTTACTCTCCTTGGCGGATCTTATAATTTCAATTGGTATCAGAGTGGGGTTTCAAAAATAGTATTTTAGAAAACCTTGAAAAATTTGATCATGGCATATTTTGGAAATCGTAACATTGCGGAAGACTATTGTATTACATGACCACCATTATTTGAAAATATTTCTTTTAATTTTTGGTAAATTTGCATGTTAAATTTTTTGCAATTAATTGATTATCGAATGTGGCATATGATTCAAACTGGCTTTTCTGTACCGTCATGTATGATAGATGGAGTCAAAATTAATATTCCTTTTATTGAATGGAGTAGAATAGAACAAATTAATGCTCAATTAAATGCTAAATGCTTGAATTTTTTTTTTGTGCATTAAATTCTGATGATTGTATGAGAATCTCTACCAGTACTACTGGCAAAGAAATTTGGGATAGATTATGCATTACATATGAAGGAACTAATGAAGTCAAGCAATCTAAATTGAATATTCTAATGCATAATTATAAACTTTTCAACATGAAATCATATGAGACAATCATAGACATGTATACTAGGTTTAATCAACTTGTGATGTCATTGCATGATTTAGATAGAGAACTTTCAAACTTTGAAAAGGTTAGTAAAATTCTACGTTCTTTACTTGATAAATTTTATGCCAAAGTCACAATTAAATTTGATGCAGGTAATGAGAAGACTATAGTACTAAAAGCCAAAGACACAGATGAATGTGGCTTACTAAATGATGAAAGCAAGGAGGTATCATTGATAACAGATAAATTTGAAAGTATATTGAAGCACAAGCATAAACATCAACAAAAGTGGAACAAAGGTAAAAATGGTAAGAACACTAAGATTCCCACTGACGTTATTTGCTTTGGGTGTAGAAAACCTAAATATTTGAAGTTTGAACGCCCCAACTTAAAAACTCATCCTACAAAGGAAAAGAGTAAAAATAAACCGATTGTAATATGGGGAAAAGATAAAAAAATAAAAAATCTCCTAGGCAGACCTAGCTTCTGAATCATTAGAATATGAGCAAGATGATGAGGTATAAGCATGTTAATGTTTGTTTGTGTGTTGTTGTTATATATTTTTATGTGTTTGTTTATTTTTTTTTTGTGTATTTAATTCTTATTATTTTTAAGAATAATTTTATGTTTTAGTTTCTTTATTACGTTGTCTTTTTTTATGTGCTATTTTATCTCTTTTTTTGATAAGGTCAAAGGGGGAGAATGTATTGTAGTTGGTTGTATTTATATTTTCTTTTTTTAATTTATTTTTTAAAAAATTTAAAAATTAAAAAAATAATTTCCCCTATTTTTTAATGTAATTCTTTTAGTGAGTGGGAGTTTAGGAGAATATATTTTTAATTTACAATTTCAATCAATATTATTTATCATCATTAAAAAGAGGGAGATTGTTGCAACTCGGGCTTTTGAGTTTATGATTTTGATTATAACAAATGATATCGATTAATTTTTTATTTATCCTAGTATTTGTAGTGCATATTTATTTTTGTATTGACTAATATTTTAGGTACATCATGCACCATTCTTTAAAGATTCAAGACTCAAGATTGTGTATAATTGATTGTATTAAATAAGTATGTAATTTTCATTTCTTGAGTCAAGTCTTGTAATGGTGTATGTTAGTTTGTTGATCATGCACACATTCAGAGGGAGCAAAAAATGATTTTAAATAATTTTAATTTTTATACATCGTACTTTATGATCTATATCGTACTGTATGATTTAGTGTAACAGAAATTAATTAAAATATTTTATCTTCCTAAAAAAATATTTTTTAAAATATAATAAATCATACAATGCGAACACCACATCATATTGGACGATCCGTTATAATTAGAAAGCCCGCCGTCTATTAAATTAGGTAAAAATTTCAATTTGAAAAGTTATTCTAATCGTAATGTACGATCATGATCATAATGTATGATATTTAAAATATTATCTAATTTAATCCTATGATTATTCAATCAAAACGATTTAATTTTGATATTTTGATCATACTGTACAAACTGGATTGTACTGTACGATCAACCCAGATGATTTTGGCTATCCTATGCTTCGTCCTGGATGAATTGCTCTTTTATTGAACTATTCCTACAACACATCATAGATGACATCGCACTGTATGAACTGGCAATTTAATTTTTCAAAAAGTACTAACTATACATTTTACAGTACTAACATGTTAATTTATGCACATCATATTGTACGATATTGCAATCGTACGGTACGATATTTGATTGCTGAATTGAGTTTTTTTATGGTTTCTCTTTAACCCTCTATTTAAGCACTCTTATAAGACTTTATAAAAGTCTTTTGCAACCATTGAAGCTTTGTTTTTCTGGAGAAAAATTAATGAGAGAAATTGAAAGAGAGAGAGGAAAGGGTGGAGTTTGAGAGAGGGAGAAGATCCTTGGAGGGGGTTTCAAGGGAGTGTGAAGGAGATTTCACACAGTTGCTCTGGCTAGCTTGCACCTCAGTACCATTAGATTCAAGGTTCATCTTCAGAGAAGTTTTGGGAAGAAGAAGATTTCTTTGGTGTCAATGGACCCGGCTTCTCCGCCGCACCGTGGAAAATGGAAGTGATTTTGTAAGGGTTTCTCCTCCTAGCTATGGGGGATAAAGGAGAATCACTAAAGGTTTAATGTAATTCTCAGAGGGTTCCTCCGGAGAGTGGACGTAGGTCAAGGTTTGACCAAACCACTATAAAATCTCCCTTGTGATTTTCCCTTACTACTTTTTATTTATGCTTGCATTTTATTTTCATTAAAATTTCTTGGTGAAAACTGTTGCGAAATTCATTGTTGCAAATTGTGTTCTAAGCATTCGATTCCGAATTATTTTATTTTCTTATTTAAATTTTAAAAACACAAAAAAAGAACTCTTGTTTAAGATTGTGTTTTTCATTACAATAATTTTCCAATTCACCCTCCTTGGCACATCTCGCAATTTTTCAATAATGTTCTATCTTAGGCATTTAAAAAGTTAATTAACAAATATTTTTAACTTTCTCAATAATCATCAACGAGAGCCTAGGGCTTGACCTTAGAGATTGAGTTGGAGGTATCACAGGAGGACAAAGAGATGATTTCCTCGTCAGTAATTATAGGAAATACTATAATCAATAAAAAAAGAGTAACATATTTATAGAGAGGAAACATAGAGTTGATGAGAAATGTATTTAGATGGTGGATGGTGGAGTGAAATCACTATCCTTACTGACTTTATTTGACTTTTAATTTTCTCCATTAAAGGCAAAGGGTCCAAAATTAATGAAAAGTCATGCATATATTATAATGGTTAATAATAAAAGTGAAATGATAGTAGAATTTACTTGGGATCAAAATCAAGATTGTAGTGATCGATAAAATTCTTAAAAAAATTAATTCTTCAATTTGACCTCTAAAAGGGATGATGAATCTGAAGTGTTATTAGATAGTGACACCCCCTAAAATAATTTACAAGAGAGTCTGATCATGATAGATTTTTTAGATTCAGATTCTCCATCCGAAAAGAATGTTGTGTCACCTAAAGATAGTGTAGAACCTACCATAGTCTGTCATCCCGAGGAGATCGTGGAGGTTCAACTTCATGGTGGCAAGTTCTTATTGCCAATGATTCTAGCCAAGGAAAAAGGCACACAAGTTGTATCTAATGATTAAATTCAAACTTCCACTCAATAACCAAATCCTTTCTTGAATGCACTAGTTCCTAATCCTGATGTTCCCAAGGTTACAATATCTTAGCCCATCTTAGAAATTACAAACTAGGTTAAGAATCTACGATGCCCTTATTCTATGAAAAGAAATGAGATAATCCCAAATTAAAGTACTTCTTGAACTAGAGATATGTTTAGCCTAGTTAGTTGTAACTTCTTAGGATGAAGCTTTATATTTCAATGAAATCCTATGAGTAAACTTTTGTATGAGGATTTACTTCTGCAGACTGGTGATCATAACTTCCCACTTTACATTTCTATAAATAAGGAAAATTTAAGATTATCAAAGAGTTCTTTTTTAATCCAAGAGCATCATTCAATATTATGAATAGAAAGACTCACATATCTGAAAGTAAACTCACGTAAGCTCACTACTAACAAGCTTTTATTATGTGGGTTTAATGAAAAAGACAAGAATGCTTTAGGTTCAATCACACTCCTATTAGGGATAGGAGGTTGAAAATAGAAGCTAAATTTTATATAATAGATTAAGAGACATCCTTTAACGAGCTTCTAGATTGCCATTAGATCCAAAATTCAAGATTGTAGTGATCGATAAAATTCTCAAAAAAATTAATTCTTCAATTTGACCTCTAAAGGGGATGATGAATCTGAAGTGTTATTAGATAGTGACACCCCCTAAAATAATTTACAAGAGAGTCTGATCATGATAGATTTTTTAGATTCAGATTCTCCATCCGAAAAGAATGTTGTGTCACCTAAAGATAGTATAGAACCTACCATAGTCTGTCATCCCGAGGAGATCGTGGAGGTTCAACTTCATGGTGACAAGGTCCTACTACCTATGATTCTAGCCAAGGAAAAAGGCACACAAGTTGTATCTAATGATTAAATTCAAACTTCCACTCAATAACCAAATCCTTTCTTGAATGCACTAGTTCCTAATCCTGATGTTCCCAAGGTTACAATATCTTAGCCCATCTTAGAAATTACAAACTAGGTTAAGAATCTACGATGCCCTTATTCTATGAAAAGAAATGAGATAATCCCAAATTAAAGTACTTCTTGAACTAGAGATATGTTTAGCCTAGTTAGTTGTAACTTCTTAGGATGAAGCTTTATATTTCAATGAAATCCTATGAGTAAACTTTTGTATGAGGATTTACTTCTGCAGACCGGTGATCATAACTTCCCACTTTACATTTCTATAAATAAGGAAAATTTAAGATTATCAAAGAGTTCTTTTTGAATCCAAGAGCATCGTTCAATATTATGAATAGAAAGACTCACATATCTGAAAGTAAACTCACGTAAGCTCACTACTAACAAGCTTTTATTATGTGGGTTTAATGAAAAAGACAAGAATGCTTTAGGTTCAATCACACTCCTACTAGGGATAGGAGGCTGAAAATAGAAGCTAAATTTTATATAATAGATTAAGTGACATCCTTTAACGAGCTTCTAGGTTGCCATTAGATCCAAAATTCAAGATTGTAGTGATCGATAAAATTCTAAAAAAAATTAATTCTTCAATTTGACCTCTAAAGGGGATGATGAATCTGAAGTGTTATTAGATAGTGACACCCCCTAAAATAATTTATAAGAGAGTCTGATCATGATAGATTTTTTAGATTCAGATTATCCATCCATAAAGAATGTTGTGTCACCTAAAGATAGTGTAGAACCTACCATAGTCTGTCATCCCGAGGAGATCGTGGAGGTTCAACTTCGTGGTGGCAAGGTCCTACTACCTATGATTCTAGCCAAGGAAAAAGGCACACAAGTTGTATCTAATGATTAAATTCAAACTTCCACTCAATAACCAAATCCTTTCTTGAATGCACTAGTTCCTAATCCTGATGTTCCCAAGGTTACAATATCTTAGCCCATCTTAGAAAATTACAAACTAGGTTAAGAATCTACGATGCCCTTATTCTATGAAAAGAAATGAGATAATCCCTGTTTGAATAGTTGCTATTTGAATGAGTTATATTTATGCAACTTATGTAGTTTTGATGATTCCAAACATTATTGTTCAAATGTATAGTTATCTCCTAACAATTTCAGAAGATTTGCACTTGCTCTTGTGTGTACTAACATTTCAGGAAAATCAGACTCCAGACTACGAAAAGTTCAATTCAAATTCAACATGAGATATTTTGTTTAATTGATGTTTGTCTTTTCTTTGAATTAATTTACTTTATAGCTTTTACGTTTCCGCACTTTAAATTTCAGTTTTAACAACTCTGTGGTTGAAAAACATTTTTCTACTAACTTTAAAAGAAAATTTTATTTCGGTTCAACTTTATTATTAAGAGGGTTTAAAATTTTAAAAACTACCAATTCACCCCCCTCTTGGTAGCCTTGGGACACTTACTTAGGCTTAACAACCTAATTACTGGACTCAACAAGTGGTATCAGAGCAGAGTTTCAAAATCATAAGTTTGAACTACTTTTTGATTAACGTAGATGGCTACATTTGGAAACCGAAACACACCTGAGGGTTACTCTATCACTAGACCTCCACTGTTTGATAATATTCCTTTTGATTTTTGGAAAACACGCATGTCTACTTTCTTACAGTCACTTGATTATCGCATGTGGATGCTAGTCCAGGAAGGTTACACAAAACAATCTAGATTAGTTGATGGAATTAGGGTAGATACACCCTATGCAGATTGGACTATAGAAGAACGTGACTTAGCACAATTAAATGCGAAATGTTTAAATAGTTTCTTTTGTGCTTTAAAATCTGAAGACTACATGCGAGTTTCCACTTGTAAAAGCGGAAAAGACATATGGGATAGACTTTGTATTACTTATGAAGGGACAAATGAGGTTAAGCAATCAAGACTCAATATCTTGTTACATGACTACGAGTTATTTCGCATGAAACCTAATGAATCTATATCTGACATGTACACAAGATTCACTCAAATTGTAACCTCTTTGCATGCACTTGGTAGGGAATTAACTAATGCTGAAATGGTTAATAAGATTCTTCGTTGTTTACCTACTGCATACGATGCTAAAATTACTGCAATTACAGAGTCAAAAGATCTGAACATTTATTCTATTGACAATCTTCTTGGTTCACTCATTGCTTATGAGCAAGGAGTAAGTCAAAGAAAGATTGATGCAGGTGAACCAAGAAAGGACAAGAATCTTGCATTAAATGTGGAAGAGTCAGAAAGTGAACACTCACAACCTGAGGATGAAGACGATATAGCACTGATGACTAGACAATTCAGAAGCTTTTTAAAGAGGAAGCAGAAGAGACGCCAGCAATGGAATAGAGGTAAGTATAACAAAAATGGCAGGGTTTCTAATGAAGTGATTTGTTATGAATGCAGGAAACCAGGTCATATAAAAACTGATTGTCCAAAACTTAAAGCCACTCCTAGCAAGGAGAAGGTAGAGGAGAAACCAATGGTAAAAAAGGGCAAGAAGAAGTTTCAAAAGGCTTTTTGGGCGGACTCAGCTTCAGACTCATCTGAGACTGAAAACGAAGAAGAAGTCACCAACCTTTGCTTGATGGCAGATAAAGCTGAACAATCAGATCAAGTAGAGGTATACTCTCACACAAGACCTCGTGAGAGTATATGGTCCCTAGACAGCGGATGTTCTAAGCACATGACTGGAGATACTGCTCAATTCATAACGCTGGAAGCCAGGAGTGGAGGCAAGGTTACACTTGGAGATAATACCACAAAGAAGGTGGTTGGATCAGGTATGATTGGAAATTTGAAAAACTTTTTCATAGATAATGTTTTATTAGTTGAAGGCTTAAAACATAATTTGCTTAGCATAAGTCAGCTATGTGATAAGGGCTATAATGTAAAATTTTTACCTACTAGCTGCATAATTAGCCTAAATGGGAAAATTGTTTTAAATGGAAAAAGGGTGAACAATGTCTACATGCTAGATTTAAATTGTATTCAATCTCCTACTGCTTTTTGTTTGAAAACTGTTTCTGATGAATCATGGCTTTGGCATAGGAGACTTTGTCATTCTAGTATGAAAAATCTTAGAAGAATTACCCAAAAGAATTTGGTTAGAGGAATACCTAAACTAGACTTTACTAAGGATCACTTATGTGATGCATGTCAATTAGGAAAACAAGTGAAGTCCTCTTTTAAGTCCAATAAAGATCTTAGGACCAGTAAACCTTTAGAAATTCTTCACATGGATCTTTTTGGACCTGTAAGCACGGTTAGTCTAGGAGGAAAGGTATATGGATTTGTAATAGTAGATGATTTTTCAAGATTCACCTGGGTTAAATTTCTTTTTCAAAAGAGTGAATCATTTGAGGAATTCAGAAATTTTTCAACTTGGATACAAAGAAAACTAGGATGTGAAATAATTTCTATACAAAGTGATCATGGAAGAGAATTTGAAAATGAAAGATTTGAAGATTTCTGTAAAGAAAAGGGGATTGATCACAATTTTTCTGCACCTAGAACTCCTCAACAAAATGGAGTAGTTGAAAGAAAGAACAGAACATTAATAGAAGCCGCCCGAGCAATGTTAGCAGAATACTCTCTTCCTAGATATTTTTGGGCTGAGGCGGTTAGCACTGCATGCTATGTTCTGAATAGGGTAAATGTGAGATCAAATTTGAATAAAACACCCTATGAATTGGTAAAAGGTAGAACACCAAATTTGTCTCATTTACATGTATTTGGTTGCAAGGTGTTCATACATAATAATGGAAAATCTGCCTTAGGAAAATTTGATCCAAAATCAGATGAAGGAATTTTTGTTGGATATTCAAGTGTTGGAAAATCTTATAGAGTATTCAACAAAAGAACTTTAGTCATTGAAGAAACCACACATATTGTTTTTGATGAAAATGGAAACATATAAGAGCCAAAAGTTGTTGAAGAAGAAATTGAAGAAAACTCCCAAAAGATTGATAGATTAAATTTGGAAGAAAATGTGGAAGAAATTATAGAAAGAGAAGACCCTTTGCCTAGAGATTTGAGATTCTCTAAAAATCACCCAAAAGAATTAATTATAGGTGAACCAAGTGAGGGTGTTAGAACTAGGCGTGGATTAAACAAGGAAGTCAATCATTCAGCTTTTATTTCAACTATTGAACCCACTAACATTGATCAAGCACTTTCAGATGAATTTTGGATATTGGCCATGCAAGAAGAGTTAAATCAATTTGTAAGAAATAAAGTTTGGGAACTAACTACAAGGCCAAAAGATCAAAGTGTTGTTGGAACCAAGTGGGTGTTCAAAAATAAAATGAATGACTCAGGAGTAGTTATTAGAAATAAGGCTAGATTAGTAGCTAAGGGGTATAATCAAATTGAAGGAATTGATTTTGAGGAAACTTTTGCCCCTGTAGCTAGACTTGAAGCAATTAGGGTTTTACTAGCCTTTGCCTGTTTTAAAGGTTTTAAATTGTTTCAAATGGATGTTAAAAGTGCCTTTTTAAATGGAGTAATTGAAGAAGATGTTTTTGTAGAACAACCTCCAGGTTTTGAAAATTCTAAATTTCCAAATCATGTTTTCAAATTAAAAAAGGCATTATATGGATTGAAACAGGCACCTAGGGCTTGGTATGAGAGGTTAAGCACCTTCCTACTTGAAAGATCTTTTGAAAAAGGAAGTGTGGATACAACTCTCTTTTTAAGAAAAATTGTAAAGGATATACTTATTGTTCAAATTTATGTGGATGACATCATCTTTGGATCTTCAAATAAACATCTTTGTGATGATTTTTCTAAAACAATGAGTAATGAATTCGAAATGAGTCTAATGGGAGATTTAAATTACTTTCTAGGATTTAGCATTAAGCAACTTGAGGAAGGTACTTTTCTTAGTCAAAACAAATATATTAATGACATCCTCAAAAAATATGAAATGGACAATGCTAAACCTGTTAGTACACCAATGAGTTCTTCAGTTCAGTTGGATAAGGACCTTAAGGGAAAATCTGTTGATCAAAAGAAATTTAGAGGGATAATTGGATCTTTACTTTACTTGACTGCTAGCCGACCAGATATTATGTTTAGTGTTTGCCTATGTGCTAGATTTCAATCAGATCCAAAAGAATCACATTTGACAGCAGTAAAAAGGATTTTAAGATATCTACTAGGAACTCAAAACTTAGGAATTTGGTATCCTAAGTTTAGCTCTTCATTTGAAATTATTGGTTACTCAGATTCTGACTTTGCAGGCTGTAGAGTGGATAGGAAAAGCACTTCTGGAACATGTCAATTCATTGGAAATTCATTAGTTTCATGGTCTAGTAGAAAACAAAATTCAGTGGCACTATCTACTGCAGAAGCAGAATACATTGCATTAGGAAGTTGTGTGGCACAAGTACTTTGGTTAAAACAACAGTTGATTGACTTAGGATTAACTATAGGCACTATTCCAATTTATTGTGACAATACTAGTGCTATTTGTATTTCAAAAAATCCTATTCAACATTCTAGAACCAAACACATCGATATAAGGCATCATTTCATAAGGGATCACGTATCCAAAGGAGAAATTGAACTCATACATGTTTCAACTGAAAATCAACTTGCAGACATTTTTACAAAACCTTTAGCCTTTGATACCTTCATTACTTTAAGAACAAGGCTTGGTGTTATTGATTTGAATGCTTAACAAAAATGTCTTTGCAACATTGATACTTGTTATGTTTTGTTTTTGAAATTTTGTGAATTTTGTGTTTTTAATGAATTGTTTTTGGATTTATGATTTTGTTTTATGTTTTCTGTGTTTCTGATTGTTTTTGTTGATTTTGTTAATTTAAAAATTTAAATTTTTTTGGAGGAAATCGTCCAGGACGATTTATTTTCGTACGGGACGATGTGTAAAGGAACAGTTTGCGAAAATTTAAACCGTTTTAGAGCAGTTTTTTATTGGATCGTCTGTACGATCTGTGATCGTCCAGGACGAATTTTTTTTTCTCTCAAACGTCGGAATGATTGAATGCAGCGGTTGAGTGGATAAGACAGTCTTTAATACGAACTTCGTCTGTACGAAATTTTAGTTCGTCCAGACGAACATGTGTCGATTCATTGTAGGGGACGGTTTTCAAGAGTCATTAAAACGAAATACTTTTCGATCGTCTGTACGAAATTTTTTCGTCTGTACGATTGGTCAAGTCAAAACGCCTGTACGAAGGGACGCATCGTAAGTTGTGTTGAATACGAAAAGTCGTTACATTTTGGACGAATTGGATCGTCTGTACGAACTTTCTTCGTCCAGACGAACTATTATGTTTCGTCCAGGACGAATATTTTCGTCCAGGACGAAAGTATCGTTTTCCTTTAAATATGAAGGCTTTTCAAACTTGACAATCACACTTTCAAATTTCTTTTTCAATCCCTTTTAACATCAAATCAACAATGGCCTCCTCTAGCAAAAGACAAAAGGTTTTGGTGAAAAAACCAAACAGGAATGCCCCAGACAACTTTCTTTCCAAGGCAAATGAGGAATCTTTTCCTCGTTTTGCCTCTGCAAAAATCACTCCGTCTCGCATTCTTATCCCAACAGAGTTGAAATTTCGGGTAATGCACCTCTTCGCCTCAACCCAATTTCAGTTCATTCTTTCTCTCGTCCACTTCTACAATAAACAAACCTACCATTACTTTCTAGCCAACATGAGTTTCAATTCTGACCACTCTATCATTAGTTCTTTTGTTTTTAAGAAAAAAAGTTGAGATCACCAAGCACGATCTTGGTACATTTTTAAAGTTAAGAACTGAGGGATATAGAGCCCACACCCTAATGTCAGAAACCTCCTTCAAATGGTTTGAAATCAATAGGGTAATTAGAAAAAATGCGATTGACAATCATGTTGCTAGAGTCTCAGGTATGACCCAAGATGCCCGAATCATCCAGCACATCCTTAGATCCTCAATTATTCCTAAAGCTGGTGATAGGATTAACATTACTCCTCTCCTTTCTTGTCTAACTTTTTTAATCATGTCAAGACATCCTATTGATGAAGCCCAACTCATCATAGATCATATCTATGGGCTTTCAGAAATAGGACATGCTGATCAGAAGAGGAAGAAGAACATTTCATTAGGGCACTTAATTACTTATATTTTGGAGAAGAAGTACAATATAGTGCATCCTGATGAGGAATATGAAGAGCCAGTTTACTATAACAACACATCATTCAGACTGCTCTTCAAGGAAGAAAAAGAAAAAGGGGAAGCACATGACAGTGCTTCAGAAGAAGAAGAAGAAGAAGGAGTGCAAGCTTCTGCTTCTCAATCAGATTACCAGAATCTGATTGAGAGATTTGATAGACTAGAGACTCACATTGATCAAAGGTTTGATCAATTTGATGCTCAACTTACTCAGCAGCAACATGACATTGGTAACATTAAAGATGAAGTTCATGAAATTAATACCAATGTAATGTTGATGGCCTCCTACTTCAACCTCTTTGGCGGCATACCTCCTCCTCCTCCAGAACAGTAAAAATTTTTTTTGTTTGTTGTTGTGTGTCTGTTGTATTTTTTGTTTTGTTGTTTTGTTTTTATCTTATATGTGTTATTGTGATTGTTTTTATGTTTTTAAGTTCAATGTTTATGTAATCTTTTCTTTTCAATGAAAGTTTGTTTTTGTTAGATTTGTTTTGAAATGTGGCTAATATTTATGAATTTCATTAGTATTTTTTAATCTACATAGTGCTTAAATTCGATTGTAATTTGAGATTATCTATATTAGAAAATCTAGACTTTCTAAATTTATAATTTGTTTATAACTTGTTGTACTTAGAACTTTTAAATTCATGTCTATTCATTTAGACTACATAAAAGTTAATATTGTTATTACAATTTTGATGTTTTCTTAGTTTGTATTTCTATGCTCAAATGATATTTATGCACCTAGAAAAATTTGAAATTTTAGATTATAGATTTTGGAAAGAATTGGTCAAATTACTCTTGAACAGTGTACAAATGTACAAAAATCAAAAGGGATTCACAAAAATTTGTAAAATGGAAAAGAGGCACAAAATAAGCCCAACCAAAGAAAAATGCACAAAAATGTGCTACAAAACTTTGAAAAGATGTGCAAAGCACCACATGAGGTAATTCTCTTCTTTCCAAATTCGTTCAATCTCTTAATTCAAGTTGATCTAATGTTCATTCATATTCTCTTGAACTTTGAAATATAGAATTTTTTTTACATCTGACTTGTAATGATTTTCAATAATCAAAATGTCTAAATTGAATCATGTCTTTGAAAAATTCTTCTTACTTACAATGTTATATCATTTCATAAATTTTATGAATTTCTATGATTGACCTAATATCTTTAGTTTAAAATTGCATACCCTATGTCAATCACCATTTAGATTAAATTTTAACAATGAATTTCATATAATTATTTACATTTCTTGTCTTTTTCTTCTTCACTTTTTGTTGCTGTCAAAAAGGGGGAGAAATTATTAGTTTGTGTATGTTTGTGTTTTCTCTTTTTAGTTGTTCTGTTTGCAACTTTGTGTAGTTTGTGTTAAAATTTTTGAAAAAACAAAAATTTTGTTCGTTAAATATTGTTCTTTAATGCCTCCTTATTTTAATGTACTCATAAATTCAGGGGGAGTTTAGGAGATAAAAGATATGTTTTAACTTGAAACCATACTAATAATAATTGTTTTGCCATCATCAAAAAGGGGGAGATTGTTTGAATAGTTGCTATTTGAATGAGTTATATTTATGCAACTTATGTAGTTTTGATGATTCCAAACATTATTGTTCAAATGTATAGTTATCTCCTAACAATTTCAGAAGATTTGCACTTGCTCTTGTGTGTACTAACATTTCAGGAAAATCAGACTCCAGACTACGAAAAGTTCAATTCAAATTCAACATGAGATATTTTGTTTAATTGATGTTTGTCTTTTCTTTGAATTAATTTTGAAAGGGAGTGATTGTAATTGAGTGAATAAAATCTCACACACACAAATAAGGAGATCTTGAAATTCTATACTGATCGTACAGGACGATATTTATCGTACTGGACGATCTGTCAGTTATCTCCTATAGAGCACTTGGAACGAATAGGAACTTGCTTTGAAAAATTTTCTAAGTCCTATTCGTCCAGGACGAAATTTATTATCGTACCAGGCGATGGGTTCTCTGTAAAATTTTCGTCCAGACGAATTTTACCATCGTACGAGGCGACGAGTCCTCTGGAAAATTTTCGTCCAGACGAAAATAAATATCGTACAGGACGATCAGCTCTCTGGAAATTTTTCGTCCAGACGAAAACAAATTATCGTCCGCAGCGATTGGTTCTCTGGAAAATTTTCGTCTAGACGAAATAAATAATCGTCCAGGACGATCGGCTCTCTGGAAAATTTTCGTCCAGACGATCACATTTTCGTTCAAACGATAAACCGACTTAGAACAGTTTTCAGCAGTTTCTAGAACCGACCTTGTAATAACCGTTCGTACTGGACGAACCAAGTTCGTACAGGACGATCAGCTGTACGAAGTCAGTTCGTACACATATACAAATTGGGTCGTTTCAGATCGTTTAAGTAAAATCGTCCAGGACGATCCAGGATCGTACAGGACGATCCACTGCGTACAGAATTGAAAATTTGCAGTTTTTGGGCGGTTTCACTTGTCTTTTATATAAATAGTCCAAATTAGACTGCCACCCAATCTTTTTGTCATTTGATCTTCGTGCCTCTTGAGAGAATAGCCAAGAAGAGAGTGGAAGAGAGCATTCAAAGGAGGATTCCTACCACTGGAGCGAGAAGGCTTCACTTGGATTGCTAAGGTAAGAGTCTCTACTTGTGGAATTGGATTTCTTCACTCTTTTTCTTTCTTCCTTCTAGATTCTTGTGAGAAGATCATTCAAGAAGGTCCGGTTCTCTGCCGACACTTGGAGAGTGTGAACAGATGAGGGTTCTCTGCCCACACTAGGAGAGTGTGAAAGGAAGAAGGTTCTCTGCCTACACTTGGAGAGTGTAAACAGCCGTAAGGTTCTCTGCCTACACTTGGAGAGTGTAAATAGCCGTAAGGTTCTCTGCCTACACTTGGAGAGTGTAAACAGCCGTAAGGTTCTCTGCCTACACTTGGAGAGTGTAAACAGCCGTAGGGTTCTCTGCCCACACTAGGAGAGTGTGAAAGGACGACGGTTCTCTGCCGCACCGGGTAGTGGTGAAAAGAGTGTTTTGTACAGGCTTCTCCGCCTTGCTGTGGGTGCTAAAGGAGAGTCACTTTGTGGTATTAGTGCAATACTCAGAGGGTGCCTCTGAGGAGTGGATGTAGGTCTGGTTATAGACCGAACCACTATAAATCTGGTGTCATTTACTTTATAGCTTTTACGTTTCCGCACTTTAAATTTCAGTTTTAACAACTCTGTGGTTGAAAAACATTTTTCTACTAACTTTAAAAGAAAATTTTATTTCGGTTCAACTTTATTATTAAGAGGGTTTAAAATTTTAAAAACTACCAATTCACCCCCCTCTTGGTAGCCTTGGGACACTTACTTAGGCTTAACAACCTAATTACTGGACTCAACAATCCCAAATTAAAGTACTTCTTGAACTAGAGATATGTTTAGCCTAGTTAGTTGTAACTTCTTAGGATGAAGCTTTATATTTCAATGAAATCCTATGAGTAAACTTTTGTATGAGGATTTACTTCTGCAGACTGGTGATCATAACTTCCCACTTTACATTTCTATAAATAAGGAAAATTTAAGATTATCAAAGAGTTCTTTTTAATCCAAGAGCATCACTCAATATTATGAATAGAAAGACTCATATATCTGAAAGTAAACTCACGTAAGCTCACTACTAACAAGCTTTTATTATGTGGGTTTAATGAAAAAGACAAGAATGCTTTAGGTTCAATCACACTCCTATTAGGGATATGAGGCTGAAAATAGAAGCTAAATTTTATATAATAGATTAAGTGACATCCTTTAACGAGCTTCTAGGTTTCCATTAGATCCAAAATTCAAGATTGTAGTGATCGATAAAATTCTCAAAAAAATTAATTCTTCAATTTGACCTCTAAAGGGGATGATGAATCTGAAGTGTTATTAGATAGTGACACCTCCTAAAATAATTTACAAGAGAGTCTGATCATGATAGATTTTTTAGATTCAGATTCTCCATCCGAAAAGAATGTTGTGTCACCTAAAGATAGTGTAGAACCTACCATAGTCTGTCATCCCGAGGAGATCGTGGAGGTTCAACTTCATGGTGGCAAGGTCCTAATACCTATGATTCTAGCCAAGGAAAAAGGCACACAAGTTGTATCTAATGATTAAATTCAAACTTCCACTCAATAACCAAATCCTTTCTTGAATGCACTAGTTCCTAATCCTGATGTTCCCAAGGTTACAATATCTTAGCCCATCTTAGAAAATTACAAACTAGGTTAAGAATCTACGATGCCCTTATTCTATGAAAAGAAATGAGATAATCCCAAATTAAAGTACTTCTTGAACTAGAGATATGTTTAGCCCAGTTAGTTGTAACTTCTAAGGATGAAGCTTTATATTTCAATGAAATCCTATGAGTAAACTTTTGTATGAGGATTTACTTCTGCAGACTGGTGATCATAACTTCCCACTTTACATATCTATAAATAAGGAAAATTTAAGATTATTAAAGAGTTCTTTTTTAATCCAAGACCATCGTTCAATATTATGAATAGAAAGACTCACATATCTGAAAGTAAACTCACGTAAGCTCACTACTAACAAGCTTTTATTATGTGGGTTTAATGAAAAAGACAAGAATGCTTTAGGTTCAATCACACTCCTACTAGGGATAGGAGGCTGAAAATAGAAGCTAAATTTTATATAATAGATTAAGTGACATCCTTTAACGAGCTTCTAGGTTGCCATTAGATCCAAAATTCAAGATTGTAGTGATCGATAAAATTCTAAAAAAAATTAATTCTTCAATTTGACCTCTAAAGGGGATGATGAATCTGAAGTGTTATTAGATAGTGACACCCCCTAAAATAATTTATAAGAGAGTCTGATCATGATAGATTTTTTAGATTCAGATTATCCATCCATAAAGAATGTTGTGTCACCTAAAGATAGTGTAGAACCTACCATAGTCTGTCATCCCGAGGAGATCGTGGAGGTTCAACTTCGTGGTGGCAAGGTCCTACTACCTATGATTCTAGCCAAGGAAAAAGGCACACAAGTTGTATCTAATGATTAAATTCAAACTTCCACTCAATAACCAAATCCTTTCATGAATGCACTAGTTCCTAATCCTGATGTTCCCAAGGTTACAATATCTTAGCCCATCTTAGAAAATTACAAACTAGGTTAAGAATCTACGATGCCCTTATTCTATCAAAAGAAATGAGATAATCCCAAATTAAAGTACTTCTTGAACTAGAGATATGTTTATCCCAGTTAGCTGTAACTTCTAAGGACGAAGCTTTATATTTCAATGAAATCCTATGAGTAAACCTTTGTATGAGGATTTACTTCTGCAGACTGGTGATCATAACTTCCCACTTTACATTTCTATAAATAAGGAAAATTTAAGATTATCAAAGAGTTCTTTTTTAATCCAAGAGCATCGTTCAATATTATGAATAGAAAGACTCACATATCTGAAAGTAAACTCACGTAAGCTCACTACTAACAAGCTTTTATTATGTGGGTTTAATGAAAAAGACAAGAATGCTTTAAGTTCAATCACACTCCTACTAGGGATAAGAGGCTGAAAATAGAAGCTAAATTTTATATAATAGATTAAGTGACATCCTTTAACGAGCTTCTAGGTTGCCATTAGATCCAAAATTCAAGATTGTAGTGATCGATAAAATTCTCAAAAAAATTAATTCTTCAATTTGACCTCTAAAGGGGATGATGAATCTGAAGTGTTATTAGATAGTGACACCCCCTAAAATAATTTACAAGAGAGTATGATCATGATAGATTTTTTAGATTCAGATTCTCCATCCGAAAAGAATGTTGTGTCACCTAAAGATAGTGTAGAACCTACCATAGTCTGTCATCCCGAGGAGATCGTGGAGGTTCAACTTCATGGTGGCAAGGTCCTACTTCCTATGATTCTAGCCAAAGAAAAAGGCACACAAGTTGTATCTAATGATTAAATTCAAACTTCCACTCAACAACCAAATCCTTTCTTGAATGCACTAGTTCCTAATCATGATGTTCCCAAGGTTACAATATCTTAGCCCATCTTAGAAAATTACAAACTTGGTTAAGAATCTACGATGCCCTTATTCTTTGAAACGAAATGGGATAATCCCAAATTAAAGTACTTCTTGAACTAGAGATATGTTTAGCCCAGTTAGTTGTAACTTCTTAGGATGAAGCTTTATATTTCAATGAAATCCTATGAGTAAACTTTTGTATGAGGATTTACTTCTGCAGACTGGTGATCATAACTTCCCACTTTACATTTCTATAAATAAGGAAAATTTAAGATTATCAAAGAGTTCTTTTTTAATCCAAGAGCATCATTCAATATTATGAATAGAAAGACTCACATATCTGAAAGTAAACTCACGTAAGCTCACTACTAACAAGCTTTTATTATGTGGGTTTAATGAAAAAGACAAGAATGCTTTAGGTTCAATCACACTCCTATTAGGAATAGGAGGCTGAAAATAGAAGCTAAATTTTATATAATAGATTAAGTGACATCCTTTAACGAGCTTCTAGGTAGCCATTAGATCCAAAAATTTTGGATGGTTTCATCTACCCTACACTAATGCATTAAGTATCAATGAGATGGAATTGAATATGTTATTCAGGATGATTTGCAACCATTCTTTATTCAAAAGATTAGGATCTATGAAGATGTTGATTACTATACACCCAAATGGTGCACTACTTGTTTTAAAAGTGAAATAATATTCAAGGAGGAGAGAACCGATAAAGAAAGTGCAAAAGGAAAAGAAAAGCCAAAAGAAAAATAAAGAGAAAGGATAAAAGCAAAGAAAGAAAAGAAATTGATAGTGAAGAAGACGTTGAGTGCATGTTCATTAAGCCTCAAAGTACTTTCCCTCAAAGGGATGAGAGAATGGATCAAAGAGCACACAAGGCCGTGCTTCATTTGAAAGAAGAACACACCATTGTACATTAAATTAGAGTTAAGTTTAGATGATGAATCAAAAGTATAAGGTGTACAAATTCCTTTTGATTATAAAGAGATAAATTCACTTCCAAAATATAATATCACAATAGAACAAGATAGTGATCTAGAGGATGATGTTCTAAAAGCTCAAAGTAATAAGCCTAAATTAACAATGTATAGAAAGATGAGTAGAAGAATTAAAGCCTTAACCTTAACCCCACTATCCATTGAAAGGGTTGTAAGGTTAGTAGTTAAGGACTCTCCTAATCTTGTTGGTGAAGTAGGAAAAGTCCAAAAGTTCTTTCCTACTTCATCCAACTCAAGGAAGGAAGATAATGTAAACCTTAAAGACGAAGAATTCAATGAAATAATGGAATTATCTTTAGGCTATTTTCCTTTAAGTATAAGAAATTATGTATCTAAAGATCTCATGCCGGGACAATGGACCAAGGGTTAAGCTAGATACCATGAAAGTCTTTAGCATATAAAAAATAAAAGAAATTTGAATAGTGGTATTAGTTTGGGTACTATTGGTTCATTTGATGATGATGAGTATTGTCTCATGATAATAATCATCTTGAATCTAAAAGGGTCCTTATGGAAATCATGGGATCTCTCAGTAGGCATTATAAGAAAACATCATATGATTGAGATGAACTTCAAGTTAAAGATGCACCTCCTGAATTTGAGGAAGAAATTAAATCAATAATCGATGAATTAAAAAAAATTAACCTTAGAACAATGGATGACCCTTGTCCTACCATCATTAGTTCTTTATTGAGAGAAAATGAATCGAATGATCTAATCAAACTCCATCCCAAGTTTAAGGATTTCTTCATTAAGACATATGGCAAATGGCAGGCTTATCCTTCGATGTAATAGTCCACAAACTCAAAATTCAGCTTGATTCCATTCTAATTATGTAAGCTCCTAGACACATGCATCTCAAGATTAAACAACAAGTCATTTATGACATTAAAAAATTAGTCGAGGCATGATAACTCAAGAGGAACAATATCCCTCTATAGTTTCCAACATCGTGCCAATTCAAAAGAAAAAAAAGGTCAAGTTAGAATATGCATCGGCTATAGAGATCTGAATAAGGCAAGAACCAAATATGAGTTTCCCGTGCCTATACCCAAACTCATGGTGGATGTTGCCTCTTCTCATATTGCTTTCTCCTTTATGGATGGCTCATCTAGATATAACCAAATCTGAATAGCCCTAAAAGATGAGAGAAATATTGCATTCAAGACTCATATATGGATCTTTTGTTATAAAATGATACCATTTTGCATCAAAATTGCTCGTATGACCTATTAATGATCCATAACCAAATTCTTTTAGTAACTCAATCATAATCAAGTAGAAGTTGCACCGCTACGACCTCAAAATGAATCCCTTGAAGTATGCTTTTGGCATTAATTCACAAAAAAAAAATTGATTTTGTAGTGAGGTATCATAAAATTGAAATTAATCATGCTATGATCGAATCCATCCATGCTAACTATGTTCACTCTCAATTATGGTCCCTTTATGGTAGGTTGGCATATATAAGAAGGCTTATTTTTAATCTCTCTTGAATATGTAAACCTTTCTCTATCCTAGCTTAAAGGACTCTAAATATATAGAAGATGAGAAAATTCAAAATGCATTTGAGAGTACTAAACAATATCTTACAAATCCTTTAATCAAGGCAACCTATGTTTTGGCGAAACAACTTATCCTTTACCCTGCAGCCTTGGATGAGTCTTTGGGTGCCCTGTTAGCTCAAGTCAACAAAGAGGGCAAGAAAAATACTCTATACTATCAATGCCATAGATATTTGATATCCTTCTATTGAGAAGAACTACATATCTTTAGTTTTTGTAGTCCAAAAGTTAAGGCATTGCATGCTCTCTCATTAGGTAAGTTTAATTTCTTGAGTAAACTTGTTGAAGTATCTATCTTATAATCCTACCCTGCATGTCAAGATGTCTGGCATATTGGTCTATGATATTTATTTAATTTTAAATAACCTTTATTCCCCTATGTGTTGTGAATGGATAGACCATTGTCGACTTCCATATGAAACACCTACTTCTGGCGTAATCTCCTGTAAATGATAATTTTCCTAATGAGCAAGTCATGAGTTTGGGAGAATCTAATGATTGTGCTTAGGAATTGTAGTTTGATGGTGCAACATCTCTTCAGTGAAGTTTATCATAATATACTCTTTTTTTAAATTTAGAATTAGCCTAATTTTTATAGTACCCAAAAGGGTACGATGCATTTCTCCTATCATTTATAGGATCCTTGCATAAATAGTAAGGTTGAATATGATGTTCTTATAACTGATTTGAAGCTTAAAATACTGATGGATATAAAAGAAATAAAAGTCTTTGGGGATTCTCAATTGGTTATTAATCAGATTGCAAGAACGTACTAGGTTTTGAATCCAAAACTCTTAAAATATCATCAATACATAAATCTTCTCCTCGAGCAAATTCCCATTGAAACTATGTTTAGAATTCCTCATGGAAGAAATTCTGTAGTGGATGCCTTAGCAAAGCTTATAAAGGAATTTGTCTGTCTGAAAGAGGACTCCATTTTTATAGAAATTCAGGGCTGATAGGTCCTAGCTTCTATAAATTTTGAGCACATCAGCAAGAAATCTTTTGAGATGCTATCTGCCTCTTCAACAAGATATTAAGAAGGCAACTAGAGATAGCCTTTCATCAATTATCTTCAAGAAGGTAAACTTCCACAGTACAAATTACTTGCCAATCAAATTAAAAAATATACCCTCTCATATGTAATTGTGAATGAAACTTCGTACCATCGATCATTCAATTAAAATTTTCTTTGTTGTTTAGAAAATTGTGAAGCCCTGAAGACCATGAATGAAGTACATTCCAGGTTATGCAATGCTCATCAATCAGGTTCTAAGATAAAAAATGAAGATATAAAGACTTTGATATTTTTATCCTTCTATAATTGATGATTAGATAAACGTTGTAAAATGTTATCATCAGTGCCAAGTTCATGATATGGTTTTATATTAGCTGCCTAATGTGAGACATCACATGATAGCTTCATTTCCCTTTAAGAGTTTGGGCACTAAAGTTATCAGACCTATTGACCCTTCTTCTTCAAAGGGTTGTTGCTTCATTTTGACTGTGAGTAATAATTTCTCTAAGTGGGTGAAAGTAATTCCGCTACACCAGGTAGCATCACATAATGTTATGAAATTCTTCCATGACTATATCATATATCAAATTAGTGTGCACCACAAAATTATATTTGATAATGGGGTTGCATTTAATTCTACAAAATAAACAACTTTATAAGACACCATTGTATTTATAGGAGATAATAAATAATCTATTACCCACAAGCTAATAGATTTGCCGAGGCCTTTAATAAAACTTTGGTGTAGATCATCAAAAAAACCTTAGATGATAATAAATATCAGTACATTGAGAGGCTGGTAGAAGCTTTTTAGGCCTATCAAAAAACTTATAAAACTTTGACCCAATCCACTCCATTTCCTTAGTGTATGGTCTGAGGTCGTGCTCCCTTTAGAAGTGTAAATCCCTTCGCTAAGTATTATCATACAAAACCAAATTACAACAACAACATCATCATCATAATTTCTTTATCCCACTATGTGGGGTCAGCTATATGAATCTTTTTAATCCATTGTGCCACATTAAACGTTAAAACAAGAAAAAATGCTCAACTCTGGTTAGAAGACCTTGAAGTCCTTGAAGAGTGTCACCTGCAAGCTCTTCAAAATCTAGAGTTATATAATGCATGTTTGGTTCAAGCTCAGGACTAGATAATGTGGCCTAGAATTTTCCAAGCAGGAGACTTCATGTTGGTTACGGCCTAGAACTTTCCAAGTAGGAGACTTCATGTTGGTTATTTGGAGGCCTATCTTAGCCCCTCAAAATAGAAAGTTTGATCCAATATGAGATGAAACTTTTATTGTAGAAACAGTCTACGAAGGGGTTCCTTCTAATTAGTTGATAATAATGGAAATCACCTGATGCTTCTATTCAACAGGAGTTTCCTTAAGAAATATTATGCTTAATGTAATCCAAACCTAAATCAATGAAAACTTTTTGTTTCAAATTACATTGAATTAAACTAAATACATATAAAATTCTTTAATTAAGTCCATGTGCCTCCTTTCCTTAGGATTAAATCCACTAGTGGTGGAGAAAGCCCTTGGTGGCAACATCCTAGGATCAAAATCAAAATCTTTAAATACTTATGATTAGGTGTTAGTCCCCATGCTTTCGTTCCTTAGGAATAAATTCACTAGTAATGGAGGAAGCCCTCTAAGGCCCCATCCTAGTATCAAAATCAAAATATGTCAATCCTTTAGGTTTGGACTGAGTCCTCATGCTTCATTTCCTTAGGATAAAATCATCTAGTGATGAAGCAAGCCCTTTGTGTAACCATCCTAGTATCAAAATCAAAATATTTCAATTCTTAAGGTTAGCTGTGAGTCCCCATGCTTCCTTTCCTTAAAACTAAATTTTCTGATGATGGAGAAAGCCCTTTATTGCTCCATCTTAACAACAAATCAAAATCAAAAACCTTTTATCCCTTAGAAATACGTGTGAGTCCCTAAGCTTCCTATTTCCTAGGATCTTGGTTAGCTAGTGTTAGATTTAAGCCTGTCAGGCCCCTTCATAGCTTAGCCACCTCCTTAGAATATTAAGATTAGGTTTGATACCCTGTGCTTCCTTCCTTAGATCTAGAGATAAATTAAATTCAAAAAATCTATAGTATATGTCCTCTATTAGTATCTTTTAGACTTATGGTTAGGTGCTTCCTTTACTTAGAATTTAAATCTTATATCAGATCCATCAAATTGGTCAACATCAATATGTGCAGTATAACTTTGCTCTATTACATATATTGGGTGTCCATTTATTGACATCCTTTTTATATGAGGTTAATTATCCAAAACTCAAAACCCAAAGTCAAGACCAAAATCCCTAGCCCCATAACCCTTTTTGAGTGATTTGAAAATCACCTCAAAACCAAACCAAATGATATTGGATTCATGATAATTAGTTACATGTTGATTAAACTTGTCTCTAGGGAGAACCCTCCAAATTTGAGGATAATCTAAGCCCTCTGTTGAGTCCAGTAATTAGGTTGTTAAGCCTAAGTAAGTGTCCCAAGGCTACCAAGAGGGGGGTGAATTGGTAGTTTTTAAAATTTTAAACCCTCTTAATAATAAAGTTGAACCGAAATAAAATTTTCTTTTAAAGTTAGTAGAAAAATGTTTTTCAACCACAGAGTTGTTAAAACTGAAATTTAAAGTGCGGAAACGTAAAAGCTATAAAGTAAATGACACCAGATTTATAGTGGTTCGGTCTATAACCAGACCTACATCCACTCCTCAGAGGCACCCTTTGAGTATTGCACTAATACCACAAAGTGACTCTCCTTTAGCACCCACAGCAAGGCGGAGAAGCCTGTACAAAACACTCTTTTCACCACTACCCGGTGCGGCAGAGAACCATCGTCCTTTCACACTCTCCTAGTGTGGGCAGAGAACCCTACGGCTGTTTACACTCTCCAAGTGTAGGCAGAGAACCTTCTTCCTTTCACACTCTCCTAGTGTGGGCAGAGAACCCTCGTCTGTTCACACTCTCCAAGTGTCGGCAGAGAACCGGACCTTCTTGAATGATCTTCTCACAAGAATCTAGAAGGAAGAAAGAAAAAGAGTGAAGAAATCCAATTCCACAAGTAGAGACTCTTACCTTAGCAATCCAAGTGAAGCCTTCTCGCTCCAGTGGTAGGAATCCTCCTTTGAATGCTCTCTTCCACTCTCTTCTTGGCTATTCTCTCAAGAGGCACGAAGATCAAATGACAAAAAGATTGGGTGGCAGTCTAATTTGGACTATTTATATAAAAGACAAGTGAAACCGCCCAAAAACTGCAAATTTTCAATTCTGTACGCAGTGGATCGTCCTGTACGATCCTGGATCGTCCTGGACGATTTTACTTAAACGATCTGAAACGACCCAATTTGTATATGTGTACGAACTGACTTCGTACAGCTGATCGTCCTGTACGAACTTGGTTCGTCCAGTACGAACGGTTATTACAAGGTCGGTTCTAGAAACTGCTGAAAACTGTTCTAAGTCGGTTTATCGTTTGAACGAAAATGTGATCGTCTGGACGAAAATTTTCCAGAGAGCCGATCGTCCTGGACGATTATTTATTTCGTCTGGACGAAAATTTTCCAGAGAACCAATCGCCGCGGACGATAATTTGTTTTCGTCTGGACGAAAAATTTCCAGAGAGCTGATCGTCCTGTACGATATTTATTTTCGTCTGGACGAAAATTTTCCAGAGGACTCGTCGCCTCGTACGATGGTAAAATTCGTCTGGACGAAAATTTTACAGAGAACCCATCGCCTGGTACGATAATAAATTTCGTCCTGGACGAATAGGACTTAGAAAATTTTTCAAAGCAAGTTCCTATTCGTTCCAAGTGCTCTATAGGAGATAACTGACAGATCGTCCAGTACGATAAATATCGTCCTGTACGATCAGTATAGAATTTCAAGATCTCCTTATTTGTGTGTGTGAGATTTTATTCACTCAATTACAATCACTCCCTTTCAAAATTAATTCAAAGAAAAGACAAACATCAATTAAACAAAATATCTCATGTTGAATTTGAATTGAACTTTTCGTAGTCTGGAGTCTGATTTTCCTGAAATGTTAGTACACACAAGAGCAAGTGCAAATCTTCTGAAATTGTTAGGAGATAACTATACATTTGAACAATAATGTTTAGAATCATCAAAACTACATAAGTTGCATAAATATAACTCATTCAAATAGCAACTATTCAAACAATCTCCCCCTTTTTGATGATGGCAAAACAATTATTATTAGTATGGTTTCAAGTTAAAACACATCTTTTATCTCCTAAACTCCCCCTGAATTTATGAGTACATTAAAATAAGGAGGCATTAAAGAACAATATTTAACGAACAAAATTTTTGTTTTTTTTTTTTTTAAATTTTAACACAAACTAGACAAACTTGCAAACAGAACAACTAAAAAGAGAAAACACAAACATACACAAACTAACACAAACATACACAAACTAATAATTTCTCCCCCTTTTTGACAGCAACAAAAAGAGAAGAAGAAAAAGACAAGAAATGTAAATAATTATATGAAATTCATTGTTAAAATTTAATCTAAATGGTGATTGACATAGGGTATGCAATTTTAAACTAAAGATATTAGGTCAATCATAGAAATTCATAAAATTTATGAAATGATATAACATTGTAAGTAAGAAGAATTTTTCAAAGACATGATTCAATTTAGACATTTTGATTATTGAAAATCATTACAAGTCAGATGTAAAAAAAATTCTATATTTCAAAGTTCAAGAGAATATGAATGAACATTAGATCAACTTGAATTAAGAGATTGAACGAATTTGGAAAGAAGAGAATTACCTCATGTGGTGCTTTGCACATCTTTTCAAAGTTTTGTAGCACATTTTTGTGCATTTTTCTTTGGTTGGGCTTATTTTGTGCCTCTTTTCCATTTTACAAATTTTTGTGAATCCCTTTTGATTTTTATACATTTGTACACTGTTCAAGAGTAATTTGACCAATTCTTTCCAAAATCTATAATCTAAAATTTCAAATTTTTCTAGGTGCATAAATATCATTTGAGCATAGAAATACAAACTAAGAAAACATCAAAATTGTAATAACAATATTAACTTTTATGTAGTCTAAATGAATAGACATGAATTTAAAAGTTCTAAGTACAACAAGTTATAAACAAATTATAAATTTAGAAAGTCTAGATTTTCTAATATAGATAATCTCAAATTACAATCGAATTTAAGCACTATGTAGATTAAAAAATACTAATGAAATTCATAAATATTAGCCACATTTCAAAACAAATCTAACAAAAACAAACTTTCATTGAAAAGAAAAGATTACATAAACATTGAACTTAAAAACATAAAAACAATCACAATAACACATATAAGATAAAAACAAAACAACAAAACAAAAAATACAACAGACACACAACAACAAACAAAAAAAATTTTTACTGTTCTGGAGGAGGAGGAGGTATGCCGCCAAAGAGGTTGAAGTAGGAGGCCATCAACATTACATTGGTATTAATTTCATGAACTTCATCTTTAATGTTACCAATGTCATGTTGCTGCTGAGTAAGTTGAGCATCAAATTGATCAAACCTTTGATCAATGTGAGTCTCTAGTCTATCAAATCTCTCAATCAGATTCTGGTAATCTGATTGAGAAGCAGAAGCTTGCACTCCTTCTTCTTCTTCTTCTTCTGAAGCACTGTCATGTGCTTCCCCTTTTTCTTTTTCTTCCTTGAAGAGCAGTCTGAATGATGTGTTGTTATAGTAAACTGGCTCTTCATATTCCTCATCAGGATGCACTATATTGTACTTCTTCTCCAAAATATAAGTAATTAAGTGCCCTAATGAAATGTTCTTCTTCCTCTTCTGATCAGCATGTCCTATTTCTGAAAGCCCATAGATATGATCTATGATGAGTTGGGCTTCATCAATAGGATGTCTTGACATGATTAAAAAAGTTAGACAAGAAAGGAGAGGAGTAATGTTAATTCTATCACCAGCTTTAGGAATAATTGAGGATCTAAGGATGTGCTGGATGATTCGGGCATCTTGGGTCATACCTGAGACTCTAGCAACATGATTGTCAATCGCATTTTTTCTAATTACCATATTGATTTCAAACCATTTGAAGGAGGTTTCTGACATTAGGGTGTGGGCTCTATATCCCTTAGTTCTTAACTTTAAAAATGTACCAAGATCGTGCTTGGTGATCTCAACTTTTTTCTTAAAAACAAAAGAACTAATGATAGAGTGGTCAGAATTGAAACTCATGTTTGCTAGAAAGTAATGGTAGGTTTGTTTATTGTAGAAGTGGACGAGAGAAAGAATGAACTGAAATTGGGTTGAGGCGAAGAGGTGCATTACCCGAAATTTCAACTCTGTTGGGATAAGAATGCGAGACGGAGTGATTTTTGCGGAGGCAAAACGAGGAAAAGATTCATCATTTGCCTTGGAAAGAAAGTTGTCTGGGGCATTCCTGTTTGGTTTTTTCACCAAAACCTTTTGTCTTTTGCTAGAGGAGGCCATTGTTGATTTGATGTTAAAAGGGATTGAAAAAGAAATTTGAAAGTGTGATTGTCAAGTTTGAAAAGCCTTCATATTTAAAGGAAAACGGTACTTTCGTCCTGGACGAAAATATTCGTCCTGGACGAAACATAATAGTTCGTCTGGACGAAGAAAGTTCGTACAGACGATCCAATTCGTCCAAAATGTAACGACTTTTCGTATTCAACACACTTTACGATGCGTCCCTTCGTACAGGCGTTTTGACTTGACCAATCGTACAGACGAAAAAATTTCGTACAGACGATCGAAAAGTATTTCGTTTTAATGACTCTTGAAAACCGTCCCCTACAATGAATCGACACATGTTCGTCTGGACGAACTAAAATTTCGTACATACGAAGTTAGTATTAAAAACTGTCTTATCCACTCAATCGCTGCATTCAATCGTTCCGACGTTTGAGAGAAAAAAAAAATTCGTCCTGGACGATCATAGATCGTACAGACGATCCAATAAAAAACTGCTCTAAAACGGTTTAAATTTTCGCAAACTGTTCCTTTACACATCGTCCCGTACGAAAATAAATCGTCCTGGACGATTTCCTCCAAAAAATTTAAATTTTTAAATTAACAAAATCAACAAAAACAATCAGAAACACAGAAAACATAAAACAAAATCATAAATCCAAAAACAATTCATTAAAAACACAAAATTCACAAAATTTCAAAAACAAAACATAACAAGTATCAATGTTGCAAAGACATTTTAGTTAAGCATTCAAATCAATAACACCAAGCCTTGTTCTTAAAGTACTGAAGGTATCAAAGGCTAAAGGTTTTGTAAAAATGTCTGCAAGTTGATTTTCAGTTGAAACATGTATGAGTTCAATTTCTCCTTTGGATACGTGATCCCTTATGAAATGATGCCTTATATCGATGTGTTTGGTTCTAGAATGTTGAATAGGATTTTTTGAAATACAAATAGCACTAGTATTATCACAATAAATTGGAATAGTGCCTATAGTTAATCCTAAGTCAATCAACTGTTGTTTTAACCAAAGTACTTGTGCCACACAACTTCCTAATGCAATGTATTCTGCTTCTGCAGTAGATAGTGCCACTGAATTTTGTTTTCTACTAGACCATGAAACTAATGAATTTCCAATGAATTGACATGTTCCAGAAGTGCTTTTCCTATCCACTCTATAGCCTGCAAAGTCAGAATCTGAGTAACCAATAATTTCAAATGAAGAGCTAAACTTAGGATACCAAATTCCTAAGTTTTGAGTTCCTAGTAGATATCTTAAAATCCTTTTTACTGCTGTCAAATGTGATTCTTTTGGATCTGATTGAAATCTAGCACATAGGCAAACACTAAATATAATATCTGGTCGGCTAGCAGTCAAGTAAAGTAAAGATCCAATTATCCCTCTAAATTTCTTTTGATCAACAGATTTTCCCTTAAGGTCCTTATCCAACTGAACTGAAGAACTCATTGGTGTACTAACAGGTTTAGCATTGTCCATTTCATATTTTTTGAGGATGTCCTTAATATATTTGTTTTGACTAAGAAAAGTACCTTCCTCAAGTTGCTTAATGCTAAATCCTAGAAAGTAATTTAAATCTCCCATTAGACTCATTTCGAATTCATTACTCATTGTTTTAGAAAAATCATCACAAAGATGTTTATTTGAAGATCCAAAGATGATGTCATCCACATAAATTTGAACAATAAGTATATCCTTTCCAATTTTTCTTAAAAAGAGAGTTGTATCCACACTTCCTTTTTCAAAAGATCTTTCAAGTAGGAAGGTGCTTAACCTCTCATACCAAGCCCTAGGTGCCTGTTTCAATCCATATAATGCCTTTTTTAATTTGAAAACATGATTTGGAAATTTAGAATTTTCAAAACCTGGAGGTTGTTCTACAAAAACATCTTCTTCAATTACTCCATTTAAAAAGGCACTTTTAACATCCATTTGAAACAATTTAAAACCTTTAAAACAGGCAAAGGCTAGTAAAACCCTAATTTCTTCAAGTCTAGCTACAGGGGCAAAAGTTTCCTCAAAATCAATTCCTTCAATTTGATTATACTCCTTAGCTACTAATCTAGCCTTATTTCTAATAACTACTCCTGAGTCATTCATTTTATTTTTGAACACCCACTTGGTTCCAACAACACTTTGATCTTTTGGCCTTGTAGTTAGTTCCCAAACTTTATTTCTTACAAATTGATTTAACTCTTCTTGCATGGCCAATATCCAAAATTCATCTGAAAGTGCTTGATCAATGTTAGTGGGTTCAATAGTTGAAATAAAAGCTGAATGATTGACTTCCTTGTTTAATCCACGCCTAGTTCTAACACCCTCACTTGGTTCACCTATAATTAATTCTTTTGGGTGATTTTTAGAGAATCTCAAATCTCTAGGCAAAGGGTCTTCTCTTTCTATAATTTCTTCCACATTTTCTTCCAAATTTAATCTATCAATCTTTTGGGAGTTTTCTTCAATTTCTTCTTCAACAACTTTTGGCTCTTCTATGTTTCCATTTTCATCAAAAACAACATGTGTGGTTTCTTCAATGACTAAAGTTCTTTTGTTGAATACTCTATAAGATTTTCCAACACTTGAATATCCAACAAAAATTCCTTCATCTGATTTTGGATCAAATTTTCCTAAGGCAGATTTTCCATTATTATGTATGAACACCTTGCAACCAAATACATGTAAATGAGACAAATTTGGTGTTCTACCTTTTACCAATTCATAGGGTGTTTTATTCAAATTTGATCTCACATTTACCCTATTCAGAACATAGCATGCAGTGCTAACCGCCTCAGCCCAAAAATATCTAGGAAGAGAGTATTCTGCTAACATTGCTCGGGCGGCTTCTATTAATGTTCTGTTCTTTCTTTCAACTACTCCATTTTGTTGAGGAGTTCTAGGTGCAGAAAAATTGTGATCAATCCCCTTTTCTTTACAGAAATCTTCAAATCTTTCATTTTCAAATTCTCCTCCATGATCACTTTGTATAGAAATTATTTCACATCCTAGTTTTCTTTGTATCCAAGTTGAAAAATTTCTGAATTCCTCAAATGATTCACTCTTTTGAAAAAGAAATTTAACCCAGGTGAATCTTGAAAAATCATCTACTATTACAAATCCATATACCTTTCCTCCTAGACTAACCGTGCTTACAGGTCCAAAAAGATCCATGTGAAGAATTTCTAAAGGTTTACTGGTCCTAAGATCTTTATTGGACTTAAAAAAGGACTTCACTTATTTTCCTAATTGACATGCATCACATAAGTGGTCCTTAGTAAAGTCTAGTTTAGGTATTCCTCTAACCAAATTCTTTTGGGTAATTCTTCTAAGATTTTTCATACTAGAATGACAAAGTCTCCTATGCCAAAGCCATGATTCATCAGAAACAGTTTTCAAACAAAAAGCAGTAGGAGATTGAATACAATTTAAATCTAGCATGTAGACATTGTTCACCCTTTTTCCATTTAAAACAATTTTCCCATTTAGGCTAATTATGCAGCTAGTAGGTAAAAATTTTACATTATAGCCCTTATCACATAGCTGACTTATGCTAAGCAAATTATGTTTTAAGCCTTCAACTAATAAAACATTATCTATGAAAAAGTTTTTCAAATTTCCAATCATACCTGATCCAACCACCTTCTTTGTGGTATTATCTCCAAGTGTAACCTTGCCTCCACTCCTGGCTTCCAGCGTTATGAATTGAGCAGTATCTCCAGTCATGTGCTTAGAACATCCGCTGTCCAGGTACCATATACTCTCACGAGGTCTTGTGTGAGAGTATACCTGCAAAATTCTCAAATGTTAGACCTGGGAACCCAAACTAGTTTGGGTTCACCTTTATGAAATTTATAATCAGATGCATGTGTGATATGTCTAGGTTTATGCATCTTAGTTCTCCACATCAAATTAGGTTTCATCTTTAAAGTGCAAGTGTGAGATATATGTCCCAAAAATCCACAATTGTTACATTTAACATTAGGAAAAATATTCCTATGTTTTCTTTCATATGATTGTCTTCTAAGGGATTTCATGAATTTAGGATAATATTTAGGATTTGTAAAATCTTCAAGTTTAGGGGGGTTCCTATTATCCTCGAGAGCTCTTATAGTAAGTTTGTAAAATGAATTCATATCCTCCAAGATTCGATTTGTATAATTGATTCTATATGTCTTGTGCTCAGATTCATCCTTAAATTTCTTAAATTCTTTTTCAAGTTCAGCATAAGATGATTTTAAATTTTCGAAATTTTTATTCAAGTCATCATATTCATCAAGTAGTTTCATGTGGTTGCTATCAATTAAAGCATGATCTTTTCTAAGGATTTCGTGTTCCTTATTAAGCTCTTCCAATTCTAAAACTAAACTAGAATGCATCTTTTTAGTTTTCCTATATGCATCATGCATGTGTTCAGAAACTTCAAACAGTTCATCATAGGTTAAATCACATACCTCTTCTTGATCTGATTGTTCAGCTTTATCTGCCATCAAGCAAAGGTTGGTGACTTCTTCTTCGTTTTCAGTCTCAGATGAGTCTGAAGCTGAGTCCGCCCAAAAAGCCTTTTGAAACTTCTTCTTGCCCTTTTTTACCATTGGTTTCTCCTCTACCTTCTCCTTGCTAGGAGTGGCTTTAAGTTTTGGACAATCAGTTTTTATATGACCTGGTTTCCTGCATTCATAACAAATCACTTCATTAGAAACCCTGCCATTTTTGTTATACTTACCTCTATTCCATTGCTGGCGTCTCTTCTGCTTCCTCTTTAAAAAGCTTCTGAATTGTCTAGTCATCAGTGCTATATCGTCTTCATCCTCAGGTTGTGAGTGTTCACTTTCTGACTCTTCCACATTTAATGCAAGATTCTTGTCCTTTCTTGGTTCACCTGCATCAATCTTTCTTTGACTTACTCCTTGCTCGTAAGCAATGAGTGAACCAAGAAGATTGTCAATAGAATAAATGTTCAGATCTTTTGACTCTGTAATTGCAGTAATTTTAGCATCGTATGCAGTAGGTAAACAACGAAGAATCTTATTAACCATTTCAGCATTAGTTAATTCCCTACCAAGTGCATGCAAAGAGGTTACAATTTGAGTGAATCTTGTGTACATGTCAGATATAGATTCATTAGGTTTCATGCGAAATAACTCGTAGTCATGTAACAAGATATTGAGTCTTGATTGCTTAACCTCATTTGTCCCTTCATAAGTAATACAAAGTCTATCCCATATGTCTTTTCCGCTTTTACAAGTGGAAACTCGCATGTAGTCTTCAGATTTTAAAGCACAAAAGAAACTATTTAAACATTTCGCATTTAATTGTGCTAAGTCACGTTCTTCTATAGTCCAATCTGCATAGGGTGTATCTACCCTAATTCCATCAACTAATCTAGTTGGTTTTGTGTAACCTTCCTGGACTAGCATCCACATGCGATAATCAAGTGACTGTAAGAAAGTAGACATGCGTGTTTTCCAAAAATCAAAAGGAATATTATCAAACAGTGGAGGTCTAGTGATAGAGTAACCCTCAGGTGTGTTTCGGTTTCCAAATGTAGCCATCTACGTTAATCAAAAAGTAGTTCAAACTTATGATTTAGAAACTCTGCTCTGATACCACTTGTTGAGTCCAGTAATTAGGTTGTTAAGCCTAAGTAAGTGTCCCAAGGCTACCAAGAGGGGGGTGAATTGGTAGTTTTTAAAATTTTAAACCCTCTTAATAATAAAGTTGAACCGAAATAAAATTTTCTTTTAAAGTTAGTAGAAAAATGTTTTTCAACCACAGAGTTGTTAAAACTGAAATTTAAAGTGCGGAAACGTAAAAGCTATAAAGTAAATGACACCAGATTTATAGTGGTTCGGTCTATAACCAGACCTACATCCACTCCTCAGAGGCACCCTCTGAGTATTGCACTAATACCACAAAGTGACTCTCCTTTAGCACCCACAGCAAGGCGGAGAAGCCTGTACAAAACACTCTTTTCACCACTACCCGGTGCGGCAGAGAACCGTCGTCCTTTCACACTCTCCTAGTGTGGGCAGAGAACCCTACGGCTGTTTACACTCTCCAAGTGTAGGCAGAGAACCTTCTTCCTTTCACACTCTCCTAGTGTGGGCAGAGAACCCTCGTCTGTTCACACTCTCCAAGTGTCGGCAGAGAACCGGACCTTCTTGAATGATCTTCTCACAAGAATCTAGAAGGAAGAAAGAAAAAGAGTGAAGAAATCCAATTCCACAAGTAGAGACTCTTACCTTAGCAATCCAAGTGAAGCCTTCTCGCTCCAGTGGTAGGAATCCTCCTTTGAATGCTCTCTTCCACTCTCTTCTTGGCTATTCTCTCAAGAGGCACGAAGATCAAATGACAAAAAGATTGGGTGGCAGTCTAATTTGGACTATTTATATAAAAGACAAGTGAAACCGCCCAAAAACTGCAAATTTTCAATTCTGTACGCAGTGGATCGTCCTGTACGATCCTGGATCGTCCTGGACGATTTTACTTAAACGATCTGAAACGACCCAATTTGTATATGTGTACGAACTGACTTCGTACAGCTGATCGTCCTGTACGAACTTGGTTCGTCCAGTACGAACGATTATTACAAGGTCGGTTCTAGAAACTGCTGAAAACTGTTCTAAGTCGGTTTATCGTTTGAACGAAAATGTGATCGTCTGGACGAAAATTTTCCAGAGAGCCGATCGTCCTGGACGATTATTTATTTCGTCTGGACGAAAATTTTCCAGAGAACCAATCGCCGCGGACGATAATTTGTTTTCGTCTGGACGAAAAATTTCCAGAGAGCTGATCGTCCTGTATGATATTTATTTTCGTCTGGACGAAAATTTTCTAGAGGACTCGTCGCCTCGTACGATGGTAAAATTCGTCTGGACGAAAATTTTACAGAGAACCCATCGCCTGGTACGATAATAAATTTCGTCCTGGACGAATAGGACTTAGAAAATTTTTCAAAGCAAGTTCCTATTCGTTCCAAGTGCTCTATAGGAGATAACTGACAGATCGTCCAGTACGATAAATATCGTCCTGTACGATCAGTATAGAATTTCAAGATCTCCTTATTTGTGTGTGTGAGATTTTATTCACTCAATTACAATCACTCCCTTTCAAAATTAATTCAAAGAAAAGACAAACATCAATTAAACAAAATATCTCATGTTGAATTTGAATTGAACTTTTCGTAGTCTGGAGTCTGATTTTCCTGAAATGTTAGTACACACAAGAGCAAGTGCAAATCTTCTGAAATTGTTAGGAGATAACTATACATTTGAACAATAATGTTTGGAATCATCAAAACTACATAAGTTGCATAAATATAACTCATTCAAATAGCAACTATTCAAACACCCTCTAACCCCTAAAACTTAATTGATTTCTAAAGGCTACAAAACCTTTAAATATTTACAACCCATGCCACTAAACCTTACATTTTATGAAAATTGACCCTAGGAAACTCCCCAAAACCCTTTAACATGTTCATGCTCACTCTCATGATATGTTAAATACAATACTAAACTTTTGGTGGACTTTGGTTGACCATGGGCACACTAAACCACAAATCCCTTAAGAGAAAATCAAAATTTCCCTTAAACTTCAGCATGGCCTAATCAAACTAATTCATACAATCACTTTTAATACATTATTATACCATTTGGGACATATTGAACCTAGACACAAGTCTGGGTTTGACTTGGTTTACCAAGTCAACGCTTTTGACAAAAATAGTCCTTAAGGGTCAAATCATACATTTTAAACAAAAAGATCTCACCATTGTGTGGGACTACTTTCATTGGGTCCAAATATTATTTTGAACTTATTGGACCTAACCTCAACTCTTAGTCCAACCTAGTTGACCAAGTCAATAATGGTTGAACAAATAAACCATACACATAAACAAATTCAAATTCAATGCTCCAAGAACTTCCAAACCAACTTAAACCCTCAAAATCATTTCAACACCTTCATGAATCAAACCCAGTTGGTTTGACTTGGTCAACCCATTTGGAGTGGTCTAAACTCATGTATGTAATCAAATATTCACCCAAACTCCCAAACCTTGATCTCAAATCCCATGGAGTTTATTCCTACGACATGCATGACTCCCCAAGACTAATCCTTTTTAGCTTTGACTTGTTGGCTGCTCAACAAGTCAACAAAACTCTCAAATAGGGTCAAATGGTCATGAATTAATAAGGAATCCATTAACTTTAAAATTTGCTAAGAAAACTCGATCAAAAATTTTCAAATCAGGCCTAAAGCATCTCCTTAGCCAAGCCCAACCCTTGGTTTAGCCAAAGGAGGCACAATATGGCTCCCTCAATTCATGTGAACTCACCCATGTCATAATAGAGCTTTTAACCATTTCCCTGGCTTTTAACCACCTTAGACAGGGGGCAAGCATCGTCTAAGACCCCTCTCCATTCAAAAAGTTTGGGCTTTGAATGGGAACAAAGGACTGAAACCCTCACTTATGTCCAACTTAATCTCTCAGCTTCCTCTATCCCCCAAACCTTCTCCCCTTGCTTTTCTAGAGCTCACTCTATTTTCTCAAAGTTTCTTCCAACCATTCCATAGCATCTAAAGCCCCCATTAGTGAAGAGAGAGAGAGAGAGAGAGAGAGAGAGAGAGAGAGAGAAATATGAGATTTGGTGCTAACTTTTAATCTATCTAGAAGCAACACTTGGGATCTTCTGCAAAGTTGAAGATGACTTCTTTAGAAGCAAAACAAGCCTAAGAACTCATAACTCCATACACTTGTTAGTACGATATTTACATTTTAAGTGTAAAATTTATTTTTAAATAGCTCTAGATCATCAATGCATGGAGCCCCCAAACTTCAAACATTAAAGAATTTCGATACTGAGATATTAAGTTTAAAATTTTGCTAAATTTGGATAAGTTTTTTAAAAGTTATGAGAAATCATAATTTTAGTTCATTTTGAATGAAAATCCTTCTCTCAACCTGAGACGTCTAGTCATCTAACCGAATGGTTTAGATCAGAACCCCATGCGTGTCCGCCTTACAATTCAAACGCGGATTCTTCACTGAAATGGTGTGGGCGACGTGGAATCTTCTGGATGCTCTAATCTAACTGGAAAGATTAGATGGATCGCATGCATTTCCCATGTAGATAAGTGGCGCATCAAGGCTTAACACATACCCTACCAAGCATCAAATGGCCCGCAGTGGCGGTTGCAATCATTGCATCTCCAGTAATTTAACTTTCTCAATATCTAGTGTTGAAATATATTCAAATTTTGGTGAAATTTTTTTGAGTATTTTATATATCCCAAGTAACTTTTACTGGTCATGGTATACATAAAATTGCTGTGAAATAAATTTTTAAGATGGTGTGCTTGTGAATGTGTAAGGTTTGCAAGAAATAATTTCAGGCCCATTGAACACTAGTCACACCTAAGAAAAATAATTAAGAGATTTACCTTGAGAACTTAGAAAAATTAAAAAAAAAATCCTACACTCACCTAATAGGGGTGAAAATTTAAAATAGTGAATATAGTGACATCATAAACCTTAGGTTATAATTCCACTTAAGCTTGAATTCATTTGACCATAAAATTAAGCAAAAAAAAATCCAGCCCATTATGGGCCTAAAACTTCAAAGAAATGTAATAAATCCAAATTAAATAAAAAAAATATAAATAAAGTGTCAAAATGTTCACAATCAAATATCCTATCTAGAAAAATTAAAAGCCCCATCACCAACCTTTAGAATTGATCAAAAGCTAATCAACAAGGAAATTCAATAATTAATTAAAATAAAGAATTAAAATAAGAAAAAATACCAAATAATTTTTAAACACTTGCAATCAACCCTATATGTTATTCCTTTCAACTAATTTGGAATAAGTTTGATATAAAAGTAAGAAAATACGCCTAATTGAGAAATTAAATAATTCAATTAAAAGTATATATTTCAAAAATTCTTAAATAATACGAAAAACTCAAAATTGAGCAAACTCAAAGAAATTAGCTTTCTCCCTGGGTCTAATAATAATGAAAAATATTAAATCACTAGAATTTATAAATATTTAAAAAGTCAACATTTTTGTCAACCTTAGTACAATAAAACACCTTTGAAAATTCATAACAAACAAGCAAAAAATTCAAATCCATCTAAACATTGTATTATTTTACTCATCTCAGGGTCTAATATTTATAAAAAATATAAAAACTTTTAAACTTAATATATATATTAAACTCAATAAAATAATCATTAATTTAGTACATTAAAATATTCAATTAAATATTAAAATTCAATTAATAATCAAAATTTCAATAAATCACCAATCTAATTAATTAAATCAGGTTATAACATTAAAATCTACGATGAACATTCAATTAATAAAGTTTTCATGATGGAGTACCTTGGGGTATGGGTCTAAGTGTCCACATACTCATTATGACAACCCCACGACCACATTTGATGAAATGCAAACTACAAGTCATGAGCTTAATAAAATATTAATGAGATAATCACAAATATAGATAATTAATCAACAAACTAAATTAAATCTAAACCCAAAGATAAATGCTTGGTGATCTAGGAATATAAGGCTTTTAAGTTAGCCACAATTAGGGGGAAATAAATCTCATGACCCTCGAGTAAATTGAGTCAATTATTATTCAACCTAAAATAATTAGCCATAAATCACTAACTACGAGAAGCCTCTATACCTTATGTAGATTCCATTTTGGAGAGCATAAATTTATTAAATTTTGAGGCTTGATTACTAAAACATCTAATTAAATTTTAGACTTTAGAGAAATAATAATTAGTCAATTTTAATATTTAAAACTAATCTTAAAGTGAACACTAAAACTTAAAACTTAAACTCAAATAAAATCTTCCCTTAACTTACAAAAAACCAAAGAAACATTAGAAAACTCCAAATAATAACCCATTTAGAATACATCCAAACCACATAGCCTCATACACATACTATAGATGACTTGTAAAAATAACCAACTCTATTATAGGATAGGCTATTGTTCCTTTATACTTACTTTTTTCTGTGACTAAATTTTACGCATATTTGATTATATGTTGGTTGTCATGGCTTCATGTATTTTATAATGACTATTGATGTGATATTTCTTCGATATTACTTATGATATGATGTGATGGGCTATAGATTTTTCCTAGGTTAGGGATGATCTGGAAGCTAACAAGGTTTTTCACACATGTGCATGCTTATGCAATGCCATAAAAAAGGGGGCAAATTAAATTTTACTTAATGAAAATTCTGTAGGAGCTAAAATTAATAAGCCTACTCGAAAAAATTTAAAAGCATGGTCAAGTGAATTTGTTAGCTCAAATATGGGCTATGAAAATTTTATAAATGCTTGTGATATTTTCATGATTTAATATATAAACTTTTTAGGATAACGTGTAGGTTGTTTTAGAGGCATATTAAATTTTTTAAATGTAAATTTAAATTTCAAAGAGTTGTGAAAGTTAATTTAAAATAAGATACTAATATCCAATTTAGAACCCAAAGAAGAAGGAAACACCCCTTTGGGTGGGGGGGGTGGTGTTGGGGTGGAATTTCTTTCATTTGGAGATCCAACATAGGATGACTTGAAATCCAAAGAGAAAGAAACCCTTCTTTGGGAAGGAGTTCTTTTCATTTGGATATCAGGACCTGATTTCTTTCATTTGGAGATCCAACATAGGATGACTTGAAATCCAAAGAGAAAGAAACCCTTCTTTGGGAAGGAGTTCTTTTCATTTGGATATCAGGACCTGATAGATCCATGAAACTTGAAGAAAAGAGCTGAAGAAGTAAATACAAAAAATATCCTATTTTAAAACTTGCATCATTCTTTTAGGACAAGAATTTGAGAAGATGTCAATGGAGTCCAGCCACTTTTAATTTCTTCAGACCATGGGTTGTAATTAAATGACATTTTTCATATGGTTTTTTACATTCAGTTGATATTATATGATTGATGATTTATTTAAATTATTTATGTAGTAGAAATTACCTGCTTTTTTAGGTTTATTATAAGTATGTCAATTTTTTTAAGGAACACGATTAGGCTCTTATGGACAATGAAAAAATTCTTCTACCTTTACTTTAATAAAAAAATATCAAGCTCATCTAAAAAGATAACACTCTTAAGATGTATGCCTATGCACTTCGAGAATTTTCATGCATTCATATTTAGCTTCTCTCCTTACTAAGAATCTTCGTGCATATGAGTTGTGGTAGACCACCTGACCTATTCGGTTGTAGTTATATATAGGGGATGTTATGTAAGCATCTCTAGGTAACAACTTTTTTTTATCACTAATGTTTAAAGATTATTATATACTCTTTCTTATATAAAGTCAATTAACATGCATTACAATTGAAACTAACTAAAAATTAATAAAATTTTAATTACATCAAGTATAATCATCATGCATAAGTTAAGGGTGCACTTAGGATTTTTTCTAGAAGTCAGTCCCAATTTCTCCAAAACTGAAATGAGCCTATCCATTTATCATAAGACTTGAATCATAGTTTTAAAGTGCCTAAGCGGTTTAGCTAACTTTCTAATCCATGTTGAGATAAACCCAAATTTATAAGTCAGTGGGAGATAAGAGTTAGAAAGACTATTGTCAAGTGAGGGAGGTCAGAAGGACCTTAGTCGAGAGAAAACTGGGGTCATAAAGACCATTGTATAGCAATAAGTAATGGAAGCATTATAGTCGATAGGAGACCAGGGTCAAAAATACCATTGCCTAGCAAAAGAGGTTGGAAGGACTATAGTCAGCAGGAAATAAAGGTCACAAAGACTATTGACTGGTGATAGAAGTCGGAAGGACTGTAATCGTTAGGAGATAAGGATCATAAAGACCATTATCTAGTGATGGAGGGCAGAAGGACCTTAGTTAGTAGCGTAGGTCAGAAAGACCATAGTCGATAGGATATAGGGATCAAAAATACCATAGTTGATAGGAGACCAGGGTAAAAAAGCCATTATCTGGTGAAGTGGGAAGGACCATAGTAAGTGATGGAGGTCCAAAAGATCATAGTTGGAAGGAGATTGGGGTCAGAAAGATCATAGTAGTAGGGTAATACTCCAGTAGAACTCCAAGCATCAAATGGTGGTTCAATAGAAGTCCGGGCCTCAGGTGGTTGTCCTGTATAATTTTGGGCCTCAGTTTATGGTCTAGCATAACTTCAGGCATCAAGTGGTGGCCGGTAGAGCTCTAGATATCATGTGGTGGTCCGATAGAAGTTCAGGTCTCAGGTGGTGGTCTAGCAGAACTCTGGGCCTCAAGTTGTGGTTCAACAGAACTTCGGGCCATAGGTGGTGGTCCGATGGAACTTAGTGCCTCAATTGAAGGTCCGACAGAACTTAGGTCCTCAAGTGGAGGTTCGGTGGAGCTCAGGGCCTTAAGTGGGGGACCAGCGGAACTCAAGACCTCAAGTGGTGGTCCGGCGGCACTTAGGGCCTCATGTGGCAGTCCGTAGGAAATCAAGGCCTTAGGTGGGGGTCTGGTGGAACTCAGAGCATCTATTTGTTGTCCGGCAGAGCTTAAGGCCTCAAGTGGTGATCCATCGGAACTACAGGTGGTGCTCGAGGAGGCAAGGATGGGAGAGACATCTTCGATCTCTATCTTTTCTTCTTAGGCTTAAGGGTCCCCTTTCAAGAGGAAGGAGCGGTCTATTTATAGATTTCTTGGAGTGGCATGGCCTGTAAATAGGTGATAGATCAAGGGAAAATGAGGAGTGGTTTGGATGGACGGCCAGTGTTGAATTCCTTGATTTTAGATATATTGATGGACATTTGAACGTCTTAGTGATGTCATAATTCCGTGATCGCGGACTTGTTGGATTTGTCTCGTTGAGCCACTCGATTCAACTATAAGCATGTCACATTTGAAATCTCTTTGGTAATCCTAATTGTGGTTTGAACCTTCCAAAAGTGGTTCAGACCTTTGATTTGGACCCGTTTGTGCTTGGATTGGGTTGAATTTTGTGTCTTTGGGTTCGTATTTCTGGGATGTTCAGATTGATTATAAGTTTGCTGATATCGGAGTTTGGATGGTCACAATTTTAATTTTGGAAGTTTCCAACTTAATTTTTCCTCAAGGATAGTGCCCGTTTAAGATAATTTTTTGAAGACGTATCAAGTATAGTTTTTTTTTACGTGTATATTTTCCTATAAAGATTTTTTATTTTTTGAAGACGTATACAGTCACTACCTACATAGTGGCTTGGCATCACCACCATATATAATATTCAATGAAAATAAAAATAATATTTATTGCATAAATAAAATAAAAATGTAACATAAAAATATGAAGGAATTACCTACAATCTCTCAATTAATCATATTAGAGCAGTCGAAAAATCTGTGAACTATCGATTGAAGAAAGTTGTCCTCCAAGGCTAGAATTTTATACATTTTGTGATAATCATTTATCATTACAAGAAAAAGAATCCAAAAGGCATTAATAATCTCATTAATTTTACACATTTTATCATATTGCAATGGCATGTATAAAAATGGACAATATTATGAGAACAAATAGCTGATAAAATATGAATTTAAAATTTTACAGTATCATAACTATGTAGTATAATGATAATCACTTGTCATTCCAAGGAAAAGAAAACCAAATGGGATCGATAATTAGGAGAAGAAAAGAAGAAAAACCTGAAAATTATTCTCCTTTATATATATTCTTTATTTATTATTTCCTTTTATATATTTTCTTACTTCCTAAATTTTCATTATGCAATTTACATCACAGTTCCATATAAAAGCATAAGAAAAAAAAAAATCATATGGTATGTCCGAGTTGTTGATATTGGAGAAACAAGCAAGCATGCAGTTCCTTTTCTTTTGTAGGGCCCGTAATTGACTTTCATATATCCGAAGCATTCAAATTTGGCTGCTTGAAAAGTCTATTAAAAATAAAAAATTTGGGCCTATTAAAAGTAAATAAAAAAAATAAATATATTAAAAAAAAAACAATGAAATATTAAAAGTGAATTAAATTTGATGACAACCAGAACCTTCTCATCATATTATAAAACCATTCAATTAATAGTTAGATGCAGAAAAAAATATAAGAGAAGCTTAGAGGATGCCATCACTTCCGGAATTGTTTTTCTGTTTGATTTTCCTCTCCTTCACGGAAATAATAATAAGTCATGGCAAAGAAAGTTGCTCATCATCTTGTGGAAGCCTCCAAAACATCAGGTATCCTTTCCACCTTAGAGGTGATCCGGCTGAATGTGGCATCTCTGATTTTGAACTCAATTGCGAAGGAAACAATACAATATTAGATATCCACCAAATGAAGTATTATGTTAAAGATATATCATACCATGATTCTACAATCACGGTAGTTGAGGTTAGTTTGGCACGTGGCAACTGCAATCTTCCAGATAAATCAATATATTGGGATGTTTTCAAACAACCATTCTTCTTGGAGTTTTACAATCAAAGACAAGCCGCATTCATTAATTGCTCAATAAAGATTAACAGTCCAAGCTTTGAAATTGTGCCTTGTCTCAGCAAGAACAACTCAACCATCTATGTAGTATTTGAAGCTTTTTATGTTCAAGACCTCCCAATAAATTGTCATGTTCTATGCACAGTTTTAATGACTGAAAATCTTCAAGTTAGTATTTTTGATAACCTCAAACAAGGTTTTAGGCTTCATTGGTCCCCTCTTATCAAATCATCAGTAGATGCCATTTGGTATTGTGCAAAAAGAAATGGACCACTGTAAGTATATAGATTATTTTATAAGCAAACTTCCCATTATCCATCTTTTAATCTTCATTTTTTGAATGCAGTGCTGACGACTTTGTTGGAAATATATTTGATGAGTTATGGCCCATTCTTTTTGAGATGGAGTTCTTGTCATGTCTTTATGGATTGCAGTACAGTCATTCAAAATTAACCTTCTATGCAGCAGTAGTAATTATCTTAGTTTTGGACATAACACTCACAGTGCTTGGTATAAACATGCTTTCATTTAAATTATAAAATTTTTGACAAAATATTAACTGACAGATAAATTCTATTGTTACAGTTTTGTTACTGATTGGAAGATTTCTATTTGCCCCATTATGCGTTCTTTCATTTCTTGCATACAAATTATTCAAGCTTTTGATACATGTTGATAGCATTGAGAGGTTTCTACAAAACCAGAAAGCTTTCTCACCTTCAAGATATTCATACAATGAAATTATTACAATTACAAACAATTTTAAAGAGAAGTTAGGACAAGGAGGCTTTGGTTCCGTATTTAAAGGAAGACTCCCTGATGGTTATTTGGTTGCTGTGAAGATGTTGGGAAAATCCATGGGTGATGGAGAAGATTTTATTAATGAAGTATCAACTATCGGTATGATTCATCACATAAATGTAGTGCAACTTGTTGGATTTTGTGTTGAAGATTCTTACAGAGCTTTGGTTTATGAGTACATGGCTAATGGATCTCTTGAAAAGTACATTTTCACTTCAAACAAGGCAAATAGAATCCTTGACAAAGATAAGCTTCTTGATATTGCCTTATCTGTGGCCAAAGGACTTCATTACCTACACCAAGGGTGTAATATGAGGATTTTGCATTTTGACATCAAGCCTCATAATATTCTTTTAGATCATAAATTCACACCAAAGATCTCTGATTTTGGCTTAGCAAAGTTGCACCCCAAGGGACATAGTCTTGTCTCCATCAGTGCTGCCAGAGGAACAATTGGATACATTGCACCAGAATTAATATCCAGAAGTTTTGGGACTATATCTCATAAATCAGATGTATATAGCTTTGGCATGCTTCTAATGGACATGGCTGGTGGGCGTAAGCATACTAACCTGAAAGAAAATAATTCTAGTCAAGTTTATTATCCTTCATGGATTTATGATAAGCTACAAAAGAGGGAACTATCTAAAAACTTTGAGATTTTTGATATTGATGATTTAGAGATAAAGCTAAGCAAAGTGGGGTTATGCTGCATTCAAACACGACCTTCAGATCGTCCATCCATGATCAATGTTGTGGAGATGCTAGAAGCTGATGTGGATTCCTTACATATGCCACCAAAGCCTTTCTTCTCTTCTTCTGGTATAGTGTCTCCAAGAAACATTCTCTTGGATGACTCTCTATCTGAGCTATCAATAATTGATGAGGACTTATAATCTATGCAAAAGGTGTATCACTTTTAAATAATCACGCCCAAGTTGGTATCATATATTGTAAATTCTATTAGAACATGTGCTACATCTAAATCTCAATGTAATGAGGGTTATATTTTAATTTTCTTAAATGTAAAAAAAGTTGTTGAAATATATTCTCTTTTCTTTAAATATAAGTCAAACTTCTTAATTGCACTGTTTGACAATGATTACTACATTTAGAATTTACATTTAGGCTATGCTCGCTATGAAGAAGTTGAAAGGGATGAAATGAAAAGTAAATAAAATTATAAATCATAATAGCTTTAAACAAAAATCTATGTTCACTTATTTATTTATTTTGAGTAGTTGAGTGAAATTTTTTACTTTTTTATTAAATGATTTATTAGAATTTGAGGTTTTATTTGAATGTTCAAGCCCACAATGATGTTAAAGTATATTCATTTTCATTTTTGCATTAAAGTATAATCTAAATTATATTTCTTCTCATTTCTTAGACAAATCAAATTAGGTAATAATTATATGAAAAATAAACACAGTAAAAGATTAGGAAGATAAATATGTTTTCCTTCCCTCAACATCAATATAAATAAGCCTAACATTTATAAAGTTTTTTGATGAAGGTTCTATATACCACAAGAAGAAGCTATCGCCACCACTCTATAAAGAGATTTTGGTTTTTATTTTCAATTTCTTAAACAAATTAATCAAACTATTTAAAAAAATAGAATATAAAAATAGAAAATATTTCCATACAACATATTAATTAATCATAGTAAAGCTGTGAAAATATCTATGAACAAATTCCTAAGTTAGAATTTTCTTCATTTTTTTTAATGCATTACTCATCAATCCAAGAAAAGAAATCCTAAAGGCATGAAATCGTGACTCGTGAGGGCATAAAAATGGACCTTTATGATGAGAATAAATAGCTGATGATTACTTTTATGATAAAACTTGAATTTAATAATAAACAAGATCTAACTTATTATTGAATACTTGCTCAATAAAATTCTTATAGATATTGATGACTTGTTCAGATAAAGAAAATCAGAAATCTGTGTTTATATAGCACAATGTATTCTTTTTTGTACTAGAAAATGGGGCGATAGAGATGGATGGCGGCGGTGGTAGACACATATGGTTTTCTTTATTCCTCTTACTCCTGGTTTTCATTTTGGATGGCTTTCTTACTGCTTGTTAAAGAAGTTTTCTAGTAAAATTTTTTAACTTTTGTACTAGAAATCAATTTTGAGTAATAAAGCCATCCTAAACAAAGCCTTAGGCTTTGTTTGGGAAGACTTTCTTACTGCTTCTTAAAATAACTTTTTAGAACAAAAATTTTTATTTGGATTAACATGTTAATTTACTATTATCCATCTTCTATTAATTCCTAAATGCAATGCCAAAATTATTGTATTTGATGTGATTATGGCCTATTCCTTTTTGAGAGTAATTTCTTGGAATGTCTCTATGAAGAGAAGTAAATAAATTAAATATTTACCTTCTATGAAACATCAATAATTATCTTAGTATTGGAAATAATACTCCAAATACTAGGTAGGAACATGCTTTCATCTAAATCATGAAATTATTGGCACAATCCTGACTGGTAGATTATATTATTATAATTTTGTTAATATTGGAAGATTTCTATTTGCTTCATTATGTCTTATTTCATTTCTTACAACTTATTTAATCTTATGACACCATTTGATAGCATTGAGAGTATTCTACAAAACTAGAAAGCTCTCTTACCATCAACATATTCATTCAATGAGATTAAAATTTTTAGATTGATAATTTAGAGAGGAAACTGTGATGCCCCAAGATAAAAAATGAAAAAATATAAATTTTTTAGCTTTTCAACATCTATCATATTTTACTAATTTCACTACACTAACATAGATAATTAAAAATATAAATACATCCAATATTTATACAACGATTCAAGCCTAAATGATGTATAGAATAGTCATGATGTTCAACTAAAAAATGCTTATAACTGTAATTTCATTCTGAGAACAAAAAGAAAAACTTATAGATACAGAAAGAAAACCTAAGCTTACAGCCCATATCAACCTCACTCCACTTGTTTCCTACCTTTACCTAAAAATATGTTATATCTAAAATTAATACATACAAAATAGAAACACTCTGATTTTTGGCATAAATTCTTATCATTTACACATGAAATGGACCAATATTATCATATGTGCATCATATTAAGTATTCATATTAGTACCATATCAATCTGGTTACATATTAATCATATTTCTTTATTATTCAATCAATGAATAGTATCATCAGTCCACATGCATAAGTAATCAATCTCATCAGTCATCAGTCTTATCTATAATCTTTCTTATTTTTCATTAATATTATCAATTATTTATTATCAATAATATCTATCATCTATCATCACTCTTATATATCATCTATCATCAATCATATCAAATTATTTGTCATTGGTCTTATATATCATCTAATATATATTGTATCTATCATTCATCATCGGTCTTATATGCATTTATCATCTATTAAATCTATCATCGGTCATATTTATCTTATGTTTTTGTTCTTATATGTCATCTATCATCAATTATATGTTTATTCATATATTACTCATCAATCTTCTTAATCATATCAATATTAATTCCATCCATTTCATATTGCACTTCAATTCATTCATTTTACCTTTCTTATATCCATTTCATATCCTATATATCATAATAACATACATCATGTACATATCATTTGTAATTGTTATAACATGTAAATTTATTCAATGTGTTCATCAATGCATGTATTATGCCAAAATTCATATTATGACAAGTAAACAATAATCAGATACATGTCATGTATCTCATTTAAAACTCTAGTACATTAGCACATGATAATTTTATACTCAATATTTCCTTACTTATTTTAAGTAAAATGCCATATAAGCCAAATAAATTAGTGCATATTCAATACATGCTAGTCAAAATGTTCATAGTGAAGATTTCAATCATATATAAAAGTTATACAATGAGAGTTTACTAAAATGGGAGATATAACAATTTTGTAGGTTTTAAGAGATAGAAAATATGCAAAACATAAAGTCATTGAAAGTAGACGTAGTGTAGAGGTTAATTACAATAATCAAAACAAATTTTGTAATAGAAGTGATGGATAAAAAAGCCTCGAATGACCTCTCTTGGCCTCTCCTCTCCACTCATTCAATTCTCTTCTCCTCATCCTTTCTTTACTTTCCTTACAAGGTAACAAAATGAGGGGAAAAATGGCTTGGGTGGAGGGATACTTATATTAAAAATATCATTTAGTGCCAAGTACCACAGTGACCTTGATCCCAACGCCTCTAGGCTCATTTTTGCCACCAAAAACTTGAGAGCTCAAAGTTGGGGTGCCTTCCATCTGATGCCACAACTCTCACATAGTTCAAATTCTTAAACTTTAGGGAAAATAAAACTATTGTAATATACCTACCTTTAAAAAATACCATCATTGATAATTCATAAAAGAATTAATCACTTGACATATTAATCATAATAATCCAATCATATATTCATTTTCTAATAGGCACACATATGTGTCAAGAAGTCTTATATCATATGATGCAATGTATTTCTATAAAAAAACACAGCTCTCCTTAGCCTATTGGTTGAGAGCTTAGGCTTGCAACTAAGAGGTCTTGAGTTTGGATCTTTGTGTATGCGTGTGTGTAAGTTTGCCTTAAATGGCCTAAATGTCCCAAAAAAGTAATTTTATAAAAAATTATAAAATTCACAATAATATTCAAAATATAAAATTGTACTTGTAGAACTATTAGACATATCTAAAAAGTGTTGTAAAAGAGTTTTTGTTTTGGTCTTTGTGTATGCGTGTTTGTAAGTTTGCCTTAAATGGCAAAAATGTCCAAAAAAGCATTTCTATAAAAAATTATAAAATTCACAATAATATTCAAAATATAAAATTATACTTATAGAACTATTAGACATATCTAAAAAGTGTTGTAAAAGAGTTTTTGTTTTGGTTTGTACAAACTCTTGACCATATTTAGACTGTGGACATTTCATCATCTTCTATCCATAGTTACCAAACCTGAAAAATTACCCTATCATTTCATAACATTGTCATGCATGCCTTCTCCCACACCAGACACATTGTAGGGTACTTCGAGCAGGTGCTTTTATAATCTTACCAGTCCTTTTTTTTACTACCTTCACATAGTTTCCTAAATAGTGGAGATGTCTATTCAATAGATGTTTTCTCATTCTACTTAGTAAATCTATCTCTAAACATTTGTACATTCATGCCAGTGAAAGTTAATACACCCTTGGGTGTGATTAAAGTAGTGTGATTAAAGTTGCTCTTGTCATATTTTTTTATAATTTATTTCGCCTTTAGCTCCATCTATATTCGCTTTATCACTTAAACAAAAACTTTAATAGATATATACATATTCAATTCTGTATGCTATATATGCTTATGAATACAACCTAATATAATATCTACAATAGATGTTCTTGTATGCAAGACATAACCCCATTTCTACTCCACTCATAATCAATCCTACATCTCTTATTAAAATTCAACACTTCCAACAACCATTACTTTGATACCAATTGTGACACCCTAAGGTCAAATTTGAAAAAATTACATCTTTTTTTTATAAATATCTACATGAGCTTACTAATTTAATTGCATTAACATATACAGTGGATATAATAAATAAATTTAATATTTATAAATTAATTCAAGCATAAAATGGTGTACATAATAGCCATAATGTTCAATAAAAAATTGCTCATTACTATAATTACATCATGACTATAAAAAGAAAGACTAACAGATACAAAACAAAACCTAAGCCTGCAACCCTGATCAATCACACTCACCTTATTTTTTTTTCCTTGCCTAAAAATATGCAAAAATTATATAATGAGCATCAAATCCCAATATGTCACTAAAATCTTCAATTAAAATCAATTCAAAAAATAGAAATAATATGTATATAAGAAATTATATTTATATAAACAATATATGCTCTATATATTCTTATCATTTACATATTAAATGGACCAATCTTATCATATGTGCACCATATATCTTGTATTCATATCAGTACCATATTAGTCAAGCTGCATGTAAGTCATATTTCTTATATCATTCAATCAATTAATTAGTATCATCAGTCACTAGTCATTAGTAATAGTTCTCATCAATCATCTGTCTTATATATGATCTATCTTATTATCATTTGACATGAATCATATATATATATATATATATATATATATATATATATATATATATATATATATATATATATATATATATATATCATTTGTCATCAATCTTATTTGTCATCTATTATCAATCATATCTATCATCAATCATATATATATCATTTGTTATTGTTTTTATATGTTATCTATCATTGGTCATAATTATCATCTGTCAGTGATCTTATATGTTATTTATCCTTGGTGATATGTATTATCTGTCATATGCTTTATCTATCATCTGCTAAAGATCTTATTTTTCATTTATTATTAGTCATATCTATCAATTAAAAGTCATCAGTCTTATCAGTTATCATTCATCTATTCAGTTATATATTACTTAGTAGTCTTCTCAACTATATTAATATCAATCTCATCTATCTTATATAGTATGTTAATTAATTAATTTTTCTTTTCCTTATACTCATTCATATCCTATATAACATAATAACAAATATCATGTACAAATAATGTGTAATTATCATAATTTATAAATCTATCTAGTGCTCAAAGATATACATGTATTATTTCAAAATTCATATTATGCCAAATGAACAATAATCATATGCATATTATGTATATCATATCCAAATTAAGTACATTGGCATATGATCATTTTATACTCAATATTTACCTACTAATTTAAATTAAAGTGCCATATAAGCCAACGTAGTTGGTGAAAGTTTTATATAAGCCAATGTAGTAGGAAAAAGTTTAATAAAGCAGCCTGTTGCAAGAGTTAAAAGTGACACCATAATTTTTATGTGAAAAACTCTATAAAGAGTGAAAACCTAGATGACCTTGGCTAGTTGAAATAAATACACTAGTGTTTGTTGTTAATAATAAGTGATGCCCTCCTTGGGGGAAGGCATTATCTCAATACATAAAATATACATTATAAAGTGCACTTTATATATCATATCCAAATTAAGAACATTGGCATATGATCATTTTATACTCAATATTTACCTACTAATTTAAATTAAAGTGCCATATAAGCCAACGTAGTCGGTGAAAGTTTTATATATGCCAATGTAGTAGGAAAAAGTTTAAAAAAGTAGCCTATTGCAAGAGTTAAAAGTGACACCATAATTTTTATGTGAAAAACTCTATAAAGAGTGAAAACCTAGGGGACCTTGGCCAGTTGAAATAAATACACTAGTGTTTGTTGTTAATCATAAGTGATGCCCTCCTTGGGGGAAGGCATTGTCTCAATGCAGAAAATATACATTATAAAGTGCACTTTATATGGTTAAGGGTAGATTTGGGGAGGGGGTTGATATGTGTTTGGGCTATGCAGTCAATAATGTGAGCTACACATAAAGCTAGTGTGTAATTTGAATGGGCTTAGATTTTCTTTGATATAAAATAATGAAAGCCCCACTAAATTCGTAAGTATATATACCAATCAACTAATAAAGTGATAGAGAAGAGTGTCGATCCCATGAGAAATGATTCAACATAATTGTAATTAAACTACCATTATTTAATCTCAATGCACAATTTATATTACTTAATATAAATGTATATATTTGAATTTTTTTTCCACTTAATGGAGACTTACAAGAAAATTAGATACTAATATAATAAAGTGTTTTGGACTAATGAATACAAAATAATATATTTTTTTATGAGAGTCTTAATTTAAGATGTGGATCGAAGTATATACATCCCTAGATATCTGTCGAGCTTATAGGGTAGAAAGGAAGGTTTATGGCCTTCCTACAATTATATTATCTCCATAGAACCTAGATGGTTTAACATCCTATGTCTAAGTATGACAATATTCTATTTCAATACTTCTACTTATTCCAATATTCTATCGTTAAGGAAATACTTAATACTAGATATTAATTACATGTATGACTATCGTATGCATTAAATTAAGTACATTACATATTAAAAATATTTATAAAGTAATTTAAAACACATGAGTCTACAATAGTACTTGCAATGCATTTACATCATTAGGTCAAAACTCCTAAAATTAGCAAGATATGGATAACACAAAAAGAAAATTCAAGTTCATTTCATTCATATAAGAAAATCATAAAGGAGAATTAATAAGATAAATATCACTCGAAAAGATCAATTGATAATCTTCCCACTCTTTCCTCTAAAAATAGAGCTGCTTACTTAATACAAGCTAAGATTATCCATTGAAATTATCTTGCACTTTCCAAGCCTCTCTTAGACTTTACTCTAAGGAGGAATTAAAATAAGACTCTCAAAAGTAAAAGACTCCACTAAAAATAATAGAACTCCTCTAACAAAATAACTAAAAAAACTATTTATACAAGTATAAAAGTAGACTCAAGCACTATGGTGCTCAACATGATTGCAGCATGGTCATATAAAATGAACTAGCACCTCAACATTGTTATGCTTGCTCCATTGGGGCACTGGGTTGACTTGGCATAACTAATGGTTGAAGTGGGGCATCTTTTAGGTGAGTTAGTGTGTCTCCTCATTTTCATAAATTTTCCACCATAACACTAGAAAAGTTGTGCGTTGCGGTGCTTAAAAGTTTAATCTGACACTACAGTGTTAAATTTTTCTTGCTCCAGTGCTCATATTCCCGAGACTCCCAAGCTACGTTACTTATTTCTAGCAGTGAGAGGCAATGGGGTGCTAGCGCTATGGTCCTGATCTTGTCTTCACAGTGGCTCTAATTTTTCCATAATTTTCCTTAGAGGTCGGCGTTGCAATGTCTAAGAAAAGAACTAGGGCTTTTATAGTTAACAATGCTAGAGTGCTGGATCTATGGGTGCTATTGCGCTCATTTAATACTTGTGAATATTTTCTTTCTCCTGAATATTTTCTGCATAAATACAATTAAAATAAAATAACTTTAAATAATTTTAACACAATAAATAATACATAATTTATATTTAATAAATTCACATATTTTTACTAAATTTTAAGGTAATGAATAATACATAATTTTAATTTAACAAGGGAGAGTTTTTTAAGAGAGTATTGGCCTATTTATTTAGTTGGTGGGACTATATTTGGGCAATAAAAATCGGATGGATCATTATTGTGTGATAGTGGTCAAAATAACTATAGTGGGTGAGTGATAGAGGTCAAAGAGACCATAGTTAGTTGGCGATAGAGCTTAAAGGGACCATAGTAAATAATCAATGGTGGTCGAAGATATCATAGTCAGTGGGCGACGATGGTTAGAGGAACCATAGGTAATGAGTGACGTAGGTCAGAGGGATTGTAGTCGGCGGACAATTGAGGTTAGAAGGATGATAGTTGGTGGCCACGGAGTTTAGAGGGACCATTAGTAGTGGGTCATGGGAGGTCATAGGGATCGTAGTTTGAGGGTGATGGAGGTCCAAGGAACCACATTCCTTGCACGAAGGAGGTTTGAAGGACCGTAGTTAGCGAGGGATAGAGGCTGGAGGGACCATAGTTTTATAACGACAGAGGTCGTAGGGGCTATAATTGGTGGGTTACAGAGGTCCGAGGGACCATAGTTAATGGAAATAGAATTTAGTGGGACCATTGTTGCCAGGTGATGGGAGGTCAGAGGTATCATAGTTAGTTGGCGTTGGAGGCCAAAGGGACCATGGCCAATGAGCGATTGAAGGTCTGAGGGACTGTGATCGATTGGTTATGAAGGTCAGAGGGACCATGGTCAGTTGGTGATTGAGATCAGAGGAACCATAGTCGGCGGTCCATAGACAACGAGGGTTCGTCGGCAATGATGTCGGGTTGGAGCTTTGTGATTCTTTAAGCCCCACAGCTCTCTTGATCTCTAGCTGAAGGTCTAAGCTTCCAAAGGTCCAAGTCCCTCTTTCCATATGAGATGAGGGGGTATATTTATAAATTTTGCAAGTGGCATGCCCCATAAATATAGAAAATATCCAAGGTAAATTCAGTTTGCTCCATTAGTTAACCCATGTAATTCTCTTGATCATAGAGCATTCATCATGCATTTAAGTGTTTTGATGATGTCATCATCAATCTCGTTGGATTCGTCTTGTCGAGCTGAATGATTCGACTATATGCTTGTTATATTTTTATATCATTTGAACATCAAATTAATTTTTTGAACCTTTCAAATATGCTTTGGTTCCTTGATTTGGACCCATTTAAGCTCAGATATGACCAATTTTGGTGTCGTTGGGTTTGTTTCACTGAGACGTTATATTTGATTATAAAGTTTGCTGAAATTGGAGTTTGTATGGTCCATCATTTTATTTTGAAAGTTTCCAAGCTGAATATATTTTGAGATTCATGCTTGGTCAGGACAATTTCTTGGTGACATATCAAGAATAAATAGCTCATTAATGTTGAATTAAAACAATACAATATCACAATTATTTAGCATATAGATAACTTTTTATTATATACTTACTCAAAAAATTCTTATAGATACCGATGATTTGTTCATTCAGATATTTGTGTGATGCCTTGCAATAATTAAAAATATTGATATTGCACTGTCATTTAAAGCAGGAGATTATAACTTCTCGTTTATATTATACACTTTTATTTTTATTTTTATTTTTATTCAATTTCTTACTTCTTTAATTATCGTTGTGCATTTGACATCACATTTCAATATAAATGTTTATAAAAACTTTCATCTTTTTTTTGGGAAAACCCGGGGCATAAAGCCCATATATTAAAAACTAGAAAAACCAATTAAATGTAACCTATGAGAAAAATAAAAACCAACTACCAAAAAACAATCAGAATACACAAAGACTATAGCAACAAACAATAGGGACAGAAGACAATCCGAAGACTCAGAATACTGGAGCAGTCTCATTCATCATGAAATCTCTGTATGAAAACCAATCTTCCAGGTAATGGCACTGGTTGCCTAAAAAACCGAAGGAAGCAAGATAGTAATTCCTAGCAAAACTGGCCATCACAGCACCATCAGCCTGAGATACGATACCCACAAAAGCGAGCCAGGTTGCCACGCAGACCCTCCATAGCTCGGAGAGACTGCCCTTGATCATCATCGTCTGAATGCCTAACGTCCACCACCAATGCCAACTACAGTCTTTGTAGTAAACCCGAGAGTTAAGAGAGAAGATTTGCAACAGCATACTGGAATGTGGCTGGGTCTCAAAGCTCCCACATTCCCAAAATTCTTTCTCTCAGGTCTGAAAATAACAAGATAACAAAAACTGTGCTATTATTAGCACCTTGAGAGCAAAAAGGTTCCCGGTATAGCAAAAACTGGTAACATCATCAACATGTAGGCTAATCTGGCACCTCCAACAGAGCATAAAAACAGAGCAAAAAACTAAATGCCCGAAAATCTGTGAAATAAAGATGCTTTGTTCTTCCATTTTGCAGTTTTGAGTCTCACCGCTATAGATATATTGCAAATAACTTTAACCACATTATGCCTAAGATTAGAGAAACGACGATTGTTCCTCTCCCTCCATATATTGTAGTGCACTACAATCTTTTGTAGGGCCCATAATTGACTCTTAAATAAATGAAGTCTATATAGGAACATAATTTGATTCTTTTGAATCCGTCAAACTTGTCTGCTTGTGGAGTTTTTTAAAAGTAAAAAAAAATTGGGCCATTTAAATGTCAAATCAGACTAATTAAATATACAAAAAAATTAAAAAGAATAACATTTTTTTAAAAGTCAATTAAATTCTACAAGGACGACACCCTATGTAGCACGGATACTCTTATTCACTAGGCATGTTGTATCGAATACTTGTCGGATACGGATACGCCTCTGATACGGCAATGATACCTATCGGATATGGCTTTGCCATGTCCAATCAAAATATTATTTAAATTGAGAAGACACATATAAAATGCACGTGTCCTATTAAAAAAATGAAAAAAAATCGAGCCGCAATTTACCATATTCATTTCAGTTATCCGCTTGATATCCCTATTCATTTATGCAGCTTAAACATTTCGGTGAGCAAGATTTTTTGTTTCTGCACAAGTGTTCGTCTTCTTCATTATAGTCGAAGAAGCGGCTCCATGACGCAAGCATAGAAGCGGATTGGATCACAAAGAGGTTCGACAATGCAAGCATTAAAGCCGACAGGATCATCATTATCAACAGAGCGACTTGACAATGTGAATAATGAAGGCGAAGCAAGCAGTGAAGGTTCGTTTCTTTGTTTTTTTCATCATAGGCTAGGTACTGCTCGGTACTCGACACCCCTCGGTATCGCTTGGTACTCGGTATCACTTGGTACTGCTCGATATCGAAACTCGGCACCGCTCAATACCTCTTCGCAAAGCTTGATACCATGCTCAAGTCGAACAGCCCAGGGGGCAGCACCCCTTTGGACCCATGGCATATCTACGATATATCTACACTTTTACTTAAAGTTTTTTATGTTTCAAATTCATGTGGTCTAATTTGTGTCGATCCTTCGTAGGATAATGAGCTTTAGTGGCGTAAGAATATGGTCTGATGATGGTCCATCATAGACCAATATTGAAGATAGCAAACCTCTATGGGGTTACGTGATAAAAATAGGTAGACCATTAGAAAGAGGGTGACAATATTGCATTCAAATGCAACTACTGTAATGTCACATACAAAGGATCATATTATAGAGAGAAAGTTTAATTGTTAAAGATTAGTGATCATGGAATTAAAGTTTGCCTGAAGATAAGCTCATCACAAATGGCTTCCAAAACCTATTCCACTTTCAAGTACCCATGCTTCATATTCTTCATCATCTTCTTTAATTAGAAGTGATGATAATACTATAAATAAAGGGACTATCCGGATGGAGGGATATGAACCAAAAAGAAGAAAACATATTATAAATAGTGCTTTGGAGAAAATATTTATTTTACAAATGAGAGAACAACTAGATGGGGAAATATCTAGAATGTTTTACTCAGCTAGAATTCCTTTTAACCTAGAAAGGAATCCATATTACAAGAATGTCTTTACCTACGCATACAATAATAATCTTGTAGGATACATGCCACTAGGATATAATGTCATTAGAATGAAAATGTTGACAAAAGAGAGGGATAATATTGAGAACTTGCACAAGCCTACTACAGGAGTTTAGAAGGAAAAAGGAGTTACTTTGATCTGTGATGGGTGGACAGATCCACAAAGAAGATCACTTATCAACTTCATGGTTGTAATAGAGAGCTATCATATGTTTATCAAAGTTGTAAACTGTGAAGGACAGTACAAGGATAGGTTTTTTATTTCTAATTTAATAAAAGAAGTTATCATGATGGTGGGGCCTTCAAACATCATCCAAGTCATTATTGAAAATGCACCTATTTGTAGAGTTGTAGGTCTACTTGTAGAGCTAGCCTATCCTCATATTTTCTAGACACCATGTGTTGTGCATACGCTTAATCTTACCTTAAAGAATATTTGTGTGGCTAAGAATATCGAGGCAAATGAAATTACCTACAATGAAAATCATTGAATCATAGTGATTGCTGGAGATGTAGTTTTAATTACAAATTTTATTATGAATCACTCCGTGAGACTCTCTATTTTCAATGATTTCTCTAATTTAAAGATGCTTTCAATTATTAAAACTTGGTTTGTCTTAGTTATAGTTATGTTGAAAAGATTCAAAAAAAATAAAAAAATACTCTTCAAACTATGGTGATCAATGACAAATAATCTTGTTATAGGGAAGATGATGTTGGAAAGGCTAGGTATATAAAGGAGAAGGTTTTAGATGATTTATGATGGGATGAGATTAAATACATCTCAAATTTCACATATCCAATTTATGAGATTTTGAGAGTAGCTGATACAAATAAGTCTTGTTTATATCTTATTTATAAGTTGTGGGATTCAATGGTAGCCAAAGTAAAAGAAATTATATATAGACATCACATGAAGACATTTCATGAAGACTCAAGCTTTTGGGATGCTATTTATACTATTCTATAAGATAGGTAGACCAAAAGTAATACACCTTTATATTGCTTGGCTTACTCACTAAATCTCAGATAAATTTCAATTTTTTTTTTATTATTAATTCATAATTTGTTGTTTAGTAATTTCAACATTTTTTTATTATTTGCTTTTAATGTTATTTGAAGATAGTCAACTGTTGGTGGAATTTTGAAAACAGGTTTTGAAAATATTAGTTTTCTTTGGGAATTTTAAGATTAAGGTCGAATTTTAATTCTAAAGTCGAATCACCCCGTTAGAAAAAGTATATCACCCTGAAGGATGAAAATAAAATTTCATAATGGTGTTCAGACTTAGAATTATGAAACTCATATTGAATATTATGACCAGATCCTAAAGATAACGTCGTATGACCCCTGGGGAACAAAATGAAGTTCAACTAAATATCCGATTATAATATTCAAGAAGTATGATTGTCGAACTCACATCCAAAGCCTTACCAAAGAAGGATGTGTCTCCCCAAAGGGAGACGACACCATTCAATGATAATTCTTCTAATGTAATAACGACGATCATTTTAATTTTTCCCAATGAAGTCTAATAGAATTTTAGAAAATCAATTTTAAAATCAGGTGCGTGTGTGGTTCCAAATCTCCTACGAGCGCAAGCCCTTGTACTTAATTATATTGTTGGGAGATAGAGTCCCCTACAAAAACTCTCAATTAAAATAGTGACAGAATTTTGTTAGATCTTGTAGGAGTGATATAAAAATTGGATGAAATTTGAAAAATCAAAAGGGAATGGATCAAGGTTGAACAGTTATTAACGGAGTTAAGGGAAGAGAGGTAGGGGGCACTTTGAGATTCCAGAACCATCCAGAAGTGTCCCAACTTAATCTAAGTGTTGGGCTTTATATTTTAGGATTGAAATGAAGCTTTAATTAGAGTTAATCATTTTATTAGAAATTTGGGACTATATTCCCGAAATTTGGGGTCTTATAATCAAGGATATGCCCCGGATCCTAAATCTAATTTGGACACTTGATCACAGTCGTCCGAACCTAACTAATGCATTGCAAGGTCTGGACTTACCCTTGCCTGAATTGGGGAGCCAGCTAACCACCTAATCGATTTAAAAAAGATGAGTCCGATCTTTTATGAAAGAGTGGTAGGGACGTTGTATTTAATGTTTTAGAGAGTTGGGGCCGACATCTAAAGATTTTCCAAATTGGTCCCTTTAACTTATGTTGGGTGCAAAATACTAAGGACTAATGCAGTTAAATTTTGACTCTTTAAGTATGTTTCTAATGCAGTGCGTGCTGGTTAACAACTTCAAATCAGATATGCTTAAAATTTTAAAAATAAGCTTAGAAAATAATTTTTTAGAAGACTGGACTTCCCCAGGTCCAGCACCTCATCCTCATAGGTCAGACTATCCGGCCTCTTCCAGCAGACAGGGAAGGGTTTCAAGTAAGGAAAGAGTAATGCAGAAATATGCATGCGACCCTGGGGTCAATCCCCCGGCTAATTCCCTAGGTTCATTATCTTTCTATGTTATTTAGACTCACTAAAATTTTAGACTTTTAAGATTATGAGTATAAAATTTTTTACACCCTCACGAGCCTCATGTATCTAGGCGAAATCAAAAGTGGCATATAATCGCCAAAAAACTAAGAAAAGCAAGCAATCCTAAAGGCAATGAATTCATCACATCAAATATAAATTAATTAATCAATAAATGTCCATAGGCAAAGTTGCCTTGCTTATTACAAACCAGAGTCTTGCAGAAAGTAAAGTGGTCGGGCACCACTGACAACAACCTGGATTCTAGACCTAATAATGACGCAAGTTGTTTTGAGTGGGATACTCTCAGTCTTCAAGTCTTCAGTCTTGTTCTCCTTTGAGCTTCTTTTTCTTCAAGCTCCTTGGATTCTTCGTACTAGACTACCCAAATAGATAAGAGGGCACTTCCTTTAAGGGGAAGGCCACTCTTTCCTCTTTGGGTAGGGAAGAAGTGTGGTCCAAATTTGGGTCTCCAAATAGAAAAGGAGTACTCCCCTGAGGGGCATCATTTTCTCTTCGGAGTCCAAGCTTTGGACCTATGTATCCCAACTCAAAACTAACTTTTACAACACTCAACAATTACACAAATTACGTTTATATGAAAATAAAATCTAGACTCACCTGGAGGGCTATCCTAAGTAGTTAATAAATAAAAAAGCAATTATTCTCAAGCAGTTATATATGTATAGAAATGAAAGTAAACACACTGGCCACACTCTTTTTATTATTTGGGGGCTTTAGCAGCTGAAGCACCTGTGCAAGCATTTATGACAATTGATATTTTTTTTTATTGATTTAGCCCCCTTTTTATTGACCTACATGGGCGTGGCCACCTGCAGAAAACTGTGTGAACATCCAGATCGTACCTAATCTAAGGGTAATCTAGTCGCCAAACACATCAATCCATCCACAGAATGCAAAAAAAGTAAACAGACACAGCAAAGCAATTTCGTCCATAACATGTAGTAAAAACTACGAAAAATTCGACACACAATAGTAAAGTAAACACCGGCCTAACCTAGATCTAGAGTTGGTTTTCCTAACACATCATCTAAAGTGTGTGTAGAAGGTCATGTGGCAGGGGTAGATCATAAAGTGAGTGATTAGTTGAAGTTGTCTAAAATTTTGAGTTTGTTAAGGCTTAAGGGAAATTTTATGTCAGAATTTAAATATTAATATATTAAGAAATTTATTTAAATATATTTTAAGGGTTAATTGATTACTACCTTTATTTCACACCGAGGCCGTGAAGTTTATTTCACCTTCCTTGGGGCTAAGTTAATAGCCTCGTAGGCCTGGATTACCTAGTAGTAATCGAGGTTGATTAAGTTGGTTGGAATTAAAGGAGTGGATTAATATTAAGGGGAGTTGGTTACTGATTTTAATGGGTGGGTTAATGATTTTATTAACCTATTAAAAAAATTCTGGAATTTGGGGGAATTAATAGATTATGGAGGTTATCCGGATATGTTAACTAAGGGGTCAAAACATTACTTTTAAAATTAGGGGGGAGGGGGATTAAAGATTTAAGACTTTTAATAAATATTATATCCTATTATGAGTTGTTAGATAGGTGGCACACTCAATTTGGAGTTTTGTATGAAAAGTTATGATTTTTAGAAGTTTTAAACCGATTTTAACCTAAAGTTGATCAAAATATTGATTTTTTGACTTTGACCAGATTTTAGTTGTTTGAAATTTTTGGAAAATACTAGATTATAATTAGAGTCATTAGTCACTGAGTTTGAGTGATTTGGAATTTTTTATAATTAGTTATGAATTTTGTAAGTTTGGGTATTTATTAAAATTATTAATTTGTTTCAATTAAGGGCCCTTTTAATGAATTGAACCCAAATGAGTCCCAAACTTCTTGAAATCAACTCCAAAGATCATAAATGATCTAAGGAGAGATCAGAAAGTGTTTAAATATTTTTTAGGATTTTTTTAAAAATTTTTAATTAATTAATATTGATTAAACATTGATTTTAATTTAAAATTATATTAAGGTAGATTTAAATATCAAATTAAAGGGATTTAAATTTTCACTGATTAAGGGATCAATTGGGGTCAATTAGGAGTATTTTAGGGAATTTTTATGAATTAAACTTGATTTATTAGAGTTTTATTAAGGCTAAGGGCCATTTCTAGGGGGCAATATTATGGCTCCGATTTGGTGAACCAAATGGGCCCCAAATTTAATGAAATTTGGAGCATGGGATCATATGATCCCAAAGTCCAAACACATTAATTTTGGGCTCAATTGGAGTACTCTAAGGTGGCCAACCAAGCCACCTAAGGTGATCTCTGAGTCACCTTCAAAAGATCCTAGGGAGATATCCTATGCTTGGATTGGGGCAAAATCATTGGCTCTAAACTCCCTATCCTACACATCATCATTACTCAAAAAATCAAACCCTAAATCCCATTGGATAGGTCACAATTTCAATTTGGATTTAAGGGTCAAACCATGACCCTTGAATCCAAAATAGAAAATTGAAGCACTTAAAAATCTAAAACAGGGGGGAAAAATTTGGACATGTCATGGACATGCTCAAATTCAATTTCCCATGATTCCAGGTCCTGGGGAATTAAAATTAAATAATAAATACAATAATTCAAATAATACTCAGATTGAAATTAAGCTCAACACATATGCAATTAGGACCTGGAACCATAGGACTTTTGTAGGTCTCCCTGAGACCTTTCCAACGAGCCTAAGAACACCTAATTTGGTCAAGTGTGCAGGGAGATATCAATTTTTGAAGTTCTCATGGATTTTATGTGAAATTTAATTCCTTAATTACCCAGTCAGCCAGCGCTTTACACGCGGTGCGCCGTGATTGGCAGGGCAATCATTGGCGCTGACTGGATAATGGTCGGATTAACCGTAGCCGTCGGATGGTGGATCAGACGGCTAGGATCAAACGGGCTTCGAGACTGCAGGATCTAATCTGTGCCGTTGATTGGAATCAACGGCCAGGATTTCATCTTCAACCTCCCGCGAGAACCCGAGACCGTGAGGCTTCTCCGGCGTGATCCGGGCAATACCGCCAGCGAACTTCTACGAGATTTCACAGGGAGGATCTGGGAAGGGGAAACCTTCAATCCAACGGTGGAGATCCGTTGGGGTGAAGGCTTCCTTCACACTTGACCGGACTACCTAGCTAGGGAGCTCGAGGTGGAGATATTACTGTAGAGAAAGTCTCAAAGGATGAGTTTCTCTATCAGGAAGCTTTAGGGTGTGATGGAGAGCAGATCTCCTTCAGACGTCGGGGCTGGAGAGCGACCGGAGGTGCGACTTTGAGCAGGATGCCGAGAGCTTTCACCAGAGTTCACTCGAATGGTTGGAAGGAAACGTCTGGGAGGCTAAGGGGAGATGCTGGGAGGTTAAAGGAGCTCTGGGGAGTGTTTCGAATTACCTGGGATCGAATGATGGCCTCTGGGGAGCACGACCCTATTCAGCCACATCCCGCGAGCTTGGACGACCGAGATTGAGCTGGAAAGGCTGCAGATTGGCGCCAAGTGGCAGGGGACATCATCCCTAAGGGCTCGTGAGCATCGAGCCGGCGAGCAATAGCCTTTGGAAGGCTTTCGGTCAGGATCAGCCTGGGGGAACCACCAGAGCTTGTTCTCCATTGGTTCCGACCGCCACGGCCGGGGTTTGGGTCGGGTTGACTTGGAAAGGATTATGGAGACACGCTGGAGTTGAGTGTGAGCTCAATTGGGCCTAGGGAGGTCCAATTCGTTCTGGTGGCTGGGTTGAACCCAAACCTGCTCGATTCGGGTCGAATTGAGCTCAACCCAGGTCAGGTCAGACCCTGGGCTTGATGTGGGAGATGGGTCTGGGTCTGGTGCACCCAATGCAAGTGGCAATTGGGTCCAATTTGATCTGGGTTTAAAGTAGGCTCGGGTTCATATGGTTTAGGCTACTTTGAGCTAGCCTAAAACCTAACCCAAGTTAGCCCATGGCATGGGCTGGCTAGGGAAGGTGTATTGGAGCTAGGGCCACCTATTAGAGGTGTTGATCAGGTGCAATTTGGCTTAAGGCAAGAATTGGCTCGATCCCAAGTGGTTTTGGGCACTTTGGGCTAGCCTAACTCTTGACCCAAGTGAGCCCAAGGGCTGGGCTAGTCAAGGAAGGTGTATTGGGTCATGGGGAACCCAATGACACCTTGATTTGGGTTTGATTTGATTAAGATTGAGAGATGGTCCAAAGAAGACCTCTCTTTGGTCACTTGGATCAAGCCAAGAGGCTAACCCAAGTGAGCTCAAGGCTTGGGTCTTTAAGAGGGGTCTCTTAGGTGTTCAAGGGGTTACCCCTTGAGTTCAAATGAAATTGGAATAGCCTTGGTCAAAAGTTCAAGTGGAATGGGGGTGTATGGGTCATTTGGTCAACTTGGTTACTTGGTTGACTTGGTCAACCAAGTTGACCTAGGGCCAAGGGTTGGGTCACTCGAAACCTATTTGATCATATGAGTTAAATGGGTGAGACATCAGAATGTAGAAAGGTCATTTGGACAAAATGATAATTTTGACCCTAAAGGAGCATTAGGGTCAAAATGGGTTGACTTAGTCAAGTAAATTAACCTAAGGTTGGAGTTGAGTCAAAGAGGTTTAAGAGGTCATTTGAAATCATTTGAGAAGGGTTTCAAAGATTGATGATCAAATCAAATCAAGTTTGGGCCAATGAGTCTAAAAATCCTTAAAAGGGCATGTTGGTCATTTTGCCCCTGAGTCAATTCTGGGTCAAATTGAGTCTAAAAAAATGCTGACTATTGTTTGACAAATCAATCTCAAGGTATTAAAGGCGATCAGAGGGTTTGAAAAAGGCTCAAAGGTCAAATTCCATTAGGTGAAATGTCCAGTGGCATGGACTGTAAATATTTAAATGTTTTATAGCCTTTGGATTTGGATTAAGTGTATAGGGTTAGAGTCCTCCAAATGAGCTCAAATTTGGAGGGTTGACATTAGAGACATGTCATATCAATATGCAATTGACAGACCTTGAATCAGATGTCAATTGACTGGGTTTCAAGGTGGTGAAAAAATCACCTAGAAAGGGCTTTAGGACATAAGTCTTTAGCATAGGGATTCTGGGTTTGGATTGAATTAAGATTTGAATTGAGCTTAAGGGCTAGGAGCTAGGAAGATCCTAAGATCTAGGACTCATGGAGGAGTTAAGAGTGTCCTCATACAAAAATGAGGTCAACATCAACTAGAGAATAGCTTTAAGAGGATCCTCAGAGAGTTTCTCAAGAGAAAGATTTAGAAATTTCAAATATAAGAAAGATATGTTTGAAGCTTATTTTCCAAATGAAGAGGAGAGAAAAGTGTCAATATTGAGCTTGCTAAATTTTTAGTTATTCAGAGGACTTTGGTGACCAAGATTCAATACGTGATAGGTGTAGAATTGAGCTGAAAATGTGATGGATTATACATGGAGCTTTAACACCTCTACTTAAAATAATCACCATAAAATTGCTTGGTTATGTTTCATCATAATCTTGTTGTGAAAGAAATTGGAGCACATACCCGTTCATCCAATCAATGAAGAGAAATAAAATTACTTGACAACAAGATGAAAATTTAGTTCATGTCCATACAAGCCTTCATCTTCTCTCAAGAAAAACTCCAACTTATATGGAAGGAGACAACAGGATGTGGGATGTTACTGGAGATGGATGTGAATCTCTTGAGGATATGAGAATATTAGAAATTGCTAATCTTTTACTTGATGAGCCTGAATTGGAAGCTATGATATTTATTAAAGAAGATATAGAAATTCAAAGACAAACCATTGAAGAAGCTAATCCTATCATTCCTTCTATTGAATAGTTGAAACTTCATGTGCTGGACAATTTATACTTCTGTTTTTGTTGTTGTACTAGATATTTAAATATTTAATGCTTACTTTTATTTTGATATTACAAGATACAATGCTACAAATGATGTTGCTTTCAATTTTTTGTCATTTCAAATATTACGTTTTGATTACTTTCTTAATTTTTATGTATGATTTATATATTATAATGTCGTATCCACATCGTATCCTTATCCTGTATTATTAAGAATTAATGTGTCCTGTATTCATATCTTGTTGTGGTATCCGTATTGTTGCAACATGGACCGCACCCTTTCTTGCATATTATGCAACTACATAATTATTTAAAGCTAGATGTTGAAGCCTCCACCCTTGAAAGACGGACAAGTAAGGGAAGCCATAAGATGCCATCATTTTTGAAATTATTTTTGTGTTTAATTTTCCACTCTTACATGAAAATAACAATGAGCTTTGGCAAAGGAAGTTGCTCATCATCTTGAGAAAGCCTAAAAAACATTAGGTATCCTTTCCACCTGAGAGGTAATCCTACTAAAAGTAGCAGTTTTGATTTCAAACTCAGCTACGATGGCAACAATACAATATTAGAGATCTACCGAAGCAAGTATTATGTCAATAATATTATTATACCGTTATTCTAAAATCACACCTGTTGATGTTGGTTTGGCATATGTACACTACAATCTTCCAAGTGGATCAATATATCCATGTGATTAAAATGAAACATTCTGGTTAGAGAAGAAGGATTATCAAGGTCAGGCCACATTTATCAACACCTCAGTAAAGATCCATAGTCCAAGTAATGAAATTGTGCATTGTCTAAGAAAGAACAACTCAAAGGCTCTATGAGATATTTGAAACTTTATTAGTTAGAGTCCTCCCTACAAATTGTAATTTTATACATGCAGTTCCCCTGATCAAAAATCTTCAACTTAGTATTTTTAATCAACCAAAACTAAGATTTTGGCTAAGTTGGCACCCTCCTATCAATTCAATAACATAAATCATTCACTATTGTGGTCAAAGTGTTGGATGGTAAGTATCTTGACCATTACACATGCTAACTTCCTATTATCCATATTTTAATCTTTATTTCCTAAACCAATCTCCTTTTGGATGATAATAAACAATCAAGGTGGTATAAAAAAGAAATGGGCTTTGCATTTTATTATATGAAATATCCTATTCATTTTGAAATTGAATTCTTGTCATGTCTTAATGAAGCGCGTTATAATCTTTCAATGTTAACTTTCTATGTAGCAACAATAATTTTCTCAGTATTGGACATAACACTCTTAATTCTTGGTAGGAACATGTTTTCACTTAAATGAGGGAATTATCGGCGCATCTAACTGACGACTAAATTACATTCTTGAAGTTTTTTTAATGATTGAAAGGTTTCTATGAGCACCATTACGTGTTCTTTCACTCATTGCATACAACTTATTCAAGTTTATTGAGCCTTTTGATAGTGTTGAGAGGTTTCTTCATAACTAGAAGGCCCTCTCACTTTCAAAATATTCATACAATGAAATAAACACAATTACAAACAATATCATGGAGAAGCTAGGACAAGGGGGCTTTGGATCCATATGTAGAGGATGACTCCCTCGTGGTTATTTAGTTACTGTGAAGATGTTAAATAAATCCATGGGTAATGGAGAGGATTTTATTATTGAAGTATTGACGATTGGTAGAATTCATCACGTAAATGTAATGCAACTTGTGGGATTTTGTGTTAAGGTTCATATAGAGCTTTGGCTTATGAGTACATGACTAATGGATCTCTTAATAAATATATTTTCACTTCAAACAAGGAAAATATATTCCTCAACATGTAGAAACTTCTTGAGATTGCCAAGTTTATGGCCTTCGGACTTCATTACCTACATTAGGGATCTAATATGAGGATTCTGCATTTTGACAACAAGCCTCATAATATGATTTGCTGTAAAGATATCAGATTTTTGGTTAGCTAAGTTGCACCCAAAGGGCCAAAGTCTTACCTCAATCAGTGTTGCAAGAGGAACAATTGGATAAATTGCACCAAAATTAATATCGCGAAGGTGTATCACTTTTGAGTATCGGCCAAAAAATCTCATAATGGGTTAATTTTTATATAATATATTTTACATTCTATTAAATCATACGTTTGTACTTAAAGGAGATGAGGATTATATTTAACTTTTGTCAAAATCGAAGCAAAGTTGTTGAAAATATGATCTATTTTCCTTAGATATAAGACGAACTTGTTAAATGCTTAATTTGGCAAAGGTTATCCATAAAATTTTATTTTCATTTTTTCATTAAAGTAGATAAAGAAAATATGACTGAAAAAATATATTTGTTAAAATTTATCACAAATATAATTATGTTATAATTATATTGATAAAAAAATGTAATATAAAATTATGAAGATAAATATGCTTGGATTTCCTCCAACTATTTATAACCAAACAGAACAGGAATGAGGGTATGTTTGCATTATTCTTTATGCAGTTATTATATCTAATAAGATGAAGCCAAGTATGTTGGAAACTCAAAATTTTAAATTTTATTTTGTCGGTCTCAGAGAATTATGTTACATTTACAAATATATTAAAAGTAGTTCATTCATATATTAATTATTATACATATTCTTCAGCCTATGAAGTGTTATAACTCAAAAATTTATAAAAGATATTTTCTTCTATAACAGTCAAAATTTAATTTGAGAGTTCTTATAAGTCGAAATAAAAAATCGTATTCGTCATAATATATATTACTGTGTTTTAGTTTTACTAATTTTTTCATAACTTTTGGGCACTCGTGACATTCCTTAAGAAATTGGCACTTGTTGGTATTAGTGTGGGTTTTGGGACCGTTAGGTATCCATTTTGCAAATCGATTTCACCAAATATTTTTCTATAAAATAAGTTACTTTATGAATATTTTTTTATAATTTTAAATCCCTTAAAGTATTTATATAAATTCATTCTAAAAATTAATTATAATATTATTTTATTAGAAAAAATCTAAAAGCACTTTATACTTCTTAAACTTATTTCCTTAAGCCATTGTTAATATATAAATGATTTTAAAATTTTAGAGAAAAAAAGAGAGAAAGAACAGAGAAAAGTTAGGGTTTAGTGGTAGTAGTTTAATTTTCGTCCATCGACCTAGTTGGGAATTTTGTTGTCTAGATAAAATTTATAATTTCATTATAAAAAAATAAGGATAATTTTATTTTGATAAAACTTATACCCTATGAACTTCGACTTAGAAATTAAAATATGATTATAATTTCAAAATCTAAAAGTTTTTCTGGGTCAGAATTCTAAGAATCATGTTGCATTTATAAATATATTAAAGGAAGTTCATTCATCTATTAATTCATAGTTTTGAGCATATGAAGAGTCAGTTTAGATGTTGGTATCTAAGCATTTGTAATTGTATTATGTATATAAATTTCACTGATGAAATAGTGCTTTAGAATGATTACAAAGTTGTTTGCTCGTAAGAATGCCTTGAAATTCCATTTTTTAATATCCATTCCCTCTCTCCATTTTTCTATCAACTTGGCATTAGAGCTTATCTATGTTTGGCTTGCAACAACAACGTTATATAATAATTATTTTATCAACATACTATAAAAAAGTTTAAAATTTTGAGTATCCAAATAAAGGCTTTGGTGCATGACAAGACATTTAGGATTTTTTTTAGCAAATGTTATAAAAAGCCATAAGAAGGACCTACCATCAAAGCTCAATGAAGATATTTTCTTTGAGAGAGTCAATAGAATGTTAAAAAACTTCATATCTATCAATCAATCTATAGATAATCAAGCATTTAAAAAAAATTAAAAAATAATAAAATTAAAAAATAAAAAGATGAGCAAGCATTTTGTTGTTTTGGCCAACACCTCCATGCAAGCATTGGAGATTCTCAGAAATTCATATAAGGCACGCAAGATATTGAAAAGAGATTGCCTTCACATCCTCCTAGGGGAGTTTTACAATCAGAAAAAATGGCTTTCACGTCACATTTGTAGGGCTTTCTCAGTTAATTTAACCACTAATAAAAACCTTGCGGTGGTTCAAAAATTGCTACAACATTGTTGTAATTTGTGTGCACTACAAAGAGTTTTTGTTGTGGCTTTACAGCCGACGAGGAAGGTTTGTAATGCAGCAGTTTTTGGGCAGTTTTAATCACCACTAATTACAGTGGTTAAAACCATTGCTAATATGTAGTACATGTAAAAATATATATAATATCAAAAAATATAATTATATGAATATAAAAAGTAGATGTATTAGGCATTTGACAACACAACAATGTATAAAAAAAAATATTATAAATTTAAACACAATGTAATAAAAGTAGTTGCATTCATAGTAATAATTAAAAGCATTATTCATTCAGAACATTAAGTGTTATCAATACAAAACTCTAAGAACTAAATATTTACTACACAATTGTAGTTCTGTCTATCATAATAGTTCATCATTTCCCATTTATCTATAAAAAGGGGATTAACTGATATCCATGAAGCTCCCACTAAAGAAGGTCCTTAGGTGCAACCTCACACTTGCATTTTTAGAGAGCCCTTTGGTTTATATAAATATCAAATCTTTGCTTCACGAGTCCCATTTATATAACAATTTTCATAGCACTATCTATTGTCTTCATTGTAGCTACATGAAATTGGTTTCTACTTTAGTATTTCAACCAAAATGCATTTATCTTTCAATGTTAAAAAAAATGTTTTTCACCACATGAGAATTCAAGATGCCAATCATCCAGTCACAAATAAAAAACCTCAAATGACACTCTCAATTTGATCAAATTTTTTGAAAAAATAAAGTAGAGAACACATGTCAAATCTTGCAAAACTAACAAGCAACTCAAGAGTATGTGACTATATCTTAGAGTTAAGAAAGAGAACAAGAGATAGATTCCTCAATATGTGGGTAGTTAATAACAAATTGCATTGAACATTTGATCCCAATCAAAATGAGAGATATATTATTCAGGAAAAGGAGCAAAAACAATTTCACTAGTGTGTGCTAACTCAATTAGGCTTCATGTTCACATAGGATAAACATCAAATTGTTATTACAAAAGTTACAAAAATGCCATGATTATTTAAAGAATAGTAAACTATTCACAAACAAAATAACAAAATCTTATACACAGCCTTTTGGTATTGAAGGTGCGAGCCAAAAATATAAGTAAATTGGACAAAACCAATAGATATGTACAAATTGATTAAATAAAATATAAGGAGACACAAAACATGTTGAAAAAATAAGGTTGTTGCACACCTAAGATAAAGAGAATCAACCTAAATTTCTTAATGAAAAGCACTAAGAATAAACCGCCAATCACTAATCCTCTCCAAAGGCTTTCAAAGTAACTAAGAGGAAAGTACCGAATTGGTATGAAACCAAACCCTTGTTCTCGTAACTTACCTGAGTCTTATAGTCCCATAACAAAACTAGACACTCTCTCATTAGCTTTTGGAGTGAGCCCTTTTGGCATAGTACAGAAAAAAATTTTAATATCACTTCCGTATTTCCAAAGAATTTGTTGCATCACTCTTCTGAGAAATGTGAAAAAATCATTAAGAAAGAGCCAAAATACTTAAGTGTTTCAAAATTTACATTTGAACATCCTATTTTATTTTAACTAACCTCCATCATTTATTCTATTTTGACATATGAAAGTTTATGTTGTGTTTGAGATGACATGAGAAAGTAGACGGTGAAAGCCATATATATGTCATTGAACTAATATACAAAAGGAAATAACATAAGAGCAATGTTGATTCTGAAGATAAATGAGAACAAAACTAAATAAATGAGAGGCATAAAACTTTCTACATATAAAACCCATATGGTGCCACTTCTACATTTAGAACAAATTAAATCTTTTGCAGCCCTTTCTTATGATACGCTAGAAAGACACAATAATCCACAAGAACCAACAATCCATAACTCACCAAGCAATTCGAAAAAATGTAATATGCGAATGAAGAATAAATTATAATGGCCACCAAAATTGATAAAAAAAAATCTTTTCCAAAATTCAAAAATCCCAACATCCAAAAAATTCAAAAATAAAGTTTTAAATACCTCCTCTTAATACAAAAATTTGCAACCCCTATTTAATTGAAGTAACACAACAATGATGATTGGATGATATATTTAAACAACATTATCCTTATATTTGTGCTGAATCGAAGGAGAAAAGTAGCTAACCTCATGGTGGTAATCGAGCTCCGATAAGGGAAATTAAGGCTTGGTTAGAGCGAGAACATAGTTTTTTATTATAATACTTTAGCCAAACTCTTTCTTTGTTTATGGTTTTTAGAAAAAGAAATTATTTCAACCATTAACATGAGCAAGATTAATGAACATCCTCCATCTAATTTGAGAAGCGATAATAAATTTATAAAAAAATAATAAAAAGGTACCAAATACTTTTTGAGTTCCTCTAGTAGCTAAACAACAACGACTGGATGGAGGAAGTTGGATGATGCTACGACAGAGGGGTAAGGAGGTAGCACGATAGTTGATCGATTAAAGGGAGAATAGAAGAGGCTCTATTGAAGGAGAGAAGAGGGAAATGCGGGAGAGACTCGTGTGATATATTAGAGATTATGGCTCCTTAAAGTATTTTGTTACTACTTCTATAGAAGCAGTTTTAATCGCTGATAATAGTAGCAGTTTGAAGTGCCACTAGGTTAAAAGTATTGGGAAAAACTACTTTTAGCAGTAGTTTTAAAACTGAAGTGACCAAGTGCTGCAAGAATAGCAGATTTGTTGTAGTAAGCCTTATAGATAAAGTATTTTGAAAGTTTTTTACTATTTCACAAGAGTTGTATTCATCATTGATCAACTAAGAGATTGAAAGATGTCCAAGTAGTCAGAAAAAAATTCTATGCTCATTAGATGAAAAGTTTCATTATTACATGTTAATTATGAAACTATTTGAAGACCTGAAGGCTATTAAATTAATGAGTTTATGAGTTCATAATAAACTACTAAGTAGATAATTGCTTATTTTCAAATCTCTTATATTTAATTCCTCTAATGTTTGTTGATAAGTATGAAGAGATATAATTTAATTGAGTTTGTGAGAGATCTATAAAATCTCAAATCGTTTGTGTTTTAAGGTGTGGATTAGCTTGTGGGCTACAAAAGTAATCACTTAATTGGAGTTGAAGAATTCGGTGTAAGATTGTTTTAGGCTAGTGGTGGTTGACAAAGGGAGTAGTAAATCCTATATAGAATAACTCAAGAAGATGAAATAGGAGTTATTGCCAAAACACATAAAAATCTGTTTGTGCTCCCTTGTTCTCCCTTGTTCTCTTTACTTTATGTAATATCTTTACTCTTTGTCATAGTTTACTTCTTGCACTATGAATGATAATTTTAATGATCATAATGTTATCTATTATTTATAAGTCTTTATATTTCATGTTACTTGTATTATGTAGCAATCAATCCATTACAAAATCGCTAGTTTAGATCTAAGTAATATACATAGACAATTTAAATTTTAGCTTGTTGACTTGGACATTATAAAAGCATAAAGAATAGTGCTATTTGATTGGTTAAAAAAAGAATATGGTGTAAAAGAAATGTACAGTAAAAGGATTACTTAAGATGAGTGTAAAGTAAATGCGAGTGAATTATTTTTTTTTTTTTTGTTTGATTTGAAGTATAATGAATGTAGTATAAAGTATAAATATGGTGGTGGGTCGTGGCGGTGGTCGCCGGAGGCAGGTGGCGGCAACTGGCGGTGGTCAACAATAGTGATGAAACGAGCTTGCTTGTGGCGTAAACGATTCTCACTTAAAACTGGACAAGAACCATTCACCTCAAAATTGACCTAAACTATTTTACACTACATTTACTTTGTATTATTTTTTCATCCAACTAAATATCAAAATTTTCAAAACACCTGCATTCACTTTAGACCCATTTTACTTTCAACCAAATGGCCCTAAATTGAATCAAATTTGTTGAAAGTAGATATGCTAGCTTGAAGGGTGCTAGACTTCATATTACTTTGATTGATTAAATTAGCATTTCTTCAGAAAAAATATGGCTCGACTACGGTTGGCTGGAAAATTTTATGAATGATATATATATATATATATATATATATATATATATATATATATATATATAATGTTAGAGGCAACCCTAGCGGTGTAGTTTTCTCTACTAAATATAAACATTAAATTACATATAATAATTTTTTTTAATTAAATAAAGTTTAAATTTTAACTCGTGTTCACTAGATAAATTCTTTCTTATTTGGTCTTCCATGAAAGGCTAATTAAGATTATTTGATTCTCTAAGATGTTAATTAGCCATTATAAGCATTTGGAGGGTTACAACTTTACTAACTCTTGGGCTCTTTGTTTTTATGCTATCATCCCTTATAACTGTAATTAAGTTGGATGTATGGTTCCTAGTTGTATTCACTATTCCAGAATGTATTTTCTTTTATGGCTCAGATTTGAGTAGCATTTGTGCTATAGGCATGGTAGTATTACCTGTGTTTCTGATCTTAGTGACATTTTTTTAGGTTACAATATTTGGAATTATTATAGTGTTGTTTATTTATCTTCCTCTACTATTCTTGTTTACCTTTTTATTCGATGTTGGTGGTCACGGGGGACATTTATAATCTCTTTTTCCTTGGTTATGCTGGGTTGTCTCCTTTTCATCTTTGGATGATCAGTTGAATTTCCCATTTTTTCCTCTGGCTTAGCTTTGAGTGGTCCACTTACTCGTGGTAGACTTGGCATTCTGCTAATACTGGGGCTCGGTTCTAGAGTTTTTTGTATGTTTTCAAGGATGCTTTTGGGTATCATGGGTTCAACTTACTCCTTGTTGTTTATTTTGGTAACAATGCTGAAATAAATTGGAGGTGTGGGTTGAGATATTCTGGTTTAGTGGGCCTATTATTTTCTTGGTTTTGCAGCTTAAGGTTGTATTCTCTTCTAATTGATTTCCCTATTAATACAGCTTTTATTATGTTCCTATTTTTGGTTATTACCTTTGTCCTTGCAACCTCTTTTTATAGGTTTTTGGAGATCTATTCTAATTTTGTGCAGGGTTATTTATGGTCAAGAAGAATGAGATGATTGAGTTTTATTTTTTCTTTTCCTTTTGGTCTTCTATTTTTGGCCTTTGTAGATGAAAGTTCATTGGGGATGTGAATTTGTATTTTAAAAAATCTTTCAATCAAAACACAAAACTCAAACCATAATTCACCACAAAGAAAAGTGAGAAAATTAAATGTGGAAAAATAGTAGTAAAGGAACCCAGAGATTTATAGTGGTTTGTTCAACTCGACCTACTTCCACTCCTTGGAGGCGCCCTCCGAGTATTGCACTAAACTCAGTTACTCTCCTTTTGCTCCCACAGCAAGGCGGAGAAGCCTTTAAAAACCTCCTTTTCACTGACACCGATGAGGCAGAGAACCCAACTCCTTTTGCTTCCTCCTGAAGTAGGCAGAGAACCTTGACCGATTGCTGAAGTAGATCTCCCTGGAACCTCCCAAGTACAAGGGATGACGATCGGAGAAGACAACTTAGAACCTTGCTTGGAGCAACCTTTGTGAACTCTCTCATAAACTCCCCTTCACAAATTCCTCTCTCTCTCTCCCTCTCTCTCCCTCTCCTCTAGGCCTTCTCAGGGCAAGATAACAACAAAGTTGTTCTAAACGGTAGAACAAGAGCTCTTAAATAGAAGAGCTTCAGAATAGCTCATTAATTGTAACTTGTCGACTTTATCATCCAGGATGATATAAATATCGTCCTGTACGATCAGTGCAATTTAAGCCTAATCAGCCGGGATGATTTGAGAAGACCAGAAGAAATTTGTTCATATCATTCAGGACGATACAATATCGTCCTGTATGATTAGTTCAAATCAAAAAATATCGGCCTAGCCATCGCTCTGAAAGGAGGTCTAGACGATCCAAAAATATCTTGATCGTCCGGGCCGATCTCGCGATCGTCCCGGACGATTAGTTCAAAATCGAGAAAAATCATCCAAAACATCGCTCTGAATAAGAACTGTCTGATTTATGATCATTCAGGAGCAAAGTATTTTGTACTGATCGGCCCGGCCGATCCTACAATTATCCGGGATGATGTGATCATATCAATTAAGCCTTAATTGCTTTCCTTAATTAGAAAATTAATTTAGACATAATTGTGTTTCATCATCCAGGCCGATGTAATGGATAATCTTGGATGATGTCCAAAATAAATAATATCTAAATAGATCTGGCAGCTGATTCTTTCTGATTTGAGCCTATCATCCCGTACGATACAAATATTGTCCATGACAATGTGCTTAATGACGACTTCCTTAACCCCGAATCCCTAATTATGGTTTCTGTTTTTAGCGGATTGTTAAGGAAAACTTTAGGATCATCCCGAACTAAGTGATCAAAACAAAGAACTCTAATCAACAGACAAAAAAATTCTCCCATGTGTTTGTGCAAGGTTACTTAGCATCAGGAACCACTTCGTTTACAAAAGACTCAAGAAAGGAAAAAATTATAAACTGACTCAGACTTAATCTACCCAATCTTGAGCTTGCCTTCAGTTGCACTCGATCTTGTGGACCTGAAAAGTTAGTAGGCAAGCCAGTCATAGAAAATCATTAATGTTTGCTATAATCAAAAGTCTAATTCATAAAATCAGATTTGCAATAGTAGAATGTTACTAGGTATTCTTGTTCTTTTGTTTAGTAAGGACATCCGACTCATAAGTTCTTTTTTTATTTTGTTTGTAGCTCTTATGAGCAGTAGCGAGCTGGAGCAAGTTCAATGTCCTTTTAAAGACATTAAAATCCTTTTTGTTGATTAACGCGTAGGCCCGATGGTGGGTTTTTCCTAAAAAATAAATAAATAAATAAAATAATAAAAAAAGATTGTACTAATTGCATTTCTTATAGCAAAAGTAGATTATTATACATCTTTAATTTCTTAAGTCCTTTCACCATATCTTTTTGTACTAATTGCATTTCTTATAACAAAAGTAGGGTTGCAAAAGCTTCAAGTTGAGCTGAACATCAACTAAATTTATCTTTGCTTTTTTAGTTCTTATTGAGCTGAACATCAACTAAATAGGTCGTTAAAAATTTTATAAGATCGAGCTTGCCTCGATTATGAGAGCTTGCATAGAAAGGTCCAACATGACTTGGTTGTTGAGCTCAATTTCTTAGTTTTAAATTAAAATTTATAATTTTAAAATTTTTTATTTTAAATATTTAATTAATTTTAAAATAAATCTTAAAAATACTATATAATGTCAATTTAAATTAATTGTAAATATATTTTAATTAATTGTCTAGCTCAACGAGCTTTTGAGCCGAGTTAGGCTAAGCTTGAGCTTAAGCTTTTTTAATATACGAACTCAAGCATAGGCTTGAACTCAAACTTGTAGCTCGATAAACTCAACACATAAACTTGTTAACTAGTCATCCTCAAGATGACTCGAGTCACTTATACCCCAACATGAATGCAATTGAAAAGCTCTTCAAAATAAAGCACAAGAGTTTTTTTGTGACAACTTACTTACCATTTTGCTTTTTTAGAATGCAATGATAGTTTCTATTTGACTACTATATTTACATTTATTTGAAGAAAGTAATGTGAGAGGAAACTGAATTTTATGATATCTTTAAAAAAAAAAATACTTCTCCTATAACATCTTTCAACCACATTTAAAATGTTACAGCCGTTCCAATCATACCCCAAGTCCATAAATTTAAGAAAGTCATGCATTAGAACATTGCATTCAAAAAACCTTTAAATGACTTAATTTAAATATTATACTACCTAGCATATAATTGTTATCTTGAAAGCAAGCGCATCACCTCATTAGCTCATGCGGCCAATAGAATATATCACTCAGTATCTTAAAGATATCTAAATAAAATCGAAAAGATATATTAATTGATTGATATCATCAATAAGAAATTTATCAGAAAATTTGCATAATTTTTTACATCCAAATAAAATGTTTTAAAACACATTTAGTAACATATAAATATAATAACAACACAAAAGGATTTAGTAGAGCAAAATAATGAATTAATTAATCAATCCTCCAAAATTTCCTTATGATTGGTTGAGATGCAGACCTCCAAAATCCTTTCATGATTGGTTGAGACATTAGCATTGCCAGGTTGATCAGAAGGAACAAAAGGGGTTGGGGGCATCTCCAAACTCTGAAAGTTTGTTGTGAGCATTTGAACAACTCTATTCATTGATGGACGCTCTGTTGGATTCCATTGTATGCACCAAAGTGCTATTATGGCAAGCCTTTTCATAATTTCTTCATTTCCCTCCATTTCCATAGCTAATCCTAGACTGTTGTTATGGACCAACTTGTTATATATCCACTCTGGAAAATAAATTTCACTGAGGTTCTCAATTGTAGGATCAATATTTTTCCTCCTTCCTATCATTTCTAACAGAAGCATTCCATAACTATAAACATCAGACTTATGTGAGACTGGCCCAAAGTTTCTAGAGTAGACTTCTGGTGCTATGTATCCCATAGTGCCTCTTGCAGCGCTTATTGTCACAATGCTTTGATCTCTGGAGCAGAGCTTAGCAAGGCCAAAATCTGAAATTTTCGGATTGAAGTCATAATCTAACAAAATATTATGGGGTTTGATGTCAAAGTGAACAATTCTTTGATTGCATCCTTGGTGCAAATAATCGATCCCATGGGCAATGCCAACTGCAATCTCCTGCAACTTCTCCATGTTGAAAAATTCATGTCTCTTCTTTGATTCACCAAAGAAAATAAACTTTTCCAATGAGTTATTTGGCATGAACTCATATACTAGGGCTCTGTTAGTTCCATCTGAGCAGAACCCTAAGAGACGAACTACATTGACATGGTGAATTTTTCCTATAGTGGCTACTTCATTGACAAAATCATCTCCATTGGATTTTGATGCTTCTAGCAATTTAACTGCCACAGGAATTCCATTAGTCAGCTCACCTTTGTAGACACTTCCAAATCCTCCTTGACCCAGCCTATGCTTAAATTTCTTTGTTATTTTCTTAATATTTGAGAAATTGTATCGAGTTAGTGTTGTGGATTTGTAGGTTGCAAGGAATGTTTCCACCTTTATGCGCTTCTGTTTTTCATTGCTATATTTTTTGAAAAAGTAGAGAACCACAAGAGCTGCAATTAGAAAAACCACAAGAGATGTACCAATGGCAATGCCTGCAAGAAAGGAAATTTTAACATTCATTAAGGCAACTTTCCTGTTTATAAGCTCCACCATTCCAAAATTTTACTTGTCAGGCAAATAACCCTTTCAAACGAAATTTAGGTTGGAAGTCCAGGAAAAACTGAAAATAAATGGTGAGATTGCTCCATATACCTTCAACAATAAGATGTAAACCTGGGAAAAACATATATGGACAAAAAATCAGTTTGTTATGCCACAATCAATAAAAGTAAATATAAATTTGAAGATAAGGATAATAAAACGTGATTGTAAGTTTATTTTGTTTGTTATGACAGAAAAGAAAATTTTCCCAGAAAATATCTGACCTAACCTCCAAAATCACATATTCACATTGTATTTCAAATTTCTCCATGTATTCCGCCAACTCTAATTCATTGCTAATTATCTTTTCCATGGAAGATTTATTAAGTTAAAATCAATTTTCTATTACTGATATGAAGCTTGATGAGATTCTGTTTGGAAGCCAAATATTTACTTACCGAGGAGGTCTGAGGATGACTAAGAAATGAGAGAACAGAGTGTAAAAAGCAGATATGAAGCTTTATGAAGTTCTGTTTGGATGCCAACTATTTATCTATTGAGAAGATATACTAACTATTGCAAATTTGAATGAGTTTTTCGGTGTGGAAGCTGGAATTTTTGAATCAATCGCTTGAAATCATGGTGGCTGGAATTTTCTTAGGCAGGCGAGCAAAAGAATGCGTTGAAACCATATCATTTTCAGTTTATGAGTAAGAGTGTACCTTAGTTGAAAGCGTTGGAATCAAATATGTTCGTGACAGTACAAAAATATCACTAATAATAAGGATGACTAAGAAATAAGAGAATAGAGAGAGAAAGAGAGTTTAAAGAGCTTTCAGATAATCATTTCTCTTTGATTTCTCTTTTTTCTTATATCTAGTGCGTAACAGAGATATGGCTAAAAAATTTATGATTAAACTGAAAAATAGGATATGTGGTAGCTGATTTTCTTAAACATATCTACTACAGAAAAAATAAGAAGTTTATAATATTAATTATTTACAAAAAAAGAACAGAAAAGAAAAGATGCAATTCATCTCTCAACGCAGAAAAAAAAATAATAAACAGAAGATTTAGATAGATGTGAACTCACCATTGGGAGAATCTTGTGAAAAACACATTTTTTTATCCATTTTGAAATTATATCCACAGTTGTTTCCTTCATAAAAACAATCTGTACATGTCTGATCTCTCGAATTCAGATACAAAGAAGCTGCTTGTCCTTGCAGGGTCTTTGGCGCTATAGCTTGTATCGATTGAAAAGGATCATTAGAATGAACTTCACCAGTATATATTACGGTGCATGAAGGAGGAAGAATATCTATTCTCTCATATTCACCGATTGCATAAACAAACGAACCTAGTTCACTGAGGCAAGAGATTGGCCCAACTACGTCATCACTGTCAACCTGCAAGCTTAGCTTGGTTGTGCAGTTCACTACAACAAAATGTGATACACCCACATAAAAAATAGAACCGTTGACGTTAGGTAGTTTTTGGATGCCTGTTCGCCATGGGCAATTAATCGAAGATGTTGATAGAAGAACTTCAATAAAGATCCCAGTATAATAATTATTATTGACAATAGATGTTACTCTGTAGGATTCTGAAGAGGGGAGAGTAATAATTGTCTCGTAGGCGGAGGAGCAGGACAGATTCGCACTCAACCCTGCTGTCCTGCAACTATTGGAGCTGCTTTGAAGAGTAAAAGGGAATTTGATCTCCATATCTCCACACATGGAGGAAGGGCAGTCATTGGAGAGGGCATAGGCTATTGGGAAGATCCCAAGCAGGAGAAGATGGTACCAAGGCATTGCAAAAAGGGTGAACTGGGAACAGCAGCAAAGCCCATCTTGCAAATGCAGTTTTTAAACAGAATTTAATTCATTAATTGCAGCTTCTGAACTTGATTATTCCACCGAAAAGACTTCACTGGTCAATTGTATCCAGCAAAAGACTTTTCACCGCTTTGAAGAAGACGACGACAATGACTAATGTTGTGTGGCGAATAAGAAGTCCAGCTTGCTAGGATAATGGAAGTAACGACTACCTAGACTTAGACCCAATTAATGGTCACCAAGTCAAGTCAATTGATCAAAAAGAGTGTTCACATCCCTATTTCGACAACAGCAACAAAAAATAAAATAAAAAAAATTTTACATACATAACATCTAAATCTATTGAAAATACATACTCAACACCTAAATATCTATATTTATTAATATACCATCTAAAATTCTCATTTCCTTCAATTCTACCACTCTATTGAAGCGATGCCATTGACGGAAAAAATAATCGTTGATAGTAATTTTTTTGCGAGGTTTAAAGGGGATGCTATAATTGATTAAAAAAGGAGTTGTGGTGATATATTAATAAATATAAAAATTTAGATGTTAAATATGTATTTTCAATAATTTTAGGTGTTATGTATGTAAAAATTCAAAAAAGAGAAAATAACAATGAAGAATTTCTCACAAATAATTTAAATTCTCTATAAGTTAAAAAATAATATTAATACCAGAAAATACGTTTTTATTGATGAAAAATTGCAATAGAAATTTTTTCTCCATTGAATAGTGAGGAAATTAATGGCAAAAATTCTGTCGATAAACATTTTACTGACTACTGATAAAAGTTTTATCGTAAAACTAATGATGAAAAATCTAAATTTATTATGACATCTCACTTCCTTTTCTCTCTGTAACATCCGTTACTACATGATTGATAATATAATAACCTTTTTATCGTTTTTTTTTTCCTTTCAAATTTATTATAAATATAAGGAAGTCTTGAAGTCTGGAATTAAAAAATATTAAGTTCCAAAAAAGTCATTGTGAGCACTATGGGTGATGGTGTAGTGGCGTTGAGCTCTCTTTTTGGAGGGAAGGACTGCAGCACCGCGGCGATGAATTCTGTGTCTAGAATATTTTGGCCGAGCGTAGTAATGTTGAATGTTGGTGTGTCGTGATGTTGAGCGCTAAAATAAGTTTTATATAAAAATATTCAAATCGTGTCCTCATTCCTCGGTTTATGACTCAGTTGGCCGGAGAAGGGGAGAAGGAAGATGAGAAAGTAAAAAAAAAAAAGTGATTTGGAAACAAAAGTGCAAAATTCATTCAAATGAAATTGTCAAAGTACCAAAATCAGCTCTCAATATCCCATTGTGATTTAATTTCAATACCCGTCAATGCTTAGTTTGGTTGGTGGGTGTCAAAGCGCCTTCAGTGGGGGCCCCAAAGCGCCAGCTGTGGGTACAGTGGCGTGGGTGGCCCGGAAGGTCGGCCGGGATTGACGGACCGCCAAGCCCGTTCGGTGAAATCGTGCGTGGCAGTAGACGGCTCCTCGTCAAAATAATAATAATAATAATTTCATTGTTTATACGAAAAGTTATGGAATAAAGCACCATTTAAATGAGTTTTATAAATTTTTTATCCGGTAGGTTTTGATATATTATGGAATAAATGATGATTTAAATGGCATGACCCCCACTGGCCCATCAGTTAAAAGTTCATAGAAATGTAGATTAAATTTTAAAATATTATATTACAGTTATAAATAACAGAAAATTTATTCGCTTAAGAATATAACCCATATTCTCTACTTTCACGTACCGGCCTTTATCAAAAGTGCCATAGGACCATCGGTATTTTTTTTTATCACTATTTTTAATTAAACTATTATTAAATGCTGTAAAGTTTTTTTATGTTTTTTGGAAAATTTGGGGCTAAGCCCATGTATTGATCGAAAGATGGTTACAAGTAAAACAGAAGCACAATTTAAAAGAAATACAAGTGAAAAGCTGAGAACAAAAAACAGGTCAGCCCGACAAAAAAAATTACAAAATTGCTACATAGGGCTCAGTAATAACCCCGAATAGGTGGACAGGCTGCATGAAATCAAAGTTGAATTAGCTCACAGCCTGAAGATTGCATTCGATATAGTTCCCGATTGCCATCCATAAACCACACAACGGTCCAACAGGTACGGAGAGACTTAATTGCCAGGCCAAGAGCCAGACCAAGTTGCTGACGGGTATGAGGCCATCCAGGGATAAACCGCAACACCAGTTCGGCACATCACTGCTCCGCAGCATTCGAGAGACCTACCCGATAACAATCTTGACAAGTAAAGCATGTAGGAAAATTAATAGCTAAAATTTCCAAGAATTTCCATCTTCTCGCTTTTAGAGAGGTAGTCGAAACCACCAGATTATACACAGCAGTAGGGGATGCATGTTTCTTCATAAATATTCTATTGTTTCTTTCTCGCCAAATAAAATATTCCAAACAGCAAACCTCAAAAAACTGAAGTTTTTATCTTTTGAATTAAACCTCTGAACATCATCCAAAAAATCAAAAAGCTAAAAAAGAGTAGGTCTCAAAAGGAAGTTCTTTACATCCAGAATCAAACTACGAAGAACCTGGAAGGAGAATTCGCATTGGAAAAATAAATGCAAAGTACTTTCTTCTTCTTTTTCACATAAAGGGCATATAGGGTTTATAAGAATGTTTCTTCTAGCCAACACATCAGCAGTTTTAAGCCCTGCCAGAATTAGGGCTGTCAATTTTTGACACGACACGAAAACCCGACCCGGATCCGACCCGGACCCGCCGGGTTGGACCCGACCCGATTTCAAAACGGGTCGGGTTCGGGTTCCAGAAATCGACCCGTTTCAAAAACGGGTCGGGTTCGGGTTGACCCGGCGGGTCGGCGGGTTGACCCGGCGGGTCGGCGGGTTGACCCGGCAAATCGTTTAATTCAAAAAAATTTGAAATCCCGCCCTATGCCCGTTGCCCCTGCCCCCTGCCCGCTGCCCCGCTGCCCAGCTGCCACGCGCCGCTGCCCGCCCCGCTGCCCGCCCGCTGCCCCCGCTGCCCGCCCCGTTGCCCGCCCGCTGCGCGCTGCCACGCGTGACGCGTGCTGCCCCGCTGCCCCGCCGCGTGCCGCGCGCTGCCGCGTGCCGCTCGCGCTGCCGCGCGCTGCCGCGCGCTGCCGCGCGCTACCGCCGGCCCGCCGTCGCCTGCTGCTGCCGTCGCCTGCTGCTGCGCGTCGCGGTGCCGGGTCGTGTCGGGTCAACCCGGCAACCCGCCGGGTCGGGTCCGGGTTCGGATTTTCGACCCGTTTCTCTACCCGGGTCGGGTTAGGGTTGACCCGTTTTCCACCCGGGTCAGTTCGGGTTCGACCCGAACCCGACCCGTGACCCGAAATTGACACCCCTAGCCAGAATAGCCAGCCAAGCATAAGATGAGAATCTAATTGCAAACTGCATGTGCAAAATGAATTTGTACCAAGTAACTTTAGTATAATAAGATAAATAAAGCATCTTAAAGGATTTAAAATTGGGAACTCCCTCTCCCTTCCAAGTAACATTCCAAGTATCAACAATGATAGGAATGGAAGTAATTAACCGGCAGGCCTCATCAGAAAAAAATCCCTTAAGATTCCAACCTCCATTGAGAATAAAATCTTTCGGCTCAAAATAAGTAGTAGGAATAGGAGAGACAAGGTCATCAAGAGACTTCCCATTAAGCCAAGGGTCCCAGGTCATAGATAAGCTGCTATTGGATTTGATTAAATGAAATTGTATTAAGTGCTTAATACGGGCAGCAACAGCACAGGTAAGCTTCCAGAATTTTGAACCAGTCTGAGATGGAGGTTTGTATGGGGATTGATATTTATATTTGAGCTGATTAGATACCAGAGATTTGTTGTTGTAGAGTCTCCAGATAAAGTTACAACTGTAGCCAAATTGAATGGAGTTAAGATTTGGTATGCCTAATCCTCCAAAGCAAGTAGGCATACAAGTATTTTTTCCAAGCTATGAGATGCAATTTCTTCTCAATGGCAGAGCCATGGAAGAGGAATTTGGCACACATTTTATCTATACATTTTCAACAACTTTTTGGTATTATCGCACCTCTTATCTAGTACACTATTGTATTAGTAATGGTGAATTTGAGATATTGTATTCTACCTGCAAAAGACAAAAAATTTACTTTCCAACTAGCAAGTAGAGCATAAATCCTGCTAAGGAGTGGTTGGAAGTGAGTAGAAGCCAGTTTTTTTATTGCAATGGGGATGCCAAGATATTTCAGATAAGCATCTGAAGGAGTAAAACCAAGAGCACTTTGATTATCATCAGCCATTGAGGATGTATGAGAGAATAATATGGAACATTTGTTTTTGTTTATATGAAGTCCATAACAAGCAGCAAAAGAATCTAAAGTGTCATTCAGATCTTGGGCATTACCAATAGTGGTTAGTCCAAAAACAAGCACATCATCAGCATATAGTAAGTGATTGTAGACATTTGGACCACTAGAGATTCCAGAGAATCTCCCAGTATCAAGTGCATAAGATAATGCATCCATGACAATTGCAAACAACAGCGGAGAGAGTGGGCAGCCTTGACGAAGCATGGAGGAGAATTTGAAATATCCTTTTAATGCACCATTAATACAGATGGAAAAAACGAACATCAAAGATACACCTATTAACCCAAGAGATGAACTTATTAGGAAAGCATTTCTCTTGCATTCTAGTAATAACAAAATCTCTTAATACTGAATCAAAGGCTTTTTTGATATCTAGCTTAAAACAAAAGTACTCTTTATCTTTCTGAGATCCAAAATCCCTCAGAATTTTAGATGCCAAAATAATATTATCTTAGGAAATCCTTTTTTGTATGAAGCCAGCCTGACTGTCATGGATTATGAGAGGTATAACCCCTTTCATAAGATTAGCTATAATTTTTTAGAAGGTATTACATAAAGATATGAGCCTATAATCTGTAATGTTAGTGGCATGTGGGTTCTTAGCGATGAGGACAATAGCCGTAGCTTTCACAGAATTTGAAAGGATTCCAATATTAAAAAAGTTTTTAACTTTTTGGCAAACATAAAAACCCGTTTTATCCAAAGAGGTTTTATAAAATTCAAAAGTGTAACCATCCGGTCCCGGGGAAGAACCAGAAGCTCTAGCAAAAACATTCTCCTTAATATCCAGGTCAGTGACAGGTGCAATTAAGCCATCTAAATGACTATCAGGTAACATGTTACCTCTAGGAAGGGAGTTAAGATTGTGATTGCTCAGCCTAGGAAAGTTAAATATCTCTTTAAAGTAGCTAACTGTGGCATTAACAACATCATAATGATTGGAAAAGTGACCTTCTGGGTTGTAATCTCTTTAATCTTGTTGATATTACCTCTAGTTTTGATTCTAGCATACAGGAATCCTAAGTCATCCCCCCCATTCGAAATCCAATTAGCTTTAGCTCTTTGCACAATCCAAGATGTCCATGCAGTATGTAAGAAGGCTAAAGTGGAGTTAATTTGCTTGAGATTGGCACTTAAGTGAAGATCAATCAGATGGATTTAAATTTGTTCCAGGGATTTTTTCTGATTGTCTTCAAGACACACAATTCGGTCTTTAAGATAATTGAGTTGCTCCACATGTTTTGTTTCAAGAAGGATTTTAGCAATATGAGTTTATGGTAAATGTTGGCAAAGGGGCTGCCATTAATATGATTGGAGAAAGCAGTGATAACTCCATCCCAGTACCCCTCCATGTTTATCCAATAGTTCTTAAATAAGAATCTGCCATTAGAATCTATGTTGTTACTAGCTTTGCGGATCAAAGGAGAATGGTCTGAATAACTAGGGGGCTCAATCTTGTAGTATGAGGTGGGCTAGATTTCTAGCTAAGCATTGTCAATGAGCATTTTGTCTAATTTTATATAGATTGGATCTACAGCTCTATTGTTGAAGCAGGTGTATTTCAAACTAGTAGATGCAAGATCTAAAATTCCAGAATAAAAAATTCAACTGTTCATTTCATTCATCTGATTGTGTTGAGGTTGGGAACCACCCAATTTCTCTTTGCCATCTCTATAGCAGTTAAAATCTCCCACTATAAGCCACGGGGTATTGATTTTGTTAGCAAGATCAGAAAGCTATTAGCATAGCCGAGAGGGGGATTCTATCAGATGGAGTATTAGCTGCATACACCACTGATAAGAAAAAAATGAGGAAGAATTAAAAGAGAGAGTGCCATGAATATAGACGGATTCTTGTCACAACCTTAGTTCTTCCGCTCTTGGGAGAATTTGGTTGAAATGCAAATGCTATAAAGTAAATGAAAAACTTTCATATAATTTTTTTTTTATATGAAAATATTATAATTATTATCTTTATTCATGAATGTGATGTTAATAAATCTGGAATATATGTATATATATATATATATAGATTGTGTGTGTTATAATTTTTTTTAATAAAACTAACATTGAATATTAAAAATAAAATAAGATGATCATAAATTTGTGTATAATACAAATACTTGACTGTTGAATTTAATAATTTATTAAAAATAGATGCTTTTATTCCTAAAAGATTAAAATATTTTTCTTTCATTATGAAGTATTAAAGGGAAATGTAGAATAAATCATCTAATAAAATTAAAGGTATTTTAAAAATTTTCAAATTTCTTCCCCACTAATAAAAAATTCTAGCTCTATCCGTACTAAGAATTAATGATATTTTGTTAACAAGAATTTTTGATGATTCTGGGATAGTACATGCTAGTATTTACAATTTTCAAGTTTAAGTGAAAATTTCAAAATGGTTATTTTTTATGCATGTTCAAGTTTAAGTTATGCCGATGTTATTCTTTTGATAATTAAAACAAATAAGCATATGTAACCTGATAATACTATTTTCTAATTTTAAAACAATTTTTTGTTATTTTATAATTATTATTTAAACTTTTTATTTGCAGAGTGCAAATATGGATATTGATTCTATAAAAGAATTTTTTGGATAGACCACGAAGCATCTTTTTGCTTATTTGGTGAAGTATTTGCTATTTTATGGAAAGGGAAAGAACCGGCTGAGTAAGTTAGGTGCTAGCGTAGTTTGAGATGTTGTTTAACTCTTATCTTTGATCTTAAAGTCTTTAATAAAATTTCGTTTGATTGTTTGAGATCGGCGGCTATCAATCTCAAGATCTTATTCAAACCAAGCTCGCCATACCTATAATCAAATATTGCTTCATAAAGGAAGAAGAATTATGCGGTAAAATGATTTCTCACAGATACATGAGTTCTCTTAGTCTTTCCTCTTTCAAATGTGGAGGCTTCTGTATCTCACTTTAGATAATTGAATGGTTGTATAATATGATGGGAAGGTTGTGGTTATCGTCGAACTTAACAAACTTTTATTAAGAGTTATGCTTTTTAATTTTCTATTTATACATTTAATTTCACTGATTTTTAATTGGAAGAATTTTTTTATTTTTAATTGACTTTTCAAGCAGGCAAGTTTGAGTGCTGTAAAAGCATGAAAATTTATTATTCCTCAAGAGAGTTCATATGAATAAGAGTAACTTATGGCCCTGCAGAATGAATTTTTATTTGGTACGGACACCGGACATAGCTCTACCTCTGGATGCCGAAAAGTAAGAATATTGCACATGCGTTTCTGATTACCGCACGACCCGACAACCCGCCCCAAAAAGAATGCAAAAATTTAAAAGAAAATAAAAAGAAACTGTGGTCCACTTTCCCAAATTCAAAAATGAGGCGTTTCGACTTCAGAACAAGGCGTTTCAGGTTCCACATGTGACTTCTAAACGCATCTTTCGTCCTTCCGAAGCAATTTTTTGGCTGATCAATTTCGCATAAACCATGCCTCATGTTAGCATTTTTTTCCGAGTTTAGGGATATGGGGGATCTATTTTCCTATTAAAGAACTCTACAGATCAAATGTTTAGAGTTAGGGTTTGTTTTGAAACTTTGAATGCGTGCTGAAAATTAGTATTCAAGCATTTTTTGTTCGAACATGTATGATGGAAATAGGATAATTAAGCGCGCGCAGTACCGTGATGTACCGTTGCTCGGTACACAATTATAAAGTGGTTTCAAATATTGTTATTGAAACCACTGAACGATGTGTATTAGGAATTATTTGTAGTTGGTATAATATAAATTAAATGTTTATATTGAAAGAAATTTTATTTAACGATGGTAGGTACAAATCGGTATGAACGCTCAGTATTGCTCGGTACTAATAGGTATCACTCGGTATAAAATTATATAAATGTTTCGAATATTGTTAAATTTTTGAATGATGTTTATTAGGAATTATTTGTTGTTGGTATAATATAAATTAAATTTTATATTGAAAGAAATCTTCTTTAACGATGGTCTGTACCGATCCATATGAGCGCTCGATACCACTCCGTACTACTCAATATAGAGTTATATAGAGGTTTCAAATATTGTTAAACTTTCTGAATGTTGATTATTATGAATTATTTGATTTTGGTATAATATAAATCAAATGTTAATATTGAAAGAAATCTTATTTAACGATGGTCGGTAACAATCGGTATAAACGTTCGGTACTACTAGGTACCGCTCAGTATAAAATTATATAGAGGCTTCAAATATTGTTAAACTTTATGAACGATGCTTATTATGAATTATTTGTTGTTGGTATAATATAAATTAAATATTCATATTGAAAGAAATCTTATTTAATGATGGTGTCAATATCGATCGGTATGAGCGCTCGGTACCCTTCGACACCGCTCGGTACCACTTGATACCAAAATTTCCTGATAGTTGGGTACTTTAAGCTCCAAAGTTTGGTACTTCTAGTTATGTAAAGTAGGTATAGCTCGATACTGATGCTCGGTACAAGCTCGATATCAAAATTTTCTATTCTTAATTTTATTTATTTATTCTCTATTATGTATGGATATTCTCCAAAGATTCATTTTCGATGTAGAATTTTAACTTTTAGAGAATTTTGCAATCACTTGGTTGCTACATTCAGAGAACAGTTTGTTGATAGACTTAGGCAGCTCTACATAAATCAATTCCTGGTATTGCCTCCATTCCATCAAAATGTTCCCCTTGTGTATATGCTTCTAACGATGTGAGAGATTCGAAAGAAGTGTTTTGTTATAAATGGACATATGCTAGAGTTTACTTCTAATGAGGTTGCTCTGCTGCTTAGATTGCCCAATAGAGTTGTTAAATTTGTGTCGGGAAATGGTAGAATAGGTGGAAAAATAGCAAATAACATCAAACATGACATTAAAAGTTTGGATGTGTCCACTCTAATTGAAGATCTAGTGAAAGAATTTATAATTTACTTATTATCAAACCTTTTCATTCCCATGACCAACTTCCGGGTACCTACTGCAATACTAAATATTGCTGAGAATGTAGATGACTTTTTAATATACAACTGGTCAGAACCCATTAAAGATTTCCTAGTGACGGAGTTCAATGCCATTGCAAAGAAGCATTCCAAAGGAACTCCATTGGGTTACATTAATTGATTTGTAATAATTATAATTGTGAGTAAATAACTCATGTGATTTAAGTTTGATATTGTAAAATCTCATTTAATTTGAGTAGACTAACATTTTGTTGCTCAATATTTATAAATTTGATTTCTGGAGCATACAAGAGTCCACACAGTAGTGAATGACCTATCCCAACCCCATTTTGTTCATTGGGATGACCACTTTATATATAGTGAGAAAGAGGTCACCAATTTATTTGCTAAACTTGACGATGCTCAAGTAGTGATTGAAGGTGCACTTATATTAATTTTTCATTGAGCTATGCCTGACAATCAATGTTCTGCAGATAGTTTGTCATTTAGAAGGAGTTATAGAAGAGGAGAGAAAGTTATTAAAGAGTTCTCCCATTCTTACTCCAAGGAGAACCACATGTCCACCATACCAGCATCTAAAAATTCCACTCCCCCACCCCTCCAGCCCTGAAATCTCCTCTAGGCCCCCCTCCCTGAAGTCCAGCAAGGTCAACCAGGATTCCAAGCCACCCCGAAGTCCTCCAAAAATATGGGGGGCAATATAACAAAGTATATCTCAAAGATGCAATAACTTCTCTTCCTCAAAGGGACAGGTTCTCAACTTCATATTTAATATCAATAAAGTCACATAAATTTAGATTCAGATGTATATTTGTTTTCATTGGAAGCTTAAATTAAAAAGTACATTGACATCTACTATACAAACTACTATCATCAAGCAACGTGCAACTTCAAAACAGTCAAATATCCTTAGTGGATTTAAAAGACTTATTCTCTACTACACACAAGCATCTTCTCTACAACTTATTCTTTAAAAGGATATAGCCTGATCATATCATAAAGCCTCTACTAAGATAACAATATTATTATGTTGCCAGAATGTTGGCATAATACACTGCTCTGGCCCCTTGACTCAAGGATATCTGATGTCGGTACAGTTCAGTATGGATGCATATTATATTAACAAAATGCCACTGGACTCCTACCATTATCGACCATTCTGTCTGATATCTGCTGGCGGTCCTTCACTTTATATCAGCCATCATGAGCTTCTCGCTCGACTGCTACTTGAAGTACTCCCTCAAACTCTCTTCTTCAGCTCTACACTAGTCGTTGACTGCTAATGGGCTTCAACTCAATCGTCCATCACTGACAAACTTCCGCTCAAATGGCATCAAAATTCGCCCCATCTACTCGTTACTTCAAGCTCTCCTCCCAGACACTATTGCCATCAGATCTTCTCAAATCACCCTACCATACAAGCAGCAACTGATCTTCTTCTATCAAGGATCATCTTTTAAGAAGATAGCTTCTCATCGTGACTCCTTCTACAAAAGAGAGGGGCATTGATGCTTGATAGGGGAATGCCGCCTATCTACGATAGTGGAATGCCTCTACTGTATGAAAAAGAATGCAAGAGAAGAATAAGAAGAAAAAAATCTCCTTCTACACAAGAGAGGGGCACTGAAGTTTGACAGGGGAATGCAACCTATCTACAATAATGGAATGCCTCCAATGTGAGAAGAAGATTAAAGGAGAATAAAAAGAACGAATCCAAAAATTCTAACTTCTACAGATGGAGAGGAGCCCTAATTTTGTGTAGGGAAAGTCACCTATGAAACCAAAGGAGTGCCTCAACTGTAAGAAATTTAGAATAAGGGAGGAAAAAGAAAAGAAATGACTACAAAAAGCTATCTTCTGTGCAAGAGGAGGGGCACAATTTTCAGTAGGGAAAGTCGCCTACGAAAATAACGGAATGCCTCGATTGTAAGAAGATAACTATAGAAGAAGACAGTAGAAGGAGAAAAATTTTCCTTCTATACTAAAGAGGGGCGCTGAATTAAGTAGGGGAAGTCTCCTATGAAAAACAACAGAAAGCCTCAAAAGCATGAAGAAAAATAGGAGAAAAGAAGAGAAAACTCCAACTTCTATACAAGAGGAGGAGCGCTGAGTTAAGTACGGAAAGTTACCTACTAAAAAAAAAATATGATGCCTCGACTGTCAAAAAGTCAGAAGGAAAAAAAAGAAGGTACAAGTTTTCCCCTAGCCTTTGGGGGATATTTATAGCCTTTTTTTGGGAAGAAAAAACATTTTAGAGTTTTCTAAAATTTTAAAGAATTTTTTTAGAATTTTTTTTTATTTTTTTTGAGATTTTTTCAAAATTTTTTGAATTAAGTGGGCCCTACAGACAAAAAATTAAAGGTTTGGAAATCGCTAGCGCCCGGACCAAAACAGCGCCGGAATCATGCGGGCCAGGCATCGTGGGCTGGCCAACCGTGCAGGATTGCGAGCGAGCCATGGAGCAGGCCAAGGAGGGCGGGCCTAGGCAGGCTGAAGGCGAGCGCTCGTGCAGCGATTGCGTGGGCCCAGGCGAGTTGTGTCGCGGGCGGCAGGCCCAGCACACGGTTCGCGCCGCTGGCTGCAGCAGCGGCTATCGGCCGGCCAGTTCGACTGCCCACCCCATTCTAGGTCTAATTTATGCCCCAGAAAGGCCAAATCAGACGTTTATGGGGTCCCTTGACCATTTTTCAATGTTCTGGCCTCAATTTTGGCAGTTTTAAAGCCATTTGTGGCTCCTACATGCAAGATTGGATTTCAAATCACATGAAAAATTCTCCAAAGTTTGTGACATGTATTTTTAGACTCCTGGAGTTTTGACGTCCAAAAATAGCGGAGCAAGCGATGTATAATCAATAAGTTATCTTGAGCAGGCACGAATCTCGAGGCAAAATAAAGCCATAAACATCAAAAATTAAATTCAGGATCACTTGAACTCCAATTCCATTAAACTTATAGTCAAACTGAGTGTCACAGAAATATGAACCCAATGGCATGAAATTCGACTCAATCCGAGCCCAAATGAGTCCAAATCAAGGACCTTATATGATGTTGGAAAGTTCAAAACACAATATGAGTTGCTAAACGGTTTCTAAAAATGATGTGCTTATAATTGAATTCAGTGGCTCGACGAGACAAATCCAATGAGCCCAAGATTGCCATGATCTGACATCATTAATGCCATCAAATGCCTGATGAATGGTCCACAATCAAAGGATTCAACATCAGTCATCCATCCGATCACTCCCTATTTACCCCTGATCTCTCACCTATTTACAAGCCATGCCACTCCAGAATATCTAGAAATAGTCCCCTCATTTCTCATGAGAAGGGGGCTAAGCAAGAGAAAGTAAGAGAAAGCAAGAGAAAGCAAGAACAAGAAGAAGAGAAGAGTAGGAGGGAAGAAACTCCTCCTCGGCCACCGTCGGGATTCTGTCCGACTTTCACGGGATGTTGAATTCCGCCCGACCTCCTAGTTATGCTGGAATTTCGCCAGACCCCCTAGTGATGCTGGAATTCCGCCTGACCTCCAAGTGACGCCAGAGTTTCACCCGAACTCCATGTGATGCCGGAGTTCTCCTCGGCCGCCAACTGACGTCGGACTTCTACCCGACGCTGATCCTCCACTCGTCGCCAAGTTTCTACCAGACGTCGGACTTCTACCGATTGTCGGACTTTCAATGGACATTTATTTGAAGATGGATTTCTTTACATTGTTGGACTTCTACCTGATGTTGTCCTTTTGACCTTCGTCGTTAGACAACAGTCCTTTCGACCACTGTCTCCCGCCGACTAAGATCCTTCTGACTTACGTCGCCCATCGACTACAGTCCTTTCGACCTCGGTCACCCATTGACTAAGGTCTTTCTGGCTTACGTCGCCCACCAACTACAGTCTTTCCGACCTCCATCGTCAGCCAATTGCGGTCCTCCTGACTTACGTCGCCCGCCATCTATAGTCTTTCCAACCTCCGTCGCCAAACGACTATGGTCCTTCTGACTTACGTCGCCCACCGACTATAGTCCTGCTTAGCTCAGTCGCCAGCCGACTACGGTCCTCTCGACTTACGTCGCCCGCAGACTAAAGTATTTTCGACCTCCATCCCTAGACAACGGTCTTTATGATCTTCGTTGCCCATAGACTACGGTTCATCTGACCTCTGTCACCAGGCTATGGTCTTTTTGTGCAAACGAACACATCAACAGTGATTATTTGTATCCTCATCATGTAATGTACTATATAATAAGTACATCAAGCTAAGACCTTCCCCCAAGGAGGCCTGATTAGTAATCAACTGCAATACTAGTGGATTCATTCAAACTGGGCTAGGCCCCATGGTTTTCCACCTTTTTTAGGGGTTTTCCATGAAAACAATCTTGGTGTCTCCTTTAATACTGCAGCCTCTCTCTTATCTTATTGCGTGCTGTATTTTCATAAAAAGTTAAGATGTTAAATTTTATATTTCTCTACCATCGTGAATACTCCTGGACGCAACACAACATATTCAATATATATTAATTTATAAAGCTGGTTTTAAATTATAACTAAAAATTAAAGCAAAATAATTTTCAAACAACCAACAATATCATATTTTCTTGACAACTCAAACTATAACTAAAATTTAAAGCAAAATGTATCAAGTTTCAGCCTAATAATAAACTTACATATTTATATAATTAAATTTTATTTTTTAAATGAGCCATCTTATGGAGAAATTATTTTGTGCAGACACCGAACGCAGCTCTACGTCCGGAGGTGAATCAGGTGCAGCCACGTTAACACTACCGAGCCGCAGTACTGAGTTGTGGTACCTGACGAAGGGTTGACGTGGAACAATCTGGTTAGTCTCCGGATGACGTTCGGCATCCTTACAGAATAATTTCTCCATCTTGTAAGCTTAAGAGTTAAGTCAGAACTTATTTAAATTTAACTCTTTAGCTCCTAGAGTTCAGCTCAACTATCATGGGCCATTTGTCATGCCGAGTCTAAGAAAACTTCGGAGTCAACATGTCTAGTTTGTTTGCTCTAGATGAATTCTAGACTTAAATAAAGTTTAAGATGAAGGAAAGTCACTTCATAACTAGTTGAAAGTCGTTCAACTTTGAAAAAGACGCGAACATTCATTAAATTTGAGAATTTTTTTGCTTCCCCACCATTTTAAATTTTAGTGGGAGGACTTACTCAATGATATCTTTCAGCCTAGTAATTCTACAGAAGAATGATGACTTATGACTTTTCTAACGCTTCTAAACTCCTAAAGTCCATTGATTATTACAATTCATTTCTTAGTTCTTTCACACCTTATTATTATCATTTAATTTAAATAGAATTAAACTTACAATTACAGCTATCAAAGGAAGCATAATTACAACAGAAGTCGTATCTCTTGTTTTATTTTATTTTCTTTTCTCTCTCTTTATTTTTTTCTTATATTAATTACCTCAAAAATTCAATAATAAATGTCTTTTTTACACACCAATACAAAAAATCATTATAATGACTAGTAGGCATAATAAAAGTCATTTTAGTCATCACACTAAACGATCCATATCGTAAAGCATGGTCAGTTGAAATCATAATCTCAGCCGCCAATCATATTTTAGAAAATATTTTTAAATTCAAAATATGTACTAAAAGTACAATACAAAAACCCATCTTACTGTATGATATAACCAAACCTTGCCTAAATGAATCCTATAATTAGGGGATCAAATTTGGATTAATTGAACCAGTCAGATCATAATGTACTATTGGACCAATTATTCTGTACGACCAGATCTTTGCATGGGAGGATAATTATTCACCACAAATTATACGAGAAGATAATCCAATTTGATTGAACTAATCATACTGGATGATGTTTTATATTGTACTGGATGATCAACTTAAATACTTGAACTGTTCATACATTACCTTATTCTTTGTACAGTACTAACAGGGCTATTTGAACTAGTCATACTATATGATCTAGGATCGTACTGTACGATCAATGATGTGAGAATTAAATTATTAGGGCTTTTATGAAGCCTTGTATTTAAGCCTCTTAATATACTTGTTTAAAGTCTTAGGTTATTTGGCTTTTAGAGAGAGCTTTAAAAAAAAGATCTTAGGAACATTCACTACGGGAAAACACGCGATTACCGTCGGACTTTCCGGCGGAATTTTTTACATCAGTAAATACGGCGTTTGTACCGGCGCTTAATGCGAAGGAATAATAACGTCATTTTTTCCGTCGCACGATCCGGCGCATCGTGCGATGGAAAATTTGCGACGTCTAATGCGCCGATCGTTCCGCCGGAATATAACCACATTACATTCTTACTGGTGGACTTTACGGCAGAATATGTCCGGCGCATTTACCGGTGGATATTACGACGACTATTTTAAACTCGACGGCTTGTAACTGGCAAAAAATGGGCCGGAACACATTCCAGCGTAAAAATCCGCCAGCGAAAGCCCTATTTCCGAATCCGAGCCCGTTTGGTTGCTCATTTTATTCAATCATTTCGCTCGCATCTCCGGTGTCTCCCTCGTCACCCCAGCGTCGCCCATCGTAGATCGCCGTCGCCGAGCTTTGTAGAAGTTCACCGGACGTCGCCGACGATCACTGCCTTCGTCGCCGATGAAAGCCCTATTTCTGACCGTGAGTTTCCACCGCCAAAAGCTTTTCCGCCGCCTCCTAATTTTGTGGATTGTAAGATTTTTTTTATTCATGTTATTTCTTTTTAGACATTTGATATAGGATGCATATTGTAGATGTTTTTATGTAGAAAAGATTTTGAAAATCAATTTGGATTCATGCCGGGTATGTCTATTATGGAAGCCATACATTTTTTGAGAGGTTTGATGGAGAAATATAGAGAGAGTTAGGAGGATCTACATATGATTTTTGTTGATTTAGAGAAAGCATATGATAAAGTTTCAAGAGGAGTGTTATTGAGAGTTCTTGCAAAAAAAATAGTTAATAATGCTTATATTCATTATTTTTTTTTTGTTTATAAACTTTTTAAAATCAATTTGGATTCATGCCGGGTAGGTCTATTATGAAAGCCGTACATTTTTTGAGAGGTTTGATGGAGAAATATAGAGAGATTAAGGAGGATCTACATATGCATGATTTTTGTTGATTTAGAGAAAGCATATGATAAAGTTTCAAGAGGAGTGCTATTCAGAGTTCTTGCATAACAAAATAGTTAATAACGCTTATATTTAATATTTTTTGGTTTATAAACTTTTCAAAATCAATTTAGATTCATGCTGGGTAGGTCAATTATGGAACCCATACATTTATTGAGAGGTTTGATGGAGAAATATAGAGAGAATAAGGAGGATCTACATATGATTTTTGTTGATTTAGAGAAATCATATGATAAATTTCAAAGAGGAGTGCTAGTGAGATATCTTGCAAAAATATGTATGTATGAGCTATTACTTGTGTTAAAACCATTGATTTCTCTGACTTCACAAGATATCACTTAAATATTTAAACATAGTCCAGTCTATGAATTTTAAAGTTGATTATAACTTTTTTAGGTCTAGCCTATGGTTTACATTGCAAACAATTATTATTAGAGGCAATGCTTTAAAGGCTTTAGCATTGAGAATCCTAATCTATTAGGATATAGTTCAACATCATTCACAAAAGAGGTTAATAAGCCATCCAAAAATTTCCACCTAGCCTTCCAACACTACTTCATTTACATCCTTCTATCTATGCCATCACCTCCCTGCATAGTCATCTAAGGACACCTCATGATATTCATTTAGTTATTACTATATACACCACTAAATGAGGACCATCATAATTTTTTACAATCACCTTAATGACTTTCTTGCATTGAATCACCTATGACTTTTAGCTATTACTTGTGTTAAAACACAAGGTGGTTTGACAAAGTAATTTCTTATTCAGTTGGATTGTATCAAGGATAAGACTTATGTCCATATCTTTTTACTTTTATCGTAGATGTTCTCACTAATATTAATATCTCCATATATTAAGTTTTAGATCTACTCAAGCGAAAATCCAATACTTATTTGCTCTTATATCTAGATTATGGATATTAGAAATCAATGAAGTTGGATGTATAACCAATTATCTCAAGGACGAAAGACATTAACAGATGAATTCATTAATGTGGTGAACATTTTCATTCAGCAAGTGAAACAACTACCCAGCTTCATATCAAAAGGAATGTTTCGATGTCCATGTTCTAAACAAAAAAATCTAGTGCACCTAACACCAGATGATGTAACTGTTGATATGTATCGCAGAGGATTCATACCATGGTATTGGTATTGGATTTCTCATGGTGAGTACGAGTCACAATTTAATTATCAATGCGGTACTTCTACAAGTACTAATATAGCTGAGGGTAAAAATATCCGACCAAATCTTGAGGAATTAGTTCATGATGCAACTGAAATACAATTTGAACAAAATACAAAAGAGTTACCGAATAAGGAGGCACAGAATTTTTATGATTTGTTGCACGCTACCCAGCAACCAATTTGGAAAGGGTGCACCACTCACTCACAGTTATTTGTTACTGTGAAGATGTTAAGCATCAAGGAAGAATATAATGTTGCTCGTGAATGTTTTAATCAATTCATTGGGCTGCTTAAAGAAACCAATACGATAGATAATTTAGTTTTTACAGATCTATATCGGACAAAGAAGTTAGTTTCCAAACTTGGTTTGACATATACAAAGATAGATTGTTCTGTCAAAGGATGTATCTTATTCCAATGCACCAAGGTTTAAACTAAAATCTGGAAATAGAAGGAAGTAGAAGGATGTGCCTGTCATTAGGATATTCTACTTACCAATAATTCTGAGACTACAATGGCTATATGCATCCATGAGATTTATTGCACATATGAGATGGCATAATGATCACATTCCAAAAGAAGGTGTTATCACACATCCATAAGAAGTAGAGGCTTAGAGACACTTTGATCGTACACATCCCACATATGCTGCAGAATCAAGAAATGTCAGATCAGGTTTATGCGCAGATGGTTTTACTTCATTCAGTTAGTCTGCTACACCGTACTCATGTTGGCCCATGATACTCACTCCTTATAATCTTCCTCCAGAGTTGTGTATGACTACTCCTTATATGTTTCTGACACTTATCATTCCAGGGCCACATAATCCAAAAGTGAAGATTGACGTATTCTTACAACTGTTAATTGATGATTTAAGTTTATTATGGGAAGAGGGAGTAACTACATATGATATCCCCACCAAACAGAACTTTATACTAAGAGCAGCATTACTTTGGACAATTGGTGACTTTCATGCATATGGTATGCTCTCAAGTTGGAACACTTCAGACAAGTTAGCTTGACCATATTGTATGGAACATACAAAATCATTCACTTTAAAATATGGTAGGAAGAACACTTAGTTCGATTGTCATCAAATATTTTTACCTCCAAGTCATTCTTTCAGGCGAAATAAAAAAGTCTTTACTAAAAATAAAATGGTAATGTTTTAACCTCCTCCAAGATTAAGTAATGAAGAAATTTTTGAAAGAGTCAGGTTCATACCCACCATAATGGATTCTCCAACATTAGTTGAGTTTAGATTGCCAGGATATGGTGTCAACCATGCCATATTGGAGAACAAACCTGATTAGACATAATTTAGATGTTATGCATATAGCAAAAAATATTTTTGATAACATTTTCAATACAGTTATGGACATTAAAGATAAATTGAAAGATAATATAAAACCAAGGATGAACTTAAAAGAGATTTGTAGGAGAATAGCTTTGGAATTGAATGATGGTGGAGGTGAAAAATTTCTCAAACCAAAAGCTCCATTCACATTAACTTTAGAGAAAAAATGAGCAATTTGTGAATGGGTGAAGACCCTACGAGTACCTGATGGGTATTCTTCCAATCTAAGCAGGTGTGTTGACATAAGATCAGGGAGATTATTCGGATTGAAAAGTCATGATTGTCACATCTTCATGCAATGTCTACTATCAACTGCTTTTAGTTATCTGTCAGATCAAATTTTATAGCCCTTGATCGAGCTAAGTGTTTTCTTCAAAGATTTATGCTCTTCTAAATTAAATTTAGAGAACTTGATTTTTATGGAGCAGCAAATTCCTTTCATTATGTATCAACTTGAGAAAATATTTCTTCCAGGATTTTTTGACTTTATGGAGCATCTACTAGTTCATTTACTATATGAGGCTATGGTTGGTGGACAAGTTCAGTATAGGTGGATGTATTCTTTTGAGGGATATTTAAATAAATTTAAGAAGACCACTAAGAATAAAGTACGACCCGAAGGCTCTATCTGTGAAGCATGCTTAACATACGAGATAACATAATTTTGCTCATATTATTTTGAAATAATGTCTCAATAAGGTGAAAGTTCAGCACCGCAAAATGTTGGTAAATCCTCTAATATATCAGTATTCGGTGGAAGTGGTGAACCTATAGATGCTAGCACCATGCGCTATTTGACAGATACAGAGATGACAGTTATCACATTGTATATCTTGCTTAACTATGATGAAGTTGAGCCGTATCTCGAGTAAGTTTGAGTTAATTTGTTCATATTTTTATTATTCATATAAACTTTGTTCTAAACTTAAAAGTCTGTAAGAGGATCATTGATGGTTTAAAGTACAATAAAAGAAGGAGAAGTCTAGAATATAGTAGAGAAAGAATTCACTGCTTGGTTTAAAAATATGATAAAGTTTAAATAATTAGTCTAAATTAATTAATTCTGCATGCAATTAATATTAATAATAATAACATCTTGTTCATTAAAAGGTACACACTGAAGACAGTGATTCATAGTATTCAGGGCTATTTGAGTTAGCTTGGGGACCAAATATATTAGTTAAACATTATCAAATATTTGTGATCAATGGTTATAAATTCGAAATAAAAAATTAATGTGAAGGTAGGAAGACAGAAAATTCTGGCGTTTGTGTAAGAGGGAACACCCATACAGAGGATGATTCTGAATACTACGGGGTATTACAAGAAATATTAGAGGTGAAATATCCCGGTCACAAGAATTGTGTATCTCTTCAATTATGAATGATTTAATCTAGTACAAAATAGAGGCACAAGAGTACATCCAATTTATGGTATAACAGAAGTAAAGGGGGTAGGACATATGCAAAGTTTGATCCATTCATCATTGCTAGTCAGGCAACTCAAGTCTATTTTGCTAACTATCCAAGCAGAATACGAGGCAAACAAAATTGACTGGTAGTTATGAATACAAAACCAAGGGGAGTAATTGAGAAAACCATTTCAATACCATCAACACATCAAGAAGAGTTTATGTCAAATTTAAAAATTCTCCCAATCAATGTGGATGATCAAATTCGAATTAATGAGAGCGAGTTGCAGTTTGACGAGAAAAATTTAACCATAGACGAAAGTAATGATGAATCTGATAGTGCTGGAAATGTATCATCATATGAAAGTGAATCAATAAATAATGAGTTAACATAAGGTAAATTATTTTTTTTAATTACTTCACTGCATTTATTTTATTATTACTGCACTGCATTTTACTTTTTTCTTACTGCTGTGTTATTTTATATTATATTTTTGTTATAACTCATGTTTTTAATATTTCTTATTTATTTCTATGCAGATGGCTTTAAGTGAAGAGCCTAGTAGAGGAATGATCAAAAATATTTTTAATTGGCGCACCAAGAAGATGACTACAGCTAGACCAACTAGGCAAAAACGTACTGAGGGGACCACCTCATCTCAGCCTGCTGCACAGTCTCAGCATGCTACACAGTCTTAGCCTGCTACATAGTCTCAACCTACCACTCAGCCTTTACCAACTCCTGGAGCTAGTAGCCCGCAGTTCTACTCAACAGATCCCCGATTTCCTTCACCAGATCCCGTGTAGAGTACTCATTTCTGCCCATACTACGCACCCCCACCTTATGTTGGTGCCCATCCTACTTATTCTTATTCACCATATGCTCCACCATACTATCCCCCACCACCCAATCAACATGCTACAGCTGGACCTTCGACACCAGCTGCACCAAAGCAGGCGATAAATGGTCGAATGTTGATAGCACTTGAGGGTGACACGGAAGTACATTCTCTTTTATTTAAGCTAATGAACATTTTTATTTTATATTATATATTTGTTTCACATAACCTTATTTTTGTAGGTTATACCCATCAAAACAACCGACACATAAAATACGGGACATCATACAGAGTAGGTTTGACGCTCCTAATGTTGCTTGGAAGAAAGTCCTGAAAGAAGTCTGGGAAATGTGGTTTAGAGAGTTTGAGGTATTTTTGGGTATTAGTTTTTATGTTATGTAAAATTAAATGATTTATTCTTTTTACTTAAGCTAATAAATATATATATTATATATTATATGTATTTGAATGCAGAAAGATTTTTGTTGGCTACCCCAGCAGAATGAAAAAATTAGAAAGAATTTTGAGAAGTGTGCGTCCATTCGGATGCGCGACATATTCACAGATATTAGAAAGTCTGGCAAGTGACCATTGTCGATTGGAGAGAATATATGGACTGAGTGAACACTACTTAGGGCAGCGCAGAGTACAGTAGGAGGAGGGATCAAAATCGATAGAACAGAGCTTCTAATGTTGGGGGCTTGGATAGTTCCCTTCATACTGGCGGCTCCATTCCACATACTGAGCAAAGGCGATGTTTGATAATTAAATTTAAATATTTTTTTAAAATTTTTCCTTAATATAAATATTAATAGAATTCTCTTAATTCTAATAGAAAGAGATGCTGGGTAGAGAACCTACTCCTGTGGAATTGCATAGTCACACTCATAAGCGACAGGAGGATCAATAATGGATTGATGAGAGAGCAAGAAAAGCCCATATAAGTATATGTGTTTAATAATTTTTATTTTTGGTTTAATTATATATATTTATATTCTACTTTAACAGGAGGAATATATACGGCTTCAAGAAAGTCATGCCGCATCAGGTGAGGGCTCTTCTGGCGACTCTGTTAAGTATTCTAATATCGCATCTGGTCGTAAGCCGTTGGAGGAATGCAACATGGTAGAGTTTATAATTTAGGTTCGCAAGCTCAGGCATACAAGGGGATGACCTCCTCTACTGCATCCATCTTTTCATCCAGTTCACATGAGTCCTTACATACTCAACAAATATTTGTCCTTCAAGCAGAGCTAGAACAAGTAAGAAAATCACAAGCTGATTGGCAAGTTCAGTTACAAGCAAAGGTTCAAATGCAGATCTAGGAGAAACACAATCAGTTGTTGGATGAAATGAGCAAAATGAGGGAGCAGTTGAGTGGAAAATAGGTAGCTCCAGCTGAGGAGGAGTCCATGGATTCAAAGTAGTTTAGTTTAGTCATATGAACTTATTTATTTCTTTGAATCTGTGTTATTGAACAATCTGTGATATTTTTAGTTGGTTGATGCTATTGAACATTTTTTTAATGGATATTTAGGTTTTTGAGTATATATTGATGTTCTTGTCATCTATGATGTGTATATCTGTGTTGTGGAACTGTTATTGTATGTATTTGTATATGTTTGCAGGTGTGGAAATCTGATTGTTGGTTGGGAAGACAATTTTTTTATTATTGCTATAGGTTTCCGGTGGATTTGGCGCCGGAAATGCGACGGAAATGATGATACAATGAATTGGTGCATTCATGCCGGCATTTTTTTTCCGCCGGAAAAGGCTGGCGGCAAATGCGCCGGAAGCTAGTCATAGCTTTAGTTATGGCGCACCTTACGGCGTCTTCTCCTTCGGCATTTTTCGGCGCAACAGTAGCATCAAAAATAAACCATATCTTTAGTTACGGCGAACCTACGGCATTTTATCCGCCAATATTTTTCTTTGGATATGTACGTCGTAAAATTCCAGCGTATATATCGCCGGAATAATTAGTTAGGAAACGACGTTTTGGCTAACATATTTGCACCGGTAATGCGCCGGAGAGTGTGCCGGAAAGGTTTCCGATGTCATATAAATGTCAGAAGACATTTTCCTATGCGCACCAAACCGGCGTACAAAAATCCCACAAAAATGCGCCGGAATCCAAGGCCTTTCATCGGATTTTACGTGTTACTGGTGGATATGGTCTGCCGGTAATACCGTGTTTTCATGTAGTGCTTTGGGAAGGGGAAATGAGATTTTTTGTATGAGGGAGAAGGAGTGTGAGGGGTGTTCACACAGTTGCTCTGAGAAGGCTTTTGTCTTTTTCCCTCTAAGTGTCTTTCTTGAATTCTTGGGTGGCTTTTGGATGAAGAACGTAAGTCCAAAGATTGTCAGGTTTTCTGCCTTTACTGGGAGGGAGAAAAAGGATTGCTAGGTTCTCTTCCTTCACTAGGAGGTAAAAAAGAGGTCAAGGTTCTCTGACTTCTGTAGGAGAGTGAAAAAGAGGTCAAGGTTCTCTGCCGCACTTGGTTAGTGAAAACATTTTAAGGGCTTCTCTGCCTAGCTTTTGGGACTAAAGGATATACACTAAAGTTTTAGTGCAATACTCAGAGAAGAGGACTCCGGGGAGGAGATGTAGGTCCTTGTTTGACCGAACCATTATAAAGTTTTTGTGTGTTTATTTTAAGTGTTACTTTCTGCAATTTATTTTTCTGCGCTTTAATTTTTTCTAAAAATTGCATGTTGGAAAATTTTATGTTTGATGATATATTGATTTAACTCATCATCACCATAGTAATATGTTTTATTTTATTAATTAGCTTTTGCATCGGCTGATAACATTATTTATTTTATGTTATTAAAATTCTCAAAAAAAAAAGGTTTTTGTTAAAGAAATTTTTTAAAACAATCAATTTACCCTCCTCTTGGTGTGTCTATGGATTGTTCAGCAAGGCTTAACTTCATACATCAAACTTTCATAATTATCCATTACCTTAATAATCATACTTTAATTAGAAATCCATATGTTCGACATAGGCATTAGCTAGCTCTAATATATATCATTGCCTATATCTTAGAAACTAAATATAATCTCTTATATCGAACACTATCTGATAACTATCCCTCCTACGCACATAGATAGTTCATTCCACCTTCTCTTTAGTGATAGATGGTGTGGGGCATAGCTCATAGAGGAAGAGAACGAGTTTAATGAATAAGGGGTAGCCCTACAATTTCCAGAGGCACTAGCACTAGCACTAGCACTAGTGTGCAAGCCTTTATTTTATGATACATTGATTAAGAAATTTTATTGATTAGAGATGCATTTAGACTTTAGAGACACCAATCTTGCAGTCTACCACTCACTACGATCAGATGCAGCAGTAGCACAAGGCAAATTGTGCTTGGATTAACAATCAATTTACCTCGATTCACTTTTACTTCCAGCCACCAGTGCCATCACATGATCAAGGTCTTTCTTATGAGAAGAATACATGATATGATTTAGAGTTTATTCTTTTAGTGTGATTATCTTTTCTATTTCTCCTTATTATTTTGTATTAGTGTTAGTATGTAGTTCTTCTTTTTTATGATTATAAAAATGAGAGTAGGATATTATTGTTTGTAATGTTCATTTTTATTAGTATAGTTTATTTACTTAATTTTCAGTGTTTTTGACTATTCTTTACTTTTTAATCCATGTTATTTTCTAATCAAAAGTAAAAAAAGAAGTTTCTTCCTATATATTTTTTTAAAGTTACTTATTAAGGGGGAGGGCTTTGGAGGAAATTAAAATTAACATGTAATATTAACCAACAATATTTTCCATCATGAAAAAAGGAGAGATTATTATAATCCAGGAGTCCGACTCTGTGTTTTGATGATAAAAAATATTATTGAATGTTTATTTAGTTTCTACTACTCTATATACTCTATATTTTTTATGTGTACTACTAATATTTTAAGTTTAACATACACCAAGCATCATCAGAGAATTAGAGCTCAAGAATGAATTGTATATGATAGATTTGTTTAAAAGAGTTTGTACTTTTATTTTTCTAGAGTCAATGTATGTAAAAATATGTATATTAGTTTAACAACCATGCACACACACAAGATGAGTAAAATTAAATATTTTAATTTATCTGAAGATTGTACTATACGATATGTATTATATGGTATTATTTGTATTATACTGTATGATTTATACAATTTTAAATTAATTAAAATATACAATTAATTAAAATAAAACTTGAAATCAAAACAAACTAATTGTATTATACAAATCAAATTGTAAAGAATGATCAATTTTATTCAAGAATCTCCCATGTTATTTAAAATGATATAATATTGCAAAATTTGAAACTTTGGTGTATTCGTATTGTACGAACTAAATCATTCTATACGATATTTTATAATCTTATTTAATTTAATCATTGTGATTAATCAATCAAATTAGGCTTCATAAAGGTTTAAGTTTATACTATATGAACTTGATCATATTGGATGATCAATAGAGATGACTTTTTATTATCATAGGATTCATCTTGAATGAATTATGATTCGATTGAACTAATTGAACTATATGACAAGAAATTCATAATGTACGATTAGTGAAGGGTTTGAATTGATTGTATTGGACTATTATTCATTGTATAATACTGACATTGGAGAATTAAACTAAATGTATTATACTATCAAGACATCGTACTGTACAAACAGAAATGGTAGAATTAAATTATTAGATTTTTTTAGGCCAACCATTTAAGGTTTCTTAATATACTTTGTAGAAGACTTTGGCCATCAGAGGGTTGAGTATTCTGATAGAGAGCGTTGAAGAGAGGGCTTTGAGCAATGGGAGAGAAATGGTGAAGTTATGAGAAAGGAAGAAGATCCTTATATGTTCAAGGGAGTATAAAAGGGGATTCCACACGATTGCTTCATTAAACTAGCACTTGAGTTCCTCTCTACGACAGTGTTCATCTTGAGGGAACCTCCATGAAGATGTATTTGGTGTCAAAGGACCACCGATTGCTATTGAATCTTGAATAGGTTGTTAAATATAAGCTTATGTCCCAAGGCTAACCAAGAGGGGGGGGGGGGGGGGGGTTGAATTAGTAATTTTAAAAATTCTGTTGGTTTTTAAAATTTAAAACTGATTGATTTAAAAAATAAGTTAATTAAAGTTTCGAAAATAAAACTTTTCAACCACGAAAATAAAAAAAACTTGTAGTAAGTAAACTGAAAAAATTTAAACGACATGAATATTTATAGTGGTTCAATCAAACAGGACCTACATCCACTCCCTAAAAACTCCCTCTTCAGGTATTATACTATTACCAAAGTGACTCTCCTTTTACCCTCACAACAGGGTGAAAAAACCTTTACAAAACTCTCTTTCACCAATCCCCGGTGCAGCAGAGGACCGTCATCCTTTCACACCCTTCAAGTGTAGGCAAAGAACCTTCGTCCTTTCACACCTTCTAAATGTAGGCAGAGTACCTTCATCCTTTCACACACTCAAAGTGTAGGCAGAGTAACTTCGTCCTTTCATACACTCAAACTGTAGGTAGAGTACCTTTGTCCTTTCATACTCTCCAAGTGTAGGCAGAGTACCTTATTCCTTATATGAAACTGTAATCATCCCGTACGATCCATACTTAGAAAAAAAATTTTGAGTGAGAACGGATCTGAGACGTTCATCCTTGCACAAAACTGGGATCGTCCCGTATGATCCATACTTGGAAAAATATTTTTGAGCAAGAACGGACCCAAGACATTCATCTTTGTACGAAACTGGGGTTATCCCGTACAATCCATACTTAAACAAAAATGTCATTTTTGTTCGTTCGACTGCTCGTAAGGAAAAATAACTGATCAGATTGTCCCGTACGAAGTTATATCTAATAGTACGATCAATTTAAAGATATAAATTTTAAACTCTTCCCCCGCTGTGTGTATACTTAGTTACTCAATTGAAATCACACTCTCTCAGACTCAATAAAATAGAAAATATAGACTTCAACTATAATAAACTCTAAATTAATCTTGATTTGAAGTCTTCAATAATCCGGAATATGATTTTTCTGAAATGTTAGTACACATAACAGCAGAAACAATTCTTTCAAAATATGTTAGGAGAAATAATAATCAAATCAATAATATTTAGAATCATAAAAAATATACAAGTTGCGAGAATATCAAACATGCAAGAACTAAGTAGCAATTATCTCAAGAACTACTTCACCGCATTGGGAAGGTGAAAATGAGGAAGGTGAAAGTGAATTGGACTACTCCATCTCACCAAGCAGTTGCAAGTGATTTGGGATACTTCAATTCACAAGTAGGGTAAAAGTGATTCAGTCTACTTCACCTGACTGGGAGGGTGAAACTTATTCAGGCTACACTGCCTCTCTAAGAGGGTGTAACTGATTTAGGCTACTCTATCTCACTAGGTGGGTGAAAGTGATTCTCGTTCTCAACCGCACTAAAGAGGTGGAAGTGATTTTATAAGGTCTTGTCGGCCAAGTCATGGGGGCTTAAGGAGAGCCACTAAGTGTTAGTGCAATACTCAAAGAGGAGGACTTCGAAGAGTGGATATAAGTTAACTTGATTGAACCATTACAAAATTTTGGGCTGTCTTTTCTTTTTCAATATGCTTTTTTTGTGGTTAACCTTTTTGTACTTTTACTTTCTTTAATTTGGTTTGGCTTTGGTTGTTTTTGTGACATGGAGACCATCTTGGTTAGCTTAGATTGATTCTTATTTTTGAAAAAAAAAAAAGAAAGTGAATAGGAGAAAAAGCAATATTTGTTTTTCTGAAAAAAAAATTATTTTGTGTTTGTTTTGAGTTATAAATTTTACTTTCTCTTTAAAATTGAGTTGGTTGTTTAATTTAAAAAATTTTGAAAATGATTTCTAAAACACGAATTCACCTGCCTCTTGGTGTGTCATTTCGTAGTTCAATTGGTTTCAAAATGATTAATTGAACTTTCATAATATAGATATTGTGAGCATCTTTCTGAGAAAGGGCTTACATCAAAGGATTTTTAAGTGGAACCAAATGAGAGGGTGTTCAATATGTTTATAGGATATGAACACCTAAACAAAGTTTGGTGTCACTCTTAATCGATACTTCCCTCATAGCACCATCAAGGTTTGAAGTAGGGGTGTTAATTTTGGTCAACGGGTTTAGTTCGGGACCAACCCGAGTTGACTCGGGCATAAATGGGTTGACCCAAACCTGACACGACTTTACAAATTGTTTAAAATTTTCAACTTGGACCAAACCCACGTGGGCTATGGGTTGACCTGACCAAACCTACGAACCCGAAATAGGGTATGAGTGCTCTAACGCGATGAGTAACGAGTGCGGAGCTTACGAGGGTGTAGAGCACGAGTCGACGACAGGTAAAGTTAGCATCTCAGCATAGATTGACTTGATCGGTTGAGCACGAGTGTTGTCTGACTTGATCATGTAAGTGTGGTAGCGGGGCTTGCCACTTGTGATTTTGTCGAGGCATCAAGCATGAGTTGTCGAGTCAAGATCTCATGTCTGTCGATCTGGGCTAGGCGGAGCGTTAGGAGTGCACAACATTCAACGACAATGATAGCATCTGGGAGGTTGTTGGTGATAGCGGGTCAATTAAGGTCATGCCCGGGTTGTCGGGTTGACCCGAATCTGACCTGAACAATAAACTGATCCAAAATAGGAATCGAACCCGACCCTTTTATTTATCGGGTCGATTCAAACCCAAAATTTTTTGTTAGGATTTTCGGATCGTGTCAAATATTGACGCCCGTAGTATGCACTGGCAATGGAAGCAATTTTGGTCAAATAGTAAGTCTCTAGGAGGAGGTTTACTCATTATTAGTTGAGATTAGAGATTTTAAATCTTTACATTCTGAAATGAGAGAATTTATACAACAATTTTATTTGTATCAACCACCTCCAGCAAGATTGCAAACATTATGTAAAATTTTAAGTTATAATTCTATTTTAGATTATTTAAATATTAGAAATTAATAATTTTCTTACTATTGACAAGGAGTCAATGAAAATTCCTCTATGAATTGACGTTATGGTAAAAAAGAGACATTACTGTTGCATTTAATTTTAAAAGGAAATAATTCTATTGTCTTTATCCAATTTTGGCCTGCAATGATTTTATTCAATAGTAACTTCCTCTATCTTATCATGAAATTTTAAAAGTTTGAGTATTCAAACAAAGGCTCTGCCTGCATCCCAAGGCATTTACAAAGTTTTTGATGAAAGTTATAAAGAGCCACAATAAGGATCTACATCCATTGCTCTACGAATATATTTTTTACTTATTTTCATTTTTTTAAACAAATCAAATTATTTTCAAAATACTCAAAACTTGTTAAATTCAAATCTGCCTGTGGATGAAACCAAACCTTACTAGCGGGTAGACTAGGTGAACAGATGAGTAGAACCTGTGTGAGGATGGGGAGTAGTGAGTAGAGAGAATAGTTGAGGGAAGATAGAGAGAGAGAGAGAGAGAGAGAGAGAGAGAGAGAGAGAGAGAGAGAGAGAGAGAGAGAGAGAGAGAGAGAATTTAGGAAATTGCTCAGAATGAACTAGAGATTCAATCTAATAGAGTTTCTATAAACCAGTCAAAACTTACAAGATTATGAAGTCCCCAATTTTTTTCATAATCACCCATATTTATAAAAAAAAAATGTTTATTAGAGAAAAATGTAAAAGTAAAACAAATATAAGTCTACATAGATTACATATACAATGCTACACACCACCCTAGACATGTGCATGTCTCCCTACCATAATTGGGTCAGGGAGAGATGAGGCTAATAATCTATCTCCGTCCAAGTACGCTATGGCCAAGCTCATACTAGGCGAGTCACTTGTATGATGTGTGTTTATGAGGTAGTGTCGAGCATGTGAAACTTGGTGATCTGATATTGGTCAGAAGTCATGGGTGTTCTGTTCTGAGCCTTGAGTACCCATGAGGGAACCTGTGAGTGAGTTGATACAGTCAATGGAATCAATTGTGGTTGATGTGAATATGATACATTTTGTCAGATCTCAAGGGCATAAAATTGGAACATATTATGATAATAAATACCTGAAAAAAGTTAAGTTTTAAAAAATACAAAATAACATTAATTATGTAGTTTATTTATACCTTCTAATTAAATACTTGCTCAATTAATTTTTTATAAATATTGATGACCCGTTGGGATTAAAAGAATCAAATATATGTGTGATCATTTTACTTATTTATTATACTCTTTTTTTTACTATTGTTTATATTTTGCCATGAAGATTTTTTATTTTAAAAAAAAGTACAGTAAAAAAAATGCCGCGTAAAGTAAAAATAGCCAATTTGAAAAATTTTCTGAGTAGTTTGATTGAGCACTTTAATTTATATATTTTTTAGTTTAGTTGAATAAGATAATGTGAAGTAAAATGACAGTAAAAATTGGAGGTAGCTCATGGCGAGGGCAGTAGCTATAGGGGGCGGCAATGATGGCTACAAGCGGGTCGTCGATGTGGCTGCATAAAAGGCTTTCATCTGATATGACCAAGTCGTGGATATTGGACAAGGAAGTAGCCATTGCCATCATCCTTCTATTATGTCGTAGGGCCCTTAAGTTACTCTTATGCACAAGACTTCTCTTGAGGAATAAAATTTCTTGCTTTTAAAGCAGTCAAACTTGGCCAACTAAAAGCCATTAAAATTTAATATATATAAATAGAAAATAAAAAACACAACTCTTATTAAAAATTAGTTAAATTTGACGAGGACCACAACCTTACCCTCATATTATACAACCATTCAATCATTTAAAGAGATGCAAGTCTGCACACTGTACACATGCTAACTTTATATTTTTAATCTTCTAATCTATTTCCTCATTGCAATATAGATTTTATTGGAGAATGTAGTTGAACTAATTGGATTTTGTGTTGAAGGTTCTTATAGAGCTTTGGTTTATGAGTACATGGCTAATGGATCTCATGATAAATACATTTTCATTTCAAATGAGGCAAATAGAATCCTCAACATAGACAAGCTTCTTGAGAATGCTGTATCCATGGTTGAGGGACTTCATTACCTGCACCAATGGTGTAATATGAGGCTTTTTCCATTTTGACATGAAACCTCATAATATCTGTTTGGACCATAAATGCTCACCAATGATTTAAAATTTTGGCTTAACAAAGTTGCACCTCAAGGGCCATAGTCTTGCATCCATCAGTGCTACCAGAGAAACAATTGGGTGCATTGGCCTAGAATTAATATCCAACATTTTTGGGACAATATCTCATAAATCAATAATATATATATATATATATATATATATATATATATATAATATATATATATATATATAAAGATATTTGCATGCTCTAATGGACATGGTTAGTGGGCATAAGTATACTAATTTGAAAGCAAATAATTCTAGTCAAGTTTATTATCCTTCATGGATTTATGATAAGTTACAAAAGAGGGAACTATCTAAAAACTTTGATATTTTTGATATTGATGATTTAGAGAGGAAGCTATGCAAGGTGGGGTTGCGCTGCTTTTATACACGACCTTTAGATCATCTTTCTATGATCAATGTTGTGGAGATGGTTGAAGTTGGTGTGGATTCCTTACAAATGTCACCAAAGCCTTTATTATCTTCTTTAGATCAAGTGTCTCCATGAAACTTATGCATGGATTAATCTTTATTTGAGCTATCAATATTTTTAGAGGAATAGTAATCTATGTAAAAGTTGTACCACTTTTAAGTAAACATGCCCTTGTTGGTATCTACAACAATTCTCAAAATAGGTTATTTTTTATATCAATTACGCAAAGTTGTTGAAAATATATGTTCTTTTTTATCTAAGTGTAAGACATACTTCTTAATTGTATGGTTTGGCAAAGATTACTACATGTAGAATTTTCATTTAGGTTATGTTTCCTGTGAAAGAGTTGAAAGGGAAGAAATAAAAAGGAAATAGAATCATAAATCTTAATGGCTTTAAATTAAAATTTATGTTTACTCATTTATTTTGTTGAATGACCTAGAGAACTTTTTCCTTCTTTTAATAAATAATTGATGAGAAATTAATTAAGATCTTATTTCATGAGTCCTTATAATGTGCAGGTCACAAAAGATTTTTTTTTTTCATTTCTTAATTAAAGTGTAGTGTGAAATTATAAATGAAAAATTTATTTGTTAACATGTTTTAGATAAACCAAATTATGTAATAATTATATGGCAAGTAAAAATCCATTATAAAATTAGGAAGATAAATATGTTTGCATTCCCCCCACTTTTATCTAAGTAAACATAACTTGAATAAAAATTTGCATTAGTCTTTACATAGTTTATATCTAATAATGCATGTTAATAACTGGTTTTAAATGATTTATCAAATAAAATGATAAGAATTATATTGTAAATTAAAATTAGAATGTATTTTCCAAATTCTAAAAATTGAATTGAATCTTGTGAGCTAGAATTCTAAGGATCATGTTGCATTTTTTAATATATTAAAGGTAGATTTATCATTTATTTAGTATACATATTCTTGAGCATACAAAGAGTCAAACTAGAAGTTGACATGTAAACAATTAATGGGTAATTGTGTTATAACTCTTCATTTTTAGTTGTATTCCATCTATAAAATTCATTAATACAACAATACTTTGGTATGACAAATAAAGTTATTCGTTCCTAAATACTTAAAAAACCTATTTTATATTTCATTTGCAAAATTTTTATTATCAATTCTATTTCCCTAAATTTATTTCAAATTGGCATTAGAGTTTACCCAATTTTTTCATGCACATAGAATAGTAATTTTCTCACCCTTACCATGAAAATTTAGAAGTTTGAGTATCCAAATAAAGGTTGTGCTTGCGTACTAAGGCATTATCAAAATTTTTGACGAAGGTTATAAAGAGCTATATAGATTTCCTTCATTGCTCTATAAAGAGATGTTTTTGATAGATCAGAAAAATGTTGAAAACCTTAATATTTATCAATCAATATATAGATGAAAAAGAATTTGGAAGTTGTAGCTAACACCTTCACGTATTAGAGAATCTTAGAAATGCTTATAAAGGAGCCAAGATATTCAATAGTGCCTTAGAAGAGCTCTTGGACAAGATTGTGCTACCAAAATTTCATCTTTTGTTTATGCCTTTAAAAGCCTTTACACCATAAGAAACCTATAAATCTACTCAAAACTATGCTAAAAGCACCAACATAATCTTTTCAAGAGATTATAGCAATTTGTATTATTTATTGTTCCCTATTTAATCTTCTAAATCTAAAACAAGGGCAGTTAAATTTTGCCTCACCCAAGGGCTTGGCCAAACACACCATCAAGTTGCTATCATCTAATCACTTCTCTAACTTTCCTAAATACTTTTAATATATGGTAAAAATAAATTGAAGGCTCGGGTTCTCTCTAATTCAAGGCCACACTAATATGGTATCTGTAAAAAAAAGAACGAAAATGATGAAAGAAGAAATACCTTTATTTTGTATGTTGTATGAAATGAAAAGAATTGTTGGTTGATTATTGATAGAGGTAGTGTTATAAATCTAATATAGACAAATACATGTTCAACTAAATACATTATATTAAAATCTCAACTATCTTTTAATGTGCATATTAAATCACACTTCTTTACCCATCACTTTTATGTTTATATTATCCATTAATATGGGTAGTTATGAGGACTATTACAGTGATGTCCTACTAATTGACATAGTACATATATTTTCTAGGCATACTATAACTATTTGACATGTTGGTAGTTCATTATGGTTGAGAGAATAGTTATGTGTTAAATCATAGAGATAAGGCTATCGAACTATTCCTAGTTAAGATATTAGTCAAACACCACCTTCTACTCCATACAAGCCTATTTTAGAGATTTGGACCAAGTTTTGATGATAAAATACATCTGATGAGTAACATCTTTTAATGTTTAGTTTTATTTATTAAATTGATGTTTTTTCTTCTAAATTTGATTAGAAAATTTATCCTATAAATATGAATTCTATGATAGCATGAAATAGCAAAAACAACAAAAAAAAGGAAAAAAAAAAAGAAAGTTTACATATATTTTTGTACTAAGAAGAGTTATCTAGGGAGTATTTAATATTTTTTTGTCCATTGAGGAACCCATATGTCTATTTATTTTTTATGACAGATTAGAAATGAAACATCTAAGATGCCAAGAGAAAGAAATCAAATTAAATTATCAAAGTCATTATGAAGAAAATGCATGTTATATATATATGCCAACACTTTGATAAGGTTTTAAGTCCCTCATTTAATGTAAGATTTAAATGATCTTTTTGAATCCTCACTTTGAAAATATGCCAACAAACCAACTTCTTATCAAGATTTCTAGCCCACTCATAGAAATTTGTTAAAGTGATCCTAAAATGACTATAGGTTCTCTTATGATTATATAAGTGACTTAAAATGAACCATTATTTCTTTAATCTATCCTTACAATATGTTTTCCTTAAGCTAACCATCAGGAAGACCACTTTCAAGTTCAACCATGCTTGATCTTAATGGATACAAAAAAATGGCATTGCCACTCAACTTCCTTCTCTTTTTGATCAATTATTTAAAAGTGTTGATATATCATCAAGAAATTATCTTGATTGGGCACGAATCTCGAGGCAAAATCAAGTTGGAAACTTCAAAAATTAAATCTGGGATCATTTGAACTCCGATTTCAGCAAACTTACAGTCAAACTGATCGTCACGGAAATACAAATCCAACGACACCAAATTCAGCTCCATCTGAGCCCAAATGGGTCTGAATCAAAGGCCCGAAGCACATTCAGAAGGTTCAATCCATAATTTGGATTGGCAAATAATTTCCAAATTTGACATGCTTATAGTCGAATAGAGCGACTTGACAAGAAAAATACAACGAGCCCAAGATCGTCAAATTATGATATCATTAAAACTTCAAATGTCTGACGAACGGTCCACGATCAAGGGATTCAATATTTGTCGTCCATCTAATCTACTCCCCATTTGCCCTTGATCCTCCTCCTATTTACGGGTCATGCAATCCACAAAAAACTAGAAGTTGCCCCTCATTTCTCTTAAGAGAGGAAAGAAGAGGAGAAGAGAAGAATAGGAGGAAAGAAACTCCTTCTCGACCATCGCCGAAATTCCGCCCGAATTCCAAGTGACGCTGGAATTCTGCCCGACCTCCAAGTGACGCTGATGTTTCACCCGAACTCTAAGTGATGTCTGAGTTCTATCCTATCTTCAAGTGACACTGAAGTTCCACTTGAACATCAAGTGTCGCCGGAATTTCGCCCAACTTCCAAGTGATGCCAAAATTTTGTACGGCTTCCAACTAACATCGAAGTTCTGTCTGACTTCCAAATAAAGTCGAAACTCCGCCCGATCTCTATAAGTGACTTTGGAGTTCTGCCCGAATACCATCTAACAATGGGGTTCTCATCGGCCGCCAACTAATGACGAATTTCTATCCGATACCAGACATTTGCTCGTCACCAAGATTCTACCCGACGTCGGACTTCTGCCTATTATCAGATTTTTGTAGGACATCTATCTAATGTTGGATTTCTATCCATTATTGTACTTTTACCTGACACCGTCCTTCTAACCTCCATCATCAGACAACAGTCCTTTTCTTCTCCGTAGCCCTACGACCACGTTCCTTCTAACTTACGTCACCCACCGACTATAAACCTTCCGACCTCCGTCGCCTGTCGACTATGATCCTTTTGACTTACGTCGTCCACCGACAACAGTCCTTCCTACCTCCGTCGCCGGCTGACTATGGTCCTTCTAACTTTTGTCACCAACCGACTACAATCCTTCCAACCTCCGTCACCCGCCGACTATGGTCCTTCTGACTTACGCGCCCACCAACTGTAGTCCTTCTGACCTCCTTCGTGCGTCGACTATGATCCTTCTGACTTACGTCGTCCATCGACTACAGTCCTTCCGACCTCCGTCGTCGGCCGACTACGGTCCTTCTGACTTACGTCACCCACCGACTGCAGTCCTTCCGACCACCGTCGCCCGCCGACTACGATCCTTCTTATTGCGGATCTATGATTTTGATGATAGCAAATATTCCTTATTTCTCTACGATTGCCTTATGTGCTAACATTTCAGGTCCACACGATCAGACTGCAATCTAGAACCAGCTCAAGATTGGGTAGACTAGGTCTGTGTCAGTTTGTAATCTTTTTCTTTTCTTGAGTCTGTTGTATTTGATGTGGCATCTGATGATTTGTAACTTGGAAGATTTTCTGTTATGCCCTAAAATATTTCTATTTTTGGTAACATCTTCCGGGACGATATTTATATCGTCCTGGACGATCTGACAAAAGTAGAAACCCTAATTAGGGCATCCTCATTAAAGTAGCCATCTTTTTGCAAAACACATCGTCCTGGACGATTTTGTATCGGCCAGGACGATCGGCTCAATTCAGTAAGAATCTGCCGCCATATCTACTTAGGAAAATCTTATTTTTGAATATCGTCCTAGTATATCGGCCTGGACTATACAATATCGTCCTGGCCGATCTAGGTCAATTTTTTCAAAATTTCTCAGGCAGTTTTGGAAAGCAATTAATGGGGATTTCGGCCAGGCCGATTTCAAGATCGTCCGGGACGATTAGACATCGTCTAGCTTCATTTCAGGGCGATATTCAGGACGATTTTCCTCATATTTGAACTAATCGGCCAGGACGATTTGTCTATCGTCCTGGATGATAATGGCGGCAACTTGCATTAATGAGCTCGTTTTGAGAGCTTCTATTTAAGCTATGGCAAGGCACTTTGTAAGTGTCTTTGGCAGCCATTGTAGCTTCGTTCTTGTTGGGGAAACTAGAAGAGAGAGCTTGAAAGGGAGAGAGGAAAGGGTGGAGTTTGAGAGGGAGAAGATCATGTGAGGGGGAGGAACTCAAGGGAGTGTGGTGGGGGATCCACACGGTTGCTCCGGCGAACTCGCACCTTAGTACCATCGGATTCAAGGCTTGTCTCAAGGTAAGTTCACCAAAGAAGAAGATCTCCTTGGTGTCAAAGGACCCGGCGACTCCGCCGCACCAGGGAAGGTGGAAGTGATTTTGTGAGAGCTTCTCCGCCTAGTCGTGGGGGCTAAAGGAGAGACACTTTTGTAGTGCAATACTTGGAGGGTGCCTCCAAGGAGTGGACGTAGGTCAAGGTTTGACCCAACCACTATAAATCCGGTGTGTTCTTTTCTTATTATCGCTTCCGCATTTATTTTTCTTCCGCACTTTGATTGTGGTGATTTTGGTTTGGGTTTTCCAATTCACCTCTCTCTCTCTTTACTTAGCCTTGGGCCAGTTCATATAGGGCTTAACATCCCTAACGAACTTTCACTTCTAACTTATGTCGCACACCGACTACAGTCCTTTTGACCTTCGTCGCCCACCGACTACAGTCTTTCCGACTTACGTCGCCCACCGACTGCAATTCTTCAAAATTTCATTTCAGCGGAGATTTTTGGCAAAAGATTTTTTTTAATGTTGAAAGAGTGATTGAGTTCAAAAACAAAAGAATTTTATCTCTTTATTATTATTATTATTATTATTATTATTATTATTATTATTATTATTTATTTATTTTATTATTGTTATTCTAGTTATATTATCAAGAAAAAGAAAATCAAATTGGATAAACAATAAATGAAAAAAAAATCTATGATTTGGGCTCTTTATCTCTGCAATATATATTCTTTATTAATTTTTATTTTTATACAATTTTTTTCATCTTAATTTATCATTATGCATCTTACATCATAGTTAAAGTATAAAAGTGTACATAAAAAACTTTCATCACATACTGGACAAGGAAGCAATTAAGTACATGAAGTCTACCGAGTAAAAACATTTCCTGCTCTTGAAGCAGTCAAACTTGGCTGCTTGAATAGTTTATTAAAATTAAAAAAAAAAAAATCCGGACAAATTAAAAATCAGCATTAATTGGCTTTTAAAAGTCAAAAGTACCACAACCTTCCCATCATATTACACAACCATTCAATTATTTAAACTTAGATGGAGAAGCATCCACGCTGGAAAGAGGAAGAACTACGGGAAGCTCATAGGATGGCATCTCTTTTCAAAATTTTTTTTTTTTGTTTGCTTTTTTTCTCTTTCTCTAAAATAACCTCCACACTAGAAAGAGGGACGAGTACGGGAAGCTCATAGGATGGCATCGTTTTTCAAATTTTTATTTTGTTTGATTTTCCTCTCTTCCTCTGAATTCACGATGAGCCAAGGCAAAGGAAGTTGCTCATCATCTTGCGGAAGCCTCCAAAACATTAAGTATCCTTTCCACCTGAGAGGTGATCCAACTGAATGCGGTGATTCTGATTTTGAACTCAATTGCGAAGGCAACAATACAGTAATAGAGATCCACCGAAGTAAGTATTATGTCAAAGAAATATCATATCGTGATTCTAAAATCATGCTTGTTGATGTTAATTTGGCACATGGAAACTGCAATCTTCCTAGTGGATCAATATATCCAGGTGATTATAAGAAAACATTCTGGCTTTACAAGGGGGGTTTAAATGATCAAGATCAAGCTACATTTATTAAATGCTCAATGAAGATCAACAGACCATATTATGAAGTTATGCCTTGTCTCAGCAATAACAACTCAACCATCTATGTGATAATTGATGCTTTAAATGTTGGGTTACTTGTAGCGAATTGTCAATTTCTATTCACAATTCCTATGATCATAAACTATGAACTTAGTATGTTTGATCAACTAAAACAAGGTTTCAGCCTACATTGGCATCCTCCCATCAATTCAGCGATAGATGCTATAAGCTACTGTGGTCAAAGTGTGGGTCGGTATGTATCCAAACTATCACACATGCTAACTTCCTATTATCCATCTTTTAATCTTTGTTTCATAAATGCAGTCTCGTTTGGGGTGGTAGTTTTGAATCAAGATGGTATAAAGGAAAAATGGGCAATGCATTTTATTATATGACATCTCCAATCCGTTTTGAAATTGAATTCTTGTCATGTCTCAATGAAGCGGAATACAATGATTCGAATTTAACTTTCTATGCAGCAATAATAATTTTCGCAATATTGGGCATAACACTCTTAATTCTAGGTAAGAACAAGTTTTCACTTAAATAATGGAATTACTGGCATATTAAATTGATGAATAAATTACATTTTTTTGCAGTTTTGTTAATGTTTGGAAGGCTTTTATTTGCACCATTATGTGTTCTATCATTCCTTGCATACAACTTATTCAAGCTTATCGAGCCTGTTGATAGCGTTGAGAGGTTTCTACAAAATCAAAAAGCCCTCTCACCATCAAAATATTCATACAATGATATTATCATAATTACAAGAAACTTCAAAGAGAAGATAGGGCAAGAGGCTTTGGGTGGTCCGTCTATAAAGGAAGACTCCCTGGTGGTTATTTGGTAGCTGTGAAGATGTTGGGAAAATCCATGGGTGATGGAGAGGATTTTATTAATGAAGTATCTACTATTGGTAGGATTCATCATGTAAACATAGTGCAACTTGTTGGATTTTGTGCTGAAGGATCATATAGAGCACTGGTTTTATGAGTACATGGCTAATGGGTCTCTTGATAAATACATTTTACTTTTGACAAGGCAAATAGAATCCTCAATATGGACAAGCTTCTTGAGATTGCCTTATCTGTGGCCAAGGGACTTCATTACTTACATCAGGGGTAATATGGGGATTCTGCATTTTGACATCAAACCTCATAATATCCTTCTTGATCATAAATTCACACCAAAGATCTCTGATTTTGGCTTAGCAAAGTTACAACCAAGGGTCGTAGTCTTGTCTCAATTAGTGCTGCTAGAGGAACAATTGGATATATTGCACCAGAATTAATATCGAGAAGTTTTGGGACTATATCTCATAAATCAGATGTATATAGTTTTTGGATGCTTCTAATGGACATGGCGGGTGGGCGTATGCATGCTGACCAGAAAGCAGATGATTCAAGTCAAATTTACTATCCGTCATGGATTTATGAAAAGCTAAACAAGATGGAACTGTCTAAAAACTTTGGCATTTTTGGGATTGATGATTTTGAGAGGAAACTATGTAAGGTGGGTTTGAGTTGCATTCAGACACGTCCTGTGGATCGTCCTTCCATGATTAATGTTGTGGAGATGCTACAAGCTAATGTGGATTCCATACAAATGCCGCCAAAGCCATTCTTCTCTTCTTCAGATCCGGTGCCTTCAATAGAACATTTCTATGAATTACTCTAAATCTGAACTATCAATTATTTTAGAGAATATGTAATCCTTGCGAAAGGTGTATCACTTTTCAGTATATGTACCACAAAATTTTTATTATGGGTTATTTTTTATATAATATATTTTATATTCTATTAAATCATGTGCTAAATTTAAACTCGATGAGGATTATCATTAAATTTTGTCAAAATCAAAGCAAGGTTTTAGAAAATATGATCACTTTTCCTAAAATACAAGAGCTCGTTAAATGCTTATATTCAAAATTTTTATTTAAGTTATGTTTCCTTTAAAGAAATTGATCTGGTTGAGATAAAAAGAAATGGAATCATAAATCATAAAGGGAAAAAATAAAATTTACACCCATTTAGTTTGTGGATAGAAATTAACTAGAAAGCTTTTTTTTTCACCTTTTTCCATTAATTAATTGATGAGAACTTCAGGTTTTTTTTTCATAAGAGTTTGAAATATTAAAGTCATAATGATATTTCCCATACATATTAAAGTCATAATGAAATTTTCCATTATTTAAATGCCCGTAAATAAAATTTTCAAAAAAATAATTTATATCATAAATCTTTAATTAATTTTTTTAAATATTTATAATATTTTAATTTTTTCTCTATAAGTAAAACTAATTATTAATTATAATAAATAAAATTTATATACTTTTCTTAAAACATGCATCAAAGAAAAAGTAAATCTCTTTGGTGGGGGGGGGGGGGGTGGAATTGTCTCCTGACCACAAGTGGTTATATAAATTTTGATGCAACCACTCATTATAATAAACAATTTTTTTTAGAAATGATAAATAAATATTAAGATAATCATTTTTTTTTCTGAGAAAATACAATTCAATGCTAATAAATAATTTATGTCATGGTACACAAATAATGATAAAAATTAATTGCAAGGGAATGCTACACATTTGACTGAAAATCAATAACTCTCAATACTAATAAAAAAAATAGAAATAAGAAGGGAAATAGTTAAAAGAAACATATCAAAATCTCATACAAAAAACCGATCCCAAAATTTTCAAATACTAAGATTCATCAAAATTTTAAAAAGAAAATGATTTACACATCCAAAATATAATTTTTTATTGAAGATAAATTATTTTTATTACATGCTCTAATATCATCTATAAACAATAAATTATCAAAGTCCAGTAAACTTATAAATCTACTCAAAACTATGCTAAAAGCACCAACATAATCTTTTCAAGGATTATAGCAATTTGTATATTATTGTTCCCTATTTAATCTTCTAAATCTAAAACAAGGGCGTTAAATTTTGCCTCACCCAAGGCTTGGCCAAACACACCATCAAGTTGCTATCATCTAATCACTTCTCTAACTTTCCTAAATACTTTTTATATGGTAAAAAATAAATTGAAGGCTCGGGTTCTCTCTAATTCAAGGGACACTAATATGGTATCTGTAAAAAAAAGAACAAAATGATGAAAGAAGAAATACCTTTATTTTGTTTGTTGTATGAAATGAAAAGAATTGTTGGTTGATTATTGATAGAGGTAGTGTTATAAAACTAATATAGACATAAAATGTTCAACTATAACATTATATTAAAATCTCAACTATCTTTTAAGTGGCATATTAAATCACACTTCTTTACCCATCACTTTTATGTTTATATATCCATTAATATGGGTAGTTATGAGGACTTTACGTGATGTCCTACTAATTGACATAGTACATTATTTTCTAGGCATACTATAACTATTTGACATGTTGGTAGTTCATTAGGTTGAGAGAATAGTTATGTGTTTAATCTGAGATAAGGCTATCGAACTATTCCTAGTTAAGATATTAGTCAAAACACACCTTCTACTCCATTCAAGCCTATTTTAGAGATTTGGACCAAGTTTTGATAATAAAATACATCTGATGAGTAACATCTTTTAATGTTTAGTTTTATTTATTAAATTGATGTTTTTTCTTCTAAATTTGATTAGAAAATTTATCCTATAAATATGAATTCTATGATAGCATGAAATAGCAAACAACAAAAAAAAAGGAAAAAAAAAAAAAAGAAAGTTTACATATATTTTTGTACTAAGAAGAGTTATCTAGGGAGTATTTAATATTTTTTTGTCCATTGAGGAACCCATATGTCTATTATTTTTTATGACGATTAGAAATGAAACATCTAGATGCCAAGAGAAAGAAATCAAATTTAAATTATCAAAGTCATTATGAAGAAATGCATGTTATATATATATGCCACACTTTGATAAGGTTTTAAGTCCCTCATTTAATGTAAGATTTAAATGATCTTTTTGAATCCTCACTTTGAAAATATGCCAACAAACCAAATTCTTATCAAGATTTCTAGCCCACTCATAGAATTTGTTAAAGTGATCCTAAAATGACTATAGGTTCTCTTTATGATTATATAAGTGACTTAAAGGAACCATTATTTCTTTAATTATCCTTACAATATGTTTTCCTTTAGCTAACCATCAGGAGACCACTTTCAAGTTCAACCATGCTGATTTAATGGATACAAAAAAATGGCATTGCCACTTAACTTCCTTCTCTTTTTGATCAATTATTTAAAGTGTGTTGATATATCATCAAGAAATTATCTTGATTGGGCACGAATCTCGAGGCAAAATCAAGTTGGAAACTTCAAAAATTAAATCTGGGATCATTTGAACTCCGATTCAGCAAATTACAGTCAAAATGATCGTCACGGAAATACAAATCCAACGACACCAAATTAGCTCCATCTGAGCCCAAAGGGTCTGAATCAAAGGCCGAAGCACATTCAGAGGTTCAATCCATAATTTGGATGGCAAATAATTCCAAATTTGCACAGCTTATAGTCGAATAGAGCGACTGACAAGAAAAAATACAACGTCCCAAGATCGTCAATTATATGATATCATTAAAACTTCAAATGTCTGACGACGGTCCACGATCAAGGATTCAATATTTGTCGTCCATCTAATCTACTCCCCATTGCCTTGATCCTCCTCCTATTTACGGGTCATGCAATCCACAAAAAACTAGAAGTTGCCCCTCATTTCTCTTAAGAGAGAGGAAAGAAGAGGAGAAGAGAAGAATGGAGGAAAGAAACTCCTTCTCGACCATCGCCGAAATTCCGCCCGAATTCCAAGTGACGCTGGAATTCTGCGACCTCCAAGTGACGCTGATGTTTCACCGAACCTTAAGTGATGTCGAGTTCTATCCTATCTTCAAGTGACACTGAAGTTCCACTTGAACATCAAGTGTCGCCGGAATTTCGCCCAACTTCCAAGTGATGCCAAAATTTTGTACGGCTTCCAACTAACATCGAAGTTCTGTCTGACTTCCAAATAAAGTCGAAACTCCGCCGATCTCTATAAGTGACATTTGGAGTTCTGCCCGAATACCATTTAACAATGGTTCTCTCGGCCGCCAACTAATGACGAATTTATCCGATACCAGACATTTGCTCGTCACAAGATTCTACCCGACGTCGGACTTCTGCCTATTATCAGATTTTTGTAGGACATCTATCTAATGTTGGATTCTATCCTTATTGTACTTTTACCTGACCACGTCCTTCTAACCCCATCATCAGACAACAGTTCTTTTACTCGTAGCCTCACGACCACGTTCCTTCTAACTTACGTCACCCACCGACTATAAACCTTCCGACCTCCGTCGCCTGTCGACTATGATCCTTTTGACTTACGTCGTCCACCGACAACAGTCCTTCCTACCTCCGTCGCCGGCTGACTATGGTCCTTCTGACTTTGTCACCAACCGACTACAATCCTTCCAACCTCCGTCGCCCGCCGACTATTGTCCTTCTGACTTACGCGCCCACCACAACTGTAGTCCTTCTGACCTCCTTCGTGCGTCGACTTTGATCCTTCTGACTACGTCGTCCATCGACTACAGTCCTTCCGACCTCCGTCGTCGGCCGACTACGGTCTTCTGACTTACGTAACCCACCGACTGCAGTCCTTCCGACCACCGTCGCCCGCCTACTACGATCCTTCTTTTGCGGATCTATGATTTTGATGATAGCAATAATTCCTTATTTCTCTACGTTGCCTTATGTGCTAACATTTCAGGTCCACACGATCAGACTGCAATCTAGAACCAGCTCAAGATTGGGTAGACTAGGTCTGTGTCAGTTTGTAATCTTTTTCTTTTCTTGAGTCTGTTGTATTTGATGTGGCATTTGATGATTTGTAACTTGAAGATTTCTGTTATGCCCTAAAATATTTCTATTTTTGGTAACATCTTTCGGGACGATATTTATATCGTCCTGGACGTTGACAAAAGTAGAAACCCTAATTAGGGCATCCTCATTAAGTAGCCATCTTTTTGCAAAACACATCGTCCTGGCGATTTTGTATCGGCCAGGACGATCGGCTCAATTCAGTAAGAATCTGCCGCCATATCTACTTAGGAAAATCTTATTTTGAATATCGTCCTGTATATCGGCCTGGACTATACAATATCGTCCTGCCGATCTAGGTCTTTTTTCAAAATTTCTCAGGCAGTTTTGGAAAGCAATTTATGGGGATTTCGGCCAGGCCGATTTCAAGATCGTCCGGGACGATTGACATCGTCTAGCTTCATTTCGGGCGATATTCAGGACGATTTTCCTCATATTTGAACTAATCGGCAGGACGATTTGCTATCGTCCTGGATGATAATGGCGCAACTTGCATTAATGAGCTCGTTTTGAGAGCTTCTATTTAAGCTATGGCAAGGCACTTTGTAGTGTCTTTGGCACCATTGTAGCTTCGTTCTTGTTGGGAAACTAGAAGAGAAGCTTGAAAGGGAGAGAGGAAAGGGTGGAGTTTGGAGGGAGAAGATCCGTGAGGGGGAGGAACTCAAGGGAGTGGGTGGGGGATCCACACGGTTGCTCCGGCGAATCGCACCTTAGTACCATCGGATTCAAGGCTTGTCTCAAGGTAAGTTCACCAAAGAAGAAGATCTCCTTGGTGTCAAAGGACCCGGCGACTCCCGCCGCACGGGAAGGTGGAAGTGATTTTGTGAGAGTTCTCTGCCTAGTCTGGGGGCTAAAGGAGAGACACCTTTGTAGTGCATACTTGGAGGGTGCCTCCAAGGAGTGGACGTAGGTCAAGGTTTGACCCCCCCACTATAAAATCCGGTGTGTTCTTTTCTTATTATTGCTTCCGCATTTATTTTTCTTCCGCACTTTGATTGTGGTGATTTGGTTTGGGTTTTCCAATTCACCTCTCTCTCTCTTTACTTAGCCTTGGGCCAGTTCATTTAGGGCTTAACATCCCTAACGAACTTTACTTCTAACTTATGTCGCACACGACTAAGTCCTTTGACCTTCTCGCCCACCGATACAGTTCTTCGACTTACGTCGCCCACGACTGCAATTCTTAAAATTTCATTTCAGCGGAGATTTTTTGGCAAAAGATTTTTTTTAATGTTGAAGAGTGATTGAGTTCAAAACAAAAGATTTTATCTCTTATTATTATTATTTATTATTTATTATTATTATTATTTATTTATTTATTTTTTTATTGTTATTCTAGTTATATTATCAAGAAAGAAAATCAAATTGGATAAACAATAAATGAAAAAAAAAATCTATGATTTGGGCTCTTTATCTCTGCAATATATATTCTTTATTAATTTTTATTTTTATACAATTTTTTTTATCTTAATTTTCATTATGCATCCTACATCATAGTTAAAGTATAAAAGTGTACATAAAAAACTTCATCATACTGGACAAGGAAGCAATTAGTACATGAAGTCTACCGAGTAAAACATTTCCTGCTCTTGAAGCAGTCAAACTTGGCTGCTTGAATAGTTTATTAAAATTAAAAAAAAAAAATCGGACAAATTAAAAATCAGCATTATTGGCTTTTAAAGTCAAAAGTACCACAAACTTCCTCATATTACACAACCATTCAATTATTTAAACTTAGATGGAGAGCATCCACGCTGGAAAGAGGAAGAACTACGGGAAGCTCATAGGATGGCATCTCTTTTCAAATATTTTTTTTTTTGTTTGCTTTTTTTTCTTCTCTAAAATAAACTCCACACTAGAAAGAGGGACGAGTACGGGAAGCTCATAGGATGGCATCGTTTTTCAAATTTTTATTTTGTTTGATTTTCCTCTCTTCCTCTGAATTCACGATGAGCCAAGGCAAAGGAAGTTGCTCATCATCTGCGGAAGCCTCCAAAACATTAGTAACCTTTCCACCTGAGAGGTGATCCAACTGGATGCGGTGATTCTGATTTTGAACTCAATTGCGAAGGCAACAATAGTAATAGAGATCCACCGAAGTAAGTATTATGTCAAAGAAATATCATATCGTGATTCTAAATCATGCTTTGATGTTAATTTTGCACATGGAAACTGCAATCTTCCTAGTGGATCAATATATCCAGGTGATTATTAGAAACATTCTGGCTTTACAAGGGGGGGTTTAAATGATCAAGATCAAGCTACATTTATTAAATGCTCAATGAAGATCAACAGACCATATTATGAAGTTATGCCTTGTCTCAGCAATAACACTCAACCCTCTATGTGATATTGATGCTTTTAATGTTGGGTTACTTGTAGCGAATGTCAATTTCTATTCACAATTCCTATGATCATAAACTATGAACTTAGTATGTTTGATCAACTAAAACAAGGTTTCAGCTCATTGGCATCCTCCCATCAATTCAGCGTAGATGCTATAGCTACTGTGGTCAAAGTGTGGGTCGGTATGTATCCAAACTATCACACATGCTAACTTCCTATATCCATCTTTTAATCTTTGTTTCATAAATGCAGTCTCGTTTGGGGTGGTAATTTGACGAGGACCACAACCTTACCCTCATATTATACAACCATTCAATCATTTTAAAGAGATGCAAGTCTGCACACTGTACACATGCTAACTTTATATTTTTAATCTTCTAATCTATTTCCTCATTGCAATATAGATTTATTGGAGAATGTAGTTGAACTAATTGGATTTTGTGTTGAAGGTTCGTATAGAGCTCTTTGGTTTATGAGTACATGGCTAATGGATCTCATGATAAATACATTTTCATTTCAAATGAGGCAAATAGAATCCTCAACATAGACAAGCTTCTTGAGAATGCTGTATCCATGGTTGAGGGACTTCATTACCTGCACCAATGGTGTAATATGAGGCTTTTTCCATTTTGACATGAAACCTCATAATATCTGTTTGGACCATAAATGCTCACCAATGATTTAAAATTTTGGCTTAACAAAGTTGCACCTCAAGGGCCATAGTCTTGCATCCATCAGTGCTACCAGAGAAACAATTGGGTGCATTGGCCTAGAATTAATATCCACATTTTTGGGACAATATCTCATAAATCATTATATATATATATATATATATATTATATATATATAATATTTATATATATATATATATATATATATATATATATATATATATATATATATATAAAGATTTTGCATGCTCTAATGGACATGGTTAGTGGGCATAAGTATACTAATTTGAAAGCAAATAATTTAGTCAAGTTTATTATCCTTCATGGATTTATGATAAGTTACAAAAGAGGGAACTATCTAAAAACTTTGATATTTTTGATATTGATGATTTAGAGAGGAAGCTATGCAAGGTGGGGTTGCGCTGCTTTTATACACGACCTTTAGATCATCTTTCTATGATCAATGTTGTGGAGATGGTTGAAGTTGGTGTGGATTCCTTACAAATGTCACCAAAGCCTTTATTATCATCTTTAGATCAAGTGTCTCCATGAAACTTATGCATGGATTAATCTTTATTTGAGCTATCAATATTTTTAGAGGAATAGTAATCTATGTAAAAGTTGTACCACTTTTAAGTAAACATGCCCTTGTTGGTATCTACAACAATTCTCAAAATAGGTTATTTTTTATATCAATTACGCAAAGTTGTTGAAAATATATGTTCTTTTTTATCTAAGTGTAAGACATACTTCTTAATTGTATGGTTTGGCAAAGATTACTACATGTAGAATTTTCATTTAGGTTATGTTTCTGTGAAAGAGTTGAAAGGGAAGAAATAAAAAGGAAATAGAATCATAAATCTTAATGGCTTTAAATTAAAATTTATGTTTACTCATTTATTTGTTGAATGACCTAGAGAACTTTTTTCCTTCTTTTAATAAATAATTGATGAGAAATTAATTAAGATCTTATTTCATGAGTCCTTATAATGTGCAGGTCACAAAAGATTTTTTTTTTCATTTCTTAATTAAAGTGTAGTGTGAAATTATAAATGAAAATTTTATTTGTTAACATGTTTTAGATAAACCAAATTATGTAATAATTATATGGCAAGTAAAAATCCATTATAAAATTAGGAAGATAAATATGTTTGCATTCCCCCCACTTTTATCTAAGTAAACATAACTTGAATAAAAATTTGCATTAGTCTTTACATAGTTTATATCTAATAATGCATGTTAATAACTGGTTTTAAATGATTTATCAAATAAAATGATAAGAATTATATTGTAAATTAAAATTAGAATGTATTTTCCAAATTCTAAAAATTGAATTGAATCTTGTGAGCTAGAATTCTAAGGATCATGTTGCATTTTTTAATATATTAAAGGTAGATTTATCATTTATTTAGTATACATATTCTTGAGCATACAAAGAGTCAAACTAGAAGTTGACATGTAAACAATTAATGGGTAATTGTGTTATAACTCTTCATTTTTAGTTGTATTCCATTTATAAAATTCATTAATACAACAATACTTTGGTATGACAAATAAAGTTATTCGTTCCTAAATACTTAAAAAACCTATTTTATATTTCATTTGCAAAATTTTTATTATCAATTCTATTTCCCTAAATTTATTTCAAATTGGCATTAGAGTTTACCCAATTTTTTCATGCACATAGAATAGTAATTTTCTCACCCTTACCATGAAAATTTAGAAGTTTGAGTATCAAATAAAGGTTGTGCTTGCGTACTAAGGCATTATCAAAATTTTTGACGAAGGTTATAAAGAGCTATATAGATTTCCTTCATTGCTCTATAAAGAGATGTTTTTGATAGATCAGAAAAATGTTGAAAACCTTAATATTTATCAATCAATATATAGATGAAAAAGAATTTGGACGTTGTAGCTAACACCTTCACGTATTAGAGAATCTTAGAAATGCTTATAAAGGAGCCAAGATATTCAATAGTGCCTTAGAAGAGCTCTTGGACAAGATTGTGCTACCAAAATTTCATCTTTTGTTTATGCCTTTAAAAGCCTTTACACCATAAGAAACCTATAAATCTACTCAAAACTATGCTAAAAGCACCAACATAATCTTTTCAAGAGATTATAGCAATTTGTATCTTTATTGTTCCCTATTTAATCTTCTAAATCTAAACAAGGGCAGTTAAATTTTGCCTCACCCAAGGGCTTGGCCAAACACACCATCAAGTTGCTATCATCTAATCACTTCTCTAACTTTCCTAAATACTTTTAATATATGGTAAAAATAAATTGAAGGCTCGGGTTCTCTCTAATTCAAGGCCACACTAATATGGTATCTGTAAAAAAAAGAACAAAAATGATGAAAGAAGAAATACCTTTATTTTGTATGTTGTATGAAATGAAAAGAATTGTTGGTTGATTATTGATAGAGGTAGTGTTATAAATCTAATATAGACAAATAAATGTTCAACTAAATACATTATATTAAAATCTCAACTATCTTTTAATGTGCATATTAAATCACACTTCTTTACCCATCACTTTTATGTTTATATTATCCATTAATATGGGTAGTTATGAGGGACTATTACAGTGATGTCCCTACTAATTGACATAGTACATATATTTTCTAGGCATACTATAACTATTTGACATGTTGGTAGTTCATTATGGTTTGAGAGAATAGTTATGTGTTTAATCATAGAGATAAGGCTATCGAACTATTCCTAGTTAAGATATTAGTCAAACACCACCTTCTACTCCATACAAGCCTATTTTAGAGATTTGGACCAAGTTTTGATAATAAAATACATCTGATGAGTAACATCTTTTAATGTTTAGTTTTATTTATTAAATTGATGTTTTTTCTTCTAAATTTGATTAGAAAATTTATCCTATAAATATGAATTCTATGATAGCATGAAATAGCAAAAACAACAAAAAAAAGGAAAAAAAAAAAAAAGAAAGTTTACATATATTTTTGTACTAAGAAGAGTTATCTAGGGAGTATTTAATATTTTTTTGTCCATTGAGGAACCCATATGTCTATTCATTTTTTATGACAGATTAGAAATGAAACATCTAAGATGCCAAGAGAAAGAAATCAAATTTAATTATCAAAGTCATTATGAAGAAAATGCATGTTATATATATATGCCAACACTTTGATAAGGTTTTAAGTCCCTCATTTAATGTAAGATTTAAATGATCTTTTTGAATCCTCACTTTGAAAATATGCCAACAAACCAACTTCTTATCAAGATTTCTAGCCCACTCATAGAAATTTGTTAAAGTGATCCTAAAATGACTATAGGTTCTCTTATGATTATATAAGTGACTTAAAAGGAACCATTATTTCTTTAATCTATCCTTACAATATGTTTTCCTTAAGCTAACCATCAGGAAGACCACTTTCAAGTTCAACCATGCTTGATCTTAATGGATACAAAAAAATGGCATTGCCACTTAACTTCCTTCTCTTTTTGATCAATTATTTAAAAGTGTTGATATATCATCAAGAAATTATCTTGATTGGGCACGAATCTCGAGGCAAAATCAAGTTGGAAACTTCAAAAATTAAATCTGGGATCATTTGAACTCCGATTTCAGCAAACTTACAGTCAAACTGATCGTCACGGAAATACAAATCCAACGACACCAAATTAGCTCCATCTGAGCCCAAAAGGGTCTGAATCAAAGGGCCGAAGCACATTCAGAAGGTTCAATCCATAATTTGGATTGGCAAATAATTTCCAAATTTGACATGCTTATAGTCGAATAGAGCGACTTGACAAGAAAAATACAACGATCCCAAGATCGTCAATTTATGATATCATTAAAACTTCAAATGTCTGACGAACGGTCCACGATCAAGGGATTCAATATTTGTCGTCCATCTAATCTACTCCCCATTTGCCCTTGATCCTCCTCCTATTTACGGGTCATGCAATCCACAAAAAACTAGAAGTTGCCCCTCATTTCTCTTAAGAGAGGAAAGAAGAGGAGAAGAGAAGAATAGGAGGAAAGAAACTCCTTCTCGACCATCGCCGAAATTCCGCCGAATTCCAAGTGACGCTGGAATTCTGCCCGACCTCCAAGTGACGCTGATGTTTCACCCGAACTCTAAGTGATGTCTGAGTTCTATCCTATCTTCAAGTGACACTGAAGTTCCACTTGAACATCAAGTGTCGCCGGAATTTCGCCCAACTTCCAAGTGATGCCAAAATTTTGTACGGCTTCCAACTAACATCGAAGTTCTGTCTGACTTCCAAATAAAGTCGAAACTCCGCCCGATCTCTATAAGTGACTTTGGAGTTCTGCCCGAATACCATTTAACAATGGGGTTCTCATCGGCCGCCAACTAATGACGAATTTCTATCCGATACCAGACATTTGCTCGTCACCAAGATTCTACCCGACGTCGGACTTCTGCCTATTATCAGATTTTTGTAGGACATCTATCTAATGTTGGATTTCTATCCATTATTGTACTTTTACCTGACACCGTCCTTCTAACCTCCATCATCAGACAACAGTCCTTTCGACCTCCGTAGCCCTACGACCACGTTCCTTCTAACTTACGTCACCCACCGACTATAAACCTTCCGACCTCCGTCGCCTGTCGACTATGATCCTTTTGACTTACGTCGTCCACCGACAACAGTCCTTCCTACCTCCGTCGCCGGCTGACTATGGTCCTTCTGACTTATGTCACCAACCGACTACAATCCTTCCAACCTCCGTCGCCCGCCGACTATTGTCCTTCTGACTTACGCGCCCACCAACTGTAGTCCTTCTGACCTCCTTCGTGCGTCGACTATGATCCTTCTGACATACGTCGTCCATCGACTACAGTCCTTCCGACCTCCGTCGTCGGCCGACTACGGTTCTTCTGACTTACGTAACCCACCGACTGCAGTCCTTCCGACCACCGTCGCCCGCCGACTACGATCCTTCTTGTTGCGGATCTATGATTTTGATGATAGCAAATATTCCTTATTTCTCTACGATTGCCTTATGTGCTAACATTTCAGGTCCACACGATCAGACTGCAATCTAGAACCAGCTCAAGATTGGGTAGACTAGGTCTGTGTCAGTTTGTAATCTTTTTCTTTTCTTGAGTCTGTTGTATTTGATGTGGCATCTGATGATTTGTAACTTAGAAGATTTTCTGTTATGCCCTAAAATATTTCTATTTTTGGTAACATCTTTCGGGACGATATTTATATCGTCCTGGACGATCTGACAAAAGTAGAAACCCTAATTAGGGCATCCTCATTAAAGTAGCCATCTTTTTGCAAAACACATCGTCCTGGACGATTTTGTATCGGCCAGGACGATCGGCTCAATTCAGTAAGAATCTGCCGCCATATCTACTTAGGAAAATCTTATTTTGAATATCGTCCTGGTATATCGGCCTGGACTATACAATATCGTCCTGGCCGATCTAGGTCAATTTTTTCAAAATTTCTCAGGCAGTTTTGGAAAGCAATTAATGGGGATTTCGGCCAGGCCGATTTCAAGATCGTCCGGGACGATTAGACATCGTCTAGCTTCATTTCAGGGCGATATTCAGGACGATTTTCCTCATATTTGAACTAATCGGTCAGGACGATTTGCCTATCGTCCTGGATGATAATGGCGGCAACTTGCATTAATGAGCTCGTTTTGAGAGCTTCTATTTAAGCTATGGCAAGGCACTTTGTAAGTGTCTTTGGCAGCCATTGTAGCTTCGTTCTTGTTGGGGAAACTAGAAGAGAAAGCTTGAAAGGGAGAGAGGAAAGGGTGGAGTTTGAGAGGGAGAAGATCCTGTGAGGGGGAGGAACTCAAGGGAGTGTGGTGGGGGATCCACACGGTTGCTCCGGCGAACTCGCACCTTAGTACCATCGGATTCAAGGCTTGTCTCAAGGTAAGTTCACCAAAGAAGAAGATCTCCTTGGTGTCAAAGGACCCGGCGACTCCGCCGCACTGGGGAAGGTGGAAGTGATTTTGTGAGAGCTTCTCTGCCTAGTCATGGGGGCTAAAGGAGAGACACTTTTGTAGTGCAATACTTGGAGGGTGCCTCCAAGGAGTGGACGTAGGTCAAGGTTTGACCCAACCACTATAAATCCGGTGTGTTCTTTTCTTATTATTGCTTCCGCATTTATTTTTCTTCCGCACTTTGATTGTGGTGATTTTGGTTTGGGTTTTCCAATTCACCTCTCTCTCTCTTTACTTAGCCTTGGGCCAGTTCATATAGGGCTTAACATCCCTAACGAACTTTAACTTCTAACTTATGTCGCACACCGACTATAGTCCTTCTGACCTTCGTCGCCCACCGACTACAGTCTTTCCGACTTACGTCGCCCACCGACTGCAATTCTTCAAAATTTCATTTCAGCGGAGATTTTTGGCAAAAGATTTTTTTTAATGTTGAAAGAGTGATTGAGTTCAAAAACAAAAGAATTTTATCTCTTTATTATTATTATTATTATTATTATTATTATTATTATTTATTTATTTTATTATTGTTATTCTAGTTATATTATCAAGAAAAAGAAAATCAAATTGGATAAACAATAAATGAAAAAAAAAATCTATGATTTGGGCTCTTTATCTCTGCAATATATATTCTTTATTAATTTTTATTTTTATACAATTTTTTTCATCTTAATTTATCATTATGCATCTTACATCATAGTTAAAGTATAAAAGTGTACATAAAAAACTTTCATCACATACTGGACAAGGAAGCAATTAAGTACATGAAGTCTACCGAGTAAAAACATTTCCTGCTCTTGAAGCAGTCAAACTTGGCTGCTTGAATAGTTTATTAAAATTAAAAAAAAAAAATCCGGACAAATTAAAAATCAGCATTAATTGGCTTTTAAAAGTCAAAAGTACCACAACCTTCCCATCATATTACACAACCATTCAATTATTTAAACTTAGATGGAGAAGCATCCACGCTGGAAAGAGGAAGAACTACGGGAAGCTCATAGGATGGCATCTCTTTTCAAAATTTTTTTTTTTGTTTGCTTTTTTTCTGTCTCTAAAATAACCTCCACACTAGAAAGAGGGACGAGTACGGGAAGCTCATAGGATGGCATCGTTTTTCAAATTTTTATTTTGTTTGATTTTCCTCTCTTCCTCTGAATTCACGATGAGCCAAGGCAAAGGAAGTTGCTCATCATCTTGCGGAAGCCTCCAAAACATTAAGTATCCTTTCCACCTGAGAGGTGATCCAACTGAATGCGGTGATTCTGATTTTGAACTCAATTGCGAAGGCAACAATACAGTAATAGAGATCCACCGAAGTAAGTATTATGTCAAAGAAATATCATATCGTGATTCTAAAATCATGCTTGTTGATGTTAATTTTGCACATGGAAACTGCAATCTTCCTAGTGGATCAATATATCCAGGTGATTATAAGAAAACATTCTGGCTTTACAAGGGGGGTTTAAATGATCAAGATCAAGCTACATTTATTAAATGCTCAATGAAGATCAACAGACCATATTATGAAGTTATGCCTTGTCTCAGCAATAACAACTCAACCATCTATGTGATATTTGATGCTTTAAATGTTGGGTTACTTGTAGCGAATTGTCAATTTCTATTCACAATTCCTATGATCATAAACTATGAACTTAGTATGTTTGATCAACTAAAACAAGGTTTCAGCCTACATTGGCATCCTCCCATCAATTCAGCGATAGATGCTATAAGCTACTGTGGTCAAAGTGTGGGTCGGTATGTATCCAAACTATCACACATGCTAACTTCCTATTATCCATCTTTTAATCTTTGTTTCATAAATGCAGTCTCGTTTGGGGTGGTAGTTTTGAATCAAGATGGTATAAAGGAAAAATGGGCAATGCATTTTATTATATGACATCTCCAATCCGTTTTGAAATTGAATTCTTGTCATGTCTCAATGAAGCGGAATACAATGATTCGAATTTAACTTTCTATGCAGCAATAATAATTTTCGCAATATTGGGCATAACACTCTTAATTCTAGGTAAGAACAAGTTTTCACTTAAATAATGGAATTACTGGCATATTAAATTGATGAATAAATTACATTTTTTTGCAGTTTTGTTAATGTTTGGAAGGCTTTTATTTGCACCATTATGTGTTCTATCATTCCTTGCATACAACTTATTCAAGCTTATCGAGCCTGTTGATAGCGTTGAGAGGTTTCTACAAAATCAAAAAGCCCTCTCACCATCAAAATATTCATACAATGATATTATCATAATTACAAGAAACTTCAAAGAGAAGATAGGGCAAGGAGGCTTTGGGTCCGTCTATAAAGGAAGACTCCCTGGTGGTTATTTGGTAGCTGTGAAGATGTTGGGAAAATCCATGGGTGATGGAGAGGATTTTATTAATGAAGTATCTACTATTGGTAGGATTCATCATGTAAACATAGTGCAACTTGTTGGATTTTGTGCTGAAGGATCATATAGAGCACTGGTTTATGAGTACATGGCTAATGGGTCTCTTGATAAATACATTTTTACTTTTGACAAGGCAAATAGAATCCTCAATATGGACAAGCTTCTTGAGATTGCCTTATCTGTGGCCAAGGGACTTCATTACTTACATCAGGGGTGTAATATGGGGATTCTGCATTTTGACATCAAACCTCATAATATCCTTCTTGATCATAAATTCACACCAAAGATCTCTGATTTTGGCTTAGCAAAGTTACACCCTAAGGGTCGTAGTCTTGTCTCAATTAGTGCTGCTAGAGGAACAATTGGATATATTGCACCAGAATTAATATCGAGAAGTTTTGGGACTATATCTCATAAATCAGATGTATATAGTTTTGGGATGCTTCTAATGGACATGGCGGGTGGGCGTATGCATGCTGACCAGAAAGCAGATGATTCAAGTCAAATTTACTATCCGTCATGGATTTATGAAAAGCTAAACAAGATGGAACTGTCTAAAAACTTTGGCATTTTTGGGATTGATGATTTTGAGAGGAAACTATGTAAGGTGGGTTTGAGTTGCATTCAGACACGTCCTGTGGATCGTCCTTCCATGATTAATGTTGTGGAGATGCTACAAGCTAATGTGGATTCCATACAAATGCCGCCAAAGCCATTCTTCTCTTCTTCAGATCCGGTGCCTTCAATAGACATTTCTATGAATTACTCTAAATCTGAACTATCAATTATTTTAGAGAATATGTAATCCTTGCGAAAGGTGTATCACTTTTCAGTATATGTACCACAAAATTTTATTATGGGTTATTTTTTATATAATATATTTTATATTCTATTAAATCATGTGCTAAATTTAAACTCGATGAGGATTATCATTAAATTTTGTCAAAATCAAAGCAAGGTTTTAGAAAATATGATCACTTTTCCTAAAATACAAGAGCTCGTTAAATGCTTATATTCAAAATTTTTATTTAAGTTATGTTTCCTTTAAAGAAATTGATCTGGTTGAGATAAAAAGAAAATGGAATCATAAATCATAAAGGGAATAAAATAAAATTTACACCCATTTAGTTTGTGGAATAGAAATTAACTAGAAAGCTTTTTTTTTCACCTTTTTCCATTAATTAATTGATGAGAACTTCAGGTTTTTTTTCATAAGAGTTTGACATATTAAAGTCATAATGATATTTCCCATACATATTAAAGTCATAATGATATTTTCCATTATTTAAATGCCCGTAAATAAAATTTTCAAAAAAATAATTTATATCATAAATCTTTAATTAATTTATTTAAATATTTATAATATTTTAATTTTTTCTCTATAAGTAATACTAATTATTAATTATAATAAATAAAATTTATATACTTTTCTTAAAACATGCATCAAAGAAAAAGTAAATCTCTTTGGTGGGGGGGGGGGGGGGGGAATTGTCTCCCTGACCACAAGGTGGTTATATAAATTTTGATGCAACCACTCATTATAATAAACAATTTTTTTTAGAAATGATAAATAAATATTAAGATAATCATTTTTTTTTCTGAGAAAATACAATTCAATGCTAATAAATAATTTATGTCATGGTACTCAAATAATGATAAAAATTATTGCAAGGGAATGCTACACATTTGACTGAAGATCAATAACTCTCAATACTAATAAAAAAAATAGAAATAAGAAGGGAAATAGTTAAAAAAAACATATCAAAATCTCATACAAAAAACCGATCCCAAAATTTTCAAATACTAAGATTCATCAAAATTTTAAAAAGAAAATGATTTACACATCCAAAATATAATTTTTTATTGAAGATAAATTATTTTTATTACATGCTCTAATATCATCTATAAACAATAAATTATCAAAGTCCAATTACAACAAAAAGAGCCCTAATATTACACAAATAACTACAAATAAGCTCCCAGGAGCAACATGTATTACAATTAATGAAATCATAAAATATAAACCACATAATCACAATTTAAAAAATACAAGACTCCAACGTTTAAATTTTAAATATAATTAAATTAGAATATCTAACTTTATGCAACAAAATAAAAATAAATAAAAAAAAAAAACTTTATGCAACAAGATCAGTTCATCTACACAAACAAGCTGAATTATAGATAATAATTTTCAGACATTGAAAGAATAACAAAAAGAAAAATATCTTACTTGCATTTTATAACTGGCACTACCGAAAAATGATTGATTTTTGTCAGTCTTTTCCATCACATTTCAACAAATTTCTATCTGAATAATACATTTCTTGCGGATTTCTTACCGAAAGTTTTTTCGCCGGTAAAACTCACATAGGAAAAAAATACCGGCAAAAAAATTTGCCGGAAACATTTCCTATAGGAATTATCCTAGGAAAAAAAAAAAAAAAAATCTTGGCACAACTCATGTTTCCTTCATTCTAATTCTACCTACCAAACCCTGCCTACTTGTGCTCACTCGTGCGGTAGCAGTATACAGTAAATTGGTGAAGTTGAGCATTCTTCTTTGTCTTCGAACGGCGTCTGGTTAACGCACGTAATAATTTCGCTTTCCGGTGACATCATGTAACCATAGCCTCATTGGCTACTGCTAGTGCCTAATCCCATCAATGCTTACATCAACTTAATCAACATTCAATAAAAATAAAATAATATATTTTTTTAACATTTAAAAAAAATATTTCAAGTTAAAATATAAATAAAACAAAAAAAATGATAGAAAATAACTCTTTAAAAAATTGTCATTTTATCCAATTTTTGCATTAAGAAATAAAAAAACATGATTGAATAAAATCTCATATTCTAATTTTTGAATAAAATCTCATATATATATATATATATATATATATATATATATATATATATATAAATCCAAATTCTCAATGAAGATATAAAATTAACATTGAGTTATATTGTTGAATAAAATCTTATACACCGAACAAAATTCTCTGTGAAGAAATAAAAATATCATAACAAGTGGCCTTTATTAAGTAATAATTGGAGAATTTATAAAACAAAAGATAAAATTTCTCATATAATTATATTGAGCTTTCAGCCTTTTTTTTTTTTTTTTGGGAAGATCAAGAAGGTTTAGCTTCCCTTAACAGAGATAAGCCAAAATAGAAAATGATATAATGTGTTGTTGGACTGTAATAGTCCTCGTTACAAATTTTCTTAAGATTAGAGAAATGCTGATTAACTTTATTCTTCATGTTGACCTAATATTTAAGAGCTAACAAAATTTAATATCAAGCTTAATAAGTATCAGTTTTTTTTTTTTTTCTCTTTAATTAATATTTATAGATAAAAAAGAAGCTTAATATTTATAGATCAAATAGAAGCTAAGATATACTACTATATATAAATTCTCATTTTTCAACCAATCCTACACAAAAATATTAATTTCCTAAAATTAATTTTCTACCAACTATATTAATAAACTTGGATAACCAAAATGCACAGTCATTACACATGAATCCTAAATACTTATATCCAACCGTACGACACCCTAGAGGGGCGAGAAATATGGTCCAGACTGATCATGAAGAGAGATTGGCACGACAAATTAAATCAATGTCAATGGTAAGGGGTGCAGGGAAACATGATTGACAATATTTACAAAAAATAAATGACAAATGTGCTAAAAATAAATACAGAAATGTGTGGTATTTAATGCTAACAAATAAAGCCATTTTCTCTCCATTCCCTAAATGTACATTTCGGGCTCAATCAAGTCGTCAATTTGACCCAATCAGCTAGTTTTGGTTAACTCACATTCACAACTAGAAAGCTTCACTTTGTCATTGATATTCAATTGAAATATCGGTTGACCAGGAGAATCAGAAAGAACTTTACCGGTATATATTACGGTGCATGATGAAGGAAGTATATCTATTTGTGTCAAATAGCTAGGCATTTTAGGTGTAATGTGCATCTTGTAGTAATTATTTCTGTATTACTATATTCAATAATCACTAAAAAGATTTTATGTTCATTCTTTTCTTGGAACAGTAAATGCATCTCTACTATGACCTTTGAGTTTATTTTGAATTCTTAACGGCCAATTCTAGAGCTTTAGTGGTGGTTTTAATTGCCACAAATCTGAAATATTTGTGACGGTTTAAATCGCTGCTATTATTTTAGATTTGTTGCTGGTAAAACTGTCGTTAAAGCTTCAAGATAGTGGTAGTTTAAACTTTTGTCAAAACTAAGCCATGCCAACCTGTATTCAATGGTTGTGAAATAGCTGCAAAATGCCTTGCAACAACTATGGCAGACCTATGAAGGGTTGAAACAACTTCAAACTTTTTTTTGGCGGTTAAAACAGCCGTTCAAGCCAATATTAAGTGTGGTCGAAGTTTCTTTTTCTTGTAGTGACCTTGTTTGGTTAATGTAAGGAAATATAAAATAAAGGAGTGATGTAGTAAGAAGGAACCTTTTCAGTAAATCCACATGCAATCTGGATGGGAGATCATTTATTTCATATTCCATATCGCAATATTAAATGATATATCTCTCCGGAGAGAGAAAATATCATTTATTATCCATCGATGGGAAATGACGATAATGATCGTTATTGACTTGATCTTCCTAAAGAAGATTATTCTTGGATTTTGAAAATTGATTTTGAAAAAGGGTGGATGTGGGTTCTAAATCTCCTACAAGCGTAAACCCTCGTAGTTAATTACATCATAGGAAATTAAAATTTCCTATAAATACTCCCAAGTAAAATAATGACAAATTTTTGTTTAAGGATTTTTTAGGAGTGATATCAAAGGAAGTGAATTTTGGAATTTCAATGGGGAATGGGGCAAGATTGAACACATATTAGTGGGGTTAAAGGAAGAAGGGTAGGGGACATTGTGAGATTTCGGAACAATCTAGAAGTGTCTCAATCTAATCTAAGTGTTGAACTTTAAGTTTTAGATCGAAAGAGAATTTTAGTTTGAGTTGAGCAATTTATTAAAAGTTTGGGATTAAATTCCTGGAGGTCGGGGTCTTATTAGTCAAAATCCTCCCAATATCCTAAATCCAATTTTTGACACTGGACCACAGTAGTCCGAACTTAACTAATACAGTGTAAAATCTGAACTTACCCCGGCCTGGATTGGGGAGCCAGCTAACCACCTAATAGATTTTAAATACATGAGTCTGGTCATTTTATGAAAGAGTGGTATGGATATTTTTATTAAAGTTTTGAGAATTGGGGCAGACATCTAAGGAATGTCCTAAGTGGCCCCTTGACTTATATTGGGTGAAAATGTTAAAGATAGACACAATTAAAATTTAGATTTTTTTAAATGTGTTTCTAATGTAATGCACACTGGTCAAAATACTCAAATCATGAATGCTTGACATTTTAAAAAGGCTTAAAATTAATTTTTTAGAAGACTATGCTTCCCTAGGTTCAACACCTCATCCTCATAAATCAAATTATCTGAACTCTACCTGCAGGTGGGGAAGTGTCTTAAAATAAGGAAATGAGATATATTAATATGCATGTAACCTCGGGGGTAATCCGTAGCTTATTCCCTAGAACATTATATTTCAATGTTATTTAGTTTATAAAATTTTAAATTTTGTTTATGAGTATAAGAATTTTCACACCCTTACGTGTCTCATATATCCATGCTAAATCAAAAATCGTCAAATAAATGTCAAAAAACTAGGAAAAGCAGGTAATCCTATATGCAATCAAGTTAACACATCATATATAATAAAATTAATTAATAAATATCCGTAAGCAAATGCCTTGCTTATTACAACCCAGAAATGTAGAAATTAAAGTGGTCAGGCACCACTGAAAATAACTAGGATTCTAATCTTAGTACAATAGCAACTGATTTTAAGTGGGATACTCTTTCTCTTCGATTCTTCAGTCTTCTCTCCTACAGGCTCCTAGGATTATTTGTAGTCAGCTACCCAAATGGAAAGGAGAACTCTTCCCTCGAGGTGAAGGTTACCCTTTCCACTTTGGGTATAAGAAGATGATCCAAATTCGGACTTCCAAATGGAAAATGACTATCCCCCTAAGGGGTATCATTTTCTCTTTAGAATCAAACCTTTGGATCTATGCATCCCGACTCAAATGTGTACCTTCACAACTCTTAATATCACAAATGAATTATATAGAGATGAAAATAAAAGTTTTAAACTCTCCTACATGGTTATCCTATGCATTTAAATATTAAAATATATTCCTAAGCAGTTATATATATGTGTGTAGAAAAGAAGTAAACATACTTGACCACGCTCCTTTTTTTATTTAGGGACTAAGCAGCTGAAGCATTTGTAGCAATTATATTTATTATTTCTTTAGCCCCCTTTAATTCCATACACGAGTATGGCCACCTGTAGAAAACTCAGTGAACATCCAGATTATTCCTAGCCTAAGGGTAATCTAATCACCAAGCACATCATCAATCCATAGAGTGCAATAAAAGTAAACAGATATACCAAGCAATTTCAATCACAACATGCAATGAAATCTCAAAAATCCAATACACAGCAGGAAAGTAAACACTAGCCTAGCATAACTGTAGAGTCAGTTGTCCTAGCAAACTATCTAAAGTGTGTGTAAGAGGTCGTGTAGCTGGGATAGATCCGAAACTAAGTTATTTATTGAGATTGTCTAAATGTTTGAATTTGTTAAGGCTAAAAATAGAACTTTTTGTTTAATTTGAAGTATTAATGTGTTAAATATTAATTTATGTATATTTTAATTTTTTAGTGATTGCTACCTTTGTTGCACACTGAGGCTGTGAAATTTATTTCACCTTCCTTATGACTAAGTTAATAACCTCGTAGGTCTGGGTTACCTCAGAAATAATTAGGGTTGATTAAGTTGATTTAGTTGGTTAGATGATTTTTATTAATCAAATTAAAGATTTCAAAATTTTTAATGAATTATTGAATTTTTTAAGTATTGTCAGAATTATTGAAAGCAATAATTAAGGCTCCAAAAGGAGACTTTTAAAATTAAAGTGAATTTTGAAGGTTTTTAAATTTTAATAAATATTAGACCTTATAATGAGTTGTTAGAATATTAATATGTTCAATTTGGATTTTTCTATAGAAAGTTAAATATTTTAGAAGTTTGAGCCTAGATTTTAATTAGGTTTGACCAATTGGTTGACTTTTTTGACTTTGACTAAATTTTGAAGGTTTGACATTTTTAGAAAATACTAGATTTTAATTTGAGTCAGATGCCCTTGAGTTTGATTAAATTAGATTTTTTTTAGAATTAATTATGATTTTTAGAAAATTAGAGATTTATTGAATTATTTTAATTAAAGGTCCTTTTTAGTGATTTGAACCCAAATGGATTTCAAACTTCTTTAAATCACCCTCAAAAACCAAAAATGATCTAAGGAGGGATTACAATGTGTTTGAGAGTTTATTAGGATTTTAGTTATTTTTAATTAATTAATTTAATTATATATTGATTTTCCTTAAATCTTGAATTTATATGAAATTAAGGGCTGGTTAATTAGGATTTCATTTTTCCTAGATTAAGGGTTGAGACCTGATTAAGTAGAGTCTTTAAGTTAATTTTTGGGATTTAATAATGATTTTTAGTAAATTATTTAAGGTTCTAGGTAAAATCTAGGGGGGATTTTGAAGCTCCTAATGGTGGACCAAATGAACCACAAATCCAGTAAAATTTGGAGCCTGAGGTCAACTAACCTCAAAGTCTAAACACACTAAGCTTGAGGCCAAATGGAACTCTCTAAGGTGGATAACCATGCCTCCTAAGGTGATCTCTAAGTCACCTTAGAAAAATTCTAGGGATCTATCCTAAGGTTTGGAGCAAAATCATTGGCTCTATACTCCCTATACTAAGCATCATCATCACATAAAAACAAAAATCCTAATTCTCATTGGAAAGATCATATCTCTAATTTAAATTTAAGGGTCAAAACATGACCCTTGAACCCAAATTGGCATGAAATTTCCCTTAGACTCCATAAACAGGGGAGAAAAAATTTGGACATGTCAAGGACATGTCTAAACTCATTCTCCAAAAGTCCCAAACCATGGTGACTTCAATCAAGCATATAAATGCAATAATAGGAAAAATACTCAAATTTAAATTAAATATATATACAATTAAGGATTAGGACCATAGGGCTTTGTAGATCTCCCTGAAATCTTTCTAATGAGACTAAGAGCACCTAAAATGGTCAAGTGTGTAGAGAGATACAAAATTTTTAAATTTCCCATAATTTTTTGTCAAATTAAACCAACAATTACCCAGTCAACTGGTGCTTTGCACGCAGTGCCTTTCGATTGGCGGGGTAATCATTGGCGGTTGACATGATAACGATTGGGTTAATTGCAACCATTAGATAAAGCAACAGAAGGTTGGGATCGAACGACTTATGGAACTGTGGGATCTAATCTGAACTATTGATTGAAATCAAAATTTAGGATTATATCTTAAACCTCTGGTGCAGACCCAAATATATAGACGTTCTTCGACTTGATCTTACCGATCCCACCAGCAAACTCTTACAAAATTTTATGGGGAGGATTAGGAGGGTGGGAACCTTCAATCCAACATTGGAAATTTGTTGAGGGGAAGGTTTCCTTCACACTTGACCGGACTACCTATGTAGGGAGCATGAGATCAAAATATTACCATAAATAAGGCCTTAATGAATAAGCTTCTTTATCAGGAAGCTTTAGTGGGTGAAGGCGAGCAAGTTTTCTTTAGACACAGGGACCGAAGGATGGCTAGAGGTAGGACTTCCAGTGGACTGTGGTTATACTTCAATGGAGTTCACTTGAGTAAATGGACGGGAGAGGTTGGGTGAGTGGGGAACGGAAGAGGAATACAGGGGGGAGTTTTGGGGAACAATTTTGAAGGATTGAATCTCAATTCATGGTCCTTGGAATGAGCTGCCCTATTCAGCTCACTCTCATGGCCATAGTCAGATTGCCACGAGGTGGGAGGGGACATCTTCCTAGAGTGATCGTGCGCCTAAAGCTGGCAAGCCCAGCTTCTGGAAGGCTTGGAATCAGCCCCAAAGTGGGGGGGGGGGGGGGGGGACCATTGGAGCTCGATCTCTATTGGTTATAGCCGCCGTCAGCTAGGGCCTAGGGTAGGTTGATCTAGAAGGTTGATGGGGATGTGTTGAGCTCGGATATGAGATAAATTGGACCTAGGGGGAGTCCAATTCGATTGGATAGCTTGGGTTGACCCAAACCTGCTCTGTTTGCATCGGACTGGGCTCAAGCAACGTTAGGTCAGACCTTTGGTTTTATATGGGAGGTGGGTATGGCTCTGGTGTACCCAATGCAAGTAGTAATTGGGTTAGAATTTCCTTGAGATGGGATTTGGCTTGAGTAAATGTGGTTTTTACCACTTTGTGCTAGTCTAGAGGTTGACCCAAGTTGAACCAAGGGTTGGGTTGGCTAGGGAAGGTGTATTGGACTTAAGGCCACCTAGTGGAGGTGTTTGCTAGGTTCAATTGGGCTTGAGATGAGAGTTAGCTCAATCCCAAGTGGTTTGGCCACTTTGGGTTAGACTAACTTCTAGCCCAAGATAACCCAGTGATTGGGTTAGCTAGGGAAGGTGTATTCGGCCAAGGGAGACCCATTGCTACCATGAGTTTGATTAAATATGGATTGGACTAAGGAATGGCTCAAGGGGAATCTCCATTTAGGTAGTTGGGTTAAGCCAAATAGCTAACCCAAGTAGGCCTAAGACTTGGGTCTCAAAGAGGTGTTTTCTGGGGACCTAGTAAGTCACCCCATGAGTCTAAATGGGATTGGGAAGGTCTTGGTCAAGAGATTTGAATGAATGAGGGTGTATGGAAGATTTGGTAAAACTTGGTTGACTTGGTCAACTAAGTTGACCTAAGTGTGGGTTTGGGTCCAATGTGTTCCTAATGGTGTCTAGGATCCATTGGGATGGGTTTTGAGGGTTGAATTGAAGTTGGGAGAAAAGACCAAAAACCCTTTTAAGGGTATTTTGGTCATTTTGACCCATGGTGAGTTTTGGGACAAGCTAAGTTAGAAAAGATGTAGAGTATTGATCAATAAGTTCTAATAGAGGTCATGGAGGTGATTTAAAGGTTTGGATAGGGTCTTAAGGCCAAGATCTATTGGATGGCATGTCTAGTGACATGGGTTGTAAATAACTGAGGGTTTTATGTCCTTTGGGAATTGATTCAATTTGAGAGGACATGAATGCTGGATTGAACTCAAATTTGGATGGTTGACCTTAGAGACATGCTTAAACAAAATGTAATTGATAGGCCCTAAATAAGATGTCATTAGGCTGGGTTCCTATTGGCTTGAAAATTCTCCTAGAAAGGGTTTCAAGACCTTAGTCCTTAGCCCTTGGATTTGGTTTGAAGTTTTGGAATTGGGTTGAATTTTGGATTTAGATGATTAGGGGTGGCTCATCCATATCACTAAAAATCAAAGAGATGATTGTTGAGTGTTGGAAGGGGTTTGGAATTTGATTGAATGTTGATTGATAATTGATTGAAGGTTGATTGGTGGATGATCCAAGAACTTGATTAGGTGGGATTGAGTTTGATTGAGGTTGGTTTGGGCCTTATCTAGGACCTATTTGATCAGGGAGTAGATACTTTCTAATCGCTGGGGCACCAGAAAGAAATCAAAGTGGGTCTTAGTGACCTCATATAAAAATGAGATCAACAAACCGCGAGGAAGACAATCACTAAGGATAGGAAAATTATTGAGCTGAAAGTGTTAGGATAGGTAGTGCATGCGGCTGATAAAGATGCCTATCCATGCCTCCTCCACTCTTCTAAATGAAATTCACTTCTACCCTCTTTTTTCTACAGTGGTAGAGTAGAGGATCAATAGGATATCGTACTCTCCACCATGCCTGACAGACTTCTATGTTAAAAAGTCCCCTAAGTAGAAGTTAATTCAAAGAAAAAGGATATTTAGGAATATTATTTATACCTGCGCTGCCCAGTTATGTGAAACTATAGAGGAGTATCTGAAATAAATGAAGGGGATAATATCCCCTAGATTAGAGAAGGAAATTCTGAAGGAAGGAAGAACAAAGTGACACTAAAATGAATAAGAAGTATGTGATGTAGCTTGCTACCTTAGTATGGTGGTTGGTTACCGCTAGGTACCTTGCCTTCCATCCATTAAAAAAGGGGAGATAGTCCTCATTGGGTCAGGAAGGAGCCACTGTCCTCATTTGTTCATCCTGTGAAGTCTCTGAGGTTAGCCTCCACTATGGTCAGATCAAAAAAGCAAGAAGAGAAGAAAATAGTAGAAACAAAGGGCAAGAGGCATAATTCCCCTTGGCAAGTATATTCTAAAGAAAGTTAGTAGAAGTGAGAATAGATCATCATCTATAGTAGCATCCAGGCTCCTTACCCAGGGATGTGAGACTTCCACCCCATTAGATGGAGTTTGGACACTTCCTTAAGACCCTCCACCATCTCCAAAGGAGGAAGTTCAATAACCCATTAAGGATGTCACCCTTATGACTACCATTCTCAGGATAGTCAAAGGGGAAGAGGAAGTGGATATTAGGAATGATGAAATCAATAATGGCTTATTAGAAGACTGCATCGATGCCACTCAAGAACTTAAAATACTTGAGATTATATAAAAATTATACTAGAAGAAATTCGAAATGATAATAGATTGTAGTGGTTATTTACCCATCGATCCTTAGTCTATTGAGGGGAGGCGCATTGATGAGAAAATTTAAGAGATCAGAGACATTATAAAAAAGAAAGAAGCACTAGAAACCTTTGATCCTAAGCAAGTTGAACTTTTTATGGACACTAGTGAGGGGGATATTCATACTAATAGTGTATTCATGGTAAAGACCTTAGCCTAGTCCTTAGAGATCAAATTTATTTTTAAGATAGTCCCTACTCTGAGGAGAATGATTCAATTCCATAACCCAAACACTTTGTTCTATCACCATTTAAAGTATTTATTAATTTAGATGAAATTACTAGATGGACAAGAGGGGGGGGGGGGGGGGGGGTGAATTGTGAAAACTTTATAGCAATAATTAAAACCTAAGCAGGAGTCCTAATTTTTTTTGATGTTTTTAAATTTTTAACATGAAAATTTAAACAACTTCTAAGGAAAACAATTGAACTCAATGTGCAACAGTAGAATCTTTTTCTTTCACAATTATTTACTAAGCAAATATTATGAAAATAAAAATGCACGCAATAATAAAAAGCGATAAGGAAAAAGCACACCAAAATTTTTATAGTGGTTCAGTCAAACCATGACCTACGTCCACTCCCCGAAGTCTTCCGCTCCAGGAATTTCACTACAAACTATAGCTCTCCTTATGCCCCCCTCGGCAAGGTAGAGAAGCACTTACAATACTCCCTTTCATCAACCCGGTGTGGCGGAGTGCCAAGCGCTGTTTTCACCCTCCTAGTGACGGTAGAGAACCTTCTCGTTTTTCTCCCTCCTGGAGAAGACAGAGTACCTTCGAGGTCACGGATGTAGAAGAGTCTCCCCCTCAGAGAGCCTCCCATCAGTTCTTCCAGGGCCATTGGAGAAGCAAGATGCAGCAAGATCGGAGCAACAATGTGATCTCCCTTACACCTCTTCTCGCTCACCAAGCTCACCTTCTCCTTCCTCTCTCAACCCCACAAAACTTCTCAAGAGCTCTCTCCTAAGGATTTCCTCTCTAATCATGTTTCCCTCTTCTGCCTATCTCTAAAAAATATGATAATTTTGACACATAAAACGGTCTCCAAAAAGCCTAAAATTTTCAAAGTAGTTGTTATAATTGTATAGTACGATTATTAAATGTACAATATGATATGTTGAAACAGGCTTCATCCTGGTATGAATTGGTACGAATAGTTAAAAAAATACTCATATAGTACGATAATAAATCATACGGTACGATCCACAACACTACTACTCGTATAAGATGATAGCCGGGACGATCAGATGTCATCTCTGTTCATCGTATGATACAATATACATCATACAATATGAATAGTTAAAATCAAGGCATCATCCAGGACGAATTCCAGGACGATCAAATGTCGTCTCTGTTCATCGTATGGTACGATAGACATCGTACAGTACGATGAGACAAAAATAAGGGATCATCCAGGGCGATCTCCGGGACGATTAGAATTCATCTCTGTCATTATATTGTACGAATTGGTTCGTATAGTACAATTGTCAATTTGTAATTAAGCCTTGATTTCTTGCACTAATTACGGGTTAAATTAAGTTAGTATTTAAAAGAGATCGTACCGAACGAAGGTCTTCGTACAATACGAATGACGGAGAATAACTTACTTAAGCTAATATGACGGCTAGGGTTTCGAATTTGAAACACATTGTACAGTATGATAGTATTTGTACCGTATGATTTGTTTACATAACATATTTTACATAATAAGATCGTACAGTATGAAATAATTTCATACAGTATGATTACCGGACAATGAAAAACTATATTTTTTACTTTTAAAAATCTCTCCCCCTGTGTGTGTGCATGATTGCTCTGACTTATATGCAGTTTGTGGCCAGACTCAAGAAAATAAAAAATAAAATAAATAACAAATTACATTGTCAGACTCATACTCCTAATCTAACCAGTCTTGAGTCTTCCCATTGCCCTGAGTGGCTTGTAGTCTTCCTGAAATGTTAGTACTCGTGGACAATAGCAAACAATAAATGATATTCAATGAAAAGTAGTTCAGGCGAATTTATTTGTCATCATCAAAATCTCAACCTCGGGGTCATGGGTCGCAACAATCTCCCCCTTTTTGATGATGTCAAATAATTTTTAGTGTAAGAAAGTTTGAAAGGCATTTTTTTTAATTTAATTTAAACATAAGAACAAGAAAAACACTAAAAAAGAAAATGCAATACGAAATAAAAGGAAATGCATTATATTTAACAAAAGAGAAAACAAACTACAACATAAAGAAAACTACAACAACCTTCTCCCCCTTTTGACAGCACCAAAAAGAGGAGCAAACACTAAGAAAGAAAAGTACAACACATACACTTCAAAGGGAAGGATCCTGATCACTTGGAGGTGGTGGTGGGTTTGGCTGAAAATAGTGAAGGATTGAGTCAAATCGTTTATCAATCATATTGAAGCGTTTCCCAAACCATTGCATGTCAGTCTCTTATTGCTGATATTGCTCTTGAATGTGCATATCAAGACGAGTCTGAAGTTGGTCGAAATGTTTGACCAAATCATCATGAGGATAAGCAGGTGCAGGAGCTCAGGATGCTGCATGTCATCAAGGTCAAGCTTGAGTTGCTGCTGGGGCATCTTCTCCTTCTTCTTCATCAAAGGCAGGTTCTTCAGGCTCATGTCCCCGATGGAAAAAAATATGGAAAATGGCATCCGTATAAAAGATTGGAAGATTATCGAGTTCACCAGGATAGGTCAGTTGATATTTATTTTGAAGGATATATCCTATAAGGAGACCAAGAGCTAGATTTTGTTTCCGGCGAGTAGTAGGGAGGCAAACGAAAGTCATATGGTGAATGTACTCAATAATCAAATTGGCCTCATTGAATTTGGTGTTGGTCATGATAAGATAGGTAGCAATAGATAAAGTCAGGGTCATGTTGATCCAGTCGCCAGCTTTGGGTATTATGGAGGTTCTATGGACATGTTGAATGATTGTAAAATTTCGAGTGCGTGATTGGATGAGAGGATGGTGTTGATAGATTGTGGTGTTCTTAAGGTCTCGATTAACATCACTCCAGTCAAAGTCGTTTGTGAGAAAGGAATGAACCATAGGCCCTTCAGTAGATAACCCAATGTATTGGGTGACGTCAGCTTTGGTAATTTCGATATTTTGGCGACAGACAAAGGAGTGGAAAGTGAGGTTGTCGATGGTGTAGGTTAGATTTGCTAGAAATTCTAAAAGAAGTTCAGAGTTGTAGGGGAAGGCCAGGGTAAGAAGGAACTGGAGGGTGGTGGAAGAAAAGAGGTTCAGTAACTCGAAATTCAGAGCATCCTGATTGAGCATTCTGGATGGCGTAATTTTGCAAGCTTTGAACTTGTGGTATGCATCCTCATTATCAACAGTCAAGAACCGGGCACTATTGCGACAAGAGGAAGACAAGCTTCCTGCTACCAAATGACCTCTCTTGTTGGAACTAGACATCGTGTAAAGGCTGAGTGAAAGGTGAGAAGGAACAGGTGAGTGAGTGAAGTGAGGTGCAAGTGAAGATATCTGCCTTGCCAGCCAATTTATAGAGTTTTTTCAACATCGTACAGTACGATAGTATATCGTACAGTATGATATGGTAATAATTGTTCTGACGGGTCGTTTCGAGAAAAGGCGGTCAAAGCATGCCGTATGATGTATATCGTACAGTACAATTAGAAGAATATCGATCATCCCAAGGGTTGTCAGTACGACTTTTGACCAAAGGTTTCATACAGTACGAACAGGTGTATCGTACAGTACAAACTACATATCTATTGTACCAGACACCTTTAACTCGTTCTCATCCGTTTTTCTGAGGTAGATCGTACAGTTCAAAGTGGAGGTATCGTACAGTACGAATAGCAATAATAGCGTACCAAACCGAGTTAATTCATCCCAATCCCTTGCTTACATGGATCATACAGTATGACAATGAGTTATCGTACAGTACAATGGTCAATAATGTCATACCAGGCGGATTGAATGCCTGCCAGGTTTATCGTATAGTACGATGTAAAGCGTATAATACGATCAACAAAGGCAAAATTTGCCTATGGGTTGTGCTGTGTATATTTAGGTATATCGTACAGTACAATAGCGGATCGTACAGTACGATAATAAAATGTCAAATTTTGTGGTTTTGTGTAGCGAGTGTGTGATGATCAGGACCAACCTTAGAAGAGATTTTTTTTTTAGTTTTTTTTATACATTAATGTCTATGACACCTAATCTAGTTCTCAAGGTGCTAAAGGTGTCGAATGCTGATGGTTTTATGAATATGTCAGCCAATTGATCTCCTGTAGCGATGTGATGCAATTCTATGTCTCCCTTAGCAACATGATCTCTTATGAAATGGTGTCTAATGTCTATGTGTTTGGTTTGAGAGTGCTGAATTGGGTTCTTAGATATGCAAATTGTACTTGTATTGTCATACATGATTGAGATGGCCCTACAGGTAGTCCAAGATCAAGAATTTATTATTTTAATCATAGTACTTGTGCAACGCAACTTCCTACTGTAATATATTCTGCCTCGGCCGTAGAAAGGGCTACTGAGTTTTGCTTCCTACTGGACCAAGAAACTAATGATTGTCCTATGAATTGGCAGGTACCTAAGGTGCTTTTTCTATCTATCCTACAACCATCAAAATCAAAATTTGAGCACCCTAAGATTTCAAAGGAAGTACTGTGTCTAGGATACCAAATTCCTAAAGTTCGGGGTGCCTAGTAGATATCTAAGGATTCTCTTGATCGCAGTTAAGTGAGACTCTTTAGGATCAGCTTGAAAACGGCACAGAGGAACGCACTAAACATTATGTCTGGTCTCCTGGCAGTCAGGTAAAGAAGGGATCCAATCATTCCTTTATAATTTTTTAGATCTACTGATTTTCCACTAGGATCATTGTCTAATTGGATTGTTGAGCTCATTGGAGTGTTCATGGGTTTAGCACTATCCATTTCATAATTTTTCAAAATATCCTTAAAGTACTTTGTTTGGCTAAGAAAAGTTCCTTTATCCATTTGTTTTACACTAAAGCCAAGAAAGTAATTAAGTTCTCCCATCATGCTCATTTCAAACTCATTACTCATTATTTTTTAGAATTCAGCACACAAGTTTTTATCTGAAGATCCAAATAGGATGTCATCCACATATATTTGAACAATGAGAATTTCATTTTTGATCTTTTATAAAAAGAGTGTAGTATATACACTACCCTTTTCAAATCCTTTATCCAATAGGAATGAGCTAAGTCTTTCGTACCATGCTCTATGTGCTTGCTTTAATCCATAAAGTACCCTTTTTAATTTGAATATATGGTTTGGAAATTATGAACTTTGAAATCCAGGGGGTTGCTCAACATAGACATCTTCCTTAATTACCCCGTTCAAAAAGCACTCTTTACATTCATTTGATATAATTTGAAGTTCTTGAAGCAAGCAAAAGCTAAGAGCACTCTTATGGCTTCTAGTCTAGCAACAGAAGAAAATGTTTCTTCAAAGTCTATTCCCTCAATCTGGTTGTACCCCTTAGCTACTAATCTGACTTTATTTCTTATTATTGTTACTGAATCATTCACCTTATTTTTGAAGACCCATTTTATTCTAACAACACTTTATTCTTTAAGTCTCTTAACTAACTCCCAAACATCATTTCTGGTGAACTGATTCAGTTCTTCTTGCATTGCTAGAATCCATAACTAATCTCCTAAGGCTTGATCTATACTTGTAATTTCTATCATAGAGATGAATGCTGAATGACTAACCTCTTTCCTAAGTCCATGCCTAGTTCTTACACCTTCTGAAGGGTCTCCTAAAATTAAATCTTTCGGACGACTAGAAGAATATCTCCATTCTCTAGGCAAATCTTCTTGAGGTTCTACCCTTTCTTCTAAGGTCATAGTCTCTACTCCTTGAATTGCCTCTATTTCTTCATCTTCAATTTTATATTCAAAGGGCTTATTTGATTCATCAAATACTACATGGGTGGACTCTTTTACTACTATGGTTCTCTTATTAAACATTCTATAGGCCTTACCTATAGATGAATAACCTAAGAAGACACCCTCATTAGACTTGGGATCGAATTTTCCTAAGGGATGTTTGTCATTATTCAAGATGAAGCACTTGCACCCAAAGACTTGTAAGTTTGAATACCCTTAAGGAGTTCATAAGGAGTTTTATTCAGCTTAGATCTAATATTTACCTTATTTAAAACATAACACGCTATGTTGACTACTTCTGTCCAAAAGTATCTACGAAGGGTGTACTCCACTAACATTGCCCTAGCAGCTTCTACCAAAGTTTTATTCTTCCTTTCTGCTATACCATTTTGCTGAGGTGTTCTACGGGCTGAGAAATTATGTTCTATTCCTATCTCTTGACAGAAAGATTCAAATCTATCATTTTAGAACTCTCCACCATGATCGCTATGGATTGTTGAGATTTCACAACCTAATTTTCATTGAATCCATGTGGAGAATACCTTAAATTCCTCAAAAGACTCATTCTTATGTGCTAGGAATCTTACCCAAGTGAATCTAGTGAAGTCATCTACAATCACAAATCCATATTTTTTTCCACCTTGGCTGGCTGTATTAATGGGTCCAAATAAGTTCATGTGTAGGATTTTTAATGGCCTAGAGGTGATCACATCTCCAATTGAATGAAAGGATGATTTGACTTGTTTTCCTAGTTGGCAAGCATCACATAAGTGATCCTTAGTAAAGTCTAACTTAGGTACACCTCTAATTAGGTTTTTCTGTGTGATGTTTCTAAGTGTTTTCATACTAGCATGGCATAGTCTCCTATGCCATAGCCACGAGTCATCAACTATTATTTTCAAACAAAATGAATTTAAACTATCAATGCAATCAAGGTCTAACATGTAAACATTGTTCATTCTTTTTCCTTCTAAAACTAGTTTATCATTTAAACTAATCAGACATTTATCAAATAGAAATTTAATATCAAAACCTTTGTCACATAATTGACTAATTCTAAGTAAGTTATGCTTCAAACCATCAACTAATAAGACATCTTCAATTAAAAAATTCGTAGCATTACCAATAATACCTAAGCCTATCACTTTCCTGGTAGTGTTGTCTCCCAATGTTACTTTGCGTCCAATTTTGGTCTCCTGTAGAATAAACTTCTTCATATCTCCAGTCATGTGTCACGATCAGCCACTATTCAGGTACCACATGCTCTCACTAGGTCTTTTGTGAGAGCATACCTACAATTTCATTCAAGGCTTAGATTTGGGAACCCAAGTGAGTTTGGGTTCCTCCTTATGCTTGCATGAATGAGATGTATGCATGTTATGCTATGATGGATGTAGTTTAGGTCTCCATACTAAGTGTGTCCTATGGTGAATTATGCATGTGCGGGCTATGTGACCTAGTATGCCACAAGAGAAGCACTTAACACCAGGAAATGGGTTTACTAACCTATGTGGGTGGTGGTGCCTCTTCCTAAAGTTATGTGATGCATGCTGTGTTGGGGGTTGACTTGGTTGGGCTAATGTGAGTGATAAAAATTTTTTTTCTAGTTCTATGATTTTTTCCTTAAAGGTGTTGTTTTGATATGTCAAAACATGAACTTCTATTTGTAATAAATGCTCACTGTGATCTACTTTTAATGTAAGTTTGTCTAATCTATTAAAAGCCTCTTTTAGTTCAACATGAGTAGTTTTTAAGGTTTCATGCATTTTAGTTAGTTTAATATGCTTCTTATTTAATGCATCATACTCATCAAGAAGTAGCATACGATCTCTATCTAAATCAAAATTTTTCTTAAACAAGTTAGCATGCTCGGTTTGTAAAGAACTAAATTCAATATTAAGCTTAGCATGCATCTTTTTCAACTTCCTATATGAGTCATGGATATTATCAGAAATAAGAAATAATTCTTCATATGAAAGTTGACATACCTCATCTTGATCCAATTAATTAAGGTTATCATTAGCCATAAGACACAAATTCGTTACCTCCTCCTCTGCTTCTTCTTCTGATGATTCTAAGGTAGAGTCGGCCCAAAAAGCTTTTTGTGACTTCATTTTTCCTTTCTTATACTTGGCTTTATCCTCGTTCTTTTCCTTAGCATGTTGGCTCTTTAAGTTGGGGCAATCAGCTCGAAGGTGACCCGACTTCCTGCACTCAAAATAGATTATGTCAGGTGAAACTTTATTAAACTTAGACCATTTACCTTTGTTCCAGCCATTCTGATAACACTTTTGTTTTCTCTTTAAGAAGTTCTTGATTTGTCGGGTTATCAGTGATATATCATCTTCTTCCTCCCCTACAGAGCTGTCACTTTCTAAGTTGTTTGCTTTTAATGCCATCGTTCGCTCCTTCTTTTCACCTGCATCACTTTTCCTTTGACTCACTCCTTGCTCGTATGCAATGAGTGACCCAAGGAGATTATCAATAGAATAAACGTTAAGGTCTTTAAATTCAGTGATAGCAGTTATCTTTGCATCATAGGAATTAGATAAGCATCTAAGAATTTTATTAACTTTCTCAAAATTTGAAATCTCTCAACCTAATGCATGCAAGGATGTCATGATTTGGGTGAACCTAGTGTACATGTCAGATATTATTTTGTTAGGTTTCATACGGAAGAGTTCATAATCATGCAATAAAATGTTAAGCCTAGACTATTTTACTTCACTTGTTCCTTCGTATGTAATGCACAGTCTATCCCAAATCTTATTACCAGAAGCACAGGTAGAAACTCTCATATAGTCCTCAGACTTGAATGCACAAAAAAGCAGTTTAAACATTTAGCATTCAATTGGGCTAAATCCCTATCCTCATTACTCCATTCAATAAAAGGTACTAGAGTTTTCACTTCATTAATAATTTTAAATGGTGCAACATATCCATCATTGACTAACATCCACATGCGGTAATCAATAGATTGCAAAAATGTAGACATCCTAATTTTCTAGAAATCAAATGGAATGTTATCAAAAAGTGATGGACGGATTATTGAATAACCCTCCGCGGTGTTACGATTACCAAAATGTGACATGATCATTTTTTTAAGGTTTTCTAAAATACTATTTTTGAAAGAAGGCTCTGATACCAACTGAAATTACTAGATTGACAAGAGGGGGGTGAATTGTGAAAACTTTATAGCAATAATTAAAACCTAAGCATGAGTTTTAATTTTTTTTGAATGTTTTTAACTTTTTAACATGAAAATCTAAACAACTTCTAAGGCAAACAATTGAACTCAACGTGCAATAGTAGAATCTTTTCTCTTTCACAAGTATTCACCTAGAAAATATTATAAAAATAAAAATGCACGCAAGAATAAAAAGCGATAAGGAAAAAGCACACCAAAATTTTTATAGTGGATTGGTCAAACCATAACCTACGTCTACTCCCCAGAGTCCTCCGTTCCGAGAATTTCACTACAAACTATAGCTCTCCTTTTGCCCCCCTCGGCAAGGCGGAGAGGCCCTTATAATACTCCCTTTCACCAACCCGGTGTGGCGGAGTGCCAAGCACTATTTTCACCCTCCTGGTGATGGTAGAGAACCTTCTCGTTTTTCTCCCTCCTGGAGAAGGCAGAGTACCTTCGAGGTCACAGATGTAGAAGAGTCTCATCCTTAGAGAGCCTCCCACAAGTTCTTCCCGAACCACAGGAGTAAGATGCAGCAAGATCGGAGCAACCGTGTGATCTCCCTCACACCTCTTCTCCCTCACCAAGCTCATCTTCTCCTTCCTCTCCCAACCCCACAAAACTTCTCAAGAGCTCTCTCCCAAGGATTTCCTCTCTAATCATGTTTCCCTCTTCTGTCTCTCTCTAAAAAATATGACAATTTTGATACATAAAATGGGCTACAAAAACCCTGAAATTTTCAAAGTAGCAGTTATAATCATACAGTACGATTCTTAATCGTACAGTAAGATATGTTTAAACAGGCTTCATCCTGGTACGAATTTGTACAAATAGTTCAAAAAATAATCGTACAGTACGATAATAAATCATACTCTACGATCCATAACACTACTGCTCGTATAGGACGATAGCTGGGATAATCAAATGTCGTCTCTGTTCATTGTATGGTATGATATACATCGTATAGTACGAATAGTTAAAATCAAGGCATCGTCCTGGATGAATTCTGGGATGGTCAAATGTCGTCTCTGTTCATCGTATGGTACGATAGACATTGTACAATATGATGAGACAAAAAACAAGGGATCATCTAGGGCAATATCTGGGACGATCAGAATTCATCTCTATTCATCGTATTGTATGAATTGGTTCGTACAATACGATTGTCAATTTGTAATTAAGCCTTGATTTCTTGCACTATTCACGGGTTAAATTAAGTAAGTATTTAAAAGAGATCGTACCAAACATAGGTCTTCGTATAGTATGAACGACGGAGAATAACTTACTTAAGCTAATATGATGGCTAGGGTTTCAGATTTGAAACACATCGTACAATACGATAGTATTCTTACCGTATGATTTGTTTACATAACACATTTTACAATATGAGATCGTACAATATGAAATAATTTTGTATAGTACGATTACCATACAATGAAAAACTATTTTTTTTTTTACTTTTAAAACTCTCTCCCCTGTGTGTGTGCATGATTGCTAAGACTTATCTGCAGTTTTTGGCCAGACTCAAGAAAAATAAAATAAAATAAATAAAAAATTACATTGTCAGACTCATACTCCTAATCTAACCAGTCTTGAGTCTTCTCATTATCCTAAGTAGCTTGTAGTCTTCCTGAAATATTAGTACTCACAGACAATAGCAAACAATAAATGATATTCAATGAAAAGTAGTTCAGGTGACATTATTTGTCATCATTAAAATCTCAACCTCGGAGTCATGGGTCGCAACATTAGAAAACCCTAGAATGCATCTAGCTCATTTTTGTGCAAGCTGTTGTAATGCCAAAGGGTCTGATGCTTTGCTATTTTGCTAATTTATTAACAGTATTTATGGAATAACTTTCCAATGGTATGCCATTCTACCTAATGGCTCAATGAGGATATTTGCTAAGTTGGAGAGTCTATTCTTAAAGAGGATTTTTAAGGCTTAACATCATATTATCGTGGGTGATCTGTTCATCAAAGAGCAAAAACCAGAAGAGTAACTAGTGGAATATATTTTGAGTTGGTGAAACCTCTCAATAAAGGGTGAACCCCAACTGCAAGAGTAACATGCAACGAAAATTCTACTAAATAATATCCATTGGTCTATTGCTTTTCTCCTGAATGGATTCACGATAAAGGCTTTTGAGAAATTTCTTAATAAGAAAAATAACCTATAGGAAGAGGCTTCAAAAATGCCATTCATGAAGGATTTGTCTAATAAAAAGAAAGCAGTGACGCCTCAAAAGTCCTATGTAAAGAAATTATCCCCCATATTTGTAATAGATAAGGGACAGTAGCTGATGAAAAACCAATCGAGTGATCCTCACCTAGATCGTTTTAGGTAAGCCCCTATCCTTCTAGAGATCCTTAATCGACATCTTTTAAAGAGAATATCATAAAAGTCTATCCATTGAGAAGAGACACTGTAAGGAAGATTTTTGAATTTTATTTAAGAAAATAGACTTCAAATTATAGGAAGCCAATAAGTTGGAAGAGATAAATAAGAGAGATGATCCCAATTTTTGCACCTACCAATGCTTGTTGGGCCACATAATTAAGGATTGCTTTACCTTTATAAATTGGCTTGAAAGAAACTTTAAATTTGATAACATCATCATTCTAAATGAATATTAAGTATATCTAGACCAGGGGTCCTTCAAAGTCATCTCTGGTAGTAATTCTAATATTTCTCTATTAATTGAAGATGGTTGGGATATTCTTTTATCCCAGGCATTTAAAAAGATGATAAACAAATCTTTTTAACTTCCTCAATAGTTACTAATAAGAGCCCAGGACCCAATCCTTGAAGTTTATCAGGAGACCTCGTATGAGGGAAATAAGATGAATTCCTCTCCAGTAGTTATAGGAACTACTATAAATAATAAAAAAGGGTGACATATTTATAGAGAGGAAACATATATTTGATGAGAGATGTATTCAGATGGAGGATGGTGGAGTGAAATCCTTATCCCCACTAACTTTATTTGACTTTTACTTTTCCCCATCAAAGGCAAAGGGTCCAAAAGTTATGAAATTTCCTCATACATATATTATAATAGTTAATAATAAAAATTAAATGAAAGTAGAATCTACTGGAGATCAAAATAAGGATCTTACAGTAATCGATGAAAATTCCCAAATAATTATTAGCTAGGTTGAGCATCTACTAAAATTTTGAGATACACAAAGAGAGGGGGGGGGGGGGGGGGGGTGAATTGGTACTTTCAAAAATAATCCTAAATAGGAGCACTACTTTTTTGTAAATTTTTTAAACTTTTGAAATAAGCAATTTAATTTTACAATGTGGAAGCTATTAATTTTAACAGCAATTTCAGTGATGATGATAAAATTCTACGTTGTACAATAAAATATTAATCTAAAAAAATTACAAAGTAGTTATAAAAAAAATGAAGTGCAAAAAGTAAAATGTGAAAAATGGAGAAAGCACAACAAAATTTTTGTTGTGGTTCGATCAACCATGACCAACATCCACTCCTTGGAGTCCTCAACACATAGTATTGAACTATCACTAATTGACTCTCTTTTTTCTCCCTCAATAAGGTAGAGAAGCCTTTACAAACTCTCTTCCATCAATCTGATGCAGCAGAAGACCAAAGCTCCTTTCACAAGAAGATAACCTTGACTCCTTTTTCTTCCTACTGGAGAAGGTAGAGAACCTCGACTTCATTTATTCCCTCTTAGAGAATATAGAGAACCTTAAGGACTGGACTAAGAAGCCTCACTCCCTAGAGAGCTTCAACAAGACTCACCAAGGCCACAAGAGGAGCAAGCGTGCAGCTAGCACAAAGCAACCATGTGATCCCCTTATACTACTCCCTCACACTTAAGCACACCTTTTCCTTCCTCTCAAAAACCCTAATTTTCTTTAAAATCTCTCTCTTAGAGTTTCTCCTTCAGTCACATTCCTCTCTTTACATCCTTTAAAAAAAGATTAAAATATTACTTTTATAATATGCTTCAAGAAACCTTAAAAATTCAAGTTGGTCATCACTATTTATTTGGTACATTCCATGTTCGTAGAGTTAAAACAGTTAAAAACTAGTCCCCACCAGTATTATGTAAAGAGTCATTTAAATGAACTATGAAAATTCTATGAATACATCATACAGTACGATCTAGAGATCGTTTATTACAATCTATTAAATTTCCCCTATTCGTAAGTGATGATTTCTAGGATGACTAAAAATCATTTATGTCACTCATCCCGTATTGTTCTCATCATACAACATGGTTATTTATTTTTAGGTAAATCATCCAGTATGATAAGACTATCAAACAATATGATTAGTTCAAAAATCAAAGCTTCGTATGGTACAATTTTCTAGATGACCAAATTTATCTCTATGTGTCATTTGGTACGATCATCATCGTGCAATACGATTAGGTTCAAAATCATGGTTTCATTTGGTATGATCTCCGGGACAACTAGATTTTGTCTATGTCAGTCATCTGGTTTGATTGTCCTCATACAGTACGATCATCATTTATTAAACCATGATTTAGTTAATTAATTATAGGGGTTAATTTTAGTAAGATTTCAAATTTTTGTACAGTACGATTTGCATTGTATAATATGATTATTTCATAATATCAATTTCAAAATCTTACTTAAATTAATCTGGCACTTAAGGTTTTGATAAAAAAATGAATCGTATAGTACGACATATATTATATAGTAAGATTAGTTTATAGAACATGAGATTTCAATTAGTAGTTGAACCATTCCTTAAAAAAACTAATCGTACTATACAATTATCAATCGTACAATAAGATTAGTTCTAAAAATTTTAATTTTTAAAAAGTTTTCTCTCTCCCCCTATGTAAGTGCATGGTCACCCAATTATATACACTCTAATGTGTCCAAATTCAAGAAAATAGAAATTAAAGAAAATAAAAATACACACTCTTTTGACTTAGCATCCTAAGCTACCCAATCTTGAGTCTTTAGTCTTCTTGAGTATTGTACTTACAATCATTAGTGCACAAAATACAACCAATATCTAACATATTTCTTAAGAATGTACCATTAAATCAATAAGATATATCATCATTAAAATTACTTGCTAGGGATCCTAGATTTGCAACAATCTCACCCTTTTTTATAATGGAAAATAAATTTTGTTCAAGTATAGCTTGAAATTTTTTTTCATCCTAAGCTCTTCCTAACTAAGTAAAAGATATTAGAAAAAAAGGGGATGCCTGCCTTGCCTGCCACTTTTTTTTTTTAAGAAAAAGAAATAAATAACACGAATTTCTATTGAATAAAAACAAGCACATATATGATAGAACATGTTGAGATAGTTGCTATGTAATTCTTAGCTGTTTGATATTCTTGCAACTTGTATATTTTTGATGATTGCAAATATTATTGCTTTGATTATTATTTCTCATAACATATTTTGGAAGAATTATTTTTCTCTTGTGTGTACTAACATTTTAGGTAAATCATACTCTTGATTGTTGAAGACTTCAAATCAAGATCAATTTAGAGTTTATTATAATTGAAGTCTATATTCTTCATTTTCTTGAGTCTAAGGGAGTGTGATTGTAATTAAGTAACTGAGTACACATACACGGGGGAGAGTTTAAAATTCATAATTTCTAAAACTAATTGTATTGTACAAATCAACTTCATACGGGACGATTTATTCAGTTATTTTCCCAACGAGCAGTCAAATGAAAAAAAAAATGGATTTTTTTAAGTATAGATCATATTGTACGAACCCAGTTCGTACATGCCTTCTAGAGTACGAAATAGACCGGTCCCCTTTTCTCTCAAAAATATTTTTTCTAAGTATGGATCGTACTGTACAAACCCTATTTATACATGCCTTCCAAAGTATGAAATTGTGAGGTCCCTTTTCATCCTGACATTTAGTTCAGATGAATTTGAAAATCTTTATAACTGATCATACTGGACGTTGATGTCATCGTACGTACGCCATATAGGGTACAAAATTGTGGGGTTCCTCTTTATCCTGATGAAGATAAAGAATTTCTAACTATTCAAACCAGATGAACATGGTTCATACCGAATGATGATTGTGTATATGATTTCATACCAATTTAAAGCAGGTTCATACACAACATATTTTGAACTGTCCGTACGTACAAACTATGATCGCACTGTAAGAAAGTGTATGCTCAAAATTAAAAATTTTAATTTTTTGGATAGTTTTTTGTGTCTTTTGATATAAAAGGTCCGCTAAAACTAACGTGAAAAGGACTGGTCTTCATGCTTCTTCAAAGGAAATTGATAGAGAGAGTGTGGGAGAGTGTTTGAGAGAGATTTCTTGCAAGTAGAGTGTGAAGGTTTCATAAGGTCACTTGAAGGTAAGAACCTCTTGTTTGGTTTTGTGTTTACTCTTCCTTTCTTCTTTCTAGTTTCTCGTAAGAAAATCTTTAGAGAACATCCGGTACTCTGCCAACACTTGGAGGGTGTGAAAGGATGAAGATTCTCTACATACACTTAGAGGGTGTTAAAGGATGAAGTTCTCTGCCTACACTTAGAGGGTGTGAAAGGACAATGGTTCTCTGTTGACACTTGGAGAGTGTGAAAGGACGATGGTTCTCTGGTGCACCGGGGATTGTTGGAAGAGAGGTTTTTATAAAGGCTTCTCCACCTTGCTGTGGGGGAAAAAGAAGAGTCACTTTGGTAATAGTGCAATACCTGAAGTGGGAGTCTTCAGGGAGTGGAATGTTGGTTGTATTTGATCGACGCACTATAAATTTGTGTGTCATTTAAATTTTCACATTTATTTACTGTAAGTTAAATTTCTATGGTTGAAAATTTTTTTGATACTTTAATTAACTTGCTTTGAGAATCAACGGATTTCAAATTTTAAATCTAAGAGAAATTTTTAAATTACCAATTCACCCCCCCCCCCCCCTCTCGGTTAGCCTTGGGATATTAGTTTAGGCTTAACAACCTAATCAAGATTCAATAAAACTAACATACAATAAAAGCTAAATAACTAAATATGTTCTCCTAATATAAAAATAAAGAAAATAATACAAAAAGTAAGACACAGACTACTAGTATGGTGGATCCTAATTAGATGGAGGTGGTGGTTGCTAAAGGAACTGATGGATGGAGGAAAATTAATTATCTATCATGGAAAATCTTTCACCAAATCATCACATGTCATCCTCAAGCTACTGGTGTTGTTATTGGTTATGGTAGTCTAGTTGAGTTTCTAGTCGTTCAAGCTGCTGAATGATATCATCTTAAGGGTAGGCAGGTACAGGTGGTGGTATTGGTGGTAGTGAAGGTTCTTCTATAGGAGCAGCTTCCCCATCTTCATCAAAATTTGGCTCAACATTCTCTTGCCTTTGATGAAAAAGGATATATAAAGAGGCATCTCTATAGAAAATAAGACATTATCGGGTAGAGCAGGAAAGGTTAGTTGATATTTATGGTTAAGGATATAGCATACGATGTGTCCCAAGGATACTTTTTTTCTTATGAGTGTTTGGATGTCGAATATGAGTCATGTTGTGGAAATAGTCAAGAATCAGTTGTGCTTCAATGAATTAAGTATTCGACATTATGAGGTAAGTGACAACGGAGAGAAGTAAGGTTATGTTAAACCAATCTTAAACTTTGGGTATAATATAAGTGAGAAGTAAATGCTGGATTATATGAACATTTTGATTTAAAGTTTGTACAAGGTGTTGCTATTGATTTGACGACAAATTCGTGATGTTAACAGTACTCAAATCAAACTCATAAGAAATTAGGGATTGAGGGCGAGGTCCTTCAATAAAGGGAAAAATGTATTATGCTAAATCAGCTTTAGTAATCTCTACATATTGGTGGCAAGCAAAGGAGGTCATGGTAGACACTTCTAGGTTCATCCTAAGATTTGATAAGAATTTATACAGAAGTTCTAAATTGAAAGGAAAAGCTAGGGTAAGAAGAAATTGAAGGGTGGTGGGGGTGAAAAGGCTCATTACCTCAAAGTTTAGGGCATGTTGGTTTAACATTCGGGAGGGGGTGATTTTTGCCTCTTTATATTTGTAATATTAATCTTCATACAATGCAGAGAGGAAGCGATCACAAAACAATGAAAAGAGGAGAAGCTCCCTGATTCATTCTTCCATGTTTTCTTCCACTGCCATAGAGTAGGAAGTATTAGAAAGTAGAAGTGTGAAGAAGGTTTGAGTGAATTGAACTAGTTTAACCCTCCCATTTACAGAATTTTTGGCCCTTCGAATAGTACGATCAAGATATCATATAGTATGGTCATAGAGTTTATTCATCTGGATGGCCTATCGAAAAAGTGGTCAAATTGTACAGTATGATCAATATTGTACTAGAAGATCTTATGAATTTTTGTTCATCGCGAGGGGTCATCGGTACGGTGTTGACAAAAAGTATCGTACATTATAAATATGTATTTATATAGTAAGAACTTCAATTATTATCATGCTGACTAAATGAAATTCGCCCTAATCCATTTTGATATGTGAATCACACAGCATGAATGAGGTATCATACAATACATATGGTAATAATTTTGTGCAAAATGGATTGAATTCTTCAACACTTAGTGACATGTGGATCATATAATATGAAGAGAGGTTCATACAGTACGATGTTTATAACAATGATTTAATTTGGACCGTTGATATAATAAAGGGCTGTGATATGTGCATCTATGCATATCGGATAGTACGAATGTGAATCATACACTACGATTGGAAAAAAAAAATTTAAAAGATTATTATGATTCAGTGAAGTGTGTATGTGATGATCAGAAAATATCTTGGACCATTTTTTTTAACAAATAATAACAATCAAAATATGAATATGTACATGAATAACCATATACAAATTAAACACATATGAATGAATGCTTTAAAAGGAAAATTATTATTTTTTATTTCTCTTGGATTAAGCTGAATGTATATAACTCCTAGTTTTATACTCAAGGTATTAAAGGTGTCATAGGCTAGGGTTTTGTGAGTATGTCTGTTAATTAATCTTCTGTAGCTATATGGTGCAATTCTATATCTCTCTTGGCTATATGATATCTTATGAAGTAATGCCTAATGTTTATATGCTTTTGTGCAGGAGTGCTGAATTGGATTTTTGGATATACAAATTACACTAGTATTGTTACACATAATTGGAATGATTTTTATAGGTAGTCCAAGATCTAAGAGTTGTTTCTTAAGCTATAGGACTTGAGCAACACAACTCTCTACTGCTATATATTCAGCTTCAGATACGGAGGTGGCTATTAAATTTTGTTTTATACTAGACCAGAAAACTAAGGATTGTCTTATGAATTGACAAGTTATATAAGTATTTTTTCTATCTACCCTACATCCTACAAAATCAAAATCTAAATATATTATATATTACAATTTCAAAAGAGCTGTTGTGTCTAGGATACCATATAACTATATTTGGAGTGCCTAACAAATATATAAGGATTTATTTAACAACATTCATGAGTGATTCTTTTAGATCTGCTTAAAAATTAGCACAAAAGAAGACAGTGAACCTTATATCTAGCATGCTAGCAGTTAAATACATAAGTGATCCAATAATTCCTCAATATTTTTTCTGATCCACTTATTTTTCATTTGGGTCCTTATCTAAATGAAGAGTGGAGCTCATGGGAGTGTTCATGGCCTTAGCATTATCCATTTAATATTTTTTTAAGAATTTTCTTATTGTATTTATTTTGGCTAAGAAAGGTTCCTCATCTAACTATTTTGCATGAAATTTAAGAAAATAATTAAGTTCTATCATCATGCTCATTTTAAACTTTTACCTCATAGTTTTTGAAAATTCATCACAATTTTTTTTTGATGATCCAAATAAAATGTCATCAATATAGATTTGATAGAAGAGCAACTCTTCTCCTTCTTTCTTTAGGAAGAGGGTGGTGACTACACTACCCTTAATATAAGCTCTATCTAGAATGAATGAACTTAACCTTTTATACCATGATCTAAGTGCTTTCTTTAACCCATACAATGCCTTTTATAATTTAAACACATGGTTTGGAAATTGTGAATTCTCAAATCTGGGGGTTGCTCAACATAAACATCCTCTTTGATTACCCCATTTAGGTAGGCATTCTTAACATCCATTTGAAACAATTTAAAACCCTTGAAGAAAATAAAGGCTAAGTGCACCCTTATGGCTTCTAGTATAGCTACTGGGGCAAAGGTTTTCTCAAAGTTTATTCCATTAATTTGGTTATACCCCTTAGCTATTAATCTGACATTATTTCTTACTACTATGTAGAAGTCATTCATCTTACTTTTGAAGACATACTCTATCCTAACCATAGTTGCTCCTTAGGTCTCTTGACTAATTCCCACACATCATTCTAACAAATTGGTTTTTCTCTTCTTGCATTGCTAGGATTGTATATTCATATCCTAACGCTTGATTTATAGTGGTGGGTGAATGACTAACCTCCTTCTTAAGTCTATGCTTAGTTCTTACACCTTCAGATAAGTCTCCTAAGATCAACTCTTTAGGATGATCAGAATAATATCTCCAATCTCTAGGTAAATGCTCCTGAGGTTCTACTCTATCTCTTATGATAATGGTTTCCACCCCATGAATGACCTTCACTTCTGTTGTGATAGTTGCTACTTAGTCTTGTATGTTTGATATTCTTACAACTTGGATGTTTTTTATGATTTAAAATAATATTATTTTAATTATTATTTTTCTTTAACATATTTTTGAAGAATTGTTTTACTCTTGTGTGTACTAACATTTCAGGGAAATCACTCTAGAATGTTAAAGACTTCAAATCAAGATCAATTTAGGGTTTATTGTAATTGAAGTCTATATTTTTCATTTTATTGAGTATGAGAGAGTGTGATTGTAATTGAGTAACTGAGCACATACACACACACACTAGGAGAGAGTTTAAAATTCATATTTTTTGAAGGTGATCATACAGTACAATTCCACTTTGTACTGGATGATCTGATCAGTTATTCTCTTAATGAGAAGTCATAAGAACAAGAATAAAAATTTTTTCTAGGTGTAAATCGTACGAGACAATCCAAATTTTTGTACAGGGATGAACACCTCTGTTTTGTTCTCGGACAAAGATCTTACAGGATGATTAGAAATTTCATACAGGGACGAAAGCCTCTATTCTGTTCTTGCACAAAAATATTTTTCTATGTATGGATCGTGCGGGACGATCAGAGTTTCAGAAAAGTACGAACATCTTGGGATTGTGATAATAAAGGATGATCCAAGCTTCATCCAAGGATGAATGGCTCGGGTATGTGCTCGCATATAAAATTTTTCTAAGTATAGATCATACTGGACGATCCCAGTTTCGTACATGTACGATCATCTCGGATTTGGGATCATACAGAATGATTTAAATTTCATACCAGGATGATCATCTCAGGTTTGTTCTCGCTCATTTCGTCCTTACATTTCATATAGACGAAAATTAAGTTTTCTATTCATCCCGAACGAACTCAGTTCGTACTGGACGATGATCGGGTATGAATTGATTTCATACCAAATCACAATAGGTTCGTACACAACAATTTCTAAATTGTTCGTATATACGAACACACAATCATATAGTACGATCATGTATGCTCAATATTGAATTTTCAATTTTCTGGATGATTTTTCGTGTCTTTCATATAAAAGGTCCATTAAAATTGACTTGTGGATGTCAAGTCTTCATGATTTTTTAAGAGCACTTGAAGGAGAGAGTGTGAGAGAGTGTTTGAGAGAGATTTCTTGCTAGTGGAGTGTGAATGGTTCACAAGGTTACTCAAAGATAAGGATCTCTGTATGTGATTTGCATTTTTCACTCTTCCTCTTATCTTTCTAATTTTCTCGTGAGAATATTCTTGAAGAAAGGTCAAAGGTTCTCTACCTACACTTGGAGAGTGTAAACAGCTAAAGGTTCTCTGCCTACACTTGAAGAGTGTGAATAGCCGAAGGTTCTCTACCTATACTTGTAGGATGTGAAAGGATGAAGGTACTCTACCTACACTTGAAGGGTGTAAAAGGATGAAGGTTCTCTACCTATACTTGGAGGGTGTGAAAGGATGAAGGCACTTTGCCTATACTTGGAGGGTGTGAAAGGAAGAAGGTACTCTACCTATAATTAAAGGGTGTGAAAGGATATAGGTACTCTGCCTACACTTGGATGGTGTGAAAGGATGAAGGTTCTCTGCCTATATATGGAGGGTGTGTGTAATATCAGCTTTTGCTTCAGGTTCGTCCGGGCCGAAGTTGGATCGTCCGGGACGATCGGTACAGGTTGTGTAGAAAAATCCTGTTTGGCTGTCTGGTTCGTCTGGACGAAATTAGGATCGTCTGGACGAAAATAAGTCAGTGAACCCTTCGCCAGGGACGATATGTAATTTTTCGTCTGGACGAAATTCTTCTCTTCATGGATCGTCCGGGACGAAGCTCGATCGTCCAGGACGATCAGTCTGGATATATATAGAAATGAGATATTTTGAGAGAGAAAAATATCTGAGGAGAGAGAAAGAGAAAAGGAAAAAGAGAAAAGCTGGTTTTCGGAGACCGCGGAGCGCTTTTCGTCCGACGCTGCTGTTGGGAAAAGTGAAGATCTCGTGGTAAGGACTCCGAACCCTGTTTCTGTTTTCAAAGATGTTGTGTTTTGACCGAGTTGAGATCTGTTTTGTGTTTTCGTAGTCGAACTTTTGACGTGATTTGATATTGACACAACTTTCACCGCACAACTTCTGATATGTTATAGATATGATTATTCTACACGATTTGACTGTATTCTACGAATTTTCTTCCGGTCGGAATTGATTCTACGCGATTTTAATCGAATAGAAAATTATCAGGACGTTTTCTGACTTGGTTTCTATAGAATGATAGTCTCGTATTGATGCCGTGGATCTTCGTCTGTAATTTGGAAAGATTTGGAATTTGTATCTTTTGCAGGATTTTTGTGTAAATTCGTTAGACTGCCGTTACGCTGCCCGATTTTCGTATGATTTCCGAATTGTCTGAGATTGATAGATTGAATCGATATGAATATGATTATTGATATGATTGCTTTAATATTGACTATTGAATTGCTTATTGATTGAATTGACTATTGATACTGGAACCCAAGTGGAACCTGGTTGAACGTTGGTGAAGATTGATATTGACCTGTACAGGATGGTGGGCCGACGGGCTTTCCTTTAAACCATTGATCATTGATATAACGATTGGGAGTTATAAGGAGTTTATATGCCGACGGGCGGCCGACGGGCAAAAAGAGTGACGACTCTTATTGATAGACCAACGTACGGACTACAACAGCAACGGATTCTACAACAGCAACATGACCAGTTGATTTTACTTGTCCAGTATATAGTATTGAATTGCATGTTCACTGTATTGATTTACGGATTTATTGCTTTATCGATTTCTGCCTTATTGATTTGATTGATCGGATTTACTGTATCGTACGATTTTATTGATTTCATTGATTGATTACCGAGCATTGATTACTGAGCATTGATATGGATATTGATAGATATAGATACTGCATTGATAGCATGGACATGGACATCGTATAGATTCATTGTATTGCTGCCTATAGATTTTATAGACTTGCTGTTGCTACTGTTCTGCACCGTATTGACTGTCGTATAGATTCATTGTTCCGTATTGCTTTTCTCGACTGATTTCATTGATTTGACCGTATTGATTTGATTGACGGATATTGATTGATTGATTGATTGAATTGAAATGATTGATTTGCCTGCCGCTGCATTGACTGGTTTTATTGACTATTGATTTTCGGATTGCATCGATTACTGATTGGATTTCCACTGCATAGTATTGATGATCATTGATTCATTGATTTCCGCTGCATAGACTCATTGACCATTGACTGATTCAGATTGATAGATTGACATGCATATTGATAGCATCGCCGTGCTTTGATTTCAGTTGTAGGCTTTGGTGACCTGCTGGGCTATTGTAGCTCATTATATGTGGTTTAAAATTTCAGGTCCGAGCAAGGCAACTGGAATGGAGTTCGATCAGAATGTCAGACGAATCCTTTCGCTACACGGATCTTGGGTCGTTATAGTGTGAAAGGATGACGGTTCTCTGCCACACCAAGGATTAGAGGAAGAGAGTTTTGTAAAGGTTTCTTCGCCTTGCTGTGAGAGCAAAATGAGAGTCACTTTGGTAATAGTGCAATACCTAAAGTTGGAGGCTTCAAGGAGTGGATGTAGGTCGTGTTTGACTGAACCACTATAAATCTTTATGTCATTTTAATTTCCACTGCTTACTTACTGCAATTTTAATTTGGTGGTTGAAAAGTTTGCTTTAAAATAATTTCAATTAAAATTTTTACGAATCGATAATCTGTTTAAATTTTTAAATCCAATAGATTTTTCAAAAAATTATCAATTCACCCGCCCTCTTGGTTAGCCTTGGGACATTAGTCTAAGTTTAACAACCTATTCTAGATTCAACAAGAATCAACTTCTTCTTCTTCTTGTTCTTCTTGTTCGTCTTCTTCTTCTTCTTCTTCAATTTTTTGTTCAAAGGTCCTATCTGATTCATCAATTATCACATGAGTAGACTCTTTTACTTCAAGAGTCCTCTTATCAAAGATTTTATAGACCTACCTACAGATGAGTAACCTAAGAAGACTCCCTCATTTATCAGATTTAGGGTAAAATTTTCCTAAGAGTGACTTTCTATTAATTATGATAAAGCATTTACATCCAAAAATATGTAAGTGAGAAAGATTGGGTGTCTTACCCTTAAGGAGTTTTTATGGCGTTTTATTCAACTTGGATTTAATATTCACCCTATTTAAAACATAACAAGCAGTGCTTAGTGCTTCTGCCCAAAAATACTTAGGGAGTGAATATTCAGCTAGCATTACCCTAGCAGCTTCAACTAAGGTTTTATTATTCATTTCAACTATTCAATTCTTTTGGGGGGGTCCTAAGGGTAGAGAAACTAGGTTTTATTCCTATATCTTAATAGAAAGATTCAAAACAATCATTCTCAAACTCTCCACTATTATCATTATGAATTGTTAAAGTTTTACATCCTAATTTCTTTTGAATCTAAGTGAAGAAGGTTCTAAATTTCTCAGATGATTCACTCTTATGTGCTAGAAATCTTACCCAATTTAGTATAAAGTAGTTATCTATTATTATAAATCCATAAGTCTTTCCTTCTAGGCTGGCTGTACTAACTGGTCAAAATAGGTCCATGTGAAAGATTTCTAGTGGCCTAGAGGTGTTGATATCATTAATTGAATGAAATAATGATTTTACTTATTTTTTTAGTTAGCAGACATCACATAAGTGATCCTTAGTGAAGTCTAATTTAGGTATGCCACAAACTTGGTTTTTTTTAGTGATATTCCTATGTGTTTTTATGCTAGCATGGCGTAATCTTCTAGGCCATAGCCAAGATTCATCAATTATGGTTTTTAACATAAGGAATTTAAATATTCAATATAATTTAAGTCTAACATGTAAACATTGTTCATCCATTTTCCTTCTAACCCAAATTTATCATCTAAGCTAATCATACATTTATTAGAAAGAAATTTTATATCAAATTCTTTGTCACATAGTTGACTAATACTTATTAAATTATACTTTAAACCATCAACTAACAAACCATTTTAAATCATAAAGTATTTAGAGTTTATAATTGTACATAATCCCACTACTTTTATAATTGTATTGTCTCCTAATATTACTTTCCTCTTAACCTAGCCTACGGTGTGATAAACTACTTCATATCACCAGTCATATGCCTTGAGCAGCTATTGTCTAGGTACCACATGCTCTCACTAGGCCTTTTGTGAGAGCATCCCTACAATGTCATTTAAAGGTTAGATTTCGGAACCTAAGTGAGTTTAAGTTCTATTTTATGCTTGAATGAATGAGATGTATGCATGTTATGATGTGATGAATACAATTTAATCCTCCACATTAGACGAGTCCTATGGTGGATAGTGGAAGTGTCGGCTATGTGTCATAACATACCACAAGAGTAACTCCTAACACCATGGAATGGGTTTACTAACCTCTATGGGTGATGGTGCCTCTTCCTAGGTTTATATGATGTGTTGAGAGAGTTGCTACTTAGCTTTGCATGTTTTATATTCTTGCAAATTGTATGTTTTTTATGATTTCAAATATTATTGTTTTAATTATTATTTTCTCCTAACATTTTTTGGAAGAATTATTTTTTCTCTTGTGTGTACTAATATTTTAGGGAAATCATACTCCAGATTGTTCAAGACTTCAAATCAAGATCTGCTTAGAATATTTTGTAAAATTGGAGTATGTATTTTTTCATTTTATTTGAGTCTGAGAGAATATGATTGTAATTGAGTAACTTTGCACACAAACACCGGGAGAGAGTTTTAAAATTCATAATTTTTAAAACTGATCATACAGTTCGAACCATGTTCGTATGGGACGATTTGGTCAGTTACACTCCCATACGAGCAATGGAATGAACAGACCGGGCAAAATTTTTTCTAAGTACTATTAGTTCAGATGATTTAACCCATTCATCCCAGGCGATCTCCTCTGGATTTGTCATTTTGAACTATTCATCCAGACTATTTAACCCATTCGTCTCAAGATGATCTCCTCTGGATTTGTCATTTTGAACTATTCGTCCAGATGATTTAACCCATTCGTCCTAGGATGATCTCCTCTGGATTGTTATTTTGAACTATTCGTCTAGATGATTTAACCCATTCATCTCAGGATGATCTCTTCTAGATTTGTCATTTTGAACTATTCGTCCAGACGATTTAACCCATTTATCCTAAGATGATCTCCTCTGAATTTATTATTTAAACTATTCATCCAGATGATTTATCCCATTCATCCCAGGAAAATGTCCCCTGGATTTGTCATTTGAACCAGACAATTTATCCAATTTATCCTAGGATGATGTCCTCTATTATATTCATCCTGCATTTTCGTACCAACTAACCTTGGGAATAACTATTCATACCAGATGAATCGTGTTCGTACAGGATGATGATCGGGTATGAAGTTAGTTCGTACCAATTTACATTGCTTTTGTATGCAATAGTTTTTATACTATTTATACGTATGAAATTTGATCATACGGGATGATGGTGGAATGTTAAAATTTGAAATTTGCAATTTTTGGACAGTTTTTTGTGTCTTTTCTATAAAATGTCCACTTAAGACTGTCATGCAATCTTTTTATCACTTTGTCTTCATGCATACTGAAGGGATTTTGAAAGAGAGAGTGAGAGAGAGTGTTTGAAGGAGATTTCTTACTATTGGAGCATGAAGGATTCACTTGGTTACTCAATGGTAAGGATCTCTATGTGTAATTTGTGATTACTTCACTCTTTTCTCTTGTCTTTTTAGATTTTTTGTGAGAAGATCTTTCAAAAAGATTCGGTTCTCTACCGGCACTCGAGGAGTGTGAACAGTGGAAGGTTTTCTACCTACACTTGGAGAGTGTGAATAGTGGAAGGTTCTCTGCCTACACTCGGAGGGTGTAAAAGGATGAAGATACTCTGCCTACACTTGGAGGGTGTAAAAGAATGATGGTTCTCTACCATACCGGGTAATGGTGGAAGAGAGTTTTTGTGAAGATTCGCTGTTCACACTCCTCGAGAATTTAGTGACACTACACCTCAGGACAAATATACATTATTAATTTGAAACCAAAAAAACTCCAATAACAAATAATCAATTATTGATTATTCTTTAAGATTCAAAAACTTTGATATTTAATAATAACTTGAATAAAATTTATAAAAATATCAAACCTTTCTCAATCAACCATAATCGATACATTCAATCATTGACAGTTAAAATTTGACCCCAAATTTCATTAATTCTTAATTAATGCTTCAAAAAATATTAATTAAATGAATTAATTAAAAACATAATAAATTGCAAAGACTTAAAACAAATTCAAATGAGAACAAAATGAAGATCAAAAAATTATAATTTCAATTTAAAATTAATGATATTAACTAAACTTTAATTTTAATTTATTGAATAATCAAACTAATCTATACTTAAATACATATAATGAAATAAATAAAAAAACACTTTAAAATTGAATAAAATATAAAGATTAATAATCTAAATTTGAACTAAACTTTCAAATTAAATTTAATTTATAATTCATTAATTATTAATTAAAATTAATTCAAAAGATTGGAAAATTTATTTAAAAGTTCTAAATAATTCAATAATCACCTCAAATTCCAGAAAATTTTAACTCAACCTTTAAAATCAGTAGCCAACAAATTCAATTAAAACTCTTCAACCCCTTAACCATCAACCAATTAAATTAACTTGACTAATAGCGGTTACTAGTGGGTAACTCGGGCCTAAGAGGCTATCAGCATAGCCCTAAAGCAGGTGAAATAAACTTCATGACCCTGGTGTAAACAAAGGTGGTAATCATTTAACATTTAAAATACATCCTAAAATCAACTTTAAAACTACTAATACTTAAACTCAAACCTAAATCCATTAAGCCTTTCAATCAATAAAAATATTAGATAACTTTAACTAATTACCCGATATAGGACATATCTGAACCATACAGCCAACTATACACACTTAGATTTGTTTGCTATGATACAAAATTGAGCTTTAGATTAGGCTGGTATTCCTTTCTATTTCTGTGATGTGTTTATATGCATACGAAATGAGTGTTGGTTGATTGTTGCTTATTGTCTTGGATTTTTGTGATGATTAATTTTCATGCTTCTCTATGAATTGATGTTGTGGCATCCAAGGTTAGATAATATAAACATAGGTTCGCTGTCCACAGACCTGTGCACTTCATAATTATCAGCCTAAGACCAGGTCCCCAACCCCTTGGCCTATGAGATCCCCTTGAATGAGGTAACCCATGGTTGCTAACAAGGGTCCTCTAATTGGCACTTGACTAAGTTGGCTATTGACATAGAAAAAACCAGGACAATTAAAAACCATGTAATCTTTATCAAGGATGTCATACCCACTTTGTAGATTAGTGTCCACTATCACCTCCTCGGGTTTCTCCCGATCTAGTAATCGGAAAAATAAGTCATAACTTTTTTATAAAATATCAACTCGAAAGTAAATATTTCTCTCTCTAAAATACTAAAGCCCAATACATAAGGTAAGCTAGGGTATTTCTAAAATATTTTAGATTCTCAAAACATCTCCTACTTTTTCTCCTTTGATCTCCAAAAATAAGTGCTACAATTTGATCCAATCCCAATTGGAATTCAAGCTTCACTCCCTTGATATCACTCAAAAATCCTTTAATTAAATTTTTTACTATTACTTTAATCAAGAGTTTTCATAGGTATTCAACCTCCCTATGATGTAAATAACTATGAGAGCTTGCACTCATAGGAAATTTAGTGCCCACATCCACTTTTAAAAAAAATTAAAATTAAAACTCAACCAGTCTTATTTGGGAAAGTTAAATCAATAGCGATCATTATTGTCATAATCAAACGATTGATTGGTAAATGGTATTTTCTTTCCTTGGGAAGATATATCATTTCTTATCGAGACCCTGAATATGGAATTAATGATCTCCCATCAAAACTATTATAGTTAGATGCTTTATAGAATGACATTTTAACCCTTCATTTGACTATTATAGCCCATATGAAATTTTTAACCTCATTATCTGAACCCATTAGGGAATAATATCTTCGCCTCCCGAGACTATATCGTTCATAATGATATGTTTAATTTTGACATTGAAATCCTTGGTTAAAATTCCTGAAGAAAACTAAATTTTTCAAAACCACTTTTTCAACACTTTCCAACACCAACACATATATAAGTGAAGGGGTCACTTAGGATTTTCTCTAGATTTAGACCCCAATTTCTCAAAAACTTAAATGAAAGCCTACCCAGCTATCATAAGAATGAAATCATAGTTTTAAAGCACCAAGGTTGTTTAAATGTCTCTCTAATCTAGGCTGAGATAAACCTAGATTTTTATGTCATCAGTTTGGTTTGGGCCCTATTATTTAGTGCCCAAATTAGATTTAGTATTTAGTGTGGAACAAAAATCATAAGTCCCAAATATCGAGAATTTAATCTCAAATTTTTAGAAAATATCAACTCAAACTAAATTTTCTCTCCTCCAAAATTTAAAGCCCAACATAGGATAGGTCAGGGTGCTTTTGAATTATTTTTAGAATCCCAAAGTGCTCCCTACCCTTCATATTTGGCATCCAAAAATAAGTGTTCAAAAATTTATCCAATCCCTATTAAAATTCTCATATCCTTCCTTTCATATCACTCATAGAAAGTCAAAAATAAACTCATATTATTATTTTAATCGATAGTATTCATATGAGACCTAAAACATTCTATGATGTAGTTAACTATGAATGCTTACCATCATAGGAGATATAAAGCCGCAGATAAAATAAGCCAATCCCGACTTAGCTTCTAAATAGGATAGTGATAATTTTTTATTTTTTAAAAATTAAAATTAAAAGATGATCATTATTGCCCATTTCTACCGTAGATAATAAATGATATTTTCTTTCCATGTGGAGATATATCATTTATGAATATGACTTTGAATATGAAATTAATGACAATACATCCATATTATTGTAGCTAAATATACGATCGAATAATATTTTGATCCTACGGGGTCATGTGTAGTTCTTTCGTGAATTTGACTATAATAGTCAGGTTGAAATTTACTTTTTTGTAATGTGAACCCATTCGAGAATGGAATTTTCACCTCATGGTGATATATCATTCATAATGGTGTGTACAATGATTTAAAATTGAAAATTCAAAAATCTATATTTAAATTTTCCCAAAATATAATTGCAATTGATATGCGCACCTCCCAAGCAAAGCAAGGATCAATTGGATACATTGTGCCATAATTAAAATTGAGAAGTTTTGGGACTATTTCTCATGAATCAGATGTATATAGCTTCAGCATGCTTCTTATGGACATGGCTGGTGGGTGTAGGCATACTGACCTGAAAGCAAAAAAAAAAAAAAATAGTCATGTTTTCTATCCATTATGGATTTATGATAAGCTACAAAAGAGAGAATTGTCTAAGATTTTTGACATTTTGAAGATTGATGATTTAGATAGGAAGCTATGCCAAGTGGGGTTATGCTGCATTCAGACACGACCTGTAGATCACCCTTCCATGAACATTGCTGTGGAGATGCTAGAAGCTATTGTGGATTCATTACAAATGCCACCGAAGCCCTTTTTTTCTTCTTCGGATTTAGTGTCTCAATGAAACATTTGTATGGATTACTATTATCTGAGTTACGAATAATTTTAGAGAACTTGTAAGACAAGCAAAAGGTGTATCACCCCTATATAATTTTGTCCAAATTAGTATCTACCACACAATCTCGTAATTTGTTTGTTTTTGATATTATGTATTTTACATTAAGGAGTAATATATTTTACTTCTAATTAAATTCAAAGCAAAATTGTTGAAAATATTTTCTCTTTACTTAAACTATACGTCAAATTCATTTAATGCATAATTTGAAAAATGTTATTTCATTTAGAATTTCCATTAAGGCTATATCTCTTTTAAAGGAATTGAAAGGGTTGAAATGAAAAGGAAATGGAATAATAAATCGTAAAGGGATTAAATTAAAGTTTATGTTAACACATTTATTTTGCAGAATATAAATTTTGTGATATATATATATATATATATATATATATATATATATATATATATATATATATATATATATATTTCCTTTTTTTTTTATTAATTGATTGAGGAGAAATTGAGGTTTTATGTTATTAGGGCTAGGAATGTTTAAGTCACGATGATGACTCGATAAAAGTTTTTTTTTTTCATTTTCTCATTAGAACATAGTATAAAATTATGAATGAAAAATCTATGGGTTCACATTTCTTACATAAATCTTATTATTTGAAAAACAAACACCTTGTAGAAAATTATTAAGATAAATATGTTTGCCTTCCCGCTAATTCTTTCTCCATAAACAAAACATGAATGAGATTTTGTATTAGTCTTTATGTAGTTAAATATCTAATAATGCTTGTTAATTGATTCTTAAATGACTTAACTAATAAGATGATAGGAATCATTTTGTAAATTAAAATTTGATTGTTATTTCAAAATTATAAATAATTTATTGGAAGTTTTGGGCTCGGATTCTAAGAATCATCTTGTATAGTCCTGAGCTTACGAATAGTCAATGGGTAATTGTGCTATTATATATTTTACATCTGTAAAATTTATTGATGCAATTATACTTTGCAATGACAAGCCAAATTATTTATCCCTAAATCCTTGAAATTCTATTTTATATTTTATTTGATAATTGTTTATTATCCATTCCATTTCTCATAATTTATATCAAATTGGCGTGAGAGTTTATCAAATTTTGGCCTGCAACGATCTTATACAATAGTCACTTCCTCACTTTACAATGAAAATTAAAGTTTGAGTATCCAAACAAAGGCTCTGCTTGCTTCCCAAGGCATTTAAAAATTTTTTTATTAAGGTTATAACAAGCCACAAGAAGGAGCTACTTCACCGCTCTGTGAAGAATATTTTTTTTTTTTTTTTTGTTCTCATTTTTTGAACAAATCAAACTATTTTAAAAAATATTGGAAACAACTTTTGTTGAATTTAAATTTGTTTGTGGATGAAACCCCACCTTAATAGTTGGTTGTCTTGGAGAATTGATCGATGAGTAGAACATGTGTGAGAATGAAGAGTAAAGAGTACAGTTCAAGGAAGAGAGAGAGAGAGAATATAGGAAAATGCTAAAAAAGACTAGAGATCTCAAACTAAAAGAATTTTTGTATACTGGTCAAATGTGCAAGATTAAAAGTTCCCAATTTGTTCATCATCACCACTATTTATAAGATTTTGATGGCTACTAGAAAGGTTTATTAGAGAAAAAGTAAAAATAAAAAATAAGTGGCTACATATTATCACATATATAATGCTACACACCACCCTAGATATGTGTACCCCCTAATTTGCTAGGGAGAGATCTCTAGTATGCTTGGGTGTGTGATACTTGGTGATCTAGTTGGGATGAATAATCTCCCTTGACTACCAGGAGAGTTCAACTCCTCTTAGATTACTTAGGAGAGCATCTCCTTTGGAGCCCCTTGAAGGGTGAGTTCCTCAATAATGACTCACTTGTCACCTATTAAGCACTTGAGCAAGCATACGTTAGTGCACAACTTTTATAATTTAGTAGGCATTTTTTTTTTCAAATGAAAACTATCTCGTTCGCTACCTACTACTATGACCACCAACTTTTATGGTATTCAATAAAAACTAAAACAATATTAATTGGATACCAAATATATATATATATATATATATATATATATATATATATATATATATATATAATAGAAAATAGAAAATAAATCCATACATCCTCTTAATTAATGATATTGGAGCTATGAAAAGATCTATGAACTAGTGCTTGGAGAAAGCTGTTCTCCAAATCAGAATTTTCTACATTTTTGTTATACATCACTTATTACTTTAAAAGAGGTAGAGCTTTTTTATTAGTGAGTGCACAAATTGAATATTTTTTAAATTCTTTTAATTTTTTCAGCTGATTTCTAAGCTCCTTTATATATATATATATATATATATATATATATATATATATATATATATATATATATATATATATATATATATATATATATATTATAAATTTAATTAACTATTTAAATAAAAAAGAAAGTAAATGTTAAAGAGAAAATTACTCCATGTTTTATTGGATATTTGGATGAAAGGTTGGTTGGGAAATTTTAGTTCGGGTATGTGGGGGTCCATGCCCCACGGCTCTCACTCTAATTACGCCCATGAGTGAGATGCAATAATTGTTTTGTCTAGTTAGAAAGAAATAAAGAAATATGTGATTTACATGTATAATGTCTAATTAATTTCATTATTATTATTTTATCTTTTTAAGTATTCATTAGGTCTTACTAAAAATTGATATATTACATATGATTTTTTTTTTTTATTATATATATTTTAAAAGTTTTAGCAATCTGTGAAGGATCTCGCTTATTGCATATGCTCACGTTTTGGACATGAATACCAATCTCTAGATATTGAACATCAGTGATCTATTAGAGCTTGTGTGTGTTAAATTAAAAATTTAGACCGCTCCAACTGATTGAACTAGATAAATCACCATGATATATTCCTTTTTTTATTGATCAAGTAATAAAACATTAATTGTATGAAAACATAATTGGTACATGTACTTTAGCTGTCTAGCCCCCCAAAAAATAAGAGCATAGCCAAGTATAGCTGGCTTGAGTACTTTTATTTTCATATATAATTGTTTGAGATTTTTATTATAACTGTTTAGGATAATCTTGTATGAGAGTCTAGGCTTTTTCTTTTATATTCCTGATGTAATTTTATTCAAAGCATAGACTAGTGAAAAATCTAAAAATAAGACATTTTTAAATATAACGGATCCAAAGAGAAAAGAAAACTATTTACAAGAAATTTCACTTCATTTGGATATCCTTTTGAAGAACATACTACGAGGAAGTTAACGAAAGGAGACTAATAGAGGAGCTAGAAGATGAAAATCAAGATAAAAGTGCACTATTTTTAACATTTAGGTCGTTCTGTAGGATTATAATCCAGGTTATTGTCGGTGGAGCCTGCCCACCATTACTTTTCTACAGACCCTAGGTTGTGTATTATATATATGGCACTTGCCATAGGCTTTTGGATACTTTTTGCTATGGTTCATATTTTATTAAATGTGTTTACTTTGCTTGCATAATAGAAATGACATTTTTTTCATAGGTTTTTTTATTGTATGTGTATGTTCCTGATTTAGCTAGGCTCTTAGAGATAAAATTTTTCTACTCCTAATTCAAATTTAAAATTTTAGAAATTGAATAACATAAAAAGATAATGATCTAGGGAATAACCGGAGGTCGTCCGGGGTCACATTCATCTTAATGCATTCTTCTCTTTCCTTATTTATACGCTTCCCTGCCTACGTATAGAGTTCAGATAATTTGACATATGAGGAAGATGTGCTAAATATGGGGAAGTCTATTCTTCTAAAATATTATTTTTGTAAGTCTTTCTGATTTAGAGATTTTGATTAGCATGCATTGCATTAGAAACTAACAAAAATTAAAATTTAATTGCATTAGTCTTAGAAGCATACCACCATTCCTAAGTATAAGGCCACTAAGGAACCTCTCTTAGATGTCGGCCTTAATTTCCAAAGACTCAGCCACATATACTACAAGAAAAAAGGTTATTAGCGACAATCAAAATTGGACGCGAATAAAGATAATTTGGTCACCAAAATAAATAGCGACCAAAAAATTTTGGGTCGCTGGTTTGTCACAGTAGCCTCGTCGCTGAGACTTTTAGCGGCCAAAACTTTTTTTTGTTGCTAAATTAGAGACCACCAATTAATATTGGTCGCTAAAATGGTACATTTTAGCGATCATTTTTTTGACGCTAATGATTAATTATTTGGATGCTATTTAATATTTTAATTATTAATTTTATTTATCACATTTGTTAATAGTGACCAAAATAAAAATTGGTCACAAAAAAGATCAACCAAGTAAATCACAAGCCCCTTTGATTTCATGAAATGTGGTTATTAATGCATATCAATTTTGGTCATATTTGGTAAAATTTATTTATTATTCAATTATTATACCTTTGCTAAAACATTTAAGATTAATCAATCACTCTTTGATATTATCATATCTAATTACTTCTCATTAATTAGACATATATAAAATACATATTAAATAAAAAACATTAATTTTATTACATTGAGGTAACAAAAATAATAAGTAATGAATTAAAAAAAAATTCATTCTTCAATGCAGTAAACAAGGATTTGCTAGAAGAAAATGCATTCATATACTTTTAAAAATACATTCATCAATTAAAAATATATATATAATATCTAAAATCTCAATCCTAAAATTTTAATGTTTACAAAATAATCAACTATAACTTCTATAGTTGAACAATGCGAAGGTCATCAACTATGTAGGTTGTCGCATTAACAGCTTGCCCGACAAGGAATCTCACTCGCATACTAAAAGTTTCTGCCTTATTCCCACATGTTGTAATCTCTTGCTACAACGCCATGAACAATGCATGCCCACTATCATCTTCAAACGTTCATGTTTGATTAACAGCGTCTTATGCAAATAATTTGGCTTTTTAGCAAGAAGACGTTGGTATCTTCTACTTTATAAAGCCTCTTCATCAATGTCAATCATGCTATCTTGAGGATGCTGATCATTGCCAAAAAAATTAAAAATCTGCAGTTAAATACTAAATTTAAAGCTTTTTAATTATAAAAAAATGTTCGCCAGTAAGTAAAACAAAATTAAAAGAAAAACAGCTAAGTTTGTAGCGTTATTTCAAATGAAATAAGAAATATATTTGCTTTATCCAATAAACATGAACTTGAAACTGAAACTACCAGACCAAAGCAAATAAATTGAACATATTATATTAAGTTCATCCATTAATTTCCAATCAGTCATAAGCTTCAAAAGTATATGTCTACCAATTTGATCGATCTAGAAGTAAGAAAATGAAAAAAAAAATATGGTTTCAGATCATTACTAACAAAAAAACACAAATAAATAAGCTTTCTACCTATTTTTTTATATTTACAGCAAGACATTCCTTTACGATGACATCAGGTTGGGGTGCGGCAATCAAATTTACGTCTTGAATCCAACTAAGAATTCTTAGGAAAACTATGTTGTTCTTCTGGAAAGGAAGAAGATCTGACACTGGGACATTTTCCTGTTCTAAAGCAAATTGTTTTCATGAGAATTAAAGTTAGATAAGCCCTAAACATATCCTCTCAAACGCAATTTTTTTTACACCCGAAAAGAAGGAAGAAGAGTTGGAAAGGAACACAAATATTCCAAATTCCTAATATCATCTTCTGTGTGAAGCAGTTTAACTTCATTATGATGAAAACCAAAAGTGTAGTCTGTTCTAGAAAAAATTGACAAGAATCACCTTTTCGACCTTCTACATCTCTTCTCTCTTTTATTGTATCAGCCAAGAATTTGATCCATATCATCTTATGGCTTAATAATGCTTGTCCATCTTCTGTAACTCATTTTAGTATCTTCTCTTTGTTAATGATCTCAGCTATCTCAAGGAAGGATATTGTTAGTTTTTGATAAATGTGATCTCGATCACCTATTAAGCCTGCTAATGAGAACAGGAAGACTTCAGGTGAAGTCAAAACTCCCATTAGGCGAGCTTATTTGCAAATTTCTACACATCCATATTTTTTCAAAGTATTTGGCCAAGCCTCTTGCTGAAACATTTGCCTGTTAAACTACAGGGACTTAAAAGTTGAATGTACGACAAATGTAAAGCAGAGCAAATACATTTATTCCATTATTCTGCATAAAGAAAATTTATAGTGTTGTTTAGTCAGAAAAAATATCAAGTGTTGTTTTGTCAGAAAGAATATCAAACAATGAGGTCTTACTTTAGCCCAAGAAGAACTAGCAATAAATCAATTAGCAAAATAATAGTACGCATTCCTTTTGAAGTAGTTGAAGACTAGAATCCTATTGCACCCTTAGAACTGACTTTATTCATAGGATAACCTTGTATGAGAGTCTAGACTTTTTCTTTTATATTCGTGATGTAATTTTATTCAAAGCATAGAATTGTGAAAATCTAAAAATAAGGCATTTTTAAATATAAGGGATCCAAAGAGAAATGAAAACCCTTTACAAGAAATTTCTTTTCATTTGGATATCCTTTTGAAGAACATACTACGAGGAAGTTAAAGAAAGGAGACCAATAGAGGAGCTAGAAGATGAAGATCAAGATAAAAATGCATTATTTTTAACATTTACGTCGTTCCGTAGGGTTAGAATTTAGGTTATTGTCGGTGGAGCCTGCCCACCATTACTTTTCTGTATACCCTTGGTTGTGTATTATATGGCATTTTCCATAGGCTTTTGGAAACTTTTTGCTTTGATTAATATTTTTATTAATGTGTTTACTTTGCTTGCATAGTAAAAATGACATTCTTTTTATATGTTTCTTTATTGTATGTGTATGTTCCGGATTTAGATAGGCTCTTAGGGATAAAACTTTTATATTCGTAATTCAAATTTAAAATTTTAGAAATTGAATAACATAAAAAGATAATGATCTAGGGAATAACCGGGGTTAGTCCGAGGTTACATGCATCTTAATGCATTCTTCTCTTTCCTTGTTTATACGCTTTCCTGCCTAAGGGTAGAGTTCAGATAATCTGACCTATGAAGAAGATGTGCTAAATATGGGGAAGTCTAGTCTTCAAAAAAATTATTTTTATAAGTCTTTCTGATTTGGAGACTTTAACTAGCATGCATTGTATTAGAAACTAAGTAAAATTAAAATTTAATTGCATTAGTCTTAGAAGCATACCACCATTCCTAAGTATAAGGCCACTTAGGAACCTCTCTTAGATGTCGGCCTTAATTTCCAAAGACTCAGCCACATACTCACTTTCATAAAAACAGAACAACATTAATTTTATATGATTAGATGGTTAGTTGGGTTTCCTTTTATGAAGGATATAAGTCTATAATATATAGCTAGGACACGGGTGTTAGTATTGTGTGTAGAATACTAAACCCACTCTAGATTTAGGGTTCAAGGCTACTACTATTAGTGTATTGTAGTATGCCTCATCGGCGTGTAAGCCCTCTATCCTTCAGAGACAATAAATCTCACCTATCTGCATCGCATGGATGACGCCACCTTCATCTTTCTCTCTTGTATGCTCAAAGTGTAGTGTGGTCTTTCACTAGTTTATTTTCCTTATCTTAGCCCTTCTAGATGATGATATGAGCCACACGTTCATGTTGACCAAGCCAAGTTGAACCTTCCCTTCCCTTTGAATAGGAAGCTCCTAAACTCCTACCTATGTGCTACTCCCGTCTGAGATAATAATGTATAGTTTTTAATCGAGAGTCTTCTTAGGTCCTGGCTTAAGACTTAATTAACCACGAGGGCTTGCACCCATAGGAAGTCGAATCCCATATCAAATAAACTCCACTCGAGCTAATGTATTGGATGGGGGAAATCTCGTGACTTTGATCACGTTATACATATTCTTACCCAATGAAGTGCGTAGGTGAAAGTTGCCATCTTCAATGGTTAATCATATCTATGATTCCATCTGCCCTTGCAACTATTTTATCCTAAGGATAGTGCGATCGTACCCTTTGTATTCTGCCCTAGTTGAATAGTATCTTTTCGGAGGCCCATAAAGCTTGTTGTATATGATTCTAAATTATTATTTTAAAGGTTATAGACTTCGTAAACTCTTTTAGAACTTTAGTAGATGATAGTTCTACTTTGGACTTGGCATTTGATAATACAACATCTTTCACAAACAGAAGACTTGAATTTTTTTTTTTTCATCCTTAACGGCTACTATCTTCTCCTTAAGGATCAGCTGGTCATTTACATGCTGCATGATTATAGTATGTGCATCAACTAATTCAATGTGGACCTAATCCATCTGTTGATTCTACAAATAAGCTGAAGTTTCCGTGGTATCTAATTTTGCTCTATATTCTATTATCTGCTATTCTACTACCTTTATCTCTCTGATCTTGCCATTATACTTTTACTTGCACTCTCCTTGAAGTTATTTGACATTATCAAATTCATTATTCAAATCATTCAAGTCCTGAGTTAATTCAATTTCAAGATCCATATATCACAATAACTGAAGGAATAAGAGGGTATTTATAAGAGAAATGTCCTTTTAAAAGTGCAAAATAATAAGTAAAAAAGATATGGATACTCACTAAGTCATCAGCTCATCAATGTTTAGCACAGTGGTGCTTCAAAACATCTTCTGTAATGTGTAACTTGGATGGAGAAGAATTGTAGCCTTTGTTAATACCTATTAAAATCTACTACACCTTCTTTTTTGATGATGCCTTTGGATCATGACTATTACCCAATCTTTTAGGGGGAGCCTTTGAAGTGTGAGTAGGTGCCTCCCAAAATTTTCACTAATTTATTCAATATAAGTGCATGAGACATCTCCGCTTGAGTAGATAATCCTACCTTAAATAAGTACTCTTCGTCCACACACCTACCCAGATAACATATCTTTAAGTGAAGGATGTTTACATTAGAAATATTGAGCATCTTTAGTATGTCTTCTACACCAACATGAAGTAGAATGGATAAATCCTTAAGTTTTACCCATTTCTTTAAAAGATTTAAATCATTCTACACGAAGAAAAATCCACTGGCCCAGCTCTTTAATAGATTCTAGGTGCGAATATTTAGCTATTTAGATCTGAAAGTGATTCGGCCCTGTATTTTACAAGTGAATTGATCCATTTAAGAGAGACACTACACTACGATCTTAAAAAATACAATCAATCCCACCATGATCGACATGGCCATGTAGGAGAACTAAGATGTCTCACTCCACATGTCACTAAAATATCAACCAACTCTAGGGGAGGTGAAAACTTTAACATGTCTTGCAAGCTGAACTCATAAACAGTCAAATATCCTAGAGGAGGAGAAAAACCACGATCAAACTTTCAGGCACCTTCATGATAAGATCATTTGTAAAGTGAGACTTCTTTCTAAAGATGATCAATGAATCACTAGTTATGATGGAAAGCATATCATCAGTCTTGGCCTCCTTGTGAGATTACTTCAAACTGCCATTCTATACAATAGGTTATTAATCAACTTTAGCCAAAAAAATATTAGTGGGGGCATGTTATCCCATTTGAACTTCTACATTAAAAAGAGGCACTGAATTTTGATAGGGGATGCCACTTATAAAAATTAATGGAAAGACTCCAAAGTAAGAAAAAATATGGGGAAAAAGGAGAGATTTCCGAAAAAAAAATTAATTATTTTTCAAAAAATAAAAAAATAAGAAAAATAAATTTTTATAACATAATGTTGCAACTCGAGCTTATGAGTTTATATTTTTTTATGATAACAAATATTATGGTTCACCTTCTGCTTCCTATATGTACTTGAATGTTATGGTTATTTGTAACTTTTCAAGAATACGATGTACCACTCAAGACTCAAGATTTGAGAGAATTGTTTTACTTGTAATTCTCACTAATGTAATTATTTATTTCCTGAGTTATGTCCTATAAGGATGCTTGCTTGCTTTGTAACCTTGCACACACACACACACACACACACACTTGGAAATTTTTTTTTGTCTAAATTAGAATTGATTGTTTTTGGTAGCATCGTCAAGGATGATATTTATATCAGCCTGGACGATTGGTTCAAAAATAGAAACTTTAATTAGGGCATCCTTGTTTAGCAGCCGTTTTTAGGCAGATCATCCTGGACGATATTTGTATCGACCCGGATGATAAGCTCAAATCAGAAAGAATCAGCAGCTAGATCTATTTAGATATTATTTCTTTTTGGACATCGGCCAGGCCGATCCATTACATCGGCTTGGATGATTCAACATAATTATTCCTAAATTAATCTAGTAATTATAGAAAGCAACTAAGGTTGATTTATACGATCTCATCGGCCGGACCGATCGCAGAATCGGCCGGGACGATGTCGTGGACAATTGACATTGGCCAGCTTCTATTCAGAGCGATGTTCAGGACGATATTCCATGAATTTATACTAATCAGCTAGGATGATATATTATCGACCAGGACGATATGAACAAGTTTCTTCTGATCATCTCAGATCGTCCTGGATGATTGGGCTTAATTTGCACTGATCGACCTAGAATATATTCATATCGGCCTGAACGATAAAGTCGATAAGTTGCAATTAATAAGTTCATTTTGAGCTCTTATACTTAAACTTTGACAAGGCACTTTGTAAGTATCTTTGGCAGCCATATTAGCTTCATTCTTTTGGAGGGAACTTGAAGAGAAAGCTTGAAAGGGAGAGAGGAAAGGGTGGAGTTTGAGAGAGGGAGAAGATCCTTGGAGGGGGTTTCAAGGGAGAGTGGAGGGGGTTCCACACGGTTGCTCTGGCGAGCTTGCACCTTAGTACCATCGGATTCAAGACCTGTTCTTGAGGGAAGTTCTGGGAAGAAGAATATCTCTTTGGTGTCAAAGGACCCGACTACTCCGCCGCACCGGGGAAGGTGGAAGAGATTTTGTAAGAGCTTCTTCGCCTAGCTATGGGGGCTAAAGGAGAGACACTGAGTTTAGTACAATACTCGGAGGGTGCCTCCGAGGAGTGGACGTAAGTCAAGATTTGATCGAACCACTATAAATTTGGTGTGTTCTTTCTTTTATTATTTCTGCACTTTGATTTTATTGTGGTGAATTTGGTTTGTGATTAATTCACTCATTTTTGTTAGCCTTGAGACTAGTTCATAAGGGCTTAATATCCCTTGTGAACTTTCAAGTGCTATCAGAGCACTTTCAAGTGGTATCAGAGCGGGATTCAGAAAATTAAGTTTGAAAACTTTTAAATTTTTGATCCATGGCTAATTATTGTAATCGTAATTTTGCGGAAGCTTATTCAACCACCAGACCACCTTTATTTGAAAATATTACTTTTGATTTTTGGAGGATTCGTATGTCTAGTTTCTTGCAATCAATTGATTATCGAATATGACATATGATTTTAAATGGTTATTCTTTACCGTCACGCACTATAAATGGAATTAAAATTGATATTCCTTTTAATCAATGGAGTGGGGAAGAACAAATCAATTCTTAATTGAATGCAAAATCCTTAAACTATTATGTGCTTTAAATTCTGAAGATTATATGTTAGTATCCACGTGCACTACTGGTAAGGAAATTTGGGATAAATTGCATACCATATACGAAGGCACTTCTGAAATCAAGCAATCCAATTTGAATATTTTAATGCATGATTATGAACTTTTTGCATGAAACCTTATGAGATGATCTTAGACATGTATACTAGGTTTATCTAAATTGTGACATCATTGCATACTTTAGGTAAAGAGTTTTAAACCTTAAAAAAGTTAATAAAATTCTACGTTGTCTACTTGATAAGTTTGATGCTAAAGTTGTTGCTATTTCCGAATCAAAGAATTTGAATGAATATTCTATTGGTAATTTGATTGACTCACTCATTGCCTACGAGCAAAGTTTGGGTCAAAGACTTTTGGATGCAGGAGAGATGATAGTGCTAAATGCTGAAAACATGGAGAAAAGTGGCATAGTTGGTGACGAGAGCGATGACTTGTCAAGTAAATTAAAAAGCACACTAAAGCATAAGCATCAACAAAAGTGGAATAAAGGTAAAAATTGTAAGAAAGTTAAAATTTTGTCTGACGTTATTTGCTTTGGATGTAGGAAGCCTGGACATATAAAAAATTAGTGCCCTAATTTGAGAACTCTTCCTGCAAAAGAAAATGGCAAAGCAAATTATAAAATGGGCAAATAATGAAAAGAAAAAAATCTCTTGGGCAGACCTTGCTTCTAAATCATCTGATCAGGAGCAATATTATGTTTAAACCTTTGTTTGTATTTTTTAGGTTTGCATGTTTTGTTTATTTTTTTGTGATTTTCTATATATTTTTATTATTTATTCTTTTTTCATTTTTGTTAATTATTTCTTTAATTATCTTTACTTGTTCTTTTTATTTTTTTCCTGATCAACACACATGTTCACCATTCTAAAAATGAAAAACTGACCTCCTGTTTTTTCTTGAATTCTTATGAATATTTTGTTTGACTTTTCTAAAAACAGTAAATGAAAAGAAACTCATGATTTTAACCCTCAATCTCTATTTTCTAAAAGATGTTAATCTACTTTTGATTTAAAATCTTCATCATATTTTAAATTGGATTTTGAAACTAAAATTTTTTATCTCCCTACTTTTTATTTATCGCATAGGAATTTTTTTCAAGTTGTTGAATTTACCTCATAATTTTCTTAATCAAGAATTTCATTTTGTCAATAGGATGAGTTTACTTTTATTTTTAAGATTTCAGAAAAGTAGCATATTCAAGAAAAAATTGGCCAATGATGCCAAAAATAAAAGATGCATAATGACGCCAATTTGAAAAAAGAATACACAAAGTGTATCAAAATCAAAAGATGCGTAGTGCGCCAACCAATTGAAAAGAGGCAAAAAATGAGCCCACAAAATTTAATGCTTATCATTCTTGTACTTCTTAAAGCTTAAAAAAACCCTTGATACTTTCAAAACTTGAGTTTGAAAATCATGATTCCTTATTCAACAATTCGTGCATTAATCTTCTATTAGATATATTTTATGGAAGGAGTTTTAAAAAATGAGTGTTTCTTTCTCTAATTTGTTCCTTGATTTAGATATTGGATTAAAAATTTTTTGAGCCTTTAAAGGAACTTGAGTTTGGAATATCAAATTCTGAATTTCTAACCTTTTTTGGGCTATGCGTTGTCAATATAATTCTTCTAATTTTTTGAATAAAATCAAGAGATAAATTTTTCATTTTAAGAAAATTATGTCTTCACTTGATTAGGGATTGTTTTTATCTTTTAATTATTTTTTTCCTTTTGTCCTGATTGTTTGTGCCCCTTCTCTTTTTGATAATGTCAAAAGGGGAAGAATATATTATTGTATTTGTACCTTTTTTCTTTCAAAAATTAAAAACAATAAAATTTTTATTTCCCCTATTTTTAAAGCTTTATTCTAGTGAGGGGAGATTAGGAGAAAATAATTTCAAATTTTACAAATTCAACCAGTAATATTTGCCATCATAAAAAGGGGAGAGATTGTTGCATCTCGAGCTTATGTTTTTTGATGATAACAAATATTATGGTTCACCCCCTACTTCCTATCTGTACTTGAATGTAATGATTATTTATGTGTGTACTAACTTTTCAGGACTACGATGTACCACACAAGGCTCAAGATTTGAGAGAATTATTTTACTTATAATTCTCACTAATGTAATTGTTTATTTCTCGAGTTATGTCCTGTAAGGGTGCTTGCTTTCTTTGTAACCTTACACACACACACACACTTGGGAATTTTTCTATCTAAATTAGAGTTGACTATTTTTTGTAACATCGTCCAGGACGATATAATGGGTTCAAAAATAAAAATCCTAATTAGGGCATCCTTATTTAGCAACCATCTTTAGGCAGATCATCCTGGACGATAGCCTCAAATCAGAAAGAATCAGCCACCAGATCTATTTAGATATTTTTTATTTTTAGACATCGGACAGGCCGATCTATTACATCGTCTGGACTATACAACATAATTATACCTAAATTAATATGGTAATTATGGAAAGCTATTAAGGCTGATTGATACAATATCATCGGCCATGCCGATCACAGGATCTATCAGGATGATGTCATGGATTATTGACATCGATCAGCTTCTATTCAGGGTGATGTTTAGGATGATATTCCACGAATTTGTACTAATCGGCCAGGACGATATATTATCGGCCTGGACGATGTGAACGAATTGAAAGTTTGTTAGGGATGTTAGGCCCTATATGAACTAGTCCCAAAGCTAACCAAGAGGGGGGTGAATTGGTATTTTAAAAATATTTCAACACAAGACAATAATGTCAAACCAAATCTCACCACAAGAAAATATATGCGAAAAAAGTATGGAAGCAAAAATAAGAACACAGAGATTTATAGTGGTTCGGTCAACTCGACTTACGTCCACTCCCCAAAGGTGCCCTCCGAGTATTGCTCTAAACTCGTGATTCTCCTTTAGCACCCACAGCTAGGTGGAGAAGCCCTCACAAAGAACTCCTTTTTGCCACCCCGGCAAGGCAGAGAACCTATCTCCTTTTGCTTGCTCCTAAAGCTTGCAGAGAACCACGATCAGTTGCTGAAGAACCTTACCTCTACCGACCCTTCCACGGACGAGAAACTCCAGACAAAGAAGAAGCAGAGCAATCCTTGAGTAACCCTTGTGAATCCCCTCACAAGCTCCCCCTCACAAGATCCTCTCTCTCTCTCTCTCTCTCTCTCTCTCTCTCTCTCTCTCTCTTTCTCTCCTCAAGGTCTTCTCAGGTCAAGGCAGCAGCACATGATATTCAAAAATGTTGAACAAGAGCTCTTAAATATAAGAGCTTCAAAGGAGCTCATTAATTGCAAGTTGCCGACTATATCGTCCAGGCCGATACTGACATCGTCTTGGCCGATCAGTACAAAACTCAGAAGATCGGCCTGGGCATCGCCCTGTTTTGGGTGCTGGACGATTGAAAATTTGCTTTATCATCCTGGCCGATCTCACGATCGTCCAGGCCGATTAGTTCAAATTAGAGAAAAATCATCCTGAGAATCGCTCTGTTTTCAATCAGGCCGATCCCGATCGTCCAAGAGTAACTAAGGTTTTTGAATATATCGTCCTGGCCGATCCTACGATCGTCCAGGACGATGTGATCGTATCAATCATCCTTAATTACTTCCCTGATTTGTCTGATTAATTAAGGCATAATTGTGAATATCGTCCAGGCCGATCCAAGATCATCCTGGTCGATTTCCAAAAAATACAGAATATCTTAATTGTTAATGGCGGCAAGTTCTTTCTATTTTGAGCTTATCATCCTGGCCGATACACGTATCATCTAGGCCGATCTGTTAATGACGGCTGCCCTAATTAAGAATCCTGATTAGAGTCTCTGTTTTGAACTCGATCGTCCAGGACGATACATGGATCGGCCTGGCCGATATGAGCAAAAATAGAGATTCTGAGTCTCTCAAGTGTGTGTGTGTGTGTAGGGTTACTTAGTATCAGTCTCTTGAACATTACAAATAGACTCAAGAAGAGAAAAAACATAGTACAGACTGACTCAACCCTAAACCTACACAATCTTGAACTGGCTTCGTTTGTTCGTCCGATCTTTGATTCCTGAAAAGTTAAAAGTAACAAGCAGTTCAAAAGAATCAGTAGTGTTTGTCAGTCATCAAAACATAAGTCATGAAAATAGATTTGCAACGATCTCCCCCTTTTTGATGATGGCAAAACACTAGTATGAAGAGCACAACAATTCATTTAAAAATTCAAAGTTACAAGCACATCAACTTTTCCTACCACATCTTACTCCTCCTTTTGTCATCACAAAAAGAGGGTCCTAGGCACACAAAGAAAAAAGAAAACACCACAACAGAAAACTAAAACAAACTGAAAGATAAACTACAGAAAATAGAGAACAAACAATATAAAACACAGACTAGAAAACGAGGGACCTTGATCATCAGATGGAGGTGGTGGAGGTGGCTGCTGAAAGTAGCTGGCAAGCGTAGTAAACTGAGCATTGAACCAGGCGATGTCCTGGTCATGCTGCTGCTGCTGGTGAGTCATGTATCTGTCAAAGCGGGCTAAGTCCTCTATGTGATGCTCCTCGTAGAGGTCCATGTCATCAGAATGTTCCTGCTCCTGTGCAGCAACGTAAGCATCGAAGCGGGTCTCCCAACAATCAAATCTCTCTATCAACTGATCAATCGGTGAGTGCTAGTGGAGAGGAACAGGATCAGGAACGGGAGCGGGAGCGAGAGCCTCCTCCTCCTCAGCTCTCCGACCTTCCCCATCTCCTTGGTGGAGATGAGTACTATGAAGGATAGTGAAAGAATTGTTTGAGTAGCAAGGAGGCTGAAGATCGTGATGACTTGGATATTGAAGATTGTATTTGGTTTCAAGGATATAGGCAATGATGTGTCCTAAGGCTAGATTGGGTTTCTTCTTATGACCTGGATCGCGAATTGTGGTTAAATGATCAATGTAGTGAAAGAATAGATCAGTGGCATTGAATTCTCTCCGGGCCATAATGAAAAAAGGTAGTCAAGGAAAGTAGAGGAGTGATGTAGATACGGTCCCCGACTTTTGGAATTATGGAGGTACGAAGGACATGTTGGATTGTCCTAGCATCTTTGACTAAAGAGCTAGTCTCTCCAACATGAAAGGGTGTGTTAGTTTGGCGAAGGAAATGGTTTGCCGTGGACCAATCAAAATCAGGATCTGTAACGATTATGTGCAGCTTATCCCCGGTGGTGGATAGCAGTAAAAGCTCCGCACAGTCCTGATATGTGATCTCGACCGGGCGTCGATTCACATAAGAGGTCAGGGCTATGAAAGTAGAATTTATAAGAAGATTTGCATAAATCTTCTAGCAGGAGTTCAGAAGAAAAAGGGACAGCGAGGGTGAGAATGAAACAAAGAAAAGTGTGGGCAAAAAGATCCATTACCGGATACGACAGGTATGCAGGATTGATTGTTCGGGAAAGGGTAATGCCACACTCTTTGTAGCGACGGTAAGCAACCTTATCCTCTGCCTCCCTGAATCGAGGGTCCAGCGTGGCCCTTGAGAAACTTCTAGAAGCCTATTGAACTCGTTTCCCACCAGCCATAGTAAGGAGTTAGCAACAAAAACTCAAGAGGAAGGGATGAGAAGTGAAAAACATGGCAGGAATGGCCAGAATTTAAAGAAGCAGCCGTATCGTCCAAGCCGATCGCATAATCTTCCAGGACGATATGGCACAATAATTGCGTACAGGCCGATTGGTCAAAAAAATGGTCCGATTGTCCGGGCCGATTAGGTGGATCGTCCAGGATGATGAATAATAATTGATCGTACCAGCCGAAGTTAAGACGTTTTAAATCTCTGTCACGTGTATCGTCCAGGACGAACAGTGGATCAGCCCAGCCGATTGTCCAATAATGGATCGTCTGGGGCCGAATTTAATGATTTTAAACGAGCGACACGTAGATCGTCCAGGACGATCAAGTGTATCAGCCAGGATGATTTTCATAAAATTCATCGGCCAGGATAAAAAAGTTATCTGCCAGGACTATCAATATGATTGCAACAGAGTTCGATCAGATCGGCCAGGACGATATAGGATCGTCCAGAACGATGAGTTTTAATAAGCACAGAAAAGATCAGCAGATGGAATTTTGAAGAAAGTTTACCCTATCGGCCAGGACGATAAACATATCGGCCAGGACGATGTGACTAGAATTTGAAGAACAATGAAGGATGGTGATGATCAAAGCCCTCAAAAATAAAATAAAAGAAAAGCAGAAGAAAAGAAGAAGAACAGTAGTAAAAACCTAAAAACAAACAAATGAAAGAAAAAATAAATATTTGTTTTTTAATTTTTCTATTTTTTTTTTTTGTGTTTTAGCAAAGCATTTCATATAAAAAAATGTAAACTTTAGAGTTCCAAGAGATCAAGGAGTTTAACAAATCCTAATTAGAAGAAGGTAGAACATCTGATTCTGTTAACCCTAGATCGGGCATCCTTTAGGGTACAAATTTTTTTTTGGAAAATAGAGGCCTAACTCAGAATAACTAAATAGGATAAAAAGAAGATCCATTCACAACTTGTTTACAAAGAAAATCTCTCATAAATAATATGTCAAAGTAATTTTTCTCAATCATGGAATTTGAAATCAAGCCTTTGAAAATCTCACATAACCCATAAATTCTTCTAAGTTTTAAAAGTTTTGAAAAGAGAGGATAGCTTGCATTTTAGTGGGCTCATTTTATGCCTCTTGAATCTTTGATTGGCTCTTTGAGCATCTTTTGATTTTGATACACATTTGTGTATATTTTATATATATATTTTTTCAATTTGGCGTCATTGGCCTCTTTCCTTTTTTTTTTTAATCCTTGCAAGCTAAAAGCTCTTTAACAAAACCCTTAAAAAGAACCTTAGTTGTGAGTATATCCTCCAAATATTAGAGGATAGGAGCTCTCTCTCTAACATAGGGAAGAATAACTCTCAAAACAAAACTAAAAATCATATGATTAGTGCAATGGCAAGGTCTCAAATAACTTGAGAGATATATAAGAATTTTGGCTATTATGCATAAGAAAAATTATTGTAACAAGAAGAAGGATCTTAATTTCAAAGAACCATTGGTTAAAATGAGTTTAGACTTTTGTTTAGAGAAGAATCATACCACTAAACAAGGTCAGAAGGAGGGAAACTATCAACGGTATTTCTCCCTTTAACTGATTTATAAATGTTAAACATAATCTCTAAAACTCCAAAATTTAAAAAGCTTAAAAAAAATAATAGGAAACCAAACATAAAAACAAAAATGAAAACAAATCAAATTAGAACAACACAAAGCAAGCACAAAACTAGCACAAAAACACAAAAACAAAAAAAATTTCAAGCAAGTTATGAAGCAGCGAGTTTAAGCAATTTTGAGCTGCGAGCCTCCTTATGTCCAGTTATCCTATGCTCCCATGAAGTCTTTGGTGAGAGCACACCTGCAAAACTCAATAACAGTCAGATTTAGGAACCCAAACTAGTTTGGGTCCCACCTTATGAAAAGTAGAAGGTGATGCGTGTGTGCCATACTGTGAATCATTCAATTTTGGTCTCCACACCCATCGTGTACTATGATAAACTGTGCAAGTGTGTGAGATGTGTCCTAGCATGCCACACGAAAAACATTTAATTCCAGGAAAAGGTTTTCTTAAATGGTTTCAGTAAAAATGTCTCTTCCTAGGTTTTGGCTTTTGATTAGGAGTTGATGTCATCCTAGCTTTCTTACATGTATTTCAATCTCTTTAGATTTCTTAAGATCAGAATTAAGTGAAGTGTGTGAAACTTTTAATGCATTATGTTCATCAATTAATTCTGAATGCTTTTTGTTCAACTCATCAAATTCATCAAGAAGAGCCATGTCATTGGAATCAATTGTTGAATGATCTTTAAGAATGACTTCATACTCTTTCTGCAAATTTACAAGTTCCACTTTTAAGCTAGCATGTGTCTTCTTAAGCCTTTTGTATAATGCATGGATTTTTTCACAAATTTCAAACAATTCATCATAGGTTGGTTTACATACCTATTCCTCATCACTTTGATCTTCTCCTATTAAGCAAAAGTTGGTTGTCTCATTCTCAGGTTCAGTTTCAGAGGAGTCAGTACTAGATTCTGCCCAGAACGACTTTTGAACTTTCTTCTTGTCCTTCCTAAACTTAGGTTTTTCCTCACCCTTTTCTTTTTCTTTGCTCGAGTGATCTTGAAGTGTAGGGCAATCAGTTCTCACATGTCCTGGTTTCCTGCATTCATAGCAAACAACATCAGAAGATCCTTTAGAATGTTTATGATCTTTACCTTTTCTCTAATTTTGATGATGCTTTTGATTCTTCCTTAGAAAGCTTTTGAATTGCTTTGTGATTAAGGTAAATTCATCGCTTTCAGACCCGGAAGATTCAGAATCTGATTTGTGCGCCTTTAGTGCCACCATTTTCTCTTTCTTCTTCTCACCTGCATCAAGATTTCTTTGATTCACCCCTTACTCGTAAGCAATGAGTGAGCCAAGTAAGTTGTCAATCGAATAGGTGTTTAAATCCTTAGATTCAGTTATAGCAGTGATTTTAGCATCATATGACGAAGGCAAGCATCTCAAAATTTTGTTCACTTTTTCATAGTTCAAAAGCTCTTTTCCTAATGCATGAAGTGAATTAACAATCTGAGTAAATCTAGTGTACATGTCAGAAATAGATTCATGAGGTTTCATGCGAGAAAGTTCGTAGTCATATAAGAGAATATTCAATCTAGATTGTTTTTCATTGGTTCCTTCATAAGTGATACATAGTCTATCCCAAATCTCCTTACCTATTGAACAAGTAGAAACACGCATGTAGTCCCCAGATTTCAAAGCATAGAAAAAATAGTTTAAACATTTTGCATTCAGTTAGGCTAAATCTCGTTCATCGAAAGTCCATTCAGTAAAAGCGACTTCAGTTTTAATACCATTAATTTCACGAGAAGGTGGAGAATAACCTTCTTTGATAAGCATCCACATGCGATAGTCAGTTGATTGCAAAAAAATAGACATGCGGGTTTTCCAAAAATCAAAAGATAAGTTCTCAAATAGTGGAGGTCGTGTAATCGAATAACCTTCAGTAGTGTTTTTATTCCCAAAGTTAGCCATGGATCTATTTCAAAAAGTTTTCAAACTTAAATTTTTGAATCCCGCTCTGATACCACTTGAAAGTTTGTTAGGAATGTTAGGCCCTATATGAACTAGTCCCAAAGCTAACCAAGAGGGGGGTGAATTGGTATTTTAAAAATCTTTTCAACACAAGACAATAATGTCAAATCAAATCTCACCACAAGAAAATAAATGCGGAAGCAAAAACAAGAATATAGAGATTTATAGTGGTTCGATCAACTCGACCTACGTCCACTCCCCGGAGGTGCCCTCTGAGTATTGCACTAAACTCGTGACTCTCCTTTAGCCCCCACAGCTAGGCGGAGAAGCCCTCTCAAAGAACTCCTTTTTGCCACCCCGACAAGGCAGAGAACCTATCTCCTTTTGCTTCCTCCTGAAGCTGGCAGAGAACCATGATCAGTTACTGAAGAACCTTACCTCTACTGACCCTTCCACGGACGAGAAACTCCAGATGAAGAAGAAGCAGAGCAATCCTTGAGTAACCCTTGTGAATCCCCTCACAAGCTCCCCCTCACAAGATCCTCTCTCTCTCTCTCTCTCTCTCTCTCTCTCTCTCTCTCTCTCTCTCTCTCTCTCTCTCTCTCTCTCTCTCTCTCTTTCTCTCCTCAAGGTCTTCTCAGGTCAAGGCAGCAGCACATGATGTTCAAAAATGTTGAACAAGAGCTCTTAAATAGAAGAGCTTCAAAGGAGCTCATCAATTGCAAGTTGCCGACTATATCGTCCAGGCTGATATTGACATCATCCTGGCCAATCAGTACAAAACTCAGAAGATCGGCCTGGGCATCGCCCTATTTTGGGTGCTAGACGATTGAAAACTTGCTTTATCGTTCTGGCCGATCTCACGATCGTCCAGGACGATTAGTTCAAATCAGAGGAAAATCGTCCTGAGCCCTATTTTCAATCTAGCCGATCCCGATCATCCAAGAGTAACTAAGGTTTTTGAATATATCATCCTGGTTAATCCTGCAATTGTCCAGGACGATGTGATCGTATCAATCATCCTTAATTACTTCAATGATTTGTCTGATTAATTAAGGCATAATTATGAATATCGTCCAGGCCGATCCAAGATCATCCTGGCCGATTTCCAAAAAATATAGAATACCTTAATTGTTAATGGCAGCAAGTTCTTTCTATTTTGAGCTTATCGTCCTGGACGATACACGTATGGTCCAGGCCGATCTGTTAATGATGGCTGCCCTAATTAAGAATCCTGATTAGAGTCTCTGTTTTGAACTCGATCGTCCAGGACGATACATGGTCGGCCCGGCCGATATGAGCAAAAATAGAGATTATGAGTCTCTCAAGTGTGTGTGTGTGGGATTACTTAGTATCAGTCTCTTGAACATTACAAATAGACTCAAGAAGAGAAAAAATATAGTACAGACTGACTCAACCCTAAACCTACGCAATCTTGAACTATCTTCGTTTGTTCGTCCGATCTTCAATTCCTGAAAAGTTAGAAGTAACAAGCAGTCCAAGAGAATCAATAGTGTTTGTCAAAAATCAAAACATAAGTCATGAAAATAGATTTGCAACACGAATTTTTTCAGATCGTCCCGGTTGATTGGGCTTAATTTACACTGATCGGCCAGGATGATATCTATATCGGCCTGAATGATAAAGTTAATAAGTTGTAATTAATGAGCTCATTTTGAGCTCTTCTATTTAAACTTTGCAAGGCACTTTGTAAGTGTCTTTGGCAGCCATTATAGCTTCGTTCTTTTGGAGGGAACTTGAAGAGAGAGAGCTTGAAAGGGAGAGAGAAAAGGGCGGAGTTTGAGAGAGGGAGAAGATTCTTGGAGGGGGTTTTAAAGGAGTGTGGAGGGGGTTTCACACAATTGCTCCGACAAGCTTGCACCATAGTACCATCGCATTCAAGGCTTGTCTTGAAGGAAGTTTTGGGAAGAAGAAGATCTCTTTGGTGTCAAAGGACCCGACTACTCCGCCGCACCGGGGAAGGTGGAAGTAATTTTGTAAGGCCTTCCCCGCCTAGCTGTGGGGGCTAAAGGAGAGACACTGAGTTTAGTGTAATACTCAGAGGATTCCTCCGAGGAGTTGACGTAGGTCGAGGTTTAACCGAACTACTATAAATCTGGTATGTTCTTTCCTTTATTATTTCTATATTTAAATTTTTGCACTTTGATTTCGTTGTGGTGAATTTAATTTGTGATTAATTCACCCCTTTTTGTTAGCCTTGAGACTAGTTCATGAGGGCTTAACATCCCTAACAAACTTTCAAGTGTTATTAGAGCACTTGCACATAATACTAATAATAATAAACTTAAACCGATTGGGTGTTGTTGGTGCACCAGTCGGTGGGTGGCACTATATTGTCACTAGCCAAAATGATACGAGTAGCCGAAAGGTGTGCTGGTGCACTGGCAGGCAAGTAGCAGCACATAGGCAGCTAGGCAAGCGAGTAGCGGAGTGCACTCTAGCACATGACAACCAAGCATGTAACTGATTGGGCCCAATTTGTAGTTTTCATGGTCCTTAATTTTTTGCTCAAATATGTCGATCCAAATATTTTTTGTGGTTCCCGGAACTATTTTTTGATGTTCCAGATTAAATTTTGGAACTTTGGAGCTATTTGTGAACTCGATAAACATGACAAAGCCATTCCAAAGTTCTGAACCGTGTTGGGAGTTTCATAAAAACTATGACTCATATTCCAGACTTCTGAGAGTATAATGTTTGAAAATTGGGGGGCAACAGATACATCATTAAAAATCATCTCGATCGGGTATGAATCTCGATGCAAACTTCAGCTTGAAGCTTTCAAAATTAAATACAGGATAATTTAAACTCCAATTTTAGCCAACTTATAGTCGAACTAAACATCTAAAAATGACAAAACTAAAGACACCAAATTTGACCCAATACAGACCCAAATCGATCCAAATCAAAGACCTAAAATGCATTTAGAAGGATCAAACTATATAATGGAAAACCAAACAATTTTTAAGGTTGACATGCTTATAGTTGTATTGAGCAGCTTGATAAGACAAATCCAATGAGCCTAAGATCACCAAATTCTCTTGTCATTAAGACACTCAAATATTTGATAAACTGTCCATGATCAATGGGGTCGATATCGACCGTCCATTCAAAACACTTCCAATATGTCCTTAATCTTCTCCTTATTTACTAGCCATGCCACTCCCAAAATATTATATATAATTAAGATGGACCCAAGCAAGGAAGATAAAAGAATAGAGAAAAGGAAGAGAAATTAGAGTTCTCTTGCCACCAGACACCATCTCAAACACAGCCCTACCACAGACCATTACCGGACTTCCACGTGACAACTAGTTGTCACGGGATTTCCTTATTTTCATCGAATGCTATTAGGTTTCCTATCCGATCATGTTTGTAGCAAGATTTTAACCAAACGGTTGACTATTGTAATATGATTATCCTCAGTCTAAAAGATGAACTATTCATTTGTAATATATTCAAACACTAGTTGAATCATTTCAATTGGACGTGGCCCTGTGGTTTTTCCCTTTTGGAATTTCCACATAAAAAAGTTCTGGTGTTTTTAGTTTTTTTTTGTGAGCTGGATACTCATACAATACTAAGATGCATAGTTTTTTCTACCTTACAGCCTCGAATATTCTAGCCCGTAGTAGTAATAAATATTTTAAATTTAATAAAATTAAAATTTTACCAATATTAATTTATTAAATTAAAATATAGAAATAAAATTGAAATTAATTAATTTTTCAATAAATTTATTTGACTTATTTCATGTTGATATATAATAATTTATCATATATGTATTTCTAATTTTTAATCATTTATTGAAATATTACTAAAACTATTATTTTATTTTAATAATTTCATATTATCATAACTTAAAATTTTAGAGCTTTTAAGTTCTTCCCTCTCCAATTAATGTTTATAAAATTTTTAAAAGCTAGAGAGAGAGAGAGAGAGAGAGAGAGAGAGAGAGAGAGACTTTACTTTTCCTTTCTACATTATTCGATGCCCTTTAACTTTTCCCTTAGGCCAAATCCAGTAAATCCATTGAACTTGTAAATTTGAGATTTACAGAAAAAGATAAAAGTAGAGAATTTAACTTGTTATGAGATTTAAGGTTCCCTAAATCCTTAATGGCATGATTTAGCATAAACCATGCTCAAATCTTGGACCAAATAGCCCCTAAAATGAATATGGCAATTTGTGGAGTAGGCACACACCCCTACAGCCCAAGAAAACTTTTTGTTAGACTAAGAGGGCACAAAAAATGGAACATATATATTATGAGAATAAATAGGTTGCAATGTCTTATAAAGCCCATTTTATAACATAGTTCATAAATTCTCATATTTAGTATTGTTGCATCGTTGAATATTCTCAACGATAGAGAAATATGTAGTTTAAGATCTTAGCATTGTATGAAGATCCAACACACAAGTAGATGAATGAGATAGTGTAGCGTGCATATATGGGACACTGATTTTTTACGTGGAAACCCCTAAAAAGGGGGAAAAACCATGGGGCCTGGCCCAATTTGAATGAATACACCAGTATTTGTAGTAGATTACCAATGAGGTCCTTCCTTGGGTGAAGGCCTTTGCTTGATATCACAATTGTACATCATATAGAGCATACTATATGGTGGGAGTTATAATAATCAATAAAGACATGTTTGTTTCGTCGGTAGGACCATAATCGATAGGACAGAGGTTGGAAAGATTGTAGTAGGTGATGAAGGTTGGAAGGACCATAGTCGACAGGAGATAAGGGTTAGAAAGACTATTATCTAGTGAGGGAAGTCGAAAGGACCGTAGTCGGCCAAAAATTAGGGTCTGAAAGACCACTGTTTAGCGATGTAAGTTGGAAGGACTGTAGTCGATAAGAGACTAGGGTCAAAAAGACCATCATCTTGCAATGGAGGTTGGAAGGACTGTAGTCTGCAGGAAACTAGGGTTAGAAAGACTATTTTTTGATGATGGAAGTCGGAAGACTATAGTCTACAGGAGATCAGGGTCAAAAAGACCATTATTTAATGATGGAGGTCGGAAGAACCTTGGTCAATAGTGTAGGTTTGAAGGATCGTAGTCGATAGGAGACAGGGTTCAAAAGACCGTAGTTGATAGGAAACCAATGTCAAAATACCATTGTTTGGTGATGGAGGTACTACAGGAAAACCCGGTATTACCGACGGAATAAATCGCCGGTAATACGTAAAATATGACAAAAATCCTTGGTTTCTGGTGAATTTTCGTCTGATTTTCGTATGCAAATTTGGTGCGCTTCGAAAAATGTCTTTCGACGTTTATAAGATGCCGGAAACCTTTCCGGCGTACTCTTCGACACATTACCGGTGAAAAATGTGTTAGCCAAAACATCATTTCTTAACAGATTATTCCAGCGTTATATACGTCGGAATTTATGACGTACATATTCGCCAGAAATTTCAGCGGATAAGACACCGTAAAGTAGGCCGTAACTTAAGTGTCGAGTATTTTCTGGCACTTTTTTCGCCGGAATTTCCGGCGGATTAAAACGCCGACATCATTACACCGATTCATTGTATCGTCATTTTCGTCGTATTTCTGACGCCATATCTGTCAGAAACCTATAGCATTAACAAAAAAAAATTTTTCCCAGCCAACAATCAGATTTCCACACCTGCAAACATATAAAAATATATACAATACTAGCTCCACAACACAGATCTACACATCACAGATCTCAAGAACTTCAACATATACTTAAAACATAAATATACATTACAATATATTGTTCAATAGCATCAAGAAACTAATATTAAAAACATCACAGATTGTTCAATAATACAGATTCAAAGAAGGAAACATGTTCATATGACTAAACTAAACTACTCTGAATCCGTGGACTCCTCCTCAGCTGGAGCTACCTCTTTTCCACTCAACTGCTCTCTCATTTTGCGCATTCCAAAAACATACGCCGGTAACTGCACCGGACCTTTTGTAAATGTCTAGTGAGAACATCTAGGACAAAAGTAAAAAGATATGGACTAAAGGCTTATCCTTGATGTAATCCAACCGAAATAAGAAATTACTTTGTCAAACCACCTTGTCTTTTAATACAAGTAATAGCTCATGCATACATATTTTTAATGATTTGAATATAAGAGCTATTAACTCTTTTTTTTGCAAGAAATCTCAATATCACTCCTCTTTGAACTTTATCATATGCTTTCTCTATGTCATCAAAAATCATATATATATCCTCCTTATTCTCTCTATATTTCTCCATCAAACCTCTCAATAAAAGTATGGCTTCCATAATAGACCTACCCGGACCTCTTTGAACTTTATCATACGCTTTCTCTAAATCAACAAAAATCATATGTAGATCCTCCTTATTCTCCCTATATTTCTCCATCAAACCTCTCAATAAAAGTATGGCTTCCATAATAGACCTACCCGGTATGAATCGAAATTGACTTTTATCTAATATGTACATCATCTATGAAATGTTTAATAAGAAATAACATGAAGAAAGAAAATCTTACAATCCACAAAATTTGGAGGCGGAGGAAAATCGGGAGGCGGCGAAAACTCACCGTCAAATTTTGGGAATCCGATCTCCTTTTGCCAGCGATGAAGGCGGTGATCGTCAGCGACGTCCCGTGAACGTCTACAAAGCTCGGAGACGGCGGGGCGACGCTGGGGTAACGAGAGAGAGACCGTAGAGCGAGAGATAGAGTGGAATGAAATGAGCAGCTAGATGGGTCGTGTTTGGATATATCACTTTCGCCGGCAAATTTTTCTGCGTCCCAGACACCGGAACCCTTTCCGGCAAACGTTTTGTCGGTTCCAAGTCGCTGAGTTTAAAATAGAAGGCGTATTTTCCATTGGTAAATGCGCCGGAACTATTCCGTCGCAAAGTCCACCTGTAATAATGAAAACTTGTTAATTTCTGACGTTACTACCGTTGCAATGGACGTCGGTACTTTTCCGTCGCCAAATCCACCGGAAACTTCGCCGTTAATATTCCTTCGCATCATGCGTCGGTACAAGCGTCGTATTTACCGACGTAAAAAAATCTATTGGAAACTCCGACGGTAATAGCGTGTTTTCTTGTAGTGAGGTTAGAAGGATCGTAGTAGTTGATGGAGGTACAAAAGATCATAGTCGGTAGGAGCTTGGGGTCAGAAAGATCGTAATAGTAGGGCGGTACTCCAGTATAACTCCCAGTATCAAGTGGTTGTTCGATAGAAGTTTGGGCCTCAGGTGGTTATCTGGTAGAAGTTTGGTCCTCAATTAGTGGTCTGGAAGAAATCTGGGCGTCAGGTGGTGGCTGGTAGTGCTCCAAGCATCATGTGGTTGTCCGATAGAAGTTTGGGCCTCAGGTGGTGGTCTGGTTGAACTCTAGGTCTCAAGTGGTTGTCTGATAGAATTCCAGGCCTCGGGTGGTGGTCCGGTGGAACTCAGGACATCAGGTTATGGTTTGGAAGAACTCACGGCCTCAGGTAGTGGTCCGATGGAGCACACGGCCTTAAGTGGGGACCAACAGAACTCAGGGCCTCAAGCGGTGGTTCGGTGGAACTTAAGGCTTCAAATGGTGGTCTGACAGAACTCAAGGCCTCAACTAGAGGTCTGGAAGAACTCACACCCTCAAGTGGTGGTCCGGTAGAGCTCAGGGCCTCAAGTGGTTGTCCAACGCCACTCAGGATCTCAAGTGGCTGTCCGGCAAAACTCAGGGCCTCAAGTGGTGGTCTGATAGCACTTAGGGCCTCATGTGGCAGTAAGTAGAAAATCAGGGCCTCATGTGGGGGTTCGGTGAAACTCAGAGCCTCTAGTGGTGGTCCGGCAGAGCTCAGAGCCTCAAGTTGTGGTCTAACGAAACTCCAGGCGGTGGTCAAGGAGGCAAGGCAAGAGCGATCTTCGATCTCTCTCTTTTCTTCTTAGGTTTAGGGGTCCCCTTACAAAAGGAAGGAGGGGTCTATTTATAGATTTCTTGGAGTGGCATGGCATGTAAATAGGTGAACGATCAAGGGCAATTGTGGAGTGGTTTGGATGGACGACTGATGTTGAATCCCTTGATTTTTTACAAATTGATGGACATTTGAACATCTTAGTGATGTCGCTCGATTTGACTATAAGCATGTCATGTTTGAAAATCATTTGTTAATCCTAATTGTAGTTTGAACCTTTCAAAAGTGCTTCAAAACTTTGATTTGGACCCATTTAGGCTGGGATTGGGTGGAATTTGGTGTCTTTGGGTTCATATTTTTGTAGCATTCGGTTTGATTATAAGTTTGCTGGGATCAGAGTTTAGATGGTCACAATTTTAATTTTGGAAGTTTCCAACTTGATTTTTCTCAATGATAGTGCCTGATTAAGATAATTTTTTGAAGATGTATCAAGTATATATATTTTTTTACTTGCGTGTATATTTTGCTATGAAGATTTTTGATTTAATGAAAAGCATAGTAAAAAATAAGCTTCTTAAAATAAAAATAAACAATGGAAAATATTTTTGAATGATTTGGTTGAGCACACTGATTTACTTTTTTTGGTTTAGTTGCAATAAGAGAATGCAATTAGGCAAAGTAAAGTAGTAGTGTTTTTTTAATAATAATTGCTCGGAGATAGTCGTTGGTGATGGTAGCAGCTGGCAGGGGGTGACAGTGATGACTAGCAGCATGTGGTGGACATTGCAATTATATGTATCGAAGTATGTATGTGTGTGTGTGTGTGTGTATATATATATATATATATATATATAAAGAGAGAGAGAGAGAGAGTATAGCCAATGTGAGTATAAATCAAACTATATTAAAAATAAAATAAAAAAACTTTTGTTAAATCCAATTTGGTCTTTGGACGTCACCTACCTTACTAGCAGGTCGGCTAGGAGAACAAGTGAGTATACTAGTGTGAGAATGGATATTTCAGATTAAAGATGGAGAGAGAGAGAGAGAGAGAGAGAGAGAGAGAGAGAGAGAGAGAGAGAGAGAGAGAGAGAATTTAAAAAGTTGATTAAAAAGAACAAGAGGTTTCAAACTAATAGAATTTTAACTATATGAGTCAAAAAGTACAAGCGAAAGAAAATCCCCAAACTGTGCAACATCAACTCATATTTATACAATCTTGAGAGCTATATGAAAGATTATATTCTGAAAGTAAAAGTAAAAAATACAAGGCTACATAGAACACATAATATGCCACATACCACCCTGGAAAAGTGCTCTCCATCGATTGCTTGAGAGAGATGTGAGGTAGATTTGTGTCTGAGTGAATTTCGTGGGGCGACCTGTTGTACCTGGAAAGTTTGTACGTAGTGCTGAGCATGAATAACTCAGTTATCTAACATTAGTTAGAGGTCTTAGCTGATCTATACTGATCCTCGAGTCTCCATGAGGGAATTGGAGAGTAAGTTGAGGCAGTCAACTGAATCAACTGAGGTTGATGTGGATAAGGTGAGCTAAGGGCTCTTAATAGGCTCTTTCATGTAGCTGGGTTTTAATGGGGATGGTCACTCTGGGAGAGAGTGAGTGATTGAAAGTGGAGTCCAGCCACGTGATGGGTGTCGAGGTGTTAATTTGATGAGAAATTTTAAAATCCCCTTCTACAGGGCGAGTTCTCCAATAGGCTTGGGTGCCTGTTGACTTGATTGGGATGAGTCTCCCTTTGACTTATGGGTGAGCACCACTCACTTAAGTGAGTTCATCTCATGGCCTCTTTAAAGGGCGAGTTCCTCTATCGTGACCTACTGGTCACTTTCTAAATGCTTGAGAAGACATATGCGAGTACAAAGCTTTTACAATTTCATAGATGTTTTAATTTTTTTATAAATCAAAATTACTCCAGTCACTACCTATAGTAGTGGCTTGGCATCACCACCATATATAATATTCAATGAAAATAAAAAATAATATTTATTGCATAAATAAAATAAAAATGTAACATAAAAATAGAAAGGAATTACCTACAATCTCTCAATTAATCATATTCGAGCAGTCGAAAAATCTGTGAACTAACGATTGCAGAAAGTTGTCCTCGAAGGCTATAATTTTATACATTTTGTGATAATCACTTATAATTACAAGAAAAAGAATCGAAAAGGCATTAATAATCTCATTAATTTTCCACATTTTACCATATTGCAATGGCATGTATAAAAATGGACAATATTATGAGAACAAATAGCTGATAAAATATGAATTTAAAATTTTACAGTATCATAACTATGTAGTATAATGATAATCAGGAGAAGAAAAGAAGAAAAATCTGAAATTATTCTCCTTAATATATATTCTTTATTTATTTTTTACTTTTATATATTTTCTTACTTCTTAAATTATCATTATGCAATTTACATCACAGTTCCATATAAAAGCATAAGAAAAAAAAAATCATATGGTATGTCCGAGTTGTAGATATTGGAGAAAGTAGCAAGCATGCAGTTCCTTTTCTTTTGTAGGACCCGTAATTGACTTTCATATACTTGAAGCATTCAAATTTGGCTGCTTGAAAAGTCTATTAAAAATAAAAAATTTGGGCCTATTAAAAGTAAGTAAAAAAAATAAATATATTAAAAAAAACAATGAAAGATTAAAAGTTAATTAAATTTGATGGCAACCACAACCTTCTCATCATATTATAAAACCATTCAATTCATGGTTAGATGTAGAAAAAAATATAAGGGAAGCTTAGAGGATGCCATCACTTTTGGAATTTTTTTCTGTTTGATTTTCCTCTCCTTCACGGAAATAATCATAAGCCATGGCAAAGAAAGTTGCTCATCATCTTGTGGAAGCCTCCAAAACATCAGGTATCCTTTACACCTTAGAGGTGATCCGGCTGACTCTGGCATCTCTGACTTTGAACTCAACTGCGAAGGAAACAATACAATATTAGATATCCACCAAATGAAGTATTATGTTAAAGAAATATCATACCATGATTCTACAATCACGATAGTTGAGGTTAGTTTGGCACATGGCAACTGCAATCTTCCAGATAAATCAATATATTGGGATGTTTTCAAACAACCATTCTTGAGTTTTACAATCAAAGACAAGCCGCATTCATTAATTGCTCAATAAAGATTGACAGTCCAAGCTATGAAATTGTGCCTTGTCTCAGCAAGAACAACTCGACCATCTATGTAGTATTTGAAGCTTTTTATGTTCAAGACCTCCTAATAAATTGTCATGTTCTATGCACAGTTTTAATGACTGAAAATCTTCAAGTTAGTATTTTTGATAACCTCAAACAAGGTTTTAGGCTTCATTGTACCCCTCTTATCAAATCATCAGTAGATGCCATCTGGTATTGTGCAAAAAGAAATGGACCGCTGTAAGTATATAGACTATTTTATATGCAAACTTCCTATTATCCATCTTCAAATCTTTATTTTATGAATGCAGTGCTGACTTTGTTGGAAATATATTTGATGAGTTATGGCCCATTCTTTTTGAGATGGAGTTCCTGTCATGTCTTTATGGACTACAGTACAGTCATTCTAAATTAACATTCTATGCAGCAGTAGTAGTTATCTTAGTGTTGGACATAACACTCGTAATGCTTGGTATGAACACGCTTTCATTTAAAATATAAAATTTTTGACAAAATACTAACTGACAGATAAATTCTATTGTTGCAGTTTTTTTACTGATTGGAAGATTTCTATTTGCCCCATTATGTGTTCTTTCATTTCTTGCATACAAATTATTCAAGCTTTTGGTACATGTTGATAGCATTAAGAGGTTTCTACAAAACCAGAAAGCTTTCTCACCTTCAAGATATTCATACAATGAAATTATCACAATTACAAACAATTTTAAAGAGAAGTTAGGACAAGGAGGCTTTGGTTCTGTATTTAAAGGAAGACTCCCTAACGGTTATTTGGTTGCTGTGAAGATGTTGGGAAAATCCATGGGTGATGGAGAGGATTTTATTAATGAAGTATCAACTATCGGTATGATTCATCACATAAATGTAGTGCAGCTTGTTGGATTTTGTGTTGAAGGTTCTTATAGAGCTTTGGTTTATGAGTACATGGCTAATGGATCTCTTGAAAAGTACATTTTCACTTCAAACAAGGCAAATAGAATCCTTGACACAGATAAGCTTCTTGATATTGCCTTATATGTGGCCAAAGGACTTCATTACCTACACCAAGGGTGTAATATGAGAATTTTGCATTTTGACATCAAGCCTCATAATATTCTTTTGGATCATTAATTCACACCAAAGATCTCTGATTTTGGCTTAGCAAAGCTGCACCCCAAGGGACATAGTCTTGTCTCCATCAGTGCTGCCAGAGGAACAATTGGATACATTGCACCAGAAATAATATCCAGAAGTTTTGGGACTATATCTCATAAATCAGATGTATATAGCTTTGGCATGCTTCTAATGGACATGGCTAGTGGGCGTAAGCATATTAACCTGAAAGAAAATAATTCTAGTCAAGTTTATTATCCTTCATGGATTTATGATAAGCTACAAAAGAGGGAACTATCTAAAAACTTTGAGATTTTTGATATTGATGATTTAGAGAGAAAGCTAAGCAAAGTGGGGTTATGCTGCATTCAAACACGACCTTCAGATCGTCCATCCATGATCAATGTTGTGGAGATGCTAGAAGCTGATGTGGATTCCTTACATATGCCACCAAAGCCTTTCTTCTCTTCTTCAGGTGTAGTGTCTCCAAGAAACATTCTCCTGGATGACTCCCTATCTGAGCTATCAATAATTGAAGAGGACATATAATCTATTCAAAAGGAGTATCACTTTTAAATAATCATGCCCAATTTGGTATCTACCACAAAATCTCAAAACATTTTATATATGATATCATATATTGTAAATTCTATTAGAACATGCGCTACATGTAAATCTCAATGTAATGAGGGTTATATTTTAATTTTGTTAAATGTAAGCAAAGTTGTTGAAATATGTTCTCTTTTCTTTAAATATAAGACAAACTTCTTAATTGCACTATATGACAATGAATATTACATTTAGAATTTAAATTTTGGCTATAAATCATGATGGATTTAAACTAAAATCTATGTTCACTTATTTATTTATTTTGTGTTGTTGAGTACTTTTTTTTTTTACTTTTTTATTAAATGATTTATTAAAATTTGAGGTTTTATTTGAATGTTCAAGCCACAATGATGTTAAGGTATATTCATTTTCATTTTTGCATTTAAGTATATAATCTTAAATGATGAATGAAAAATTATATTTCTTCACATTTCTTAGACAAATCAAATTATGTAATAATTATATGAAAAATAAACACACTGAAAGATTAGGAAGATAAATATATTTTCCTTCCCTCAGCATCAATATAAATAAGCATAACATTTATAAAGTTTTTGTTGAAGGTTCTATATACCACAAGAAGAAGCTATCGCCACCACTCTATGAAGAGATTTTGTTTTTTATTTTCAATTTCTTAAACAAATCAAACTATTTAAAAAAAAATAAAATATAAAAATAGAAAATATTTCCATACAACATATTAATTAATCATAGTAAAGCTGTGAAAATATCTATGAACAAATTCCTATGTTAGAATTTTCTTCATTTTTTTGATGCATTAATAATCTCATTAATTTTCCTCATTTTATGAAATCGTGACTCGTGAGGGCATAAAAATGGACCTTTATGATGAGAATAAATAGCTGATGATTACTTTTATGATAAAACTTGAATTTAATAACATACAAGATCTAACATATTATTGAATACTTGCTTAATAAAATTCTTATAGATATTGATGACTTGTTCAGATAAAGAAAATCAGAAATCTGTGTTGATATAGCACAATGTATTCTTTTTTGTACTAGAAAATGGGGCAATGGAGATGGATGGCAGCGATGGTAGACACATCTGGTTTTCTTTATTCCTCTTACTCTTAGTCTACATTTTGGATGGCTTTCTTACTGCTTGTTGAAGCAGTTTTCTAGTAAAAAATTTTAACTTTTGAACTAGAAATCAATTTTAGGAAGCAGTAAGAAAGTCATCCTAAACAAAGTCTTAGGTTTTGTTTGGGAAGGCTTTCTTACTGCTTCTTAAAGAAGCTTTTTAGTACAAAAATTTTAATTTGGATAAACATGTTAATTTCCTATTATCCATCTTCTATTATTTACTAAATGTAATGCCAAAATTATTGTATTTGATGTGATTATGGCCAATTCCTTTTTTAGAGAATTTTCTTGGAATGTCTCTATGAATAGAAGTACATAATTTCAATATTTACCTTCTATGCAACAACAATAATTATCTTAGTATTGGAAATAATACTCCAAATACTAGGTAGGAACATGCTTTCACCTAAATCATGAAATTATTGGCGCAATCCTGACTGGTAGAAAAATTATATTATTATAATTTTGTTACTATTGGAAGATTTGTATTTTTTTCGTTGTGTTATTTCATTTTTTACAACTTATTTAATCTTATGACTCCAGTTGATTGCATTGAGAGTATTCTACAAAAATAGAAAGCTCTCTTACCATCAACATATTCATTCAATTAGATTGTCACAATTACAAGAATTTTTAAAGAGACTGTTGGACAAGGAGGTTTTGGGTCTATCTTTAAAGGAATATTACCCATAGCTTATTTGGTTAATATAAATAGGATAGAAAAAACAATGGGTGTAGAGGATATTATTAATGAAGTATCAACTATTAGAAATTCAACACATAAATATAGTTCAGCTTTTTTGGATTTTCTGGTAGTGTTCTAGTTTATGAATATATGATTAATGGGTTTCTTAATAAATACATTTTTACTTCACAAGGCAAAAAGATTCCTCAATATGGACAAACTCCTTTAGATTGCTCTATCTATGGCCCAGGATCTTCATTATTTGCACCAAGGGTGTAATATTATGATTCTGCATCTTGATACCAAGCCTCTTAATATCCATTTAGATCAAAAATCCACACCAAGGATATCAAATTTTATCTAAGCAAAGTTGTACCCCAAGGACCATCACCTTGCCTCCATTAATGGTGCTAAAAGGACCATTGAGAATATTGCACCAGAATTGATATCCAAAAGTTTTGGGACTATATCTCATAAATCAGATATATATAGCTTTGACAATCTTTTAATGAATATTACAGGTGGTTGTAGGCATATTGACCTGAAAGAAAACAATTCTAGTTAAATTTACTATCCTTCTTGAATTTATAGTATGCTACAAAAGTAGGAAATGTGTAAAAATTTTAAATTTTTTTGAAATTGATGATTTAGAGAGGAAAATGTTATGCCCCAAGATAACAAAATTAAAAAATATAAATTTTTATCTTTTAAACATCTATCATATCTTACTAATTTCATTGCACTAATATAGATAATTAAAAATATAAACACATCCAATATTTATAGAACGATTCAAGCCTAAATGACATATAGAATAGCCATGATGTTCAACTAAAAAAATCTTATAACTGTAATTACATTCTAACAACAAAAAGAAAAACTTATAAATGCAGAAACAAAACCTAAGCCTACAGCCCATATCAACCTCACTCCACCTGTTTCCTACATTTACCTAAAAATATGTTATATCTAAAATTAATACATACAAAATAGAAACACAATGATTTTTAGCATAAATTCTTATCATTTACACATGAAATGGACCAATATTATAATATGTGCATCATATTATGTATTCTTATTAGTACCATATCAATCTGGTTACAAATTAATCATACTTTATTATTTCAATCAACGAATAGTATCATCAGTCAACATTCATAAGTAATCAATCTCATCAATCATGAGTCTTATCTGTGATCTTTCTTATTTTTCATTAATTCAATTATTTATTATTAGTAATATCTATCATCTATCATCACTCTTATCTATCATCTATCATCAATAATATCTATCATTTGTCATTTGTCTTATATGTCATCTAATATTTATTATATATATCATTCATCATCGGTCTTATCTGCATCTATCATCGGTCATATATATCTTATGTTATTGTTCTTATATGTCATCTATCATCAATCAAATATTTAGTCATATATTACTGATCTATCTTCTTAATCATATCAATACAAATCCCATCCATTTCATATTGCACTTCAATTCATTCATTTTACCTTTCTTATATCCATTTCAAATCCTATATATCATAATAACATACTTCATGTACATATCATGTGTAATTGTTATAACATGTTGTTGACCTCATTTTTGTATGAGGTCACTTGGGCCAATTCTGACCCCAGATCAATCTAGCTTCCATATCAAACAAAACTCTAGGATTCTCCTAGATCCAAACCATAGGATCCATTCTAGGTCCTAGGATCCTTCTAGACACCAGGCCTTAGGATCTAATCTAGACTCTAGGATCCTCCTAGAATATAGATTTTAGGCTCTACTATAGACTCTAAGATTCCTCCAGAAAAATTTGGACCTTAGGATCTAGGACTCTTATAGACCCCAGACCCTAAGATCGCTCCAGACCCTAGATAAATCCTGAACTTAGGATCTAATCCAGACCCTATGATCAAATCCATACTTTTAAACTCAAAATCCAGTTCAAATCCAAAATCCAGATTAAAATCCTAAGTCCAAAGGCCTTGTCCTAAAGGCCTTTTCCAAGGATTTTTCAAAAATTTCAAAACCCAGTCAAATGGCCTTTGATTTAGGGTCTGTCAGTTGCATACTGATAGGATATGTCTCTGAAGGCTACCCTACAAATTTGAGCCTATACTGAGGTCTCTAACCCAATAATCTAAATTAAAATCCAAAGGCTGTAAAATCTTCAAATATTTACAACCTATGCCACTATACCTGTTACCCAGTAAATCCTGACCTTAGAGCCTTCTCCAAAGCCTCTGACCACTTTCAAACACTTAATCCTGACCCATTGAACATTAAATTGTACTTTGGTGAACCTATTTTGACCCCCAGTTGACCAGGGGTCAAAATGACTAAAATACCCCTTAGGGGTTCAAACATTGATTTCAAACCAAACGAACTCCAAATCGCTTGCAATCACTTCCAGCAAGCTTCAAATATCAAACCAAACCTGTTCGACCCAAACCCAGACCCTGGGTCAACCTAGTTGACCAAGTCAACCTAGGTTGACCAAATAGGCCCTTAAGGGTCAAAACAGGCATTTTGATCGAATTGACCTCCCTAGACCTTGAGACCACTTCCGATGGTCTCCAAATATCATTTCAAATTGATTGAATCCATTTCCAGACCCTGGACCCACCTGGTTGACCAAGTCAACCAGGATTGACCTAATGAGCCCTTAAGAGTTCAAATGGGTCATTTCAACCCACTTAGTCAAATCTAACCCTTTAAGCTCTCAAACGTATTCCAAAAGATACTCCAAACCCACCCAAACTCATGTGAGGCCAAATCACCTTGAGTTTGACTTGGTCAACTCAACAATTTTGGGTCAAACTTGAATAGCCATGGTTTGATCCCTCAAACCTCTAATGAATTGCCTTGAGTTCCTTCTAGACTAGCTCATTAAGGTTTATTCATGCCACCTCACCTGGTTTGATCCTTTGACTAGTCAAACCAGTCAACACATGGTTAAAAGACCATTACATATTTAAAGAATTGATCCCATAGCATTCAAGTTCCAATACCAAGCTCCAAACCCAGCAACTAGCATTCAATACACTCTAACCCTTGCCACCTCACTAGTCCAAGTGGCATTGGACAAGTCAAACAGTCAAACCAGGGCTTAAGAGGGGTCAAACTTGGTTAAAAGCCCTCTTAAACCTAATCTATCCTAATCTAAACCATTCCAGCTGTTAAGGTTAAAAGTCAAAAAGGAAAGCTCTGATACAACTTGAAAGTTCGTTAGGGATGTTAGGCCCTCTTGAACTTAGTCCCAAGCTAATCAAGAGAGAGGTGAATTGGAAAATCTTAAAACCAAAGATAAAACTCCAACCAAAATCACCACAAACAAAGTGCGGAAATAAATACGGAAGCGATAATAAGAAAAGAACACACCGAATTTATAGTGGTTCGGTCAAACCTTGACCTATGTCCACTCCTTGGAGGCACCCTCCAAGTATTGCACTACAAAGTGTCTCTCCTTTAGCCCCAACATCTAGGTGGAGAAGCCCTTACAAAATCACTTCCACCTTCCCCGGTGCGGCGGAGTCGCCGGGTCCTTTGACACCAAAGATATCTTCTTCTTTGGTGAACTTACCTCGAGACAAGCCTTGAATCTGATGGTACTAAGGTGCGAGTTCGCCGGAGCAACCGTGTGGATCCCCCACCACACTCCCTTCAGTTCCTCCCCCTCACAGGATCTTCTCCCTCTCAAACTCCACCCTTTCCTCTCTCCCTTTCAAGCTCTCTCTTCAAGTCTCCCCCACAAGAACGAAGCTCCAATGGCTGCCAAAGACACTTACAAAAGTTGCCATGCCATAGCTTAAATAGAAGCTCTCAAAACGAGCTCATTAATGCAAGTTGCCGACATTATCATCCAGGACGATAGGTATATCGTCCTGGCCGATCAGTATAAATTAAGCTCATTAGCCCGGGATGATATGGGACGATCAGAAGAAACTTGGTTATATCGTCCTGGCCGATCTTACGATCGTCCTGGACGATTAGTTTAAAACTAGTTCAATCGTCCTGATCATCACCCTGAATAGAGTCTGGCCGATGTAAATCGTCCAGGCTATCGTCCCAGACGATCTCACGATCGTCCTGGCCGATCCGATCGTATCAATCAGTTATTAATTCTTTCCAAAGATACCAAATCATTTTAGGCATAATTGAGTTAGATCGTCCTGGACGATGGCTATATCATCCTGGCCGATTTCCTAAAAGATTTAATGCCTAATCTGATCATGGCGGCTGATTCTTTCTTAATTGAACATATCGTCCTGGCAGATAGAAGTATCGTCCAGGCCGATTAGTTGACGGCTGCCTTAATGAGGATGCGCTAATTAGGGTTTCTAATTTTGGATAGATCGTCCAGGACGATATTAATATCATCCCGGACGATGTTACCAAAAACAGAAATCATATAGGGAGCAAGAGAATTTCTACTAAGTTATAGCCACACCAAATACAACAGACTCAAGAAAGGAAAAAGATTACAAACTGACAAAGACCTAGTCTACCCAATCTTGAGCTGGTTTCAAATTGTAGTCTGATCGTGTGGACCTGAAACGTTAGTACATAAGGCAATCGTAGAGAAATAAGGAATGTTTGCTATCATCAAAACTATAAACCATAGATCCGCAACAATCTCCCCCTTTTGATGATGGCAAACATTTCTTTTTGAATTTTCAAAAAAGTAAATCCTCCTAATCTCCCCCTCACTAGAAAAACTCTTTTAAAATTATGGGAGATAAAAATATTTTTTGTTGTTTTAAATTTTTTGAAAAGAAAGAAAAGATACAAAAATTCAACAATACGTTCTCCCCCTTTGACATTATCAAAAAGAGAGAAGGCCCAAAAAATAAAACGAAAGAAAAAATATTCTTAAAATGAGAAAGTTGCCTCTTAGTTTTAACCAAAATTTTAGTAGAATTGAATTAACAACGCATAGCCCAGTAAAGTTTAGAAATTCAGGATTCGATAATCCAAACTCAAGTTCTTTAAAAAGGCTTAAAAACTTTTTAATTTAATATCTAAATCATAAAATAAATTAGAGAAAGAAACAATCATTTTTCAAAGAACTCCTTCCTTAAAATATATCTAATAGAAGATCAATGCACGAATTGTTGAATCAAGAATCAAGATTTTCAAACTCAAGTATCGAAAAAATCAAGGGTTTTCTTATGTTTTAAGAAATCCAAGAATGGTAAGCATTAACTTTTGTAGGCTCATTTTATACCTCTTGACAGTTGGTTGGTGCACTGCGCATCTTTTGATACACTTTGTGTATTCTATATTTTTCAATTTGGCGCTTTGCGCATCTTTTATATTTGGCATCATTGGCCAATTTTTTGAATATGCTACCTTTCTGAAATCTTAAAGATAAAAAAGTAAACCCATACTATTGACAAAAATGAAATTCTTGATTAATAAAATTATGATGTAGATTCAACACTTTGCAAAAGATTTCTATGCGATAAATAAAGTGTAGGGAGATAAAAAATTTAGTTTCAAAGACTAATTTAAAAGATGAAAAAGATTTTTAAATCAAAAGTAGAATAACCTCTTTTAGGAAATAGAGATTGAAAGAAAAAAAAATCAGGAGTTTCCTTCCTTTGACTGTTTTTAGAGAAGTCAATCGCAACTAACCAAAGATTTCTAGAAAAAACCATGAAGTAGATTTTTCATTTTTAGAAAATTGAGTGTGTGTGTTGGATCAAAAAAAAAACGAATAATAAAAAAAATAAAAGAAAAAATGAAAACCAAAGAAAAATAAAAACCAACAAAAAAAAAAACACAAATAGCCCTTTTTAACCATTATCTCTTTCCTGGTCCGATTCTTCAGAAACCATGTCTTCCCATGAGATTTTGTGTTTTTCATTATTTTCCCAATTAAACTTTAGCTTTGCCTTGCCCTTTTCTTTTGTAGGAAGAATTCTTATATTAGGGCACGTATTCTTCATATGTCCAGGTTCTCTACATCGAAAGCAAACAATGTCAGAGGAAATATGGATATCCTTACAACTTTTATCTTTCTTCCACTTTTGCTTATGCATTGGCGAGCTTTGTGATTTGCTTGACAATTCATTGCTATCGTCACCAATTAAGCTTCCTCTTTTTGTATCTTCAGCTTTTAGAACGATCGTTTCACCTGCATCTAAAAGTTTTTGACTCAAACCTTGCTCGTAGGCAATGAGTGAGCCAATCAAATTATCAATAGAATAATCATTCAAATCTTTTGATTCACAAATAACAACTACTTTAGCGTCAAATTTTTTAAGTAAACAACGAAGAATTTTGTTAACTTTTTCAAAATTTGAAAAATCTTTTCCTAAGGCATGCAATGATGTAGTAATTTGAATAAACCTTGTATACATGTCTTAAATCGTTTCAAAAGGTTTCATAGAAAACATTTTAAAATCATGCATTAAAATATTCAACTTTGATTGCTTGATTTCATTAGAGCCTTCGTATATGGTGTGCAATTTATCCTAAACTTCCTTACCAGTAGTGCACGTGGATACTAACATAAAATCATCAGAATTTAAAGCACAGAAAAAGCAATTTAAAGACTTTGCATTTAATTGAGCATTAAGTTGTTCTTCCCTGTTCCATTGACTAAAAGGAATATCAATTTTAACTCCATTAACAATTCGTGACGGTGATGAATAACCAGTTAAAATCATATGCCACATGCGAAAATCAATCGATTGCAAGAAAATAGACATGCGAGTTTTCCAAAAATCAAATGACATATTTTTAAATAAAGGAGGTCTGGTGATTGAATATCCTTCCGCAACATTACGATTAGCCATGGATCGAAATTCAAAAGCTTTTAAAAAACTTATTTTTTGAAAACGGCTCTGATACCACTTGAAAGTCAAAAAGGAAAGCTCTGATACCACTTCAAAGTTTGTTAGGGATGTTAGGCCCTCTTGAACTTAGTCCCAAGCTAATCAAGAGAGAGGTGAATTGGAAAACCTTAAAACCAAAGATAAAACTCCAACCAAAATCACCACAAACAAAGTGCAGAAATAAATGCGGAAGCGATAATAAGAAAAGAACATAACGGATTTATAGTGGTTCGGTCAAACCTTGACCTACGTCCACTCCTTGGAGGCACCCTCTAAGTATTGCACTATAAAAGTGTCTCTCCTTTAGCCCCCACAGCTAGGCAGAGAAGCCCTTAAAAAATCACTTCCACCTTCCCCGGTGCGGCGGAGTCGCCGGGTCCTTTGACACCAAAGAGATCTTCTTCTTTGGTGAACTTACCTCGAGACAAGCCTTGAATCCGATGGTACTAAGGTGCGAGTTTGCCGGAGCAACCGTGTGGATCCCCCACCAAACTCCCTTCAGTTCCTCCCCCTCACAGGATCTTCTCCCTCTCAAACTCCACCCTTTCCTCTCTCCCTTTCAAGCTCTCTCTTCAAGTCTCCCCCACAAGAACGAAGCTCCAATGGCTGCCAAAGACACTTACAAAAGTTGCCATGCCATAGCTTAAATAGAAGCTCTCAAAACGAGCTCATTAATGCAAGTTGCCGACATTATCGTCCAGGACGATAGGTATATCATCATGGCCGATCAGTACAAATTAAGCTCATTAGCCCGGGACGATATGGGACGATCAGAAGAAACTTGGTTATATCGTCCTGGCCGATCTTACAATCGTCCTGGACGATTAGTTTAAAACTAGTTCAATCGTCCTGATCATCGCCCTGAATAGAGTCTGGCCGATGTAAATCGTCCAGGCTATTGTCCCGGCCGATCTCACGATCGTCCTAGTCGATCAGATTGTATTAATCAGCCATTAATTCTTTCCAAAGATACCCGATCATTTTAGGCATAATTTAGTTAGATCGTCCTGGATGATGGTTATATCGTCCTGGCCGATTTCCTAAAAGATTTAATGCCTAATCTGATCATGGCGGCTGATTCTTTCTTAATTGAACATATCGTCCTGGCCGATAGAAGTATCGTCCAGGCCGATTAGTTGACGGCTACCTTAATAAGGATGCCCTAATTAGGGTTTCTGATTTTGGACAGATCGTCCAGGCCGATATTAATATCGTCCCGGACGATGTTACCAAAAACAGAAATCATATAGGGAGCAAGAGAATTTCTACTAAGTTATAGCCACACCAAATATAACAGACTCAAGAAAGGAAAAAGATTACAAACTGACATAGACCTAGTCTACCGAATCTTGAGCTGGTTCCAAATTGTAGTCTGATCGTGTGGACCTGAAACGTTAGTACATAAGGCAATCGTAGAGAAATAAGGAATGTTTGCTATCATAAAAACTATAAACCATAGATCCGCAACAAAGGTGTTCTCCAGAACATTCCTAGAACCCCTCCTAGCCCTTAGATCTAGATCTAATGGTTCTTAATCATCCCATGCTCAAATGGGGACCAAAATCACTTTCCACATGGCTTGTACGTTTGGTCCTTTGATTCTCCTGCTCCCAACTACCCCCTGGATAGGTGGCCCGATCTTAGCAACTCCCTAAATCGATCAAAGCCGTCCAAGCCCTTGGAGAATGGCTGAATAGGGTGAAATGCCCTAATAGAGCCGGATTCTTCATCTAGCTCTCTCTCACTTCTCAAGCATTCCCAGAGCCAAACTCCATTCCCTTTAAGCTTTCAAAAGCCTCTTCCTCACCTCCTGATCCAGATCCAGCCACTAGAAGCTTCCGGCGAGCTAAGGCTAATCACGTCCACTCTTCTCCAGATCGATCCATTGCTTCTGAGGCCGAGGAGTCTTCTACAACATTAAACGTGGACAGTCGACAAGCTTAGATAACTAAAGATCTTCCGAATCCACTGCTTGGATTGAGGTAAAAACCTAAACCTAGTTTAGGACACCTAGGTTTAATTAACATTTAAATACGTGCATATTTAATCATTAAAATACTTCCCCATTAAATCTGTTCAATCCATTAACTTAAGTTTGAAATTTTAAGAAAAATAGTTAAGCCAATCAAGAGAACGAGCCATTTCTTCAGCTGGGACCTAGGTTTGTAACGTGCATGTACTGCACGTTTTCTGGACCGTTGATCGTGTGATCAACGGTCCTGATCAAGCCTTTCCGCGGCTTCGATCAACCGGTCGCATTATCTCCCGATTATCTTCCCATCGGAGGAAATCCCCGTCGTTGATCAAGAATTGCGAGATCTCAATCCAGCCGTCTGATCTCCCTAAATAGAGATCAAACAGCGGGATTGAGTCTCCGCCGTCGGATGGAACCTGAAGGGAATTGAACGGCTGCCATTCAGTGCTGACTGTGTTAAGTGAATAATGCGTGGACCCCGCATCTCCGCCTCTGCGCTGGACAAAACAGGAGGCACCACGTGGCCTCCGCCGCTGAGAGAGTTAATTAAAGGGTTTTATTTAATTTTAAAACCAATTAATTAACAGGAAACTTCAAAAAAATATAAAAAATTAAATATTTTTCGAAAAATTAAGTATTATATATCAAACTTCTCAGATTTTCAAGACCTTTGATTTAAAATTAAATTTACTTTAAAATATTATTTATTTTGTAAATAATTTTAAATATTGACTATTTGATTATTTTAATTATTATTTAATTAAAATAAATCCAAATATTCCTAAATAAAAAAAATAACTTTTATTTTAATTCATGTTGAATTTCCAGAGAACTTTCCAGTTGTTTGAGTTAATTTTGATATTATTTTGAATTATATGAAATTTTATATAATTTCTAAAACTAACCTATTTTCTAAATATTAAAATTAATTTTTTTATAACTATATATGTTAAATTTTGAGAACATTTGAGAGTTCATTTGTAATTTCAAACTTAGATTAAGTGTGCTTGAACTTGAATCATGGGGGAGATTAGTGAATGGTCATTTTCCAACCATTCACTAATCAATATCTTTTTCTGTGATAATAAACTTTATACCTTGCATGTTTAGGGTACACACACTCGCACATAGTTTAAGGCTCTCCTATATCTAGGAATTGATTGTTATTGCGTGTTCATTTCATGTTTGGTCAAGGGTTAGAAACTTTGATTTCAACCTAATTAATTTAGTACTATTAAGGACAATAATTAAGGACCTATGTGTGGAAAACTTAGAAAAATTCTAATAATTAGGATATACATCCTTTTGACTCAAAACTTTGAAAACTTGAACTTAATTACATGTACAGCCATTAAGAAAATTTTGACTAGCTTTAGAAATCATTAAGGCCCTTAATTAAATTTCCTAAGTCTAAACCCTTAATTAAGCCTCAAAATTTCAAAAAAAATGTAATAAATCCAATTTAAATCCAGAAAATACAAATAAGACCTCTAACCGACCAGATTTGAACCCTTAATCAATGAAAATTAAAATACCTTTGATTTGACAGCAATTCTATGATTAATTTAATTTTAAGTAAAATTCAATATTTAATTAATATAATTAATTAAAAATAATTAAAATTTTCAAAAATTTCCCGAACACTTGGGAAAATTTTATTAGGTCACTCCTGACCTTTGGAGTTGATTTCAAGGATTTGGGACCTGATTTGAAGCAAAATTGCAAAAAGGCCCTCTAATTAAGCAATTTTAGAAATTCATTAAATACCTCAAATTTCAAACCTTCATAACTAATTCAAGAAAAATCCAAATTGACCAAACTCACTTGCATTCAACTCATAATGATGCCTAATATTTATTAAAAATATTTAAATTCCAGAAAACATCAAATTGACCTTTGGAGTTAAAAAGTCAACTTTTGACCCCTTAATTAAATGATTAAAATATTCAAAAAATTCATAAAACTCAAAATTGCTTTAAAAACTCCAGAAAATCTTAGTTAATGTTTAAAACACTCAACAAATCTTTTAAAACACAACAACCATCCTAAAGATGAAGTTTATTGGTTGGACTACTCCGGGCTGCGGGGCTAAGTGTCCTAAGGAGGCTGGTTCCTCGAGCCTGGTGGCACAACGCCACGAATGGATTATATGGGGTGTTAAACCTTAAAATAGATTAATCATTAATTATTTAACCTTTTAAAATCTCTAATTCAATTACATTAATTGGTTTATCGGTTGGACTACTCCGGGTTGCGGGGCTAAGTGTCCTAAGGAGGCTGGTTCCTCGAGCTTGGTGGCACAATGCCATGAATCGATTAATGGAAAACTCAAATTAATCAGCTTTAAAAATCAGCAATCAAACTTTTTATTAAAATTCATTAACTTTCAACCCTTAATCAAATCAAAACACTTAATTATACCGGGAACCACTGGGTAACCAGGCCTACGAGGCTATTAACTTAGCCCCAAGGAAGGTGAAATAAACTTCACGGCCTCGGTGTGAAACAAAGGTGGTTTCCAATAAATAATTAATAATTAATTTTAAAAGTCATTCAAAGCAAGAATATTTAAATTCTAACTAGATACCCTTAAGCCTATCAACCAACTGAACCTTAATCAACTTTAATTAATGATCCTATTTAGGACATATCAAAACCACACAGCCTACCTCACACACTTTAGATGATTTACTAGGACAACCGACTCTAGTTTTAGGCTAGGCCGGTGTTTACTTTTCCACTGTGTGCCAGATTTTTGAGTTTTCACTGCATGCTGTTTGTTAGTTTAGAATTGATTGATTGTTTATTTATTTACTGCAATCTGTTGAGCACTTTAAATTTCAAATATATTAACTGCTTGAGATCAAATATATTAATTGCTTGAGATCAAATATTAACTGCTTGGGATTGAATATATAACTGTTGATTATTAGGATAACCTTGCAGGATCGAGTCTAGGTTTTTCTATTTTAAGTTAATGTAAATTTGATTGAATAAGGTTGTAAATTTTTGAGATGATTTGAGTTTGGGATATTTGATCCAATTTGAATTCCAAAGAGGTGAAGACATCCCTAAAGGGGAGAGTCTTCTTCCATTTGGAAGTCAAATTAGGATCCCTTTCAAATATCCAAAGAGGAAAGACAACACCCCATTCAAGGGGGAGTTTCTTTCCATTTGGATATCCTAACCCGACAATCCAAGGAGCAGCAGAAGGACGAAGAAGTGGATAGCAAGAAGAATCCAAATCTCAAATCACTTAAGTCTTAGGAGTAGAATCCGGGTTGTTATCAGTGGTGCCCGGCCACTTTACTTTTCTGCAATTCTGGATGTAATAATAAGTGGCAGTTTCCATATGGACATTCAATTTGAGCTATTAATTTAATTGATTTATTTATTGATTGATGTGTTGATTGTGATATAGGATTGCCTGCTTTTTGTAATTTTTTTGGCGACTCTTGCATGTCGACTTTGATTTAGCCTGGAACTCGATCTTAGGCTCTTAAGGACTTGTAAAAATTCTTTTACTTTAATTAAATAAAATTTTTAAGACAATATAGAAACTCTAACGTTTTAAGAAATAAGCCCGAGACCGCCGGAAGTTTTCATTTCATAGCATTCATTCAAATTCAAGCTTTTAATCGAGTCGATTAGCATGCATCATATTAGCAACTAATTTAAAAATCTCTAAATCTTTAATCACATTAGCTTAAGCATCAAACCCAACATAAGTCAAAGGAGTCAATTAGGATCCGCTCTAGATGTCGGCTCTGTTCTCAAAAACTTTTCTTAAACAACATCCCAACCACTCAACATTAAAAGACCAGACACATGTTTTTAAAATGTTTAGGTGGTTTAGCTGGCTCCCCAATCTAGACCGGGGTAAGACCAGATTTGCATTGCACTAGTTAAGTTCGGGCCAATCTTAAGGTGCCAAATTTTGACTTAGGTTTTGAGGCTAGCTCGGGCTATAAGACCTCAACCTCCATGAATTGAGTCCCAATTTTCTAATAAAATTGTCCATTTAACTTAAAAATATCTTTCAATCGAATTCAAGCCCAACACTTAGGATAGGCTGAGGTGTTTCTGAAGTAATTCAGAATCTCAAAACACCTCCTACCCCTCTTCCTTTAACTCTAAAAACAAGTCTTCAATTTTGATCCAATCCCACTTGAAATTCCTACCATTTCCTCCTTTAATGTCGATCTTTGAAATTTAAATAAAATTTTTACCGCTATTTTAATCGAGAGTTTTCGTAGGAAATTTTGATTTTCTACGATGTAATTAACTACGAGGGCTTGCGCTCGTAGGAGATTTAGAAACCCAGACCTAATTTTTAAAATCAAAATTTTCAAAACTTCAAACAATTATCTTTGGAAATTCAAACAAAAATGACGATCATTATTATCGTATTCGAATAATAGGCAATGAATGATATTTTCTTCCTTCGGCGAGATATATCAACCATTGATATGAATTCTGTTGAGTCTAGTAATTAGGTTGTTAAGCCTAAGTGAATGTCCCATGGCTACCAAGAGGGGGGTGAATTGGTAGTTTTTAAAAAACAAAGTTAAACTTTTAGACCCCTTTTTAAATATTATTGAACCGAAATAAAATCTCTTTTAAATTTTGTAGAAAAAGGTTTTTCAACCACAGAGTTTTTTAAACTGAAATAAAAAGTGTGGAAACGTAAAAACAGTAAAGTAAATGACACTAGATTTATAGTGGTTCGGTCTATAACCAGACCTACATCCACTCCCTAGAGGCACCCTCTGAGTATTGCACTAATACCAATAGTGACTCTCCTTTTGCACCCACAGCAAGGCGGAGAAGCCTTTACAACACACTCTTTTCACCACTCCTCAGTGCGGCAGAGAACCGTCCGTCCTTTTACACAATACCCAGTGTTGGTAGAGAACCGTCCATCCTTTCACACAATACCCAGTGTTGGCAGAGAACCGTCCGTCCTTTCACACTATCCCTAGTGTGGGCAGAGAACCCTTCGTAATTTCACACTCTCCTAGTGTGGGCAGAGAACCCTTCGTCCTTTTACACTCTCCTAGTGTGGGCAGAGAACCCTTCGGCTGTTCACACTCTCCAAGTGTCGGCAGAGAACCGAATCTTCTTGACAGATCTTCTCACAAGAATCTAGAAAGAAGAAAGAAAAGAGTGAAGTAATCTCAATTCACAAGTAGAGACTCTTACCTTTGAAATCCAAGTGAAGCCTTCTCGCTTCAATGGTAGGAATCCTCCCTTGAATGCTCTCTTCAACTCTCTCCTTGGCTATTCTCTCAATAGGCACGAAGATCAAATGACAAAAAGATTGGGTGGCAGTCTAATTTGAACTATTTATACAAAAGATAAGAAAAACCGCCCAAAAATAGCAAGTATTCAATTCTGTACGCAGTGGATCGTCCTGTACGATCGTGGATCGTCCTGGACGATTTTACTTAAACGATCTGAAATGACCCTATTTAAATATGTGTACGAAATGTCTTCGTACAGCTGATCGTCCTGTACGAACAAGGTTCGTCCAGTACGAACGGTTATTACAAGGTCGATTCTAGAAACTGCTGAAAACTGTCCTAAGTCGGTTAATCGTTTGGACGAAAATAGATTCGTCTGGACGAAATTTTTACAGAGGACTGATTGTCCTGTACGATAAATTATTTCGTCTGGACGAAAAATTTCCCGAGGACTGATCGTCCTGGACGATAATTTATTTCCGTCTGGACGAAAATTTTCTAGAGACCCAATCGTCCTAGACGATAATTTATTTCGTCTGGACGAGAATTTTCCAGAGAGTTAATCGTACTGGACGATAATTTTATTTCGTCATGGACGAATAGGACTTAGAAAAAAATTTCAAGCAAGTTCCTATTCGTTCCAAATGCTCTATAGGAGATAACTGTCTGATCGTCCAGTACGAACATAAGATCGTCCTATACGATCAGTATAAATTCTACATGTTCTCCTTATGTGTGAATGTTTTTATTTTCTCAACATACAATCACTCCCTTTCAATTTGATTTCTAAGAAAAGTGCAAGCTTCAAATTTTACAAAGTAACTCATGCTGAATTTAATTTGAAGTCTTTGTAGTCTGGAGTTCGTTTTTTCCTGAAATGTCAGTACACACAAGAGCAAATACAATTCTTCCAAAATTGTTAGGAAATAACTACACATTTGAACAATAATGTTTGAAATCATCAAAACTTTATAAGTTGCAAAAATAAAAAGCATGCAAATAGCAACTATCTTAACAATCTCTCCCTTTTTGATGATGGCAAAACAATTATTGTTTGTATGATTTCAATTTAAACAAATCTTTCTATCTCCTAAACTCCCCTGAATTGATGAATACATGAAAATAAGGAGGCAATTTGAAGCATAAAAAAAATTTATTTTTTTAAAAAATAAACTAAAATAAACTAGAAACTCAAACATATAAACATATGAACAAACAAAGCATACAAACACAATGATTTCTCCCCCTTTTTGACAACAACAAAAAGTGAAGAAGAAATAGACAAGAAATGTAAGTAATTGTATGAAATTCATTTGAACATTTAATCTAAATGGTGATTGATACAAGGTATGCAATTTTAAACTAAAAACATTAGGTCAATCATAGAAATTCATGAAATTTAAAAAGTGATATAACATTGTAAGTAAGAAGAATTTAGCAAAGACATGATTCAATTTAGACATTCCAATATAGAAAATCATTACTAGAGAGATGAAGAAAAATTTGATATTTCAAAGTTCAAAAGAATATAAATGAACATAAGATCAATTTGAATTAAGAGATTGAAAGAATTTGGAAAGAAGAGAATTACCACAAGTGGCGCTTTGCGCATCTTTTTCATATAGGTGGCACATTTTTGTACATCTTTTTCATATAGGTGGCACATTTTTGTGCATCTTTCTTTATTGGGCTTATTTTGTGCCTCTTTTTCACATTTGCAACTTTGTTGCGCATTCCTTTTGATTTTGTACATTTGTACAATTTTCATGAGTAATTGAATTCTTTCCAAAGACAATAATCTAGAATCTAAAATTTTTCTAAGTGCATAAATATTAATTGAGCTAGGAAATACAAAATAAGACAACATCTAAATTACAATAATTATATTAACTTTTATGTAGTCTAAATGAATAGACATGAATTTAAAAGTTCTAATTACAACAAGTTATAAACAACTTTTAAATTTAGAAAGACTAGATTTTCTAATGTAGATAATCTCAAATTACAATCTAATTTAAGCACTATGAAGATTAAATAATACTAATAAAATTCATAAAAATTAACCACATTTTAATAACAAATCAACATTGAAACAAGTACGAAATGCATTGATATTTATGAAAGGATTACACATTTCACAATATCTAAACACAACTTAAAAGAAAAGACAAACAAACACTTAACATAAACACTAAAACAACAACTACAACACGAGTACAACAAAGACACAGAAATTCATCTCTACTGTTCTGGAGGAGGAGGAGGAGGAATGCCACCGAAAAGGTTAAAGTAGGAGGCCATCAACATTACATTGGTATTAATATCATATACTTCATTTCTAATTATACCAATATCATGTTGTTGCTGCACAAGTTGAGCATCAAATTGATCAAACCTTTGTTCAATATGAGTCTCTAATCTATCAAATTTCTCAATCAGATTCTGATAATCTGACTGACGTGCAGAGGTTTGCGCTCCTTCTTCTTCTTCTTCTTCTTCTTCTGAAGCACTGGCATGCACTTTTTCTTTTTCTTTTTTCCTCCCTGAAGAGCAATCTGAAGGATGCATCATTATAGTAAACTGGCTCTTCATATTCTTCATCAGGATGCACCAAATTATATTTCTTCTCCAAAATGTAGGTAATTAAATGTCCCAAAGAAATATTCTTTTTCCTCTTCTGTTCAGCATGTCCTATTTCTGAAAGCCTATAGAGATGATCTATGATAAGTTGGGCTTCGTCGATAGGGCGACGATCCATAATAAAAAATGTTAGAACAGAAAGGAGAGGAGTAATGTTTATCCTATCACCAGCTTTAGGAATGATTGAAGATCTAAGGATATGCTGGATGATACGGGCATTTTGGGTCATCCCAGATACTCTAGCAATATGATAGGTTACGCCACTTTTTCTAATTACCATATTGACATCTTCCCATCTGATTGTGTTTTCGGTCATAAGGGTGTGAGCTCTATATCCTTCAGTCCTTAGGTTTAGAAATGCACCAATGTCATGCTTGGTGATTTCTACTTTTTGCTTGAATACATAGGAACTAATGGAAGAGTGGTCTGAGTTAAAACTCATGTTGGCTAGAAAGTAGAGAAATGTTTGCTTGTTGTAGAAATGGACGAGAGAAAGTATGAAATGGAATTGGGTTGAGGCAAAAAGGTGTATTACCGTAAAATTTATCTAGCTTTGGATTAAGATGCGAGATGGAGTTATTTTTGCGGAAGCAAAACGAGAAAATGATTCCTCATTTTCCTTAGAAAGGAAGTTTTCCGAGGCATTCCTATTCGGCTTCTTCGCTAACACCTTTTGTCTTTTGCTTGAGGAGGCCATTGACAATTTGAAGTAGAAAGGGATTGAAAGAGAAGTTTGAAATTGTGATTGTTGAGTTAGAAAGCCTTCATATTTAAAGAAAACGATACGTTCGTTCTGGACGAAAAAGGTTCGTCCTGGACGAAAATCATCGTTCGTCTGGACGAACATTATTTCGTACAGACGATCAAATTTGTCCAAAATGTAACGGCTTTTCGTAATCAACACAACTTACGATGCGTCCCTTCGTACAGACCTTTGACTTGACCGATCGTACATACGAACAAAAGTTCGTACAGACGATCTAGAAATAACTCGTTTAAATGTCTTTTGAAAACCGTCCCCTACACTGAAACGACATATGTTCGTCTGGACGAACCAAAATTTCATACAGACGAAATCCATATTAAAAACTGTCTTATCCACTCAACCGCTGCATTTAATCGTCCCGACATTTGAGAAAAGGAAAAAATTTCGTCCTGGACGATATTCAGATCGTACAGACGATTTAATTAAAAACTGCTCTCAAAACTGGTAAAATGCACGCAAACCAATTTTTCTCACATCGTCCAGTACGAACCAAAAGTCGTCCCGGACGATTTCCTCCAATTTTTGAATTTTTGAATTTTAATTTAAGAAAATCAAACCAAACTTAAAAAAAAAAAATAGAAAACATACAAAAAACAAAATTTACACTCAAAAACAAATTCATTCAAAACACACAAAAATTCACATAATCAAAAAACAAAACAAAAACATAAGCATCAATGTTGCAAAGATATTTTGTTTAGGCATTTAAATCAATAACACCTAACATTGTTCTTAAAGTACAGAAGGTATCAAGGGCTAAAGGTTTTGTAAAAATGTCTGCAAGTTGATTTTCAGTTGAAACATGTGTGAGTTCAATTTCTCCTTTGGATACATGATCCCTTATGAAATGATGTCTTATATCTATGTGTTTGGTTCTAGAATGTTGAATAGGATTTTTGGAAATGCAAATAGCACTAGTATTGTCACAATAAATTGGAATAGTGCCTACAGATAATCCTAAATCAATCAACTGTTGTTTTAACCAAAGTACTTGTGCCGCACAACTTCCTAATGCAATGTATTCTGCTTCTGCAGTAGATAGGGCTACTGAATTTTGTTTTCTACTGGACCAAGAAACTAATGAATTTCCAATGAATTGACATGTTCCAGAAGTGCTTTTCCTATCCACTCTACAGCCTGCAAAGTCAGAATCTGAATAACTAATAATTTCAAATGAAGAGCTAAACTTAGGATACCAAATTCCTAAGTTTTGAGTTCCTAGTAAGTATCTTAAGATCCTTTTCACTGCTGTCAAATGTGATTCTTTTGGATCTGATTGAAATCTAGCACATAAGCAAACACTGAACATAATATCTGGTCGGCTAGCAGTCAAGTAAAGCAAAGATCCAATGATCCCTTTATATTTCTTTTGATCAACAGATTTTCCCTTAAGGTCCTTATCTAACTGAACTGAGGAACTCATTGGTGTACTAACAGGTTTAGCATTGTCCATTTCATATTTCTTGAGGATGTCCTTAATATATTTGGTTTGACTAAGAAATGTCCCTTCCTCAAGTTGCTTGATGCTAAAACCTAGAAAGTAATTTAAATCTCCCATTAGACTCATTGTATTAGAAAAATCATCACAAAGATTTTTATTTGAAGATCCAAAGATGATATCATCCACATAAATTTGAACAATGAGTATTTCCTTTCCTAATTTCTTTAAGAAGAGAGTTGTATCCACACTTCCTTTTTCAAAAGATCTTTCAAGTAGGAAAGTGCTCAATCTCTCATACCAAGCCCTCGGTGCTTGTTTCAATCCATATAATGCCTTTTTTAACTTAAAAACATGATTTGGGTATTTTGAATTTTCAAATCCTGGAGGTTGTTTTACATAAACATCTTCTTCAATAACACCATTCAAAAAGGCACTTTTGACATCCATTTGAAACAATTTAAAACTTTTAAAACAAGCAAAGGCAAGTAAAACCCTAATCGCTTCAAGTCATGCTACAGGGGCAAAGGTCTCCTCAAAATCAATTCCTTCAATTTGATTATATCCCTTAGCAACTAATCTAGCCTTATTTCTAATGACTACTCCTGAGTCATTCATTTTATTTTTGAACACCCACTTTGTTCGAACAATACTTTGATCTTTTGGCCTTGTAGTTAATTCCCAAACTTTATTTCTTACAAATTGATTTAACTCTTCTTGCATGGCCAATATCCAAAATTCATCAGAAAGTGCCTGATCAATATTAGTGGGTTCTATGGTTGAAATAAAGGCTGAATGATTGACTTCCTTATTTAATCCACGCCTAGTTTTAACACCCTCACTAGGTTCTCCTATAATCAATTCTCTTGGGTGGTTTTTAGAAAATCTCAAATCTCTAGGCAAAGGGTTTTCTCTTTCAAAGTTTTCTTCCACATTTTCTTCCAAATTTAATCTATCAATCTTTTGGGAGTTTTCCTCAATTTCTTCTTCAACAATATTTGGCTCTTCTAAATTTCCAGATTCATCAAATACAACATGTGTGGTTTCTTCAATAACTAAAGTTCTTTTGTTGAATACCCTATAAGATTTTCCAACACTTGAAACAAAAATTCCTTCATCTGATTTTGGATCAAATTTTCCAAAGGCAGATTTTCCATTGTTATGAATGAACACCTTGCAACCAAAAACATGCAAATGAGACAAATTTGGTGTTCTACCTTTTAGTAACTCATAGGGTGTTTTATTTAAATTTGATCTCTCATTCACCCTATTCAGAACATAACATGCAGTGCTAACCGCCTCAGCCCAAAAATATTTAGGAAGAGAGTATTCTGCCAACATTGTGAAAGTTCGTTAGGGATGTTAGGCCCTCTTGAACTTAATCCCAAGCTAATTAAAGAGAGAGGTGAATTGGAAAACTTTAAAACCAAAACACAATCCAAATCACCACAATCAAAGTGCAGAAATTAAAATGCGGAAGCAGTAAAAAGAAAGAACACACCGGATTTATAGTGGTTCGGTCAAACCTCGACCTACGTCCACTCCTTGGAGGCACCCCCCAAGTATTGCACTAAACTAGTGTCTCTCCTTTAGCCCCCACGGCAAGGCGGAAAAGCCCTTACAAAATCACTTCCACCTCCCCCGGTGCGGCGGAGTCGCCGGGTCCTTTGACACCAAAGAGATCTTCTTCTTTGGTGAACTTACCTCGAGACAAGCCTTAAATCCGATGGTACTAAGATGCGAGTTCGCCGGAGCAACCGTGTGGATCCCCCACCACACTCCCTTGAGTTCCTCCCCCTCACAGGATCTTCTCCCTCTCAAACTCCACCCTTTCCTCTCTCCCTTTCAAGCTTTCTCTTCAAGTTTCCCCCACAAGAACGAAGCTACAATGGCTGCCAAAGACACTTACAAAGTGCCTTGCCATAGCTTAAATAGAGGCTCTCAAAACGAGCTCATTAATGCAAGTTGCCGCCATTATCGTCCTGGCCGATATCCAAATCGTCCTGGCCGATCAGCACAAATATAAGGAAAATCGTCCTGAATATCGCCCTGAAATGAAGCTGGATATGGCGGCAGATTCTTGCTGAATTGAGCAGATCATCCCGGCCGATATAAAATCGTCCAGGATGATATGTTTTGCATAAAGACGGCTGCTTTAAAGAGGATACCCTAATTAGGATTTCTACTTTTGTCAGATCGTCCAGGACGATATAAATATCGTCCCGGACGATGTTACCAAAGATAGAAACCTTTTAGGGCACAATAGAAAATCTTCCAAGATACAAGTCATCAGATGCCACACCAAATACAATAGACTCAAGAAAAAAAAAGATTACAAACTGACACAGGCATAGTCTACCCAATCTTGAGTTGGTTCCAGATTGCTGTCTGATCGTGTGGACCTGAAACGTTAGCACATAAGGTAATCGTAGAGAAAAAAGGAATGTTTGCTATCATCAAAATCATAAACCATAGATCCGTAACACATTGCTCTGGCGGCTTCTATTAATGTTCTGTTTTTCCTTTCAACTACCCCATTTTGTTGAGGGGTTCTAGGAGCAGAAAAGTTGTGATCAATTCCTTTTTCTTTACAAAAATTTTCAAATCTATCATTTTCAAATTCTCCTCCATGATCACTTTGTATAGACATTATTTCACATCCTAATTTTCTCTGAATCCAAGTTAAAAATTTTCTGAATTCCTCAAATGATTCACTTTTATGAAAAAGAAATCTAACCCAAGTGAACCTAGAGAAATCATCCACAATAACAAATCCGTATACCTTCCCTCCTAGACTTACAGTTCCTACTGGTCCAAAAAGATCCATGTGAAGAATTTCCAATGGTTTACTAGTTCTAAGATCATTATTGGATTTAAAAGAGGACTTCACTTGTTTTCCTAATTGACATGCATCACAAAGATGGTCCTTAGTAAAGTCTAGTTTTGGTATACCTCTTACTAAATTCTTTTGGGTAATTCTCCTAAGATTTTTCATACTAGAATGACAAAGTCTCCTATGCCAAAGCCAAGATTCATCAGAAACAGTTTTCAAACAGAAAGCAATAGGAGAATGAAATGAATTCAAATCTAGCATGTAAACATTGTTTACCCCTTTTTCCATTTAAAACTTCTTTCCCATTTAGGCTTAATATGCAGCTAGTAGGTAAAAATTTCACATTATAACCCTTGTCACATAGCTGACTTATACTTAACAAATTATTCTTTAAGCCTTCAACCAATAGCACATTGTCTATAAAAAAGTTTTTGAAATTACCAATCATACCTGATCCAACCACTTTCTTTGTGGTATTATCTCCAAGTGTAACCTTGCCTCCATTCCTGACTTCTAGCGATATGAATTGTGTAGTGTCTCCATTCATATGCTTTGAACATCCGCTATCCAGGTACCATATGCTCCCACGAGGTCTTGTGTGAGAGCAATCCTGCAAAAATATGAAATGTTAGACCTGGGAACCCAAACAAGTTTGGGTTCACCTTTTAGCAATTTATAATCAGATGCATGTATGATATGTCTAGGTTTATGCATCTTAGGTCTCCACACCAAATTAGATTTCATCATCAAGGTACAGGTGTGAGATATATGTCTAAAAAATCCACAATTATTACATTTAACATTAGGAAAAATATTCCTAAGTTTTCTTCCATGTGATTCTCTTCTAAGGGATTTCATGAATTTAGGATAATATTTAGGATTTGTAAAATCTTCAAGTCTGGGGGTTTCCTATTATCCTCAAGAGCTCTTATTGTTAGTTTGTAAAATGAATTCATATCTTCCAAGATTCGATTGGTATAATTGATTCTATATGCTTTGCTCTTAGATTCATCCTTAAAATTTTTAAATTCCTTTTCAAGATCAGTATAGGATGACTTTAGATTTTCAAAATTCTTATTCAAGTCATCATATTCATCAAGTAGTTTCATGTGGTTTTCATCTATTAAAGCATGCTCTTTTCTAAGGATTTCATTTTCCTTCTTGAGCTCTTCAAATTCTAAACTTAAACTAGCATGCATCTTTTTCATTTTCCTATATGCATCATGCATGTGTTCAGAAACTTCAAATAATTCATCATAGGATAAGTCACATACCTCTTCTTGATATGAGTGATCCACTTTGTCTGCCATCAAGCAAAGATTAGTGACTTCTTCTTCTTTTTCTATCTCAGATGAGTCTGAAGCTGAGTCCGCCCAGAAAGCTCTTTGAAACTTCTTCTTGCCCTTCTTTACCATAGGTTTCTCCTCCACCTTCTCCTTAGCAGGAGTGGCTTTGAGTTTTGGGCATCCAGTCTTGATATGACCTGGTTTCCTGCATTCATAACAAATCACTTCATTAGAAACCTTGCCATTTCTGTTTAACTTACCTCTATTCCATAGCTGGAGTTTCTTCTGCTTCCTCTTTAAAAAGCTTCTGAATTGTCTAGTCATTAGTGCAACATCATCTTCATCCTCAAGTTGTGAGTGTTCACTCTCTGACTCTTCCACTTTTAGTGTTATATTCTTCTCCTTTCGTGGTTCACCTGCATCAATCTTCCTTTGACTTACTCCTTGCTCATAAGCAATGAGTGAACCAAGAAGATTGTCAATAGAATAAATGTTTAAATCTTTAGACTCTGTAATTGCAGTAATTTTTGCATCATAAGCAGTAGGTAAACAACGAAGAATCTTATTGACCATTTCAGCATTAGTTAATTCCCTACCAAGTGCATGCAAAGAAGTGACAATTTGTGTAAATCTTGTGTACATGTCGGAAATAGATTCATTAGGTTTCATGCGAAACAATTCATAGTCATGTAACAAGATATTGAGCCTTGATTGTTTAACCTCATTTGTCCCTTCATAAGTTATACAAAGTCTATCCCATATGTCCTTTCCGCTTTTGCAAGTGGAAACCCGCATGTAGTCTTCAGATTTTAAAGCACAAAAGAAACTGTTTAAACATTTGGCATTTAATTGTGCCAAGTCACGCTCTTCTACAGTCCAATCAGTAAAAGGTATTTCTACCATTACTCCATCAACTAATCTAGTTGGTTTTGTGTAGCCATCCTGGACTAATATCCACATGCGATAATCAAGTGACTGTAAGAAAGTAGACATGCGTGTTTTCCAAAAATCAAACGGAATATTGTCAAACAGTGGAGGTCTAGTAATAGAGTAACCCTAAGGTGTGTTCCGGTTTCCGAAAGTATCCATCTACGTTAATCAAAAAGTAGTTCAAACTTATGATATTGAAACGAAGCTCTGATACCACTTGTTGAGTCTAGTAATTAGGTTGTTAAGCCTAAGTGAATGTCCCACGGCTACCAAGAGGGGGGGTGAATTGGTAGTTTTTAAAAAACAAAGTTAAACTTTAAGACCCCTTTTTAAATATTATTGAACCGAAATAAAATCTCTTTTAAATTTTGTAGAAAAAGGTTTTTCAACCACAGAGTTTTTTAAACTGAAATAAAAAGTGCGGAAACGTAAAAACAGTAAAGTAAATGACACCAGATTTATAGTGGTTTGGTCTATAACCAGACCTACATCCACTACCCAGAAGCACCCTCTGAGTATTGCACTAATACCAATAGTGACTCTCCTTTTGCACCCACAGCAAGGCGGAGAAGCCTTTACAACACACTCTTTTCATCACTCCCCGGTGCGGCAGAGAACCGTCCGTCCTTTTACACAATACCCAGTGTTGGCAGAGAACCATCCGTCCTTTCACACAATACCCAGTGTTGGCAGAGAACCATCCGTCCTTTCACACTATCCCCAGTGTGGGCAGAGAACCCTTCGTCCTTTCACACTCTTCTAGCGTGGGCAGAGAACCCTTCGTCCTTTCACACTCTCCTAGTGTGGGCAGAGAACCCTTCGGCTGTTCACACTCTCCAAGTGTCGGCAGAGAACCAGATCTTCTTGACAGATCTTCTCACAAGAATCTAGAAGGAAGAAAGAAAAGAGTGAAGTAATCTCAATTCACAAGTAGAGACTCTTACCTTTGAAATCCAAGTGAAGCCTTCTCGCTTCAATGGTAGGAATCCTCCCTTGAATGCTCTCTTCAACTCTCTCCTTGGCTATTCTCTCAATAGGCACGAAGATCAAATGACAAAAAGATTGGGTGGCAGTCTAATTTGAACTATTTATACAAAAGACAAGAAAAACCGCCCAAAAACTGCAAGTATTCAATTCTGTACGCAGTGGATCGTCCTGTACGATAGTGGATCGTCCTGGACGATTTTACTTAAACGATCTGAAACGACCCTATTTTAATATGTGTAAGAAATGTCTTCGTACAGCTGATCGTCCTGTACGAACAAGGTTCGTCCAGTACGAACGGTTATTACAAGGTCGATTCTAGAAACTGCTGAAAACTGTCCTAAGTCGGTTAATCGTTTGGACGAAAATAGATTCGTCTGGACGAAATTTTTACAGAGGACTGATCGTCCTTTACGATAAATTATTTCGTCTGGATGAAAAATTTCCTGAGGACTGATCGTCCTGGATGATAATTTATTTCCGTATGGACGAAAATTTTCCCGAGGACTGATCGTCCTGGACGATAATTTATTTCCATCTGGACGAAAATTTTCCCGAGGACTGATCGTCCTGGACGATAATTTATTTCCGTCTGGATGAAAATTTTCCAGAGACCCAATCGTCCTGGACGATAATTTATTTCATCTGGACGAGAATTTTCCAGAGAGCCAATCGTACTAGACGATAATTTTATTTCGTCCTGGACGAATAGGACTTAGAAAAAAATTTCAAGCAAGTTCCTATTCGTTCCAAATGCTCTATAGGAGATAATTGTCTGATCGTCCAGTACGAACAGAAGATCGTCCTGTACGATCAGTATAAATTCTACATGTTTTCCTTATGTGTGAATGTTTTTATTTTCTCAACATACAATCACTCCCTTTCAATTTGATTTCTAAGAAAAGTGCAAGCTTCAAATTTTACAAAGTATCTCATGCTGAATTTAATTTGAAGTCTTCGTAGTCTGGAGTTCGTTTTTTCCTGAAATGTCAGTACACACAAGAGCAAATACAATTCTTCCAAAATTGTTAGGAGATAACTACACATTTGAACAATAATGTTTGAAATCATCAAAACTTTATAAGTTGCAAAAATGAAAAGCATGCAAATAGCAACTATCTTAACAAATTCGAGTATGAAATTAATGATCATACATTTTGATTATCATAGCTGAGTATTTGACTGAGCACCATTTTGACCCTTCGGGATCGTATGTAGTTCTCTCTCAAAATCTAGCTATGATATTCTTGATTAAATCTTTAATTCTAAATCTAAACTCATTAAGGGATTTTATTTTCACCTTTCGAGGTGATATATTATCATTAATGGATGTTTAATTTAAGAATTAAAATTCAAATCTCAATTTTGAATTATTCCCAAAGATAATTAATTATTTTTCAAACTATATACATCTACTAAATATTTTTCAATCAAAACTCATGTCAATTAATTCAATGTGCTCATCAATGCATGTATTATGCCAAAATTCATATTATGACAAGTAAACAATAATCATATACATGTCATGTATCTCTTATAAAAATATAGTACATTAGCACAAGATAATTTTATACTCAATGTTTCCTTACTTATTTTAAGTAAGATGCCATTTATGCCAAAGAAATTAGTGCATATTTAATACATGCCAATCAAAATGTTCATAGTGAAGATTTCAACCATATATAAAAGTTACACAATGAGAGTTTACTAAAATGGGATATATGACAATTTATCTACTTTAAGAGAGAGAAAATATGCAAAACATAAAATCATTGAAAGTAAATGTAGTGTAGAGGTTAATTTCAATGATAAAAACAAATTTTGTAACATAAGTGACAGACAAAAAAGCCTCGAATGACCTCTCTTGGTCTCTCCTCTCCACTCATTCCATTCTCTTCTCCTCATCATTTCTTTCCTTTCCTAACAAGGCAACAAAATGAGGGCAAATATGGCTTGGGTGGAGGGATACTTATATTAAAAATATTAAAAATATCATTTAGTGCCCAGTACCATAGTGACCTTGATCCCAATGCCTCTAGGCTTATTTTTGTTGCCAAAAGCTTGAGAGCTCAAAGTTGGGGTGCCTCCCATCCGATGCCACAGCTCTCACATAGCTCAAATTCTTAAACTTTAGGGAAAATAAAATTATTAATATACCCACCTTTAAAAAATGCCATCATCAATATTTCATTAAAGAATTAATCACTTGGCATATTAATCATAACAATCCAATCATATATTCATTTTCTAATGAGTACATATATGAGTCAAGAAGTCATATATCATATGATGCAATGTATTCCTATAAAAAAACCCTGCTCACCTTAGCCTGCTGTTTGAGAGCTTAGGCTTCCAACTAAGAGGTCTTGGGTTTGAGTCTTTGTGTATGCGTGTGTGTAAGTTTGTCGTAAATGTCCTAAATGTCCCAAAAAAGTATTTCTATAAAAAATTATAAAATTCACAATAATATTCAAAATAGAAAATTGTACTTGTAGAACTATTAGACTGTAGACAATTCATCATAAAAAAAGTGTTGTAAAAGAATTTTTGTTTTGGTCTGTACAAACTCTTGACCATATTTAGACTGTAGACAATTCATCATCTTCTATCTATAGTTACCAAACCTGAAACATTACCCTATCATTTCATAACATTGTCATGCATGCCTTCTTCCACACCACACACATTGTAGGGTGCTTCGAGCAAGTGCTTTTATAATGTTACGAGTCCTCTTTTTACTACCTTCACATAGTTTCCTAAATAGTGGAGATTTCTATTGAAAAGATGTCTGCTCATTCTATTAAAACTTGTTAATTATGAATTAGGTTGTTAGACCTAAGTTAATATCCTAGCGGCTAACCAAGAGGGGGGTGAATTGGTTAATTTAAAAAAATACCTCTTTTTCAAACCGATAAAAAAATTTGTGAATTTTTTATAGAAATAATTTTCAACCACAACTTAAATGAAAAATAGTAAAGTAAAAAGCAGCGAAAAATAAAAGGCACAAGATTTATTGTGGTTTGGTCAAACACAACCTACATCCACTCCCCGGAGGCACCCTCCGAGTATTGCACTAATACCACTAGTGTCTCTCCTTTTGCCCCCACAGCAAGGAGGAGAAGCCTTCACAAAACTCTCTTCCACCACTACCCGGTGAGGTAGAGAATCCTTCGTCCTTTCACACTCTCCAAGTGTAGGCAGAGAACCCTTCATCCTTTCACAGTCTCCAAGTGTACGAAGAGAACCCTTCGTCCTTTCACACTCTCAAAGTGTAGGCAGAGAACCCTTCGGCTATTCACACTCCTCAAGTTTCGGTAGAGAACCCTTCATCCTTTCACACTCTCCAAGTGTAGGCAGAGAACCCTTTGTCCTTTCACACTCTCCAAGTATAGGTAGAGAACCCTTTGACTGTTCACACTTCTCAAGTGTCTCTAGAGAATCGAATCCTTTCGAACAAGTCTTCACAAGAGCAATCTAGAAAGAAAAGAGAAAGAGTGAAGAAACACAAATCATACATAGAGATTCTTACCTTTGAGTAACTTAGTGAATCCTTCACGCTCCAATTGTAAGAACTCTCTTTCAAACACTCTCTCACACTCTCTCGTTCAATCTCCCTTCAGTTTGCACAAAGACCAATAAGCAAAAAGATTTTAATACAGTCTTATTTGGACCTTTTATATGAAAGACACGAAAAACCATCCAAAAACTACAAAAATTCAATTCTGTATGTACTCGATCGTCCCATACGATAATAATTTATACGTACGAATAGTGTAAAAATTGTTGCGTACGAACCCAATGTGCATTGGTATGAAATGGCTTCGTACCCGATCATCGTCTAGTACGAACTAAGTTCGTCCGGTACAAACAGTTATTTCTAGGCTTCATTGGAAGATAACTGCAGGAAGGTCCATTTGTTCAAAGAACAGAGGACATCGTCCTAGGACGAATGTACAAGTTCATCTGGACGAACAGGAGAAAGCATGAGTCCAGAGAACATCATCCTGGGATGAAAAGTGTAAATCGTTTGGACGATAAGTTCAAGTCATGGGTCCAGAGGACATCATCCTGGGATGAATGGGAAATTTTGTCTGGATGAATAGTTCAAAGTGAGAAATCAGAGAACACTGAAAAACTATATGCAAACTGTTCAAAATGTCAGTTAATACGCTACATGATTCATCCTGTACAAAATGAATTTCATACAGACGAATTCCACACTTATAAATTTTCAAGCCAACAGTCAAAATTATGAATTTAGATGTGAGAGAAAACAAAAACAAAACAGACAGAAGTTCGAAAAAACAAACACAAGCAAAATAATAGAAAATATAAAAAAACACAAAATCAAAAGACACACAACACACTAAAAAATATACATCAATGTTGCAGAATCACTTTAATTAAGCATTCAAATCAATCACATTAAGTCTTGTTCTTAATGTACTTAAAGTATCAAAGGCTAGTGGTTTTGTAAAAAAATCTGCAAGTTAATTTTCTGTTGTAACATGAACGAGTTCAATTTCTCCTTTGGACACGTGATCCCTTATGAAATGATACCTGATGTCTATATATTTGGTTCTTAAATGTTGAATAGGATTTTTAGAAATGCAAATAGCACTAGTGTTATCAAAATAAATGAGAATAGTGTCTATAGTTAATCCTAAATCAATCAACTATTGTTTCAACCAAAGTACTTGTGCCACACAACTTTCTAATACAATGTATTCAGCTTCAGCAGTAGATAGAGCTACTGAATTTTATTTTTACTGGACCAAGAGACTAATGAATTTTCAATAAATTGACATGTTCCAGAAGTGCTCTTTCTATCAACCCTACAACTTGCAATATCTAAATCTGAATATCCAATAATTTCAATTGAAGAGCGAAACTTAGGATACCAAATTCCAAAGTTCTGAGTTCCCAACAGATACCTTAAAATCCTTTTCACTACTATCAAATGTAATTCTTTTGGATCTGATTGAAATTTAGCACATTAACAAACACTAAACATGATATCAGGTCGGCTAGCTATCCATTTAATACTTTTTGAGGATATCCTTAACATATTTCGAACGACTAAGAAATGTACCCTACTCAATTTGCTTAATGCTAAAGTCTAGAAAGTAACTCAAATCTCCCATTAGACTCATCTCAAATTCACTACTCATTATTTTAGAAAAATCATCACAAAGATTTTTATTTGTAAGTCCAAAGATAATATCATCAACATAAATTTGTACAATGAGAATATCTTCTCCTAATTTCTTTGAAAAGATAGTTGTGTCCACACTTCTTTTTCAAAAGATCTCTTAAGTAGGAAGGTGCTCAACCTCTCATACTAAGCCCTAGGTGCTTGTTTCAATCCATATAATGTCTTTTTTGTTTGAAAACATGATTTGGGTGTTTAGAATTTTCAAAATATGGAGGTTGTTCTACAAAAATATCCTCTTAAATTATCGCATTTAAAAAGGCACTTTTAACATCCATTTTGTACAATTTTAATTCTCTAAAATAGGTAAAGGCTAATAAAACCCTAATTGTTTCAAGTCTAGCTATAGGGGAAAAAGTCTCCTCAAAATCAATCCCTTCAATTTGATTATACCCCTTAGCTACCAGTCTAGCCTTATTTTTAATGACTACTCCTAAGTCATTCATTTTATTCTTGAATACCCACTTAGTTCCTACTACATTTTGATCCTTTGGCCTTGCAGTTAATTCCCAAACTTCATTTCTTATAAATTGATTTAATTCTTCCTATATAACTAATATCCAAAATTCATTCGAAAGTATTTGATCAATATTTATGGGTTCTATCATTGAAATAAAGACAGAATGATTAACTTCTTTGTTTAGTCCACGCCTAGTCCTAGCACCCTCACTAGGTTCACCTATAATCAATTTCTTTGGGTGGATTTTAGAAAAACTCAAATCTCTAGGCACCGGGTTTTCTACTTCCAAAATTTCTTCCAAATTTATTTTCTCAATCTTTTGGGAGTTAATCATTATTTCATCCTCTTCAACAATTAGCTCTTCCAAAATTCCAGATTAATCAAATGCAACATGTGTGGTCTCTTCAATTACCAAATTTCTTTTATTGAATACTCAATAAGATTTTCCAACACCTGAGTATCCTATAAAAATTCCTTCATCTGATTTTGGATCAAATTTTTCTAAGGCAGATTTTTTATTGTTATGTATGAACACCTTACATCCAAAGACATGCAAATGTGATAAATTTGGTATTCCTCCCTTTAGTAACTCATAGGGTGTTTTATTTAAGTTTGATCTAACATTGACCTTATTCAGAACATAACATGCTATGCTAACCGCCTCAGCCCAAAAATATTTAGGAAGTGAATATTCTGTCAACATAGCTCGGGTGGCTTCTATTAATGTTTTATTTTTCCTTTTGACTACCCCATTCTGCTGAGGGGTTCTACGTGTAGAAAAATTGTGATCAATTCATTTTTTCTTATAAAAATTCTCAAAATTTTCATTTTTAAATTCTCCTCCATGATCACTTTGAATAGTCATAATCTTACATCCTAGTTTCCTTTGAATCCAAGTCAAAAAAATTCTAAATTCTTCAAATGATTCACTTTTATGAAATAGAAATCTAACCCATGTGAATATAGAGAAATCATCCACAATCACAAATCTGTATACCTTCCCTCATAGACTTATAGTTCTAACTGGTCCAAAATGATCCATATGTAAAATCTCCAATGGTTTACTAGTTTTAAGATCCTTATTAGACTGAAAAAGATGACTTCACCTATTTTTCTAATTGGTATGCATCACAAAGGTGGTACTTAGTAAAGTTCAGTTTTGGTATACCTCTCATTAAGTTCTTTTGGGTAATCCTCCTAAGGTTTTTCATGCTAGAGTGACAAAGTCTCCTATGCCAAAGCCATGATTCATCATAAATAGTTTTTAAACAAAAAGCAGTAGGAGTTTTAATGCAATTTAAGTCTAGTATATACACATTGTTTACCTTATACCATTCGAAACATCATTACCATTCAGGCTTAATATGCAGCTTGTATGAAAAAATTTTACACAATAACCTTTATTACATAGCTGACTTATACTAAGAAGATTATGCTTTTAGCCTTCTACCAACAAAATATTTTTTTATAAAAAAGTTCTTAAGATTTTCAATCATACCTGACCCAACCACCTTCCTTATGGTGTTATCTCCAAGTGTAACCTTGCCTCCACTCCTAGCCTTCAGCGATATGAATTGTGCAGTATCTACAGTCATATGCTTTGAGCATCCGCTTTCCAGGTACCATATGCTCTCACGAGATCTTGTGTGAGAGCGACCCTGCAAAATTATCAAATGTTAGACCTAGGAACCCAAACAAGTTTAGGTTCACCTTTTTGCAAGTTATAAACATATGCATGTATGATATGTTTAGGTTTATACATCTTAGGTCTTCACACCAAATGAGTTTTCTTCTTCAATGTACATGTGTGAGTTATATGTCGAAACAATCCATAATTATTACATTTGACTCCCAAAAATGGATTCTGAAGTCTTATACTATTCTTCTGTCTATTCAAGTATTGTATAAATTTAGGATAAAAAATAGGATTCGTGAAATCTTCAAGTCTTGGGGGTATCTTCTTATCCTTGAGAGCTTTTATCTTAAGTTTGTAAAATGAATTCATATCTTTCAAAATTCGATTAGTATAATTTATTCGAGACATCTTGCTCTCAAATTCATCCTTATTATTTTTTATTTCTTTTTGAAGTTCTACATAGGATGATTTTAAACTTTCATGGTTCTTATTCAATTCATCAAACTCATCAAGTAAATTCATGTGGTTGTTATCAAATAAAGCATGATCTTTTCTAAGGATTTCTTGTTCTCTTTGAAGGACTTGTAATTCTAGGTTCAGATTAGCATCCAATTTCTTTAATTTTCTATATGCAACATGTATGCATTATGAGACTTCTAAAAGTTCATTGTAAGTCAAGTCACATACCTCTTCTTGATCTGACTGATCAAGATTATCAGCCATTAAGCACAGATTGGTGACTTCCTCTTCCTTTTTAGTCATCGACGAGTCTGATGCTGAGTCCACCCAAAAAGCTCTTTGGAATTTCTTTTTGCCCTTCTTCACCATTGGTTTCTCCTCCACCTTCTCCTTGCTAGAAGTGGCTTTGAGTTTTGGGTAGTCTGATTTAATATGTCTAGGTTTCCTGTACTTATAGCAAATAACATCATTTAAAACCTTGATATTTCTATTAAATTTACCTCGATTCCATTGCTGGCGTCTGTTTTGCTTCCTCTTCAAAAAGCTTATGAACTGTCATGTCATTAATACGATATCATCCTCACCTCAGGTACAGATTGATCACTCTCTAACTCCTCCACCTTTAGTGCAATATTCTTCTCCTTTTGTGTCTCTCCTACATCAAACTTTCTTTGACTCACTCCTTACTCGTAAGTAATTAGTGATCCAAGAAGATTGTCAATAGAGTAAATGTTTAAATCTTTAGACTCCATAATCACAGTTATTTTAGCATCATATGCAGTAGGTAAACAACGAAGTATCTTATTAATCATTTCAACGTTCGTAAGTTCCCTACCCAATGCATGTAAAGAGGTGACTATTTGTGTGAATCTTGTGTACATGTCAGAAATGAATTCATTTGGTTATATGCCAAATAATTCATAGTCATGTAGTAAGATATTTAGTCTAAATTGTTTAACTTCATTTGTCCCCTCATAAGTTATACAAAGTCTATCCCATATGTCCTTTCCACTTTTGCAAGGCAAAACCCGTATGTAATCTTCAGATTTAAGAGCACAAAAGAAACTATTCAGGCATTTAGCGTTAAGTTGTGCTAAGTCACGTTCTTCTAATGTTCAGTCTGCAAAAGGCGTTTCAACTCTAACTCCATTAACTAATCTAGTTAGTTTTGTATACTCTTTCTGAACTAAGATCCACATACGGTAATCAAGTGACTGTAAAAATGTAGACATGCGGGTTTTTCAAAAATCAAAAGGAATATTGTCGAACAATGAAGGTCTTGTTATAGAGTAACCCTCAGGTGTGTTTTGATTTCAAAATGTAGCCATGGTCGTTAATTAAAAAGTAGTATAAACTTATAATTTTGAAACTAATCTCTGATACCACTGGTTGAAACTTGTTAATTATAAATTAGGTTATTAGACATATGTTAATGTCCCAGTGGCTAACCAAGAGGGGGTAAATTGATTATTTTAAAAAAAATAACTCTTTTTCAAACAGATAAAAAATTTTGTGAATTTTTTATAGAAATAATTTTTCAACCACAACTTAAATGAAAAATAGTAAAGTAAAAAGTAACAGAAAATAAAAGACATAAGATTTATAGTGGTTCGGTTAAACATGACCTACATCCACTCCCCGGAGGCACCCTCCGAGTATTGCACTAATACCACTAGTGTATCTCCTTTTGCCCCCATAGAAAGGCGAAGAAGCCTTCACAAAACTCTCTTCCACCACTACCTAGTGAGGCAGAGAACCATTCATCCTTTCACACTCTCCAAGTTTAGGTAGAGAACCCTTCTTCCTTTCATACTCTCCAATTGTAGGAAGAGAATCCTTCGTCCTTTCACACTCTCCAAGTGTAGGCAGAGAACCCTTCAGCTTTTCACACTCCTCAAGTGTCGGTAGAGAACCTTTCATCCTTTCATACTCTCCAAGTGTAGGAAGAGAACCCTTTATCTTTTCACACTCTCCAAATGTAGGTAGAGAACCCTTCGGCTTTTCACACTCCTTAAGTGTCGGTAGAGAACCCTTCGTCCTTTCACACTCTCCAAGTGTAGGCAGAGAATCCTTCAACTTTTCACACTCTCCAAGTATAGGTAGAGAACCCTTCAACTGTTCACACTCCTCAAGTGTCGACAGAGAACCGAATCCTTTCGAATAAGTCTTCACACAAGCAATCTAGAAAAAAAAGAGAAAGAGTGAAGAAACATAAATCATACAAAGAGATTCTTACCTTTGAGTAACTTAGTGAATCCTTCACGCTCCAATTGTAAGAACTCTCTTTCAAACACTCTCTCACACTCTCTCCTTCAATCTCCCTTCATTTTGCACAAATACTAATGAGCAAAAAGATTTAAAGACAGTCTTATTTGGACCTTTTATATGAAAGACACGAAAAAACATACAAAAACTGCAAAAATTCAATGCTATTAGTACTCGATCGTCCCGTACGATTGTAATTCGTACATACGAACAGTGTAAAAACTATTGTGTACGAACCCAATGTGCATTGGTACGAAATGGCTTCGTACCTGATCATCATCCCATACGAACTAAGTTCGTCTGGTACAAACAGTTATTTCCAGGCTTCATTGGAAGATAACTACAGGATGGTCCATATGTTCAAAGAACAGAGGACATCGTCCTGGATTGAATGTACAAGTTCGTCTTGACGAACATAACAAAGCATGAGTCCAGAGAACAACATCCTGGGATAAATAGGGTAAATCATCTAGACGATTAGTTCAAGTCATGGGTCCAGAAGAAATCGTCCTAGGTTGAATGGGACATTTCGTCTGGACGAATAGTTCAAAGTGAAAAATCAGAGGACATCGTCCAGGGATGAATAGGAAAATTTGTCTAGATAATCAGGACTTAAAATTTATTTCTCATTTTCTGTTCGTTCCATTGCTCTCCGAGGGGTATAACTGACCTAATCGTGTGTGTGTACTAGGTTGTTCAATTATAATTACACTCTCTCAGACTCAATAAAGTAAAAAATACATACTTCAATTTACAAACTATCTTATGTTGAATTTTATTTGAAGTTTTCATTAGTTTGGAGTATGATTATCCTGAAATGTTAGTCCACACAAGAGCCAAAAACAATTCTTCCAAAATGTGTTAGAAGAAATTAAATAATTAAAATAATAATATTTGGAATCATCAAAATAACAAGTTGCAAGAATATAAAACATGCAAAAAGCTAAATAACAACTTTCTTAACACATTCTACTTAGTAAATCAATCTCTAAACATTTGTACATTCATACTAGTGAAATTTAATACACCCTTAGGTGTGATCAAAGCAGTGTGATTAAAGTTGTTGTTGTCTTTTTTTTTTTAAGAATTTATTTCCCCTTTACCTCTATCTATATTCAATTAATCACTTAAAAAAAAAACTTTAATAGATATATACATATTTAATTATGTATGCAATATATGCTTATGAATACAACCTAATATAATGTGTACAATAGACGTTCTTATATGCAAGGCATAATCCCATTTCTACTCCACTCATAATCAATCCTACATCTCTTATTAAAATTCAACACTTCCAACAACCATTACTTTGATACCAACTGTGACACCCCAAGGTCAAATTTGAAAAAATTACATCTTTTTTTCGTATAAATATTTACATGAGCTTACTAATTTAATTGCATTAACATATACAGTGGAAATAATAAATAAATTCAATATTTATAAATTAATTGAAGCCTAAAATGGTATATATAATAGCCATGATTTTCAATAAAAAATAGTTCATTACTATAATTACATCATGACTATAAAAACAAAGACTAACAGATACAGAGCAAAACATAAGCCTATAACCCAAATCAATCACACTCACCTTATTTCTTTTCCTTACTAAAAAATATGCAAAAACCATATAATGAGCATCAAAGACCACTATGTCACCAAGATCTACAATTAAAATCAATGCACAAAATAGAAATAATATTTATATAAGATATTATATTTATATAAACAATATTTGATCTATATATTCTTATCATTTACATATTAAATGGACCTATCTTATCATATGTGCACCATATATTTTGTATTCATATCAGTACCATAATAGTCAAGCTGCATGTAAATCATATTTCTTATATCATTCAATTAGTATCATCAGTCACTAGTCATTACTAATAGGTCTCATCAATCATCAATCTTATCTATGTTCTATCTTATCTATCATTTGACATGAATCATATATATATATATATATATATATATATATATATCATTTGTCATCAATCTTATTTGTCATCTATCATCAATCATATCTATCATTTTTATTGGTTTTATATGTTATCTATCATTGGTCATATTTATCATTTGTCATTAATATTATATGTTATTTATCATTGGTGATATGTATTATCAATCATATGCCTTATCTATCATCGATGATATGCTAAAGATCTTATTTTTCATCTATCATTAGTCATATCTATCATTTAAAAGTCATCAGTCTTATCAGTTATCAGTCATCTATTCAGTTATATATTACTTAGTAATCTTCTCAACTATATTAATATCAATATCATCTATCTTATATAGTATATTAATTAATTAATTTTTCTTTTTCTTATACTCATTCATATCCTATATAACATAATAACAAATAGCATGTACAAATAATTTGTAATTATCATAATTTATAAATCTATCTAGTGCTCATAGATATACATGTATTATGTCAAAATTCATATTATGCTAAATGGACAATAATCATATGCATATTATGTATATCATATCTAAATTAAGTACATTGGCATATAATCATTTTGTACTTAATATTTATTGACTAATTTAAATTAAAGTGCCATATAAGCCAACGTAGTCGGTGAAAGTTTTATATAAGCCAATGTAGTTGGAAAAAGTTTAATAAAGCAACTAGTTATAAGAGTTAGAAAGTGACACCATAATTTTTATGTCAAAAACTCTATAAAGGGAGAAAAACTAGGGGGCCTTGGCCAGTTGAAATAAATACATTAGTGTTTATTGTTAATTATAAGTGATGCCCTTCCTTAGGGGAAGGCAGGGGGTTTGATATGTGATTGGGCTATTCAATCAACGATGTGAGCTACACATAAAGCTAGTGTGCAATGTGAATAAGCTTAGATTTTTTTTGATATAAAATATTGAAAGCCCCACTAAATACGTAAGTATACATACCAATCAACTAATAAAGTGATAGATAAGAGTGTCGATCCCACCAGAAAGTACTCAACATAATTGCAATTAAACTACCACTATTTAATCTCAATGCATAATTTATCTTACTTTATATAAAATATATATTTGAATTTTTTGCCACTTAATGGAGACTTTCAAGAAAATTAAATACTAATATAATAAAGTGTTTTTGACTAATGAATACAAAACAATATAATTTTTTATGAGACTCTTAATTTAAGATGTGGATCGGAGTATAAACATCCCAAAATATATGTCGAGCTTATAGGGTGGAAAGGAAGGTTTATGGCCTTCCTACAATTATATTATCTCCATTGAACCTAGAAAGTTTAACATCCTATGTCTAAGTATGCCAATATTCCATTTCAATATTTCTATTTATTCCAATATTCTTTCGTTAAGAAAATACTTAATACTAGATATTAACTACATATATGACTATTGTATGCATTAAATTAAGTACATGACATATTAAAAATATTTAAAAAGTAATTTAAAAAATAGTAGTCTACAATAGTACTTGCTATGCTTTTACATCATTAGGTTAAAACTCATAAAATTAGCAAGGTATAGATAACACAAAAAGAAAATTCAAATTCATTTCATTCATATAAGAAAAAGATAAAAGATAATTAATAAGATAAATATCACCCAAAAAGAACAATTCATAATCTCCACACTCTTTCCTCTAATAATAGAGCTGCTTACCTAATACATGCTAAGATTATCCATTGAAAGTATCTTGAACTTTCCAAGCCTCTCTTAGAATTTACTCTAAGGAGGAATTAAAGGAAGACTCTCAAAAGTAAAAGACTCCAAGAAAAATACTAGAAATCCTCTAACAAAATAACTAAAAAATAATTAATACAAGTATAAAAATATACTCAGGCACTATGGTGCTCGACATGATTACAACATGGTCATATAAAATGAACTAGCACCACTACATTGCTATACTTGCTCCATTGTAGCACTGGGCTGATTTGGCATAGCTAATGGTTGAAGCGGGGAATCTTTTGGGTGAAATAGTGTGTCTCCTCATTTTCATAAATTTTCCACCATGACGCTGGAAAAGTTGAGCGTTGCGGTGCTTAAAATTTTAATCTGACACTATGCTGTTAAATTTTTCATGCTCCAATGCTCATATTCCCGAGACTCCCAAGCCGTGATACATATTTCTAGCATTGAGAGGCAATGGGTTGCTAACACTGTTGTGCTAATCTTGTCTTCACATCAGCACTAATATTTTCATAATTTTCCTTAGAGTTCGACGTTGCAATGTCTAAGAAAAGAACTAGGGCATTTATAATTAATGATGATGCAGTGCTAGATCTATGGGTGCTATGGCGCTCATTTAATACTTATGAATATTTTTTGCATAAATACAATTAAAATAACATATTTTTAAATAATTTTAACACAATAAATAATACAAAATTTATATTTAATAAATTCACACATTTTTACTAAATTTTATGGTAATTAATAATACATAATTTTAACTTAACAATGGAGAGTTTCTTAAGAGAGTATTGACCTATTTATTTAGTTGGTGGGACTATATTTGGGCAATAAAAATTGGATGATTCATTATTGGGTGATAGTGATCAAAAGGATTATAGTCAGTGAGTGATAGAAGTCAAAGAGACCGTAGTTAGTTGGCAATAGAGGTTAGAGGGACCGTAGTCAATAATCAATGGTGGTCAGATAGATCATATTCAGTGGGTGATGATTGTTGCAAACCTATTTTTGGATTATGATTTTGATGATAGCAAACAAATCTTGTTTCATTACAATTACCTTTTTCTCTATTGACTTTTCAGGACCCAAAGATCGGACGGAAATCAGAATCAGCTATAAATTGGGTAGATTAGGGTTGAGTCAGTCTGTAATTTTCTTTTTTCTTTTCTTGAGTCAATTATAAATATTTGAAGTGACCTACACACACATACACCTGAGAGATTTAGAATCTCTATTTTTACTCACATCGGCCAGGACGATATTGTTATCGGCTTGGACGATCTAGTTCAAAATAGAAGTCCTAATCAGGATTCTTAAGTTAAGGAAGCCATCATTAGTATATCGTCCTGGACGATACTTGTATCGGCCAGGTTGATAGGCTCAAAACAGAAAGAAATAGCCACCATAATCTATTTAGGTATTCTGTATTTTTGGAAATTGGCGAGGACGATCTATGATCGGCCTGAACGATATTGTATAATTATGCCTAAATTGATCAGACAATCATGGGAGTAATTATGGATGATTGATACAATCACATCGGCCTGGACGATCTCAGGATCAGCCAGGATGATCTATTCTAAAATCCTTAGTTGCTCCTGAACTATAAATATTGGCCAGTACAAATTCAGGGCGATGTGCTAGACGATCGGGATCGGACAGCTTGAATTCAGGGCGATCCTCTGGACGATTTTCCTCTGATTTGAACTGATTGGCCGGGATGATCATGAGATCTTTTGGGATGATCAAGCCAATTTTCAATCGTCCAGGTTGCATTCAAGGCGATGCTCTGGCCGATCTTCTGAGATTTGTACTGATCGGCCAGGACAATTTCCATATCGTCCTGGATGATATAGTCGACAGCTTGCAATTAATGAGCTCCTTTGAAGCTCTTTTATTTAAGAGCTCTTGTTCAACATTTTTGAATATCCTTGGCTGCTGTCTTGACCTGAAAAAACCTAAAGGAGAGAGACAGAGAGAGAGAGAGAGGGAGAGAAAGAGAGAGGATCTTGTGAGGGGGAGCTTGTGAGGGGATTCACAAGGGGTTGCTCCAAGCATTGCTCCACTTCTTTCTCCCTAGAGTCTCTTGTTCTTGGAAAGGTTGGGAGAGGTAAGTTTCAGTAAGTGATCGAGGTTCTCTGCTTGCTTAAGGAGGAAGCAAAAGGAGGAAGGTTCTCTGCCTTGCCGGGTGTGGAAAAAAGAGGTGTTTGTAAATGCTTCTCCGCCTAGCTGTGGGGACTAAGGGAGAGTGACGTTTGTAGTGCAATACTCGGAGGGCACTTCCGGGGAGTGGACGTAGGTCGAGTTGACCGAACAACTATAAAACTTTTGTGTTCTTACTTTTACTGCTTCCGCACTTAAATTTCCTTATTGTTTATTTTGTGGTGTTTTGGTTTGAGAAATTTGTTGAGCTTTGATTAAATTTTTTAAAATACCAATTTACCTCCCCCCCCCCCCCCCCTCTTAGTTAGTCTTGGGCTAGTTCTATAGGGCTTAACACCCCTAGCGAACTTTTAAGTGGTATCAGAGGCGGGATTCATAAAAACTGAGTTTTAAAACTTATTGAATTTGATCCATGACTAACTTTGGGAATTGTAACACAACTAAAGGATATTCGATTACACGACCTCCTTTGTTTGATAACCTATCTTTTGATTTTTGGAAAACTCGTATGACAACGTTTTTACAATCTACTGATTATCGCATGTGGATGCTTATTGAAAAAGGGTATTCTCCACCTTCTCGTGAAATTAACGGAAGTTGCTTTTACTGAATGGACTTTCGATGAAAGAGATTTAGCTCAATTAAATGAAAAATGTTTGAACTGTTTTTCTATGCTTTGAAATCTGAGGATTACAAACGTTTTTCCACTTGCTCTACTGGTAAGGAAATTTGGGATAGGTTATGCATTACTTATGAAGGAACCAATGAAGTAAAACAATCTCGCTTGAACATTCTCTTGCATGACTATGAACTTTTTTGTATGAAACCTTTTGAATCTATTTCTGACATGTATACAAGGTTTACTCAGATTGTTACTTCATTGCATGCTTTAGGAAGAGAACTTTCAAAATTTGAAAAAATAAATAAAATTTTGAGATGCTTGCCTTCATCGTTTGATGCTAAAATCACTGCTATAATTGAATCTAAGAATTTTAACACCTATTCGATTGACAACGTACTTGGCTCACTCATTGCTTACGAGCAAGGAGTGAATCAAGAAATCTTGATGCAGGTGAGAAGAAGAAGGAGAAAACGGTGGCACTAAATGTGCACAAATCGGATTCTGAATCTTCGGAGTCTGAAAGTGATGACTTTGTCTTAATCACAAGGCAATTCAAAAGCTTTCTAAGGAAGAAGCAAAAGCATCATTGGAGAAATGGTAAGGATAATAAATATTCAAAAGGATCTTTTGATGTTGTTTGTTATGAATGTAGGAAACTCGGACATGTGAGAGTTGATTGTCATATACTTGAAGATCACTCAAGTAAAGGAAAGGGTGAGGAGAAACCTAAGCTAAGGAAGGACAAGATGAGAGTCCAAAAGACATTTTGGGCGGATTCTGCATCGGATTCATCGAAGACAGAACTAGAAGAAGAAACAACAAACTTGTGCTTAATAGGAGAAGATCATCTTAATCAAAGTGATGAAGAAGAGGTATGTAAGCCAACCTATGATCAATTGCTTGAAATTTATGAGAGAATTCATGCATCATACAAAAAAACTTAAAAAGACTCATGCTAGCTTAAAATTGGAATTTTTGGAGTTACTAAAAGGGCATGCAATTATGACTAAAGATCATTCTATAATTGATTCAAATCATATAGCTCTACTTGATGAATTTGATGAGTTAAACAAAAAACATTGTGAATTAATTGAAGAGCATGAGTCACTAAAAGTCACACACACCTCACTTGATTCTGATTTTAAGAAGTCTAAATAGATGGAGAAAAATTTGAGGATTGAGAATGAAGTCTTAAAAAGCACAAAGCTGAAGATTCAAAATGAATTAGATACATGTAAGAAAACTAGGATGACACCTACTTCTGATCAAAAGCTAAAACCAAGGAAGAGGCATTATAACTCAAACCATTTAAGAAACCCTTTTCCTGAAGTTAGATATTTTTCATATGGCATGTTAGGACACATCTCACACACTTGCACTGTTCACCGTAGTACACATTGGGTGCGGAGACCAAAATTGCATGATTCACAGCATAACACACATACATTACACTCTACTTTTTATGAGAAGGGACCCAAACCTATTTGGGTTCCTAAGTCTGACAGCTGTGGATTCTTGCAAGATAGCTCTCACCAAAGACCTCGTGAGAAGCATATGATACTTGGATAAACAGAGGCTCGCAGCTCATAACTGCCTAAACTTGTTGCTTAACAAATTCTTGAATTGTATTTTTTATTATTGTTATGCTTTGTTTTTGTTTTTGTTTAGTTGTTCTAGTCTTTTGTTTCTTTTGTTTTCTTTATAATGTTTTTTTCTTGTTCTTAAACTTTGGAGATTTATGGCCAATGATTAGCATTTCTAAATCAGTTATAGGGAGAAAACACAGTTGATGGTTTCCCTCCCTCTAACCTCTTTTCGTGATATAGTTTTCTTTTCTAAAATAAAAAGTCTATCTCATTTTAACAAATGGTTTTTGGAATTAAGATCTTTTTTCTTGCTACAATAATTTATCTTATATATATGATCTAAAGTTCTAATATATCTTTCAAGTTAATTGAAATCTTGCCGTTGCACTTATCATATTATTTTGATTTTGGTTTTGTGTCTTGTTCTTCCCTATGTTAGAAAGAGAACCCCTCTTATCTAATATCTAGAAGATATAATCACAACTAAGAATCTTTTTTAAAGGGCTTGTTAAAGAGTTTTTAGCTTGCAAAAAAAATAATAAAAAAAAGGAAGAGGCCAATGACGCCAAATTGAAAAGAAAAATATATACACAAAAGTGTATCAAAAATTAAAAGATGCTCAAAGAGCCAATCAAAGTGACAAGAGGCATAAAATAAGCCCACTAAATGCAAGCTATCCTCTATTTTCAAAACTTTTAAAACTTAGAAGGACTCATGGGTTATTTAATGTTTTCAAAGGCTTGATTTCAAATTCCATGATAGAGACAAATTACTTTGGTATACTATTTTATAAGATATTTTATTTGTAACCAAGTTTTGAACGGATCTTCTTTGTATCCAAATTATTCTGAGTTAGACCTCTTGTTTTCAAAAAATGATTTTTATCCTGAAAGAAGCTCGAGCTAGGGTAAACAGGATTGGATAATCTACCATTTTTAGATTGTGACATTGTTAACTCATTGATTTTTCAAATCTTTAAAATTTAATTACTAGAGAAATTTGTCATATGCTTGCTTTGCTAAAAACAAAAAAAATAGAAAAATTAAAAATCAAAAACTTTTTTTTCTTTTCCTTGTTTTTTATCTGTTTTTGTTTGTATTTATTTTTGTTTGGGGCTTTCCCTGATCATCTCCATCTGACCTTGATTTCCAACTTTTTGTCACATCATCTTGAACGATCCTTATATCATCCTTGCCGATATGATGATTTCTCTTCAAAATTCCATCTGCTGACCTTTTTCTGAGCTTACTGTAATTCATCGTCCCGAACGATCCCTTATCATCCTGGATGATATGATCAAACTCTGTTACAATCTTTTTGATCATCTTGGCCAATACAATTTTTGTCCTGGCTGATGCATTTATGAGAATTGTCCTGGCCGATACATGAGATCGTCATGGACGATCCACGTGTCAGTAAGTTTAAAATCCTTAAAATCGGCCTCAGATGATCCATTATTGGACAATCGGCCTGGCCGATCCACTGTTCATCCTAGATGATACACGTGGCACAGATTTAAAAATATCTTAAATTCGGCTGGTAGATTAATTATTGATCATCATCCTGGACGATACACCTAATCGGACCGGATGATATGCTTTTTCAATGGTCGTCCAGCTTGACTCCTCGGGACGATCGTCTGTTTCTAATCATCCTGGCTGATATCTGATCGGCCCATCCGATCAGACCACCTTTTTGACCAATCGGCCTGTACGCAATTATTATACCATATCGGCCTCGACAATTCTACGATCGTCTTGGACGATTCTACGATCGTCGTGGATGATATGGCCATTTTCTTTAAATAAATGCCATTCCAGCCATTGTTTTTTACTTCACTAGCTCGCTACTTTCAGCAGCCACCACCACCTTCGTCTGATGATCAGGATCCCTCGTTTCTATAGTTTTAGTTTCTATTTTCTGTAAATTGCTTCCTTTTCTGTATTGTGCTTTTTAGTTGCTTTAATTTTTTGTCTTTAGTTTCCTCCTCCTTTTTAAGATGTCAAAAAGGGGAGTAGTATGTTTGTACTTATTCTGTTGTTTGTAGTTGTTCTGTTCAAAAAAAAAAAAAAACTTGAAAGCTTGTTTAGTTTTGCATTACTATTTTAGAATTAATTATCGATATGTTTGCCATCATCAAAAAGGGGAAGATTGTTGAAAACCTATTTTTGGATTATGATTTTGATGATAGCAAATAAATCTTGTTTCACTACGACTTCCTTTTTCTCTATTGACTTTTTAGGACCCAAATATCGGACAGAAATCGGAATCAGCTACAAATTGGGTAGCTTAGGGTTGAGTTAGTCTGTAATTTTCTTTTTTTCCTTTCTTAAGTAAATTGTAAATATTTGAAGTGACTGATGTTAAGTAACCCTACACACACATACTTGAGAGATTTAGAATCTCTGTTTTTACTCACATCGGCCAGGACGATATTATTATCGGCCTGGATGATCTAATTCAAAATAGAAGTCTTAATCAGGATTCTCAAGTTAAGGCAGCCAACATTAGTATATCGGCCTAGATGATACTTGTATCAGCCAGGACGATAGGCTCAAAACAAAAAGAAATAGCCGCCATAATATATTTAGGTATTCTGTATTTTTGGAAATCGGCCAAGAAGATCTATGACCGGCCTGGACGATATTGTATAATTATGCCTAAATTGATCCGGCAATCATGGGAGTAATTAAGGATGATTGATACGATCACATCGGCCTGGACAATCTCAGGATCAGCCAGGATGATCTATTCTAAAATCCTTAGTTGCTTCTGGATGATAAATATCGGCCAGCACAAATTCAGGGCGATGTGCTGGACGATCGGGATCGGACAGCTTGAATTCAGGGCGATGCTCTGGATAATTTTCCTCTGATTTGAACTGATCAGCCGGGACGATCGTGAGATCGTCCGGGATGATCAAGCTAATTTTTAATCATCCAGGTTGCAATTAGGGCGATGCTCTGGCCAATTTTCTGAGATTTGTACTAATCGACCATGATGATTTCCATATCATCCTTGACGATATAGTCGGCAACTTGTAATTAATGAGCTCCTTTGAAGCTCTTCTATTTAAGAGCTGTTCAACATTTTTGAACATCCTTGGCTATTGTCTTGACCTGAGAAAACCTAAAGGAGAGAGAGAGAGAGAGAGAGGGAGAGAAAGAGAGAGGATCTTGTGAGGGAGAGCTTGTGAGGGGATTCATAAGGAGTTGCTCCAAGCATTGTTCCACTTCCTCCTCCCTAGAGTCTCTTGACCTTGGAAAGGTTGGGAGAGAAAAGTTTCAGCAAGTGATCGAGGTTCTCTGCCTGCTTCAGGAGGAAGCAAAAGGAGGAAGGTTTTCTGCCTTGTCGGGTGTGGCAAAAAGAGGTATTTGTAAAGGCTTCTCCGCCTAGCTGTGGGATCTAAAGGAGAGTCACGATTGTAGTGCAATACTCGGAGGGCACCTCCGGGGAGTGGACGTAGATCGAGTTGACCGAACCACTATAAACCTTTTGTGTTCTTGTTTTTACTGCTTTCGCACTTAAATTTCCTCATTATTTGTTTTGTGGTGTTTTGGTTTGAGAAATTTGTTGAGCTTTGATTAAAATTTTTTAAATAACAATTCACCCCCCCCCTCTCTTAGTTAGTCTTGGGCCAGTTCTATAGAGCTTAACATCCCTAGTGAACTTTTAACGATGGTTAGAGAAACCATAGTCGGTAAGAAATTGAGGTTAGAAGAAGGATGATAGTTGGTGGCCACGGAGGTCAGAGCGACAATTATTGGTGGGTCATGGGAGGTCATAGGGATCATAGTTGGAGGGTGATGGAGGTCCAAGGGACCACATTTCATACACGAAGAAGGTTTGATGGACTGTAGGTGGTGAGGGATGGAGGTTGGAGGGACCATAGTTGTCAAGCAACAGAGGTCGTAGGGCCTATAATTGGTGGGTTACAGAGTTCTGAGGGACCATAGTCAATGGAAATAGAAGTTAGAGAGACCATTGTTGGCAGGCGATGAGAGGTCATAGGTATCATAGTCAATGAGCGATGGAGGTTAAAGGGACCATGGTCAATGGGTGATTAAAGGTCTGAGGGACTGTGGTCGACTGGTTATGAAGGTCAAAGGGACCATGGTCAGTTGGTGATTGAGATCAGAGGAACCATAGTCAGTGGTCCACAGACAGCGAGGGTTCGTCGGCAATGATGTCGGGTTGGAGCTTTGTGATTCTTCAAGCCCCACAACTATCTTGATCTCTAGCCCAAGGTCCAAGCTTCCAAAGGTCCAAGTCCCTCCTTCCATATGAGATGAGGGGGTATATTTATAAATTTTGCAAGTGGCATTACCCATAAATATGGAAAAGATCCAAGATAAATTTGGTTTGCTCCATTAGATATCCCATTTAATTCCCTCGATCATAGAGCGTTCATCATGTATTTAAGTGTTTTGATGATGTCATCCTCAAGCTCATTGGATTCATCTTGTCGAGCTGAACGATTCGACTATATGCTTGTTATATTTATATATTATTTGATCATCAAATTAAAGCTTTGAACCTTTCAAATATGCTTTGGTTCCTTGATTTGGACCAATTTAAGCTCGAATAGGACCAATTTTGGTGTCGTTGGGTTCGTTTCACCGAGACGTTATATTTGATTATAAGTTTGCTGAAATTGGAGTTTGTTTGGTCCATCATTTAATTTTGAAAGTTTCCAACTTGAATTTCTTGAGATTCGTGCTTGGTCTAGGCAATTTCTTGGTGACATATCAGGAATAAATAGCTCATTAATGTTGAATTAAAAAAATACAATATCACAATTATTTAGCATGTAGATAACTTACTTCTTCAGTTATCGTTGTGCATTTGACGTCACAGTTCAGTATAAAAGTGTATAAAAACTTTCATCTCATATGACCAAATCGTAGACATTGGACAAGCAGGGTATCAATGAAACACACTACAATCTTTTGTAGGACCCATAATTGGCTCTTAAATACAAGAAGTATATAGAGGAACATAATTTCATTCTTTTGAAGCCATTAAACTTGGCTGCTTGTGGAGTCTATTAAAAGTAAAAAAAATTAAATATATGCCAAAATTTAAAAGAATAGCATTTTTCTAAAAGTCAACTAAATTTTATAAGGAGAGCACCCTATATATCATGGATATTCCTATTTACGAGGCATGTTGTATCAGACATGTGTCAGATACAGATACACCTTCGATACGGTACTGATACGTGTCGAATATGACTTTGTCGTGTCCAAATAAAAAATTAATTAAATTTGAGCTGACACACGTATTAGATATGCATGTTCTATTAAAAAAATGAAAAAAAAAGGAGCTGCCATTTTTCTTATTCATTTCAGTTATCTGCTTGATGTCCCTATTCATTTATGCGGGGTAAACATTTCGGCGAGCTAGGTTTTTCATTTCCACGTAGGTGTTCATCTTCTTCATTATAGTCAAAGGAGCGGCTCGACGAAGCATAGAAGAAAACTTGAACATCCTTTGTCGACGAAGATGCTCGACGACAAGAGCACTAAAGCCGATAAGATCATCCTTCGTCATGGAGCAGCTCGACGATGCGAATAGTGAAGGCGACATGAGCAGTGAAGGTTCATTTTCTTTATTTTCTTCATTGTAGGCTCGGTACCAGAACTTAGTACCGCTTGATACTCAATACCGCTCGATATCGTTTAGTACTCAATACCGCTCGGTACTACTTGGTACCGGAACTCGGTACCACTTAGTACCTCTCCACAACCCTCGGTACCATGCTTAGGTCAAACCCTACTAGGGGGCAACACTCCCTTGGACCCCTGGCATATCTGCGACATATCTACACTTTTAGTTATAATTTTTCATGTTTTAAATTCATGTGGTTTAATTCTTGTCGATCCGTTGTAGGATATTGACCTCTAGTGGCATAGAAATATGGTCTGATGAAGGTCAATCAGAGACCTATACTGAAGATAACAAACCTCTGAGGGGTTATGTGATAAAAAAAGGTAAAATATCAAAAGGGGGTGGAAATATTACATTCAAATGTAATTACTGTAATGCCACGTACAAAGGATCCTATTATAGAGTGAAAACTCATTTGTTGAAGATCAGTGGTCATGGAATTAAAGTATGCCCAAAGATAAACTCATCACAAATGATTGAGTTACAAAGGAAAAGAGTAAAGCTGAGCAAAGGAGTAAAAAAAAGAACTTCCAATATATATTCCACTTCTAAGCACCCATGCTTTATATCCTTCATCATCTTCTTCAATTAGAAGTGATGACAATACTATAAATAAAGGGTCTTTCCAGATGGAGGGATATAAACCAAAAAGAAGAAAACATATTGTAGATAGTGCTTTGAAGAAAGCATTTAATTTACAAGTGAGAGAATAACTAGATGGGGGAATATCTAGAATGTTTTACTCAGTTGGACTTCCTTTTAACCTAGCAAGGAATCTATATTACAAGAATGTCTTTACCTGTGCATGTAATAATAATCTTGTAGGATATGTGCCACTAGGATATAATGTCATTAGATTGAAGCTGTTGTAAAGAGAGAGAGATAATATTGAGAAGTTATTCGAGCCTGCTAGAGGAAATTGGAAGAAAAAAGGAGTTACTTTGATTTGTGATGGGTGAACAGATCCACAAAGAAGACCACTTATCAACTTCATGGCTTGAACAGAGAGCTATCATATATTTGTCAAAGTTGTAAACTATGAAGGAAAGTACAAGGAAAAGTTCTTTATTTCTAATTTAATCAAATAAGTTATCATGATGGTGGGGCCTTCAAACATCATCCAAGTCATTACTGATAATGCACCTATTTATAGAGCTGTAGGTCTACTTGTAGGGCAAGCCTATCCTCATACTTTCTAAACACCATGTTTTGTGCATACACTTAATCTTGCCAAGAAGAATATTTGTGTAGCTAAGAATATCGAGGAAAAAAAATCACCTACAATGAAAGTCATTAGATCATAGTTATTACTGGAGATGAAGTTGTATTTAGGAATTTTATTATGAATCACTTCATGAGTCTCTCTATGTTCAATGATTTATTTAATTTGAAGATGCTTGCAGTTGTTGAAAATTGGTTTGCCTCAGTTATAGTGATGTTGAGAAGATTCAAATAAATAAAAAAATGCTCTTCAAGCTATGGTAATCAGTGACAAACGGTCTTGTTAGAGGAAAGGTAATGTTGGAAAGGCTATGTATGTAAAAGAGAAGCTTTTAGATGATTTATGATGGGATGAGATTGAATACATCTTAAATTCTATAGATCCAATTTATGAGATTTTAAGAGTAGTTGATACATATAATGTCTTGTTTATATCTCATTTATGAGATGTGAGATTCAATGGTAGCCAAAATAAATCTCTCTCTCTCTCTCTCTCTCTCTCTCTCTCTCTCTCTCTCTCTATATATATATATATATATATATAAATGACAGGAAGGAACTTCATGAAGACTTCAGATTTTAGGATGTTATTTATGCTATTTTATAAGATAGGTGGAGTAAAAGTAATACACCTTTATACTTCTTGGCTCACTCACTAAATCTCAAGTAAATTTCAAATTTTTTTATTATTAATTCATAATTTATTCTGTAGTAATTTTAACATTTTTTATTATTTGCTTTTAATGTTATTTAAAGATATTCAATTAAAGAATGGCTTCAAGAGGATCCTCAAAGAGTTTCTCCACATAAAGATTTAAAAAATTCAAATATGAGGAAGACATGTTTGAAGCGTTATTTTTCAAATGAGGTAGAGAGAAAAAGTGTCAATATTGAGCTTGCTAAATTTTTTGGCTATTTAGAGGACTTTGGTGAACAAGAGTCAATACTTGATAGGTGGAGAATTAATCCGAAAATGTGGTGGATTATACATGGAGCTTTAGCACCTCTTTTTTATATAATCACCATAAAATTACTTGGTCAAGTTTCATCCTAATCTTATTTTGAAAGAAATTGGAGCGCATACTCGTTCATCCAATCAACAAAGAAAAATAAAATTACTCCACAATGGGCTAAAAATTTAGTTTATGTGCATTCAAACCTTTGGCTTCTCTTAAGGAAAACTCCAACTTATATGGAAGGAGACAACAAGATGTGGGATGTTGCTGGAGATGGATTCGAATCTCTTGAGGATATGGAAATATTGGAAATTTCTAATCTTTCACTTGATGAGCCTAAATTGGATGCTATGATATTTATTGAAGATGATATAGAAATTCAAAGACAAACCACTGAAGAAGCTAATCCTATCATTCGTTCTATTAAATTGTTGAAACTTCATCTGTTCGATAATTTATGTTTATGTTTTTGTTGTTATGCTAGACATTTAAATATTTAATGCTTATTTATATTTTGATATTATAAGATACAATGCAAAAAATGATGTTGCTTTCGAATTTTATTCACATTTCAAATATTACGTTTTGTTTACTTTCTTAATTTTTATGTATGATTTATATATTATAATGTCGTATTAGTGCTATATCCATATCCTGTTTTATTAAGAATTGACGTGTCCCATATCTGTATCGTGTCGTATCCATGTCTCCGTATCGGTATCAGTGCAACATAGACCGCACCCTTTCCAACATATTATGCTACTACATAATTATTTAAAGCTAGATGCTGAAGCCTCCACCCTTGAAAGAGGGACAAGGGAAGCTCATAAGATGCCATCATTTTTTAAATTATTTTTATGTTTAATTTTCCACTCTTACATGGAAAGAACAACAAGGTTTGGCAAAAGAAGTTGCTCATCATCTTGCGGAAGCCTAAAAAACATTAGGTACCCTTTATACCCAAGAGGTGATCCTGCTGAATGTGGTGGTTCTGATTTCAAACTCAGCTATGATGGAAACAATACAATATTAGAAATCCATCGAAGAAAGTATTATGTTAATAAAATTAGTATATCGTTATTCTAAAATCACACTTGTTTATGTTGGTTTGGCATATGCTCACTACAATATTCCAAGTGGATCAATATATCCATGTGATTATAGTGAAACATTCTGGTTAGAGAAGAGGGATTATCAAGGTCAGGCCACATTTATCAACACCTCAGTAATGATTGATAGTCCAAGTTATGAAATTGTGCCTTGTCTAAGAAAGAACAACTCAACGCTCCATGTGATATTTGAAACTTTATTAGTTAGAGTCCTCCCAACTAATTGTAATTTTATACATGTAGTTCCCCTAATCGAAAATCTTCAACTTAGTATTTTTTATCAACTAAAACTAGGATTTCAGCTAAGTTGGCACCCTCCTACCAATTCAACAACATATGTCATTCACTATTGTGTTCAAAGTGTTAGATGGTAAGTATCAAGACAATTACACATGCTAACTTCCTATTATCCATCTTTTAATCTTTATTTCCTAAATCTAGTCTCCTTTGGGATGATAATAAACAATCAAGATGGTATAAAAAAGAAATGGGCATTGCATTTTATTATATGACATCTTCTTTTAATTTTGAAATTGCATTCTTGTCATGTTTTAATGTAGCGCACTACAATCTTTCAATGTTAACTGCCAACACTGGGTATTGTGTAAAAGGACGGACGGTTCTCTGCCGCACCGGGGAGTGATGAAAAGAGTGTGTTGTAAAGGCTTCTCCGCCTTGCTGTGGGTGAAAAAGGAGAGTCACTATTGGTATTAGTGCAATACTCAGAGGGTGCCTCTGGGGAGTGGATGTAGGTCTGGTTATAGACCGAACCACTATAAATCTGGTGTCATTTACTTTACTGTTTTTACGTTTCCGCACTTTCTATTTCAGTTTTAAAAACTCTGTGGTTGAAAAACCTTTTTCTACAAAATTTAAAAGAGATTTTATTTCGGTTCAATAATATTTAAAAAGGGGTCTTAAATTTTAACTTTGTTTTTTAAAAACTACCAATTCACCCCCCTCCTGGTAGCCGTGGGACATTCACTTAGGCTTAACAACCTAATTACTAGACTCAACAAGTGGTATCAGAGCTTCGTTTCAATATCATAAGTTTGAACTACTTTTTGATCAACGTAGATGGCTACTTTCGGAAACCGGAACACACCTAAGGGTTACTCTATTACTAGACCTCCACTGTTTGACAATATTCCTTTTGATTTTTGGAAAACACGCATGTCTACTTTCTTACAGTCACTTGATTATCGTATGTGGATATTAGTCCAGGATGGCTACACAAAACCAACTAGATTAGTTGATGGAGTAATGGTAGAAATACCTTTTACTGATTGGACTGTAGAAGAACGTGACTTAGCACAATTAAATGCCAAATGTTTAAACAGTTTCTTTTGTGCTTTAAAATCTGAAGACTACATGCGGGTTTCCACTTGCAAAAGCGGAAAGGACATATGGGATAGACTTTGTATAACTTATGAAGGGACAAATGAGGTTAAACAATCAAGGCTCAATATCTTGTTACATGACTATGAATTGTTTCGCATGAAACCTAATGAATCTATTTCCGACATGTACATAAGATTTACACAAATTGTCACTTCTTTGCATGCACTTGGTAGGGAATTAACTAATGCTGAAATGGTCAATAAGATTCTTCGTTGTTTACCTACTGCTTATGATGCAAAAATTACTGCAATTACAGAGTCTAAAGATTTAAACATTTATTCTATTGACAATCTTCTTGGTTCACTCATTGCTTATGAGCAAGGAGTAAGTCAAAGAAAGATTGATGCAGGTGAACCACGAAAGGAGAAGAATATAGCACTAAAAGTGGAAGAGTCAGAGAGTGAACACTCACAACCTGAGGATGAAGATGATGTTGCACTAATGACTAGACAATTCAGAAACTTTTTAAAGAGGAAGCAGAAGAAACGCCAGCTATGGAATAGAGGTAAGTTTAACAGAAATGGCAAGGTTTCTAATGAAGTGATTTGTTATGAATGCAGGAAACCAGGTCATATCAAGACTGAATGCCCAAAACTCAAAGCCACTCCTGCTAAGGAGAAGGTGGAGGAGAAACCTATGGTAAAGAAGGGCAAAAAGAAGTTTCAAAGAGCTTTCTGGGCGGACTCAGCTTCAGACTCATCTGAGACAGAAAAAGAAGAAGAAGTCACTAATCTTTGCTTGATGGCAGACAAAGTGGATCACTCAGATCAAGAAGAGGTATGTGACTTATCCTATGATGAATTATTTGAAGTTTCTGAACACATGCATGATGCATATAGGAAAATTAAAAAGATGCATGCTAGTTTAAGTTTAGAATTTAAAGAGCTCAAGAAGGAAAATGAAATCCTTAGAAAAGACCATGCTTTAATAGATGACAACCACATGAAACTACTTGATGAATATGATGACTTGAATAAGAATTTTGAAAATCTAAAGTCATCCTATACTGATCTTGAAAAGGAATTTAAAAATTTTAAGGATGAATCTGAGAGCAAAGCATATAGAATCAATTATACCAATCGAATCTTGGAAGATATGAATTCATTTTACAAACTAACAATAAGAGCTCTCGAGGATAATAGGAAACCCCCCAGACTTGAAGATTTTACAAATCCTAAATATTATCCTAAATTCATGAAATCCCTTAGAAGACAATCACATGGAAGAAAACTTAGGAATATTTTTCCTAATGTTAAATGTAATAATTGAGGATTTTTTAGACATATAGCTCACACCTGTACCTTGATGATGAAATCTAATTTGGTGTGGAGACCTAAGATGCATAAACCTAGACATATCATACATGCATCTGATTATAAATTGCTAAAAGGTGAACCCAAACTTGTTTGGGTTCCCAGGTCTAACATTTGATATTTTTGCAGGATTGCTCTCACACAAGACCTCGTGGGAGCATATCGTACCTGGATAGCGGATGTTCAAAGCATATGACTGGAGACACTACACAATTCATATCACTAGAAGCCAGGAATGGAGGCAAGGTTACACTTGGAGATAATACCACAAAGAAAGTGGTTGGATCAGGTATGATTGGTAATTTCAAAAACTTTTTTATAGACAATGTGCTATTGGTTGAAGGCTTAAAGCATAATTTGTTAAGTATAAGTCAGCTATGTGACAAGGGTTATAATGTGAAATTTTTACCTACTAGCTGCATATTAAGCCTAAATGGGAAAGAAGTTTTAAATGGAAAAAGGATAAACAATGTTTACATGCTAGATTTGAATTCATTTCATACTCCTATTGCTTTCTGTTTGAAAACTGTTTCTGATGAATCTTGGCTTTGGCATAGGAGACTTTGTCATTCTAGTATGAAAAATCTTAGGAGAATTACCCAAAAGAATTTAGTAAGAGGTATACCAAAACTAGACTTTACTAAGGACCATCTTTGTGATGCATGTCAATTAGGAAAACAAGTGAAGTCCTCTTTTAAATCCAATAATGATCTTAGAACTAGTAAACCATTGGAAATTCTTCACATGGATCTTTTTGGACCAGTAGGAACTGTAAGTCTAGGAGGGAAAGTATATGGATTTGTTATTGTGGATGATTTCTCTAGGTTCACTTGGGTTAGATTTCTTTTTCATAAAAGTGAATCATTTGAGGAATTCAGAAATTTTTCAACTTGGATTCAGAGAAAATTAGGATGTGAAATAATATCTATACAAAGTGATCATGGAGGAGAATTTGAAAATGATAGATTTGAAAATTTTTGTAAAGAAAAAGGGATTGATCACAACTTTTCTGCTCCTAGAACCCCTCAACAAAATGGGGTAGTTAAAAGGAAAAACAGAACATTAATAGAAGCCGCCAGAGAAATGTTGGCAGAATACTCTCTTTCTAAATATTTTTGGGCTGAGGCGGTTAGCACTGCATGTTATGTTCTGAATAGGGTGAATGTGAGATCAAATTTAAATAAAACACCCTATGAGTTACTAAAAGGTAGAACACCAAATTTGTCTCATTTGCATGTTTTTGGTTGCAAGGTGTTCATTCATAACAATGGAAAATCTGCCTTAGGAAAATTTGATCCAAAATCAGATGAAGGAATTTTTGTTGGATATTCAAGTGTTGAAAAATCTTATAGGGTATTCAACAAAAGAACTTTAGTTATTTAAGAAACCACACATGTTGTATTTGATGAATCTGGAAATTTAGAAGAGCCAAATATTGTTGAAGAAGAAATTGAGGAAAACTCCCAAAAGATTGATAGATTAAATTTGGAAGAAAATGTGGAAGAAAACTTTGAAACAGAAAACCCTTTGCCTAGAGATTTGAGATTTTCTAAAAACCACCTAAGAGAATTGATTATAGGAGAACCTAGTGAGGGTGTTAAAACTAGGCGTGGATTAAATAAGGAAGTTAATCATTCAGCCTTTATTTTAACCATAGAACCCACTAATATTGATCAGGCACTTTCTGATGAATTTTGGATATTGGCCATGCAAGAAGAGTTAAATCAATTTGTAAGAAATAAAGTTTGGGAATTAACTACAAGGCCAAAAGATCAAAGTATTGTTGGAATAAAGTGGGTGTTCAAAAATAAAATGAATGACTCAGGAGTAGTCATTAGAAATAAGGCTAGATTAGTTGCTAAGGGGTATAATCAAATTGAAGGAATTGATTTTGAGAAGACCTTTGCCCCTGTAGCAAGACTTGAAGCAATTAGGGTTTTACTTGCCTTTGCCTGTTTTAAAAGTTTTAAATTATTTCAAATGGATGTCAAAAGTGCCTTTTTGAATGGTGTTATTGAAGAAGATGTTTATGTAGAACAACCTCCAGGATTTGAAAATTCAAAATACCCAAATCATGTTTTTAAGTTAAAAAAGGCATTATATGGATTGAAACAGGCACCTAGGGCTTGGTATGAGAGATTGAGCACTTTCCTACTTGAAAGATCTTTTGAAAAAGGAAGTGTGGATACAACTCTCTTCTTAAAGAAATTTGAAAAGGAAATACTCATTGTTCAAATTTATGTGGATGATATCATCTTTGGATCTTCAAATAAAAATCTTTGTGATGATTTTTCTAATACAATGAGTAGTGAATTTGAAATGAGTCTAATGGGAGATTTAAATTACTTTCTAGGTTTTAGCATCAAGCAACCTGAGGAAGGGACATTTCTTAGTCAAACCAAATATATTAAGGACATCCTCAAGAAATATGAAATGGACAATGCTAAACCTGTTAGTACACCAATGAGTTCCTCAGTTCAGTTAGATAAGGACCTTAAGGGAAAATCTGTTGATCAAAAGAAGTATAGAGGGATCATTGGATCTTTGCTTTACTTGACTGCTAGCCGACCATATATTATGTTCAGTGTTTGCTTATGTGCTAGATTTCAATCAGATCCAAAAGAATCACATTTGACAGTAGTGAAAAGGATTTTAAGATACTTACTAGGAACTCAAAACTTAGGAATTTGGTATCCTAAGTTTAGCTCTTCATTTGAAATTATCAGATTCTGACTTTGCAGGCTGTAGAGTGGATAGGAAAAGCACTTCTGGAACATGTCAATTCATTGGAAATTCATTAGTTTCTTGGTCCAGTAGAAAACAAAATTCAGTAGCCCTATCTACTGCAGAAGCAGAATACATTGCATTAAGAAGTTGTGTGGCACAAGTACTTTGGTTAAAACAACAGTTGATTGATTTAGGATTATCTGTAGGCACTATTCCAATTTATTGTGACAATACTAGTGCTATTTACATTTCCAAAAATCCTATTCAACATTCTAGAACCAAACACATAGATATAAGACATCATTTCATAAGGGATCATGTATCCAAAGGAGAAATTGAACTCACACATGTTTCAACTGAAAATCAACTTGCAGACATTTTTACAAAACCTTTAGCCCTTGATACCTTCAGTACTTTAAGAACAAGGTTAGGTGTTATTGATTTAAATGCCTAAACAAAATGTCTTTGCAACATTGATGTTTATGTTTTTGTTTTGTTTTTGATTATGTGAATTTTTGTGTGTTTTGAATGAATTTGTTTTTGAGTGTAAGTTTTTTATTGTATGTTTTCTATGTTTTTTAAAGTTTGGTTTGATTTTCTTAAATTAAAATTCAAAAATTCAAAAATTGGAGGAAATCGTCCTGGACGACTTTTGGTTCGTACTGGACGATGTGAGAAAAATTGGTTTGCGTGCATTTTACCAGTTTTGAGAGCAGTTTTTAATTAAATCGTCTGTACGATCTGAATATCGTCCAGGACGAACTTTTTCCTTTTCTCAAACGTCGGGACGATTGAATGCAGCGGTTGAGTGGATAAGACAGTTTTTAATATGGATTTCATCTGTACGAAATTTTGGTTCGTCCAGACGAACATATGTCGTTTCAGTGTAGGGGACGGTTTTCAAAAGACATTTAAACGAGTTATTTCTAGATCGTCTGTACGAACTTTTGTTCGTATGTACGATCGGTCAAGTCAAAGGTCTGTACGAAGGGACGCATCGTAAGTTGTGTTGATTACGAGAAGCCGTTACATTTTGGACGAATTTGATCGTCTGTACGAAATAATTTTCGTCCAGACGAACGATGATTTTCGTCCAGGACGAACCTTTTTCGTCCAGGACGAACGTATCATTTTCTTTAAATATGAAGGCTTTCTAATTCAACAATCACAATTTCAAACTTCTATTTCAATCCCTTTCTACTTCAAATTGTCAATGGCCTCCTCAAGCAAAAGACAAAAGGTGTTAGCGAAGAAGCCGAATAGGAATGCCTCGGAAAACTTTCTTTCTAAGGCAAATGAGGAATCATTTTCTCGTTTTGCTTCCGCAAAAATAACTCCATCTCGCATCTTAATCCAAAGCGAGATAAATTTTAAGGTAATACACTTTTTTACCTCAACCCAATTCCATTTCATACTTTCTCTCGTCCATTTCTACAACAAGCAAACATTTCTCTACTTTCTAGCCAACATGAGTTTTAACTCCGACCACTCTTCCATTAGTTCCTATGTATTCAAGCAAAAAGTAGAAATCACCAAGCATGACATTGGTGCATTTCTAAACCTAAGGACTGAAGGATATAGAGCTCACACCCTTATGACCGAAAACACAATCAGATGGGAAGATGTCAATATGGTAATTAGAAAAAGTGGTGTAACCTATCATATTGCTAGAGTATCTGGGATGACCCAAAATGCCCGTATCATCCAGCATATCCTTAGATCTTCAATCATTCCTAAAGCTGGTGATAGGATAAACATTACTCCTCTCCTTTCTGTTCTAACCTTTTTGATTATGGATCGTCGCCCTATCGACGAAGCCCAACTTATCATAGATCATCTCTATAGGCTTTCAGAAATAGGACATGCTGAACAGAAGAGGAAAAAGAATATTTCTTTGGGACATTTAATTACCTACATTTTGGAGAAGAAATATAATTTGGTGCATCCTGATGAAGAATATGAAGAGCCAGCTTACTATAATGATGCATCCTTCAGATTGCTCTTCAGGGAGGAAAAAGAAAAAGAAAAAGCGCATGCCAGTGCTTTAGAAGAAGAAGAAGAAGAAGGAGCGCAAACCTCTGCACCTCAGTCAGATTATCAGAATCTGATTGAGAGATTTGATAGATTAGAGACTCATATTTATCAAAGGTTTGATCAATTTGATGCTCAACTTGTGCAGCAACAACATGACATTGGTATAATTAGAAATGAAGTACATGATATCAATACCAATGTAATGTTGATGGCCTCCTACTTTAACCTTTTTGGTGGCATTCCTCCTCCTCCTCCTCCAGAACAGTAGAGATGAATTTCTGTGTCTTTGTTGTACTCGTGTTGTAGTTGTTGTGTTAGTGTTTATGTTAAGTGTTTGTTTGTCTTTTCTTTTAAGTTGTGTTTAGATATTGTGAAATGTGTAATCCTTTCATTAATATCAATGCATTTCGTACTTGTTTCAATGTTGATTTGTTATTGAAATGTGGTTAATTTTTATGAATTTCATTAGTATTATTTAATCTTCATAGTGCTTAAATTAGATTGTAATTTGAGATTATCTACATTAGAAAATCTAGTCTTTCTAAATTTAAAAGTTGTTTATAACTTGTTGTAATTAGAACTTTTAAATTCATGTCTATTCATTTAGACTACATAAAAGTTAATATTATCATTGCAATTTAGATGTTGTCTTATTTTGTATTTCCTAGCTCAATTAATATTTATGCACTTAGAAAAATTTGAGATTCTAGATTATTGTCTTTAGAAAGAATTCAATTACTCTTGAAAATTGTACAAATGTACAAAATCAAAAGGAATGCGCAACAAAGTTGCAAATGTGAAAAAGAGGCACAAAATAAGTCCAATAAAGAAAGATGCACAAAAATGTGCCACCTATATGAAAAAGATGTACAAAAATGTGCCACCTATATGAAAAAGATGCGCAAAACGCCACTTGTGGTAATTCTCTTCTTTCCAAATTCTTTCAATCTCTTAATTCAAATTGATCTTATGTTCATTTATATTCTTTTGAACTTTGAAATATCAAATTTTTCTTCATCTCTCTAGTAATGATTTTCTATATTGGAATGTCTAAATTGAATCATGTCTTTGCTAAATTCTTCTTACTTACAATGTTATATCACTTTTTAAATTTCATGAATTTCTATAATTGACCTAATGTTTTTAGTTTAAAATTGCATACCTTGTATCAATCACCATTTAGATTAAATGTTCAAATAAATTTCATACAATTACTTACATTTCTTGTCTATTTCTTCTTCACTTTTTGTTGTTGTCAAAAAAGGGGAGAAATCATTGTGTTTGTATGCTTTGTTTGTTCATATGTTTGTATGTTTGAGTTTCTAGTTTATTTTAGTTTATTTTTTTGAAAAATAAATTTTTTTTTATGCTTCAAATTGCCTCCTTGTTTTCATGTATTCATCAATTCAGGGGGAGCTTAGGAGATAGAAAGATTTGTTTAAATTGAAATCATACAAACAATAATTGTTTTGCCATCATCAAAAAGGGGGAGATTGTTAAGATAGTTGCTATTTGCATGCTTTTCATTTTTGCAACTTATAAAGTTTTGATGATTTCAAACATTATTGTTCAAATGTGTAGTTATCTCCTAACAATTTTGGAAGAATTGTATTTGCTCTTGTGTGTACTGACATTTCAGGAAAAAACGAACTCCAGACTACAAAGACTTCAAATTAAATTCAGCATGAGATACTTTGTAAAATTTGAAGCTTGCACTTTTCTTAGAAATCAAATTGAAAGGGAGTGATTGTATGTTGAGAAAATAAAAACATTCACACATAAGGAGAACATGTAGAATTTATACTGATCGTACAGGACGATCTTCTGTTCGTACTGGACGATCAGACAGTTATCTCCTATAGAGCATTTGGAACGAATAGGAACTTGCTTGAAATTTTTTTCTAAGTCCTATTCGTCCAGACGAAATAAAATTATCGTCCAGTACGATTGGCTCTCTGGAAAAATTTCGTCCAGACAAAATTAATTATCGTCCAGGACGATTAGGTCTCTGGAAAATTATCGTCCAGACGGAAATAAATTATCGTCCAGGACGATCAGTCCTCGGGAAATTTTTCGTCCAGACGAAATAATTTATCGTACAGGATGATCAGTCCTCTGTAAAAATTTCGTCCAGACGAATCTATTTTCGTCCAAACGATTAACCGACTTAGGACAGTTTTCAGCAGTTTCTAGAATCGATCTTGTAATAACCGTTCGTACTGGACGAACCTAGTTCGTACAGGACGATCAGCTGTACGAAGACATTTCGTACACATATTCAAATAGGGTCGTTTCAAATCGTTTAAGTAAAATTGCCCAGGACGATCCACTGCGTACAGAATTGAATACTTGCAGTTTTTGGGCGGTTTTTCTTGTCTTTTGTATAAATAGTTCAAATTAGACTGCCACCCAATCTTTTTGTCATTTGATCTTCGTGCCTATTGAGAGAATAGCCAAGGAGAGAGTTGAAGAGAGCATTCAAGGGAGGATTCCTACCATTGAAGCGAGAAGGCTTCACTTGGATTTCAAAGGTAAGAATCTCTACTTGTGAATTGAAATTACTTCACTCTTTTCTTTCTTCCTTCTAGATTCTTGTGAGAAGATCTGTCAAGGAGATCCGGTTCTCTAACGACACTTGGAGAGTGTGAACAGCCGAAGGGTTCTCTGCCCACACTAAGAGAGTGTGAAAGGACGAAGGGTTCTCTGCCCACACTAGGAGAGTGTGAAAGGACGAAGGGTTCTCTGCCCACACTAGGAGAGTGTGAAAGGACGAAGGGTTCTCTGCCCACACTGGGGATAGTGTGAAAGGACGGACGGTTCTCTGCCAACACTGGGTATTGTGTAAAAGGACGGACGGTTCTCTGCCGCACCGGGGAGTGGTGAAAAGAGTGTGTTGTAAAGGCTTCTCCGCCTTGCTGTGGGTGCAAAAGGAGAGTCACTATTAGTATTAGTGCAATACTCAGAGGGTGCCTCTGGGGAGTGGATGTAGGTCTGGTTATAGACCGAACCACTATAAATCTGGTGTCATTTACTTTACTGTTTTTACGTTTCCGCACTTTCTATTTCAGTTTTAAAAACTCTGTGGTTGAAAAACCTTTTTCTACAAAATTTAAAAGAGATTTTATTTCGGTTCAATAATATTTAAAAAGGGGTCTTAAATTTTAACTTTGTTTTTTAAAAACTACCAATTCACCCCCTTCTTGGTAGCCGTGGGACATTCACTTAGGCTTAACAACCTAATTACTAGACTCAACACAAAATTGTCCACCAAGACATTATCTTCATCTCTAATTTATTTTATAAGGTTCCCATTCCCTTTAGCTGAAGCAAGCTTGTGAAAGAAGTTTGAATTAACATCACCTTCCTCATGCCATCTCACCTTTGCTCTTTGGTTCCACCAAGTAGATAATCTTCCTAAAGTTACATTGAGACCATGCACTTTGTTTCTGAGTAAGTTAAGCCTCTCCACCGTCATGCCACCTTGTGAAGCTTCTTCCAACTATAAATCAAAGATCTCTTTCTTTAAGTCATCTTTTAACATATTCAAACTCTTGCATTTGTTCTTTCTCCAAAAAATAAGGACCTCAAAGATCTTCTTAGCTTCCTATGCAAAACATCCCTATCATTACCATGATCAGATTTTCTCCAAGAATTTGAAACAATGCTCCAGGTTGCCGTATAGGACTTCCAAGTCTCATCAAATCTAATAAGTCGAGAGTTATACTATGTCTCCAACACCTTGAAAGTAATTGGGAAATGATCAGATACTACCCTTGCTAAATGTCTAACATATACCAAAGGAACTTTTTGTAGAGCTGCCGCATTTAGCAAGCACCTGTCTAGACTTTCCCATATTCTCATAGAACCTTGTTATTGCACCAAGTGTATCTAGGTCCAATAATACCTACATCATGAAAATCATTGTTAGTCATAAACAACTTCATATCCTGAGGCCCTTTAGAGAAAAGGAACCTCTTGCCTCCTTTCTTATCATTTTTTGACAATATACAATTGAAGTCTCAACCAACCACTGAAGGTTTATTGCCCACAGCAAACCTCTCAAGCATTTCCCATAAACTTCTCCTCAGACATTAGTCCTTGTTAGCATACACAGTGGCCACATTCCAAGAACCAATCAAAGGTGATTTAAGCACACCAATGACAACTTGAAAAGAATGATCCACAACCTCAAAAGACACCTTATTCCTATCCCACAAAATAAAGATTCCACCAGAGGTACCTTCTGCAGGATGGTGGAAGAAATCCCACTCACCTCCAATAACCTTATCAACATCAACCCTCTCAATTTTAGATATCTTAGTCTCTGTAAGACCAACAAAACATCCTCCATAATCCATCACTATCTCTCTAGGATAAAGGGAGGCCTCCCGCTTCTCGCCCCCCCCCCCCCCCCCCCCCCCCCTACAATTCCAAGATATAAATGAAGTCATTAATTTCCTGGAGTGGACAAGTCCCCACCTCTCTTTCTATTCTTTGTTCCCCCTCTTTTATTCTTGCAAGCAACATCAGTAGGGCCCAAATATTTTACTTCTTTGGCATGTTTTAATTTAACAGAAGTTGAGATCTTATCAACAACATCACTAGAACCTCCAACTAATTTTTTTAATGTATCTTGTTTGGTAGAATCTCCTGGAGAAACACGTTCTCATTTATTTACATTAGGAGAAAGAATACCATCTTTCACCAATTACTGAACACATTCAGCTTCAATGACTTCATCCAATCTTGAATCTTGATTTTCCTCTTCCACATGCTGAATTTGTTTTTCAAACACACTTCAGAGCAATTGGGAATTTGCATCAAATCCTTTGAGCTCCTCTCAACAACAGGACTTGTAATTAGAATATTACATTCAACATTGTTGTCCTTTGATGAATTTTCAATGATTTCCCCATCTTCAATGTTTGATTGCTTATGGACAATTCGATCCTTAACTTGATCATGACTACCAGTATTCTGATTCGATCAAATCAAGGCATTTCAACCTTTTTGAAAATTTTAAATTTATTATTTCTGAATTTAGCATGTATCCATGGTCCATATTCATCATGCTCAATAGAGTTGTCTTTCTCATGGATCTCCCCAACTCTTCTTTCAGTAGAAACAACATCACCTATTTTTATAGGAAGACTATTGTTGAGAGGACACATAGTTTTCAAATGGCCAATTTTACCACAATGATAACAAAGAGATGAAATCTTTTCATACTCAACCTTTTGAAAAGATCTACCATGCATTCCTTCAATCCATACACCCTTTGGTAATTTTTTGTCTAATTCAATTCGAACACATACTCGTGCATACTCTCTCTTACCCCATTTAAATGAATTTTCATCAAGATACAAAGGTACTCCAACTGTAGATGCAATTCTAGAAATATTTGTTCGTCCCAGCAATGCAGCAGTAGACAAGGTATATGACTCCATACCAGTGTTGTAAGGCCTTTAAGTGATTCAGGGGAGAATGAAGGGGACCATTTGTCCATGCCAATAATATTTCCTCCAATAAACCAAGGACCACTATCTATGACTTCTTCAAATGCATCAGGACTCTTAAATGAACCAAGGATTCAATTCAAACCCTATGTTATTAGATGGAAATTACCATATTTAGATCATTGCCTCCGAAGTTCCATACTACAAACTAGAAAAGTGTTGTTATCACCTAGAACTTTAATAACCATTGAATTCTTCAAAACCTGGGAATTGGCATTTTCAAGATCAGAATTCATTACAAATTCTATTCAATCGTCAGTAATAGGAGTAGAATTCACATTATAATTTATCTTAATGTGCTTTTTCTTCTTCCAAGAATTTAGGAAATTTCCTTTAGGACTACTAACAACATCGTTCATAGGTTGATCACAACAATTCTTCAAATCATTCTTAGAGACGATTGGTATATATGACTTAGAATATAAGTCTGTGTTATCGCCAGCTGGTCGCTTGTCATTAGGATGAGAATTATTGTTAACCTCATTCAAGAAATTCGCATTTATCCTGGCCTGTGGTAAGGGATTGCATTTGAATAACCGAATTTGTTAACATAAATCTTCATATCTGATGAAGAAGCTTCACAATCGTTTGATTTCTGATGCGATTCAACACTAGACTTCAAAAGTCAAGGAGTAATACATGCAGACATATTCAAAACACCTTTTCCCTTTCCTTCCACAAAATCAATCTTCTTCACAGGAGAATCCCTAACCTCCTTAATAACCAAAGGCCGCGCAGTTAGCTTCATACGAGTGTCATTTCCATCCAGACCTAGATTCATTTGACGACGATGGCCATATTCTCTAACATGTCCACTTAATCCACCAGTTTGACGCTCATTCATCTATTAATTTATTATTTTGAGCATATGAAGAGTTGGTGTAGATGTTGGTATCAAAGCATTTGTAATTGTATTATCTATATAAATTTCACTGATGAAATAGTGCTTTAGAATGGCTACCTAAGTTATTTGCTCTTAAGAATGCATTGAAATTCCATTTTTTTTATTATCCATTCCCTCTCTCCATTTTTCTATCAACTTGGCATTAGAGCTTATCTGAGTTTGGCTTGCAACAGTGTTATATAATAATTATTTTATCAACTTATTATTAAAAACTTAAAAATTTTGAGTTTCCAAATAAAGGCTTTGGTGCATGCCAAGACATTTATGATGTTTTTAGCAAAGGTTATAAAAAGCCATAAGAAGGAGCTACCATCAAAGCTCAATGAAGAGATTTTCTTCGAGAGAGTCAATAGAATGTTTAAAAAAAATTTATCTATCAATCAATCTATAGATGAGCACGCATTTTGTTCTTTTGTCCAACACCTCCAAGCAAGCATTGGAGATTCTCAAAAATTCTTGTAAAGTACCCAAGATATTGAAAAGAGATTGCCTTCACATCCTCTTAGGGTAGTTTAACAAAAAGAAAAAATGGCTTTCACGTCACATTTGAAGGGCATTCTCAATGAATTTAACCACCACTAAAAACCTTGCAATGGTTCAAAAATTGCTAGAACATTGTTGTAATTTGTGTACGCTGCAAAGAGTTTTTGTTGTGGCTTTACAGTGGACGAGGAAGGTTTGTAATGCAACAATTTTTGTGGCAATTTTAATCGCTACTAATAGCGGTGGTTAAAACCAATTCGAATATGTAGTACAGGTAAAAATATATAATATCAAAAAATTAAATTATCTAAATATAAAAAATAGTTATATTAGGCACTTCAGAACACAACAATGTATAAAAATAGATTCTAATTTTAAACGCAATGTAATAGAAGTAGTTGTATTCATAGTAATAATTAAAAGTATTATTGATTCAAAACATTAAGTGTTATAAATACAAAACTCTAAAAAGTAAATATTTACTACATTGCTGTAGTGAAATTACGAGATGCGCTAAGAGGAGGGTAAATTGAAAATTGTTGCAATAAAAAATCCTAAATGGGCATTCTAATAATTTTTTTTGTGTTTTTAAAATTTATACAAGAAAATTAAATACTATGGAAGCGAGTGCTTGAAACACATTTTGCAAAAAGAAAATTCACAATGATTTTCACCATGCAATTTAAATAAAATAAAATGCAATCATAAATAAAAAACAATAAAGAAAAAATCACACCAGAGATTTTATAGTGGTTCGGTCACTTGACCTACGTCCACTCTCCAGAGTCCTCCACTCCGATAATTTCACTACTAAACAATAGTTCTTCTTTTTCCCCCACAGCAAGGCAGATAAGCCATTACAAACCTCACTTTCACCAACCCGGTGAGGCGGAGTGCAAAGAGCTTTGTTACCCTCGTGGCGACGACAACAAAACTTCTCATTTTTCTCCCTCCTAGAGAAGACAGGGTACCTTAGAGGACACAGATGTAAAAGAATATCCCCCTCAGAGAGCCTCCAACAAGATCTTCTCAGGCCATATGAGGAGCAAAGTGCAGCAAGCGGAGCAACCGTGTGATCTCCCTCACACTCGTTCTCCCTCACCAAGCCCACCTTCTTCTTTCTCTCACAAACCCTAAAATATTCTCAAGAGCTCTCTCCCAAGGAATCTCCCTCTAAACACGTTCCTCTCTCACAGTCACACAAAAAAATAAAAGTTTTTTATACTTAAAACAGGCTCCAAGAAACCCTAAAATTTTTAATTTAGCCGTTATGATCGTAAAGTACGATCCAATATCATACAATATGATTAGTACAAAACACCACTCATCCTGGTACGAAGGTTTACGAACATACAAAAAGTTTTGAATACTATCGTACAGTACGATATAAACTCGTACATTACGATATGTAAAATTCTTCTATTCATATAGGAAGATTACTAGGATGATGAAATTATCTCTGTACATCATATGGTACGAACCACTTTGTATAGTATGATTAGTCAAAATTAAGGGATCGTCCAGTATGAAGTCCAGGATGATCGAAAATAGCCTCGGTTGATCGTACAATACGGATATAGTCATATAGTATGATAACCAATCAAAAATTAATCCTAAATTTATGGACTAATCTTATGGTTAATTTAAGTATTAAAAAATATTGTATAGTACGATATAATTGTATAGTATGATTCATTCAAAATTTTAATATTTAAACTTACTTAAATTAATCTGGCGCCTAGGCTTTTTAAATTAGAAACACTTCATACAGTACAATAATCATCGTACAGTATGACTTGTTTACATGTAGCCATTTTAGCCAAATCACATCATACAGTACGATATAAACTCGTATAATACGATCAACAGAAAAAAATTCTTCATTTTTAAAACCCTCTCCCCTAGTGTGTGTGCATGGTTGCTCAGTCTTTCATACAATTTGTGGCCAGACTCAAGAAAATAAAATGATAATAAATAAAAAATTACAATGTTGAGAACTCCAAGTCCTACTCTACCCAATCTTGAGTCTTCTTGTTGTCTTGAGTAACTTGTGATCTCCCTAAAATGTTAGTACTCACAAACAAGAGCAAAATTAAAAAATATTCAATGAATAATAAATCAAATGACATTATTTGTCATCATCAAAATCTCTGAGTAGGGGTCATGGATTATAACAATCTCTCCCTTTTTGATGAGGTCAAATAATGTTGGTTGAAAGTAATTTTGCAAGGCATTTTTTGTTTATATATTTTTATTATTTTTTATTTTTATTTTTAGTTAACTAAAAAATATCACGAAGTAAACAGAAAAAGAAAAATGCATTTCATTGAACTTAAACATAAAAAAAAATAACATAAGCAGGACATATTGACTACAACAGACTTCTCCCCCTTTTGACATCATCAAAAAGAGGACTCACAAACAACACTAAGAAAAATAGCACAAAATAGATACACTTCATAAAGGATGATCCTGATCACTTGGAGGTGGAGGTGGTGGGTGCTGGAAGTAGTGGTTGATGGACGTAAATTATTGATCAATTGAGGAAAAGCCTTCCCCAAACCACCGCATGTCATCCTCGTGTTGTTGATGTTATTCTTGAATGTGAGTGTCAAGATGACTCTGGAGTTAGTCGAATCGTTTGACCAAGTTTTTGTGAGGGTAGGCTGGTGCAGGTGCTCGGGGTGGTGCATGTTGTCTTGGTCAAACAGGAGCTTTTGCTGGAGCAGCTTCTCCTTCTTCTTCATAAAAGTCAGGTTCATCAAGCATTGTCCCCCGATGAAACAAAATACAAAAAGAGGCATCCATATAGAATATGGGTAGGTTGTCGGGTTCACTAGGATAAATTAACTGATATTTATTTTGAAGAATGTAACCTATAAGATGGCCAAGGGCTAGATTTTGTTTTCTACAGGTGATAGGGAGGTGAATTAAAGTCATATTATGGATGTAGTTGATAATTAAATCTGCCTCATCAAATTTGCTGTTAGACATAATAAAATAGGTAACGACAAATAAACTTGGGGTCATGCGGATTCCATCGCCAACTTTGGGTATGATTGAGGTTCTAAGTATGTGTTGAATGATTATGGTATTTTGACTGAGGGATTGAACAAATGGTTGGTGTTGGTAGAAGGCGACATTCCTAAGAACTAAATTTGTAGCACTCTACTCAAATTTGTTAAGAGAGTTGCTATTTGCATGTTTTACATTCTTGCAACTTGTATAGTTTTGATGATTTCAAATATTATTATTTTATGTGTTAGTATCTCCTAACATTTTTTAGAAGAATTGTATTTGCTCTTGTGTGTACTAAAATTTTAGGGAAAACAAACTCCAAACTACTGAAGACTTCAACTCAAATTCAGCATGAGATTTCTTGTAATTTGAAGATTGTATTTTTAGTTGAATTAAGTTTGAGAGGGAGTGATTGTAAATTGAGTGAATAAACACACACACATTTAAGGAGATCTTAATTAATTTGTACTGATCGTATGGGATGAATCCAATTCATACAGGACGATCAGGTCAGTTATCTCCTTGTCAGAGCAATGGAATGAACAGGATTTGCAGGAAATTTTTCTAAGTCCTGATCGTCCAGGACGAACTCAAATTCATCCCAGGATGACTTCGGCTCTGGAGAAATTTTGTTCGGACGAAATTTATATTCGTTCCAGGACAACAAGCCCTCTGGACAAATTTCGTCCAGAACGAACTCAAATTCATCCCAGGATGACTTAGGCTCTGGAGAATTATTGTTCATATGAAATTTATAATCGTGCCAAGACGATCTGTCATCTGCAAAAATTTCATCCGGACAAAGTCAATTTTGTCTCAGGATGAATTGAATCAACTCTAATTTTTTGGCAACTTTCTATAGTTTTTGGGAACCGACCTATGAAATAACCATTCGTACCGGACGAACCTAGTTCGTACGGGACGAAGTATGAGTACGAAGTCATTTCGTACCCATATACATTATGTTCATTTTCAACGCATTTAAGTAAAATCGTCCGGGATGATCCAGGATCGTACGAGACGATCCACATGTAAAAACTTGAATTTTTGCAGTTTTTGGATGGTTTTTCTTGTCTCTCCTATAAAAAGTCCAATTTTGACTGCCTCCAAATCTTTTTGTCTACTGATCTTCATGCCTATTGAAAGAAGAGTCAAGGAGAGAGTGTAAGAGAGTGTTCGAAGGAGGATTCCTACTACTGGAGCGTGAAGGCTTCACTTTGTTTTCAAAGGTAAGAATCTCTACTTGTGATTTGGGATTACTTCACTCTTTTCTTTCTTCCTTATAGATTTTTTTTGAGAAGATCTGTCAAGAAGATCCGGTTCTCTGCATACACTTGGAGAGTGTGAACAGCCGAAGGGTTCTCTATCCACACTTGGAGAGTGTGAACAGCCGAAGGGTTCTCTGCCTCCACCGGGAGAGTGTGAAAGGATGGACGATTCTATGCCAACACTGGTGATAGTGTGAAAGGACGGATGGTTCTCTGCCAACACTGGGGATAGTGTGAAAGGACGGACAGTTCTCTGCCAACACTAGGGATAGTGTGAAAGGATAGACGGTTCTCTGCCAATACTGGGGATAGTGTAAAAGAATGACGGTTCTCTGCTGCACCGGGTAGTGGTGGAAAGAGTTTTTGTAAAGGCTTCTCCGCCTTGCTGTGGGTGCTAAAGGAGATTCACTAGTGGTATTAGTGCAATACGCGGAGGGTGCCTCTGGGGAGTGGATATAGGTCAAGTTTGACCGAACCACTATAAATCTTGTGTCTTTTATTTTTCGTTGCTTTTTACTTTGTTGTTTTTTATTTCTAATTTGTGGTTGAAAAATCTATTTCTACAAAACTCATTAAAGTTTATTTTTCGGTTTAAAAAATCAAAAAGAGGGATTAATTTTTAATTACCAATTCACACCCCCCCCCCCCTTTTAGTTAGCCGCTGGGACATAAGCTTAGGTTTAAAAACCTAATTCATAGTAATCGAGTTTCAACAAAATTCAATGTCTTAGGCGAGGTCTGCTTTAGTGATCTCTACATTTTGTTGATAGATGAAAGAGGTCAGTGTTAGGTTTTCTATTTTTATAATGAGGTTGGCTAGGAATTCAAAAAGGAGTTCTGAATTGTATGGGAAGGTTAGAGTAAGAAGGACATGGAGAGTGGTGGATTTGAATAGGCTCATTACCTCAAAATTTAAGGCAGCTTGACTTGGCATCCAAGATGGTATAATTTTGCATGCCTTATATTTATGATAGGCTTCTTCATTTTGGGGATTCAGGAAATGACCGTTAGAATGGCGAGAGAAAGATGAGCTTCCAATGACTAGACGACCGCACTTGTTAGAGCTCAATATTTTGTGAAGACATGTGATACCAATTAAAGTGATGGAAGAGTGAGTGAAATGAGCTTCAGATTTAGCCAATTTATAGAGTTTTAGAATTATCGTATAATACGATCTGGGTTCGTACAGTACGATTGGCAATAATGTCGTCTGGATGAACGGTTGGGAATTGGTGGTCAACTCATACAGTATGATGTGTTTCGTACAGTATGATCTGAAAGATTTCAATCATCTCAAGGGTCGCCGGTACGACCTTTGATGAAAAGCGTCGTACAATACGAACATGTGTTTGTACAGTATGAACGGCTATTATATCATACCAACATCCTTTAAGTCGTCCTCATCCTTTCACTGATGTGGATCATATAATACGAAGAGGAGATATTATATAGTATGATAAGAAAAAATATCATACCAAAAAGAATAAATTCGTCCCAATTCATTACTGACGTGGATCATACAGTATAAAGAGGAGATATTGTACCGTATGATGTGTAATAATGTCATACCGAATGAACTGAATGAGCAGCCACCTGCATCATACAGTACAATTTATAGAGACGAAATTAAGGCTGGTCTACAATTTGTATGGTTTTAATATATCATACAGTACGAATGTGGATCGTACAATATGATAAAGAAAATATCAATTCTTCGAGTTTCGTGTGGTGAGTGTGTGATGGTAAGGAACAGCCTTAGCAAATTTATTTTATTTTTTTTAATTATGTATTAATGTCTATGACACTAAGTCTTGTCCTCAAAGTGCTAAAGGTGTCGTAGGCTAGTGGTTTCCTGAAAATGTCTGTCAATTGATCTCTTGTAGCAATAAGATGTAATTCTATTTCTCCTTTAGCTACATGATATCTTATTAAGTAATGTCTAATGTCTATGTGTTTTGTTAGAGAGTGTGGAATTAGAATTTTAGAAATGCAAATTTCACTTATGTTGTTGAACATGATTGTGATGGTTCCTACGGGTAATCCAAGATCAAGAAGTTGTTGTTTTAACCTTAATACTTGTGCAACACAACTTCCTGCTGCAATATATTTTGCCTCAGCCGTGGAGAGGGCTACCGAATTTTTCTTCCTACTATACCAAGAAACTAAAGATTGTCTTATGAATTGGTAGGTACTAGAGGTGCTTTTTTTATGTACCCTACATCCTGCAAAATCAGAATCTAAGTACCCTAAGATTTCAAAAGAAGTGTTGTGCCTAGAATACCAAATTCCTAAGTTTGGGTGCCTAATAGATATCTAAGGATTCTCTTACCACAGTTAAGTGAGACTCTTTAGAATCAACTTGAAAATGGGCACAGAGACACACTAAATATTATGTCCAGTCTACTGGCAGTCAGGTAGAGGAGAGATCCGATCACTCCTCTATATTTTTATGGTCTATTGATTTTCCATTCTGGTATTTGTCTCGTTAAATCGTAGAGCTCATTCGAGTGTTCATGGGCTTAGCACTATCCATTTTATATTTTTTCAAAATATCCTTAATGTATTTTGTTTGGCTAATAAATGTTCCATTATCCATTTATTTTATACTAAAGCTAAGAAAGTAATTAAGCTCTCTCATCTTGCTCATTTCAAACTCATTACTCATTGTGTTTGAAAATTCATCACATAAATTTTTATCTGAAGATCCAAATAGAATATAATCCACATAAATATGGATACTGAGAATTTTATCTTTAACCTTTTGTAAAAAGAGTGTAGTGTCTACACTACCCTTAGCAAATTCTCTATCCAGTAAGAATGAGTTAAGTCTTTCGTACCAGGCTCTAGGTGCTTGCTTTGTGTAAAACGTCCTCCTGCATAAACATCCTACCACACTACCCTTAACAAATCCTCTATCCAGTAAGAATGAATTAAGTCTATAGTTCCACACTACCCCATATAGTGTCATTTTTAATTTGAAAACATGATTTAGAAATTTTGAACTTTCAAATCCGGGGGGTTGCTCAACATAAACATCCTCCTTGATTACCCCATTCAGAAATGCACTCTTTACATCCATTTGATATAGTTTAAAACTTTTGAAGCAAGCAAATGCTAAGATCATCCTTATGGCCTCTAATCTAGCTACCGGAGCAAAGGTTTCTTCAAAGTCTATTACCTTAATTTGGTTGTACCCATTAGCTACTAGTCTTGCCTTATTTCTTATGATGGTTCCTGAGTCATTCACCTTATTTTTAAAGACCCATTTTGTTCCTACTACACTCTATTCTTTAGGTCTCTTGACTAACTCCCAAACATCATTCCTGGAGAATTAATTCAATTCTTCTTGCATTGCTAGGATCCAGACTTCATCTCCTAAAGCTTGATCTATACTCATGGGTTCTATCATAGAGATGAATGGTGAATGACTAACCTCCTTCCTAAGTCCATGCCTAGTTCTCACACCTTATGATGGCTCTCCTAAAATTAATTTTAGGATGACTAGAAGAGTATCTCCATTCTCTAGGCAAATCTTCCTGAGGTTCTACCCTTTCTCCTATGTCATTGTTTCTTCTCCTTGAATTGCCTCTACTTAATCTTCTTCAATTTTAAATTCAGAGGGCTTATCTAATTCATCAAATACTACATGGGTGGACTCTTCTAATACTAAGGTTCTCTTATTGAAGATTCAATAGGACTTACCTATAGATGAATAACCTAAGAAGACACCCTCATTTGACTTGAAATCAAATTTTTCTAAGGGAAGTTTGCATTAATTAAGATAGAGCACTTGCACCCAAAACATATAAGTGTGAAAGGTTCAGTGTCTGAACCTTAAGGAGTTCATAAGGAGTTTTATTCGGTTTTGACCTAATGTTCACCCTATTTAAGATGTAGCACGTCGTGTAAACCGCTTCTACCCAAAAATATCTAGGAAGGGTGTACTCAGCTAACAATGCCCTAGCAGCTTCTACCAAGATTCTATTCTTCCTTTATGCTATTCAATTTTACTGAGGAATTCTAGGGGATGATAAATTATTCTCTATTCCTATCTCTTGACAAAATGATGCAAATCTTTCATTTTAAAACTCTCCACCATGATCACTATAGATTATTGATATTTCACATTCTAATTTTAATTGAATCCAAGTGGAGAATATCTTAAATTCTTCAAATGACTCATTCTTATGTGTTAGGAATCTTACACAAGTGAATCTAGTGAAGTCGTCTACAATCACAAATCCATAATTTTTCTAAACTAGGCTAGTTGTGCTAACGGGACCAAATAAGTCCATGTGAAGGATTTCTTGTGGCCTATAAGTGATCACATCTTTGATTGAATGAAAGGATGATTTTATTTGTTTTCCTAGTTTATAGGCATTGCATAGATGGTCCTTAGTGAAGTCTAACTTAGGTACATCTCTAACTAGGTTTTTTTGAGTGATGTTTGTAAGTGTTTTCATACTAGCATGGCATAGTCTCCTATGTCATAGCCACGAGTCATCTACTATTATTTTTAAGAAAAATGATTTTGAATTGTCAATGCAATTAAGATCTAACATATAAACATTATTCATTTGTTTTACTTCTAAAGCAAGTTTGTCATTTAAACTAATCACGCATTTATTAGAAAGAAATTTTATGTCAAAACCTTTATCACACAATTACTAATGCTTAGTAAGTTATGCTTTAAACCATCAACTAAAAAAACATTCTCAATTAAAAAATTCTTAGCATTTTTAACAATACCTGAGCCTACCACTTTCCTGGTGGTGTTGTCTCCCAATGCTACTTTGCCTCTGATCCCAGTCTCTAGTAAATGAACTTCTTCATGTCTCTAGTCATGTGTCGCGAGCGACCACTATCCAGGTTCCAAATGCTCTCACTAGGTCTTTTATGAGAGCATACAATTTCATTCATGGGTTAGATTTACGAACCTAAGTTAGTTTGGGTTCCTCCTTATACTTGCATGAATGAGATGTATGCATGCTATGCTGTGATGGATGTAATTTAGGTCTCCATACTAAGTGTGTCCTATGATGAATCATGGATGTGCGGGCTATGTTACCTAGCATGCCACAAGAGAAGTACCTAACACAAGGAAATGGGTTCACTAACTTATGTGGGTGGTGATGCCTCTTCCTAAAGTTCTGTGATACATGCAATGTCGGGGGTTTGCTTGGTTGGGCTAATGTGGATGATAACTTTTCATTTTCAAATGCTATGATTTTTTTTAAATGTGTTATTTTGATATTCCAGTCCTGTAACTTCCACTTTTAGTCTATGTTCATTACTATATATCTCCCATGCAAGTTCCTCTAATATCTTATACATCGTTTCTAATTCAACATGCGATGTTTTCAAGGATTCATGTACATCAGTTAATTCAATATTCTTCTTATTTAATGCATCATACTCATTAAGCAGGGACATATGATCTCTATCTAAATCAAAATTTTCTTTAACTAAGTTAGCATGCTCAGCTTGTAAAGTACTAAAATCAATATTAATACTAGCATGCATTTTTTTCAACTTCATATATAAGCATAGGTTTTCTCATAAATAAGTGGTAAATCTTCATATGAAAGTTGACATACCTCGTCTTCATCCGATTGATGAAGATTATCATTAGCCATTAGAAAAAAATTTGTTACCTCCTCCTCTGTTTCTTCTTCTACAATTCTGAGGCAGAGTCGGCCCAAAATGCCTTTTGTGTCTTCATTTTCCCCTTCTTATATTTAGCTTTATTCGCCTTTTTCCTTAGTTGGTTGACTCTTCAAGTTAGAGCAATCAGCTCGGAGGTGACCTAGTTTACTACACTCAAAACAAATTGTATCAGATGAAACTTTAGTAGTTCTCGAGCTTTTACCTTTATTCCAGTTATTCTGATGATGCCTTTGATTTCTTTTCAAAAAAATTATTGAACTGTCAGGTCATCAAGGCTATGTCATCTTCTTCCTCCGCTACAGAACTTTCACTTTATGAGTTGTTTACTTTCAATGCCACCGTTCACTCCTTTTCACCTGCTTCACTTTGCCTTTGACTCACTCCTTAATCGTACGCAATAAGTGACCAAAGCAAATTTTTAATAGAATAAATGTTAATATCTTTAGATTCAATGATTGTAGTAATTTTAGCATCGTAGGAACTAGGCAAGCATCTAAGAATCTTGTTAAATTTTTAGAATTAGAAATTTCTCTACCTAGTGCATGCAAGGATGTCACAATTTGGGTGAACAGAGTGTACATCTTAGATATATTTTTTGTTGGGTTTCATATAGAAGAGTTCATAATCATGAAATAGAATGTTAAGTCTATACTGTTTAACTTTACTAGTTCCTTTGTATGTGATGTACAGTCTATCCCAAATCTCCTTACCAGTAGCACAGGTAGATACTCTCATGTAGTCCTCTGATTTTAATGCACAAAAAAAAAAGTTTAAGCACTTCGCATTTATTTGAGCCAAATCCTTATCCTCATTTCTCCAATCACTAAAAGGTACTTAAGTTTTTACTCCATTCATAAGTTTAAATGGTGCAACATAACCTTCTTTAACCAACATCCACATACGATAGTTTATAGACTGTAAAAAAGTAAACATACTAATTTTCCAGAAATCAAAAGGGATATTATCAAAAAGAGGTGGACAAGTTATTGAATAACCCTCCGCAGTATTATGATTACCAAAATGAGACATGATTGACTTTTCACGGCTTTCTAAACTACAATTTTTGAAACCCCACTCAAATACCAATTGAAATTAAGAGATGCGCTAAGAGGGGAGTGAATTGGAAAATTATTGCAATAAAAAATCCTAAATAGGAGTTCTAATTTTTTTTTGTGTTTTTTAAATTTAAACAAGATAATTAAATAATGTGGAAGTGAGTGCTTGAATCACAATTTGCAACAACGAATTTTACAATGATTTTCACCAAACAATTTTAATGAAAATAAAATCTAAGCGTAAATAAAAGGCAGTAAAGGAAAAATCACACTAGAGATTTTATATTGGTTCGGTTACTTGACCTACGTCCACTCCTCGGAGTCCTCCACTCTGAGAATTTCACTACTAAACAATAGTTCTCCTTTTTTCCCCCACAGTAAGGTGGAGAAACTCTTACAAACCTCACTTTCATCAACCCAGCATGGCGGAGTGCCAAGCGCTTTGTCACCCTCCTGGCGATGGCAGCATACCTTCTCATTTTTCTCCCTCCTGGAGAAGGTAGAGTATCTTAAAGGACACGGATGTAGAAAAATCTCCCCCTCAGAGAGCCTCGCACAAGATCTTCTCGGGCCATAGGAGGTGCAAAGTTCATCAAGCTTGGAGCAACCGTGTGATCTCCCTCATACTCCTTCTCCTTCACTAAGCCCACCTTCTCCTTCCTCTCACAAGCCCTAAAATCTTCTCAAGAGATCTCTCCCAAGGAATCCCTCTCTAATCACATTCCTCTCTCACAGTCACACACAAAAAAATAGAAGTTTTTGATACTTAAAACAGACTCCAAGAAACCCTAAAAATTTAAATTTAGCCATTATGATCATATAGTATGATCCAATATCGTACAGTACGATTAGTACAAAACACCATTCATCCTGGTACAAAGGTTTACAAATAGGTAAAAAGTTTTGAATACTATCATACAGTACGATATGTCAAATTCTTCTATTCGTACAGGATAATTGTTGGGATGATGAAACTTATCTCTATACATCATATGGTACGAACCACTTCATACAGTACCATTAGTCAAAATCAAGGAATCGTCTAGTATGAAGTCCAGGATGATCGAAATAGCCTCAGTTGATCATACAATACGAACATAGTCGTATAGTACGATAACCAATCAAAAATTAATCCTTGATTTACGCACTAATCTCAGGGTTAATTTATATAAGTATTAAAAAAAATATCGTACAGTACGATATAATCATATAGTATGATTCATTCAAAATTTTTGTATTTAAACTTACTTAAATTAATCTGGTGACTAGGGTTTTTAAATTAGAAACACTTCGTACAATATGATAGTCATCGTATTGTATGACATATTTACAAGTAGCCATTTTAGCCATATCAGTTCATACAGTATGATATAAACTCATACAGTATGATCAATAGAAAAAAATTCTTCATTTTTAAAACCCTCTCCCCCTGTGTGTGTGCATGGTTACTCAGCCTGCATTTAATTTATGGCCAGACTCAGGAAAAAAAATGATAATAAATGAAAATTTATAATGTTGTGAACTCCAACTCCTACTCTACCCAATCTTAATCTTCTTGTTGTCCTGAGTAACTTGTGATCTCCCTAAAATGGTAGTACTCTTAAACAAGAGCAGAAATCAAAAGTATTTAATGAATAGTAATTCAAATGACATTATTTGTCATCATCAAAATCTCAGACTAGGGGTCATGGATTGCAACATGTAGCTATGTCTACCCATAATAGTTCATTATTTTCCCAATTATGTATAAAAAGGAGCTTAACTGATATCCATGAAGCTCCCACTAAAGAAGGGTCTTGACAACCTCACACTTGCATTTTTAGAGAGCCCTTTGTTTTATATAAATATCAAATCTTTGCTTCAACAGTCCAAGTTATGTAACAATTTATATAGCACTATCTATTGGTTTCATAGTAGCTACATGAAATTGGTTTCTAGTTTAGTATTTCAGCCAAAATGTAGTTATCATTCAATGTTTAAAAACTAAAACGTTTTTCTCCACCAGAGAAATCAAGATGCTAATCATCCAGTCACAAATAAACCACCTCCTATGACACACTCAATTTGATCAGAATTTTTGAAAAAAATAGCATTTATATTAGAAAAATAAAGTAGAGAACACATGTCAAATCTTGCAAAACTAACAAGCAACTCAAGAGCATGTGACTATATCTTAGAGTTAAGAAAGAGAACAAGAGATAGATTCCTCAATATGTCGGTAGTTAATCACAAATTGCATAGACCATTTGATCCCAATCAAAATGAAAGATATATTATTTAGGAAAAGGAGCAAAAAAGCTTTTCATTAGTGTGTGCAAACTCAATTAGGCTTCATTTTCACATAGGAGCAACATCAAATTGTTATTACAAAAGTTAAAAAAAATGTCATAATCATTTAAAGAATAGTAAACTATTCATAAACAAAATAACAAAATCCAATAAACAGCCTTTTGGTATTGAAGGTGTAAGAAAAAAAACAAGTAAATTGGACAAAATCAATAGATATGTACAAAATGATTAAATAATATATAAGAAGATACAAAACATGTTGAACAAATATGGTTGTTGCACTCCTAAGATAAAGAGAATCAACATAGATTTCTTAATCAAAAGCACTAAGAATAAACCGCCAATCACCAATCCTCTCCAAAGGCTTTCAAAGTAACTAAGAGGAACGTACCGAATTGGTATGAACATAACCCTTGTTCTCGTAATCTACCTGAGTCTCATAGTCCCATAACAAAACTAAACACTCTCTCATTAGCTTTTGGAGTGAGCCCTTTTGGCATAGTACAAACACAAAAGTTTAGTATCACTTCCGTATTTCCAAAGAATTTGTTGCATCACTCTCCTCAGAAATGTGAAAAAATCTTTTAGAAAGAGCCAAAATACTTGAGTGTTTCAAAATTTACATTTAAACATCCTACTTTATTTTAACTAACCTCCATCATTTATTCTGTTTTGACATTTGAAAGGTTATGTTGTGTGTGAGAAGACATGAGAAAGCAGATGGTGAAAGCCATATATATGTCATTGAACTAATATACAAAAGAAAATAACATAAGAGAAATGTTCATTCTAAAGATAAATGAGAATAAAAGTGAATAAATGCAAGGGAAAAAAACTTTCCACATATAAAACCCATATGGAGCCACTTCCACATTTTGAACAAATCTTTTGTAGCCCTTTCTTATGATATGCTAGAAAGCCACAAGAACAAAAGACACAATAATCCACAAGAACCAACAATCCATAACTCACCAAGCAATTCTAAAAACTGTAATATGCAAATGAAGAATAAATTATAATGGCCACCAAAATTGATAAAAAAATCTTTTCCAAAATTAAAAAATCCCTACATCCAAAAAATTCAAAAATAAAGTTTTAAATATCTTCTCTTAATACAAAAATTTGCAACCCCTATTTAATTGAAGCAACACAACAATGACGATTGGATGATATATTTAAACAAGATTATCTTTATATTTGTGCTCCATCGAAGGCTAAAAGTAGCTAACCTCATGGTGGTACTCGAGCTCCGATAAGGAAAATTAAGGCATGGTTAGACAGAGATCATAGTTTTTTATTTTAATACTTTAGCCAAACTCTTGCTTTGTTTATGGTTTTTTAGAAAAAGAAATTATTTCAACCATTAACATGAGCAAGATTAATGAACATCCACCATCTAATTAGAGAAGATGATAATAAATTTATAAAAAAAATAATAAAAAGGTACCAAATACTTTTTGAGTTCCTCGAGTAGCTAACCAACAACGATAGGATGGAGGCAGTTGTATGATGCTACAATAGAGGGGTGTGTAGGAAGCACGATGGTTCATCGATTAAAGGGAGAATAGAAGAGGCTCTACTGAAGGAGAGAAGAGGGAAATGCGGGGGAGACTTGTGTGATATATTAGAGATTAGGGCTCCTTAAAGTATTTTTTACTACTTCTATAGAAGCAGTTTTAACCTCTACTAATAGTAGAGGTTTAAGTGCCACTAGATTAAAACTATTGGGAAAAACTACTTTTAGCAGCAGTTTTAAAACTGCTACGACCAAGTGCTGCAATAATAGCAGATTTGTTGTATATATCAAGTATTTTGAAAGTTTCTTACTATTTCACAAGAGTTGTATTCGTCATTGATTAACTAAGAGATTAGAAGATGTCTAAGTAGTGAGAAAATTTTTTTATGCTTATTAGATGAAAAGTTTAATTATTACATGTTAATTATGAAACAGTATGAAGACCTGAAGGCTATTAAGATTAATGAGTTTACGAGTTCATAATAAACTATAAAAAGATAATTGGTTATTTTTAAATCCCTTCTATGTAATTCCTCTTATGTTTGTTGATGAGCATGAAGAGATATTATTTAATTAAGTTTGTGAATGATATGTAAAATCTCAAATCTTTTGTGTTTTAAGGTGTGGATTAGCTTGTGGGCTACAAAAATAATCACTTACTTGGAGTAGTAGAATTCAGTGTATGGTTTCTCCATCACCCATTAAGAATAGATTGTTTTAGGCTAGTGGTGGTTGACAAAGGGAGTAGTAAATCTTTATAATGAAGATCTCAAGAAGCGGGCATAGGAGTTATTGCCAAAACACATAAAAATCTATTTGTGCCCCCTTGTTCTCTTTACTTTATGTATACATCTTTACTCTTTATCATAGTTTACTTCTTGCACTATGAATGATAATTTTAATGATCATAAGGTTACCTCTTATTTAAAAGTCTCTATAATTCATGTTACTTGTATTATGTAGCAATCAATTCATTACAAAATCACCAGTTTAAATCTAAGTAATAATCATAGACAATTTAAATTTTAGCTTGTTGACTTGTACTTTTTGAAAGCATAGGGAATAGTTTTATTTGATTGGTTATAAAAATAATACAGTGTAAAAGAAATGTACTGTAAAAGGAATACATTGTAAAAAGAATACTTTTGATGAATGTAAAGTAAATGCGAGTGAATAAATCTTTGGTTTTATTTAATGTAAAATTAATGTAGTGTAAAGTGTAAATATGGTGGTGTGTGGTGGCGGTGGTTGTCAGAGGCAGGTGGCGTCAACTGGCAATGGTTAGCAACAGTTGTGAAACGAGCTTGCTTGAGGTGTAAATGGTTCTCACTTAAAATTGGGAAATAACCGTTCACCTCAAAAATGACCTAACTTGTTTTACACATCATTTGCTTTGTATTTTTTTTTTCATCTAACCAAATATCGAAATTTTCAAAACACATGCTTTCACTTTACACCCATTTTACTTTCCACCCATTTTACTTTCAACCAAATAGCCCTAAATTGAATAAGATTTGTTCTTTCTTTTTTGGTCTTCCATGATAGGCTATTTAAGATTGTTTGATTATCTAAGATGTTAATTTATCATTATAAGCATTTGGAGGGTTACAACTTTACTAACTCTTGGGTTCTTCATTTTTATGATATCATCCCTTTAAACTATACGTTCATTGGCTATATGGTTCCTAGTTGTATTCACTATTCCAGTAGGTATTTTCTGTTCTGGCTCAGATTTCAGCAACAAGTGTGTTGTAGGCATGGTAGTATTACCTGTGTTTCTGATCTTGGTGACGTTTTATTGTGTTACAGTGTTTAGAATTCTGATGATGATGTTTATTTATCTTCCTCTACTATGCTGGTTTACCTTTTTATTCGATGGTGTTGGTCACAATGGCACATTTATGATCTCTGTTGCCTTGGTTATGCTGGTTGTCTCCTTTTCATCTTTGGATGATCAGGTTATTTTCCCTTTTTTTTTTTCACTGGCTTAGCTTTGAGTGGTCCACTTGCTCTTGGGGGTGGACTTGGCATTCTGCTAATACTGGGGCTCGGTTCCTGATTTTTTTGTATATTTTCATGGATGTTTTTGGGTATCATGGGTTCAACTTGCTCCTTATTGTTTCTTTTGATGACAATGCTGACATGAATTTGAGGTGTGGGTTGAGATAGTCTGGTTTAGTGGGCTTATTTTTTCTTGGTTTTGCAGCTTAAGGTTATATTCTCTTCTAATTGTTTCTCCATTAATGCATTTTTTTTCGTTTCTATTTTTGTCTATTACCTTTGTCATTGCAGCCTCTTTTTTCAAGTTTTTGGAAATCTATTCTCATTTTTTGCAGGGTCATTTTTTGGTCGAGAAGAATGAGCTGATTGAGTTTTATTTTTTCTTCCCCTTTCGGGCTTCTGTTTTTGGCCTTTGTAGAATGTTATTAGGTATTGTTGTGCTTTTGTTTTGTAAGGACATCCAGCTCTTAGGTTCTTTTTTTTATTTTCTTTGTAGCTCTTCTGAGTAGTAGCGGGCTGGAGATCCTTTTAAAGACCTTAAAATCCTTTTTATTGATTAACGTGTAGGCCCGATGGTGGGCTTTCCCTAAAAATAATAATAATAAAAGTTTTTTTTTATTCTCCTCATAGAATGATCAAAATAAGATGCTTGCTAGTTTCAAAATAATAATAATTGATTGTAAATAAATTTAGTGTTTCTGCAATTTATCTTTGAGGAAATTTATAATGAGCCGAGAAACTATATGATATTGCAATCACATAAATAATAAAAATTAGAGAATTGAAAACTATTATGCATCTTTAATTTCTTGAGCCCTTTCACTATATCGTTTTGTACTAATTGCATTTTTTATAGCAAAAGTAGGGTTGCAAAAGATACAAGTTGAGCTGAGCATCAACTAAAGTTAGCTATGCCTCTTTAATTCTTATTGAACTCAAGGCTGGGTCATTAAAAATTTTATAAGATCGAGCTCGCCTCGATTACGGGAGCTTAGAAAGGTCCAACTTGACTTGATTGTCGAGCTCAATTTCTTAGTTTTAAATTAAAAATTTTTATTTTAAATATTCAATTAATTTTAAAATAAAAAGTTAAAAAAAACTATTTAATGCCAATTTTAATTAATTTTTAAATATATTTTAATTTAATAGCGCAGCTCAACGAGCTTACTAACTGAGTTAGGCTAAGCTTTAGCTTAAGCTTATTTAATATACAAACTCAAGCATAAGCTCGAACTGAAACTTGTAGCTCGATAAACTCAACACATAAACTTGTTAACTAGTCATCCTCAAGATGACTAGAGTCACTTATACCCCTACATGAATGCAATTTAAAAGCTCTTCAAAATAAAGCCCATGAGTTTTTTTGTGACAACTTACTTTTCTCCTTGCTTTTTTAGAATGCAATAATAGTTTCTATTTGACTACCATATTTACATTGATTTGAAGAAAGTAATGTGAGAGGAAGCTGGTTTTTATGATATCTTAAAAAAAAAAAACTTCTAGTGTAATAACTTTCAACCACCTTTAAAATGCTACAACCATTCCAAACATACCCCAAGTCTTTAACTTTAAGAAAGTCATGCATTAGATGCATCCAAAAAAACCTTTAAATGACTTAATTTAAATATTATAAAACCTAGCATATAATTGTTATCATGAAAGCAAGAGCATCACCTCATTAGCTCATGCGGACAATAGATTCTACCACCCAGTATCTTAAAGATATCTAAATAAAATCGAAGAGATATATTACTTGATTGATATCATCAATAAGAAATTTATTAGAAAATCAGCATAATTTTTTACCTCCAAATGAAATGTTTTAAAACACATTTAGTATCATAGAAATAAAATAACAACACAAAAGGATTCAATGGAGAAAAATAATGAATTAATTAATCAATTCTCCAAAATTTCTTCATGTTGGTTGAGATGCAGACCTCCAAAGTCATTTCATGATTGGTTGACACATTAACTTTGCCAAGTTGATGAGAGGAAGGAACAAAAGGTGTTGGGGGCATCTCCAGGCTCTGAATGTTTGTTGTTGCATTTGAACAACTTTACTAATTGATGGATGTTCTGATGGATTCCATTGTATGCACCAAAGTGCTATTATGGAAAGCCTTCTCATTATTTCTTCCTTGCCCTTTAATTCCATGGCTAATCCTAGGCTATTACTATATACCAACTTGTTATATATCCACTCTGGAAAATAAATTTCACGGAGTTTCTAAACTGTAGCATTTTTCCTCCTAATCATTTCTATTAGAAGCATTCAATAACTATATACATCAGATTCATGAGAGACAGGGCCAAAGTTTCTAGAGTAGACTTCTAGTGTTATGTATCCCATAGTGCCTCTTGCAACACTTATTGTCACAATGTTTTGATCTCTAGAGCAGAGCTTAACCAGACCAAAATCTAAAATTTTTGTATTGAAGTCATAATCTAACAAAATATTATGGGGTTTGATGTCAAAGCAGGGGTAAAAAAAAATCTTTTTAATGCAGTTCTTTAGGTATTTTAGCATCTATTACAAGGGTTTTTAGGCAATTGGCCCCAACAAATAGTAAATACATTCATCATTTTATTTATTAATTTGAATTCCAAAAATATCCTTACAACCAAAATTTGTTTTGGGGGAGCGCTACCCCCTTGCACCCCCGATAGTTACTTATAAGTTTGCACCCCCCCCCCCCCCCCCCCCCCCCCCCCCCCCCCCCTCAAAAAATTAAGGCAGGTTCCTCCCCTGTGTCAAAGTGAAGAATTCTTTGATTGCATCCTTGGTGCAAATAATTGATCCCTTAGGCAATGCCAATTGCAGTCTCCTGCAACTTCTCCATGCTGAAAACTTCATGTCTCCTCTTTGATTTGCCAAAGAAAATAAACTCTCCCAATAAATTATTTGACATGAACTCATACAGGAGGGCTCTATTAGCTCCATCTGAGCAAAATCCCAAGAGGTGAACTACATTGACATGGTGAATTTTAACTATAGTGGCTACTTCGTTGACAAAATCATCTCCATTGAATTTTGATGCTTCTAGCAATTTAACTACCACAAGAATTCCATTAGTCAACTCACCTTTGTAGACACTTCTAAATCCTCCGTGACCCAGCTTATGCTTAAATTTCTTTGTTATTTTCTTAATATTAGAGAAATTGTAACTAGTTAGTGTTCTGAATTTATAGGTTGCAAGGAACTTTTTCACCTTTATACGCTTTTGTTTTTCAATGCTATATATTTTTGAAAAAGTAGAGAACAATAAGAGTTGCAATCAGAAAAACTCCAAGAGATGTACCAATGGCAGCATCTACAAGAAAGGAAATTTTATCATTCACTAATGCAACTTTTCTGTTTATAAGCACCACTATCAATAAATTTTCTCAAATTTCATGAAATGAACCCTTTTAAAAGAAATTCAGGACAGAAGTCCGGGGAAAACTAAAGATAAATGGTGAGATTGCTTCATATACCTTCAACAATAAGATGTGAACCTGAGAAAAACATATATGGACAAAAAATTAGTTCGTTCGACAACAATTAATAATTGTAAGCATAAATTTGAAGATAAGAACAATAATAATGCTTGAAATATTATTTTCTTTGCTATTACATAAAAGAAAATTTTCCCTGAAATTATCTCTGACCTAAACTCCTAAATCTATCTCATTGTATTTGAAATTTTTATCTGCCACTCTAATTCATTGCTAATTACCTTTTCCTTGAAAGTTTTATCAAGTTAAAATCAAATTTTTATTCATGATATGAAGTTTTATTAAGTTAAAATCAATTTTCTATTCTTGGTAATGAAGCTTGATGAGGTTCTATTTTGGTGCCAAATATTTATTTATGGAGGTCCAAGAATGACTAACAAATGAAAGAACAGAGAGATAATGTGAGTGCAAAAAGAAATATGAAGCTTTGTAAGGATCTGTTTGGACGCCAAATATTTATTTATTGAGAAGATCTACTAACTATTGCAAATTTTGATGAGATTTTAGGTGTGGCCGCAGGAATTTTTGAACAAATGCTTGAAATCAATGGTGCCTGGAATTTCTTAGGATATATTTTTTTTTCTTTAAACTCAAAGTCAAATTAATGTAGTGTAAAATACAAATATGGTGGCGGGTGGTGTTGGAAGGTGGGAAAGGGTGGCGACAATTGGTGGTGGTAGGTGGTGGATTGTGGCAGCCGGTGGCAGTGGTCAAGCTAGCTTACTTGAGGTGTAAACATTTCTCGCTCAAAATTGTGTGAGAACTGTTTACCTCAAAAATGACCTAAATTGTTTTATGCTATATTGATTATACTTTACTTGGCATTTTTTTTTTTTCACCGAACCAAACCCCAAATTTTTAAAAACCGTTGCATTTATTTACTTTACTCTCAATTTTGCTTTCAACCAAATCCTAAATGGAATCAATTTTGTTGGAAGAAGACATGGTGGCATGTACGGTGACTAGCCTACCATTTGCTTTGACGGATTAAATTAGAAAAATATGGCTCGGTTAGAAAAATATGGCTCGGTTGCCTGGAAATTTTTCTCAATTAAGTTTCTTCTTTTAGTGTTAGAGGCAACCCTAGAGTTGTAGTTTTCTTTAATAAATATAAAGAAAAAATTAAAGATAAAAAAATATAATGATAAAATTACATAATATAATTTCCATTTTAATTAAAAAAAAGTTAAAATTTTAATCCTGGTTTACTAGATAATTTTTATCTTTTTTTTTTTTATGAAAGACTATTTATGATTGTTTGATTCTCCTCATAGAATGATCAAAATAAGATGCTCGCTGGTTTCAAAATAATAATAATTAATTGTAAATAAATTGATTGTTATTCTAATTTTAGAGGAAATTTATAATGAGCCATGGAACTAGATCATATATTAATCTCATGAATAATAAAAATTAAAGAATTGGAGACTATTATATGTCTTTAATTGCTTGAGCCCTTTCTCCATAACTTTCTTTACTGACTGCATATTTTGTACTGTGAAAATAGGGGTTCAAATGATTCAAGTTGAGCTGAGCATCAACTTAATTGAGCTAAGTTTGTTTATTCTTAAGAGAAAATTTTAAGACTAAGCATGATTATAAATTATATTAAGAGGTTAAGCATGTTTAAAAGAATTAAAAATAGGCAAAATCATCCGTCAAACAGACGACTTAAGCTTGACTAGAATAGTCAAGATCTGACATGGCGATGATGTGGTAAGTTTTGAGATTAAGTTGCCTCTTTAACGGGCGATTTATAAGTTGCCCGTTAAACGGCCGACTTAGAGTTAATACTTTAATTCCCAAAATCCTTCCCGATCTCATTTCCTTCGCTTTTCACTTTCGCAGCCATCACCATCAGGACGTTCGGAGTCGCCAATCTCGCCGCAAAGTGTTTAGGTAAGGTTTTTTTTTTAATATTTACGGTTAATTATGTTTAGTATTTGAGGTGTTGTACATATTTTGTTAAAAATGATCCTATTTAAGTCTTTTTAGTTTATTTCTTGATTTTTTTTTTTTTTTTTTTTTTTGTAGATTTATAAGTTTGTCTAATTTAGTTGGAGTTTGTTGTATTATTGTTTGAGAGAACTAGAGATAAGTTGATCTTGGTCATATATTTTATCAAAACTTGGTAGATCTGACGAAGTAGTCTTCGTATATTGCTACAATTTGAAAAGCTATCTTTTCATGCTTGTAAAATCCAATGAATTTTAATTATATTTTAGTAGTCTTTAGAATAATTAGAATTTTAAGTATTTGGAATTTGTTCATCTTTCATAGTCACGAGTTCAATAATGAGTGGACGTGGTGCGACCTTTGTGCTTATGTATGGAGGTGAATTAAAAGTGGACACCAATTTCACCCCAAATTATTTTTGGGGTAGGAATTGACCCCTACATGTGCCAAGAAATTGTAACTTAGAACATCTTAAGTTTAGGATACTTAGAACACTAAAGTACGATCCTTCAAAGTATTTTGTAAAGTTAGTATGTCGGGTGCCTTTTGGAAATGAGTATGTCGCTTCAGAAGTTAAAAATGATGAGGTTTGGAAGTTCTGTTATGCCAAGTTGCAACAGAATTTCTTATCATGTACGTTGATGTCGAAGAGATTGAGGTGTCAGGAGATAATACTAACCCTCCAAATTTATAAAGATATGAACCTTCATACCCAATAGAAAGGGATGATGTGGTCGCTAGTCCTTCAAGGGTAGAACCAATGGAAGAGTTACTTGACAAACAAGTTTCCAAGATCACATATTACTAATTATTTAGTACAATATTTTCTTATTCATTTCTTAAATAATCATATTCCTCTCAATGTAGTTATATACAGAGAACCAGGAAACGCAGCAACCTCCACATCCTTGTACGCAATCAATTCCTTTGGATCATTGCCATTATGAGACAATGAGTAGTGGCTCTAGCGAGCAGTCCTTCGATGATGAAGCTGATGATCTTTTATTGGAGTTCAATGAAGGAGTTGTACCTGATGATGAAGATATCATAAATGTCATCCAAGATTACTTTTGTAGATCAATCGGCAGTGAGGACCCAATGGTCTCAAATAATAACTATACTAAGACATGTAGGACAACACAAGAATGGGATCAGGAAGTTCAGCTTGATGTTGTTATTGATGAGGTGATAGTTGAGGATGAATTCTCGATTCCTAATGAATTAATTGAAGGAATGTGCTTTAGAAAGAGTGATCTTCAATTTACATTACAAGGGTGGTCAATTATAAATAATGTGCAATATATTGTAATTGCATCGAATACACAGAAATTTACTATTTATTATGCAAAGCATGATAGCCCAGTGTCTCCTTCCATATGGAGACTTCATTCTGGTAAGAGCAAATGATTATGTGGTATATGAAAAATCTCATCTATAAAGAACCGTCAGATTTGTGCCACTCCAATTCTCGAAAGTGGTCACCTTTAGTGCAACTCTCAATTTATTAGTTTTAAATGCTACCCACCATTAGAAAGCATATAGACTTGAAGCCTAAGGAGATTATAGGTCGCATGGAAGCTAAGTTCAATATTAAATTTTCATACATGAAGGCTTCAGACACTCAAAGAAAGGCTATTAAGGTTGTTTTTGGGAGTTGGGAGGAGTCATATAGTACTCTCAATTTATTCATGGATGTTGTTGCCTCTACAATACCGCAAACGGTATATAGAATTCAAAGCTCACAAGCCAATATACTTCAAATACTATTTTAGGCATTTGGTCCTTCTATTACTAGATGGATGTATTGTCGGTCAGTTCCTAGTCTTAATGGCACATTCCTTCTCGGTAAATATTGAGGTACATTATTAACTACAATTGCATTGGATGCTAATAATGTGATTTTTTCCTCTTGCATTCGCTATTGTTGAGTCAAAGTGTACTGAATCCTGGATATGGTTTCTTCAGAAACTAAGTAAGCTATTATCAGGTGTGAAAGACATGCAAAATCTATATATAATCTCAGACAGGCATGCAGGTTAAGTTAGAGGTTGTAGGGAAATTTTCCCTGATGCAGCTCATCGACATTACTTACGGTTTCTATGAGAGAATTGCAAGAAAGCAATACGTTAGATAGGGATAAGTGACGTAGAATTTCTGTGTCAAAAAATGTATACAACAAGAAATACTAACGAGGCACGAGTTTATCACAGATGTATGGAAGATATAAAGAAAATCAAGCAAGATATCTACCAATGGTTGGAGGACCGAGATGTGACCCGATGGTCCTTAACACACGATGGTGGATTTAGATATGGTGATATGACAACGAATGCGATAGAGTCTTTTAATGGCGTATTGAAGAGAGCTCGAGGTTTACCAATTGAAGCCTTGATCACAATCATATACTATAACGTTGTCACAATATTCATGATGCGGTTAGATTTCATTACATATTAGGAGAGACAAAATAATTATTTCTTCGCGCCACGAGTACAAACAACAGTTAGAAGGGTTGAGGAGGAGGCAAGAAGAATGACAGAACCAAACAGGCTTAACATGCACGAATTTCAAATTTTGGACATGTCATCCAGATCTTATCATGTCGACTTACTTGATAGAAGGAGATGCAAGTGCACTTGTGGGAAACCTTTGGTTTTTAACATAATGTGTGCATATGTGATATATTGTGTAGCAATGTTAAGATAAACACGTTTAGATTATGTTTCTCTATACTACACGATGAGCAATTACAAGTTAACTTATTCTACAGAAATTTACCATACCCCCAATAAGGATGAATGGCATCAACATGATCCTAGTGTTGGTTTGTCACCACTTCTCCCCCAAACTATCGCAGATGGTCAGGTCATCCGAGGACTAATCAGTATCGCAATATAATGGATGAGTCAGGCCACAAAGTAACAGAGTTTGTGGAGCTTGTCATTCAGTAAGTCACAATAGAGCCACTTGCCCAATAAGACTTGGTCGTAGAAACTAGTATTTCATTTGTTTGTTGTATTATAAGTGATTGTATGTGCATTTGATTTATTATATGGTTAATTTAAATATGAAAATTAGTTTAACCCTGGGTATACTACTACACTGATCAGAAATAAATTTTTTTTTTTAAATGACAGGGGTAAGTCACCCATTAAACGAGCGACTTATTATCATTACCATTTTACCATCCTCTGCTCGCTCACCATAACGGACAGCTGACTCAGCTAATCCTAGTCAGTGTACATCCCCCCTTTAACCGGCAATTTTGCCTATTTTTAAATTTATTTAAAACATGCTTAAGCTCTTAATACAATTTATAATCATGCTTAGTATTAAAATTTTCCCTATTCTTAATGAGCTCAAGGTTGGGTCGTTAAAAAAGTTAAAGACTTGAGCTTGGCTTAATTGCGGGAGCTAATTTAGAAAGCTTAAGTTTGACTTGATTGTTGAGCTCGATTTCTTAGGTTTAAATTAAAATTTTTAGTTTTTGTAAGAGTTTTTATTTCTAATATAGAATTAATTTTAAAAAGTTAAAATGTATTATTTAATGCAATTTAACTTAAATTTTAAATATATTTTATGTTAATTTAGGTGCTCAATGAGCATACGAGCTGATTCAGGCTAAGTTCAAGCTTGAGCTCATTTAATACATGAACTCAGGTATAGGCTCTAACTAAAACTCATAGCTCAGTAAACTCAACTCATAAGCTTGTTAACTAGTCATGCTAAAGTCGACTCGACTCACATATACCCCTTCATGAATGCAATTGTAAAGCTCTTCAAGAAAAAGCCCAAGTGTTTATATCACACTTTTCTTACCGCTTTGCTTTATTATTTTTTTTTTTTCAGAATGCAATAATAGTTTCTATTTTTCTACTATATTTTCATTGAGTTGAAGAAACTCATGTGTAAGGGAGCTGCTTTTTATGACAACTTTTTAAAAAATTATTTATCCTGCATCAAATTTCAACCACCTTTAATATGCTATAGCCATTTCAGACATACCCCTAGCCTTTAAATTTAAGCAAGTCATGCATTAGTTCCATGCATCCAAAAAACCTCTGAACGACTTATATTATATTTTATACAACCTAGCATATATTTGTTATCATCAAAGCAAACACATCATCTCATTAGCTAATGAGGCCAACATATACTATCCCTCAGTATCTTAAAGATATCTAAATCAAATCGAAGAGATATATTACTTGATTGATATCATCAATAAGAAATTTATTAGAAAATCTACATAAATTTTTGCATCCAAAGAAAATGTTTTAAAATAGATTTCAGAACAAATAAATATAATAACAACACAGAAGAATTCAATAGATAAAAATACTAAACTAATTAATCAATTCTCCAAAATTTCCTCGTGATTGGTTGAGATGCAGACCTCCAAAATCCTTTCATGATTGTTTGAGACATTAGTATTGCCAGGTTGATCATAAGGAACAAAAGGGGTTGGGGCATCTCCAAACTCTAAAAAATTGTTGTGAGCATTTGAACAACTTTATTCATTGATAGACGCTCTATTGGATTCCACTGTATGCACCAAAGTGCTATTATGGCAAGCCTTTTCATAATTTCTTCGTTTCCCTCCATTTCCATAGCTAATCCAAGATTGTTGTTATTGACCAACTTGTTATATATCCACTCTGGAAAATAAATTTAACTGAGGTTCTCAATTGTAGGATCAATATTTTTCCTCCTTCCAATCATTTCTAACAGAAGCATTCCATAACTATATACATCAGATTTATGAGATACAGATCCAAAGTGTCTAGAGTAGACCTCTGGTGCTATGTATCCCATAGTGCCTCTTGCAGCGCTTATTGTCACAATGCTTTGATCTCTGGAGCACAGCTTGGCCAGGCCGAAATCTAAATTTTTTTGATTGAAGTCATAATCTAACAAAATATTATGGGGTTTGATGTCAAAGTGAACAATTCTGTGATTGCATCCTTGGTGCAAATAATTGACCCCTTGGGCTTGCAACTTCTCCATATTGAAAGATTCATGTCTCTTCTTTGATTCACCAAAGAAAATAAACTTTTCTAATGAATTATTTTGCGTGAACTCATACACCAGGGCTCTATTAGCTCCATCTGAGCAAAGTCCCAAGAGGAGAACTACATTGAGATGGTGAATTTTTCCTATAGTGGCTACTTCGTTGACAAAATCATCTCCATTGGATTTTGATGCTTCTAGCAATTTAACTGCCACAGGAATTCCATTAGCCATCTCACCTTTGTAGACACTTCCAAATCCTCCTTGACCCATCTTATGCATAAATTTCTTTGTTATTTTCTGAATATTCAAGAAATTGTATCGAGTTAGTGTTGTGGATTTGTAGGTTGCAAGGAACTTTTCTATCTTTATGCGCTTTTTTTTTTCATTGCTATATTTTTTGAAAAAGTAGAGAACCACAAGAGTTGCAATAAGAAAAATCACAAGAGATGTACCAATGGCAACGCTTACAAGAAAGGAAATTTTAGCATTCATTAAGGCAACTTTCCTGTTTATAAGCTCCACCATTCCAAAATTTTACTTGTGAGGCAAATAATCCAACCAAACAAAATTTAGGTTGGAAGTCCACGAAAAATTGAAATTAAATGGTGAGATTGCTCCATATACCTTCAACAATAAGATGTAAACCTGGGAAAAAACATATATGGACAAAAAATCAGTTTGTTAGTCCACAATCAATAAAATTAAATATAAATTTAAAGATAAGGGTAACAAAACATGCTTGTAAGTTTATTTTCTTTGTCATGATCGACAAAAAAGAAAATTTTCCCTGTAAATATCTGATCTAACCTCCTAAATCACATTGTATTTGAAATTTCTCCATATAGTCTGCCAACTCTAATTCATTGCTAATTGCATTTTCCTTGTAAGTTTTATCAAGTTAAAATCAAATTTCTATTCCTGATATGAAGCTTGATGAGATTCTGTTTGGATGCCAAATATTTACTTACTGAGGAGGTCTAAGGATGACTAAGAAATGCGAGAGCAGAGTGTAAAAAACAGATATGAAGCTTTATGAGGTTCTGTTTGGATGCCAAATATTTATCTATTGAGACGATCTACTAACTATTGCAAATTTCAATGAGTTTTTTGGTGTGGCTGCAGGAATTTTTGAATCAATTGCTTGAAATCATGGTGGTTGGAATTTCTTAGGCTGACAAGCAAAAGAATGCGCTGAAAATGATATCATTTTCAGTCTATGAGTCAGTGTACCTTTGTTGAAAGCACTGGAATCATATATGTTCGTAACAATAAAAAATATCACTAATAATAAGGATGACTAAGAAATAATAAGGATGACTAAGATATAAGAGAATAGAGAGAGAAAGAGAGTTTAAAGAGCTTTGAGTTTTCTTATTGTCAAAGTACAAGTATTGGGATAATCATCTCTCTTTGATTTCACTTTTTTCTTATATGTAGTGCGTTATTAGAGATGTGGCTAAAATTTTTATCATTAAACTAAAAAAATAGGATCTATGGTAGCTGATTTTCTTAAACATATCAACTATAGAAAAAATGATAAGTCTATAATATTAAGTCTTTACAAAAAACAGAACATAACAGAAAAGAAAAGATGCAACTCATCTCTCGACGCAAAAAACTTAAAACAGAATATTCAGATAGATGAGAACTCACCATGGTGAGAATCTTGTGAAAAACAAAATCTTTTATAACTTCTGATATTATATCCACATTTTTTCCTTCAACGAAACAATCTGAACAGCTAATAGCTTCGGCATTCACATACAAAGAAGCCGTTTGTCCTTGCAGGCTCTTTGGCGCTATAGCTTGTTTCGATTGACCAGAATAATTAGAAAGAACTAATAATTTTTAGGTATATTAGTTTCTTTGTTTGCTACAGGTCTTATCTTCAATATAACACATATGTTTATCCTTTGCCTATAACTTATTAGTTCAGCTCTCCTATCTTTGTCAAATAACTGGCATTTTAGGTGTAATGTGCATCTTGTTGTAATTATTTCTTTATTACTATATTCAATAATCACTAAAAAGATTTTCTGTTCATTCTTTCTTGGAACAGTGAATGCATCTCTACTATGACCTTTGACTTTATTTTGAATTCATAACGGCCTATTCTACAGCTTTAGTGGTGGTTTTAATTGCCACTAATCTGAAACATTTGTGACGGTTTAAATCGCTGCTATTATTTTAGATTTGTTGCTGGTAAAACTGTCGTTAACGCTCCAAGATAGTGGTAGTTTAAACTATTGTCAAAACTAAGCCATGCCAACCTGTATCCAATGGTTGCAAAATAGCTGCAAAATGCCTTGCAACAACTATGGTAGACTTATGAAGGGTTGAAACAACTTCAAACTTTTTCGTGGCAGTTAAAACAGTCGTTCAAGCCAAGATTAAGTGTGGTTGAAGTTTCCTTTTCTTGCAGTGAACTTGTTTGGTTAATGTAAGGAAATACCAAATAAACAAGGAGTGATGTAGTTAGAAGAACCCTTTTCAGTAATAGCAAATTTAATTCAATAACTAGTGCAAACTTTCCATCAGATTATACAACCACCCAATTATTTATAGTAAGATGTAGAAGCCTCCACACTTGAATGAGGAAAAAATAGGGGAAGCTTAGAACATGACATCGCCTTTCAAGTTATTTTTTCGCTTGATTTAGACTGTAGACCAAAAAAAGTACTTGCATCATTCTGTAGGACTATAATCCAGGATGTTATCAGTGGAGACTGACCACTTTTAATTTTGCATACTTGTAATTAAGTGGCATTTACCCCATGAACTTTTACATTCATTTGATATTTTATAATTGATTATTTTTTAAAATTATTTTTGCAGTAGAAATTGCCTACTTTTTTAGGTTTTTATATGCATGTCGAATTTATTTTAGCCTGAAATGTGACCAGGCTATTAAGGAGAATGAAAAAATTCTTCTACTTGTAATTTAATAAACAAATTATCAAGATCACATAGAAAAATAAACACTCTTAAGAAGTAAGCCCGAGCACGCCAGAGTTTTTTATGCATTTATATTTATCTTTTCTCATTACTACACACCTCTCCACCAATGGGCCATGGCAAACCACCTAACCTATTAGGATGTAGATCTATTTAGGGGATGTTGTGCATCTCTTCGAAAAAACCTATTTTTATTCCTAATTCTTAAAGTGCATCATACAATTTTTGCATATAAATCAATCAGCATGCATTATATTAGAAACTAATTAAAAATTAATAAAATTTCAATTGCATCAAGCATAAATACTATATATAAGTGAATGGGCCACTTAGGATCTTCTCTAGATGTCAGCCCCAATTTTTTGAAAACATAAATGACAGCTTACCCATCTATCATTAGACTAGATTGATGGTTTTAAAGTGCCTTGTTGATTTAGCTAGCTCTCCAATCAAGGATGTGGCAAGCCAAGTTTTGCATGTCATTAGTTAGATTCATGTCAATATTTTTTAGCACCCAAATTAGATTTATTGTTTAGCTCTCCAATCCAGGCCGAGGTAAGCCTAGATTTTCATGTCATTAGTTAAAGTCATGTAATTATTGTTTAGCGCCCAAATAAGATTTAGGATCTAGGGTAGAACTAAAATCATAAGTCCCTAATATTGAAAAAAAAAAGTTTAATCCTAAATTTCTAATAAAATATCAACTCAAACAAAAATTTTGTCACATCCAAAATTTAAAGCCTAATATAGGGTAGGTCGGGTTGCTTCTAAATTATTTTTAGAATCCCAAAGTGCTCCCTACCTTTCATTCTTCGGACTCCAAAAATAAGTGCCAAAAATTTGATACAATCCTATTAAAATTTTCATATCTTTCCTTTCATATCACTCCTATAAAAATCCAAAATATAATTTCTTCCATTATTTTAATCATGAGTATTGATAGGAAACCTAAAACTTCATATGATATAATTAACTACGAAGCCTTTCCTTCGTAGGAGATATAATACCCCATATAAAATAAAACATGCCCTAGTTAGCTTCTAAGTAGGATGAGGGAAAATTATTATTTTGGGAAAATTTAAATTAAAGGAGTCTCATTGTCTTTACATTTAAACTGTGGATAATAAATAATATTTTTTTTCTATGGGCAGATATATTATATATTAACATGCATTTGAATATGAAATTAATAATAGTGCATCCAGATTATTATAGCTAAATATAAGATCGAATAATATTTTGACATTAAGGGGCGTAAGTAGTGCTTTCATAAAACTTATAGTTTTGTAATCTGAACTCATTTAAGAATGATTTTCCCCCTCTTGACATGAAATATCATTCATAATGGTGTGTTTGACATCAAAACTATTCAAAAATTTATATTCAAATTTTCCAAAAAAATATAATTGTGATTGATTTATGCACCTCCCTATAAAAATAATTTTTTGGCATCTCCATTGAGGAGTTAACTCTCTCTCTATTTTAATAATGGTAGAAATCTCATTAAATCGGTAGTTAAAACAACTTTCCTTCTGTTGGTCCCTCTACCTATTTCTTTCTTAGGTAAGAAAAACCAACATAAAAATAATCGCAACAGAGGTGAATGAGGGAATGTTCATTAAAAATAAGCTTTAACATCTCAACCCAAGTCAATTGGTGGAATAAGAGAGTTAAGCCAATTCCCCTAAAACAAAACAAAAAAAGCCAATTTCCCTAGATTTTCCATATCAATTTCATAAACCTCGAGTTGGGTGAAAGCCCAACATATTGAGTTCTATGATTTAAATGAAAATTAATCAAATTCAAAAATTTAAATTCTATCTAAAAATAATAAAGAAGATGAAAATAACTCTTTGACTTCATTACAACAGATTACCCAAATGTTCTTGTTGCTTAACAGACACAAAAAAATCATATGTTCACAAAATCACAAATGATTTTCTTGCATTACCACTATATGTTAGGTTATGTTTTCCATTACTTAATAATATGATAAGAATCAAAATCATTAGTTTCTTTAAAATTTCGTTTCAAAAATTAACTAATTCAAATTATCTCTCTTTTAATTATAGACAAAATTTCAAATGAATTGTAAACTCATCTTCTCACTAGATAGAGATATGACTATAGAAAAACTCATCTTTGGTAATTTAATTCTGTTTGGAATGATGGGATTCAAAGCTCTTAAGATGTCAGTGAATGGAGGGGAATTATTTGATCTATCTGTCAGGTCAAAAAAGGATGTCTCCTTAGTAGAGATTGTTGTAGGGTCGGTGGCCGACTCCCCCATCCTTAAAATGGACGTCTGATGTCGCCCCCTTGCCCATTGTACTCTCTACTTGGGAGGATGAGAAATAAAAAATAGTGATAATGGATAAAAGACCAATTGTGCTAAGATTGGGTCAAGTTTCAATATCCCTTTTACTAGTCAAAACTAAAAGAAAAATTAACTAAGAATGGTGTTTGTTTATTTATTGGTGGGAGTTTCGAAAAGAAGGGTTTTGAAACATTTAATCTTATTTGGGGAATTTGATATTGAATCAATAGTCTCAAAATTGAACATCTCATTATAAATAATATATTGCCCCTTAAGGCAAACATATCATTTGCTAACAGATTCAAATGATGAAACTGAAAGTTGCCATTCTTACTGTAGTGATTGAATCCAAGTAGGAGTCGCATATGATTCCGAAGGATCGAAATAAGATTCTATCAATATTCAACCACTACAATCTCGATGGGAGATCATTAATTTCATATTCCATATCACAAAAACAAATAATATATCTTTTTAAAGAGAGAAAATATCACTTATTATCGATTGATGGGACATGACGATAATGATCGTTATCGACTTGATTTTCCCAAAGAAGATTAGTACTGGATTTTGAAAATTGATTTTGAAAAATGGTGGATGTGGGCTCTAAATCTTCTACGAGTGCAAACCCTCGTAATTAATTACATCATAGGAAATCAAAATTTCCTACTAATACTCTCGATTAAAATAATGGTGAATTTGTGTTTAAGGATTTTCTATGAGTGATATAAAAGGAAGTGAATTTTGGAATTTCAATGGGGAATCGGTCATGATTGAATACATATTAGTAGGGTCAAAGGAAAAAGGGTAGGGCACACTTTGAGATTTCAGAACAATATAGAAGTGTCCCAACCTAATCTAAGTGTTGGGCTTTAAGTTTTGGATTGAAAAAGAAATTTAGTTTGAGTTTTGCATTTCATTAAAAGTTTGAGATTATATTCTCAGAGGTTGGGGTCTTATTATTAAAAATCCACCCCAGATCCCAAATCTAAATTTGGACACTGGACTACAGTAGTCTGAACCTAACTAATACAGTGATAGGGAGTTTATGAGGGTTTCACAAAGGTTGCTCTAAGTAAGGATCTGTGTCGTCTTCTCCAGACATCATCACTTCAATGATTGATTGGGTTCTTTGTCTCACTAGGGTTGGTGGAAAGGCGTTTTTGTACAGGCTTCTCCACCTTGCTATGGAAGCAAAAGGTAAGTCACTGAGTTAAGTGCAATATCTGGAGGAGAGGCTCTGGGGAGTGGACGTAGGTCAGGTTGACTTAACCACTATAAAATCTGATATGTTCTTTCTTATTGTATTTCCGCATTTAATTTCTGTAATTTATTTTATGGTGAATGTTGGTTTTGTTTGAATCATTAATTTTGTTTGAGAATTTTTAAAACACTAATTCAACCCCTTCTTTGTTAGCCTCGGGCTAATTCATAAGGGCTTAACATCCCTAACAAACTTTTAAGTTGTATCAGAGTGGGATTCATAAAATTGAGTTTTTTGAAAACTTTTGAATTTTGATCCATGGCTAACCTTGGTAATCATAATACTGCAGAAGAGTATTATATTTTCCGACAACCTTTGTTTGATAACATACCTTTTGATTTTTAAAAAAACTCATATATCCACTTTTTTATAATCAATTGACTATCGCATGTGTATGCTTGTTAAAGAAGGTTATTCACCTCCGTCATGTGAAATTAATGGCATAAAAATCAAACTTTTGAATTTCTGAATAGACTTTTAATGATAGAGATTTAGCACAGCTTAATGCAAAATATTTAAACTATTTTTTTGTGTTTTGCAATCAGAAGATTACATGTGTGTCTCAACTTCTGCTACTGGTAAAAAAATATGAGATATATTATGTATTACTTATGAAGGGACAAATGAAGTTAATCAATCTAGGTTGAATATCGTACTTCATTACTATGAACTTTTTAGCATGAAAGCTAGTGAATCGATATCTAAAATATATACTAGGTTTACTCAAATTTTCACCTCACTGCATGCCTTAGGAAGAGAGTTAACTAACTATGAGAAAGTTAATAAAATTTTGAGATGCTTGTCTTCTTCCTTTGATGCTAAGATTACTGCAATAACTGAATCTAAGGATTTGATTACTTATTTTGTTGATAACTTACTTGGGTCACTCATTGCTTACGAGCAAGGAGTGAACCAAAGATAACATGATGCAGGTGAGAAAAAGGAGGAGAAAACCATGACGCTGAAAGCTAACGATATGGATACTAATTCTTCCAATTCTGAAAGTGATGATGTTGCCTTAATCACAAGGTAATTCAATAGCTTCCTAAGGAAGAAATAAAATCAACATCAGAAATGGAACAAGGGTAAGGTTAGCAAAAAATTTAAAAGTTCTTCTAAAATGGTTTTCTTTGAATGTAGGAAGCCAGGACATGTAAAAGCTGATTGTTTACACATAAAGCTCACCCAAGCAAGGAGAAGCGTGAGGAAAAACCCAAGTTAAGGAAGGATAAAAAGAAGTTTCAAAAGGTGTTCTGGGTGAATTTTACATCTAACCAAGAAGGAGACAATAAACTTGTGCTTGATGGTAGATGATCATGTTGGTCAAGCTAACCAAGAAGCGGTATGTGAACTAACCTACAATTAATTACTTGAATTTTTTGAGAAAATTCATGTATTATATAGAAAACTTAAAAAATTGCATGATAGTCTGAAATTAGAATTTTTAAATTTGCAAAAAGAGCATGAGGTGTTGTTTAAAGATCACTCTACACTTGATAGCAATCACATGTCTTTATTTGATGAGTTTGATGAGTTAAATAAAAAGCATTCTGAGTTGGTCATTGAGCATAATTCATTGAAAGCATCCCACACTGCAATTGAAAATGATTTTAAAATATATATTGATGAATCTGAAAGTATGGAGCACTATTTAAAAGTTGATAATGCTATTTTAGAAAGTGTTATCTTAATGTTTAAAGCTGAATTAAAAGAACTTGAGGAAAATAGTACTCCACCCACACCTGAACAATTTTTCAATCCTGATCCAAATCCAAAAGTTTTGAAACCAAGGAAGAGGCACTATAACTTGAATAGATTAGTAAACCCCTTTCCTGGTGTTAGATATTTTTCATGTGGCATGCTAGGACACAGATCGCACATTTGCATTATTCATCGTACTACACTTTGGGTGTGGAGACCCAAAATACTTGATTCACAGTATAACACACATGTATTGCATTCTTCTTTCCATAAGAAGGGACCCAAACTTATTTGGGTTCCTAAATCTAACGTTTAATGATTTTGTAGGAGTGATCTCACCAAAGACCTCATGAGATCATGTAATACCTAGACAATGAATGCTCATGACACATGACTGGAGATTCTAATAAATTTATTTCGCTGGAGGCCAGGACTGGAGGCAATGTTACTCTTGCAGATAACACCAACAGGAAAGTGGTGGGCACAAGTATAATCGAAAACTCCAATAACCTTTTGATTGAAAATGTTTTGCTTTTAGATGGCTTGAAACACAATTTGCTTTGTATTAGTCAGCTTTTCTACAAGAGCTTTATTATAAACTTTTTGGCAAATACATGCATCATTAGCTTGAATAACACACTATTTTGTAGGGAAAAAGAATTAATAATATTTACATGCTTAATTTAAATAACATTGAATGTGTTGTTTTATTTTGCTTAAAAATTGTCGATGATGAGTCTTGGGTGTGACATAGGAGCTTATGTCATGCTAGTATGAAAACCCTTAGGAGAGTGACCGAAAAAGACCTAGTTAGAGGTGTCCCCAAGCATAAGTTCACTAAAGACCACATGTGTGATGCCTATCAACTAGAGAAGCAAGTCTAATCCTCCTTCTATTCCATTAAGGATATTAGCACCTCTAGACCTTTAGAAGTCCTTTATATAGATTTGAATGGACCCATTAGCACTGCCAGCTTAGGGATAAAGGGTTTACATTTATTCAACGACCATATCATATATTGATTCGGAGTGCTCCACAAAATCATATTCGATAAAGGGTTTACATTTAAGTCTACAAAAATAAACAACTTTGCAAGATATTATAATATAGTAGAAGATATTCAATAACATATTATCGACAAACTAATAGATTGGCTAAAGCCTTCAATAAAATTTTTGTGTAAATCATCAAAAATACCTTATATGACAATAAACATCTTTGGGTTAAGAGGTCGGTAGAAGCCTTATTGGCCTATCAGGCTAACTATAGGACTTTGACTCAATCCACTTTGTTGCCTTAGTGTATCAGTCTGAGATAGTTCTCCCTTTTGAGGTGTAAATCCCTTCACTGAGGATCGCCGTGCAAAACCAAATTACAACAACAATAGTAAACACATCAAGCCTTTATACCACTATGTGGTTCGGGTACATGAACACTTTTACTCCATTGTGCCCTATTAAAAGTCACACTAAATAAAATGCTCAACTTTCACTAGAAGAGATTGAAGGCCTTGAAGAGCACTGTTTCTAAGTTCTACTAAATCTTGATTTATATAAAATATGAATTGTTCAAGCTCATGATAAGTTAGTGTGACCTAGAACTTTTTAAGTAGGAGACTTCATCTTGGTTCTTTTGAGGCTTATATTAGCCCATCAAAAGATTGATAGAAAGTTTTAACCAACATGGGAGGAAACTTTTATTGTAGAGATAAGCTACGAATGGGGTTCCTACCAGTTAGTTGATTATAAAGGAAATCACCTAATGCTTCTGGTCAATAGGCACTTCATTAAGAAATATTATGCGTGATATAACCTGAACCTAAAATAAATGAAATTTTTTAATTCAAATCACATTGAATTAAATTACTTAAATTTATAATTTCAAAATAAAAAAACTTCAATCCATAAAGGATATGTATGAGTCTCCATGCTTCATTTCCTTATGATTAAATCCACTAGTGATGGAGCAAGCCCTTTGTGGCACCATCCTATTATCAAAATCAAAATATTTCAATCCTTAAGGTTATAAGTGAGTACTCATGCTTCATTTCCTTAAGATTAAATCCACTAGTAATGTAGTAAGCCCTCGATGGCACCATCCTAATATTAAAATCAAAATCTTTTAATCCTTAAGGTTAGGAGTGAGTCCTTATACTTCTTGTCCTTAAGATTAAATGCACTAGAGATGGAGCAAGCTCTTTGTGGAACCAACATAGTATTAAAATCAAAATATTTCAATCTTTAAGGTTATGTGTGAGTCCCCTACCTCCTTTCCTTATGAATAAACCCACTAATGATGGAGCAAGCCCTTTATAATGCCATCCTAATAACAAATTAAAATCCTCTAATCATTAAGATTAGGTGTGAGTCCCTATGCTTTCTTTCCTTAGAATTAAATCCATTAGTGGTGGAGTAAGCCCTCTATGGCATGACCCTAGTATCAAAAACCAAACTCTTTTAAAATTGGAAGATTAGATGTGAGTCCTTATGCTTCCTTTCCTTAAGACTAAATTTTCTATGGACAAGGAAATCCCTTCGTGGAACCATATTAGCATCAAATAAAAATAAAAATCATTCCATCCTTTAGGAATATGTGTGAGTTCCTGAGCTTCCTATTTCCTAGGATCTTGGTTAACTATTGTTGTAATTAAGGCTATCAGTCCCCTTCAAAGCTTAGCTACCTCCTTAGTATCTTAAGATTTGATGTGAGACCCTGTGCTTCCTTCCTTAGATCTAGGAAAAAATTAAATTCAAAAAACCTTTTTATTAGGTATAAGTTCCCAATCGGCATACCTAGACCAAAGGTTAGGTGCTTCCTATCCTTGGAATTCAAATCCCATATTTGATCCATCAAATCAGTCAACATAAATATGTGAAGAATAACTTAATTCTACTATATATATTTGGGGTCAATTTAATGTCCTCATTTTTATATACGGTTGACAAACAAAAATGAAAACTAAATCCAAAACTCCAAACCGAAAGTCAAGGATAGAATCTCTTGCCCCATAAACCTTTTAAGTAATTTTTCAATCACTTCAAAACGAAACTAAATGAAATTGGATTTATAATCCATAAGCTATTTATTGATTAGGCTTGTCTCTAGGGCCAACCATCTAAAGTTGAGGGCAATCTGAGCCCTCTAACCCATAAAACTAATTTTTTTTCAAAGGCTACAAAACCTTTAAATATTTGTAGCCCGTGCCACTAGAGCTTGCATCTTATAGAATTTGACCTTGGGAAACTCCCTAAAGCCCTTGAAAATGTTCATGATTAATCTCATGACATGCTAAATATAAAACTAAACTTTTGGTGGACTTTGGTTAACCATGGTTGACAATGGTTGAACATGATCCCACCATGGTTGACAGTGCTTGGAGCATTGAAATAAATTTTCCCTTAAATTTTAACAAGGCCTAATAAAACTAAGTCATGAAATATCTTTCAATACATTCTAAATACCATTTGGGATGTATTGAATATGGACACAAGTTTGGGTTTGATTTGGTTGACAAAGTCAACCTGGTTAACAAAGTCAACCTGGTTGACAAAAATGCACCATAAAGGTCCAACCATACATTTCAAACCAAATGACCTCACCATTGCATGAGACCTCCTTTAACGAGTCAAAAATATTATTTTAAACTTCTTAGACTTAATCCCAACTTTTGTTTCAATCTAGTTGACCAAGTTAATCATGGTTGACCAAATAAATCATACACTTAACCAATTTCAAAGTCAATGCTCCAAGCACTTCCAAACCAAGTTAAACCCTCAAAATTGATTCAATGCATGCCCCATGCAAATTCAACACCTTCATAAGCCAAAACCCATTGGTTTGACTTGTTCAATCTAACTGGAGTGGTCAAAACTCATGCATGCAAAAAAACTTTCAAACAAACTCCCAAACCTCAGCCTTAAATTCCTTGGTGTTTATTCCTACACCTTGCATTACTCCCCAAGACCCATTCGAGTTAGCTTTGACTAGTTAATATGTTAATAAGTTAACATAACTCTCAAATAGGGTCAAATAGTCAAGAATTTCTAAGAAATCCATTTTCCTCCAAATCAGCCAGCAAAACCAACTCAAATTTGTTCAAATCGGCCCTAACCATCCCTAAAGCAGCTCCTAAGCCAAGCCCAACACTTAGTTTAGCAAAGGAGACAAAATATGGTCCCCTTCACCTCATGTGTACTCACCCATGTCACACTAAAGATTGATGTCATTTCCCTGGCTTTTAACCAACTTAGATGGCTAGCAAGCATCCAAGACCTCCCTCCAATCAATCTTAGCCCTCCATTCAAAACGTTAGGGCTCCAAATGGGTAAAACATCTTGAAACCCTCATTTAAGTCCAAATCATTCTCTCATCTACCTCCAGCCCCCCAAACTTCTTTCCTTGCTTCTCTAAAGCTCCTTCAATCTTCTTAAAGTTTTTCCCGACCATTCCATAGCCTCCAAATTCCCCTTTGGTTAATAGAGAGAGAAAGATGAGATTTGGAGTTAACTTTTAATTTAGCCAGAATCAGCTCTTGGTGTCTTCTACGAAGTTGAAGATAACTTCTTCAAGATAAAAAGAAGCCTTCTTACTCACAACTCCATCCACTGGTTGGTAAGATATTAACATTTTAAGTGTAAATTTAATTTTAAAACTGCTCTAAATCTTCAATGCAAGGAGCCCCCAAACTCCAGGCATTGAAGGATTTTGATACTGAGAGCTTAAGTTTTAAATTTTGATAAATTTGGAGGAGCATTTTGAAAAATATGAGCAATCAAAGTTTTAGTTCAATTTGAACTAAAATCATTCTTCTAACCTGAGCCTTCAAATCATCTAATCAATTGGAATAAATCAGAACCATATGTGTGATGGCTTTAGGGTTTGAATGCAGGTTCTTCACTGAAATGGCATGGACAATGAGGCAACTTCAAGATGCTCTGATCCAACCATGCCAGATTAGATGGGTTGCATGCATTACCTACATGGATAACTGGCATGCCAAGGCTTGATACGTGCCCTTCCATGCACCAAATGGTGGTCGCAGTCTTATCAGTGTAAATAATGTTATGTTTTATATGTCAAATTTTGAGTGAAACAATTTTGATTTAGTTATTTTTGTGCATGAAAATGCAGAAATGCACAAAAATTTAAAGTATGATACAACTCCATGGTGTTGGACACTACACCACTGTGATACCATCATTGACATTGCCAAAAAACCAAATATGGAAATGTTGGCACCTAGTCACTGTTTAACAGCATCACAACATCAGAGAAGTTAGCACTATAAAGCTCAGTCTTTGTCTGCACAACAACGTGTGCAAATTTACAATGCCACTACGCCAAGGGGAGTGCCACATTGATGCCACAGTGCTACCCCGTCAACATCACCACAGCGCTACAGTTGTAATGGCTCGGACAAGATCCGCTAGTGAAATAATGAGTTTATTCATTAAATAATGGGTCAACCTATGCAAGCACTGCATTGGAGGAAATACTTTAGCACTTTGTTATTAATTTATTTTATGGACTTCACGGCGTAAGTGTCTCGATCATCGTAGCACCATAATCCATTTTTTGTGTTTTTCTATAAATAAACCATTTGTAATGTCAGTAAAAGAATTCAATAACTTAGTAAATTTTAGTCTTCATTGTGCTTCTCTGTAATTTCTTGAGTGAAAACTAAGGGAATTCAGGGAGCTATAGATCCACTTCATAAGAGTTTTTAGTCAATGTTTATAAAAGATATGTTGTAAGTTAAAGGGGTGTATAGGAGATCATTGAACCCATATGGTCATGCAAGCATTGGAGATTCTTAAAAAAAATTCTTATAAAGTACCCAAGATATTGAAGAGAGATTGCCTACGCATCCTTTTGAGGTGAGTTTTAAGCCTTACAGATTGAGTATTTTGAAAGTGTATGACTGATTTACAAGATTTGTATTCATCAATAATCAACTAAGAGTAGTTAGAAAAAATTCTATGCTCATTAGAAGAAAAGTTTCATTATTACATGATGATAATAAAATAGTTTGAAGACCTGAAAGCTATGAATTTAATGAGTTTATGAGTTCATAATAAACTACTAAATTAAAAATTTATTATTTTCAAATCTCTTATATCTAATTCCTCAAATGTTTGTTGTTGATCATAAAGAGATATTATTAAATTAAGTTTGTGAGAGATCAGTGCAATCTTAAATCGTTTGTGTTTTAAGAAGGTATGGATTAGCTAGTGGGCCACAAAAGTGATCTCATACTTGGAGTAGTAGAATTGGGTGCAGGGTTTCTCCTCACCCAGTAAGAAGAGGTTCTTTTAGGCTAGTGATGGCTGAAAAAGTGAGTAGTAAATCTATATGTTGGAGATCTCAATATGCAGGCATAGGTTTTATTGCCAAAAAAAACATAAAAATTGGATTGTGTCACCTTGTTCTATTTACTTTATGCAAAATCTTTACTCTTTATCATAGTTTACTTCTTGCACTATAAATGATGATTTTAATGATCATAATGTTATCTCTTATTTATGAGTCTTTATATTTCATGTTACTTGTATTATGTAGCAATCAAGCCATTACTAAATTACTAGTCTCGATTTACGTAATATTCAGAGACAACTTAAAATTTAGCTTGTGGACTTGGACTTTTTCGAAGCATAAGGAATTGTTTAAGGGGTTTTTGGTTGGTTAAAAAAGGAATGCAATGTAAAGTAAAAAAGAAAACATTATAAAAGTAATACTTGGATGAGTTTAAGTAAATTCAGTTGAACATTTTTTTTTGTTTAACTCGAAGTCAAATTAATGTAGTGTAAAATACAAATATGGTGGTAGGTGGCGGGTGGCAGGTGGTGTTGGATGGTGGCAAAGGGTGGTGACGACTGGTGGTGGCTGGTGGTGGATTGTGGCAGCCTATGGAAGAGATCAAGCTAGCTTACTTGAAGTGTAAGCATTTCCCTCTCAAAATTAGGCGAGTACTATTTACCTCAAAAATGACCTAAATTATTTTATACTATATTGATTATACTTTACTTGGCCTTTTTTTTCACCCAACCAAACACCAAATTTTTCAAAACCATTTCATTTACTTTACTTTACTCCGATTTTACTTCCAACCAAATAACCCCTAAATGAAATCAATTTTGTTGGAAGTAGAAATGATGGCATGTACGGTGACTAGACTTCTATTTGCTTTGACAAATTAAATTAGTAAATTTTATCTTTTTTTTTTCCAGGAAAGACTTTATGATTGTTTGATCCTCCTTATAGAATGGTCAAAATAAGATGCTCGCTAGTTTCAAAGTAATAATAATTAATTGTAAATAAATTGATTGTTATTGTAAATTATCTCAAAGGAAATTTATAATGAGCCATGGAACTCTATGATATTGCAATCTCATGAATAATAAAAATTAGAGAATTGAAGACTACTAGATGTCTTTAATTGCTTGAGCCCTTTCTCCATAACTTTGTTTGATGATTGCATATTTTGTACTGCGAAAATTGGGGTTCAAATGATTCAAGTTGAGCTGAGCATCAACTTAATTGAGCTAAGTTTGTTTATTCTTAATGAGCTCAAGGTTGGGGCGTTAAAAGATTTAAAGACTTGAGCTTGGCTCAATTGCGGGAGCTTATTTAGAAAGATCAAGTTTGACTTGATTGTTGAGCTCGATTTCTTAGGTTTAAACTAAAAATTTAAGTTTTTGTAAGAGTTTTTTTTTAAATATAGAATTAATTTTAAAATTTTAAAATGTATTATTTAATGCAATTTAAATTAATTTTTAAATATATTTTAAGTTAATTGAGGAGCTCAATGAGCTTACGAGCTGAGTCAGGCTAAGTTCAAGCTTGAGCTCATTTAATACATGAACTCAAGTATAGGCTCTAACTAAAACTCATAGCTCAGTAAACTCAACTCATAAGCTTGTTAACTAGTCATGCTCAAGCCGACTCGACTCACTTATACCCCTACATGAATGCAATTGTAATGCTCTTTAAAACAAAGCCCAAGTGTTTAATTTACAACTTCCTTACCGCTTTATATATATATATTTTTTTAGAATACAATAATAGTTTCTATTGGTCTACTATATTTTCATTGATTTGAAGAAATTCATGTGTGAGGGAGCTACTTTTTACGACAACTTTTAAGAAAATTATTTCTTCCGCATCAACTTTCAACCACCTTTAATATGCTTAGCCATTTCAGACACACTCCTAGCCTTTAAATTTAAGCAAGTCATGCATTAGATCCTTGCATCAAAAAAATCTATGAACGTCTTAATTTAAATTTTATACAACCTAGCATATATTTGTTATCATGAAAGGAAGCACATCATTTCATTAGCTCATGCGGCCAACATATACTATCCCTTAGTACCTTAAAGATATCTAAACAAATTTGAAGAGATATATTACTTGATTGATATCATCAAAAAGAAATATATTAGAAAATCTACATAAATTTTGTGCATCCAAATAAAATGTTTTTAAATAGATTTAGGAATAAATAAATATAATAGCAACACATAAGGATTCAATAGACCAAAATATTAAACTAATTAATCAATCATCCAAAATTTCTTCATGATTGGTTGAGATACAGACCTCCAAAATCCTTTCATGATTGGTTGAGGCATTAGCATTGCTAGGTTGATCAGAAGGAACAAAAGGGGTTGGGGGCATCTCCAAACTCTGAAAGTTTGTTGTGAGCATTTGAACAACTTTATTCATTGATGGACGCTCTGCTGGATTCCACTGTATGCACCAAAGTGCTATGATTGCAAGCCTTTTCATAATTTCTTCATTTCCCTCCATTTCCATAGCTAATCCTAGACTGTTGTTATGGACCAACTTGTTATATATCCACTCTGGAAAATAAATTTCACTGAGGTTCTCAATTGTAGGATCAATATTTTTCCTCCTTCCAATCATTTCTAACAGAAGCATTCCATAACTATATACATCAGACTTATGAGAGACTGGCCCAAAGTTTCTAGAGTAGACTTCTGGTGCTATGTATCCCATAGTGCCTCTTGCAGCGCTTATTGTCACAATGCTTTGATCTCTGGAGCAGAGCTTAGCAAGGCCAAAATCTGAAATTTTTGGATTGAAGTCATAATCTAACAAAATATTATGGGGTTTGATGTCAAAGTGAAGAATTCTTTGATTGCATCCTTGGTGCAAATAATTGATCCCTTGGGCAATGCCAATTGCAATCTCCTGCAACTTCTCCATGTTAAAAAATTCATGTCTCTTCTTTGATTCACCAAAGAAAATAAACTTTTCCAATGAGTAATTTGGCATGAACTCATATACTAGGGCTCTGTTAGTTCCATCTGAGCAAAACCCTAAGAGACGAACTACATTGACATGGTGAATTTTTCCTATAGTGGCTACTTCGTTGACAAAATCATCTCCATTGGATTTTGATGCTTCTAGCAATTTAACTGCCACAGGAATTCCATTAGTGAGCTCACCTTTGTAGACACTTCCAAATCCTCCTTGACCCAGCTTATGGTTAAATTTCTTTGTTATTTTCTTAATATTCGAGAAATTGTATCGAGTTAGTGTTGTGGATTTGTAAGTTGCAAGGAACTTTTCCACCTTTATGCGCTTCTGTTTTTCATTGTTATATTTTTTGAAAAAATAGAGAACCACAAGAACTGCAATCAGAAAAACCACAAGAGATGTACCAATGGTAACACCTGCAAGAAAGGAAATTTTAACATTGATTAAGGTAACTTTCCTGTTTATAAGCACCACCATTCCAAAATTTTACTTGTCAGGCAAATAACCCTTTCAAACGAAATTTGGATTGGAAGTTCAGGAAAAACTGAAAATAAATGGTGAGATTGCTCCATATACCTTCAACAATAAGATGTAAACCTGGGAAAAATATATATGGACAAAAAATCAGTTTGTTATGCCACAATCAATAAAAGTAAATATAAATTTGAAGATAAGGGCAATAAAATATGATTGTAAGTTTATTTTCTTTGGTATGACAGAAAAGAAAATTTTTCCTGAAAATATCTGACTTAACCTCCTAAATCACATTGTATTTGAAATTTCTCCATGTAGTATGCCAACTCTTATTCATTGCTAATTATCTTTTCCATGGAAGTTTTATTAAGTTAAAATCAATTTTCTATTCCTGATATGAAGCTTGATGAGATTCTATTTGGATGCCAAATATTTACTTACTGATGAGGTCTAAGGATGACTAAAAAATGAGAGAACAGAGTGCAAAAAAAAGATTTGAAGCTTTATGAGGTTCTGTTTGGATGCCAAATATTTATCTATAGATCTGCTAACTATTGCAAATTTTAATGAGTTTTTTGGTGTGGCTGCAGGAATTTTTTAATCAGTTGCTTGAAATCATGGTGGCTGGAATTTCTTAGGCCGGTGAGCAAAAGAATGCGCTGAAAATCATATCATTTTCAGTCTACGAGTAAGAGTGTACCTTTGTGGAAAGCGCTGGAATCAAATATGTTCGTGACAATACAAAAATATCACTAATAATAAGGATGACTAAGAAGTAATAAGGATGACTAAGATATAATAAGAGAAAAGAGAGTTTAAAGAGCTTTGAGATTTCTTATTGTCAAAGTACAAGTCTGGGATAATCATCTCTCTTTGATTTCTCTTTTTTCTTATATGTAGTGTGTTAAACATATCAACTATAGAAAAAATGAGAAGTTTATAGTATTAATTCTTTACAAAAAACATAACAGAAAAGAAAAGAAAAGATGCAGATAGATGGGAACTCACCATGGTGAGAATCTTGTAAAATACAAAAACTTGTATTCCTTCTGATATTATATCCACATTTTTTTCCTTCAACGAAACAATCTGAACAGGTCATAGCTTCGGCATTCACGGAAAAAGAAGCCGTTTGTCCTTGCAGGTTCTTTGGCGCTATAGCTTGTATCGATTGAGAAGCATAATTAGAAAGAACTTCACCGGTATATATTACGATGCATGAAGGAGGAAGTATGTCTATTCTCTCAAATAAATTCATAGCATAAACAAAAGAATCTAGTTCACTGAGGCAAGAGATTGGCCCAACTACTCCTTCATTGTCAGCTTGCAAGCTTATCTTGGTTGTGCAGTTCACTAGAACAAAACGTGATACAGCTACATCAAAAATAGAGCCGTTGACGTTAGGCTGTTTTTGGGTACCATTTCGCCATGGGCAACTAATCGAAGGTGTTGATAGAAGAACTTCAATAAATAACTCATAAGAATAGCCAATAGATGTTACTCTGTAGGATTCTGAAGAGGGGAGAGTAATAATTGTCTCGTTGGTGGAGGAGCAGGACAGATTCGCACTCAATCCTGCTGTCCTGCAACTATTGGAGCTGCTTTGAAGAGTAAAAGGGAATTTGATCTCCATATCTCCACAAATGGCGGAAGGGCAGTCATTGGAGAAAGCATAGGCTATTGGGAAGATCCCAAGCAGGAGAAGATGGCACCATGACATTGCAAAAATGGTGAATTGGGAACAGCAACAAATCTTGCAAATGCAGTTTTTAAACAGTATTTAATTCATTAATTGCAGCTTCTGAAATTGACTATTCCACCGTAAAGACTATACTGGTCAATTGTATTAAGCAAAAGACTTATAACCGCTTTTATGGACCAAGGTAGGCTTTGAAGAAGAAGACGACGATGACTACTTTTATGTGGCAAATAAGAGAAGAGGTATTTGAAATGGTTTGGAATTCCAAGTTTTGAAAAGTCCAGCTTATTAGGATTGTGGAAATAACGACTAGCAAGATTAGACCCAATTAATGGTCACCAAGTCAAGTCAATTAATGAAAATGAGCATTCACTTCCCTGTTCCAACAAAATAAAATCATGAAAAAAAAATTAAAAAAATAAAAATAAAAAAGACAAAAAAAAAATCACGAGAAGAATTTCTCACAAATAATTTAAATTCACTTTAACTTAATAATATATATAAGAAAATATGTTTTATTGATCCAAATTTGCAACTGAATTTTTTCTCTGGTGATTACAGTGGAAGTTAATGGCGAATATTCATTCGTTAAAATTTTGACGGACTAATGATAAAAATTTAATCTTAAAACTTAGAGGATAAAAAATCTATAACTACTTCGCAAATTAATTTTGACATTTCACTTTTCTTGCTCTCTCTAACATCCGTTGCTACATAATTGGTAATAATTTCATAACCTATTTATGCATGTTTAATTCAAAGTTATTATAAATATAAGAAAGTTTTGAAGTCTAAAAGTAAAATAAATATTAAGTGTCAAAAAATCTTTGGGAGCGCTGGTCTAGATGATGTTGGGAAGGAGAATTCTGTATAGCTATATAGGGAGCACTGCAGCAATAAAATCTGTGTATGAATCTGTTAATGAGATTGTGAAGCACAAGATACGCTCCAAATACCCCATCTCTAATTTCAATTTCGATTTTTGTATAAAAAACTATGGAATAAAGCCTGATTTCAAATGAGTTTTAGAACAATTTCATCTTGTAGTTTTTGATATATTGTTGAATGTCTCATTCTAGTCAGTTTAAATGTAAGAAACTATTTTCCCCCACTAATTTTGTCAGTATAAATTTGTGAGTATTTCATGTTGAATATGACATTTCTGATATTTGCTATGATTCATTAAAAGCTTTAAAATGATATTTTAGAGATTCCTTTCGAATGATTTTTCAAATGACAAATATTAAATATGTTTGCAAATTATCTCATGAAATGTGGTACATGTGGAAATTCATACATGTTCATGTTATCATTTGTATTACTATCTGCATAGGTATATCATGTTTTGGAGGAAGTTCTAATGTGAGAGATGTTCAAATGCACTATAAGTTCTATTCTATTGTAGGTTTTGAAGGTTCAAAGGCATTATAACTGAAAAAATATATATATAATTATAAAGCAAACAAGGCTAGATCTCCTTGCATAACTCAAAGTGGAGTTATAACCAAGCATTGTGATATGACCTTATCATAAATTAAATGTTGGATTTTTTTTTTAAATAAATAAGTTCAAGTTGAACCGGATGACGTAATAAATAATAATATTATAAAAATTAATAAAATTAACATAATAATAATACCAATTTAATCTAAAAAAAAAATCATCATTTTAAGAATTTTGAGAATAAAAATAAATAAAATTCATACATATATAATATATTACATAATTTTAAAATTAAATATAAATAATTATTATATTTATATGTTATATTTAAATATAAATAATTTTTATTTTTAATTTTAAATTTAGATATCTTCAATCTTTGATTTTAATTTATATTTAATAAAAATTTAGTTTATATGTAAATATATATCTAATATAAATAATTACTAATTTATATTATATATTTTGGTATAATTTTAGATCTATAAATTATATATAAAGTCATAGTGTCATATAATATTATTTTTTAGATTTTATATTCTTCTTAATATCATTTAATTTCACACTTAGAGAGAGGTTTTAGAAATTTAAACATTATAAATAATTATTTTTTGTTTGAATAATTATAAATATACAAATAATTATATATTTAACAACTTAAAAAATTATTATGATTATTTTTATTTGAAAATTTTATACAAAAATTTTTCAACAATTTCTCTTAAAAACATCATCTTGTACGCATTCTTGAAGCTAGAAACTACTAGTTGTTTAGTCCCACTCACTTAGGAGTTTTATGTTGTATTATTTATATACCTTTTATTTCTTCACACCTCACATGAGGTGAAAAAATCATGTTGGTAAGATTATCAAGAATTTAATATATATTATAATGTAGTTTTTAGAATTAAATTCCCTAAAAAATTTTAAAAATTATATCTTATATATCATGTTTAAATTAATTTAATTTTTAATAAAATATTTTATATGAAACTAATTGAACCAGACCGGTCTGGCGGTTGAACCGGCTGTTCAAACCGATTTTCACTGGTTAGATGCTACCCCGGCTTTCTAAGAGGACCGAACCGGCCATTGGACCGGTTCACAGTTAAACCGGTCAAACCGGCCAGTCCGGTCCGATTTTCAAAACCATGAGCTCAACTATATATATTTGGGGCGGAACTACACTGGAGCCCCGAGGGCATGGCTTCCACGAACTCATTAGTGAAAACTCCATAGAAATATAGTTTAAAATATTATTTTCCATTTATAAAGAACAGAAAAATTATTCTCTACTTTCACGTAAAGTGCCATAGAATCCAACCGTACTTTTTTCTCACTATTTTAATTAAACTATTACTAAATGCTAATATATCATTAAAAAAAATCATCTTCATCGGGCACCAATCTCGAAGCAAAATCAAGCGGGAAATTTCAAAAATTAAATCTAAGATTATCTGAACTCCGATTTTAGCAACCTTATAGTCAAACTGAGCGTCTCGGAAATACGAACCCAACGACACCAAATTCGACTCAATCCGAGCCCAAATAAGTCCAAATCAAGGACTTGAAGCGCTGTTAAAAAGTTCAAATCATAGTTTTAGTTACCAAACGGTTCACAAACATGACGTTCTTATAGTAAAATCAAGCGGCTTGACGAGACGAATCCATAAAGCTCAAGATCGTAGAATTCTGATATCGTTAAGACCTTCAAATGTTTGATAATGATATACAATCAAAATATTCAATATCGGCCATCCATCCGAACCACTCCACATTTGCCCTTGATCCTCCTCCTATTTACAAATCATGTCATCCTCAAAAAAACTATAAATAGCCCCTCATTTCTCTTGAGAGGGGGTCCAAGCAAGAAGCAGAAGAAGAGAAGAAGAAGAGAGGGATATGAGGGAAGAAACTCCATCTCGACCACCGCTAGAATTCTGGTTGATGCCTAATGAACACCGGAATTCTGCTCGATACTTAAAAGACGCCGAAATTCTGCCCAAGTGATGTCAGAATTCTGCCCTACGCCCAAGTGAAGCCGGAATTCTGACCGACGCCCAAGTGGCGCCGGAATTCTGCCCAAGTGACGTCGGAATTCTGCCCGACACCCAAGTGACGCCAGAATTCTGCCTGACGCCCAAGTGACGCCTGAACTCTGCCCCATTTCCAAGTGACGTTTGAATTCTAAGTGACTTTGAATTTAGCCCGAATACCCAACTTGTTTGTAATCAGATTTCAATCCGGAAATGAAGCATTATAATATGATCGTCCTAAGTTTTTTCCCTTTCCAAGGTTTTCAACATAAAAATTCTGGTGTTATTATTTCTCTTCTATTTGTGTGCTAGATATCCGTACAATGCTGAGATAGAAATTTTCTAACTCTATCGTCGTGTATATTCTAGTCCACAACAGTTTGGCGCCATCTGTGGGAATCATTATCCCATAATTTCAAGTGTTGTCACAATGGTCAACAGGCGTAGCAGTCGTATCATTGCTGTGATGGAAACGTCAACAAGAGAAGGAGTATATCCCACTCAACACATCTCGAGCAAATATATTGATGGCCATAGAGTTCAAGATACAGTGAATTGGTCGAATCCTTTGAAGTCGAACACAAGAAATCCAGATCAGTACTTTAACTTTAATTCTGGATCAAGAACGTTGTTCTATTCACTTCCATCCAGCTTAAGGATAAAGGGTTTACATTTATTCCATGACCATATCGTGTATTGATTCAGAGTTCTCCACATAATCATATTTGATAAAGGGTTTACATTTAAGTATACAAAAATAAACAACTTTGCAAGATACTATAATATTCACAGGAGATATTCAATAATATATTATCGATAAACTAATAGAATGGCTAAATCCTTCAATAAATTTTTTGTACAAATCATCAAAATTACCTTATATGACAATAAAGATCTTTGGGTTAAGAGGTCGGTAGAAGCCTTATGGGCATATCAGGCCACCTATAGGACTTTGACTCAATCCACTTTGTTGCCTTAGTGTATCGGTCTGAGATAGTTCTCCATTTTGTATCGGTCTGAGATAGTTCTCCATTTTGAGTTATAAATCCCTTCACTAAGGATAGCCATGCAAAACCAAGCTTTAGTAAAAGAACACCATAGCTTCTCAAGCTTTGCCACCATTCACACTTAAAACTTCAAAATTATGTGATATGGCTCAAGTATAAATTTCACATATTAATGGTTCATTTTCAAATAACATAACTCAACAACTACAAAGCACATCAAAAACTCCATAAGCAACAAGGATGAGAGGATCTCTAAGAAATCACATGGCTTGAACGATCTATCTCTATAAAATAAACTTTGCTCCAAATAAATCCACACACATCATTATCATATAAGCAAGGTGAGCTTTTCTTAGAATCAATCAAAGCCACTTCACTTTAAAAAAAACAAAAACAGAAGATTAGGAGTGTGATGACATACACACCCTAATAATCCAATCCACATTTAAATCTTAACAAAAATAAAATTCTATATAGGAGTAAGTAGCTTCCAACTAGAAACATTCACAAAAATTCTAGATTAGAATGAGAGGAAATCATGGTGACCAAAATAGAGAAGAGGGATTCAAGAAAGAGAGAAGAAGAAGGAAGAAGAAGAGGTAAGGGAAGGAAGAGAAAAAGAGGAAGAAAGGAAAAGAAAAGGGGAAGGATTACCTGTAGTTTAGCTCGATCCAGCAAGAAGGAGGGGCGACGGGCTCGGTCAGAGGCGTCGGGGCTTTCCGACGGAAGAAGGGCTTGGACTTGGGGCGAAGCGTCGGGCTCAACCAGGGGATCGTACGGCTGCTAGGGGCGACGGGATCCGGGCCTTGTTCGTCGAGGTCTCTGCGAACCAGAGAGCAAGCCGAGAGGAGAGAGATCTTCGGCTCTCTTGGAGTTCACGAATGAAGGAGTTGGAAGTGGGGCTCGGGCGTCTGCGAACAGAGAAGACGGGGAGAGAGGGAGTCGGTGTGAGAGCGAGAGACGAGCGTTAGAAAAGCCAGAGCGAGAGAGCGTGAGAGCGGGGAGAACGAAGTGCGAGAGCGAGAGATATCGGGGGTCCGTGAGAATGACCTAGCCGGAGGCTTCTTCCCCGCCTTCTAACGTCTCTCTGCCTTTTGCTTCGCTCGAAAAACCCCGAAAAAGGCCCTGCGGCGACGGGCAACGGCCGAGTTCGTCTTTTGGGGAAATCAGAGCCGTTCGATGCGATTACTGGATTTAGGAAATGATTCAAATTAAGTCAAAAATAGATTGGAATTTATTTGAATTAAATTGAATTGATTTGAATCAGATTTGGACTCAATCGATTTGATCAAATCAAATCAAAGACGATTCGGGTCGAATTGAACTCATCGCAGTCAAAATAAATTATTCGGGCTTGACTGAACAGGGTCGAGTCTAATTAAAACCAATTCAGATCGATTCGAGTTTGAATTGGGCTTGATGAGGACCAATCGCATCGATCGAATGCACTCGAGGGCACTTGAGCGAAAAACGAGGTCAACACAGCATACCATGTATATACTCTCCAATGCTTTGAAATTAACTCTTGAATGGAACGACTACACCCACAAAACCATTATCACCATAAGAACAATCAACGATGGATGGCAACAAGAAATCAAACTTAAAAATAAACATCAACCAAAATTAATATAGGAAAAGGATAAATAACCTTTGTAAAAAAATACAATCATTTGACTGTTAAGGACATCACAAAGTACATGTACCTTTCGTTTTAGCAATTGGCTTGTTGTTTCAAGAGGAGATTTTGAAGGTCTTGAATTCCTTTTCTCTGCTGCTCATTTTTGCCTCTTTTTCTGAAATAATGATCTATTTAGGTTGAAGCATAGCGATTCAACTGCAAAATCTTTACAATTAGCATGTAGCTTCAAGAGGAAATTTCAAAACCTCTATTTATGAATGGATTCATTCAGAAAGACGCCACAAATCAACAACGTTTATTTGTGATACAGTAATAATGGTGGATTTAAAAGTTGTGAATCAATCGATACACAAGCAATAGACAATGGAAAAATATAAAGTGAGTACCACTTATATAGCATGATAAGGTAATGTTAACACCCTTAGAAATGTTAACACCCTTAGAAATGTTTGATGAATAACCCTTTGGTAACTTCATATTCTTGAGAACTTCACAAAACATCATCTTTTCCTTCTTAGACATGGTAAATAGAGATGGTGTTAAAACATAACTACCATCCGAAAGAACATGAGGATGCAATTCAGGCTTTACTCCTATTTGAACCAAATATTGTCGAGCTTGTAAGTTATCTTTAGATTTCTCAAGGTCTAGCAATGTAGAAATCAAGTTACTAAAATATTTTTCTCTATATGCATAATATCTAAATGATAAGGTAATATGTTATACTGCCAATAAGATAAATAAAAAAATATTGATTTCTTCTTTCACTTAGTGACCATACTTTCATTGATAGATATTGCAGCTTCGTACCCTCTCTTTAACATTTTTAACCTATCTTTATTAATTTTGCCAAGAGTGAATTGATGATTCTGTATTTCAGTACAAAATTCAGTACCAGAAATCCTTGAAGGCACTGATCTGATTTCATCTCTATTATCAAAGTACTATTTTTGCTTGCGAAATAAATGAGATGAGGTAAGCCAACGTCGATGGCCCATATATGCAAATTTCTTACTCTTATACAACCATAAGGACTCTGTATTGTTGGCACAACATGGACAAGCTAACCTGCCTTTAGTGCTCCACCCCAACAACATGTCATATGCTGGAAAGTCATTAATAGTCCATAGTAATGTTGCACGCATCATGAAAGTTTCTCCACTTGTTGCATCATAACATTGAACACCTTGCCATAATTGTTGTAGTTCATGAATCAGAGGTTTGAGATAAATGTCAATATCATTTCCAAGACTTTTTTCACCTGGTATAATCATTGAAAGAATAAATGATGATTGTTTCATTCCACTCCATGGAGGCATATTATATGGCACTATAATCACTGGCCAAATGATGTATGTGCTGCTCAAAATCTTGAAAGGATTAAAACCATCAGTAGCTAAACCAAGGCAAACATTACATGGATCTACGACAAAATCAGGATATCTATAATCAAATGATTTCCATGCTTCTCCATCAGCTGGGTGTCGCAGCATACCATCTATATTTCGTTGTGTGGCATGCCAAATCATCTCTTCTACCATTTTTTTGTTTTAAATAATCTTTGAAGTCTTGGAATCAAGGGAAAATATCGAAGAATTTTAGCAGGTTTCATTTGAACTTTTTTATCTTGTGCAATTTTGCTCTTTTGATTAGGAGCCCATCTTGATACTCCACATACTTTACATACATTGTCATTAGACTTATCTCCCCTGAATAATGTGCAATCATTAGGGCATGCGTGTATCTTCGTATAACCAAGATCAAAAGCCTTCATTAATTTTTTAACTTCATATATAGTTTTGGGCAATGAAGTCCCTTTAGAAAATGCTTCAATAAGTAACTCTAATAACATATTGAAAGATCTTGCAGTCCAAGAGTTTAGACATTTCAAACGAAATAAATGTAATAAATGACATCTTTGAGAATCTCTTACGTCCTGGATATAATTCTGCCCCCACATCATCTAAAAATTTTGATTATTTTTCATCTTCTTTATTTGAATCTTGAGTAAAGTGTCCATGTTGATCAATTAAGTTAATTGATTCATTGATTGGAGCAAATGTATCCTTCAACAATCCTTCAATATCATCTATATATGGTTGCTCAAATTGAGTAGTTTGGGATTCAAAATTAGACATACTAACAACACCTTCATTTTCTGTACCTCTAACAACAGCTTGATGATCCTCCCCATGTCGATTCCAAACAATATATCCCGTAAAGAATCCATTGATCATAATGTTTTCCTTCACATCTTGTACTGAATGAAAGTATCTGTTGATGTATGATTTATATGGGCATAATATCTTTTCTGATAGATTCTTGCTACGACTAGCATAATCTAAAAAATCTTCAACTCCTTTATTGTATTCACGACTCCATCTTGACTTGGTTATCCAACTCTTATTCATTTTAAAATTCAACTGCAATGTTTAACAATTGAAAATAATTAAGAAACCATTGACAATAAATATAAGACATCATATCAAGTTAAATTTTAACAACTGAATGCTATTAATAGCTATCTTGAATTTACAATACTCAACAGGTGCATATGATTTTTGCTTGACCAAATAACAAAAACCTACAAAGACCAAATTATTGGATACTTAAAAATTGAAAATGAGGAAAGTTTATGAGGGGACATAATTGAGGGATTTTAGGGGCTGTGGTTTTTTCTTCTTTTAGATAACTCTGAGATGAGATTCCTAGTTGGTCAATTAATTTGAATAATGCTTTACGTTATTGCATGCTTGATTATTGGTTAGAGAGCACCTTTAATTCCTTCCACGTAAACTTGATAAATATTTGGCTTGGAAATATAATTAATTCTTATGATTTTAATAACAATACCTTAATAAGAGAAAAATTGTTATGTCATATATTCCGATACAAAATAGATAATTATATATGATTAACATCAAAATTTTTTGAATATGTATTAGAAATATCCTCTCATTCAAGTTTTAAAACTAAACTAATCATGCAATAACTTCCCCCTCTCCTTAACGTTTGGAATTAGGTAAGACCAAATTCAAATCACCAAGTAAAAATAAATCAAGCAGAAGAACTAAAAATGTAGGTTATTACAGGATAAAAAAATAACAAGAAGATTAGCAAACAAAATAAAATAACAAACTAATATAAATCTTACCAAATGTTTGCTTGATTATAGGTATGATTCAAGAAGTAAAAGGTGAAGAAGAGAGCGTTGAACGACAGAGCGGCGAAATTCTGTTAGAAGGGAAGAAGATGAGTCGGCGTTGGTGTTGGTGTCGTCGTCGGCTTCGTCGTCAGCGTCGAATTTGGCGTCAGCCTTGGCATCGTCGATGGTTGGGGAGGAGGCGGGTGTGAAGGATTGAGGTCGCTCGCTGAGGAGATCGCGAGAGGCCCAGACGACGTATAGAATGAGCTAGGGTTTGGCGTCAGCTTCGGCTTCGGCTTCGGCGTCAGCGTCGTCGTCAATGAAGGAGATCACGTTCGGAGAAGGTGGATTGCTCGCGCTCAGAGGAGATAGCTCGAGAGAGGTCGCTTGTAGGAGTTCGCTCGAGAGAGAGTTCGGGACGAGGTATGGTATGCGCTTGGAGGCTAGGGCTTATTTCCCAATCGCTGTTTAGTTTCGATTTGGCGCCTTAATTTTCATTCGTGTGAATTAATAACATAGTAAGAAACGGTTTAAGACCGGTGTGATTTCCTGTCTATAGCAGCAGTATTTAATTTGCCGCTAATAAATGCTGCTAAAAACATATATTTTTAGTAGTTCATGTTAAAAAAAAAAACTGAAATTTATTTTATTAAGAAGTTGAAGTTGTCAAGTGCTAGCGTAGTTAATTTGAGATATTGTTTAACTCTTATCTTTAATCTTAAAGTCTTTAATAAGATTTCGTTTGATTTTTTGAGATCGGTGGCTATCAATCTCATGATCCTATTCAAACCAAACTCGCATGCAATACCTATAATCAAATATTGCTTCATAAACGAAAAAGAAATATGGTACAATGAGTTCTCACAGATAGATGAGCTCTCTTAGTCTTTCCTCTTTCAAATGTGGAGGCTTCTGTATCTCACTCTAGATAATTAAATGGTTGTATAATATGATGGGAAGGTTGTGCATGGTTGCCGTCAAACTTAACAAACTTTTAATAAGAGTTATGTTTTTAATTTTCTATTTATACATTTAATTTTACTGATATTTAATTGCCCAATTTTTTTATTTTTAATTGACTTTTCAAGCAGGCAAGTTTGAGTGCTGTAAAAGCAAGAAATTTTATTCCTCAAGAGATTTCATATGCATAAGAGTAACTTATGACCATGGAGAATGAATTTTTATTGGGCGCGGACGCTAGGCCTAGCTCTATCTCTGGGCGCCGAAAAAGTCAAAATATTGCACGTGCGTTTTCAATTACCGCACGTATCGATGACTAGACCCAAAAAGAACACGAAAATTTAAAAGAAAATGAAAAGAAATTGTGGTCCGCTTTCCCAAATTAAAGAACGAGGCATTTCGAATTCAGGACGAGGGGTTTCATGTTCCACTGGTGACTTCCAAAGTAGCTTTCGTCTTTCCGAAGCAATTTTTTGGTTGATCATTTTTGCAAAACCAATGCCCCAGGTCATCATTTTCTTCCGGGTTTAGGGATATGTGGGATCTATTTTCCTGTTAAAGAACTCTACAAATCAAATGTTTAGGGTTAGGGTTTGCTTTGAAACTTTGAGTGACTGCTGAAAAATAGTATTCTAGCATTTTATGTTAGAACATGTATGATGGAAATATGATAATTAAGCGCAGTACCGTGGTGTGCCACTGCAAGGTACATAGTTATAAAGTGGTTTCAAATATTGTTATTGAAACCACTGAATGATGAATATTAGGAAATATTTGTAGTTGGTATAATATAAATTAAATATTTATATTGAAAGAAATTTTATTTAATGATGGTTGGTATGAATTGGTCTGAACGCTCGGTATTGCTCGATACTTATAGGTACTGCTTCGTATAAAGTTATATAGAGGTTTCAAATATCGTTAAACTTTCTAAATGATGTTTATTATGAATTATTTGTTGTTGGTAAAATATAAATTAAATATTTATATTAAAAGAAATATTATTTAACGATGGTCAGTACCGATCGTTATGAGTGCTCGGTACCGCTCGATACTGATCGGTACTACTAAGTATAGAATTATTTAGAGGTTTCAAATAATGTTAAACTTTATGAATGTTTCTTATTAGGAATTATTTGATTTTGGTATAATATAAATTAAATGTTTGTATTGAAAGAAATCTTATTTAACGATGGTCGGTACCAATTAGTACGAACGCTAAGCAGTACTCGATGCTGATAGGTATAAAGTTATGTATAGGTTTCAAATATTATTAAACTTTATGAATGATGTTATTCGGAATTATTTATTGTTAGTATAATATAAATTAAATATTTTCTTTTGAAAGAAATCTTATTTAATGATGGTCGGTACCGATTGTTATGAGTGCTCAGTACCGCTCGGTACTGCTTGATACCAAAATTTCCTGATAGCTAAGTACTTTAAGCCTTGAAGTTTGGTACTTGTAGTTATGTAATGTCGGTACAGCTCGGTATTGATGCTCAATACAAGCTTGGTACGCTCAGTACCAAAATTTCCTGTTCTTAATTTTATTTATTTATTCTCTATCATGTAGGGATATTCTCCAAAGATTCATTTTCGATGTAGAATTTCAACTTTTAGATAAGTTTGCAATGATTTAGTTGCTAAATTTGAAGAATAGTTTGTTGATAGACTTAGGCAGTTCCACATAAATCAGTTCCTGATATTGCCTCCATTCCATCAAAATATTCCTATTATGTATATACTTCTGATGAAGTGGGAGATTCGAAAGAGTGTTTTGTTATCAATGGATAGATACTAAAATTAACTTCTAATGAGGTTTCTCTGATGCTTATAGTGTCCAACATATGTGTTAAGTTTGAGTTGGAAAATGGAAGATTAGGTGGAAAAATAGCAAATGATATTAGACATGACATTAAAAGTCTGGATGTGTTCACTCCAATTGAAGATCTAGTGAAAGAATTTATAATTTACTTATTATCAAACCTTTTCAATCCCATGGCCAAATTCTGGGTACCTACTGCAATACTAAATGTTGCTAAGAATGTAGATGACTTTTTAACAAACAACTAGCTAGAATCTATTAGGGATTTAATAGTGAAAGGATTTCCTAGTGATGGAGTTCAATGCCATTGCAAAGAAGCATTCCAGAGGAATTCCACTAGGTTACATTAATTGATTTGTAATCATTATAATTATGAGTAAATAACTCATGTGGTTTTTAAGTTTGATGCTGTAAAACCTCATTTAATTTGAGTAGACAAAAATTTTGTTGCTCGCTATTTATAGATTTGGTTTTTAGAGCATACAAGAGTCCATGTAGTAGTGGATGACCTGTCCAGACCTCATTTTATTAGTTGGGATGGCTACTTTATGTATAGTGAGAAAGTGGTTACTAATTTATTTGCCGAACTTGACAATGCTCAGGTAGTGATTGAAGGTGCACTTAAATTAATTTTGCATTGAGTTATACCTGACAATCAATATTCTACAGATAGTTCATCATTTAGAAGGAGTTAGAGAAGAAGAGAGAATATTATTAAAGAGTTCTCCCATTCTTACTCCAGGGAGAACCACATTTCAACCATACTAGAACCTAGAAATTCCACTCCCCCGCCACCCCAGCCCCAAAATCTCCTCTAGGCCCCCCAATCCAACAAGATCAACAGGATTCCAAGCCCACCCCGAACCTGTCATATCCTCTCCTAGAAAGAATCTTTCACTACTCCTATTTTAATTGCTTCTGTCTTAAAAGATCCTAACTAGCAGTGCCAGAACCAAGCCATCAATAAAGTGATTGCACATAACAATGTACTTGTGAAAAAGCTTGCCACTATGGAATCCTCATCCGTCCTACTATAGATGCGTGTGCAGGATCTGGAACAGTCATTTTTTGAGCTGAAAGAATAGAACAATTTGAAATATGTAGGTATAGAGAAGTTTTTGTTAAACCACTTTCCTGCTTCATTTTAATGTTATCAAACTAGAAGTCCATCAAAATCTTCTTCAAGGACTATTACAGGAGATAATATTGTTACTCATCAGCTGCCCAAATTGCTATTGAAGTGGCACAACCAAAAAAAGTAGAGGGCTAGGACAAGGTTAATATTAGAGAAAAAGCTACTAGCCCTTCTTAGGAAGAGGGATTTTCTTCATCCGCCCATGCTACAATAGCCAGACGGGTTCACATATGGATTGATAGGAAGAGGAAACTAGTCATGACTCCATTCTCCACTGGTGAGAGGAAGATTAGGAAAGATAATTTGATCGTCAAGAAGATGAGGATGGAGCCAACTCCTACTACGACGGAGCCTACTCCTACTTCTAGTGCTAAATTAATTGGGAAAAAAGATAATTAAAATTGAAGTGACTAAGCCTGCTCCTGCTGCTAATATTGTTCATGTTGATGATGAAGAAAAAACAATAATGCGCAATGGCAGGAAGAGGAAACTGGGGGTGATTTCATTCAATACTGGTGAGAGGAAGATTAGGAAAGATAAACTAATTATCAAGAAGATGAGGATGGAGCCTGCTCCTACTATGACAGAGCCTGCTCCTGCTGCTAAAATAATTGAAAAAAAGCCAACTAAAATTAAAGCGACGAAGCCTCCTCTTGTTGTTAATATTATTCATGTCGATAATGAAGCAAAAAAAAAATTGCACGGCCAGCACCAGAAATAGTAGATTTCATAGGTCAGCTATTATTAAATGAAGAAAAGCGCACTTTTGTCGTTAGTTGTCTTAAATAATTTAATAGCAAGTGAGTTCCATGCACTATTTTATAATGATTATGATGCAGTACTGAGCTTGTACCGAGTGATACTGAGATATACCGAGCAATACTGAGCATTGTAGTTGAGTCATACCATATTATACCGAGCATCAATGTATTGTACCGAGTAGTAATGTCCTATACCTAGCAGTACCTTGTATAACTTAAATACTTGGTACTGCTCAGTACAATACATTATTGCTCGGTACTGCTCGGTGTGTAATGTTACCGAGCAGTGCAGACATGACCTTGCTGTGTATTCATTTCTTCTAATGACCATTATTTCAATTTTGCAAGAGTAACGTTATTTTGACGGCTGGGAATGTTATTATTTACATAAGCCAAATAAATGAGATTTTAACATCAGAGTACCTTTACAACAACCAGAATCGATGCATTTAATATTTTTCTAGCTAAGAAGAATCAACTATGCCAAATCCTCTACCAACCTATCCTATTTATTTCCATCTTCCATTGGGTTAGTTACTAATTTGTATTATTGTTTTATTTTTTTCTAACTTAACACCACTCCTCTTTATGTAAGAGTTATCACATTTATAAGGCTGACACAATAGCATACGTCTCCCATATCACCAAAAAGTTGTTAGGGCTGCAAATCTAATCCTTGTTCCCATCATATACGGCTTTCATTAGACCCTCATAGTCGGTAATCTAAGGAAGAAAGTATGGGAAGTTTTATTCACTACCAATAGATACTCACATTTACATACTACATGAAGTTGTAAGTGACACTCGGGTATCTCATTTATAGTAGTGATGATATTATATAATAAATTGAATTTTATTTTCATATATCTCATTTATATGAGGAAACACAAAATTCTTTTGATCATGACAAAAGTTGGTGGCCGATCTAAACAATTACAAGTGCACCAACCTATAAAAATAACGATGGCAATGGGATTTATATTTGTAAATATATAAAAGCTATCATCCAACCAAAACCTGTTCAATGGGATGAAGATCATAAAGACTGGCAAACTAGTATGCCTAAATTTAGGGTTGAATTTGCATATATCCTTCTATATGCTACTAGGAAATAAACATGTAAATATATGTCGTAATACCTATTTACAAATTTTTATAAAGCATTAATTGTACTCTATACATATAATGGTTGTACATACTTTAATTATTCCATTACACATATAAATTTTACACCGAGTATATGGTACCAAGTACAGTGTATAGGGTACGAAGTATAAAGTACCGAGTATTGAGTACATGAAACCGATTACCAAGAACATGAAACTCAGTACCAAGTATATAATACTGAGTATCGAGTACTGAGTTCTGAGCATAGAGTACATAATACCGAATATCGAGTACCATGTGCCAAGTATAGAATACATAGTATATAGTACCGTGTATCAAGTAACGAGTACCGAGTGCGGAGTGCCGACTACCGAGTGCCAAAGATTTTAGTCGGTACACATAGATGTAGGTTAGTATTTTGCCATCATAAATTATAGGACATAAGCTAAACACATATATATTAACAGCATAAAGTTTTCGGAAAATCAAATACCGTGGTTACACAGAAATGGTTCTTAAGTACGAGAGGCATTTACCTTCCATGAATCACATAGGCATTTGCTTGGCGGAGTATACATGATACTTATAGACTGAAAATGCCTCTTTGCTTCATGAAAGAATAAATAACATTTAGGCTTTGAAGCTGAAAGTTAGATATTCCATAACTCAAAAAGATTCATCCTAACTTATATTTATACAAAACGAATTGGTAAATACATATTAAATAGCATCTACTTCCCTCAACCAAGAGATGGTAACTTAAAAATTTGTAATAGAATTTATTAAATTATAATAAATGTTACAAGCAATGCACCATTAATACTTTGGCATTTAAGACAAATGAATATAATAATTATGCACTGGAACCAACCTAAGCCGAATGGTTCTGATCGGTATCGAGCAATGCTGATCGATACGTAGCAATACTAATTAAAGTGGTTACATTCGTTATTGAGAGGGATCATGCGATATCGAGAAATACCTAACAATATCGGAGAATGAACTCATCTGTTAAGCATGTGGGTATGTTTGTAAATGATGCCTAGCTCTTATATCCTCAAACATAAACTGTGGTGTAGGAGTGTTTTGTTTAGCAGTTTTATTTGTTTTAGTTTTCCTCTTCTCCCAGTGGACATTTAATCTTGTATTAGAAATGCCTTAATGTGACGCTTCAATGGGTCTTTCAATTTTTTTTGCCCATTCACACCTATGTTGGTAGCAAACTTGTGATTAATTCTCAAGCATTCTAATGATCTGGACTATGGTAGGGTTTTTTCCCATCGTTCCTATTTTGTTTTTTGTTGTTTCATGAAAGTTATAAAATGGTCCCGTCTTCTGGATCTTTCGGAGGAATCTCCGATCCTCCTTGTTTGGCATTCATTCCCGGGTTTACGTCCTCACCTCTTCTCTTCTCGGATTCTTTTTGGGATGGGTTCGATTTTTGGACGCCCGATTCAAACAAATAATGCCACGGCTTCTGGATCTCGTCCCTCTGTTGCCCGAGTTCTTGTAGAAATTGATGTTACTAAATCTTACTCTGATTCTGTTTGGTTGGGTCCGGAGAAGTTGGGGTATGTGCAGAAAGTCGTTTTTGAAGGAATGCCTAATTTTTGTCAACAATGCAAATCTGTGGGTCATAAGAAATCGGAATGTCGTAAACTTGTTTCTAATTTGCCTTCAGTGGTTACCTCTGTTCCCCAGGCGTTGGCCCATGTATCTAATCCCATTCATGTTACTTCCTCTGTACCGATTGTTATTCCTGTTTGTGATAATATTGCGGGTAATGTTGTTTTGTCTTCGGATCAAGGAATTTTGGATAGTGAAATTATTGTTAATGCTGAGATGGATGTTATTTTGCCCTCTGTTGCTGGGGAGGATGCAGTTTTGCCCGCTGTTGATTGTCTGGTTGTTTCGTTTGATTTGTTGGTGCCTTCGGGTAATGTTGGGATGCTTGTGAATCACGTTTTAATCTCTCCTGCTGCTATTGTTAGTAATGGTGTGGACGTTAATAATGTGCCTGTGGTCGTCTCTCCTATTACCGAGCCACCTGTGCTTCCTGATGTCAATGTGGTTACTAATGATGAGAGTGAGAGGGTGGGTCAATTAAATGTTACCGCGACTTGCTCTAACTATCTGATTGATGTTTCTGTAAGTTTGGTTGACTCACGGTCAATTGCCAATCAATTGGGTGATAAATCAGGTTTTGATATTAGGAACCATGTGGATTGGCTTCATGGTTCCTCTAAGTATGAATCTGAATCTGAATTTTCTGATTGTGGCTTGACATCTCAGGATTTATGTGGTGGATCTGATCCTGGCAACGAATTTTCTGTGATACAAGATAGACCTGTTTGTTCGGCTTCCTCTCGTGGTCGTTTTTGTGGGAGGGGCCGTAGACGATGATGAACTTGTTATTTTTTGGTTTTGTTATTTTCTTTCTGCCCCGGGTTGGCTTGTTGCTTTAATTGTATCAAAATTTGTCATTTTTGTTTGAGGGCTATGATGTGGTCGGGGCTCGTGCCATCGTCGTCGAGCTGGTGGCAAACTCTGGTGTTAGTTAGTTTAGTCTATATTTGAGGGTTTGCTGACTTCACCTGATTGGATGGTCCGTGCGAGGTTTCGGGGTGCTGGTAATCTCGGCCGTGCACTGAGCCCAATTTAGGTTGTTATCTGCCTTTGTCTTTTTATTTTGAGTCCTATGCTGTTGTAACTGTTCCCTGTTTTGTTTTAATAAAATCTCTTTTATTTGGAAAAAATAATAATGAAAAAATTTTATTTGATGATAAGTATATATATAATAAAATAAATACAGTGTAAAATAAAAATATATTTGAATCATTTGATTGAGTGTGATGATTTATATTTGTTTATTGTTATAAGAGAATGCAAACTAATAACAGTGCATTTTAAATAATAATTGACCGAAGGTTGGTGATGTCAAGGGCTAACGTGGCTATGTTAGAGAGAGAGAATGAGAGAGAGAAGTGCTTCAATTTTTTTTCTCTTACAACTCTATTCATATCAAGAGCACATCAAAATTTCTTTTCAGAAGAGATTTTGACAATTTTTTATTCAGAATGTGGAAAGAGTGATTGAGCTCGAAAACAAAATGTTATTATCTCTTTATTATTATTATTATTATTATTATTATTATTATTATTTATTTTATTCTAGCTGTATTATCAAGAAAAAGAAAATCAAAATGGATAAACAAAAAATGAAAAAAAAAAAAATTCAATGAATTAGGCTCTTAATCTCTGAAATATATATTATTTATTCATTTTTATTTATATACAATTTTTACCTCTTAAATTATCATTATACATCTTACGTCATAGTTAAGTATAAAAGTGTATAAAAACTTTCGTCTCATATTGGACAAGGAAGCAATTAAGTACATAAAGGTTTTGTTTGAGATGGTTTTTTTATTACTTTTTAAAACGGAGTTGTAGTGCAAATTTTTTAATTTTTATACTAAAACTCCGTTTTCCGGAAGCAATAAAAAAATCGTCCCAAAGGAAGCCGAAGTCTACCGAAGAAAAAAATTTCCTGCTCTTGAAGCAGTCAAACTTGGCTGCTTGAATAGTCTATCAAAAATAAATATTCCGGGCCAATTAAAAATCAGCAAAATTAATAGTAGAATTTAATTGGCTTCTAAAAGAAAAGTATCACAGCCTTCACATCATATTACACAACCATTCAATTATTTAAACTTAGATGGAGAAGCCTCCTCACTTGAAAGAGGGACAAGTACGAGAAGCTCATCGGATGGCATCGCTTTTCAATTTATTTTTTTGTTTGATTTTGTTCTCTTTCTCCGAAATAACCAGGTGCCATGGCAAAGGAAATTGCTCATCATCTTGCGGAAGTCTCCAAAATATCAAGTATCCTTTTCACCTGAGAGGTGATCCAATTGAATGTGGTGGTTCTGATTTTGAACTCAATTGCGAAGGCAACAATCTAATATTAGAGATCCACCAAGGCAAGTATTATGTCAAAGATATATCATACAGTTATTCTACAATCACACTTGTTGATGTTAATTTGGCACATGGCAACTGCAATCTTCCAAGTGGATCAATATATCCAGATGATTATAACGAAACATTCTGGTTTGATCAGCTGGATTTTGGTTTTCAAGATGAAGCCACATTTATTAACTGCTCAGTAAAGATCAACGATCCAAATTATGAAATTGTGCCTTGTCTCTGCAAAAACAACTCAAACATCTATATGCGATTGAATGGTTTTTATGTTGGGTTAGTCCCAGTAAATTGCCAATTTCTATTCACAGTTCCTATGATCCAAAACACTGTTCCTATGATCCTAAACGTTGATCAACTTAGTATGTTTGATCAACTAAAAAAAGGTTTTATGCTGAATTGGCGTCCTTTTATTAATTCAACGACAGATGCCATTCACATTTGTGCTAAAACTGCGGGACAGTAAGTCTGTAGACTATTACACATACAAAATTTCTATTATCCATCTTTTAATCTTCGTTTCCTAAATGCAGTATCGATTTTATTCAGAGGGAATCAACAAATGTTCTTAATGGAGAAAAAGTCATGTCCATATATGATGTGATTAGTCCTTTCCGATTTGAAGTTGATTTCTTGGCATGTCTCCATGAAAAACAGTACCACCAGTCAATATTAACTTTCTATGCAGCATCAGTAATTATTATAGTATTGGACATAGCACTCCTAATACTAGGTAGGAATATGTTTTTGAATAAAACTTGGAATTATTTGTAAAATGCTAAGTGGCGGTTAAATTTCATTCTTGCAGTTTTGTTAATGATTGGGAGGTTTCTATTTTCACCGTTATGTGTTCTTTCATTCCTTACATACAACTTATTCAAGCTTATCAAGCGTGTTGATAACATTGAGAGGTTTTTGCAAAATCAAAACGCCCTCTCACCATCAAGATATTCATACAATGATATTATCACAATTACAAGAAACTTCAAAGAGAAGTTAGGACAAGGAGGATTTGGGTCCGTCTATAAAGGAAGGCTCCCTGGTGGTTATTTGGTTGCTGTGAAGATGTTGGGAAAACTCATGGGTGATGGAGAGGATTTTATTAATGAAGTATCTACTATCGGTAGGATTCATCATGTACATGTAGTGCAACTTGTTGGATTTTGTGCTGAAGGATCTTATAGAGCTCTCGTTTATGAGTACATGGCTAATGGGTCTCTTGATAAATACATTTTTTCTTCAAACAAGGAAAATAGAATCCTTAATATGGACAAGCTTCTTGAGATTGCCCTGTCTGTGGCCAAGGGACTTCATTACTTACACCAGGGGTGTAATATGGGGATTCTTCATTTTGACATCAAACCTCATAATATCCTTCTTGATCATAAACTCACACCAAAGATCTCTGATTTTGGCTTAGCAAAGTTGCACCCTAAAGACCATAGTCTTGTCTTCATGAGTGCTGCTAGAGGAACAATTGGATATATTGCACCAGAATTAATATCGAGAAGTTTTGGGACTATTTCTCATAAATCAGATGTATATAGCTTTGGCATGCTTCTAATGGACATGGCTGGTGGGCGTAGGCATAATGACTTGAAAGCAGAAAATTCTAGTCAAGTTTACTATCCTTCATGGATTTATGATAAGCTAAATGTGATGGAAATGTCTAAAAACTTTGACATTTTTGAGATTGATGATTTCGAGAGGAAGCTATGTAAGGTGGGGTTGAGCTGCATTCAGACACGACCTATGGATCGTCCTTCCATGACTAATGTTGTAGAGATGCTACAAGCTGATGTCGATTCCTTACAATTGCCGCCAAAGCCTTTCTTCTCTTCTTCAGATCCGGTGCCTTCAATAAACATTTCTATGGATTACTCTAAATCTGAACTATCAATTATTTTAGAGAATAAGTAATCCATGTGAAAGGTGTATCACTTTTGAGTATGTACCACAAAATTTCATAATGGGTTATTTTTTTATAATATTTTTTATATTCTATTAAACCGTGTTATATCTAAATGTGATGAGGATTATAATTTACTGTTGTCAATATCAAAGCAAAGTTGCTGAAAATATGTTATCTTTCCCTAAAATATAAGAACTCGTTAAATGCATAATTTGGCAGAGGTTACTATATTCAAAATTTTTATTTAGGTTATGTTTCCTTTGAAGAAATTGAACGGGCTGAGATGAAAAGAAAACGGAATCATAAATCATAAAGAGAATAAAATTAAAATTAACACCCATTTAGTTTGTCGAATAGAAATTTAATCTTGGAACTTTTATATGTAAGTTGTATTGTAGAAATCAGTATCTTAAGAGCGAATGTATTTTTTTTGTTTTGTTTATGCTACAAGTTTCCGGTGGATCCTTTGCGCCAGTATTTTCGGTCGATAATCCACCGGTTTACCCGTCGATAGAATTCCTGCAATATGGGTCGACGAAATATCCGCCAGTAATTCCGTTGCAACATTTCTGCCGGAAATACTGGCGGATTGAACATCGGAATTTGTTCGAAGAAAATAACGTGTTACATTCATTTTGTTTGCCAGATGATCCACAGAAAATTTATTTTTGGCGGAAAAATTCTGCCGGTTTAGATTTTCTGATTCGCAAATTATACCCTTATATAGATTTCCGCTGGAAAAGGAACATTTCTGACGAATTTTCCTTGTTAACGGAAGATTTTGTCCGCCAGTAACAAGCAATTCTCCTGTACTGAAATCAATCAGTAAGTTTTTTTTTCACCTTTTTCCATTAATTGATTGATGAGAAATTCAGGTTTTCTTTCGTGAGAGTTAGACATATTTAAGTCATAATGATATTGTCCATTAATTAAATGTTCCCCAATAATTAAATGCACGTGAATAAAAAAAAATAATTATATCATAAAAATTTAATTATTATTTTTATAAAAATATAATATTATTAATATTATCACTATAAGTAATACAAATTATTAATTATAACAATGAAAAATTTTATACTTTTCTTAAATATGTTTCAAACAAAAAATAAGATTTTTTTATTTATTTTACTTACCCGAATATTAAATCATACTTGATATCATAATATATAACCTCTAATGCAAAATCTAGCACATAATTTAATATAAGATGATTTAAGGCTTAACATTTCTTATGCAACCAAATATGCAATATAAATTTTGATGAAACAAATTATTATAAAAAAATGAAATTTTTATGAGAAATGATAAATTAATATTAAGATAATCCTTTTTTATCGAAGAAAATAAAATTCAATGCTAATAAATAATTTATGTCATGGTACTAAGAAATAATGACAAAAATTAATGTAAGGGAAAGCTACCCATTTGAGTGAAGATCAATGATTCTCAATAAGAGGGAAAATATATAGTTAAAAATACTATATCAAAAGTTCATACAAAAAACCCTCTCCCAAAATTTTCAAAAATTAATGTTCATCAAAATTCTAAAAAGAAAATGATTTACGTACACATCCAAAGTATTAATTTTTGTTGAAGATAATTTATTTTTATTACATGCTCAAATATCATCTATGAACAACAAATTATCAAAGTTCAACTACAATAAAAAAGAGCCCTAATAGTATACAAATAGCTACAAATAAGCTCCCACGAGCAGCATGTATTACAATTAATGGAATCATAAATAAGAAATCTCATAATCACAATTTAAAAAATACCAGACTCGAAAGTTTAAATTTTAAATAAAATTCAATTGAAGAATTCAATTGGAATATCTAACTTTATGCAGCAAGATCACTTTCTATACAAACAAGCTGAATTATAGAGAATAATTTTGGGACATTGAAAGAGAAACAAAAAGAAAAGTATCTTACTTGCATTTTATAACCGGCAATGCAAGAAAATGATTGATTTTGGTGTCTTTTTCCAAAAGAAATCGGCGAATATTTGTCGGAAAAATACATTTCGGCGGATTTAGGATCGAAGTTTTTTGCCATTTAAACAGGTGTAGGAGAAAAATAATGGCGAAAAAGAAAATTATCACATGAAAAATAAAAAAATTTCTTGGCAAAAAATTTTTTCCTTTGCTCGAATTCTACCTACTAACCCATGCCTGCTTGTGCTCGCCCATGCTTGGTCGTGCCTACCAGCGGCCCATGCTTGCCCGTCAACCTGTTACCCACCTGCCCACACCCATGCCATCCCAGCTACTCATGCTAGCCCCTACCAGCGGCCCGTTCCTACCTGTAAACCCACTACCCGCATGTTATGGTTCGAATCTACTACTTCGGGAGACAATCTAGCACCCATCGAGTCAGCCACTTGCAAAATCTATTTGAATTATTATTATTTTTTGTTTAAATTATTTCGCACATTATATTAAAATTAATAATATATTAAAAAAATAAATATTAATATTCTTTTAATATAGTGTAGTTTAATTAATTTACTTGCATAGATACATAAATTGATTTTTTATTTTAATTTAAAATTTTGTTAGAAAAATAATTAAAACAAAAAATATAATCTTTGCAAATATTTTTTAAATACTCATTAAATATTATTTTTTTTATTAAATAATATTCACAAAATGTTATTTTTTATTTAAGATTATTTTTTAATAATAATTTTTTAATCCTTAAATTATATATTAAGATTATTTTTTTATTAAAGAATATTAAATAATAAAATTTTTAATTCAAAATTCTTGAATTTTTTGCCTAAATTAAAATTATTTAACAAAATTTATGAAATTATATAACAATATTTATTAAATTAGTTAATTTGTCATTTAAACTAATTATTTAACATAATAATAATTAAAACTATTTATTTAATTTATAAATATTTATTTTCCAACAAATTTAAATTCCGTCATAATTATTCCAATGGAAATTTTCATTGGAAATCTTTTAAAATATTTTGCCAGAAATTCATCAGAATTTTAGGTCGAAAACTTGGTCAGTACTTTGCCTTTTTTCTATATTGTGGAGATGTTTGTTTCACTTTCAATGAAATTTCGGTCAAAAATTTTTGTCATTCTAGCTTCTTTGGGTTATAGGGCATTTGCTTTAGTTTATTTTATTATGGAATCCATTTTCCATGGGAGCAAGCCCCCGTGGTTAATTAGCATATCAGGTCGGAGTTGAAATACTCTTGATTAAGGATTAATATTATTCTCCTAAAATGATTGGCAAAAAGGGAGACTAGGAAATCCTACTCAAAGGGAAAAAATACATCAACTCGGCTTAATCAAAGCACATAAACGATTGCACCTGCAGCAATCACCGAGAGGGACTGAAAAAAAAAAAAAAAATCCCCAAAGAGATTGGAGGAGAAGT